>OY747710.1:23541749-25007999 GCA_963556495.2 Valencia hispanica
CCGGGTCTGTATGAATTCAATTCAATTCAGTTTTCAATTCAATTCAGTTTATTTATATAGGGCCAATTCACAACAGATGTCATCTCAAGGCACTTAACAAGAAGTCATACATTTATAAAAACATTCCAATCAGTTAAGAAGTTTCCTTTTTAAGGAATCCCTGCAGATTGCGTCAGTCATTGGCGTGAGGTTGGGCAGACTTTCCAACCACAGAAATCCTTCAGCAATCCCTCATACTGAGCAAGCATGTAGCGACGGTGGAGAGGAAAAACTCGAAATAGCAGAATGTACTGTAATACAACTGGAGAGTAGTAGTAGAAAAGGAAGTAGCAGAGTGAAGAAAATTGCTAAGTCTGTCCTCCAGCAGTCTAAGACTATAGCAGCATAACTACAGAGCTAGCTCAGGATGACCTAAGCCACTCTAACTTTAAGCTTTATCAAAGCCTGGCCTTAAAAGCAAACAGTGTGTCTGCATCACGGACTAAAGCTGGGAGCTGGTTCCACAGGAGAGGAGCCTGATAACTAAAAGATCTGCCTCCCATTCTACTTTTAGAAATCCTAGGAACTACAAATAAACCTGCAGAGCGAAATGCTCTGTTGGGAACATATGGAACAATTAGATCTCTGATGTATGATGGAGCTTGATTATTAAGGCCTTGGTGTGTAAGAAGAACGATCTTAAATTCTATTCTGGATTTAATAGGGTGCCAATGAAGGGAAGCTAAAACAGGAGAAATGTGATCTCTCTTTTTAATATTCATCAGAACTCACCGCATTTTGGATAAACTGAAGGCTTTTAATGGCATTTTTTGGACTACCTGGTAGTAAAGAATTACAGTAGTCCAGCCTTGAGGTAACAAATGCATGGAAGTTTCTTAGCATCACTCCTGGACAGGATGTTTCTAATTTTAGCAATATTCCGGAGGTGAAAAAAGGAAATCCTAGAAACCTGTTTAATATGGGATTTAAATGTCAAGTCTTGGTTTAGATTCATCCATGTTTTTATGTCTTCCAGACATGCCTATAATCTACCTAACTGACTGGGTTCATCAGGATTTATGGATAAATATAGTTGTGTATCATCGGCATAGCTGTGGAAATTTATCCCATGCTGTCTAATGATTATACCAATTGGAAGCATATATATGGTGAAAATAATTGGTCCAAGCACAGAACCCTGTTGAACTCCACAAGTAACCCTTGAGAGTGAAGAAGATTGATCATTTAGATGAACAAACTGGAATCTGTCAGACAAATATGATTTAAACCAGCCTAGTGCTGTTCCTTTGATCCCTGCAACATGTTCAAGCATTTCTAAGAGAATATTATGATCGACTGTGTCAAAAGCAGCACTGAGATCTAACAAAACCAGAACAGACACCAGTCCATTATCTGAGACCATGAGAATATCATTAGTAACCTTCACCAGTGCTGTTTCAGTGCTATGATGAGCTCTAAAACCTGACTGAAACTCTTCAAACAGCTCGTTACTGTTTAGATGCTCACAGACTTGATTAGCAACAATTTTCTCAAGGATTTTGGATAAGAAAGGAAGGTTAAATATAGGTCTGTAATTCACCAAGTCATCTTGATCAAGGGAAGGTTTCTTGAGTAAAGGTTTAATTACAGCTATTTTAAATTATTGTGGTACGTATCCGTTTACTAAGGATAGATTAATCATATCCAAAATGGGGCCAGGAACCAAATTGAACACTTCTTTAAATAATTTGGTTGGGATTGGGTCCAACATACAAGTTGAAGGTTTAGAATAGGCTAATATTTTTGATAATTCCGAAAGCTCGACTGAATCATAACAGCCTAAGCACAAATGAGGTTCTACAGTTCTTTCCGATGCTGCCTCATTTACTGAGGAAGAAGTAATCATGTTTGGGAGGATGCCAATGATTTCATTTTTAATGGAAATAATTTTATTTAGGAAGAATCCTATAAAATCATCACTGTTAAGAGCTGGGGAATAGTTGGCTCACCAGAGCTATGACTCTGTGTAAATTTGGCAACTGTACTAAAAAGAAACCTAGGATTGTTTTTATTCGCCTCTATTAATGATGAAAAATATGCTGTTCTAGCTTGTCGAAGGGTCTTTTTATACAGCAGTAGACTGTTATTCCAGGTTAAGTAGGAATCCTCTAGGTCTGTAGAGCGCCATTTTCTCTCCAACTTCCTAGTATTCTGCTTTAAAGTATGCAACTCTGCGTTAAACCAAGGAGTCAGCCTCCTATGGCTAGCCACTTTCTTTTTTAAGGGGGCTGCACTATCTAATACCAAACGCAATGAGGACGTAACGCTGTGAACCAGAGCATCAATTTCTGAAAGGTTAGAGATAGAATTGCTGCCATCCACTTTGTTACTCTGAGACACTGAGGAAAGTAAGAATGGAACAGAGTCTTTAAAAATTGTTACAGCATTGTCTGATAAAGCTCTACTATAAGGAAATTTTCTTTCAGATTTAAGATGGTTATTAAATCAGAATGAAAAATGGTTGCAACTCCTCCTCCTTGCCCAGTACTTCTAGGAATGTGAAAATTTTATATGACTGGAAGGAGTTGACTCATTTATACTGACATAATCCTGCTGCTGCAACCAGGTTTCTGTGAGACAAAGCAAATCAATGTGATTATCACCAATCAAGTCATTTACTAACAAAGTCTTTGAGGAGAGAGATCTTATGTTTAATAAACCCCATTTAATAGATTTATTTTTCTGTTCAGTCAAAGTCATATTTATCTTTATGAGATTTCCATAATTTGCTTTTGTTGGCTTAACTTTTAATCCATTTAATTTTGGCCGTGGGCAAGACACTGTTTCTATAGGGTAATGGGTGGGTAACAGTACAGAAGCAGCAGAGAGGGGGGTTAAACTACAACTCTGCTTCCTGGTCTGGACCCTGGGTTGTCAGTGTTTTGGAGGACTAATAAATTCGGCCATATTCCTAGAAAGAATAGCTGCTCCATCCAAAGTGGGATGGATGCCATCTCTCCGGATCAGACCAGCTTTTCCCCAAAATGTTCGCCAGTTATCAATGTAGCCCACATCGTTTGCAGGACACCACCTAGATAACCATTGATGGAATGACAGAATGTCGTCACTGGTCCGATCAGGCAGGGGACCAGAAAAGATTACCGATTCTGACATTGTTTTAGCAAACTTACACACCGAAGCAACACTAATTTTAATGACCTCCGATTGGCGTAACCGGGTGTCATTACCGCCAGCTTGGATAACAATCTTACTGTATTTATGCTTATCTTTAGCCAGCAGTTTCAGGTAGGATTTGATGTCACCCGTTCTGGCCCCTGGCAAGCATTTGACTATGGTCAATGGTGTCTCTAATGCCACATTTCTGACTATGGAGCTGCCAATTACCAGGGTCGGCTTCTCAGCGGGTGTGTCGCTGAGCGGGGAAAATCTTTTAGAAACGTGGACCGGTTGGTGGTGGCCCGTGGGCTGGGTCCTAGAACTATGCTTCCTAAGTACAGTCACCCAGCCGGCCTGAGGTCCCGGCTGCGCGGGCTCTACCGGAGGACAGCTAGGGGGTTCTACCCTTGTTGGCTCCACGCTGGTTAATGGGCTATCTGCTGGTTTTTCAACAGCGCGGAGCTGTGCTTCTAATTCTGATATCCCCGCCTCCAAAGCTACAGAAATATTACATTTATTACAGTTAGCATTATCACTAAAGGAGGCAGGGAAGTAACTAAACATCTGACACAGAGAGCAAGAGAGAAGAGAATAGAGACAGGAGAGAGAAGAGTAGCCATAGCCGCAATGAAGCTAAGCTAACTGAGCTAGCGAGACCTTACCACCCCAAGAAAAACTGTGTGAAACACAAGGAGTTCAAAAAACTACACCACCACAAAATGTGTGTTTTAGTGTGCTTGTGTGTTAAAATAACTTAGAGAGGCCTCAGTACAGAGAAAATTAGATCAATTCAAGAGATTCTGAACACCAAACAGCTCCACAGAGCGCGACAACAGGAAATGACGCAATACGGCTTACCCCGTCACAGAGTCACGTACAGATCAGTGGTATGAGAGGTGGAAGTTGTACTGTTCAAAGAAGAGGGCCCAGCGGGCCTGACGGGGGTTAAGTTGTTTGGCCTGCTTGATATGGATGAGGTTTTGGTGGTCTGTGTAGATGAGGAAAGGATCTGGTGTGCTGATGAGGAGATGACGCCACTACTCCAGTGCCCATTTAATGGCCAGCAGCTCTTGGTCCCCCACCCAATACCGTTGTTCAACAGAGGAGAACTTCTTAGAATAAAACACCAAGGGTGCATCTTTCAATCGAAACCTCTCTGGGATAACACGGCACCCCCACCCACCTTGGAGGCATCCACTTCGACAATGAAGTCTTTAGTGCGGTCCGGATGTCGTAGGATCGGGGGTGAGGAGAATCTTTGGATGAGCTCTCGGAAGGCTTTGACGGCCTCTGGGGGGAGAGAGAATGGGTGAGGCCGGTCGGCGGGGCGGGTGAGGTTGGTGAGGGGAGCCACAATCTTGCTGAAATCCCGGATGAAGAGGCGGTAAAAATTGGCAAGTACTAAGAATGTCTAAAGCTATCTCAGGGTGGTGGGTTTGGGCCAGTGGGCTACCGCAAAGACCTTCTAGGGGTCTATGGCGACGCCCTGATTGGAGATTACATATCCAAGGAAGGTGGTGGAGGCTTGGTGAAAGACACACTTCTCCAGTTTGCAGAAAAGACTGTGCTGAAGTAGTCTATGGAGGACAGCTCGGACATGCTGGATGTGTTCGGACTCCGATCCGGAGTAGATTAAAATATCGTCCAGATACACGAACACCCACCGTCCAAGCATGTTGCAGAGCACATCGTTTAGGAGCCTCTGAAAGATGGCTGGGCTGTTGCAGAGCCCAAAGGGCATCACTAGGTATTCCCAGTGGCCACTGGGGGTGCTGAACGCCGTTTTCCACTCGTCCCCCCCTCTGATGCGGATGAGGTTGTAGGCGTTCATGAGGACGGGAGAAGATGGTGGCCAGAGAAAGGGAGTCCAGTGCGGTGCTGATGAGGGGAAGAGGGTGCTGATCTTTTTTAGTGATCAGATTGAGACCCCAAAAGTCGATGCAGGGCCTGAGAGAACCGTTCTTCTTCTTCACGAAGAAGAATCCTGCTGCTGCTGGAGAGGAGCATGGACAGATAAAACCCTGTTGCAGAGCCTCTTGAATGTATGACTCCATGTGCCTGCTCTCCGCATGAAATAGAGGATAGAGCCGGCCACGAGGGGGCATGGTGTCGAGCAGGAGGTTGATGGCCATGTCATAAGCACAGTGGGGAGGCAGAAAGGCAGCCTAGAGAACACCTCCTGCAGGTTCTGGTATGGGGGTGGGATGTCCTTGACTGGTGTCGGAGGGAGTTGGGGTCCAGGGGGGCGTCTCCTGGGTCTCCGGACGCAGGCAACGAGCAAGGCAGTTGGTTCCCCATTGCAGGATCTGGCGGCCCGACCAGGAGATGTGCGGGTTATGGACTTGGAACCAGGGGAAGTCTAAGATGAGAGGGGTGGTGTGAGAGACCATTACCAAGAACTGGATGGTCTCCAGGTGTTCACAGATTCTCATCCGGAATCCGGCAGTGCGGTGGCGTATAGGAGAGGTTTGAAGAGGACGACCGTCGACTGAGGAGATGGTGACTGGGTATATTAGTTTCTCCAATGGGACGCAGAGTTTGGAGACGAGGATTGACGAGATAAAATTGTGGGCAGTGCCGGTGTCCAAAAGGGCCGGGCAGATGTAATCAGGCAGGTTTGAATGGCTGAGTTGGACAGACAAGGTGAGTGGCGCGGTTCAGCTTGAGCCAGGTGATGTTCCCTGCAGCATCACCTGGTTTGGTCGTTTCCCGGCCGAACAGGGCAATGCTGAAGGATATGACCTCTCGCGCCGCAGTACGCACACAGCCCCTCACGGTGGCGCCTCTACTTTTCTGCCTGGGATAGATGTCCCAGTTGCATTGGTTCTTCCGTGAGAGGAGACTCACGGTAGGGGGCGGTAGAGCAAGCCGTAGCAGCTCGAGGAAGGAGCAGCTGTCGTGGTTGTTGGGAACGCTGTGTTGGTGGAGACCGGGTCAAGATCCGGCGGTCAATGTCCAGGGCCAACTGGACAGTAAGATCGAGGGACCGGGGCGACTCTTTCGCCACCATTTTATCGCGGACGTAATCGTCCAGCTGCTCCAGGAACAGGGAATGTAGTGCTGAGTCTCCCCAACTGAGCTGGGCAGCAAGAGTGCGGAAGTTGGCTACATACTTGTGAACTGGCCGGTGTTGTTGCCCCAGACGGAGCAGTTGGAACTCGCCCTTGACGTCGCTCGATGGGGGTTGAGGTAGCTCGAGCTGATGAGCATCTGACAGGACTACAGAACCTAACATAGATAAGAAAGACTAAGGCAAGAGTAACTGAGATGACCTAAGTAAAGACCACAACTTGAACATGCTGTAAAAATGTGTGGTTGTTGATTCACAGTGATTTTAATGTGATTATTCAGTATCTCTGTTGACATCTGACATCTATTGATTAAAAACAATAAATTTTGATCAAAGAAAATATTTCAAACTATTTGTGAACATGAAAGTCAAAATATCTGATGTATCCTTTGTTTTGTGAGATTTATGCAGCACTTTCAATAAAATAGCAATAAATAGGTCAAAATGAGTTAATTTGAAATATACATTTTGTTATTTTGGGAAAATTAAACTATTATCAAGAGACAATTTGCTTGGTCATGACGAGATAAACTATCTCAAGATAATATACCTTCTCAACACGCCCTTATTTGGCTTCTGTACTTGTGTCAATCCTTGGATGGTTGTGTCTGTTTTGTGTTTTTCGTAGCTGCTTCTTCTCCTCTCCACCTATCTTCCTGTGCAGCTGAACCTTTACAAGGATGGAGCTGTACGTGCTGTGCTGCTCTGCCACCTGCATGTCATCAACTAATCAAGCCACAGATTAAGAAAACCAGCAGAGATCCCAATTGGTACCAGATTGTTCATCTTGGTTGAAGTAATACAGTAATACAATATTGTGCTATCCATTTATCCATTGTCTACCTGCTTATCATTGCCTATATCCACTTAAAGTGGTTTGAGCGTGTGTCACCTGATTCACCAGAAAATACAGGTGATTTATTTTTTGTTTAGATGTCCCCTAGAATTTTGTATTTGAAGCTTAGTTGAAGTTCTAGTTTTTTTACATAGCAACCCTTAAATCAAAATTGAGACCTTGTATGTAGAGTTGAAAAACAACGGCATAGCTTGAAGAGACAATATCACTGCTTACTAAATGTCTCCATTGGAATATCTTTTCAATACAGTATTTTTTATTGTTTTAGTTTAGATAAAATTCGTTTTCTACAAATAAATTATACCAAACATGCACAACATAACAAGACAGAAGAATAGTGTCAAAATGATGAAGTGCAATGTCCTATTTGAAAAATAATAATTACAGACAAAAGACAGCTGTAGCTTTTGGTTATAATAATTATATCCTATAGTTGTTTTTCTGGGCACAGTCATCTAATGACTATGGGTGTCTAATTGTAAACATTACAGCTATGAAATACAACTGCAGCCAAAGATTAATAATTACAATTATAAAGCGATGTTGGGATCTATATACACAGCTCAACAATTGTGTTTGTCCTAGCACCATCTTTGCATCCCTATGGCTATTTAATATCTTAAATGTCATGATGCAATTTTCTTGTTATCATGTCATAAATGGAATAACACATTGTGCAAAATTTCCCCCTGTGAGGCTCAAGTAATACATAAAGTTTTGTGCCTGTTTTACATGTTGCTGTATTTGAATGAGTTGGAGCATCAAAAACATGCAATTGTATTCCAGTCAGGACCTACCATGGATCCAAATATAACACGGTCAAAAACATGTTATGTTTTCTATAAAGAACACAACAACTCACACGTCCTTCCACCTCGGGACTCTTGCTGTCTGTTATCATTATTAACTCTGCTGTTATTGCTGAGGTGCGCAGCTGGATGTGAATGTCTGTGTTTGCAGAAGGAATTGGGAAACATATTATAGGAAATAACCACATATAGACAGAATGTTGGTTATGAGATTGTCATGCTGTTTTAAGTAAGAGTTGATGAATAAAGAAGCATGGGGGGAAACAGGACACAGTGTAGTGTTTTAAGCAGGCGATTAACAATACATTAGTTTTGGTCACATTTTTGTTCTCTGTAAGCTTATGAAAAAAAGGGAAAAGTACATAAAGTGACATTTTTCAGTATAAGACACCACCTTGGAGACAGATGTCCAGATGCTCCCAGATTATTTATCCATCATCCATCATCCCCCTTCCCCTTCTGTGACGTCCCATTGACTTAGTGCTGCTGATATGTGTAATCCCCTCTTTTATCTCCTTTTTCTCTTCCTCCCATGGCCATGACATCATTATGCATTTGTCTGTCCATCACTCATTTCCTTTAATCTGTTCTCCAATTCAAGTTTAATTTTTGGACATGTCTTGTATAACCTCCATTAAGATGGGCCTGTAAACAAGTGTGGTTGACTACCATGTACCTTAAACATACAGATGTGTTTAAGTGCTATTAATGTGAAATCATGTGTTGGGAATTTGGGATGATGATGTGTAATATGACACAGTCATTTGAAGAAAAAAAATAGGACACTCTAAGGCACATGTGTCAAAATCAAGGCCTGCAGGCCAAATCCGGCCATAACTATTTATTTGGCCCTCTCTACTCTGGACGGCCTCATAAGTAGAACCTTTCACATAGCAGTTGTTTGCCTAAATATTATTTTATCAATCAAATCAAATCATATTTGTTTGAATAGTGCCAAATGACATCATTTTGAAAAGATTTTCAATATTTTTTAATTTTAAGAAGTATTCATCAAATGCAGAGACATATATGTATTAATATTTAAGAGTTTGTTAATGGTAGATTTGTCAATACTTTCTGCCACAACCAGCCCTTTGAGGACATTACTGATGTTGATTTGGCCCTAAATGAAAATTAGCCTTAGAGCAGGGGTGTCAAACATTTTATAAATTTTTATTGAATTTTATAAATTCAATGAAAATTGAAAAAAAAATTGTAATTTTTGGTAACAGATAAATTTGAACATCTGGGCATTTATTCCCACTTAAATTGCCTAAATTTACCCACTTATGCATCACATCGGGCAAATATGACAAGAACATCGTTACTCAGCATTCCGAAGGGAGTTTTGACTGTTAAAAGCTCAGACTTTTAGTATGATGTAAAGACTGTTGAAGCACATAGCACTCAATACCATGCTGTGATCCAAAGTGCAGGCCTTCAGAAAGAAGATTCAAGCAGTTTATTTGGTAAGGAATTTAAAGAGAACTAAAAAGAACTTGAAATTAGTGATTACTATCAGAATTATAGTCTAGAAGTTGAGAACATTCAAAACACCTGCCAATAGGCCCATCTTTGGCCATCAAATAAGTTTAAACCCTCATAGTAGACTGCAAGATGCTAGAAGAAGTCTCCAAAAGACCCTAAAATGACATCAGAAGAAGTACAGAAGGCTCTATCTACTGTTTGTATGACAGTGCATGATTGTAAAATCAGAAATAGACAGCAAAAGTTTAGCTGCTGAGTGTTAAAAATATAATTATTAGGGCACCCGAACAGAAGATATTGTAAGTATAAATCTAATCCAGCATTGCACTTCCACCTCTGTCCTTCACACAGGTGGAAGTGTCATGGTTTGGGGATGCTTTACTGCAGCAGCAGCACCTGGCCAGCTCTCCATGATAAAAACATGAATTCTTGAATCAGAGACTGATTGAGGAAAATGTGAGACCATCAGTATAAAAAAATCTAAGCAGAACTGGACCGTGTAACATGACAATGACCAAAAATTAAAAAATACAGGTAAATCCAACAAGGACTGGGTGTGAATTACGAAAGGGAAAGTCAAAGCTCAGATCTTGATCTTATTAAAAGACTTAAAACACACTGATGAGCAAGGAAATCCTCAAGCATCTGTAAGGAGTGGGCTACTTCTCCTCAGACTGATGTCAGAGACTGGCAAATAGCTGCAAGAAGTGTTTCCCTGAAGTTAGGGGGTAACATAATCCATTAGGGGATCCCAAACTTTTTCTCAGGTAAAAAAATACTTTTTCTAAATATTTTTTTGTTTGTTTCATGACTCATCTAATAAGTTGTTCAACTGTAATGAAATTACTTTTCAGAGATAAAAAAATCGAGATAAATAAAGATTATACATCAATATGTGACCATTTTTAAAATAAAGAATTACATATTTAGTGGCATTTCCTGATTTTTTTTTTTACATTACTGTACATGGATTAAGTAGATTATGTACTGTATTATGTGTGCAGTGCTGTTTGTACATACTGAGTGTGTTGCCTCTTTAACTGGAGTGCTCTCCCAAATATCATCATCCTGAGCAAAGACCCAGAGAACATCGGATCAAATCGTCCTTAATACATTACATCACTCCTGTACACAGTCTTTTTTTATCAGAAACAATCCTAAATATGGGTTTTTAAATGACAATCCTGAGTTTCAGATATGACTATTAGGGGTATACGTTCACTGAGAAAAACAGTGAAGTATCAAGGTTAGCACCCAGAAGAAATGGGTTGATTTGGATACATTTTTGTTATCCATGCATCCACCCCCGAAGGTATGTAGAAGATCTGAAGAAGTAACACAGGGCTTATTTAATGATAATAATCATAATGACAACAAAACATATATTTACAATGTGCTTTACAGGGCACTTAATGATGCTTTACATGATAACCTAGAATGGAATATAATGCTAAAATTAAAAATTAAATAAATAACATCTAGCTGGGTTAACTGTTGGAAGCTTTTGAAAAGAGAAGATTTGAATCAGGATGGTTTTGTTCACAAATATTTCTGTCAGATATGTTTTCTGTCTAAAGATGTAGTCGATTCTATTCACTTGTTTGTTTGAAATTTGTTTTCACTTCTTGTAACACATTTTTTCACTAAAGGATGACAATAGTACCACCAGGTATGCCAACAAACATGTTTTTCTCATTGCATGCAAAAGCCTTAATATGTACAGGAAGAACTTGAACACTCCGCAGAGAATTAAGCTAAAGAATATCTGGCTGTGAGATAACCGTACTGACCTGTAGATGGTGGATCCACCGAATGACCCTACAACTAAACTGTTTTGTTTCAACATAACATCAACATTTTTTCAACAACAGCACTAAGACACTTCACAAACAACTAAATAAATGTAGTAATATTGTTCTTAGGGGTGTCAAATTATCGCATTAATTGCCATTTATTAATTACGGCCATATTTAATGCGGTATGTTTTTTTAAACGTGTTAATCTAATTTTTTTTAATTTGACTTTTTCTGCATGTGAATTGCCTTTAAATAAAGTTGGTTTTTATGCTTTGGGCTTCTTGTGCTCGAGTTGGGGGTTAACCACACCGTCTGTAGGCCTGCTTATCATGAATTGACGCCTCCGTTTTAGTGGTGAGGCCAAGATGAGTGAGGATGAGCGATGAGTTGCAGACAGTGTTGCCAACTTAGCGTCTTTGTCGCTCTATTTAGCAAGTTTTTAGACCTAGACTAGTGAAAAATCTAGCGACTTTTTCTGGGGTTATTGAAGAGTTTTGGGTTAAGCCTGCATCCTTGTTACTCCCACTGAGCAGTGGTGCAGCCGTGGGCTCGTCTCCCATCTCGGAACGTTCACAGCAGGCAGGCAGGCAGTCCGTGCGCTGCAGCTCCGCCCGTCCAGGTCCAGCAGGACACACTCAGAGCAGATATTTACCCCACTGGGTCCAGAATGCTAACAAATTGCGCATGAACGAAGCCGAAGTTGCAGTCAGCACTGGGACTAGTAAATGGCTGGGACTGCATCTGTTAAAGTCTGTTAAAAACAATAAATGACTTCATAAAGCCACTTTCTGTTATAATTTTTGTCACAATAATGTTGTAAATTTAAATGAAAATACCTCAAGATGATGGCTTTTCTCAGCAATTATTAGGTGCTATTATTTTAAAAAGAGATTAATTAGATTAATTTATTACAGATCATAATTAATTAATTCTAAATTTTTTTAATCTCATGACAGCACTAATTGTTCTCAATTTGTGTTAGTGTTCCTTAGTATTAGATGAGCCTTTATTTAGCCTGGGTGAAATTATCTGCCTACTTTATACTTACAGGGCAATAGCTAAGCTTTTCTTTAAAACATTAAGCTCATAAAAACTGAAATTGATAATATTCACAGTACCATTGGAAAGCAGTTATATTTTGTTGTTCATTAATTAATTAATCTCTTTTTACTTTAACAAGTTCAGGATATTTAAAAGACAACCAGACCCACAGCAAGACTGATCCTTCTCCCTTCTTTACAGCATATTCATCTATTATTTAACTCTAAACCTACCTGGAGCATTTGTTGCTAAAAAGATCAGTCTTATAGTCATCAGACCAAAGCTCACAATTAAAGTCCCTGTAGTGTTGAACAACTGTTTGTGGGCAGATAAGAAAGGGGAATTTTCCTGGCAGAACCAACTTGCGTCCTCATCCAGCCCTAAATGAATTGGCCTCTGTGTGATGTCATTTTCTATCCCTAGCAAACAGAAAGTCATAGATTAATAATTAGATATTCAACTACACCTATGCCACTGTAACAAAGGATCTATTTATTTAATTGTTTTAATTTGCTCATCTTTACAGGGTCGACAATAGGTTTGGATGGCACTAAAAAACACAAAAGAATAAAGCTGTAAAAACAAACATATGTCATTACTTGAAGAACTCACAAAACACGATGTGCTTTGTTTTTCTTTGGCCCAAAGCCCCAGGTCTTCAACATCTGAGGAGAAGAAACAAGCTTTTTTTAGGATGTCAGTTACACAGAGGGTGTTATCAGCACTGATACAATGTCTCTGTAATGTGTTCAGGCACAAATACTCTGACTTTTGGCTCAAACATTTTTACAAAAAGGAACTGTTTGTGATTTCTGATTAGACACTGTTGAATCAAGTGGGGGGCTATACATTTCACCCCTAGGCCTTCAGTGATATCCTACTACAACCTAAATTACCACACCTCATAATACCATCTACACCAAGTTTGGACTCGATTCTACCTTACAAGTTTGCTTTGCTTAATGCTCGCTCACTCGCTCACTAACAAAACTTTTACTATTAAGGAGTACTTTAGTGGTCAGAATTTGCTTTTTCTCGGCATCACAGAATCCTGGATCAGGACCTTGCAACTATTGCCGAACGTTTACCTGTTGGCTGTTCTTACTGTATTTTAATACTCCAAGAAACTCTGGATGCGTCCGTGGTCTATTGACTATTTTTAAATCGCACATTCCTTGCAAATTAATCTTGTGTCCGGACACTCCTTCCAGCTTCGAGATAGCTGCCTTTGAACTTTGTTCTTCATCCCCTTTTGTTTTGTTGTATCGCCCTCCTAAATACAACAAATACTTTTTATCTCAAGTTTCTGATTTTTTTTATCCACTACTGTTTTGAACTATGACCGTGCTCTGGTCCTGGGTGATTTTAATATTCATGCATATTGTTGTGGAAAACCTCTTGTGAGTGTTTTTATTAATCTCACTTGCCCTGCATCAATTTATAGACGGCCTTAATCTAATTGCTCTCACACACTGGACTTAGTGCACATGAAACTAACGATAACCAACATGCTTGTTGATGAAGTGCTTATATCAGATCACTTTCCCGTTTGCTTTAGTCTTGAAGTTCCTATGTTGTCATCCAATAATCCTGTGTCTGTTCACCCCGTGTGGATGATTTCCTCTTCCATTGTTCTACAATTCTCTATCTTGCTGTTAGATGTTTTTTCCACCGCAGTGACACCTTCAGACACTGAATATTTTCTGCATTTTTTTCAGTCTTCTTGTCTTAGTGTTCTGGGGCAAGTGGTCCCATTAAGTTCTAGACGTGTACACTCTAAAACTGATCCCTGGCTTAATCTGCACACTGAAATCATTAGGCTTGACTGCAGAAAGGCAGAATGTAAATGGAAAAAGGATAGACTTCAAGTCTCTTATAAACATTTGAAGGATTCCTGAGCGCGTTACCAGAGCACAGTTAGACATGTTCGAAATAGGTACTACTCTGATCTCTTTCTAATTTTCAAGGCGATCAGCACACCTTATATAAGACTCTAAACTCTTTTGACCAACGATCCCACAGTTGTTAATATCTCAAACGAGATATGCACTGAATTTTTACATTTCTTTTTAGATAAAATTAAAAACATCAGGGCACAGATTTCATTCCCTTGTGCTCTACGTCTCACTCTCCAGACCCCAAGTCAAACATTTTTGAACTTCTTTCTTTATCCACCTTCAAAAACCTGTTTTCTGGTTTGAAGCCTTCAAGCTCCCCCAATGACTGTGCCCCCTCGACTTCTCAAAGAGGCATCTTCAGTCACAGTGCCTTTATTGCTTGCACTTATCAACAGCAGTCTGGCAACTGGTATTATGCCTACATTGTTTAAACATGAAGTGGTCCAACCGGTGCTGAAAAAACAAGGCCTTGATGGGTTAGGGTTATCCAAACTCCTTGAGCGAGTTGTTTTTAATCAACTCACCTCATTTTTAGAGGAAGTGCATTTGCTTGACCCTTTTCAATCGGGTTTCCGACCTTTACATAGTATGAATTCTGCGCATCTTTAAATTTTTTATTATATTCTTATTTCTCTGGACTCCCGTCAAATAACGCTGCTTATTCTTTTAGACTTGACTGCTGCTTTTGACACGGTCAACCATGCTATCTAACTAGCTTGTCTAAACTAACTGGTAGGTCACCAGGGTACGGTAATGGTTTGTTATACCTCTTATCTAAGCGATCAAAGTTTTAATATTACGAAATGTGACCCCATTTCTCCGTCAGTAGCTCTAACTAGTGGCGTCCCTCAAGGCTCCATTCTTTGGCCCCTTCTTTTTAATCTGTAGATCCTCCCGTTGGGATTTATCTTTAAAAAACATTGTGATTACCTGCCTCCACCATATCACTGATTATACCCACTTAGCAACTGTGCACACTGCTCTGGCTCACCTTTTTAAAACGCCCCTTGTGCTTTCGTCAGTTGGTTTCCCCATCTGTTTACCTGTGAGAAGCAGCGCTGAGGGTGGAGCAGAAAAGCCGCACAATGTTAAAAAGAAAAGAAAAAAAAGGAAAAAAAGTATTAAGTTGGCATTTGTCCAATCAACGAGGCTGTTAATCCCTCGTCTGCGCAGCGTACTTCACAAGGTCGTCGGAAGACGGAGAAAAGTAATTTTTTTTTTAAATCAATCGCTGGAGTGTCACCGGAGAGTGATGTCACACCACGAATGGTATCAAAGCATCTAAATATTTCAACAGATATGAGTTATCAAATTAAATTACCGTATTACATTCTCATTATATTGACCACATCAAGAATGAAAACTCAAGCTTTGGAAATTTTTTCAAGGGTGGAAAACTTCTGAAGATTTCCTTGTGCCGTGGAGGGCCTATCGGTGACGTCATCACGTCAAGTTGCGTTCCTCATCCAGCCACCGATGTGAGTTTCCCATTAAATTAAAAGTTATCTTTTATGTGTGTGTGTGTGTGTGCGTGTGTGTGAGTTTGTGCGCGTGCGTGTGTGTGTGTGCGTTTGCATAGTGCATGAAGGTTAAACTAAAGGAAAACAAAATACTTTGTTTTTCTGTAGTGTATCCAAACTTTGTGTGTCCTGTCCAAACACTCATTCCGGTTTCACAGAATCACACAACTGTCAAGTAAGTTTTGTTTAATGTTTATTATTCTTTCACAAAAAAAATTACATATTGTAAATATTTGTGTTTTTTGTGCTTGTAGTTCTTGGCTGTGGGGCTAGAACAAAAAACTGTGGATCTTCATTTGCCGGACTCTATCTTGTATTTATGCTTGCAGTACCATTTTCAGGCACTTGGGTGGGGAGTAAGTTTGTTCTGTAACTCGGTTTGTGAATTATCCAGCAATACAGGACAAGAGATGAATCGTATTTGTCTGAGCAGTTGTTTTTTTTACTTTTGTCAGTTCTTCTAAAAAAAATATCAAAGGTGTATATTGTTTAATATATGTCCTTGTGTGATTGGCATATACAAAACCCAACTCATTATTAATAATAACCACACACACACAAAACTATCCTACAAGTCAGGAGGGAGACCTGACTGGCACCCCATAACCCTTATTCCCCAAAACAAGTGAAAGAAAAAACAAACAAACAATAAAACCAAAGCAAAGCGCAAGTAAGCTGTCACAACATCATGTTCAATATCTCTTATATGCAGACGACTGCCAATAGTATCTCACTATAAAACCCAACGATAGGAGGCAGCCGCTAGCAGATCGCCTCAGCAACGTGAAGGGCTGGCTGGCGGCCATCTTTTTTCTTATAAATGACACTAAGAGCGAGGCCATTATTTTCAATGCCAGGCTGCCTCTTGCCCCCAGTGTGCATTTCTTTTCTCTCCCTTTACTTAAAAACCTCTGTCTCCGTCCTAGGCGTTACGATGGATTCGTCCTTCAAAAAGGAACTCTCACGTTAATCATGTTGTGAAGTCTTGCTTTTTCCATTTGAGACCCCTCAAAGCTTAAACCTATTTTTAAAAGACGCCATCTTGAGTCTGTCATTCAAGCTTTTATTACTTCGCGACTTGACTATTCAAGCTCAGTAATCTATGGTACAAACTCATCTACTATTGCTTGGCTTCAGCTGGTGCAGAATGCTGCTGCATGATTTTTAACTGGCACTGGGCGAAGACAGCACATCACCCCGGTCCTGACAAATTTATACTGGCTTCGTGTTTGGTATCGAATCAAATTTAAGATCTTGTTATTTCTTTATAAGTCACTTAATGGGCTGGCGCCTGCATACCTGTCTGAATTGCTTCTTCCGTATTTACCTGCACGGTCCCTTAGATCAGTGTTTCTCAAACTTTTTTTTATCATTCCCCACTTTGGACAAAGGAGCATGCACAAGCCCCCGCCATGCTTTTATCGCCCCAACAGAATGGTGACCATGCCTGATTTTTAAAGTGTTTTATTTATTTAAATAGTCGAGTTAGTCTACAAGTTTTGAAGGGTATAAATTAGTTGGAAAAAGGGGTTGCGCACTGGTATAAAACCGGCTCAGAAATATATGCTGTCAGTAGTTGCTACATGTAGAGCTTCAGCTCACAGTTGGACAAAATAAAAGTTCTAGTTTTATCAAATTTACAAAGCTTTCAAAAGTACAAAATATAAATAAAGAATAATAAAATAAATAAAGAGCAAGATACTCATCTCTGTATTTCCTCCGTGGTTGACCGTGTGACTTCTCTGACTCTGAAACGTTCCCTGATCTTTTTAGATATTTCTCCATTTTGTAGATGGAATCTCTGATAATGCAGCTACTTCATCTTGCTTTGCTCTGCTGCGATATATTCCAACCTCAAACTCCCAGCCCGATGTTCCAGGTCCCGGTTCTGTTTACAATGATGATCACAATTGCTAATTTATTTGAGTGTGTTTAATTTTTTGGGGGGGGAGCTGGTTGATTTAATTTACAGTGCAGTGAAACATTCACGACAGAATATTGGGGGGAAAAACTATTTAAATCCCATTGATGTCACGCCCCACCTGTAATACCTCTGCGCCCCACTAGTGGGGCTCGCCCCATAGTTTGAGAAACACTGCCTTAGATCAACTGACCATCATTTACTTTTCACCCTGAATGTCCGGTATAAATGTTCTGGTCACCGTGCCTTTTCGGCCTGCGGCCCGTCGCTCTGGAATCAGATCCCTGTCTCGAATAGACAGTCTTCTTCCGTCAATATTTTTAAGTCCCAATTAAAAACCGACTGTTACTCATTACACTTCAGCCAAATAGTTTTTACTTATTTATATTCGTTTACCCCCTGTATGTTTATTTCTTATGTTTTTTGTGTATTTCTTTATGTTTGTGTACAGCACCTTGGTTGGCTGTTTTTTAATGTGTGCTTTGCAAATAAATTCGGTTCGGTATGGAAGGGTATCAATACGACACCATGGCTCAAGAATCCATACAGAATCACACATACATATTATATCACCCTTGATGTAGGTTGGTCAAGCAACAATTTTTTTACCGGATTATTTAAAATCAATAAGCACGCATTCAAAATTAAGAGTAGAAAACTAAGATCTGTCAAATCTAAAAAATAAAAGCAGATTTTAAAATAGTAGTTAGCAAAGTTGTAATAACTCACCTAAGTGTGAAATGTGAACTTAAACAAGTTTGTCCAATGAAATAAGCATTGTTGCCATTTCATATAAGACACAAACGAGGCGATAACAAAACCAACAATCCAATAAAAATAAATAAATAAAGCAAACACAGTATTTGCATTTGTTTGAAAGAAAATGCAACAGGAAAAGTACTGGAAATGCTGTCCCAGCTGCGCTCATCACCTTATTTATATTATAAATTGCAATATATTGCAGTGGATCAGAAATTATTTTTTTAATTTGTAGCATTTATGCCGTTTTATTTTGTCACCATTAATTGATTACTAACTAAATAAAATGACAAAAACATATAAAATATACAAATAAAATGCTTGCACTCACCAACATGGAATTTCTCCACATCGCCTGCTTATTTGAGAAAAAAGAAACATCCGTCTTTTTTTACTCAAGAAGACCTCAATGGCTCTGTTGTACAGTCTATCTGTGCACTGCAGGTCCACGAGTAAGTCCTTTTCCGTGGACATCGGGGCTAATGCTGAATGCTGTGTCTGTCCGCCAGACATGTTTCTTTAAAGGTTCGTCTTGAAAATGACATGACAAACAGGCTAAATCTGAAACCAAATCTATCCCTTCAGCCATCATGGGCTAAAAAAATTAGCCGGTAGCTGTCGTTTGCTAACAAATCTCTGGGTTTAGTAAAGATCTTTTGCAAAACGCCGCCCTTCAGACTCTAACGAGTGCTTATACAGTCAGAGGAGGCATACATGTCAACTTCAGCGTACAACCTTCTAACTGGGATCGGTGTCACAAACTCGAGAGCTGATTAGCTATCGTCGCTTCTGCTCCTTCTCCACCAGGGTCGGCTCGGCCCGTTTCGGGTCCGCCCCTATTTAGCGCACTTCCACTACCTTTGTCTGGGCCAAGCCAATCCCTTTTTTCGGACTACCTCTGGCTCAGTCCGAACCAGGCTGAGGCGACTCAACATGCCCACCTGTGGACTGATTGGTCTGGTAAAGGGATGTCACTCTCACTCCTACCTACGTAGTCGTAGCCACTGATTGGCCTGGCGGTGTGCTTGTGAAGTGCTGTCACACAGGATGGCGACGCATGCCTTCCAGCGAGTTCAAAACATTGCTGGGGGAAACAACAAAAAATCAAGTGAGAATATCGGGCAGTGAAGGATCATAATGGTCCTGACGGCGCACCACTGGTTGAATCTTAGAACAGACAGAGGAAAGCAACACACTCCACAGTAGAGACATTTTTTAGATCTTCTAATCAGTAAAGCTCACAGTTGAAGATGATACACACAATGTACATTTTACTGATTGTTGAAAAACAAGCGGCTTTTAATGAGCAATCATTGCATGAGATGTACAACAAAATGAGCATTGATGCAGTTTAAGACCTTGCATGACTGCAGCTGATCAGTGCAGTGATTACATTTGGCAGATTTAAATATTAGATAACATAACCATGAATTAGATAACACCCAACAGTGTCATGCAGGTCATCAAAAACATATTTTTTCCCCAAAATGATCCCTCTGGTACCCTTAACTCCAGGGTCATTGGAACTAGATTGCAGTCCACTGTTTTAATGGGGTAGCACTGATATTAGATGGAATGACTCAATCCACATTATGGAATTTCCAGTTTGAATGTAACAGCTCTAGCGCTTGTACATTGATTTGTCACAGTAATAGCCATAATTGTGTTATACAATTGTAATCATAATACTCAAGTCTTCATTGTCATTATGGAAACAGTTGGTGTGTATCTGGCATCTGGTGGATGCAGAGATCCAGGGTCAGGCCAGATGAGGGGACAGTCATGGCAGAGCAGGGAAAAAGTCAACAGACTAGGTTATGAAACCAGAGCAAATAATGAGCAAAAGGTTTCGAATGAAATCTCATTATGAAGAAAGAACTTGCATCAGCTTATTTGTGCAGATTAATAAAGAAAGTATTGACTATAGAAATAGAAATGAAATACAAAAGCATTACGGCTCAACTCTGTATTATATTAGTTTTTAATTTTTTCCATCTGGCATTTACCCTCGAACCTCTTTCTGGACATACTGTACAAACTGTTTAGATCATGGAAATAGCTAAAGATAAACTTTAAATCATATTGAGATTTTAAATTTAAACAGGTCATTTGAGGTAAATTACCCACATAAAAAATGGCAGTTTAGGACATAAGAAGAACAACGCTGGAAAAGAGCTGAACATTAAGCCAATGCTGGAATGTAATTACAAGAGATAAGAAGATGAGCTGAGGTTTAGCGCATGTCTTGACAAAATGAGTGAGGTTATTTGAGGTCTACTAGGCAACAGGACGATGCATTTATTTTATAAGCTGCTGCACTGGTTGCTCAGAGTATCTGGGTCCACAGATGGATGGCTTCTTCTTTCTTCCATGTGTGAACAAATACACGTGTATTAATTAGACACAGGATGAAACTCAGGCATGTGCTCACGTGTGGTGCTAATTTTGTGAGATGTTTTTCCTACTTTCCATTTCCTGTGTAATGTAAACAAGTCCTCACCTACACTGAGTTATGCAGCTGACAGCCTGGTGATCAGTGTCTGTGTAACTGTGTAAAATCGGGATGTAACAAGATCTCATGGCACAATATATCACAATATTAACACAACACTTCTCATCATTGTGAAGGCTGTCTTGCATAGCACTATCAGTGCATGACCTACAATGGATAGGAGACATGGAGGTGTGTGATTTAAGCTTCATACCCTATGTTTGAAACTCTTATTTTCTTAGTTCTTGAGTTGTCTAGTGGTACAGGAGCTAAATGTGAGCAAACCTCAATTTATGCCTCCTCTAATACAGAAACTTGTGATGCAGTTTGCCTTCAGTTGAATGGGGTATTATGCATGGGGAAGTCTGTTCATATTTATTAATGCTTATGTTAATCACAGACCGACCAAATTCCTTGACATTCTCAAAGACCAGTGTTATTTTATGCCAAATTTGTGGTGAAATACCATTCACTGAAAGCTGTTCATTATTTTGCTTATGGAGAAGAAAAAGTGTAAAAAGGGATCTGCCACAATGCTGCATTTACAAAATCTGCACCAGTGATGTGACAGAATGCAGAATTAATTGTTTCTTTTTAAATATTTTTTTCTCTTTTTTTACAAATATGATTTGTAATCAAATAAACTGTCTGAGTTTCTGTATCTCTTTTTTGAACACAAACCTTATAATTGTGGAACGTTCTAACACATGCTTCAGATTCAGAGGTTTTATAAACACAAGAGAGGACCAATTGGACCTGACACCAACATAGGTGCATAATTGCTTCCATCTGCATTGATGGACATGTTTGAGCCCGCACATATTTCCTGCAATTCACTTTGTGAATCAGCTGCAAAATAAAGCAAACAGAAAAAGCAAAACTGTTTCACAAATGTGAGGTTACTGCACTGCATTTGGAAATCCTCCTCTCAGACTAATAATACCGGAGCTGGATAAAAGTTTAGAATTTGTCAGTCATAAACACTGCAGTATACTGACTGTTCAAACTGAAACCTAATAATTCTGTACTTATTACAGGAGTTTTAAAACAACATGACTTTGTGTGACCTTAACTCCAACCGTCTCTCCTTCCATTTTCTTCCACTTATCCAGGGCCGGGTCGAGGGGGCAGCAGCTTAAGCAGAGAGATCCAGACTTCCCTCTCCCCAGCCACTTGGGCCAGCTCCTCCAGGGGAATCCCAAGGCATTCCCAGGCCAGCCAAGAAACATAGTCCCTTCAGAATGTCCTGGGTCTTCATTTAAGTCTCCTCCTGGTGGGATGTGCCCAAAACACCTCACCAGGGAGGGGTCCAGGAGACTTCTTAACTAGATGCCCGAGCCACCTCAACTGACTCCTCTCAATGTGGAAGAGCAGCAGCTCTACTCTGAGCCCCTCCCAGATGACCAAGTTTCTCACTCTATCTCTAAGGGAGAGTCCAGACACCCTGTGGAGAAAACTCATTTCAGCCGCTTGTATCTGCATCCTTGTTCTTTCAGTCACTCGCTCTTTGACTTTAACTCTGTTTTTGTTTTTAAAAAGGGGATGAGTTTGAGTTTTTCCAAAATTAAGACAAAAAAAAAAATCTTCTTTCGTTCCTGTGAACCCATCATCATGTATCATGTACTGTGTTGTCTTGTGAGCTGGATGTAGTTAACGTCCCTTGTGTGAAATAAAAGAAGGTGTCAATTGTACCCACAATGAGTCATCTCAGGGGCTCTGGTTTCAAGTTTGTTTCTAA
Organism: Valencia hispanica; assembly: GCA_963556495.2. Taxonomy (NCBI): domain Eukaryota; kingdom Metazoa; phylum Chordata; class Actinopteri; order Cyprinodontiformes; family Valenciidae; genus Valencia; species Valencia hispanica. Next base: position 23,564,293 of record OY747710.1, read on the forward strand.
AGATATTTGAGAAGTCAGAGTTCTTTTCTTATAATTGCTGAATGGCCCAGTGTTAGATAAGGATCAACTTGATCAATAGTCATGCAGAAACCAGCCAGCTAACAGAGGAATATGTAAGAAATACAAAACTTTGGATTTATAAAAGAAGACCTTGGAGATTTATGCCTTGCCACTGTCCACACTGCTCAGTATATCACAGACATTTGATATCAGATTCTGTCATGCACTCTCACAGACACATTGTCCCACCAGGCCAGTCTGTTATTTATTTATTTTTCCCATTAATTCCTCAGTTTGGCTGGAGCACCACTTATCATGTCCCAACGTGCTCACAGCTTCAGTCGTGTCCAGCAGCTTCTATGAGTGTGTATGCGGGCCAGACAGCTCAGCTGTTTGCTTCAAAGTTGTTGGGTATTTGAGCAACTTCTAAGGATATAAGTTGGGTTACAGCTCCCATAGTAAAGAAGTCTGTTTTTTTTTTTTTCATTTGTAGAACAAGGGGGGAAAAAAACGTTCTTGAACAGAATAAGACTCAGGAGAGATTTAGAGGAAATCTATCGAGAAAAGAGGATGCCATATGCCCCATGTTCCATTACCCAACACTTCCTTGTAACTCGCTCTTATAAATGTCATAGATTTTAAAGGCTCTTCCAAGCTTGGCGACAAAAAAGTAGAGCACTAAGCCTTTTTTGGGGGTTGTTTATCATTTACAAACAAGTTACTAGAAATAGAAAGGGATTGAGGGAAGCAGGGGATTTTTGGAAGTATCCTAGACATGAATTCACAGAAATTCATTCAGAGATAAATACTTACCCAAATGTATCTTTGATTGTTGGCCACTAATCCTGAGGATTAAAACATGTTTTCATTATTTGAAGGAATTGTTTGACAGTTTTTGGAAAAACAGCAGAGTTTAATCTCTAGCTGTGAGATAAGTTTAGGAGAAATTCGGGGAAAGCTACTTTACTGCCTGGCCCTGACTGGGGTTTAAAGATTACCTCTCAAAATTAATATGGGATTGTAATTTATCAACATGGAGACAATGTTACCATCATAAAATTTACATGAAAAAAAATTTAAAAACCAATTTCACTGTTATTAATTTGAAGTGATGTGTTTCTTCTTCGAATTAAACCAGAACAGCCTTGAAAAAATCATTATCCAATTAAGCTCCTCCTCCTGCTGTCTTGATATCCTACCCACAGCTTTTCTAAAGAAGGTTCTTCCTGTTATTGGTTCTGATCTTGTTCAAATAGTAAACTCATCACTGCTATCAGGTGTCTTCCCTCAGGCTTTAAAAACAGCAGTTATTAAACCACTGCTAAAGAAGAAAAATCTGGACAACACGTTAATGCAGAACTACAGGCCAATCTCTAATCTCCCATTCATCAGTAAGATTATTGAAAAAGCGGTGTTTCAGCAGTTAAATGGCTTCATAACAATGACAAACCGTTTTGATGCTTTTCAGTCTGGTTTCCGCGCTCACCACAGCACCGAGACTGTCCTCGTCAAAATATTTAATGACATCCGCATAAATACAGACTGTGGAAGAACCACAGTGCTGGTTCTGTTGGACCTCAGTGCAGCATTTGACACTGTTGATCATGATATTTTATTGGAACGACTGGAGAGCTGGGTCGGACTCTCTGGTACAGTACTTGGCTGGTTCGAGTCTTACCTAAAGAACAGGGACTTCTATGTTTCAATAGGAAACTTTTCATCAGAACGAACAGAAATCATATGTGGGGTGCCCCAGGGCTCCATCCTGGGGCCCCTCTTATTTAATATCTACATGCTCCCACTAGGCAAGATTATAGTGACCAATAACATTAGCTACCATAACTACGCAGATGACACTCAGCTCTACATTACAATGTCACCAGGTGACTCTGAACCCATTCAAACCCTAAATCAATGCATTGACCAAATAAATGGATGGATGTGCCATAACTTTCTCCAGCTGAATAGAAACAAAACTGAAGTGATTATTTTTGGACCCAAGGAGGAACGATCAAGAGTTAGCACACAGCTTCAATTAATACAGCTAGAACCTGCTGATCAGGTTTGTAACCTAGGTGTAGTAATGGACTCAGACCTGAACCTCCAGGGTCACATAAAGGCAATAACAAGGTCAGCGTTCTATCACCTGAAGAACATCTCTAGGATTAAAGGACTGATTTTGCAACACGACCTAGAAAAACTCATCCATGCGTTTATCTTTAGTCGGATTGATTACTGCAACAGCATCTTCACAGGTCTGCCTAAAAAGTCAATCAGACAGCTGCAGCTGATCCAGAACGCTGCCGCTCGCGTTCTCACTAGAACCAGGAAAGTAGAGCACATCACCCCAGTTCTAAAGTCCTTACACTGGCTCCCTGTAGCTCAGAGAATAGACTTTAAAATACTTTTACTAGTTTATAAATCATTACATGGCTTAGCACCAAAATATGTTGAAGACCTGTTGTCATGGTACCAACCACCAAGACCACTCAGGTCCTCCAACTCTAGCCTACTAAACATCCCTAGACTCAGAACTAAACATGGAGAAGCAGCTTTCACTTTTTATGCTCCCCTTATCTGGAACAGACTTCCTGACGAGTGTAGAGCTGCTGAAACTCTGAACTGCTTTAAATCGAGACTAAAAACCCATCTGTTTAGAATTGCCTTTGAGTAAATGCTTGATGTTATATGTATGAAATGTGTTCATGCTCTCTTGCTTTTTTTTTTTTCTTGCTTTATTGTGTATCATGTGTAATGTGTGTTTCTTTTATGTGTTTCTTTTAAATCACCAAATCATGTAAAGCACCTTGAATTACCCTGCTGTTGAAAGTGTGCTATACAAATAAAATTGCCTTGCCTTGCCTTGCCTTGCCTTGCCTTGCCTTGCCTTGCCTTGCCTTTCTAAACTGGGACAACAGACATGCTGCCCTCCCCTGTCCTCAGTGTGTGCTCAGTGTCATAAAAAGACACACAATACCAGTTTTTTACTATCTAATGATTTCTGAGAAGAGATCCAGTCAAATAGGCTTTTTTGTTTAAAAGGGCCTAACAAAGCAAATCATCTCAAATGTCAAAAAGCAGCAAATATGTTAAAAGCCTATTAAAGCCTTTGACAACATTTCTATGTCAGGCCTCTTATGGATTTTGCTTAGGCTGCATAGTTGTTAAGAAAACCTGGGTTCAACAGAACCCCAACACGGTACACACTTAATTTGACTAAATACAACCTACATCTGAAAACAGAACCCCCCCTGATCCCCCTGCCATTTTATCAAACTGTTTTGCTCTGGCTCTTTGTTAAATTTTCTGCATTCACTATTTCTCTTGTATTTGAAAAGGGACAGCCCGATTTTAAACACACTTTTGGCACAGTTTATTTGATTGTGAAAGTTATTTGCTAGAATCTTAGGCAGACCACATTAAAAGACAGGGTGAATTCTAACTCAACAGATGTTTTATAAATCCAGAAGCACAGTTGGTTAACTTTTTTACCTTTGTCTTCACTTCTGGCAAAATTACTGCCAGCTTTCACCAGATGGTATTTTCATTTGGTCTTTGAATCCTGAGCGACTTGCTCCACCTTGTAATTTACATGGATAAAATAGGTGTTGTTTTCCCTAAATGCACACAATTGTTTACCTTTACAGAAGGAATTTATATTTTTTGTTATTGTCTTTGAAATAACTAAACACTGGTTTAGCAGCTCTTAGCACTGCACAGATATAGTGTTGGTCAAATTTGCACACAGAGACAACCATGTGTACATATAACCAGCTGATTGTATAGTTTAAACAATGTTTCACTGAACTGAATCAGAAGAATCTGTAAAAGACGTTAATAAGAAATTTTCAAACCTTAAAATTAAAAGTAAATTTTTTTCAAAGTTATGTCAAAATGACATATGATCAATTTGCCTGTTACCTAAAAATATTAGCATCCGTCCATCCATCGTCTTCCCTTCTCCTCGAGCAGGTGGTGGGGATAACAGGTCCAGATGGAAAACCAGACATCCCTCTCCCCAGTAACAGTCTTCCCATGACATTCCCAGGCCAGACAGGATACATAGTTACTCCAGCAAGTTCTGGGTCTGCCCCAGTTTCTCCTCCAAAGGAAGGCCACCTGGAGGCATCCAGTTTAGATACCGAAACCACATCTTGACAATTCATTTAATGCAGGAAAGTAGAGGCTATTCCTTAAGTCCTTCCATGATTATGCAGCTCTTCACCTTATTTCTACAGCTCAGTTTATCTACTCTATGTATTAGGTTAATTTCAGCCACTTGAATTCCCCTCCACAGTATCACTACTTTAACATCGTGGACATTTTGAGTATACTTATGACAACAGTATTCATTTCCCAACTGGCCTCAGGGTCAGACTGAGGGCAATTTGAGGATCTAAATGGCAAAGGACCACAGACTATGATCAACTCCACTATTCTGGATCCCAGCCTGGAGGGGGCAAGTCATTTTAGCAACTTGGACTCCTGGAGGCTTCATTAACATCATGCCACTAACTACAAGGACAAACACAAAAGTTTGGTCCCATGTGAGCTGGATGGGAGGCCTGGGTCTCAAAATGTAATGATGCATTTCAGATCACTTAAAAAAGTTGTTGAAGTTAGAATAAGTTTTGATTTTAAATCCATTTTTGACATAATGATTTAATACAAGAAAAGTTTTAGTCATCGGTCCTGAGGCTCAGAGAGAGAGAAACTTTTACCAAAACAACAATCACTGTCATTTAATCCATCTTTACAAGTGAAGAACCTGGCCCTCACTTTTATCCCTCACATTAAAAACATTGCTAAAATAGGTTTTTATTATCTAAAGAACATTGCCAGAGTCCGCCCTAATCTCCTTCGGGCCAACACGGAGATGCAGATCCATGATTTCCCAAAAAGTGTATCTCAGGTTTACAATTTACAAAATTTAGCAGCGCATGTCCTTACGAAGACCGGGAGGGGGGAGAATATTACACCTGTCTTAAATTCATTGCATTGGCTCCCCGTATGTTTTAGGATTGATTTTAAGGTTATTTTAATGGTTTTTAAGTGTCTTAATGGCCTTCTTATCTTTCAGAACTGCTTTTAGTATATGAACATTTACGGTCTCTCTGCTCTTCTGGTAGCCGTCTCCTTGTCATCCCTAATGTTAGGACACGCACTCATGGCAAGTGAAATATTATGGCCCTCACCTCTGGAACAGGCTGCCAGAAGACCTAAAGGCCGCAGAGAATGTTCATGTTTTTAAGAGCAGGCTCAAGACTCATCTTTTTAGCTTAGCTTTTAACTGATTATCATTTATTATAGTCTGTTTAATTACTCTGCATGTTTTACTTAAAGTCAGTTAGGTAGATTACAGGCATGTCTGGAAGACATAAAAACATGGATGACCCTAAACTTTTTGCTTTTAAATTCTGACAAAACAGAAGTTGCTGTCTTTGGACCAGAAGTTCTTAAACAGAAACTGATTAGTCAATCACTTTCTCTGGATGGCATTAAATTGGCCCCCAGTAATAACGTAAAGAACCCCGGCGTTATTTTTGACCGAGACTTGACATTTAAATCCCATATTAAACAGGTTTCTAGGATTTATTTCTTTCACCTCCGGAATATTGCTAAAATTAGAAACATCCTGTCCAGGAGTGATGCTGAGAAACTAGTCCATGCATTTGTTACCTCAAGGCTGGACTACTGTAATTCTTTACTATCAGGTAGTCCACAAAATGCCATTAAAAGCCTTCAGTTGATCCAAAATGCGGCAGCAAGAGTTCTGATGAATATTAAAAAGACAGATCACATTTCTCCTGTTTTAGCTTCCCTTCATTGGCTCCCTGTTAAATCCAGAATAGAATTTAAGATCCTTCTTCTTACACACCAAGGCCTTAATAATCAAGCTCCATCATACATCAGAGATCTAATTGTTCCATATGTTCCTAACAGAGCACTTCGCTCTCAGACTGCAGGTTTACTTGTAGTTCCTAGGATTTCTAAAAGTAGAATGGGAGGCAGATCTTTTAGTTATCAGGCTCCTCTCCTGTGGAACCAGCTCCCAGCTTTAGTCCGTGAGGCAGACACTCTGTTTACTTTTAAGGCCAGGCTTAAAACTTTCCTTTTTGATAAAGCTTATAGTTAGAGTGGGTAAGGTCCTCCTGAGCTATCTCTGTAGTTATGCTGCTATAGGCTTAGACTGCTGGAGGACAGACTTACCAATTTTCTTCACTCTGCTACTACCTTTTCTCCTACGACTCTCCAGTTGTATTACAGTACATTCTGTTATTTCGACTGTTAACTTTGTTTTCTCTCAGTGTTTTTCTCTCCATATGAGATATACCTGGTCTGGTATTCTGCTTGGCTGCAATGCCCTGTTGGATGGGGGGCATCGACTGGGATGATCCTCCCAGTAACTGAACATCTACTGTGTCCTGTTATTAACTTTTTACTTTCTGTAAAATAGAAAGTTCTCTCATATCAGATCTTCTGTTCCTTCTGTGTTTCTGCTATGTCTTCTCAAACCCCCAGACGGTCGTGGCAGATGGCCGCTCCTACTGAGCCTGGTTCTGTTGGAGGTTTCTTCCTGTTAAAGGGGAGTTTTTCCTCTCCACCGTTGCTACATGCTTGCTCAGTATGAGGGATTGCTGAAGGATTGCTCTGGTTGGAAAGACTGCCCAACCTCACGCCAATGACTGACACAATCTGCTGGGATTCCTTAAATAGGAAACTTTTTAACTGATTGGAATGTTTGTATAAATGTATTGAAATGACTTCTTGTTAAGTGCCTTGTGAATTGGCGCTATATAAATAAACTGAATTGAATTGAATTAAAGGGGGGGTGGCATGTAAAATCGACTTTTTTAAGCTTTTCATCACAATGTTATGTCATTCCCTCCTTGAAAACATACCAATTCTTAAGGTAATTTATGTATTTTTGAGTAATCTTTGGAAACTCTCGCGGCCGCCATTTTGAGCGCTGATCGCCTGACTCCTCCGAGGTACGCCCTCAACCCCTAGCATTTTGATTACCGCCCACGTCTCTCCAAAGCCCCCCCTCTCCCGCTCCCTGAGCAGAAAAGCAGCAGGTCAACAGCAATCAGCTAGCACCTGTGGATATACTATATAGCTATTTAATTTTCCAAACTGCACAATGCCTTCTTGGAGAAAATGTATCTGTGGATGCCAGGACAACTGCCCTCTTTTTAGTCTTCAAAAAAAATGAGGCTGTTAGTCAAAAATGGTTGGAATTCATTTTTGGAAACGACCCTCCTCCTAAGAAGATTTGCTTTATTTGTGCCGGCCATTTCAGAGAAGATTACTTCCAGAACAAAAGTTTATTTGACAGTGGATTAGTAAGCAAGTTGATATTGAAGAACGATGCAATCCCCACTCTCAAGAGTATTTCTTCAGCGCCAACACTGGTAAGTGGAAATGCTCTGATTAAGCTTGTTAGAACAACATAGCTTAGGCTAATTCAGAGTTAAATCAGTGCACTGTAGCTCGTGTTTATTATTCAGTCCCTCCAGGAATTTGTGATGTTGCGCTCGTAACTAATTAAACAAATTCAGCCAATCCCCGCAAATTCTGCACGTCTTGCAATTTTATACAATTAATGCAACTTTACCGCACCTTTAACCAGTAGTGACTCTCCCTTTCATTATCTTACATATGACGGCTTGGCATATCATGTACACTCCCTGTTTCTTATGTGAGAGGGATTAAGAATAAAACATGTTACATTTTCGTTTTGCCAATTCAGGTGCTATGGGGTACAGTTACCTTATTCCAGTCATGAAAATCCATCACCTGTTAGCGAAATTCGCCGTTTTGAATCCAAAATGGGTCACCTACATAATTCGTGTATGTCCGATGAGAAAATGATCAGCTGTAAATAGTGACGCACAGAAAGCAGCAGCGAGCAGCACGTTTTCAGGAGAGCAGTTTTTATGTGAATGACAGGAGCTGTACTTTCAATTACTTTTTAGGTCCGCTGAGTTATTTGGGATTAAAAACTGTTTCGACCGACCTCAAGGCTAGTTTCCAACTAATTTTCAAGTGATTGGCAAAACAAAACAAAATCACACATAAAGAAAATGCTGCAGCACAGTAATGCTTCATGCCCATGTGGAGAACGTTGTGATGACATTGAGGACAGCGTGCCGAAGGGGGAGTGTCTGAGGCTCTTAAAGAGACATGCGGCTAATTTCAAGGCATTTTGTTTGGATATATTGTGAGTGCAAATTTCAAAAAGGTAGTTTATATTATTTACTGAAGTTACGGATCGATTTACGGTAATATTATGGCTGCACTGTACCATAGAATTGTTCTGTCTGCCTGAAAAAAATGTGCCACCCACCCTTTAATAGATTTTATCAGTGTTTTACTATTTAATCTTATCGCTGTTTATTTTTCTGTTTTAATCTTCCTTCCAGTGTTTCCTCTATGGGAGCGCTCTGGCCCGGGAGTGGTGGTCGGCTGTGGCTGCCTGGGTGCTCGCCAGGTAGCGCTTGGGTGGAGGTGGGGGTCTCGGCCTTGCCTCCTCTGGGCGCCCTGGGTCAGTGCCTTGGCTGCTGCTGTTGATGTACTGCTGCCGGGGAAAATGACTCCTTTGATGGTGTTTCCTGACCTGGCTCATCTGTACTCAGCCCAATGTCCTTTTATTGCTGTTCTTAAGTGTGTGTGTGTGCATTAACGTTGGGTCAGGGGGAGGAGGGTATCACTATTATCATGCTTTTAATTATGTGGGGGAGGGATGGGAATGTGCTTTTTGGGGGCTCGTTTTAATTCTGTAAATCAGTTTGTGTCATGTTTGGTTAGATTTAGGACCCAAAAGCAGCAAGTAAAACGTAAAGATTTAATAACAACAAGACACAATAACTTACAAAGCTCAGGAAAATCAACATATGCTGTGATGGGGAAAAAACAGGAACTGGATAGGAAGGCAGGAACCAGACAGGGAGAAAATGACGACGAACCAGCGAGTAGTGACTGAATGAGAGTTGAATATACAGTCGTGGCCAAATGTTTTGAGAATTACATAAATATTGGAAATTGGAAAGGTGGCTGCTTAAGTTTTTATAAAAGCAATTTGCATATACTCCAGAATGTTATGAACAGTGATCAGATGAATTGCATAGTCCTTCTTTGCCATGAAAATTCCACTGCATTTCATTGCTGTCATTAAAGGACCTGCTGAGATCATTTCAGTAATCGTCTTGTTAACTCAGGTGCAGGGGTGGACTGGCCATCTGGCATACCGGGCATCATCCCAGTGTTGACCCAATGTGGGCCAGTCCGCAGTTTTTTTTGTTTTTTTTCTCCTCTCTCTAAATTCCCTCCAAATTGGCCGGCCAATTTGTGTGTGTTGCCAGCATCGACACATATTTGTGTGTGTTGCCAGCATCGACACATATTATTGGTCTATGTTTGTCATCGTCAATCAATCAAGGGCTGAGAGCCATGACAGTGCTGTCAATCACAAAACAAACCAGGGTGGGCGGGACCTCATGACATGGGCCGGAGTGGTGGGATGGGGATACAGTCAATGGACGGGATGCTGCTGCTGAGCTGAAAATGGAGAAGGGTAAGAAACGCCCCGGTGGCGCTCTAAAAGCTGAAATCTCTGGAGGTGGAAGCTGCTAAATGTTTAAAGTTGACAGACCTATTTGGTGCCGGGGTCACCACCCCAGTAGCAGGTGCTGCTGTGCGAGGAGACGCGCAATGGAGACATCCATGGTAAGTTAAGCGTGGAATTGGCTCGGCTACATTTTGAGACATGCCCAAAATAAAGTATAAAACGGTTTTACATTGACTGCGATGTGACCTGATTAACTGAATACTTGTGACAACATATTACCCAGAGTTGAAGGGCTGACTGTTGGTAGTTGCGGTTGATTTAGTTAAATATGCCAAATTGTGAAACTTTCGGTTATTATTGTTCAGAAGATTTAGCTAAGCTAGCTAACAGCTACTAACGGCAGCGGTCTCTGGTTGCCATAGCAACAGTAAACATTAAGGGGAGACGCTACAGGTGAACAGGGAAAAAAGTTACCTTCAAGATACCTTCATGAAACTTGACAAACCTAATCCTAGAATTAAAAACAAATATCTTTTCTATTAGAAGTTTTGATATAAATGTTGTTTAGATATGCAAATGAGGTGTAATTTGGTTAAAAATTTGCTAATTTGCATATATTTGTAAACATATCTCAAAATTGGTGAGAGACAGATTGAATTTTCCTTAAATTTTCTAATCATATATGTTATCAAAATTTTTTTACAGAATAAATAAGTAAATAAATGGGATTATTTCATTTCATTACTTCGTAAATCAAAAAACAGTGTAAGTAGCTCCAAAAAACTCATTTTCGTCCTGTTTTTTTACACTAAATAGCACATATATATTTTTTAGAACGATGTATTGACAAATCGCTCTGTAATTTTTCTTCAGCTCATAGCATAGAACAACGATAGAAAGTTTGGTGTATATAGGTATAACTAATTTAAAGATTATTCATTTTGAATGTTGGAAAAAACTCATTTTGAGAAAAATGCTGTTAAAGATTTGCATTATTATTCAATGCAATGTGAAGTACAAATGACCCTCGAATCCCTCATTTCTTGTTCGTGATTGGTCATTAATTTAAACAGGCATACCATTTTTGGACATTTTTGTTTTAACTTTTTCTTTTTTGGGGGCTTTACTTTAGACTGCTTCATGTTAACAGGCAACCGGAAACAGTGAGACGGAAAATAGAATGGCAAATCAGCTGTCGCACCCGCACTAAAATGATAAAAATAGTAAATAATAATATGAGAGGAGATGCTGCGAGATTTGTGGATTTTTATGTAGTGTCGGCTGATAATGTAGTTGGCTGGTTTGGACAGAAAATGCCAAGGCTGATTTTTTGTCCCAGTCCACCCCTTCTCAGGTGAGAGTTTTGACGAGCACAACGCTGGAGATCATTATGTCAGGCTGATTGGGTTAGAATGGCAGACTTGACATGTTAAAAGGAGGGTGATGCTTGAAATCATTGTTCTTCCATTGTTAACCATGGTGACCTGCAAAGAAACGCGTGCAGCCATCATTGCGTTGCATAAAAATGGCTTCACAGGCAAGGATATTGTGGCTACTAAAATTGCACCTAAATCAACAATTTATAGGATTATCAAGAACTTCAAGGAAAGAGGTTCAATTCTTGTTAAGAAGGCTTAAGGGAGTCCAAGAAAGTCCAGCAAGCGCCAGGATCGTCTCCTAAAGAGGATTCAGCTATGGCATCGGAGTGCCACCAGTGCAGAGCTTGCTCAGGAATGGCAGCAGGCAGGTGTGAGCGCATCTGCACGCACAGTGAGGCGAAGACTTTTGGAAGATGGCCTGGTGTCAAGAAGGGCAGCAAAGAAGCCTCTTCTCTCCAAAAAAACATCAGGGACAGATTGATCTTCTGCAGAAAGTATGGGGAATGGACTGCTGAGGACTGGGGTAAAGTCATATTCTCCGATGAAGCCTCTTTCCGATTGTTTGGGGCATCTGGAAAAACGCTTGTCCGGAGAAGAAAAGGTGAGCGCTACCATCAGTCCTGTGTCATGCCAACAGTAAAGCATCCTGAGACCATTCATGTGTGGGGTTGCTTCTCATCCAAGGGAGTGGGCCCATTTACAATTTTGCTCAAAAACACAGCCATGAATAAAGAATGGAACCAAAACACCCTCCAACAGCAACTTCTTCCAACAATCCAACAACAGTTTGGTGAAGAACTATGCATTTTCCAGCACGATGGAGCACCGTGCCATAAGGTAGGGCTGGGCGATAATTCGATAGCAACATATATCGATTGATAGACGTGTGGTGCGATAGAAAAAAAAGGGGTCGATAAAAAAGTTTTCCCTCATTTTTTCATTATAGCCTATCAGGTAGCTTAATACAACAATTATTACTTACTCCAAAGAAATAATTACCACTGATAGTCAGCTCTGTCAGCCACCCCTCTCTCCTTTCAAACCACAAAGGATTAAATGATTTAAGCTGAAACATAATTTTTTGATAGTCCCTAAGCGAACCATCGCCGTAACTTCACTTCGGTCAGATGTCACAGCAAGGGAGCAGCGGAGGAAGTTGTTCCGGATAAATGTTTCAGTGACTCAGATAAAGGTTGCATCCCGTTTTGAACCGATCCTCAACGCACTAAAACACTAAACGTAGCAACAATAAACCAAATAAAATACTACAATCAGTTGTCTTAGCAGGACTCCCGGCTCGCTGCGAATCCGTTAGGGAGAGACACAGGAAACGCGCTGCTAACAACACCTGTGGCTTTTAAAATGTCCCCCTCGGTTCTGCCCCCGGTCCTCAGAAGCGAAAAACGCTTTAAAAAACACAACAGGGTTGGACAGGCCAGCCGGCTGAAATGAATTAGAATAAGGCCCCGTTTACACGAAGGAAAAACGCAGATATTTCCCTGCGGTTTGGCCTCTCATTTACACGAAAACCCCGTTTTTATCACAGAAAACGATTATTTCTAAAAACTCCGGCCAAAGCAGAGATTTGCGTTTTCTTTGTCTTAAGTGTGACATAAATAACTGTAATTTCAACTCCGCAACGTCACTTTCCAGGACAAAAATGCTCCGACATCACTTGTGCTATCTGTGTTTACACTCAGAAACAGCATTTATGCCCTCAGAGATGTGGCATCATCGATTGTCCAAGCGCTTTTTGTTTGCTAGCTTTTACAAGCTCATGTAGAAGTTAGAGGTTAGAACCATTGATTGTATTTGGTTAGAACATAGAAAGTTACTCTGAGTGGATAGGATTTGGGGGAACTACTGCCCCCTACAGGTTTAGCATGGTATGATTGTGCTTAACAACACACTTTATGCGGTTAGATGTGGACTGAGATTTTTTTTTTAAACGAGGTGGTGAGGATATTCGTTTTGTTTTTTTAACGGCTAAGTGTGCACATAGCCTAAGCTTTATTGACAAACTAAACCAAAGGTTTCAGCCATTAATATTATAACTTGTCATAAAATGTTTAAAAGATTAAAATGCATCAAGATAAGCCTTTAATTTCAATTACTAACAATTAAAAAAGATATAATATAATAGTAAATAATATGACTATTCTTTGTATTTAATGATGTTACTCAGGTCTCTTTATTTGTTCCTGTGTCTTACAAACTTATTCATGATAAAAAGAGCTGTTTGAAAAATGAATTAATTTATTTCTTAGTTAAAATTAGTTCATTGAAGAATAACAAAATGACCGGGGAGGCACTTAAAATATATTTTTTACGTTTTGTGATATTTATCAATAATTATCGATATCGATCAATATGACTATTCCCTTTATCGATATGCTATTTTTCTATATCGCCCAGCCCTACCATAAGGCAAAAGTGATAACTAAGTGGCTCGGGGACCAAAACGTTGAAATTTTGGGTCCATGGCCTGGAAACTCCCCAGATCTTAATCCCATTGAGAACTTGTGGTCAGTCCTCAAAAGGAGGGTGGACAAACAAAAACCCACTAATTCTGACAAACTCCAAGAAGTGATTATGAAAGAATGGATTTCCATCAGTCAGGATTTGGCCCAGAAGTTGATTGAGAGCATGCCCAGTCAAATTGCAGAGGTCCTGAAAAAGAAGGGCCAACACTGCAAATACTGACTCTTTGCATAAATGTCATGTAATTGTCAATTAAATCCTTTGAAATGTATAAAGTGCTTGTAATTATATTTCAGTACATCACAGAAACAACTGAAACAAAGATCTAAAAGCAGTTTTGCAGCAAACTTGAAAACTAATATTTGTGTCATTCTCAAAGGTTTTGGCCATAACTGTATACTGAGGAGGGAATGAGGAAGTGACAGAGAAGATGAAATACCAATTAGTGAAAGCAGATGCAGGTGAGAGGGAGAGAGCAGGTGGAAACAATCAACAGCTGGGACAGAAGGTAGAATGGCTAGGGAGACAGAAAACTCTTAAGAAACTAGAAATTAAAAATAATATGTCTAAGGATTCAAGGAACTTTTATTTTCATACTATCTCACGTTACAAGTGATGGTATGAAATTAGGACTCAGGTCCGGAATTATATGCCATTTAAATTAAATTAGTGAAAAAAAATATTTAAATAAATGTAATAAATAAATAAAAATAAATGTGCTCTACAGGACACAGCTGGAGTTCAGCAGTCTAACAGCTGCAGGGAAGAAGCTGTTATTGAGCCTGGTGGTCTTGCTCTGTATGCTCCTCAGCCGCCTGCCAGAGGGCAGGGGCTGAAACAGGCTATGAGCCGGATGGGTGGAGTCCTTCAGGATGCGGAGGGCCCGTCCCCTACATCGGGACGTGTAGAGATCCGAGGTGGTGGGAAGCCTGCTCCCTACAGTCCTTTGTGGAGCTTTCACCCCCCCGCTGCAGAGCCTTCCTCTCAGCAGCAGTACAGCTGCCGTGCCACACGGTGATGCAGGTGCAGATGACGCTCTCCACTGCACAGTGATAGAAACTCCTCAGGACAGAGCTTCCAAGTCCAGCTCTCCGCAGCTTCCTCAGGAAGTAGAGACGCTGGTGGGCCTTCTTGACCAGACGTGAAGTGTTGGCATTCCAGGTGAGGTGGTTGGATATGTGCACACCCAGGTACCTGAAGCTAGAGACCACTTCCACAGCTGCTCCTCCGATGTACAGGGGAAGGAGAGGACGCTTGTCCCTTCTGAAATCGACCACCATCTCCTTGGTCTTCTTTACATTGATACAGAGGTTGTTTTCTCTGCACCACTGCACCAGGTTTTCCACCTCCTCTCTGTATTTGGACTCATCATTGTTGGTGATGCGTCCCACTACTGCTGTGTCATCCGCAAACTTAACTATATGACAGCTGGGGTGTCTCGCTGAGCAGTCATACGTCAGCAGAGTGAACAGGAGGGGGCTCAACACGCAGCCCTGTGGGGAGCCTGTCCTGAGGGTGATGGAGGAGGAGATGGTGTCGTGGATCTTAACAGTCTGAGGTCTATTGGTCAGGAAGTCCAGGACCCAGTTCGCCAGCGTGGGACTCAGTCCGAGGGAGGAGAGCTTCTGCACCAGCGTCTGTGGGATGATGACAGGGAAGGCTGAGGAGAAATCCAGAAAGAGCAGACGGACATAGGAGTTTCTGCTCTCCAGATGGGTCAGGGCCGTGTGGACCACCGATGAAATGGCGTCGTCAGTGCAGCGATTTTTCCTGTAGGCATACTGGTGGGGGTCCACAGTGATATCGATGGCGTCTTTGATGTGAGTCATGACAAACCTCTCGAAGCACTTCACGACTACCGGGGTTAAAGCTATGGGCCGATGGTCATTCAGGCTTGTCACTGTGGAGCATTTGGGGACGGGGACAATCGTGCCAGTCTTTAAGCATGTGGGGACAGATGACAGTGACAGTGACAGTGAGGTGTTAAAGATGTCTGCCAGCACCTCAGCCAGCTGGTGTGCACAGTCCCTCAGTACCCACCCTGGGATGTTGTCGGGCCCTGCTGCTTTGTGAGGGTTGATACACTGAAGGGTCTTCCTTACATCTGCTGTGGTCACACTGATGGGCGTGTCACCAGGTGGTGGTATAAGTTTGGTGCTGGGGGAGGCATCAGGGAACTCAAAGCGGGCATAGTAATGGTTGAGTGCATCTGGCAAGGAGGGGTCTCTTGGGCATCCTTGGTGTTGTAGTCCGTGATGTATTTAATGCCCCTCCCCATGCGCTGAGGGTCATTGTTGGTGAAGTGACCCTGGATTTTCTGGGCATATGTGGCTTTGGCCCCTCGTAATGCTCGCAGTCAGTCCTTTTCGGGCCTCTCTGAGTGCTGATGCCTCACCTGCCTTGAATGCAGAATCCCTAGCTTTCAGCAGAGCTCTCACCTCAGAGTTCAGCCAGGGTTTCTGGTTCGGATAGCAGGTTATTATCCTGGTGGTGGTGACATCATCAGCACATTTGGAGATTAAACTAAGGACAGATGATGTATATTCCTCCAGGTCCACCTCTCCCTCATGTGTAGCTGCCTCTTTGAAGACCTGCCATTCTGTGCACTGAAAACAGTTCTGGAGCACACAGGCCGCATCTCTGGGCCACACAGTGATCGTCATCTTCATTGGTCTGATACGTCTCAGCAGTGGGTAGTATGCTGGCGCCAGCAGGATGGAGATGTGGTCGGAGAGACCAAGATGGGGGCGAGGAAAAGCTCTATATGCACCGCGGATGTTGCTGTACACACAGTCCAGAGTATTTTCTCCGCGTGTAGGAAAGGTGACATGCTGGTAAAAACTTGGCAGAGTGTCTGTCAGTTTCACGTGGTGAAAGTCCCCCGCAACCACATAAAATGCCTCCGGGTGCTTTGTTTGCAACGAGCTAATGGTGTCAAATAGCTCCTTTGATGCTTCGTTGGCATTTGCACCCGGTCGAATGTAAACAATGGTGACGAACACGGCAGTTAACTCTCGTGGCAGATAAAACGGCCGACATTTCACAGTCATAAGCTCTGTCGCCTCAGAGCAGGAGCTCTTCACCAGTCTCAGTTCGTACACCAACCTTCATTCACGTACACACAGAGTCGTTCTCCCCGTGTTTTACCCGACCGGTGGTCGCGGTCCGCTCGGAAAAACTGAAGCCCCTCTATCTGGAAGGCTGAGTCTGGCATGTTGTTGTTGAGCCAGGTTTCCGTTAGGCAAAAAACAGCACAGTTCCTCATCTCTGTAAAAACACTCAGCCTCAGACGTAACAAGTCCAGTTTGTTATCCAGTGAGGGGACGTTGGCCAGGAAGAGAGTTGGTATCGGCGGTCTCCTAGCCTTTAACTGTGCCAGCGCACCCGCCCGCTTTCCTCTCTTCTTTTTTTCGGGCACATCTTTTCCTCTTGCCCGTTGCTTCCCGAATCCTGCTGTGCCACTCCGTTGTCCTCAGGAGCCGTTGGCGTCCGAGAGCAAGTTTAAGTTTTTGTGATATTATTATTACCGAACTGTCCCTGATGTCTGTCAGTTCGGTTGAGCTGTACTTCAGCCGTGAATTTAGCACTAAATTTGTGCTAAAAGTGCCCACAAGGGGCAACAAATTAGGCGTAATTCCAGGAGCTGGAGAAGCCGCTGCAACACTGTGCGCCGCCATAGCAACAATTTCCTTTTAATATCTAGGAAGGAATCTTAAGAAACACTGGAGAGAAGAAGGAAGAAATAAATGAGGAAACTATCTAGAGGGAAATAAACTAAGGAAACAAATGAGGACACAAACAAAAAGGTGAAAACATCTAAGAGCAAGAAGAAATACAGAAACAAGAAGGTGCCAGAAATAATTAATAAAGACAAGGAATAACCTAACATGATAATAAAACCCGAATAAGGAAAAGGACTAAGTTTAAACACAAGCAGGAGGGACAAAACAAGAGAGCCCCTTGGGTACAGAGGGGAAGGAAATGAAGTGGAAGGAAAAACTCAAAATACCCACGGAACCTGACAGTTTGAGTTGCAATTGTTGTATGAAAAGCGCTTTATAAATGAAGTTTGTTTGTTTGATTGATTGATGTAAGATGTTAAAACAAAGAAGCAATACAGTGAAATTTTCAATGAAACTTTTTAAGTGGTTACATTTCAGTTGTAAGTTGTGCATTTTTCTTCACATTAGATATCTTTTTTCTATTATTTAGCAATGACACAAGTTGTCCACTTTACATTCAAACTAATGTAAAAAAAAATTTTAATCAACACAGGGTTTTGGTATAGTATTTTGTTTCTGATGTCTTTTCATTATCTAAACCAGTGGAACAAGCTGTTGTTGAGATTTACAAATCAAGAGTAGAGAGACTAGACTATCACACCGGAAATCTGATCTCAGCGCAGATAATCCGGCGATAAGAGGATACAAGGGGAGATCCTGGCTTGTTAGTGGTACAGTTACAACACTCAAGATCAGATTAACTCATTAGGTCTAAATTAATTAAGTCAATCTAAAACCTGGTCCAAACATCTTATCCATTTAAAGAAACTTTTCACACAGATGAGTTCAATTCAGACCTCAAATAATGGTGAGCACAATTCAGTTACACAGGAACAATTGGAAAGCATCTATACATGGGCATGCACATGTGTCATATTCACATGTCAGCATGTCAGATATTGTAAATATTTTCCATCTCTTAAGGCTGTGAATATGCCGTCTGAAAAACAGAAATCTCCCCCACCCGAATTCAGTGCAAAACTGGGAGGATAACATGACGACGTGGCCCAGCATAACGTACAGCAAGATTTGCTCCTACTTCATGCAGTCAATGGCAATAGATGAAAAAGCAATGGAAAATCTGAAAGCTTCCGGGGCATATCAATAGTTTAAATAACCATGCCTCACAACTAAGGTTTGTAGAATATCATCTCTGAATGCACAACAAATTAAACTTTGAAGCAGACGAAGAAGACCACACCAGGTACAAATAATGTGGGCTAAGAACAGAAAAAAATGGGTAAAATTGGTACTTTATTAAATAAGTCTTGATTTTACCGACAACGTTCAGGTAGTAGTGTCATAAATAAAAGTAAACAATATGATAGCATGGGAAAATCCTATATCAAAGTTTAGATTGGTAATAGTGGTGTAATGGCGTGGAGGTATTTTGCCAGAACACTTTGGGCCCTATACATGGGAGCAAGTTCACTGTACACCGATAGCTTCCACAGTCAAAGTTGAGATTCCCATCAGATGTCAAAGGAATGTTTCCAAAACCTTGCTGAATGCTTGCTGTTAAGGATTATGGCAATCCTAAAGGTAAGGTGTACCTAATAAAACTGACTATTGAGTTGTTGTAAAGCTTACTAGCCAGAGGTTTTATCTTTACAAAGAACTTTGGTCCAAACAGACTTTTTTATATTCTTAAGGGTTATCAGTCTTGACATTTCGAAATTAACGGTCTAAATAAATAGCCTGTTTCTTTTTTCATTGCTGTTCTTGACATGTCCGAATTTTATTAACCTGTTTTCGCCACCATCATCATCAACTTCTCTCACTTTCCAGCTCATCTAATGTAATTAAAATTACACCAATTTGTAGATTTGCCAGCTTCCCGAGATTGGGATTTTTGCCTGTATACTATCAGTCTTTCCTAACAGTCACAAGGACGCTACTCATTTCACTGTAACATAATCTAAGCTGGTAGGGGATAGATTGATTTAAACGTAGAAAAAACTGTTATTTCTACCCAAAAGCTGCAGATGCAAATGTTTGAGTAGTATCACTGAAATGGCAGCTGATAGGAGTACACCTCTGGCTATTTACGTCAGCCTGAACTTCTAGCCATGCTGAAGATGTGTATCCAACTAGCTAAATGTTCGAATACACTAAGGCTCATTTCATTAAAAAGGTTAAGGTTTAGCTTACACCCTGCGTTTAACCAGAAATAGTTTTCAATAATTAACAGCAATCTGGATGATGGAATTAAAGTTGCCATAAACAGGAAAATAAACACTTTATATCAGGGATGTTCCAGTTTGATATCAGGTGATGGATCGGGTTCTTGATTAGAGCTTTTATAAATGATTTGCATGATCACAATCCTTGGATAAACCTGTTCTCTTATCCCAGTTGTTTGTCAACAGTCTGTGATTTTATATCAGCCACACCCACTATATTAGCAAACAAAAAAAGCTTGCAGGTTTAGTGAGGTTACTTTTAAAACTCACCAGCTATTTTCATGTCCATGAATTACAAAACTGTATTATACGCATCATATTTTGCTGATGTAAAAATCATCTGTCACTGTAAAAATATTTTTTTAGAAAGAGACTGTAGCATCCTGAGCATCAATTTTGGGTTAAGTGGGTAATAGGAATAATAATTTTAAAATAGGAAGTAATGTAATTGAGATTTTGTATTGGTTTCTTGGCTCCTTACATAAGTTTTCAGGCAAATACATCTCATTGATTTTATTTGATTAGTATCTCATGTATCTCCATGAAAGTTCATCATCATACAAATTCAAAAAAATTGCAAAAGTAAGATTGTAGTATTTATTCTGTGAAATGATCTCCAATGTGATGGGAACATTCCTATAACTACTATATTGTAAATATAGGCCTCATGATCCTGCATAAGAAGTACTCGAAAACCTTTGGTTAATTTGATTCAAAATTTCTTAATCTTCCCCAAACCTGGAATTTTTGATATCCCAGCTTTGGTTTTGCTTACATGTGTTGGTTCACTTTGTGTACTCTGGTTTCAGTTCATTGCTCTCAGATAAATACTGTACCTGCATGATTGTTTGTCTCGTGAGTCTCTTCGTTGCCTTTTGATGTACTGGTGACCTGCACAAGGTGTACCCTGCCTATTCGCATTGACCACTGGAGATAGCTTCCAATGCCCAAGACTCAGCCAGGGTTAAACAGGTAAACAAAATGCATAAATAGATTAATACTACTGGTCAAGGCAGACTAGAAGGGTCTGCATCACTATTGATTTTCTTGAGAAGGCAGAATAAATGTCACCTTGGTGCTTCATCTCCAACACATGACTGAACATTACATCACGCTGCTGATGAAGTAGGCTGACGGTTTTTGGTTACAGGGGCCGCAACATGACATCGGTGATTCAGTTGCTCTCACCTTCTGGAAAGGTTTTTCAGAGGTGCTGCGTCACTCTGCACACGCACAAACATATGCTCAAGGACCCACACATAAACGTGGGTTTATGTTTTTACGTAATATACCCAATAATATTTATTGACAGGGTGGCCGTTATGTTGAACATGCTGCTATGATGATACACGCAGTATTCACACAGAAGAGCACTTTCTTAATTGAGTCAGGCAGAGGTTTTTTTTAGGTAGGGGGACCATGAGGCTGAGTAGGAGCACTCTCCTTGCCTCGTGGTAGCACAAGTCACCCGGCTCAACACCTGACAGGCAGGATTGTGGGAATGGGGAGAGTGATATGTGTCAGGTCTCATAATGCAGAAAAGAAAATTACATGATGACAAACAGAATCATACCGGTTGTTTGATGATCTGTTTTAGACCATGATTTAACATGGTTTTCGGAATCTACATGGTAATCAGTTGGAGAAGTGTGATATACTTATTTTCTTTGCACAGTGTTGAAAACCACTTAAAGTTATTAAAAGAGGTGGAGTGGAGTATGTTACAGCAATATTTCAAGGTTATTTCAATTAACTGATTAATTACATATTAGTAAAAGCATCTAGGGAATATGGGATAATTATCAGTCAGTGAAGAGGCCTTTCACCTACTCTGATCTCACTGCATGACTCTTTAACTGTGAGGGGGGTTTTGGTTGACCTTGCAAGGAAGACAACATTAGGAGACTGAAGGCAGAAGTTGCTTCCAGGAGGGCAGACATGATCTAGGGTGCGACAGATTTCAAGCGTTGGCCCAGACAGGCTCATGTACAAGACTGGCCGTAATAAAATATAAGAAACACCAATCCAGACTCCAGCCTAATCCCAAAGGAAGAAGATATTTTCTCCCATAACAAGTAACATCGAACATGAAAAATTAGTTCGAACAGGTGGCGTTAATACAGGTGACGAGTGCAGGATAGAAGAGCTCTTAAAGAAGTGACTGTAAGTCTGTAAGGGCCATAATTCTTGCTTGATTGTACCGGCTAAATACATATTTCCTGCTCCAATTATACAAATCCATCCATCAATTATCTGTCATTTATTGTTGTGACACAGAGTGAGGAAACGCCATGGAAAACAATTTTATGCATACACCAAGTAATCACAGAAAAGTTTTCGTCAATAATTCCCATCTATTCCAAAGCATGCAACTAACAACTATCGATCTTAGAAAACGAATAATATGTGAAAATTAATGAACACATTTAACACCAAGGGGATCAGGGACAAACAGACGGCTCCCCTTTCAGCAGGGGAGGGGAGGTGAGGGTTTGTTCAGAAAGGGAGGTGGCTGATCACTCACTCCAGGGGGTTCAAGTAAGAGATAGCCTGTAGGACAAGGGCCATAAACTTATCTCTGGGCCAAGATGGAGGACAGCACACGGGAGTAAGGAGACAAGGGGCCATAAAACTAGCTTTGGCTAAAATGGGGCAGAGCACATGGTGTGAACGGACCATGTGGAAGGCCAAAGCTTTAACTAACAGACAAAGAACAATGAAGTTAACCTTTCAGCTAACAGAGCAGCTAACGCAGCTCGGAGTAAGGCCAACTCTGCCGACCAGGAGATCAGAGAGCAAGATAGAGGGTTGAACGAGGAAGAAAGAGAAAGAAAGAGTGGGATCCGCTCAGGATAAAACCAGTTTAAAACACAGCAAATAATACAGCTCACAAACTAGCTAGATGAGCCAACAGGTTCAGCGCTTAAAAACACTTTAATCAACAATAAATGAGCTCTAACTCGTCCGAACTATATTTTCCCTATTTATCTGCCCAGACACAAGATTAGGTTGAATGAACCAGTTCAGTCCTACTTTGCTTTAAGGGAGGTCCAGTCCAGAAAGAGGGAAGCAAAATGTGTCCATAGTTGAGCAAAAGGGAGAAAACAAAACCTTGCGAAGGGGTTTTTCAGAATTTCAGTTCTGGCAAAGAATTGTCTTGGAACAACTCTGTTCTCGCCCAGCCTGGCTATGCAAACAGACACAGGGTAGATGGTTCTACTTTGAAGGTTTTAAAAGTGGTTTCTTTCCTGCCCCGCAGGTCAGAGGTCACATAGATTAATTGATGAATAGTGAGTCTCCTTGCATTGCCAAGCAACGCTGGGAAAAGACAGGGGTCGGTCGATACCGACCCCCTTTTATAAACTAAACTTTGTGATATTATCGTTGGCCACGGCCAATGGGAATGTGTTGGGGTTATAACTAGGAATGCTGGGAAATGTAGTCTGTTCAGTTCATTTGTGGAAAATGGAATCCCAACTCTATTCTACGCAGGATTGCGCGGGGGGGTGGGGGGGGTGGGGGTTGTACGATCTGGTGCCTATCTCCAGCGATAATTATAGACATAAATTCTTTAAATATCACACAATGTGATTTCTTGGACTTTCTTTTACACACACTTCACAGTTGAAGTGTACCTTTGATGAAAATTACAGACTTCTCACCTTTTTCAGTGGGACAACTTGATAAATCGGTTCCTGCCAAATACCTATTTGCCCCACTGTGTCAGCTCGCATTACAATTAGCTGTTGTCCTGCACAACAATTACCAAACCCAGTTAGATTCCTTACATGCAACTAGGGAATCACCCAGGAGTGATGATCTGGGTTCAAACCTCCAAGACATATTGAACGTAGCTAGTATAATTTTATTTGATCAATAGTTACACATATACCCTTGCTCGTTTTGATTTAAAATTTAATTATTTTTTTCTATATAAACATCTATTTTTCATAATTGGTTTTCTTATCAGTTTCACGTGCACCAGTTCTTAAATTTCTGATTACTTCGTCTGCCTTTGGTTTTAAAATATTTCCACATTTAGCTTTCTTTGCTGTCACATTACCATCCCAGCTGATATGTTGTGGTGTTCTTTATCAACACTAGGTGTAGTTATGGAATCAGACCTGAACCTCCAGGGTCACATAAAGGCAATCCCAAGGTCAGCCTTCTATCACCTGAAGAACATTTCTAGGATTAAAGGACCTCGAAAAACTCATCCATGCGTTCATCTTTAGTCGGATTGATTACAGCAACAGCGTTCTCACAGGTCTGCCTAAAAAGTCAATTAGACAGCTGAAGCTGATCCAGAACGCAGCTGCTTGTGTCCTCACTAGAATCAGGAAAGTAGAGCACATCACCCCAGTTCTAAAGTCCTTACACTGGCTCCCTGTAGCTCAGAGAATAGACTTCAAAATACTTTTACTAGTTTATAAATCATTGAATGGCTTAGCACCAAAGTATGTTGAAGACCTACTGTTACTATACCAACCCACCAGAACACTCAGGTCATCTAATTCCAGTCTACTCAACATCCCTAGAATTAAATCCAAACATGAAGAAGCAGCTTTAAGTTTTTATACTCCCCTAATCTGGAACAAACGTCCAGAAATTTGCAAAGCTGCTGAAATACCGAGTTATTTTAAATCACAACTAAAAATGTATCTGTTTAGAGCTGCCTTTGAGTAATGCTTTGATGTATCATATGTTTTGTGTATGCTTCTTGCTGTTGTTACATTATATTCTTTGTAATGCCTTGAGGCATCTGTGTATGCTTTTTACCTTATATGCTTTGTCTGTGTTTTACTCATAGGTTTTACTGCTATTTTTATTTTACCCCTTAATTATGTAAATCACCTTGAATTACCTTGTTGTTGAAAGTGTGTTATTCAAATTAAATTGCCTTGCCTATCAACCTTTTACCTTGCTCTACTTTCCATCGTGAAGGTTTGCTTTTAGATTCCTTTCAGTTCCTTTTCTCTCACTCAATGAATGTTATTCAATGTACACTGCAGACCCTCTAAAAACCACACACATTATCTTGAACACAACTGAAGTGACTTTAATTATGATTTTGCTAATATTTAGAATACTTACATTTTATGACAATAAATGTAATACTTGAGATTCAAAAACAATCCTGGGAATGTGTTTTCAACCCCTGCAGAACAATCCTAGAGTCGGCAGCTCCACATTCACAATCTTACCATGCATAATATTCGTTTCTCTGTACAAAGATGCTCAGTAGACGGAAATCCTGTTTCTCCTCCGCCTGACTCATTGTGATAAATGAATACAGCAAGAAAAGCTGCTTTCAAGTCCGTGACTGAAAGACCTTGAGTTTACAGTCATTTGCAGACCTTGGATGGGTATTTATTGCAGTGTTTTTCTCCGCTCAGTATGTGAGAGTGGAAGTTAACAGTCTGCACACAAACACTTCCACTTCTGAAGGAGCTAAAACAAAACTGAAAGCTTTGTTTTTATCATCATGTGCAAAACTAAACTGTTATATCATCAGAGCTTAATAAATCTCTGTTTAATCTAACAGCTCCAGTTACACAACTGCCATTGTTGGTCTACTGGCTTTTTGTTTTCAGAAACAGGCTAAAAGAACTCAGTAAGGAGCAGCAGCTCTAATTACTGAAGCTATGTTTGAATAGCGGCACCATGTGGTCATTCTTAGCTACAGCAGGGAGGATTTAAAAGAAGCCTGAATAAAGCACAATTCCTGGTTCTAAGATCATATAGTCCTATAAAATCATGTAGAAGATGCATGGTCAATACTGAATGAAAACACACTGAATCTGATGTAAATGCTTTCAAAAACATCAAGTAGTTGGGTGAGCATGTAAGCAGCACCTGGACTGGAGAATCAACATTGATGTGAACAAAAAGAGAAAGAGCAACTATTATCTGACGAAACACAGATGCACTAAGAAGCATGTGCTGGGAAATCAGCATCAGGGCCAGAGATGGGAGCAGACCGTTCCACCTCATTAAAAATAAATATTGAACACAATCTGAAGACATTTTATTCAAACTACTCTTTCTGGACGGTCCATCCAACCAACCTCATGATACCTGCGCCTTCAGTGGAGCTCTTTCTCCTACAAACTAACTGAGCTCCACATTCACAAGAAGTTAATTCATTAATTATTCCTTACTTCAGAGTGATGTCATGACTGAGTGCAGCCAGTAGTATCTCTTTGTCAGAATGGAAACTATTTGTTATGACAGCAATCATTGTCAAACACTCATAGAAATAGGAAAGTCAGTAGAGCTCTACCACTGAGCTACAGCCGCCCGATGTGGAGGAGCAGCGGCTCTACTGCAGATGACCGAGCTTCTCACCCTATCTCTAAGAGAGAGCCCAGACACCCTGCGGAGGAAACTCATTTCAGTCGCTAGTATCTGTGATCTCGTTCTTTCGGTCACTACCCAGAGTTCGTGACCATAGATGAAGGTAGGAACGTAGACTGACCAGTAAATCGAGAGCTTCGCCTTTCGGCTCATCTCTCTTCACCACAACAGACTGGTACAGCGCCCGCATCACTGCAGATGCCATACCAATCTGCCTATCTTCCGCTCCATTTTTCCCTCATTCGTGACCAAGACCCCCAGATACTTAAACTCCTCCACTTGAGGAAGGACCCCATCCCCGACCCAGGGAAGGCACTCTTTTTCGGCTCAAGACCATGGTCTCGGATTTGGAATTGTTGATTCCCATCCCAGCCTCTTCACACTTGGCTGCAAATCACTCCAGCGAAAGCTGCAGATCACGTTCCGATGAAGCCAACAGGACCACATCGGCTGCAAAAAAGCACAGACCCAATCCTGAGGCCACCGAAGTGGATCCCCTCATCACCTTGGCTGTGCCTAGAAATCCTGTCCATAAAAGTTTTCCTCGGCGGAGTCCAACTCTCACCGGAAACAAGCCCGACTTACTGCCAGCAATGCGAACCAAACTCTAACACCACTCGTACAGGGACCTAACAGCCGGTATCAAGGGGCCTGGTACCCAATACTCTTGGAGCACCCCCCACAGGGCCCCCCGAGGGACACGGTCGAACGCCTTCTCCAAGTCCACAAAACACATGTAGACCGGTTGGGCGAACTCCCATGCACCCTCCAGGACCCTGCTGAAGGTGTAGAGCTGGTCCAGTGTTCCACGGCCAGGACAAAAACCGCATTGTTCCTCCTGGATCCAAGGTTCAACTATCCGTCAGACTCTCATCTCCAGAACCCTCGAATAGATCTTACCAGGGAGGCTCAGGAGTGTGATCCCCTTGTAGTTGAAACACACTCTATGGTCCCCCTTTTTAAATAAGGGGACCACCACCCCGGTCTGCCAATCCAAGGGAACTGCCCCCGATGTCCACGCAATATTGCAGAGCCACGTTCACCAACACAGCCTCACAACATCCAGAGCCTTAAGAAACTCCGGTCGAATCTCATCCACCCCGGAGCCTTGCAACCGAGGAGCTTTTCAACCACCTCGGCGACTTCAGCCCCAGAGATTGGAGAGCCCGACCCAAAGTCCCCAGACTCTGCTTCCAGATTGGAAGGCGTGCTGGTAGGATTGAGGAGGTCTTCGAAGCAGTGTTGGTGGCGGACTGCTTCCCCCCCGAGACGCCGGATGGTGGACCAAAATTGCCTCGAAGCCGCATAGAAGTCGTTCTCCTTGGCATCTCCAAACTCCTCCAACGCCCGAGTTGTTCTCTCAGCGACCATCCAAGCCTCACTTCGCTTGGCCTGCCGGTACCTATCAGCTGCTTCCGGGGTCCCACAGGTCAACAAGACCCGATAGGACCCCTTCCTATTTAATTTTAATAATTTAAACCAATGTAACCAAATATTAGTGGAACTATATGTTTATATTTTGCTGTTTATGTGATTTGTTTTACTATATATGAACTTACACAACCAATTATTTGTGTAAAATGAACAGTAAAGTTGTAAGTAGGTTCATTCCAGTTAGAAAAAAAGGCCTGAAATAAAGCATTAAAAGTCCCAAATAATGATGCCATTCTCAACCAATGACGAGTGTTTATGACCTTCTGATAGGAGCAGCATTTTACTGCCAAATGTAGATTTTATTTTATCTGCATGTTCTCTGTGCAGAACATTACATTCTATATGTGTCCCGTGTGTGCTGTACTTTGACAAAACCTGTTGCATAAGATTAGACAACCCTTCCTACTGTAATATATCAGAAGCTGCTTTATCCCTTCATCATCCAGTACAAACAATCCTGATGCTAACTGTTGGCCCTTCCCATTGCTATTCAAATGTTCAGCGGCCGATTGAAGTGATTATCTTCTCTATTTAGAGCATGTAAAGGTATTACTGCTGTGGGACAGCCTTGGTGCATCACCTTCGACTTAGAAAATCATACATGCACATGGAAACATTATCTACAAAAAAATGAATATAATTTATTGGAATAGCTTTATCTTATTCCTGGTTTAATATTCTGGGAAAATACTGAAACAGTTGGGGAAAAAGAAGCCGGATTAAAAAGTGAGACAAATAAAACACAAACACACAGGTTGTTAAAAGTAACATTTTAAGCTTATTATTTTGTAATCTTGATCATTGTTATAACCTCTGTTATGGTTTGTTCAGTTTACATTTTATTTTTCAAGTTCATTTAAAGTCATTCCAGTCGAAGGTAAACATGATTGTAAATGTTGTTTCCAACGCTTTTAAATGCTTTTGTTTTGCCAGACAGTTGGTCACACATTCTCACTCACAGCAGAGAAACGAAAACACAGACAGTGAGTCACGGACTCCCTTACCTTTTCATTTCTACACACGCCAGCACACACTCACAAATATACAGTGACAGATATCAGCTCTGCCTCTTACTCATTCACGCTCTTGCTCTCGTGTCTTAAGTCATTCAATGCAACTTCTTGAAGAGTGATTTGCTCTCTCTGACTGATCGTCAACCCTCTGACACAAACCCTTTCATACCTCACCCTCCCACTAAGAGCCATATGTAAACCTTGGGCTGGATCACACAAGTACGTTAAAGTATCTTATTTGTTTGTAGGCACAATCTCTAATCTGTCTGATCTAAATTTATCTAGATTTGCTGTTCACACTCTGGTTGTCAGTAGCAAAAGTTTTTGAGTGATAACCTTCATAAAAATAATGTACTCTTCCAACTACAACCACGGAATTATGTAATAAATAAGGATATAATAAAGGACCACATCAGTTGCTCCAAAATAAGTAGCCACTAACAGTTTCAGTTGTTCTAAGCTTTTTTAATTATTGCTCTGAATGTAGATATGGTCAAATTTGGGTGGGTAGTATTTTCTTCCTTTGAAGCCTTCAATACACTTTCTTTTTTGTCGTTTTGAAGAGCGGATAAGAGAAATGGAACTCTGAGCCTCATCATATTTATGAACAAGTGAGTAAAAATTCTGAGACACATAAATTAAAAAAAGTAAAAATAAAAAGTAAACTAAAAAAAGTATATATATATATATATATATATATATATATATATATATATATATATGTATATATATATACACACACATACATAGACTCACACAAACCAGGGACCAGATTTAATAATTAATTTTATTGTTATGTGACAATATGTATAGTTTGGTTTACCTGGTTGCTGTTTGATTAGCATTTGCCTTCAAAATCTTTGGAAAGCTAGCAAAATTAATGTAATCAAAATTAAGAAATGAAGCATACTGATACAGAGCAAATGCTTTTAAGTACAAGTTAATAGTTCTGAAACTACAGAATATGTTTAAATTCTTACTGAAAAAGTTATGTTTAAATGTCAAAGATCACGCCTAAGGTTTGGCGTGATCTTTCATTTGTCCCTTTCTACTCCCATTTTCTACAAACTTCTACAAACTACAAATTGTGTACTCATGTACTTAAACCATTGTTTATCAATTAACCCTGGTGCTTAAGTATCTAAATTAAATTTGGAGATAAAGAGTCAAATCTCACATTCAAATCTCATGTGTATTTTGTATTACACCTTATGTCTGTTAATTATGCTTGACTTTTGATGAGAGAATATAACCTATGATGAAACCAGCGTAACTCTGAGTGACTCTGTCTGCAAAACCAATTAAACTAAACGTACTTATGGTGTATTCACTGGGTCGACAAAGGCATGAAATATCAAAGAGGGTGAAAATGACCAGAATGCACACAGATTTAAAAAAAAAAGTTGAAATAAATTTTATGAATAAGTGAAAGATATATTCTACAACCCACATTTACATATGGCTCTCCCCACTTTACCCTCCAATTTATAACCCCAGATAATCCACTCAAGAAAACCAAAATATACCTTTTTTTTACATACACTGTAAAAAAGACAACAATTTCTCCTCACTGCCTGACATCAAAGCAGGCTATTTTCTTTCTTTTAGGTCAATTTGAACAACCAAAAATCATTTCTATTTGCTAGATGTCAGAACGATAGAGAGCTTATATTTTAAGGCAACACCTTAAACCCATGGCTTTATTATAGTATAAACAAATATAAGCACCATGTTAATGTTCTGCCATCGTACTTTCCAGAAAGCAGACGAATTCGGTGCACAACATGCAAATCAACCCCAGATCTAAAACAAAAGACCTTATGAAGATAGTGGCTGAAGCTGGTAAGACCTTGTCATTATCTAGTGATAGCAGTCCTCTACCAACATGGGCTAAAAGGGCCAATTACAATTCTAAATATTGAGGAACTCTCTGTAGGGGCATAACTTTGAAGAAAGCACCAAAATGCTTTAGAAATTATATCATTCCCTCTTAATAATCTGCTATTTAGAAAATAGAAAGCATTTTGCTAGTCCTAAGTGACCTAAAACAGGAAAACTTTAGCCTGAGTTAAAGTCAGACAGTGCGAACAAATTTGACATGTCTTTGTATACAGTGTTAATATCTGGTTACAAGTGCATCTCATAAATCAGTAAGAGAAGAATGAAAAAAATGCAATCACAAAAAAAAAAAAAAAAGAACTTAAAGTTTATAAAGATTCTTACATCACATTTCACTTCTGTAGATTTCAAGACTTTGTAAATTTCATTCTACGTCTGCTGTGACATTTACACGAGTACCTGAATGTCTCATGTGCCGGTGGGTGAGCTGTTGAGTGACCTTATCGGCCAGCCATCAGTTCGCAGTCCATCATAATCACCATCATGCTTTTGCAGTATAATCATCACCTCCATCAGTGTTTTTAGAAACTACGGTGAGCCACTCCCAACAGGAGACCATCAGGGATGGGGGACCACGGTGAATAAGGTGCTAGTAGCTATTGAAATGCTATTCTGAAGCAACTGAAGGATGTATTTGAACTGCTGTATTCCCCGACCAAAGCACTTTGTCTCTATAACTTGTTTTGCTTTTTAGCTACTTGCCATACTTTTAACACAACAGTATGTGGATAAATTATCAGAGTGTTAGTACCATTTAAAATACTTTTCATTGTCAAACATATATTCTCACTCAAACACACTCAGAACATAAAAACTGTTCACATCTGGCATCTGATGTAAAAGTTTACAAAGAACAGGGCGGAGTCTTGGACCAGCGGGAAACTTGTAGATGCTTGTGGATGTGTGAAGGAATGTCCTTCCTCCACGCTCCTCCTCTTCTCTTCCAAACTGTCTGTTGTGAGGAGGGGCAGTATTGCTAAGTGGCTGCTCCGTCGCCATCATGTGCTTTGTTAACCTCAGAGAGGAATAACAGAGTATTTTAACAGAAAAGACGGAAAAAAATATGTAACTCGGAAACTTAAAACATCAACAAACCCTTGCACTTTCTTTAAATGGCACATTTAAATTCTTTTTTCCCACAAAAAATTACAGTATAGTAAAAGATTCGTCATTTAAATGCTCTGTATTTTTCCTTCTTCTTCTTCTTCTTCTTCTTCTTCTTCTATAGATTGATCAGACATAAACATAGGATGACACAGTTTAGATGGCTGAGGAAACACTTGCATCTTGTGCCCAGTGGAGTTAATTTCTGGGTATGTGTATATACTACTAGCTACTCTGTCTAGTCTCCTAACCAGACCCAGCGCAGATCATTTGCTGGGTTCTTTATTTTTTCTTTTGCGGAATAGGACAAGCTCCCAGCATTAAGAACAAGAAAAAAAAGGCAATATCAGTTCAGTTCTGCTGAAATCTACTCCGTTCAGTCTTGGTGCAGGAAACTATGGCAACTAGCCCTAATAAAGTGTTATAGCCAATCAGGTCAAACATTTTTGTTATCATTTGTAATTGGGTGGTTGGAGGTTTTTCTTTTAAGTGGAGGTGTATCCCCGCCTCTCTCATCATATAAATGCTTTGAGGGGTGAGCATGATTTAACAAGCTCACCCTGTGGCCTGCTCAGACTCTCAGTCAAGCAGATGCACACAGAAACAAAACACAGTCAGCGGCACCTGTGTCTGCAAGAATAGGCTGTGTTTAACACAACTTAACAGTTCAGTCTGTGTCACCGAGTCCCTCGAGGTCTTTCGGTGCTCCTTCGAAAAAAACAGCTGGACAAACAAACTCATTTGCACATTGACGCTTAAAAAACTTATAGTTGAAAAAAAAAACCCTGCTGCTCTTCTCTCCTGCTCCTGTATGCCCTCTTTTTTTTCCATCTGACCCAACTCTCCCACATGCTGACGGTGAACATCTTCCCCGAAAGGCATGGTGATGCTAATGGGACACCTGCTGCTAGGAGATGAAGAGGGCGACAAGGAAGAGCATCGTCACGGTCAGGAGAAGTCGATCCCTGGATGGACTGCTTCCGCTGACACTCTTCTCCAGTTTGGGAACAAAAGGGTTGAATTCATCTGTTAAATAAAGCGCAGAAACATTATTCTAAAACACTAGATCCCATTAACACTCATCTTATTTCACCTATTTGTTTTGTGTGTTTTTGGCCTGAGAATAAAATTTTGAAATTAGTTAAAGTTATTGCACTTGTCTTGAAAAAAAGAAAATATGCAAAAAAATTATGTGCAAGTTAAAAGTGCAGCACTCTTTCTTCCTCCTAATGCAGCTCTGTCTCAACTCAACCCTTTTTCCCTATGCAATGTTTGCCCAGAGAATAACATGCATACTGTTCCCACTGTGTTTGTCTGTGCAACATTTGTGGCGCTTCTCTGAGCTTAAACCAGAATCAATACTAGGAAAGACAAAGCATCTGCATTGCATAGCATGAGGTATGAAAAATTTGTCATTATACCATTGCAGCAACATCTGAGATGCAATAATGAACATTTCGGAGCATGAGGTAGATTGTTTACAGTAACTGAATGGAAGTCAGTCGGCATGAATCTGGAACACATGGGCTTGACATTGAAATGACCTGCAACAATGCCTCCATTGTTGTAGTGGCTTCTATTGCAGAAAGCAACAGCCCTAATAACTTTTCAAATACTCCACCTAGTCTGCATAAATACAGGAGGTGAAAATTTTCATTTGAAATTAGTTGTGTCTTTTTATTGGACCCAGGGCTTAAACTAAGTAGGAGAAAGACATTTTCAAGGCTTTCTTTTCCTAGCTCTTGGATACAGCTCCAAAATAAGCTAAATTTGAAAGAAATGGGGTGGGCATTTTGATTCTTTGCCATTTCTCACTTTTACAGTTATGGTTGAGGTAATGTGAATTTTGTTAGGTATGAAAATATATCTAAAATATTTTTTATGAATCATGTGTTAATTCCTACCTTCTTTGGTGAAATTTCATACCAGCTACTTGTAGTCTACTGTAAGAAAATGTGGTTCTATGTATTATGTTTGATCAGGAGTCCACTAATCTTGTGTAAGCAGGTTTAATATAAAATCTTCAGAAAAATATACAATTAAATTGGTTTACTACTGGTTAACTATCTAACAATCACATTATTGAAACTGGTATGCAAAGGATAAGTAAATAAGTACAGAACGGTTTGGTAATTGGTATCAGATGCAAGTAAGTACAAAATGGGGGTAGAAATTGCAGATATAAAAAAAAATCTGTTTGGCGGCAAATGCCTCAGTCAAATAGAAATACGGTAATGACCCTTTGGGAAATTGCAGTTCTTATCAGAGAGCTTTATTGTCTTAATATAGTAACACATTCCTATAACAAATCTTACACAGAGAGACACTGTAGGTGTTGCAATGCTGACCTAGTTCCAGGCATCTACACCTCGAAATGATCTAAAAATAGTTTGCACCATTTTGTTCATGACTAGACATCAACTGTTGATGTTTAATCAATGAACAAAAAGAAGATGAAAAAACAGGCAGACAGCTCGATTCATGCCTGCACCTCTGAGACATGTGCAGCCAAACACACCCCTCTGTAGTCACTTGATTAATGGGCCAGGAGACAAGACAGTAGCACAATTTTCCGTCTGCACAAAAGTCAGCTGAGGCTGATTAGTGACTCTGTTTGCAGTCCAGTGATAAGGAAATAAAGTGGTGATGTTTTCAGTGTTCTCCACCCGGCACTGTATTTAGGTCCAGAATATTTCCATCTGCCCTGTGGGTCAAATAGTACAGTAATGACCGGCTGACACCTGGTTTTAGAGCCAGCCTCTTCTGGTGAGCTCGGCTGGGCAGTCTAATGAGGTCTATGCAGCGGTGGCCCTCAAGTTAAACGCTTTGCCCGGGCATGCAGCTGAGGGGGTCAGGACACTCTGCTACCTCTCTGTTTTTTTGTCGCTGACTGACAGAGGAATGTGGCTTTTAATACACAATGAGCGGACTGGAGAAAATCTTGCACAACTAGTCTAAAATCTGGCTCTACGCCTCATTACACTGACACACACACGACGCGCAACCACGCACATATATTGTCTGTTGCTGTCACAGTTAACAATTATTGACAAACAGTGCTTGTGAGATGTCTATACATCATTGTATAACATTGTGGCATGATGGGTGGAACTGTTGATGTAAACAGTATTACTGTAAGTCTGAGTTTGTACTGCTATGTGTCAGTTCAACAAAGACCACAAAGTAGTACCTTGGTGGTGAAAAAATTGAATTTCTGTCTGTTAATCTGGTTTCTTCCTGTTAAGGGGCAGATTTCCTTTCCAATGTCACTAAATGCATGCTCAGTATGAGGTATTGCTGCAAAGTTAAAGGCAAAGTGAAAGTGATTGGCCACTGTTGTTATTGTGACCGGGTTATTTCAGTAAAAACAACGACGGAGGAAAAGTGGCTCCAGAAAATGACCCTGGTTTCTGGAAAATATGTTTTTAGTGTTTGCATTTAGACCTGAGTCAGGAACTGTGGGGCCATGTTAACACAGGTGTCAAATACAAAATTACATTTAAATTCTTCTCTGAAATGCAGGTTATACTAACCTTGTGCTCATGTTGTTATTCATTTTTAAGGCCAACATTAAAATAGTTTTTATAAACAAAGAAAAATATGTTTCACTGCTGCGTACAAGTTTATTTTAAGAGCACAACTTTCCATGATTAAAGGTATATATTAAAATACAATGAAATGTTAATACTAAAACTATTAAAACTATTGTCTGGCATTATAAAATGTGATATAAATTGATATATAAATATTTTATATTTATCAGAAAAACACGCAGTAGTTTTAGGAGATTATAAAGTTAGAGATTTGTGACAAAAGTCCCAGTCTAAGGTTTAAGTGGGAAATATCCAGAAGCAGATTTTGTGATTTTACCAAAGTGTAAGTGGTAGATCCGGGCTCTTTTCCTGTATCAGAACATCGTCTGGGTGCATAATCAATCCAGCCATGTTGCAGCCTCTTCCCCGCTGTCTAAGGTGTGTATTCCAGATCCTTTTCTAAGTGTTCATCATGACTCTGCACCCAGGAGAAGTCATTCTGATACAGAAGAAGAGCCTATATCTGTCAGTTACACTTTAGAAAATATTCAGATGTGCATCTCATAAATTTATCACATGAACCCTAAAGGACGTATGGCATTTTTTGTCACAAATGTCTGACTTTGTAATTTCAGAAAATGTTTTTTTTCATGACATTACAATGTAGAAATAAAGAAAATAGGCTAAATTAAGCTAATTCTGTTAATACTTTTTAAACTCCAAAGATTTTTGATAATATAGTTCCATGTGACTTTCAGTTCAATTCCAAGAAACAGCAAGTTCAGTTCTGACTTATTGTCCAAATAAGAAATAGAACAAGTCTTCAGTGAGTTGTAACACCATGGGAAAGTGGTAAACCTTTTTTCAGAACAACTGTTTGAAACTTGAATTTTAAGCTAAATAGAACATACCCTTTATATATGTTCATATTTAAACCAAGAAACAATTTAAGCCTGATGATCATTTTAAAGCCTGAAAATACATGTTCCCTTACAAACAATGGATGTCCAGGGATGTATTTTCTTAACATCTTCCAGTTTTTCAGTCATTGTCCTATTTAGCTTTGAAGGAAATTGTGTAAATTTCAATATTTAAGGCCATGTCAAAATTTAGCCCAACCAATGATGTTAAGAAAACAGCTTTTTCAAGAAACTGCATTAAGGCATCAACAGAAATCTTTGTTTTGTCTGCTTTGTACCTTTTACTGTCCGACAATTAACATCGTACTTAGACGAAAACCAAATCATCTTTTCAGCTATACTTTCCTTAGGAATCTACTTATTTATGACCTCTACTACTACCTCTATCAGTTATTGCTTTACTGTTTATTAGGTTGCCTGTTACCTTTTACTCCCTGAAAAATCCTCTTTCATTTCATGAAGCCAGACTTTTATTATCTCTTTTAAAGTAATATTGATCAATAGTTTTCCAGGATTTCTGAAGTCTTTCTTTGGGTTTTTGAAAAAAAAAAAAAAAGTTTACACAGCTTGTCTCTGCATTACCTGTCTCTGACTGTGACAGCTCACTGTGGGGTGAATGCTTTAAAAATTAGGAAAGTAGTCCAGTGGGGGAAACAAAGAAGAATTATCAGAACTACAAAGAGGCCAAATATCTCTATCTGAAGGTCATATATTTGCAATACAAGTAACAATCTGATACATCGTGTTGGAAGAACGTTGTCTTCAACTAGATTATCTACTATGATACATTTTAAACAGAAAACACTTAAGGAATCACCTTATCAGTGCTAGAATATTATTTTAAAATACCAAACAGCCTTATCTTTAACATATTTCAGAGATAAAAGCAAATAAATTGGAACATAATGTGACAGTATGAAAAAAGCCAGAAGAATAAAAGGTGCAGGGAGTTATTTAAAATGAAACAGTACTTTCCACATCTACTGTGCTAAAACTGAGAGTGGTGGCTACTCAATGCTTTGCTTACCTATTTGTTTTGTACTCAACTTTTTGAGATGGAAAATGGTGCAATATCCTATTGACACTAATTGAAAGCCAACTTTTGAATATTTTGATGAATCGGTGATAAAAACAAACAGAAGAATAGCCAACTTCAGCATATAACAGAAGGTTACTATTCTCTCTCGGCAATTTTACCCTAATATGCCACCACGGCGTGTCTTTTGAAAAGCCTAGTGGCAGCTGTCTTTCACACACAGTGGGACATCTCCTCTGCTTCTATTGTAAATAATTTATGATCAGTCAAGGCAGGAAAGTCATAAAAAATATTTTGAATCCTCATCAAATAATATGTTATAGTTCCCAAGAGACAGTGGAATCGTTTATAACTTATCAGCAGTTCAAAGTTTTCTCAGTATTCGGAAATGGCTCACTAATTTCTGATAGGTGCATCTCTAGAGATGAGCAGTACAGCTTTATAAAACAGAAATGAGTGCATGTTTAACAGCTTGGTTTGTGGCACTGATATCAACCCTAATGTTGCTAAAAAACAAACACACAAATTGCTCAGAGGAGCTGTAACTGCCAAAGTAAATGGCATAAAAGATAAAGCTTCAGATTTCACCTTTAATTGCCGGACCTGATCATCAGATGCAGTAACCTTCACCAACACAGTGAGTAAATGAGCATCCTCCCACAGAAAGCCAACAGTAATCACATTGCTGCACAGGGAGCTGCAAGATCCTTTCCATCTGCGTGGTAAATGAGATCTAAATGAAATCTAATACTACATGCCGTATTCAGGAGGGAGCCTCAGTTGAGCTGTGGACATTGATTGAAGGGGGCATTGCCCAGGAAATAAACTATGTGCAGTAAAGGAGGAAAAGAGATGGGAAGTTTACAGCATGAGCATGCAACATTCAGGGAAGTTCACTTAGGGCTGCCTGAACACCAGTTGTGATGTGATTAATCTAAACATCAGTCAGAGATGGAGAACAGGAAACAACTACATCCCAGCTGATTGTGCTATTTATTTAATAAGGAAGAGAACACTTCAGGTGAGAATGACCCAGATAAATGCCTGGGTAAACGGCACTCAACAACTGTGTCAGCAGTTCAGGTTTACAACTGTTTGGAGCAATTTAAGGAAAATTAAAACCTTAGAGGAAAATAAAGAGAGTACAGAGTGCACATGAAACGTTTACATACACTCAGCATTGAAATGGATATAGTCAATTTTGGAGGTGGGGTTAGGATTATACAACAAACAACTTTATGTATTTTAAAATCATGCTCTAGTTTGAATTTCTCATGGAAATACATGGTTCAAACATTTACATACATCACACTACTATTTGGAAAAAATTCTCTTGGCAAGTTCCAGAGAAACTATCTTGGTTTTATAGCCTTTTGGGCAAAGAAGATACATTGTTTTATAATCTTGAGAGTTAAAATGAGAGCAACTGGACTTTTCCTGTTGACAACAAGAAAATTCCAGTTCCCTTCATTTTACTTATGAAGATTATCATATCCTGGATGACTGAGAATCTACACCAACGTACTATTTTGTTAATAGTGTTTCCATGACAGAAGCATAATGTTTAGGATCCTTCATGCATTTCCAAACCAGTTTTGACCAGTGTTTGAGGTCCTGTTGGGACATCTAAATCATGTGTCCAAGTTTCAATCATTTGGCTGTTAAAGTTGTAGAACTTGAAAAAAGTGCTCCTTTTTTATTCTATACTAAAAGACAGTCTTTCAACCTCCCCCATCAATAGCTGAATGAGCAACACATAAACACAGTTTATCCTGTAGTTTCTCTTTAACATGCTTAAAGCCATTTATCTAAGTGGGGTGTAAGTATACATTTCAGCCTGTATGAACACATTTAAACCCATTTCGATTAAAGAAAATTTACAAGTAATTAAAACCGGAGGGCCAAATAGTTTTTCTTGTGATTATTAAAATTGTTTTTGTTATAAATATACCAACCCATTAAAAGCAGTGCCAAATGCATCATGAAAAAAAAATCTGCTTGAGGAAGAAGAATAAATCTTCCTACAACATATTGCTTGCTTTTAAAATTAAAAAAACCTTTATAAATGTGACATCTATTAAAAAAATATGTAAATAAAAAGAGGGAGAAACTCAATTTCACACATCAGAAGGTGAATAAACCGATTTTAGGCGACTTTCCTCCTCACTGCACTGCTACACGTGCTCCAGGGGGGAAACATGTAAGATGGGAGTTAGAGGTCAAAAAAGAAGGGGGGGGGGGAGGGAAACAAATGATTGAAGAATGATGGGAGGACAGAGACTGGAAGGAATTTCAACAAACCTGCAAGAGCTGGAGCTACTTGCTGGAGCTAGTCAGTAGTTTTCTCATGACGGCTATTAGAACAAACTGATTTATTACACAAATGCAAATGTGCACAGACATACAGCAACAGCACAACATGTTTTACAAGCTACATTACTCCTGTACTCTCTGGTTGTGTAATATTTGGGCTTGGCGTACATGTTGGTATCAGTTGATGTGCTGTTGCCATAACAAAAAAAGTAAACCTCGTTATCCATGATGAAAAATATCTTGTACATTCATTTATAGCAATCTTTCAACATTTGCTACCAAAACACAATGCATGTGTAAACATGATTGCTGTAAATTATATGTTTGCTTTAATTTTCATTAATGAATACCCTTTCAAGCTAAATTATGTAAAACAGGCAGTTTTTTAAGATGCACCAGATAACTACAAGAAAGCAGCTTTTTCTTCTGATTGACTTCTTTTTGCGTGTTTCTCAGTCAGATTATCACGAAACTGTGTGTTCTTTGCTAATCTTCTGGAAATCTGCAGAAAAGGTGTGAAACGAATATTCATGTAGTTGCTTAGCAGGATCAGCTGCCTGACAACCCAGCTGGTGCTGTGAAGTTAAATTGGTGAATTTCATTTTGAAAAATGGCACATTTTACCCTTGTTAAATCTGCGCGGTCACTCTGATGTCTTATTTCAGTGACTGATTTACTAATAACCCAAGCAACCTCTGAGCCCCGTGTGCAGCAGCATGTGCTCAGAGGACCTTTTTATGCTGTATGTTTTCACATTCATTTCTTTAAAGAAGATATATGTCTATATATCTTAAGATATCTCTGTACTGTATGCTCCATTACCTAGATAACACTGGTGTAGGCTTTTATGCTAATTCTTTCTATCTGTATCCATCCATCCATCCATCCTTTTGTCTTTGTACAAACACCTATGAAAGACATGTACGTTTTACTCCAATTCCCTTCTTTAAATTCATTTATTTACACTTTTCATCACTTTGCATAAATGCCAAGGGTATAAATATGTAAGTTTTACTCTAACCTAATTTCATTAGTATTCTGTTAAAAAGATGTTTGAAACATACCAATATCATCAATTTTTAGGCCTGGTCTCAGCGTGTAGTCTGGTTCTGTAGGCTCTGGTTCATCATCCACATCAGAGGCTTAGAGGGAGAGGGAGAGAAAACAGAAGAAATTGTGTAAAACTAAATCACAGCTGAGCAGAGAGCTGGGATTTAAACAACTGTTCCATCCTAAAGGATTTTAATTACATCCACACTGACATCTTGAGGGGGAACATGCAAGAGAGTGGCAAGACAAGGGAGCAGAGGTTAAAAAAGCTCAGAGCCGACCAGACTGACAAGCTGTAGCATCAGCAGCACTCTCAACAAAGAGATAGGAAAGGAAGAAAGAGGGCTGTGAGGGACAGCAGATCAAAACTGAAGAGGGCCAGTGTGTGAGAAGAAAGCGATGGAGCTGCAGGGTTGGAGGAGGGAGGAGAGGTTAATACTACAGGGCTGTGGCAGTTAAAAGGACCGGACAGGCTAGCGATCAAAGACGGTGTGTACACGAGCGTGAGTGTGTGTGACTGCGTGTGTGAGCGGGCTTAGAGCCTGAAAGGTGGCAGCAGAGAGAAAGAGTGTGAGAGAGAGAGAGAGAGAGTGAAGGAGCATAACAGTACGTATACATAGCCACCGACTGACCGAACAGAGTAATTAATGGATTCTGACAGGGAGCAATAGAGAAAGGGTGAAAGAGCAGGAAAGAGAGAGGAAGAAGACAGGAAGGAGGCGGAGGTGAGGGGGTCTTTAAAGCAGAAGCTACTTTCTGTAGAGGGGAGATAAAGGGAAGAAAGAGACAACGAGGAGCAAAGAGAGAGAACATGGGGGAAATTTGGGGGGGGGGGGGCATGTGTGAACCAGTAGTGTTTTTCTACATTGACGAAGGTCTGGAATCTGACAGATGATGGTCCACAGATAAAACCTGCAGCTAAGAACATTGCAACTGATGTCAAACTGCACACACACACAAAAAGACTACATGGGGCATACCTGTGGAGCAGCAGACGTACACTCGTAGTCTGAGACAGCTGCGTCCATGGTGATGAGTAGGTGTGGCTGTGCAACATGAAATAAAAAGCAGAGCAATTGGTGATACACACAAAAGGCAAGTTTGCTTCTTCATTTGCTGAATTTGTGTTGTACAGTTATAATCAAATAAAGTACAAATGGAGTATCGAAATGGGGAAGAAATATGTTTTAACTGACTTTGATTGTAGAGTGGCTGTTGGT
Source organism: Valencia hispanica (assembly GCA_963556495.2). Taxonomy (NCBI): domain Eukaryota; kingdom Metazoa; phylum Chordata; class Actinopteri; order Cyprinodontiformes; family Valenciidae; genus Valencia; species Valencia hispanica. The sequence continues at coordinate 23,605,568 of OY747710.1, forward strand.
GTTAGGACAGCTGGTTAAAGTATTTCAGAAAATGCTGGAGTTTTTCTGCACAATCATCTCTTAATTTAACCGAGAATGGTCCAAAAAATGGAAAAAGAACTTGGAAAAAATGTTTCCTGCCCCGATGCCTCTGGATTTCCACGGTGACATTCAAGTGGTAGAGTCAGATTTTGTCATTATCGTGAAATCATGGATTCTTCCTGCCTTATATCAGTGGTTCAGGGTGATGGTGGTGTAATGGCATTATGTTGCTCACCATGTCCATCTCTTTTATGACTGCCTATACCAGGCAAATGTACAATGTCACAAAGCTCAAGTCATCTCAGTCTTCTTTCTTAAACATAGTAGTGAGTTCATTATAATCAAATGATCTCCAAAATCATTAGATCCTAATAAAATAGAGCACTTTTTGAAACTGGAGATTCACACAATTTGTAGTAGCAGATAAATCTGCAGCATCCATGTTATATATGGACCAGAACCTCAAAGAAATAGTTCCGACTCCTTGTAGGCATCAACATCTGTTTAGGCTAAATTTGTACACCTGGTGTTGGTTTAAAAGGTCAGTTTTCAATATATTGTATGAAAGAATAGGTGTGGCCAACTCCTACATGATGTGTCCCTACTCCAGCATAGCTGAATTAAGAATAACTTACCTCCTCAGTAGGTTATCAAGTTCTACTGAGACCTCAGGCCCCAGATAAAAAATATAACAGATCTTTCTAGTTTTATCTTTAAAAAGGTTTATGTTGTTTTTTGCATGTGCTGTTACTAGAGAGTTGGTGCTTGCTGTAGAGAAAAGGGAAATTATTTAACATGCTTTGTGTGGTACTGCAGTACATTTTATCCTGACCCAAAATTTACAAGATTTCCTTGATTTTTACTGGTTGGGGTGAAGGAAAAGGAGGGATTTGCCCAGGGCACCATTAAAGCAAGAAACACCACTGTCTAAGATATCTGTTTGTAGTGGCGGTGCATAACAATAAGTACAAATTCATCAAAAGAACTTAATTTGTCAACAATAGGGAATAAAATATTGTTTCATAGTTAAAAACAGAATGGACTTGCTTTATAGTGCTTTATAGTTCGATAAATCTTTCTTCATTTGCTTCTGCTGGTCTCACTTTTCTCTTCTTCCAGTTAACTCCCCAATTTTTCTTTATTTAGAATTAGATTGCTCACAAATACCATACACATACTATCATTCATTCTCTATTCACCTATTGCTGTCTCTCTCTGTCTTTATCTCTAGCTGTGTCTCTTCTCTTCTCCCTCTCATCACTTGGTCTCCTCTCATCATTGGTTCTGTCTTGGATAGTCTGTTTGGCTCTGTCAATAATGCCAAAATGGTAAATAAGCAAATAAGGTAAAGCAAAGCTTTACTTATTTCATTTATTATGTCTTCAATGATGCACTGTTATTGACCCATTTGTAATTTGCTTCTATCTATATTTTGATAGGTATTACGAGAGTTGGAATTAAAGGACCTTTTCTTATTAATTATTATTCTACAATGTTAGAATATTTAATTGTTACCAGTTCACATGCCTAATGATGATGCTGGTGCTTCTGCTGGAGCTGCAGCTACAGCTCCTCTCTTTAGGTCATTTCTCCTACCCTCTACAAAATCCGGACATCAGAATTAAGTGTGCAAAGTATGATTATTGTAAACTAATAATACAAAACTAAACTAAATATTCTTATGCAAACAACTGGGCTGTATCAAGTCAAAAGTGTTTACTTGGTTAGCAATCTCTAGGACAAAAAAATTATACTCAAATAACTGTGACCAATTTTTATGTTTGATTGGAACACCTCTGCTGCTGCTGGCTCCTGTAGCTCATATGTGCTTCCTTCTACAAAATTATTAAACAAAATCAAAGTGTACAACAAACCAACAGAAAACAAGTCATACATATAGTAATGCAATAATGTCATACAAACAATCGGACAATAAAACCAAATCAACCAGTTCAACAACCACGGAAGGATTCAGCCTTCCTGTCTAAAGCGCAAGGTCTCAAACGGGGAATACTGTCTGCAGGAGGAATATGGGAGTTAAAGAAATTATCAGAGCTATGCTATAATATATATATATATATATATATATATATATATATATATATATATATATATATATATATATATATATATATATATATATATATATATTCAGCTGGTTTGGTTTCTGTTTAATGGCTAACGGGCACCAATGCTTACAGGGAGACTTAAATAAAATAGAGACATTCTTAATAATATCCAGAGCACCTGCACTTTACCTGCACTGTCAAGTTAAACTGTCTGCTGGTAAAATTATCTATAAAAGATGTGCAGAAGTGTTTTTTAGAGATTAAAAATAGGCCAAATCTTCTCTTAAAACTTAACAGTGTTGCATTTGAATAATTTAACCAAACAACTGCTTCAGATACGGAAAAATTAAACACTTTGATACGATAATTTTAAACGTTTTAAGGTTTTGCAAACAACAGCCAGTAGCGAGCCAAAGGCAAACTGAGGCATCCTTCTGTTTGTTACAGCGTTTTGTAGCTTTCTTTCTGCAGCGCAGCAGAGCAGAACGTTGTGGAGACATCTTCTATTAAGCACTGTTGGCTGAAGGGGCAACACACTGATAATAGAAGTTTGTTTATGACATTTGCTGTTGGACTGCTGACAAGCCCCAAAGTTCATTACTCATACAGTGTCATTTTGGCACAAGGTGCTGCGAGTTAATTTGATGAGCAGTCAACAAAATGAATGAGGCTGCTTGACTGCAAGGTGATGTGATTAGATGTGAAGCAGTAATTTGTTATCCTGAAATGATACTGTGTTCTATTTAGCTATAAGTCAGATCTGGGAATGACGTGGGGCCCAACTTAACCATTCTCCAGTTGCAAGTTGGAAAACCAGTGGGATTTGTGGTGCTCAGTGACAAAGTGAACTACAATGAGCAACAGCCTATAAAAATGTATTTATCTATATGTGACCCTCATAAAACTGAATCTTTTTAGTCAGTTGTCACCGTTTTATCCCAGCCATGTTAGATTTTGGAGTTGGTGTTGGTGAAAATCTTTCAAGTTACTAAAATGTATTATGATTTTAAGAGCATTTAGAAGTGAATTAGAGAAGCAACAACCAATCAGATGGTGACTGAAAGTGGCTGAGTCTATGCTTGAATGGTGCTGAACAGAAATAATTTGATTAAATAAAAATTTAAAGTTTTTCTCCCCATCAAAGAACAGAACACACATTAGTGTTACCAGGTTGCACTGTAAAAAAAGCACTCTTTGACAACAACACTCCGAAGGTGCATTTCTACAAGGAAATCCAAGTATGAATGGAGTGCCGCATTACCACAGGATAGCCTCTTACTAATATGAGTATTTATAAAATGTATGCCGGTATGTAGGAATAACATATTTAATCCTAAAACTGTTTGCCAAGTGCTTCTTCTTAATTTACAGATTTCCCTTCGAACCTTCAGCAATTCATCATTTTTTCCCTCTTTTAACATTTCAAAGACATCAGTTTTATTGACATATTCACAGTGCATGTTGCTAGTCTGACTCCACTCACAGATGTAGTAGTACTCCTGGCCGACGTGGAACTCGTAGCCCAGTGAAAAGGCGCTGTAGCGCTGGAACTTCTCAGAGAACTTGATAGGCGCATGGGGGGCGTGGGGCCGGTTGCACTCCCACCTCTTGAAGCCATGCTGAGGATCGCAGTTCCTGTAGCCACGGTAGCTGACCATGTAGAGGACGTACTGCTCTCCGGTGCCCACCATGCGCTGGCTGTCATTGTAATGAGGGCAGTAGATGTCCAGGTAGTCGTTGACGTTCACCTGCATCGTGTAACCCTCCTTGCGGAGACTGCACAAACAGGAAAAGCAACACTGAGTTTGAGAATTTGTATTTCACAATTTATGTAGGTGTAGCAGTTTTTTTATTTATTTTTTATTTTGAATGAGCCAATCTTAGCCCGGATTCTTTTGATTTACAAATTAACAGTTAAATATAATTCATCATGTGCAATAAATGCTGAAATTGCTTAGCATATTTAGTTCTCACAAATGTATTTAAACCCCTAAAAAATTTTACATTTTGTGAGGTTAAAAAAGTAAGTAAAAAAGTAAGCATATGTTAAAAGCATATGTTAAAAGCAATTCATTAAAAATCAAGTTAACCACTACAAACTATAAAGGAGGCACCACAAATATACAGAAAACAGCTCTCTAGGTGGATGAACCCCCCACCCCCATGGTAAAACTTGGGGGCACCGTTTTGTATTATGTAGTATCTTCAACTTTCAAACCAGTAATGAGGGATTTAATTCCTTACAGATTGTAACAAATTTTTGTAACACACACACTTTAGACATGTAGTTAGCTGCTGAAATACGATAAAGACGTGATGTCACATATCAGACTGTAGTCTTTGAATTCTTTCTTCAAGAATGTCTTACTCTGACACTTATCCAGATATTAATAAAACTAAGCAGGTGTGCCTGTGTGTTCACTCCAGCAGGGCTATTGTATTTAAAGAACGTGGAGCTTCTTCTTCAAGATAGACTCAAGAGCCCAGGGCCACAAGCTTGTTCTCCTGGTGTCAGCGCTGCATTGTCCCCTAACCCCTGCGCTCGTACATCAACCAGAGTGCAAACGCTGCACTCGCATCAGCCGTCAAAGTCCTGGCAACGTTCCTCTCCACCCTGCTAGCTCATATATCAGCGTCAACCCTAAAAAAGGCTCCGCTTGACAGGAAGATAAGGTCTGATTCTGAGTGTGTGGGGATGAGTGTGTGTGTGTGTGTGAGAGAGACAAAGTAAAATAGATGCCTTCCTGTCATCCAATGGCCTCTTTTTCCCCTCCCCATCACATGCACAGGCCCATATCTATGTTACACAGACAGGTTGCAGTTGTAAATCATATGCACAACGATGATCATGTGCACACACTCATTCACTCACTAAAAAGTTAGAACGGTGACACCATGAAGTCACAAGGGGGCAGCAGAGTGTAATCTTTAGCCTCGTTCCCTGTTTGCCAGTTCTAGGTCATGTCTCCAGGGAGATTATTATTCAATTATTAAATGAAGATCGAACCTCTGTTACCAGTGTCTCTCCCTCTTTCTCTCTGCTTTGTTTCTCACAGCTCACTTAAAACCCTTCCTGAAATGGTCTTTTTCTCAAAGCTTCTCATTTCTCTCATCCCTTTCTCCGAGTCAGAACGATTAGAAACTCACCTTCTGCTTTCTTCTCACCTTCTCTTATATTCTCTACTACTACTTTTACTTTTTACATATATAATTAGAAGAACAACAAAGTGTATTTCATGTTTCCCGGAAACATAAACTAGGGAACAAATAAAGAACAAGAGTGAGTTTTGGTCCACGAGGGAGGTGTAAATGCAAATTAAGAGAAAGAGCTGTGAGAGCGAGAATGTAACAGACTTAAAAAAGATGCGGTTGGAGCATTTTGTGCTACCAAACAAAGGCGAGTTCACTGAGATGAAGGGATAATGGGGGGAGGGGGCAGCTGGGGGCATCTGGAGTAATCTGAAAGTAAATGACTTCCTAAAGATAAAAGCTGGCTGCAGGATTCCCACTGTGCATGCATGTGCTTGTGTGGATGCTTTGTTGCACAGAGCAAACATTATTTTTATGCAGTGAGATTTTAGGGGGATCTACAGTACATGCACACATGTAGAAAAAAGTAAGTGCCAAATTAAATTTGGTGTAAAACTCATCACAGTACTTGAACAGCATAAAGCGAGGTAGTTTTATGTCAAGGCTAGTCAGAAAATCAGACGTAGCCAATTTAATAGTAAGATTAGATGACAGGGACCGTGCCAGGAGGAGGAACTGCATGAAAAATGCATTCAGACAATCATTTCAGATATCATACCTGAAATCTTATCTGTACAGGGCAATAAGTCTACTGCTATTATAAGCAGTTGTTTAAACAAAATGCTGCTCACGCATGCAAACAACATAAACTCATTGATTAGGAAAGTACTCCATACTGTATGAAAGTAGAGCTGTATTTGATTCAATCTGTAGGTTTTAGATCATGATGGTGTAAGTCCATAATTTACACAAATTGACTTGCTCGCTTTTGTATAGCAAACTGACAACATATAAACTGGAAACTGAAAGTTTTTGCAGAGTAACAACAAATCTGAATCTGTGGAGTCAAACAGCAGTTGGGTCATCTTCTCCAGTTATGTTTGTTTCAGGCGGCTGCTATCAGCACTCAATTAATAGAAAATATAGAAATTTAAATATATAGCATTGCAACCTGCAGATCAGTTTGCAGAAAAGCACTAAAAGTAAATAATGTGTGAAACAAAAGGTTTTACACGTAATGTGCTAAAATTAAATTACATGTGAAGAGAGGTCAGCAGATTAATTATGAAATAAACTGATAGGTGTCATGATCCTGGGTTGTTTTGGGGTTGTTTTTTATGTTTGGGTTTGGACTCTAGATAATTTTTTCTCCATCTTGAGTGTTCATTTTGTGCTTTTGTTTTAATGTTTTTTTAATTAGGTCTTGTCATTTGTAGTTCATTTCTCTGTATTATTTTCTGCCAGACATTAGGCATTTTGAATTTTTATTTGAGTTTCTTTCTGCTTAGTGTTTTACCTGTCCTTCCTTTTGTTCCCACTGTTTGTTTTCCTCTCTCTACCTCATGTCTGAGCTGCAACTCATTCCCAATCTCCCCTTGCTGCTCTCTCTCATACCTGCATCTGGTTGTCCTTAATTATCCCCCCTGATTTCTGTGCCCAGTACACTCCCCAGGATACTTAAGCTCTCTGATCTCTTCACTTCCCTGCTGCATTCTTTGTCTTTTCATCCCTCTTTACTCTCGTCGTTAAGTCCTTTTCATGTACCTACCTGAGCCTTATTTGTAAGTTTGTTCTTAATTATGAAATCATTTCACTTCAATATCAGTTTGCGTTTAGGTCATTACTCTGTTACACCATGGCAATAGGAACTAACAATGAATAATCTTTACTTGTAGGTAAATGGCAAAAATATTTATATTTCTTGGAATAATGTAGAATTTCAAACTGAAAAATGTGTATGAAATTACTTGTTTCATAAAAATATCATACTCTCCTTGGAATTTTCTCCAAGTTAAAGAAATTATAAATATAATAATTTCCGACTAAAATAAATTTTCTAAATTATTTTCTCGTGTTACTTTGTTTCAAATTGCGCAGCCATGTCTTTAGTTTTCATTCCCATATTTATGAAGCATGATGCAATCAACTGACTAGTTTTCTTGAGAATGACTGAGGAGTGATCGGCAGTTCAAATACTGGAAATTCAGATTTTATTTTCCTATTCAAAAATGCATCAAAGGTGAATACTGTCACTTTTTAGCCTCCAAATGCCTCAAGAGGGAGCTACTCTTTGATGCACTTTGTTCTAAATTCAGTAGAAATAAATATGCAGATAAACATTTGGGAACTTTTTTTGATACAGATATGGGGATATTATTAACTTTCTGTTGAATTTAAAACTACTACCCTTTTGAAGACCTTGCAGCACATTTTAAGGACAGTGTTTGTTACTTTAAGCGTTGAATTAAAACTGTTTAAACAAATTATTTTGTATGTTTTACAGTGTTTAGAAAGGAAACCTCAAAGAAACATGGAAATCAGTGTCAGGGAGTTAAAGCCTGAAAGGGTAATTTCAAAAACAATTAATTGATTAATACATTAGAATGTGAATACAAAATGTATTTGTTTCAGTTGATAGCACTCTTGCCTTACAGTAATAAAGTTCTGGGTTCGAATTCCAGCCTGTGGTCTTTCTGCATCGAGTTTGGATGTTCTCATGTATAAGTATGTGTGTGCCAGGGGGTTTGTTCTGTGTCTCTATGTTCCCCTGTGATGGACTAGCGACTTGTGCAGACCCCGCCTCTTGCCCAATGACTGCTGCAGATAGACTCTTTGATGACATTCTTGTTTGAGATGTAGCTGTATGTGATTTCTTTTGCATTATTAGTGAAAATTTTGTTCTATGCTAAATCCCCACTAATATTCTCTCCTTGAAGTGCTATCTGCCTATTTAAAGAGAAGACTCCAGTCCAATGGGTAGCCTCGTCAGCAGTACACCTCGGAGGAGCAGAACAGCGGTTTCCAAGAGCTAACAAACACATATATAAACAGATCCTCGAGCGAGATGGAGGGATTGAAGGATCGACAGGAGAGATGGATGACTTATAAGATGAGACAAGGGGTAGTTGGGGTTAAAAGCAGCAGAGTGTGGCCACTGGGGAGCAGAGAAAGATAGCAACAGCTAAGAGCAAGATCAAAGAAGACCCGGATCAATGTCACTACTGTAACAATCACATCAGAAAGGGTGTGAGGGGAGACTTACAGAGGGCATGTTGCCGATATAAATCAGTCAGAAGCAACATAATGCCACCGAGTTACCCCCTGCCTGCCTATTATCTGCCTCGGCTCTTGGAGTACCGTGCATCAATAAAACACTTTGACAGAGAGCGGAGCCTGTTTGTAGCAGGAGCTTGGAGGACTGCCTTGCTTCTGCTGCTGTTCATTAAACACTGGACTTTTGCCATTAAAATACATACAACCGAATAATAGAAAAAGGACTTATCAATTTCTTTTCAAGGAAGGTGGGTTGTGTTACTGTTGTGAATTGTAATACTGGCATGAAAACAGAAACAGGAAAGAAAGATAATGATGCACAATGCAACCACCTGCAAGTTGGGGACTCTGCTACTATTTAGCGCACCAAATAACAGTGTTGAGCAGCAGTTTCTAATCTTCTGCCAGTGGTAATCACAATGTTGTAGTTTGTTTTGATCACATATAGAGTTTATAAACTAATTCTGCCATTTGGAATTTTACATCTAAGGAAAAATACTTGAAAATCAATTATTCAAGTCACATAAATCCTAAGCAGAGGACACAAAAATGGATCAACAAGATTTCCCTCACTGGTTTAAGTTGGGTGTCCTGGCTGCAAAATTCTGAATAAGCGGAACAGCTCATAAGGGTTCGAGTGAGAAACTTCCAAAGTGCATTACAGTAATCCAGTCAGCATTAAACAAAGATATGAATCAGGTTGTCTGCTTCTCGCTGAGACACAAATAATCTTATTTTTGCTACATTTTAAAAACAATAAAGGAAAGTAAATACTTTAAATAATAGCTAATCATGACCTAAGACTTTACCCAGAAAGCTAGCGTCTTCAGGTCATTAATAAGCAGTTTTCTTTTATTCTTAGAGCCAATGACCGAGTGTAATGCTACATATTTATTTTGTTTAGCAGATATGTATGGTATTGTAAAATAACTGTATTATATTGTATAAATGATATAACAGGCATTCTGCAACAACAAAAAGTTAAATGTTGAGTTTTTTCCTTCCAACTGATTCTGTAGCAATTTTAAAAGTGTATGTATTTATAAAGATTCTCCATAAAGAAATCAGCATTTTTTTATAATTTGATTGTTAAAAATTATGATATATCTGCACACAAGTTTCAGCTTGTAGGTTTCAACAGCAAAAAAAAAATAAAAAAATAAAAAAATAAAATTGAAAACGCCACCACATTGAAGGGGAGGAAAATGCTGCTCAACAATAGTGGCTGATAAGTGGGTTTATCCCAGTAGGTGTTATTCAGACACTGATGATTTACGAGTCTAAGTTTTTCTGGTTACCGTTTCTATCTGCTGAGCACTTGGCCATCAAAAGTACACCACCACAGGGGGTTGATTAGGCTACCGTGGGTGTTCGAAGCTGTTTGACAGTCAGCAAACTACCAAAAAAGAAAGATAAAAACAGAAATGCTAAGATACAACAAGGTTAAAGAAATCAAAGGAGGCACTGCAGATGGACATACAGTTGGGACAGATTAAAACTTGCCCAGTAGAGTAACAAAAAATTGGCAATCAGGATTTTATAAAGCCTCTCTGCCTCCCGGGGCCTAAAATCTTAATCGCATCTCAGTTTGGTACAGAGATGCGAACATTGTTGCGGGAGGACTCCAATCAGTCAGCGGCGCGGTAGGTATAATTAAATGGCTCCCTGCTGAACGGAGACTCCCAGAGATTTGTAGCATCAATGAGGCTCTCATCAAACACAGACAGGAGTCTTCCTCACTGCATCCTTCTCCTCCTTTCTTTCCTCTCCTTAACCCCATTTGTTCCCTTTGTTTCTGTTTGGTAATGCCTAACATACAGCATGTCGTGGTGATGAAAAACTTGTGTGCATACATTTGTCTGACGCGGTGTAATGCTTGACTTGGTTCTAAATCCTCCCGATTAAAATCAATATGTTTCTAAAGTGTATCTAACACAGCAGTATGTGCTGCCTTCTATAACACAAACCCACACTTTAACAAACATATACAGAAAGTCTAGCCCTGTGCAGTGTTGGTTCATCATCGGTAATTGATCAAAGTATTACATCTAACTGGGATTTTTGATTAGAGCCCTCACATATGATGCCATTAAATTCATTAATTTTTCTGCTCTCGCCTTACCTTTTGCATAATATTGCATTGCCTTTTCTCCTTCCTCTCTCTTTCCTTCCGCTCTTATTCCTTCAGACATCTCTTCAAAACCTTATGGCCCACTTTATTGGCTCTTTTGATCGAGCTGTCCAGCTCCAAAGTGGAACCGCATTCACCAAGAATACTGTCCTGTACGATTATACTCGGTAATAAGCATGTTCTCCTTGCACAGACATCCATCACATGTGCTTTTATTGTGGGTTAAATTCCAACACACGCAGATAGTTGGGAGGGAGGAAATGAGCATGAAGGGAAAAACAGATGGAGAAAGGCGAGGCTGAAATGCATGCACAACTGGAAGATGACGGAAGGAGACCAGAGATGTCGGACTATATCGGGACAACACAAATAAAGAACACCTGAAATATTTTCTCAAATGTAAAGATTTTGTGTTGGTCTGCAATTTGTTCTCTTCTCTGTTGAGTTAATGGATGTTTCTTGGAAGTATCGGCTGGAGCCACTTCTCCAGTGTGGGGGTCACATTCCCGAGTACTCCAATGACCACAGTCACTACTGTTGTCTTCAACTGCCAGGCTCTCTCTAGCTCCTCCCTGAGCTCTTGGTATTTTTCACCTTTCATGAGTTCCAGTGTGTTTCCTGATACTTCCATTATTTACGATGGCAACACTGATAACAACGACCTACCTCTACTGCTCTTCAATTCCTAATTCTGCTTCACAATTCTCCACCACCTTATTCCAGATCTGTCTACTGTGTTCCTTGGTATTCATGGATCTGATTGTTCACTAATGTTCTCTATCAAACCTGACAGAAGATCTTGATTTATACTTACATTATTGTACTCAAAAATGGACTGCACTGGACTCTATTTCTGGGTATCAGAGTAAAGGGGACTACATTCAAAGCTTACATGCCAAACTTTACAGTATTTATAAAAGATGCTGAAAACAAAATATTTTTCCATTTAATTCAATAATGCACTATTAGTGTTAATCTATCAAATGAAATCCCAACAAAGTACATTGAAGATTGCAGCTGTAGGGGACATATCATGCACATTTCACTTTTTTTCATCGTTTGGTGGGGCCATTCTAGTCCTCCAAAACACTGACAACCCAGGGTCCAGACCAGGAAGCAGAGTCGTAGTTTAACCCACCTCTCTGCTGCTTCTGTACTGTTACCCACCCATTACCCTATAGAAACAGTGTCTTGCCCACGGCCAAAATTAAATGGATTAAAAGTTAAGCCAACAAAAGCAAATTATGGAAATCTCATAAAGATAAATACGACTTTGAGTGAACAGAAAAATAAATCTATTAAATGTGGTTTATCAAACAGAAGATCTCTCTCCTCAAAGACTTTGTTAGTAATGACTTGATTGGTGATAATCACATTGATTTGCTTTGTCTCACAGAAACCTGGTTGCAGCAGGAGGATTATATCAGTATAAATGAGTCAACTCCTTCCAGTCATTTAAATTTTCACATTCCTAGAAATACTGGGCGAGGAGGAGGAGTTGCAACCATTTTTCGTTCTGATTTACCAATTAGTCCCAGACCAATTGATAGCTACAGTTATTTTGAACATCTAACCCTTAATTTTCCTCATCCAAGTTGCAAAATATTAAGACCATTTTTGTTTGTGGTTTTGTATCGTCCACCAGGCACTTATTCTCAATTCTTGGATCAGATCTCACATTTTTTATCTGATTTAGTATTAGATACTGATAGGGTCATTATAGTGGGGGACTTCAATATTCATGTGGATACTGAAAGTGATAGCCTAAATGCAGCCTTTAGTGCTATTTTAGACTCAATTGGCTTTACTCAAAAAGTACAGGGATCGACCCACTCGGGCAAACACACTTTGGACCTTGTACTGACATATGGTATTGAGTGTGAGGAAATAACAGTCCACCCACATAACCCGGTCCTGTCTGACCACTTCTTGATAACTTTTGAATTTACTTTAACTGACCATCTTAAATCTGAAAGAAAATGCCATTATAGTAGAGCTTTATCAGACAATGTTGTAACGATTTTTAAAGAATCTGTTCCATTCTTACTTTCCTCAGTGTCTCAGAGTAACACAGTGGATGGCAGCAATTCTATCTCTAACCCTTCAGAAATTGATGCTCTGGTTCACAGCGTTACGTCCTCATTGCGTTTGGCATTAGATAGTGTAGCCCCCTTAAAAAAGAAAGTGGCTAACCATAGGAGGCTTTCTCCTTGGTTTAATGCAGAGTTGCATACTTTAAAGCAGAATACTAGGAAGTTGGAGAGAAAATGGAGCTCTACACATCTAGAGGATTCCTATTTAACCTGGAATAACAGTATACTGCTGTATAAAAAGACCCTTCGACAAGCTAGAACAGCATATTTTTCATCATTAATAGAGGCGAATAAAAAAAATCCTAGGTTTCTTTTTAGTACAGTTGCAAACTTACACAGAGTCATAGCTCTGTTGTGCCAACTATTCCCCCAGCTCTTAGCAGTGATGATTTTATGGGATTCTTCATAAATAAAATTAGTTCTATTAAAAATAAAATCATTGGCATCCTCCCAAACATGATTACTTCTTCCTCAGTAAATGAGGCAGCATCGGAAAAAACTGTAGAACCTCATTTGTGCTTAGGCTGTTTTGATTCAGTCGAGCTTTCGGAATTATCAAAAATATTAGCCTAATCTAAACCTTCAATTTGTATGTTGGACCCAATCCCAACCAAATTATTTAAAGAAGTGTTCCATTTGGTGCCTGGCCCCATTTTGGATATGATTAATCTATCCTTAGTAAACGGATACGTACCACAAGAATTTAAAATAGCTGTAATTAAACCTTTACTCAAGAAACCTTCCCTTGATCAAGATGACTTAGTGAATTACAGACCTATATCTGATCTTCCTTTCTTATCCAAAGTCCTTGAGAAAATTGTTGCTAATCAAGTCTGTGAGCATCTAAACAGTAAAGAGCTGTTTGAAGAGTTTCAGTCAGGTTTTAGAGCTCATCATAGCACTGAAACAGCACTGGTGAAGGTTACTAATAATATTCTCATGGCCTCAGATAATGGACTTGTGTCTGTTCTGGTTTTGTTAGATCTCAGTGCTGCTTTTGACACAGTCGATCATAATATTCTCTTAGAAAGGCTTGAACATGTTGCAGGGATCAAAGGAACAGCACTAGGCTGGTTTAAATCATATTTGTCTGACAGATTCCAGTTTGTTCATCTAAATGATCAATCTTCTTCACTCTCAAGGGTTACTTGTGGAGTTCCACAGGGTTCTGTGCTTGGACCAATTCTTTTCACCATATATATGCTTCCAATTAGTAGAATCATTAGACAGCAATGGGACAAATTTCCACAGCTATGCCGATGATACACAACTATATTTATCCATAAATCCTGATGAACCCAGTCAGTTAGGTAGATTACAGGCATGTCTGGAAGACATAAAAACATGGATGAATCTAAACTTTTTGCTTTTAAATTCTGACAAGACAGAAGTTGCTGTCTTTGGACCAGAAGTTCTAAAACAGAAACTGATTAGTCAATCACTTCATCTGGATGGCATTAAATTGTAAAGAACCTCGGCGTTATTTTTGACCAAGACTTGACATTTAAATCCCATATTAAACAGGTTTCTAGGATTTCCTTCTTTCACCTCTGGAATATTGCTAAAATTAGAAACATCCTGTCCAGGAGTGATTCTGAGAAACTAGTCTATGCATTTGTTACCTCAAGGCTGGACTACTGTAATTCTTTACTATCAGGTAGTCCACAAAATGCCATTAAAAGCCTTCAGTTGATCCAAAATGCGGTGAGTTCTGATGAATATTAAAAAGAGAGATCACATTTCTCCTGTTTTAGCTTCCCTTCATTGGCTCCCTGTTAAATCCAGAATAGAATTTAAGATCCTTCTTCTTACATATAAAGCCCTTAATAATCAAGCTCCATCATACATCAGAGATCTAATTGTTCCATATGTTCCTAACAGAGCACTTCGCTCTCAGACTGCAGGTTTACTTGTAGTTCCTAGGATTTCTAAAAGTAGAATGGGAGGCAGATCTTTTAGTTATCAGGCTCCTCTCCTGTGGAACCAGCTCCCAGCTTTAGTCCGTGAGGCAGTCACTCTGTTTACTTTTAAGGCCAGGCTTTAAACTTTCCTATTTGATAAAGCTTATAGTTAGAGTGGCTTAGGTCATCCTGAGCTAGCTCTGTAGTTATGCTGCTATAGGCTTAAACTTCTGGAGGACAGACTTACCAATTTTCTTCACTCTGCTACTTCCTTTTCTACTACTAATCTCCAGTTGTATTACAGTACATTCTGCTATTTCCACTGTTAACTTTGTTTTCTCTCCATAGAAGGTATACCTGGTCTGGTATCCTGCTTGGCTGGAATGCCCTGTTGGACGGGGGGCATCGACTGGGATGGTGCTCCCAGTGGCTGAACATCCACTGTGTCCTGTTATCAACTTTTTACTTACTGTAACATAGAAAGATCTCTTATATCAGATCTTCTGTTCCTTCTGTGTCTCTGCTCTGTCTTCTCAAACCCCCAGACAGTCGTGGCAGATGGCCGCTCCTACTGAGCCTGGTTCTGTTGGAGGTTTCTTCCAGTTAAAGGGGAGTTTTTCCTCTCCACCGTCGCTACATGCTTGCTCAGTATGAGGGATTGCTGAAGGATTGCTGTGGTTGGAAAGTCTGCCCAACCTCATGCCAATGACTGACGCAATCTGCTGGGATTCCTTAAATAGGAAACTTTTTAACTGACTGGAATGTTTGTATAAATGTATTGAAATGACTTCTTATTAAATGCCTTGAGATGACATCTGTTGTGAATTGGCGCTATATAAATAAACTGAATTGAATTGAATTGAAATTTGTGTCTCTGCTGTCTCTATAGACGCTCCAAACATGACTAAAAACAATCCATCCATTTTTTGGCAAATGTTTGCTGTCAGAAATCTTGTGCTTCTACAAGCTGTTTGAAAAAAAGCTTTGTTGTGAAATCAAAGCCCCTCACCTTTCAAACCCTACCCACCAATTCCAATTTAGCAGCCCAGTAACAAGATGGGTGGGAGTTGTCTGCAACTGCTAATTTGCATAAAAGTGACAGAGCCCTCTAAACAGCTCATCTGAAAGAAACTGAAATTGTCAAGAATTGAGCTGGTGAGATCGCTTTATGTGAAAGTGATTTTGTGCAAAGAACTTCATTAACATGTTTTGTACAGACCATAGACCTATCATGACTTGTTTAAAAAAAGGCATTATGTGTCCCCTTTAAAATGTTGAACACTTCACATAGGCATGAAAAGCTTTGTAAGGCACTGTGTCGATCATTTAATATTTGTAAAACAAACCCATTTTTCATTCTTCTTCTGCCACTTTGTTCCCATCAATCCTCTGGGGGCTCCTATATCCCTCGGCTTCCCTACATCTCTCTCTGTCTCTGTTCCCAAAGCCCTTACACGAGCAGCAGTGATCCCCTCAGACGCTCAGGACATCGGAGGTAAAGAAACGCATTGAAGAGAAAGAAAGCGTACGTTCACTAAGCTTCAACATGATTGATGGTGATCCTCTCTGATGGCTTTGTATAGACTCAGCACTCAGTGAGACATTACCCTCCGACCCAGCTATTGATTCCTGCATTCACTGCCCCAAACGCAACATAAACCCTGACCCCTTGTGGACTCAAATAAGAAATAAAAAACATACTAACATCAGTACAAAGCCCTACACATTGATTGCTTGGTGGCATACTGTAAAACCTGATAAATTCTCTGCATAACAATCATTCCCCCAGCCTGCTTGGGCTCACTTCCTGGCAAAGTCACGTGGCAGTGGTGTCCCGCTGACTGATGTGTTTAAGGGTCTAGAGGTACTCTACAACATTAGCTATATTACTCAGATCCTTCTGCAGAGCCATTTTACTGAGGGATCTGGGCTAAGAAACGAGGCTCGCCAGGCAGAGGGACATGGCACCATCCATCAAGCAGACCTGGGTCATGGAGAATTTGCAAATACCTATTTTTCTGCATGCACTTCTTTTAACCCACTTGAACTACAGGGTGGGTGGGATGATTTAGCCTCATAAAACATAAGAGCTTGTAAACCCCAATCACCAGCTATTTTATCAAGCACACCTGTTCAATTGCTTGCTTACCCAAACAGCAAATCAGTCAATTAAATGGTAGAAAAATCAATGCATTTAGACTTTTAGACGTGATGAAGATCAAGCACATAATTGAGCAGGAAAGAGGATCAAAGAGACTGTGAATGTAGCATGGCTGTTGGTTGAGTATTTCTCAAACCGCTGATCTGGTGGTCTGTTCTGTTCACCCAAAACCATCTGTCAGGTTTGGAAATGGTGGAGCGAAAAAGAGAAAATAGCTCCAGTAACAATTGCCACAACCAAGATCGGAAGAATATCACCTCTGAAAGCACAGGACGTGAAGCTTTGAAGAAAATGGGCTATAGCAGGAGACGATCACACAGGTTCCCACTACCCACAGAGCAATAGATCTGATTTCAAGGCTAAGGCAACACTGAGACCTCATTTAGACATGAATCTATGATATGTTGAGGTGTACCTGTGAGTCACACATATAAAATTTGCTTAACTCTAAACTGTGCTATACTTACAATAAAAAACTTTTACATTAACAAGCCAGCTTAATTTAATATTATAAATATTTATTCCTGTAATACAGGTAGTATTATAGGAATAAATACTATTACTACTACTACTACTACTATACTATTTTTTATTGGAGGGCAAATATTGAGAAAATAGTGGTAAGTAGAAAAGCACTCAGAGAGCGCAGACCTCTGCCAGCCCGCCCAATCCACATGTTGTTATCTAATTCTAACTTTTGGTACTTTTCCAATAAAATGTCTGTTAATGAGACACATGGCTGTGTTTGTGCTCCAATCGTAGCAGGGCTCCTACACGAGGTCAGCCGTCTGTGAGCTCTCTTAGAGGGGAGAGGAGTCCATGATAACACCGCTGCTTGGTGGGTGGATACGCGCTTCACACCGGATCAACACCAAAATTTAATCTGTTGTTCCTGGCCCCCTTGCGGACATTTCCTGAAAATTTCAATGAAATCCGTCCATAACTTTTTGCGCTATGTTGCGAACAGACAGACGGGCGCGAAACATTAAACAACTGACAAGCAATTTATAGCTGAGCCCCAAAATATTAATACCCCTGGCATATCAGTATCAGCATTATTGGCTGTTTTTGCACCTAAGCAAGGAGTCTGCCTTCTGTTTCACACATTTAAATACACATATATAAAGTCCAAAAGAGATAAAAACATTTAGAAAGAGAAATAAATTGTACTGGTAAGGTGTACCTAATAAAGTGTCCAGTGAAGATATTTAACACCATGAGCTGCTTGTTAGTGCCGTGCCCAACTGTGTAGCTGTGTGTGGTCAAGTTTGCCGATATATTAGGAAAAACCTGGGGGACACTTTAAGCAAGACAACGGCTCAGAGGAAACTGGAACTTTTATTTAACCCTTACACTAAATTAGAGTGCAGTTAAACACATGGCATATTTTTCGCCTTTGTTGCTCTAAAGGAGGCAAAGAAAAGCAAAACTGAAGTGAGTGCCAACTAAGCTCCAGCCTAATGGGCTTTCAAGACAAAACCTCAGCTGGCTTTCAACATTAGTCTCTATGACGACCGAAGAAGTCCTCGATTGTAGCAGAAAGAGAGGGGAAAGAACGAGGGCGGGGGGAGACATCAGGGGTTTGTGCTAAAATACAACCCCCCTTTACATTAACATCCTATTTCTCTCTAATGGCCAATTAAGCATTACTTATTATCATTCTGTATTATCACAAATCATCTGCTATTACTATGCCAAAACATGTTTCAAAGCAATTTAAGGTTTGGAATTTTTGCCTTTTTTTATTACTTCTGGGTCCAAAATGAGCAGGCTGAACGCAGGGACGCAGAGAAGGGATCTTGCTAAATCTCTTTTACCGTACTACCAGTTCCATACGCTTCATTTGTACTCAAAGGGAGACATCCACAGGATGAAATACGGTCCGAAAAAAAGACAATGTTCTCACAGGTAGATGCAGGAGTCTGGTCCAAGCATTGTGGACAAACTGGAACGAAAAGGTACCAAAATATGTATGTGAGCCAGTTTGCAACATGACTTGAAAAGAAGTTGAGTCTCACTTTTCAGGCTCATTCAACGTGAAAAAATAATTACCAGAAGAATAATGACAAAAAAGACATGTTGCGGGATTCATTTTGTTACCACACACAGTAAGAGCAAATTTATAAAAGCTGTGAATAACGTAATCTGACCATTAGACCCCTGGAAAGTACAAAAGAACACGGTGACTAATAATAGTTTTATATTGAAAATTGTTTAAAAATTAACTACACGAAAATGGCTGAGGATGTTTTCCTTTTAATGTTTGTGCACATATGTGTACATGCATGAACATGTGCGTAGTGTATGTGCACGTACATGAAATAATTAAATTAAGCAAGTAGTAGACAGTCCTAACATAGACATCCTTCGTTACAGAAGGTTATGTGACAATATCAAGAAATGTTATCACCTGAGAGCAGCAGCAATGACTCCTTTTAGCTTAAGTCTAAGAAGAAAACATGGACAATGACATACACGCACACACAAGTGTTCCAAGTGTTTAAATATGTCTAGGTAGTCCTGTCAGGCAGGAGATGACATTGAGCTCCAACGTTTCAATTAACGAACATTGACATAGAGAATTAATTAAAGGCATTCAAACATACTCGGTCACAAAGGCCTGAAATTAAAGAATGCTGATGGAGGCACATTGCTAATCTAAACAATGAAAGCTCAATTACCCATTTAGGAAAAATTGAATCAATGGAGTGAAACAACGAGTGGAGGGAAACGAAAGCCTGCACACCAGGAAACAATAATGATCAAGCTTACCCGATTGTGAGGCTTCTATTTTTATTCTTTCTCAAAGAGGAACATAAAAGACAAAGAGAGCATACTGATGTGTTTGCACAGAGACTCTAGAGGGTATGAAGGCCAAAGCGACAACAGAAACACAAAACTTTGTTGGCTAATGAATGAGCAAACAAGTTTTTCAACCCCTAAACAAAAGTCAGCTAAGGCCTACAAATAAAACACAAAGTCTGAGCTTGTGCAGCTTATGAGAGAACTGTGGAGGCTGTACTTATAAATGCATATGCTCAACTCAATCAGATCTAGAGCCACAGGTCATGTCTTTATGTGCTCTGAAAAAGTATTTATCCCCCTACAGATCTCTTCTCTGTAGACAGATTTTAATATCAAACAAAGATAATCTGAACAAATGCAAAACCACCCATTGGCAGCAAAAGCAAAAGCTTGTTATCAGACACCTTCTATTTAAGTGGTGTCTTAGCTCTATAGACCAGGCTGAAATCAGGCCAAGGTGCGGCTAGTGAAAGTGAACTCTTATTTCCCAAAAATTATGGTTAGTCACAGGTAATTCAGGATTCAGGAAGTGGGTAGAATTTATTTTTCACTTGGGGTCAGTTTTTTTTGTATAGCTTTTCTCCTTTAAAAAAATAAATCATTTAAAAACTGCATTTCATTCCTACTCAAGTTATCTTTATCTGATATTAAAATATGTTTCTTGACTTAAAATATTTAACTGTCACCAAAATTGTCAAAACAGATTAAATCTGTAATAGGGCATGTATTTTGCAGAGCACTGTAGCTCTGCCATGCAGCAACTTCAGGTTTACAAATGGAGGGTCTGATGAAAATATAAACCTGTGATGGCAGAGCAGCAGAAATATTAATGTAAAAAGCAGAGACAGAGTTTGAAGGGATTACAAACTGAGAACGATCTTGATTTGTTGGCATGTCAGGGGGTGTTTGTGTCAGTGCTTGATGATGTGGTTGACTCTCTCCACTGAACATGAGCGGTCTCTGTCAGACTCCACAGGGTCTCAGTAAAACATCCTTCCTCTCTTTCCCACCCAGCCACCCTACACCCCCATCTTCGACAATCAGCCATTTTTCTTATGTCTTCTCATGCTTATCAACACCCTTCCATCTGATTAACTTTTACTTTCTCATTTCTGGTCCAATCTCTGACGGAGCTCTCCAAAGACACATCATCTAGCACCTGTCAGTCCTCCCCTATCACTCTCCTGTTTGTGCGCCAGCAACTTTTCAATCATTATATAACTACAAAAAGGTGCATTCATATGCTGAAGAGGTCATATTTTAGAGCACATGGCAACATATTTTATAAATAAAATATATGTTTTATGTACATTGAGATGCATTAATGTTAGAGGACTTCTGTCATGTAATTTTTAATTTTTGCTTGTTTTAGAGATGTTAAGGAGGCATTGAGTTGCTCTTATACACATAATTTATTAAGTGTGCAAAAATAGTATAAAAGATATGAAAATTAGATAAATGAAAACTACCTCTATGAGGAGCAAGTAGCTAAAATAGTTTATGATATCTCCTTTTGAAGAGGTATAAGTTGTTGAAGAAACTTTTCATGGGAAATTAAACTCAATATTCTTGAGATATTTCAAATTGGAAGATTTATGTAGGAATTAAGGAGATTTATGGGAATTAACTGAAAAGGGGGGGATTTAAATAAACTACCATATACAATATAAACATTTTTGCTTTGTGATTTGCAGATGTTCATCCAACATTATACAAATAAAATTTTTTCACAATTTATCAAATTTATTTGTAAGTAGATCTTCCTCATATTTTAATTATTTCAACAACACAAATCTGAATATTAAAATTTAACTCATGTTTTGACCCCAATCATTAAAAAATGAAGTGAAAACAGGACCCCAGTGTCATTCTTCATATTGAACTGGGACATCCCTGACTACAGTCATAGGGTCCTACTTTATTGTAGAGCTGACTTTAGCTCAGTTAAAGGGATTAAAACGCACAACTTCTTAAGATACCCAACTTGTCGGGAAAACTATAAAGAGATACAAAAATGACAGAAGGAAAGGAAAGAGGTTGAAGGGAAGACACTCAAATCCACAGAGAAACCAAATGACAAAAAATTACATACATATCTGCACAAATAAATATACATGCATACACGTATAATGTGCACAATGATAATAATTTCATCTTTAGTTTCCAGTAACAAAAAATAAGAAAGCTCAGTAATCTGGTGTTGTTCGTTGAAATTTTTTTATTTTTTTGACAGCAAACATTTTGTTGTGAGGAATGTAATGAGGGCATACATGCACCCATGACAACGCTGATCATGTGGACACATGGGTCCATTATAAAACAGATACCTTTAAATTGACTTAAGGTTTATTGGTGTTAAGGAGTCTTTTAGAAATGTGCTATATTAATTTGTTTCCTGGCATTTATTAAAAAAGGGGGGGGGGTTCTGTGGGATGTGCATATGAGGCCTCATAAAGTCTTCCCACGTCCCAGTGCAACATCCTGGCCATATAAGCAATGCCTGCTCCGTTCAGCTTTGCTGCTGGAATATGAAATATGCATGGACCATAAAGAGCATATGGACCATCCATCTCAATATCCGCTACAGCAAACCATCAAAAAGATCATTAAACCAAACTCACACTTGCCTGTTCGTGCACACACTAGTACACACCAAATGGCACATAAACATGCACTCCCACGTTGTGCATAATGGTTTATCAGTTTTCAGCTTCAACTTTTTGCTGACAGTGTGCACACAGTAAAAAGCAAAGGGATGCACACACACTTTTAGGAGAAAGGAAGGGATGTGACATAAGTTTAAGTAAATTAGCTCACCTCAGATTTTTAGTGTTCATTTCAACACGTTACTAACAGCCGTCACATCAGAATTGTCTTTGCAAAGAGAAATAGTCCCTGTTTCTGTGTGCCTTATATACAAACAGCCTCCATTTTTATATTGTCTTCCCCACACACCTGTCAGGCTCTGTCAACATCAGGTCTTCTGGCTGTCCAATGCCGGGAATTCACATTTAACATTGGGAAGAGAGGCAAAGGTATGTAAAAAAAGATGCTTTGACAAAAAAAGAGAAATATTAAAGAAATCTTAGGAAATCAGGAGAACAAAAAGAAAAACAAAGGATGATTATTGAAAAAGGAAATGGAGATTAAATGAAAAAATAAATAAACCTAAGAGGAGAGTAAATTCTCACTCAGATTTAGCAGGAAATTACCACTGGGTGACCATCTATGAACCCAAATCTACCCATCTGTCCTCTTTCATCCCCTCCCTTTTACCATCCTATCTGTGTAATCTCTTCCTACAGTAGGTGTCAGCGAGGAGCCTGACACTAAGTCAGAGTCATATTCTATCATGCATGCAGACAGAGATGGAGGTGTTCGCAAACAGTACAGCTACAAAATGGCTTTCTTTTTTATCTTATCTCTCCCCTCTTTCCACAGGTCTTCACTTCTATCCATCTCACTTTGCCTAAAAGTTGTCAGCTAAGGTGCTCCTATAGCATCAGTCTGCTAATGGGTGCCGCACTCTTGTTACTTTACACAACAACTTTAAAAGGCTGTTTCGTTTTATATGTAAGAACGATGCTGGGCTATGAGAAGGAGGCTTCTGTCCGTGTGTGTGTGTGTGTGTGCGTGTGTCTGTATTCTTGGCAAGATCCTCTGGCAAAACTGTCTCTGCTGTCAAACTTTACCTGAAAACGACCGTTGATCATGTCACTTTTTTATTGTGTTATATTTCTTATTTTATTCTGTTTTACTTGTTCAGCATTTTGGTCAGCTGACATGCTGTTTTTACATGTGCTATACAAATAAATGTGGTGTGGTATGGTATGGTATGGTATGGTATGGTATGGTATGGTATGGTATGGTATGGTATGGTATGGTATGGTATGGTATGGTATGGTATGGTATGAAAATTAAATTAAATAAGACAGTTTGTTGGTGCTTCTTTAGAGGTCAAAGCCTTAGAGGAAGTTCTGTTTGTAATTTAAATTCTCATTAGACAACATGCAAATACATGTTTGTGAGGTTGTTTCCACCTGGTGGGGGATGGATTGCATCTGCATTCTACACGAACACAGCAGCATAACAGACACTTGAAACAGAAAATTGACAACTACACCCACATTCTGAATAATTTGGTTAATGATTATCTGATCACTTGGGGGTGTCACAAAGCATTGAAATTTCACTCCCAGGTGGCCAGCTGATGCTTCCATTTAAAATAAATAAAGTGAGACAGAGACGTGATTGTAAGTTATGTACCCCGTCCATTTGCAGTAGCAGGCTCTGAGTTCCACACCCTTGATCCTTTTACATATGTACTATTCAAACCAGGAGTGCAACAAACATACTTCAAAGACATTACAAAGCTGGATGTTCCACAAAATGTGCCATATCCCCACA
Source organism: Valencia hispanica (assembly GCA_963556495.2). Taxonomy (NCBI): domain Eukaryota; kingdom Metazoa; phylum Chordata; class Actinopteri; order Cyprinodontiformes; family Valenciidae; genus Valencia; species Valencia hispanica. The sequence continues at coordinate 23,629,459 of OY747710.1, forward strand.
AATAAAGACCTTCATAACAAACGATTTTTTAATATACAAAGATATTTGGGCTGATGAGAAACAGTGTGACATTAGCTTAGGATATCTTGGGGAAAAAAAACTAAAATTCTTTCATTAAAATGACAGCATATTCTGTCTTCACAAATCCAAGTTGCTGGTAGGTGTTTTTGCATTATAAGCAAAGGAGAGAGTCTTATTCAGAAGTTGTCAGAAAGGAAAAGAACAATAAATTTGCAACAGTATCCATGTTATTGGGACATGAGCACAGCAACAGTTTACAAACTAAATCAAACTTTTCCTCGAAGAAGCCTGAAGGCTCAAAACACTTCCTCCCACTTTTAAACTTGATTTCTCTTCTTACCACCTGGGGATACTCTGCTCCTCTAGCGTATGAACATTGTCAAAATGTAAATGCAGCAAGAGTTTGGAACAGTCACTGGTGTGCCGCTGCCTCCTGGTTGGAGATTTAAAAATATCTCTTTTGAAACCACGTTTTAGCCGCTCACCTTGGCTGCTGAGGAGCTCTTTTGATAAACCGACTCCCGTCTTGTTAGCAACACTTTGATTCAGCCAATTTCAGGAAAATGAAAAGATTTTGACATGTCTTGGGACACCATTGAGCTTTTATATATGGATGTTTGCATGTGTGCATTTAGTTAGGCATTGCACATGAGTGGATAAACTTGTTTAAGAAGACAAATAGGGAAAATCTATATCAAACAAACACTATTATAAGTGAAGGGGGAAAAATGAGTGAAAATGAATCATTGGTGTTTGCTTTTAGAAAAATGTGTCCCTTCTGGCAAGGGTTTCTCTCTCACCCACTGTCATCCCTCACCATCAAACATTTTCTTTCCAAGTCTTTACAGCCTCTCTTTGGCATCACCTGTTCCTCTCATCTCCTGCACCTCTGTCCTGCCTGTCTTCCTGTCTGCCACTGCCAATCTATCCACCGTGGTGGAAAGTTGTAATCCCCTCTTTCTCTTCAGCGGTTTACTTCCTTCTCTATCTTAGTAATTATCTCTCCGCTCCGTCCCCTTGTCGCAGCAACCCCCCCGTCATCCATCTATCTGCCTCTATGTAAAATATCTCCATCTGCTTCCACTTTCATAATCCATTTCTCATTCCACACCCTTCCTTATCTCATTGAGCTGACCCCTTCATCTTTCCCCTCCTTCCAACCATCTTTCCATCCCTCCTCCTGGTTGTGCGCTGATTGAAATTCAAACCCAAGCTTTGCCGGCAGCTCGTGCGGTCAGCGATTTGCTTACCGCACATTCCCGTCCAGGTCTGTGGAGGTTGGGAGCAATCTGGTCCTGGGTGTTAAGAGAGAAGATAAAGCCACATCAGAAGCCACGGTAACAGAGTCTACCGCCCATTAGTTTGCTATAATGTTTATCATTATCCCTAAGCTAACACCTCCAGCAGTTAGTCAGAACACACGTTTCTGTCTGAACTCTGAACTAAGTTTACTTCTCTCGTAAATTAGACACCAAATTTTCATTCTACTCTTTCTTTCTTTCTTTCTTTCTTTCTTTCTTTCTTTCTTTCTTTCTTTCTTTCTTTCTTTCTTTCTTTCTTTCTTTCTTTCTTTCTTTCTTTCTTTCTTTCTTTCTTTCTTCATCTATTGAAGAAACAGAACAAGAAAACATGAATAGCAAAGTGTTGATAAGAATAAATTAAGTTCAAAACTGAAGGTAACTAGAAACACTGGTGTAAAAACAAGAGATGGGCAAACAAAAATCAATACTTTCAACTTCACCTCCATTTAACATTTAATTGACTTGACTCTGTAGGTTATCTTGCTCCTTGGTGCATGCAAAGGAACGGCAAAGTCCCAAACCACAAGTCTACACTGAAGTGCATTTGTCCTTGTTTAGCCAGAAAAATATGTTGCACATTTAATTTGAAAGCCAAAGTTTTTTTTTACTGCTAACAGTTCAAGTAATGGAGCTCAGGTCTTAAAGAAATAAAAGTGAGGAGAACGGGATTCCTTGATATTTTTCCTGGCATACTTCAATATTGAGACTCAAATTTCTAGAATAAACAGTTCTTTTAAAACCCACTTTTAAAGTATAGATATAGGATGGATGGATACATGGATGGAACTGATGGACAACTGATGTATCTGGATATACAAACAGTTTTCTACACTTCTCCAGACTTGAAAAATCCTTAAATCAAATTCCATACTTTTCTGGACTGTGTAGGTTACCATTAGTGGGTTTAATTCACTGCTTTGATGTACTTCAAGTAAGACAGTAATGCAGACTTTATTTGTCCAAACTGTTTCCATGAAGCCCCTTACAGTATCTTTATTATAAGCAACTATAAATTTAAAGTCAGTCAGTGGCTATTTTCAAATCTCATCAATTGACTGAGAATGAGTATTGATTTTATATTTGAGGATATGTGTCTTAGCTTATTCTTAAATGACAGGAAATCAAATTTTATATGTTGCACTGTTTGTAATGAAAGCAAAGGTAAAAGCAATATTTTAAAAGTTTTTTTTCCCTGTAATTGCAGTGTTTGCATACAACAATGATAAAAACCAGAAATTGATTTTTATATTGTGAAACATAAATCCAGCATCTTAACTACCAGCTTTAAAATTTTGCAACAAGTACACGCTTTAGTATGCTACAAATACTATTTCCTTGAATATTATTTATCTTTTGCTTATGTGTACATGTTTGTATGTGCAGGATTTACATACCCAATAACTAATTCATATAAAAAGAGAACATTTGAACACTGTTCATAACTAAGAAACTCCTTAAGTGCCCAAATTTGTTGGAATAAATATTTCATTCTGATAAATATTTAAATAAATTGTATTAAGTACTTTTTGTGTGATGCTTTCTCATTCATCCTGTTACAATGCTGCAGCCACAGGTATCACGCTAAGCAACTGTGTGGCCAAAGACGTTGTATTAATATTCTTGATGCAATACCACCTAGGTGTTCAGAGGTTTTAGCCCACAACCAGTTTCCCAGCTCTACTCAAGATTCTCCAACAACCAAGCCACACACCAGCCCAACAGGGTGGATACATTGCCACTAGTATCAGAACACTGCTCCATGCCTCAACCAGTTTCCCAATTTGGAGCCACTAAGATAGAAACCGGACGAGCACCATACAGACATTTTTGTGCAAAACTGCAGAGGAACTGGAAAAACTGCAAAATGTGAAGGCCTGTGTGCCCCAGAAAACCTCCCCAAGACCCTGCAAAGATCCAAACTTTGGCTGATTTTTAACAGTCATCCACCCCTAATATTGTTGAAGGGAGTTTATGACTGTAAGTTGTGCTGTGCAGATCCAAAACAAACGTTCAAAGTTATAATACCCATAGCTGATTATCTTAATGTGTTGTGCTCATAAACATTATTTTAGATATGTTAATGATTGAACATATCATTCTCAGTGTAAGAAAAACTTAAACCGAGGCATTACAGTCTATGAAATCGAAGGTGGATTGACTGATGTATGTGTGTTTGTGTAGAAGTTCAAAGGAGAAAATATTTTCTTATTAATATGTGGAAGCAGGTGGCATACACATTTATTTGTGTGGCCGTTGTCTTTTTTTTAAGCGTGTGTGTTTGCGTGCGTGTGTGTGTGTGCGAGAGGGAGTTAGTTATTTTCATGTATTTGTGTACAGTGTGTGTGTTTCAACCATTAGGCTGTCTTGTGCAGGACAGCTGCTTCAAAGATGGCAGCGTGAGCTTTGTCTTTTACTTAAATCAAAGTGATTCCCCACAGCTCAGCCTGCCAGACAAAACCAGCATCAGCCAACACTGGGCTCAAAGCCTGGCTCAATCGGACAACAAGACAAACAGTGAGCGAAGGAGGGAGGGAGGGAAAGAAAGAGAAGGATGGAGACCCGTGGGTGAGAGGCCATAGAGGTCTGTTTCTGTCTCTGGTGCAATGTGATGAAACCGGCAGGCAGCCAATCAGACATGACGACGAGGTCAGTAAACACACAGTTACACACTCACAAACATACACACACATACAATCAACAACGGCCGCTTGTTTTAATCACAGCTTTGTTCCTTAAGGTCTGAGCACACTTTTCTTCATATCAAGTGTTGCATGTTAGAAGGTAATTGGATTGGCTGTAATTGGTTGTGGTCTGCTGGTTTGAGCAGCAAATGCTGGCTTTGCATAAACATACAAATTAGAGCCCTGTTTATTTTGTGTGTCAACGTGTGCACTGATCTATGTTGGTGCATTGAGTGCAAAAGCCAACCTTAAGCCTGTATTATGCACACTGGACCGAAAGACACATGTCCTCAGACCGAAAAAAAATAGTGACATGAAACAAAAGAGTGGGCGAGGTTAGATTGGTCAGAGACAAAAAATAAAACATGAGACCAGATAAGTCAGAGAGAAAATGAAGCACAGAGTCAAGACAATGCTTATGGAGGCATAACATGAATCTAAGGTAAAACATGAGCATGCATTTGTGTATGTGTCACCTTCTCTGTGGGGTGAGCCTGCAAACAATACATCGTGTCATTTGTAGCAGTGAACAGACGGTTACAATAGAATCAGATAAAGCCCATGAAAGTCTTACATATTCAAGTCAAATACACCACAGAAATGTTTTATAACCTTCAGATATTATTTCTAATTTTGCTTATTTTCCAACCGAATGACTCAATCCTAAGAGCCAAATAGAACCAGACAACATTTTCCTGCTAAAAGGAACCACAGGAAAACCTGGAGACTCTAAGCGGGGACTCTGACGGTATGAGAAATGGGATTTTTGATGAACTGCAGCAGCCGACTACAGGACAGTGTCAAAAAGCAAGCACAAAGCATCAAGATTATATCAGAAAACACTAGAGGTGGCTGGTTTTGAAATTGGAATGGTGCAGGTGTTAAACCCACTAACACCAGGCTCTGTAGACACTGTGTTTTGAACATTGTTAGAACTACATGCAACATTAGTTTCAAGCATTGTTCTACAACAGCAACAAAATTGTGGAGGTTTATACATTGGCTACCCAAAAGAAAAGAAAAGGATAAGAAAACTGTCTGTGGTCTGATCTCTCATTACCTTTTTATCCTATTTCTTTGTCACCAACCTCTGAATAGGACCGCTTTTGTGCCATCCATGCAGACAGTCAACGTGAGCTCAGGACTCTAAGCCCAACACTGACGTCTGGAAGATTCCTAACAGACCATAGTGGGCAAGTGCAGATGACAATATGTACATTCCACAGCCTTCACAGTCAAGAGAACAATAAAATGGAGTTGGAGGTATGAATAACATCATATGAATAACCCAATTTGAGTTTGAACTCAAACATGAGCTTACTACAGTTATCAAGTGGCAAATACGAACATAATACAGTACATTTCTACCTGCTGTATTCCTAGCTATCCTAGGATAATCACACCACAAGTATCACATTGTACCACAATCTGTAGAATTGTTAGGTTTCAGTTTCAGCCTTATTGTGGTGGATGAAACACAAGAGCGCTGCTGACTACCAAGTGCATCATCCTGTGTGCAATAATTTTTAATTTGTGCAGCTCCCTCTGGAAACATTTGCTAGTGAAGAACAACAAATCATGCATACAAGACATGTGTGTGACATTGAAGTTATTTGGTAAAATACTTTGAATGACTCCATGTACGAATGGTGCTATATGAATAAACTTGCCTTGTTTAATATCCCACTGCTATTGTAAAGAGAAGAACTTCCTTTTTACAGCAACACAAGTACATTTTGCATTTACACTGCAACCTGAATAGCTCATAATTTTCGTTGTTCTTCCAACAACCTCCTTGTATGCACAGTTTGGAGATGTACCATAACCAAATGACAGAGTAAAGAAAACACAAAACAAAAGAAGAATCCATGAAAAAAAACAAAAAAAACATAGACAAGTCATCCAGCTCTTAAAACAACAACTTCTAGTAAAAAGCTTTCCAGCTCAATCATAATTTGCTCCCTGTCCGACATTGCTCCTTGACTGGATGTGCTTTTACAAGCTGGAGTAAATAAACTGTTGTCGACCAGAGACTGCATCACTGCAATGGTAGGCAGACTCGCCAGAAAAGGTCTGCACACCCTGCCGTCCTGGTGGAGAATTGCTTTGCAACACTGACACACAAGGAAAACGTCTCCGTCAATACGTGTGCATGTGGGTGCAAACTTGCTGATGGAGAAGTATAAACTAGGCTTTATTTTTAAAGGAGTCATGACCTTTATTTTTCACTTTTACACGAGAAAAAATGTGTTATGACTGCCTAACAATTATACACTGGCCGGGAAGCCGATATTTAAAATTGAAGGGTTTGTTTACCCTTTGGTTCGTCAACTAGCCCACGTGCACGCGCACTCAAATACCTGATGTTAATTTCTGGCCGACTTGACATCAAGTAGGCGCAGGACATACCATATATGGACATCGCAGACCTATGCTGCAGGAAGCTCGCCCTGCCCCTCTCCCATTACTGAATTCCGATTCGAAGTACAAACTCAACTGTGAAAGATGCAGAAACGTAGTGCACACGTGAGTTGCTCTGTTGTTGACTGCCAGAATCAACATGGAAATATTTTTTCTCTCCCAAGAACGGACCAAGCTATCAGGGACCAGTGGATTAAATTCATTTTTAATGAAGCGGTTCCTACAACCCTTCCCACTGGTTTAGGTGTCTGTGCAAAACATTTTACGCCGGAATCCTTTATGAATTTGGGACAATATCAGGCGAAGTTGGCATCGAAGGGGCCATTCCAACAATCAGAGACTTGCCTGCAATTGAAACGGTAAGGCTGTGTTTTAATTGCTCTGCTGTGTGTAACAAACAGCAGCTAACTGCTAATGCGGCTATTGTATGCTAGCGGGAGTAGTAGATATGGGTTGGATATGCTGAAGCGTTACCTGCAAACCCCCCCTCCTTCCTGCCACCAATCAACGCGCCCCTCATTAGCATTATTACAATGACCGTCCACGACAGCCAAAATATCTCGCGAGACAATAATGCCTTCAGAAATAAGGGTCAGAGGAGCTCTGGGTTAATTCTTTTCAACTTTTCTTTTTTAGAAGGGCCTGAAAGACTATAATAGAGCGTGGGTATCCAAGGTGATACTAGGTTATGACTCCTTTAATTTTGTGGTGAGCTCTTAGTCCAGTAGGAAGAAGACTTTGGGTGGGGTTTTTAGCATAAGAAGAAAATGTGCTTATCCTACTATAAGTGTATTTATTTACATGTATACACCCATCATTACTTGGTTTTAAAGGCTGATAAAAACAAACTTCTGAAAGGTTGGAAACACACATATCTTTGGACCACCTACTGAACAGAACTGTGCCGAGTCAGCCTTCATACCCCAGCTTCCCTTTATTACCTCCCTGTCTCTTGAATCTTCTTTTCATCTTATTTACTTTCCCGCCACCCTCACTCCTCCCCCCTTTCCTCCCCAGTCACCCCACGGCTCCCTCTATATGCAGTCGAGAAGGAGCAGTGATATGATGTCAAGTCTTCTGCCAAGGAATCTGTGCCGTTAGTATCTATATAAGTCTCACTTTTCCCCATCACCATGTAGAGAGTTAAATGTTCTGGTTTTCTATTACATAAAAATGTTACTCCATGATATTTTTGCACTTATCTGTGCATGTTAATTACTTACAATGAACAACTATTATCTTTACATAACCCACAGTGTGAAGTGAACCAGCCTGAGAAAGACAGCTAAACATTACAGTGTGTTTTCAGCCTTTGCTTGTCTGTTTTCTGTATGCATGAGCGACTAAAATGTCAAAAACAAGGACAGACAGAGAGAGGCTGAACTAAATGGGAAGAGGGTGACAGACAGGAAAGCAGGGCTTTTTTTTACAATAAGGACTTTTTTTATTATTTTCCAATGTTATCTGAGCTTTAGCTTTAGAGACAGACAAGTTTTGAGTGGACTTAAGCATCACCTCGGTGCTGAACTGTCCAAAATCAGTCCATGAGCAGGAACTGAGAACCTGAAATTAAACCTAAAAATTCTTTCCCTCTCTCTTTTCACTCCCACTCTGTAAAGGTTTTACACAATTGATTGCTTTTTATGCAGCTATACCATGAATACCATCACAGATGTTGTAGACTCTGCATTGCATTAGCGTTGATGTTGAAGCAAATAACATTTTCTTTAGATAAAAGCACCAACCGGGGGAATGTTTTTTAAATGACATGCTTCCTTTTAGCATTTCTAAAATGTTCTGTTCAGATACAAGCACCATCTCCAAACAAATGCCTCTTTGAGGTGAATAATACATGTGTAATCGACTGCCTGTAATGCTTTTTCTGCAACCTCAGATTCTCTGTGCTTCCTCCTCAAACACTGACTCAGGTTTTATCTTAAAAGAAAATACTTGGAAGGGATTCACAAGCTTTACATCAAGATTGCTTTTATATGCCTTTTGAATGTTTCAATAACAAAGAAAAAATTAGATAACCCTGCTCTGAGCAGAGCTCCATATCTTGCTACCAGTCGTCTGATGCTCCTCTTAAAAGAAACAATAATTAGCTTCTCATTCAGACTGACTGATTAGCTTCTATGACTGAATTAGAGGTCTCGGAGGTTTTCAGTGCCATTTGTAATTAAATGGAACTAATGAGCCTTAGAGGTAAGACGAAACATACTTGAAATTGTATTTAACCACGCGTGTTACAACAGAATTAACAATAAAGGGATAAAAAATGTAAAACATGAGTAAAAACCTTCAGGCAACTGTTAAGTGTCTTACTGATAAGACTCAAAACATTGGTTGAAGAGTTAAAAGATAGTTATGTTGGTTGATCATCCAGAGGAGTTCATTGGGTGAAGATTGTCATCATTAGAAGGTGTACATGTACAAAGCAGATACTTTATTTTCAGATCACACAAACAGCTCTTCCTGAAGATGCTGACCTTCAGCACATTAATGAAATTAACACACCAAGCAGTCTCAAAGTGGATGCAGTAGCAACACACACACAAAAACAGTTTCTGTGGTTATTTAAGATACAAATAAAAATATGTTTTTTATTACTTTATTTGAATTTATTTAAATTGACTTTTGTACAATGTTAATAGTCCCCAAGGGGAAATTAATATAAATAAATTATTAAGAAACAGTAATTAGAAAAGATAGAGAAGAATTATCAGAAAGTTGGAAGTGTAGTTGGAAATGTAAATGATCTTAGGCATAGGAATACTGCTGAGATGATTGATAAATTCTATAAATCCCAGGCTTGTATTAACTCGACTGCTTTGTTTAGGCATTTATGTCTACGGGAAGGGTGAAACTGATAGGTCAATCTGAATGCAGAGATCGTCATGTAAAGACATTCAGAAATAAAAGTATTTAATTGGTCAAAATATTCTGTTAAAGTTCTATCAAAGTTGCTTTCTGTAGATAACAGGAAGGCTGAGAAGAATACAACAAAGTTGCTCGGTTATCCTTTTGAGCTTTCAACCTCTGTCTGTGATGGAACATGCAGGCTTTTGGAAATGTTAGCAAAAATTTGAAAATCTCAGAGTTAAGGTGAGGATCTGAATCAAGAGTGCCCAAGTGCAGTCCTCAAGAACTACAGTCCTCCAATTTCTAGATGCATCTCTTCTCCAACACACCTGAAGGAAATGGCAGAATACCCTCATCAGTAGTTGTTGAAATCAGCAGTTTACATTAAGTGAATAAAAAGACACATACATCCTTTTCTTTTTTTAGTTAGAAGTTCATAAAATTACATTCATATGAACCACTTTAACATTTGTGGAGTTATTTCACTTTAGTAGAAATCTGCTTTGGAACTGATTCATCTCTGACAAGTTTTTGACAAAAGACATCAATTGTTTTGCAAACTGGATTGGTTATCTTCAACAGTTTAGATACTGACTGCCCATAACCTCTGCTTACAACCACCAAAAATATATATATCCTTTACAATTTTCTTCCAACCACGGCTTTTAAGCTTAAATCCTGCCAGCCTTCCAGACTATTAGCTTCCAGGCTACCGGAAACAGTTTTTTTTACTGACCATAGGTCACTCTCCTCCCATTATTGTTTTGAAAATTTATCAGGAGTATTACTCACAGAGTCCCAGTTAAAAAGTAATTACCAAGTATTACGCATTCTGCCGCTCTATGACAGGGGGTGGCAGACATCAGTAGGAGACATTAATAGGCAAGCTATTAGCTGGGGTCGGAGCTTTGTGTCAGATATGCTGACTATCTGTTTGTCTTCCTCTTTGTTCACTGCTTTCCCAATAAAAATCCTTGTTCCTGTGTTGCCTAGCTCAAACCCATTCCTACTACAACTCATTCATACCTCCTCTCTCCACATCTTTTGTATTTTACAAAAATACACACTTTCCGTCTCTTTACTCACACACAGTTGTCCTCACTACAGGGCCAAACTACTTCCCTGCGGCGTTGTCTATCTAATCCTGTTTTCCATCATTCCCTGTTCCTTTTTCTCACCCTCACATCCTGCTTTTTCTCACCGTAAATCCTAAAGTCAAGCTCCCCATTGGTCATCACGCATCATTTATTAACACACTCCCACACAAATCCAAATAATCTTTTACCATTTTTTCCCCTCCAAATTCTTTCCAAACATGACTGCTTTGATGCAAATATAATTCCAACAACAGTTTTTTTTATCCTTCCACATCCAGATAAGGGGTGATTTTAGCAAATAAATAATTTATTGTTCTTTTGTAGTAAAGAATGCAGAACTGATCAACAAAGCTGTTTATGTTCTATGTGCTGCACGAGGTAAGGATTTGTTCTGTTACCTGTGACCATCATATGTTCCACATATGCATGTCGGCTCTGAATTTATGGAGAAATGCATAAAAAAACACATGTTTGAGTTAGCTGAATCAGAGATTAAACAGTCTTTTTCCAGACTGCCTCATATAAGAGAAGACAATGATGTCCGATAGTCTGTTTGTCAAGTGAGAAGGTAAGATTCACAGTTAAAGTGGCACTGAGGATATCATTTTCTATCACACGCCTGTCATCAAAACAGAAGAATACAAGATTCTTAACAAAAACAGACACATCTTACTGGAAGAAAAATATTTCCAGAGATGGAGAACAGATTGTTGCTAAAAGCCCGATTCCATCCTGAAATACCCCTCAGCTCAACCAACAAGAGCTTTATAAGTTGAGAGAATGTGTTTTGAATGTGTATAAAACCCAAAACTGTCTGAGGGGAAAAGTAAAGGGCTCTTCCACAATCCCATGAGAAATTGTTCTTAATTTTGTTATATTCCAGTTTTTAGAATAAACAAAGAAATCCATTATTAATTTATTGACCATGAGATAAATGAAATGTATGGATGTAAGCACATCTGTACGTACGTACAGACATACGGACGGGGCGGACGGATGGATTTTATAATCTGTCCATCTGTCAGTAAGTTTAACTCAAACTGTTTTGGGGATACAGTGTGCTATTGCACTGTAATTGTAGTTTATTTCGTTTTGTTAAAGAGCTATGTCTGTTGAGGCATGAAAAGCAGTTATGTGATTTTAAAAAAATGAAATTGGGGAGCTGATAACACGATAATTTCGAAAATTAGAGCAGTGTACAAGTAAAGACACCAATGCCATTTATTGCTTATAAATTAAAATCAAATGTAATCAAATTGAATTGCTCATCACCAGCATTACCAGCCAGGCAAACTTATCTAGAAATTAGAGTTGCATCTTTGAACAGGACATTTAAGAAACCCTTGCCTGGAAGTTCATAAAGAAAGGCAGAACAAACTGTATTTTAATAGACTCATTGCATCAGAGACAAAATCATTTTTGTGGTCTAACTCCGCTCATATGGTATCAAAAACCAGGGACCCATCATTTCTGAGCTCATAAACCCCCCACCAAAGGTTTGAGATACATAACCCATAAAGAAACACTTAAAATTCAGGTACGACTACACACTACAGGAGGAGTGAGCATAGTGAGAAGCAGGAGGTTTTAATCTTATGGCAGGACTAACAACAAAGAGCAGAGAAATGTTGTGTACATGGAGTTAGATAAAATGTATTTTATAGACCCCTAAAAGAAAAAATTATATTTCAAACATCTAGTTGTAAAGCAACGTGTGGCGAGAGTATGTCAAAAGAGGACTAACCGATCTCTACTATCATTGTCAGTGCACAATGATAATGCACCAGGTATGATAGAATTTGTGTTTCAGAGCAGTATGCCAGGGATAAACTGAAATGGGAGATTATCCACAAAGGGAATATGAAGATATGTCAGTTAAAGCATCTGTTTATTATTAGGAGTATAAATGATCCAGAGAGACACAATAATCAGTTATTATGCTTGCTCTCTCCTGCTGTGGTATTTATTAAAGTTTTCACAATCATCAGTTACTATACTTACACATGGAACACATTAGGGACTACTGACTTCATCTTAATCTAATGTTTATCCAAAATTGCTTTTACCATCAGTCATTCACTGCTTTAATATTCAGGGATAGAATCCCAACTCAATTAAGGTATTATTGTGCTAACAAGTGCAGAATTAATTATAATAAATCATAAAAACATTAAATCAAGTTGTGTATTTCATCACCTCAGAGAGTGAGTGTGTGAAAGGAAAGCGTATGCATAAGCAAGTGACCCATTCATGAATCCTTTATAGGACTAACACAATCAGAATCAAAAGAAATCTTAGCTCTTGTAAAAGTAAAAAGAACGAACAGCTAGCCATATATAAAAAAATCCTTTGAATGTAAAATGCATTTACTTATTTTGTAAGCCAAGGTTATATACACTGATTTGTTTTATGCCAGTCAAATCACCATTTGTCAGGATCTCCGGATGTGGCACTGACCCAAATGCAGACCTAGGTAAGACTATATGATATTTATTGAAGATATGATGACATGGTAGGACTGGAACGATGAAGACAGGACAACAGAATGAAATGAACGGGTAGGGAAGAAACAGTATATACTGACGGGGAGCGAGAGGAAGTGCAGGGCTTAAATACACAGAGGAAATGAGGATCAAGTGGTGACTGGGATTAGACACAGGTGCAGACAATAATTAACACAGGGAGTGAGCAGGACAGAGTGCTGATGGCTCTGACAGGAACCCTCCCTTTAAGGAAGAATTCCATATGACCTGGCGAAGGGAAAAAAAGGCCTATTGGGCGTCCCTTGGCTGGACAGCGATCAGGCAGACGGCCCAGTCAGCCAACTGATGGCAGGACTAAATTTCCTACTTCAGCTAATATTATGTAGCCACTTGGAGAACTCTGGAGTAGTGAAATTTATTTCATAGACAAACAAAGTTCATAATTTTAATTGCTATGAAAAGCTAAAATAAAACAAAGGGTTATGTCATTGCAAAGTAACATACCCGGTCATGCTACAGCTGAACAGTGTAAATTACACAGCCTTAATCACAATGCTGTTCAGCAAGAAATAGCACTTGTGTCACATCATATGATGTTCCACAATGATCCACAAAAGCCCCTCATTTTCTCAATTTTAAAGCTGCACATCAGTTTTTTAATGGTACAGCATGTATGGCAAGATAGAAAATTATGTAACAGCAGCTCAGCATTCCCTCTGTGAATGTGAACAAGAATAGAATGAGGGGAACAAAATCATGAGGTAAGGGTGATTGATGTACAACTGTTTTATAAGTTGAGAATGTGTATCTGCAGTACAATGTCTGCACCGTGTAACTGATGACAAGATTTTATGGGAATTACCACCTACTCATCATAAAATTGGAGTCTTTAAAAAATTGTGCTATGTGATTCTACATTCTGTGTTCTGCTTGTACTATTAAAGGTCAGGCTAAATACTCCTTAGTTTTTAATGATTGTAGTAATTATCACTTTACTAGGCAGAGTCAGAATGTAAGTATAAAATATGTTTTATCTGTACATGGCTCTTCCCTCTTTCTTTATCACATGTGGCTTCACTTTAACATGTTTTATGCCTCGGTGAAAACCAATATACCTTCCATTCATTCTATAATAATTTCCCTCATTTCTTTCCTATCATTTTATCTCTCCTCTCATCTCTCCTCTCATCACTCCTCAGTTGAAGAGATGTGACCCTCCAGTAGAAGGAGGTTGAGGAAGGTATTTTATAATGATCTGAGGATAAAAGCAGAGTAAGTGAAGGAGGTGGTAGAGGGTAAAGTTTCCATTTCTCAACAGACAAAAGTCGTTGACTGCACAGAGGTAACCTCTGCAAATCGCTTTTCGATTCTAAAGTCGCAACAGATTCCTTTAAGCGACTGAATAAAGAGGGAAAATACAGAGGTGAAAAAAGTTTTAAAACAAAATTTTGTAAAAAAGAAATTAATATACTTATATTTTCCCAACATATTATTCATCTTGTCAAGTAGTAAGGATATTTAGTCACATTAACTTGTGCGCTTAAAAACAGGTTCATTACTATTGGCACCCACAAAAAACATTTGCAGATAGACCAACAACATATGCATAATCATGATCTCACACTAAATATGTGCTTCAATTGAGCTCTGATTTTTTACATCCCTTACCATCCCCATGGTGTGTGGTGGCAATAGAAAAATACAGTTCCATCCATGTTTTATCACGGTTTCAGTTTTATTTATATATTCGGTTTTACTTTTTATTTTGCCCTTAACAGTCATGTTCCCTTATCTTGAAGAACGGATACAAGAAATCTCCCTCCTTGTTATGTCATACTTATACCCCACAAAAACATAGTCATAGATTATGAATTAAAAGTTCCTCAACTTAAATTTGAGAAGGTGAGGGATAGATAAAAAACATGCGTCAGTTGCACTTTACTTTTAAAACAAGACATGGTCGACCAAACTGCTGCACAGCAAATACATAAAAATAAAGTAAAAACAATAAATACAGTACATAAAATAATGATAAAAGTAACAGCAATGTCAGTTCCCATCTATATTAAAAGCCCGTGAATAAAAGTTTGTCTTTAACCTGGACTTAAAATCACTGAGCATCAAGTCGAGGGCGGAGCCCGCCTGCTGCACCTGCCAGGTGCAGCTTGTTAGACTCATCTCATGTGGAGGATTTAAGGAGCTGGCAGTCAGACCTTTGGTGCCAGAGTGTTAAAGCTGTCTAGTAAACCTCAAGTCCTCTGCGGTCCTTCCTGCGAGTTCTCCTCAAGAACTTTCTCCTGACCCTTTGTGTTGTTCTCCTCAAGGTGCTCAACCTTGCAAACCCCCGGTGATCCGTTTTCAGCTTCTCAGAAGCTCTGGTTATTTATCCACATCTGATACCTTCAAGCTCCAAGCTCCTCTGTGTTCCATCTCCGTGTTCTGCCTGCCCGCCCTCCTGTTCAAATTCCTCGCTCCCAGATTCAACCACCTCATCATCTCTGGATCTCCTTCTGGAAGTTCTCGCAGACATCCTGGACTCCTAGCGTTTCCTCCCTGGTGTCTGCTTGTCATCCACCAAGTAAGCCTCATTTGAGTTCATTCTAACCATCATCCTACCTAAATACTCAGTCTCACCGCTGGATTCCTCTCTCTGCAATTTCTCTCATCTCTGTTCCATCCACAGAGTTCCCGGCTCTCACATTCCTTCATCATCTCCTCATTTCCTTGTCAAAATAAAATTCTAAAACTTTTAAAACTGGTCTCCTAGTGGTGTTCGGCATGTGGGTCAAAAGACTAAACTCAAACATGACATCATCAGCTTATTCCTTTGGATAAAA
This sequence comes from Valencia hispanica, assembly GCA_963556495.2. Classification (NCBI taxonomy): domain Eukaryota; kingdom Metazoa; phylum Chordata; class Actinopteri; order Cyprinodontiformes; family Valenciidae; genus Valencia; species Valencia hispanica. The sequence continues at coordinate 23,645,162 of OY747710.1, forward strand.
AATTATATAGATCATTAAATCCCTTTCATTATTTTCCTAATTCTGTTTTTTTGTCTTCCAAAATTCCACTTCAATTTTTTTCTGAATGACACTTTTTCCATTCTGACCATATTTATTACAAGTGTATAGTTATGTAGTGAATGAAAATAATTTAAGAAAACAATAGCCAAAGAGACCCACATTTACTTTCACAAATATTTTTACAAATAACTGTGCTAGGGCTCTAGCATTTCCTTGTCATTCTTAAAGAACTAAAACATCATGTGCAAAACAAAGAATCTCATATTTTTCATCCATCCATCCATCCATCCATTTTCTTCCGCTTATCCGGGGTCGGGTCGCGGGGGCAGCAGCCTTAGCAAAGAGACCCAGACTTCCGTCTCCCCAGCCACTTGTTCCAGCTCCTCGGGAGGAACCCCAAGGCGCTCCCAGGCCAGCCGAGAAACATAGTCCCTCCAGCGTGTCCTGGGGCTTCCCCTGGGCCTCCTCCCGGTGAGACGTGCCTGAAACACCTCACCAGGGAGGCGTCCAGGAGGCATCCTGAGCAGATGCCCGAGCCACCTCAACTGACTCCTCTCGATGTGGAGAAGCAGCGGCTCTACTCTGAGCCCCCTCCGGATGACTGAGCTTCTCACCCTATCTCTAAGGGAGAGCCCAGACACTCTGCGGAGGAAACTCATTTCAGCCGCTCGTATCCGTGATCTCGTTCTTTCGGTCGCCACCCAGAGTTCGTGACCATAGATGAGGGTAGGAACGTAGATCGACCGGTAAATCGAGAGCTTCGCCTTTTGGCTCAGCTCTCTCTTCACCACGACAGACCGGTAGAGCGCCCGCATAACTGCAGATGCCCCACCAATCCGTCTATCGATCTCCCGCTCCATTTTTCCCTCATTCGTGAACAAGACCCCCAGATACTTAAACTCCTCCACTTGGGGAAGGACCCCATCCCCGACCCGGAGGAGGCACCCCACCCTTTTCCGGCTCAAGACCATGGCCTCGGATTTGGAGGTGCTGATTCTCATCCCAGCCGCTTCACACTCGGCTGCGAACAGCTCCAGCGAAAGCTGTAGATCACGCTCCGATGAAGCCAACAGGACCACATCATCTGCAAAAAGCAGAGACCCGATCCTGAGGCCACCAAAACGGATCCCCTCCATGCCTTGGCTGCGTCTAGAGATCCTGTCCATAAAAGTTAGGAACAGGATCGGTGACAAAGGGCAACCTTGGCGGAGAAAGTATTTTTCACATTTTATAAAAGAAAATCGCCCTTTAAAAATAAGTTAGTTGAACTCAGCATTAAAACATGTCTCATTAAGAGACTTGGAAACTGTAAATCCTCGTGCTCACTTCCATAATGATCAGGACCTGTGGCGTCTCTACATTTGGGGCCGGTGGATGTCGCTGTGGAGCTTTATGCACGGCATGCTTAAATTAATCAGTAGAACAGGATCATTCTTAATAGAGTAATATTATATAAAGACTGACTGAACATCTAAAATCACAGTGTACGCTCAGTAGACAGCCGAGGGGCACAAATGCCACGGCCCCAAGCTGAGATTCTGCTACCTCCTTTGATAGGCAGCAATGTGCCATCTGGCATGCAGTCTGCCAGAAATTTATTAAAACAAGAGATCCTGGAATCCCATAGACATATATAAAGAGCTCTTTATTATGTCAATGCCAGTGTCCCACCACAGCAGGAAGTGATGCGCCCCGTTTTGCCAAATGCAAAAGTTGGTTGTGCAGCATATCTCATAAAAATATCGGAATAGCACATGTCACGTTTACGTTCTATTGGATAGAAGTGTGCAAACATCTAATATCCTTACTAGCTACCAAGACAAAAAAAAGACAAAAAAAAGAACAAAGTAAATTTTTTGATGAAGTCTAAATTTAGCACGTTGCCTCTTGAGTGAAAATTTGAGATTAAATATTTGGGACGTCACTAGCCAGTGGATTTTAACATCGTTCAATGACCTTAAGAAATTATTATAGATTTAAAGGGGATTATATGAAGGATTATACAGTTATTGAAAAGTTTGCCCAGATGAAAGAAATGTGGTTTTTCCAAGAAGAACAACACTGGTAAGTGACCCTTAATTTGTGATTTCATGTCGGCTATAAAAAGGTTTCATCCTTCAATTACATTTACATAAAATGGTGTTTGTAGTTTGTAGATGTGTGCTATTTTATGTGGGGCATTAAATATTGAATAAATATTAAATTACATAAAATAGCAGTCAATAATATTGATCAAAGTCAGACTGTATGCATCACAGAAGAATTAGTTGCTGCTATTAGGTGTTGAGTTGCTGTGCCCCACCTAACTTATCATGCCAGAGACCCAAGTGATCAGGACTTTTGTTCATTTTTATTTATTTCCTCACTGTGTCCCAGACTCCACTGAAATACATGAGATGTCAGTGTTTTGTGTTTAGCTCTCATGTTGCTGAAGATCTTGCAGCCCGTGAGCTAACAGAACTTATAAAAGGGTTGTTCTACCGATTAATAAACATCGATAGCTCTGACCCTTGCGCTAAGCTTTAAGTGTTTTTTTTAATTTTATTTGGAGGACGTCTGTGTTTCAGTGAGTTTTTCGCCATGGCTTATCGGTTCATTCTGTCTGTGTGGAGGAGGGCCGAACCAACCCCCGCCTAACCAGGTAGCAACATGTATAGGAGCTTCAGCCGCCAAAACACTACAGGGACAGCGTTTTATTGTGTATTCCATTTTGTTTGTTAAGTTGTGTGACTCCGTCCACCTTTCGCACATTGCGAACTTTATAGAGCCCCGCTACTCCATCAGTCTGTACACCGTTGGTCTGTGTAGACTACTTCTGCTGCGTTGAACAGGCATCCCGTTGATTAGTTTGAGCATTACTGCCACCTAGTGACTAGAGGTTTGTTTATTGTTCAAGCATGAATAAAGACAAAAGTCCTCCTGCCTGGAATGTGGTGTTTACCCTATTTTTACATCATATAGATATATTTTGATGCTGTTATTTTGTTATTTTTTTAGCCTGCACCATATGACACTACATTTACTTTTGTGTTATTTAAAATTCTCATTAATGCACAATGTCTGTCATGCTGCCCTGTTCACTCCCTCTCCTAATCATTGTCCTCACCTGTGTTTCCAATAAACCACACCTGATCCTCCTTACCACCTGTGTTTATAACCCGTCCCTTCCCCTTACACTGCGCCGGATCATTATTGACGACTTCATGTTGCTGTCTTCCAGTGGTGTCTGCCTTGCTGTCCTCCCTCCGTTCATGCCTTCCTTCACCATTACCATCACCAGCATCACTGCAATAAATGTCCCTTGCACCTTCTACCGGCATCTGCTTTTGGGTCCATGCATCCATGAATTAGCAACAATTCGTTTCAGCTAATCTATGCCTTACAAAAATTGGTTATCGACAAAACTTTGATCAGCGCATCTCTACTTTTTAAATATTCTTTACCAGAAGTGATGTAGTATACATGTACAACAGATAAGTACAATCTTTCTGGAGGCCTGAACCGTACTGAGCCTTCTGTTACAGGATTTTCCACAATGTCTATTGAAAACATCTGAAAGTCTCAACATTTTATGGTGTTGGATCAACTCTGGAAAAAATGTCTACCTGTAATTGTATTACAAAAATAACACAAATATACGTGTTAAAAGTTTTTGACTTAGTGTAGCTTTTAGTCATGCCTTAAATGTAAATAATTTGTCACTTTATAAGACCTGCATTATACTTAGCTTCTGAAGAGACAGAAAAAGATAATAAAAAATTCAACTAATTAAAGCAGTGCAAATGCATAAACGATAAAGCTTCAGAAAGAAAGAAAGAAAGAAAGAAAGAAAGAAAGAAAGAAAGAAAGAAAGAAAGAAAGAAAGAAAGAAAGAAAGAAAGAAAGAAAGAAAGAAAGAAAGAAAGAAAGAAAGAAAGAAAGAAAGAAAGAAAGAAAGAAAGAAAGAAAGAAAGAAAGAAAGAAAGAAAGAAAGAAAGAAAGAAAGAAAGAAAGAAAGAAAGAAAGAAAGAAAGAAAGAAAGAAAGAAAGAAAGAAAGAAAGAAAGAAAAAGAAGAAAGCTTTTAATAAGCTTGATTATTCTTTTCTGTTTATTCATTCTTAGTCCAAATTGCCTCAAGGTGCTTCTTGTTCAAAAAGTAATTCTCCTCCACCGTATTTAATTGTTTTATTGTGTCATTACTTCATGTTGCCGAAGTATTAACGCACCGCTCATTCTACTATGCCAATTAAATCGTAATGGCTCTACAAAGCAATACACGTTGTGATGCAACATACACAACGGAACAAACACTCTCCAGCACACACATAAACACACACATACATACTATTAAGCGTCGATGGTGCCGGCGAGTGATACGAGGCAATATTGCAGGCAAGCGATCTGATGAAGTGTGCAAAACAGTCATTAGAGGAGTTGTCATCCCAGTTCAGTTTACCACACACTTAACATCTTAACGAAGGAGTGGCATTGCTTTCACACAGAAGCTTATAATCACACAGAAATGATATGAGACTGTAAGGCACACACACACACAAACATGGCCTGTAACACCATTATACTCCAGATAGTCCTGCTCCTTTTTTCTCAACTTTTCCAGTTGTGGATTATCCTAAATCATTCTAATCAAATTGCCACAAAAGCATCTATTACATATGCAAATCATATGATAATATCTGTGTGTTCACTTCCATATAGTTAATAATTCATATTACTCTACTGTGAATGTGTCTCAGCACTTTGAATATGTTTCCCCACTATGAACCCCTGGTGAGAAATGTGAAAAAGCCGTTTTATGGACTTTCATAGAGGAAAAAGCTCAGGGAATAACACGGAATATGTAAAAAAAAATCAGAATAAAATCATAGTTTGCAGGTGTTAAGTCATTTAGACAATAATGATTTAGTATTTTGTGTTGTGTTAACTTGTTAGAAGCATTCACAGCACATAAAGAAATGCTTTCAATCTTGTGTCTCATTCTTCTGCAGGAGTTCAGCATATTTTATCAGATTTAGTGCATGCAATGTCTGAGCCAAACTGTCGAGAATACAACGTTTGTGCCGTATGGTACGTATAAGTGCAAGCCAGCGATACAAAGTCTTAAATGTTTCTGGGAGGGTGCAGGAAAGTAATAAGATGAGTGGAGTGCGTTTGTCTGCCGAGAGAGGGATGATGGATAGTTGGGGGAGAGGCAGGTGAAGCTGAATATCTCCCAACAGGGCGGGTCATAAAGAAAGAGAACAGCCTCCTCCCCAACAACACAAGAGATCAAATAACCTCCAGTGCCTCTAGCAGAGGCACAAACACAACCGCATACACACGCACGCTTGCACGCAAGCATGCACACACACAGGCACAGATTTGTAAGCAGAAGAAGCAGCAACATAAGTGCCATGCACCAACATTCTGGTTTTGCTGTGTTTTGAAAAATCCATCAAACTCTTCAGCAGAAGGAGTAGAAATGTAAAAGCAATGACTCTTTGACACCCCCCCCAATCCCACCCCACTGTCTCCAGCAAAAACACATTTTCTCACACATGGAGCATGCTGCAAGATCCATCTACACAAACCCAGCAACTCTGCAAGTGTAGTGGAAGTGAAACCAGATTAAAGAGTAGTAGAGGAGGAGATCAAAATCCAAGTTAAGGAGATCAAACTAAACTCTGTAGATGTATGGAGCATCATTATTGGGATGGATGTTCAGGACCTAGAAAAAGATTAAGACTCAATCATGTTGAAATCTGCTTTCACCATCTCACACTACACCTTAGCTCTACTAATATCTTCAAGTAGGCTGTGGTGTTTAAAAATGCTCAGATGGTACCAAGGGTTTCAAAGTATGCAAGGAAAATACCCTCCCGACCATTACACCACCAGAACTCTGAACCGCTGATATAAGACAGGAAGGATCCATGCTTTCACGATCTTTCCACTAAACCCTGACCCCCACCATCTGAATGTTGCAGCTGAAATTGCGACTCATTGAAACAGGCAACATTTTCCAATATCGTATGCCCCTGTTTCCCCCAGCAGTGTTATGAACTCGCTGGAAGCCATGCGTCACCATTTTCTGTGACATCACTTCACACGCACACCGCCAGGCCAATCAGTGACTACCACTACGTAGGTAGGAATAAGAGTGACATCACTTTACCGGACCAATCAGTCCATAGATGGGCGTATTCGGTCACCTCGGCCCGCTTCGGACTGAGCCAAGGTAGTCCGAAAAAAGGGGTTGGCTCGGCCCAGACAAAGTTAGTGGAAACGCACTTAATAGGGGCGGACCCCACCTCATCTGGGCTGAGCTGAACCCTAGCGGAAAAGGGTTTCACTATGCCTTGAGATGACATGTGTTGTGAAATTACGCTATAGGGTTCCAGACGGGCCACAGATTGTGTATTCAGATGCAGTATTCAGCATACATTGGTTGTACCAAGAAGATATTCCAGCTACTGTTGCCTCCTCATCTTGAAACAGTCTGCTTATTCTCCTTTTTGTCTGAATCTCCAATTACATCACATTTCTTTAACATAGAAAGTACTCTCACATCAGTTCTTTTTGTGTCTCTGCTCTGTCTTCTCAAACCCCCAGTCGGTCATGGCAAATGGCCGCTCGTACTGAGCCAGGTTCTGTTGGAGGTTTCTTCCTGTTAAAGGGGAGTGTTTCCTCTCCACTCTCAGCACATGCTTGATCAGTATGAGGGGCTGCTGTGAAGGCAACAACACAGCACAGAGTGTCTACCATCGCTACATGTTCGTTCAGGGGGAGTGAATGCTGCAGGTTAATGGCTCAATGTAAAATGCTGGGTTTCCTTAGATAGAAAACCTTTAAAATGATAAGAATAATGAACTGAGGCATTAATTGGAAGGTATGTACAATTGAATTGAAATTACCTTTCTTATAAATTGCCTTGAGATGACGTGTTGTGAAATGACGCTATCAATAAATAAAACTACTTTGAATCGACACAAGGCATTCATCCACACAACTGCCGCTCAATGGATATTTTCTCTCTTTTGGACTGCTTTCTGCAAACCTGAGAAATGGTTTTGTGTGAAAATCCCAGTAGATCAGCAGGTTTCGAATTATTCACAACAGTCTATGTGACATCAACCCACATGGACATGTTGCTGCATCCAAACTCTAGATCATAACAAAAACTGTAAAGTTCCAGAAGCAGTTATGTAAAGGGGTGCCACTAGACCCTAGATAAGTGGAGATGCCCTTCTCTGTCTGGCAGTCAATCCAGTGAATCACTTTGGGTTTAGCAGCTGCTTGGAGAATGGTACTTGCTTGACTGCACTGTGCCAAATGTGGAGTTTGGTGGAGGTGGTATTGTGATGTTTTGTTTTAAATTGGTTGCCCTTGACTCCTTAGTGCCAGTTAAATAAATTGTTTATACTGCAGATAAAACAAAACAGTTCCTGCTTTCAACTATGTGGGAACAGTTTTGGAATAGCCCCTTCTAGTTCCATGAATATGTAGATGAGCTATATAGATGAGGAGATTCTGACTGGTTTCAAATTTAATTCAATTCAAATTCAAAAATACTTTATTGATCCCAGAGGGAAATTAAGTGTTGGTATAGCTCATATAATGAATTCTTTAAGGAGTTGTTGTAGATGATGATGGCTGTGGGCAGGAAGGATTTCCTGTAGCGGTCTGTATTGCAGCGAAACTGAAGAAGCCTCCGACTGAAGACACTCTGTTGTTGTATGACTGTCTCATGAAGAGGATGCTCAGGGTTGTCCATAATTTTTTTGATTTTATGAAGAATTCTTCTTTGCATTATCATCTCCAGATTTTCCACAGTTGTCCCAAGAACAGAATCAGCCTTCTTTATCAGGTTGTTTAGCCTTTTTAAATCCCTGGCTCTGATGCTGCTACCCCAACAGATGACGGCTGAAGAGATTACACTCTCCACAACAGACTTGTAGAAGATCTCCATCATCTTGCTGCAAACCTTGAAGGACCTAAGCTTCCTCAAGAAGTACAGTCTGCTCTGTCCCTTCTTGTAGACGGCTTCACTGTTCAGTCTCCAGTCTAGTCTGTTGTCAAGGTGACCTCCGAGGTATTTATACTCCTCAACCACCTCCACTTCTTCTCCCATGATGGAAACAGTGTTTGACTTATCCCTGTTTCTTCTGAAATCTACAATCATCTCCTTTGTTTTGTTCACATTCAAAGTAAGATGATTGTTTCCACACCATGTCACAAAGCGGTCCACCAGTTCTCTGTATTCAGCTTCTTGTCTGATTTGTACTGGAAGTCTGAGGTGTACAGAGTGAAAAGGAATGGTGAGAGTACGGTCCCCTGTGGTGCTCCTGTGCTGCTGACCACCTGGTTTGACACACAATTCTTCAATTTCACAAACTGTGGTCTGTTTATTAAGTAGTCATTGATCCAGGCGATTGTTGAGGGCTCCACCTGTGTCTTCAGGAGTTTCTGACAAAGCAAATCAGGCTGAATTGTGTTAAATGCACTGGAGAAATCAAAGAACATGATCCTCACAGTGCTGCCTGCTTTGTCCAGATGACAGTGGGTTGGTTGAAGTAGGTGGATGATGGCATCTTCAACTCCAACTCCACAGCGATAAGCAAACTGCAGTGGGTCCTGATACGTTCTTGTTTGCTTACTCAGGGGTGCCAACAGAAGTCTCTCCAGGACCTTCATGATGTGGGATGTCAGGGCAACGGGTCTATAGTCATTGATGACTGATGGGTGAGTTCTTTTGGGTACTGGAACAAGGCAGGATGTCTTCCCCAACACTGGAACCTTCTCCTGAGTTAGGCTAAGGTTGAAGATGTGCTGCAGAATCCCACAGAGCTGCTCAGCACAGGCCTTCAGGACTCTGGGGCTGACACCATCTGGACCTGCAGCCCTGTTCCGGTTCAGTTTCTCCAGCTGCCTCTTCACCTGACTTTTGGAGACAGACAAGTGGGAGGGGGAGGCAAAAGGGGTAGCAGCATTTCCTGACTTGGTTGAAGTCAAACTTGCGGAATTAGAAGAGTCCATGGCTGAGGTGAAGGATAAAACATCCGAGGTCTAACAGGAAAGCTGTTGATCAGAGGAGAGTGGGATGTCTGTTTGGCTGGGAAAAGGAGAGGGGGATGCTGAGCTAGTTCCTGAACTTAACCTGTTGAAGAATATGTTCAGTTCATTGGCTCTGTCCAGACTTCCATCTATCCAATCCTTCCTGTGCTTAAAACCTGTGATCTTTCTCATTCCTAACCCGACATCTCTGATATTGTTCCTCTGTAGTTTGTTCTCCAGCTTCTTCCTGTATGCCTCCTTGCTGTCTCTGATCTTGACCTTAAGTTGCTTCTGTATACTCCTCAGTAATTCCCTGTATCCCTCCCTGAAGGCTCTTTTTTTCTTGTTTAGCAGTTCCTTCAGGTCACTGGTGATCCAGGGTTTGTTATTAGGGAAGCATCTCACTGTTCTGGTGGGGATGATGTTGTCCACACAGAAGTTTATATAGTCAGTCACACACTCAATCATGGCATTGATGTCCTCTCCATGTGCTTGGCAAAGAGTCATCTAGTCTGTGGTTGCAAAACAACCCTGCAGGGCTTCTTCAGCTTCCTGTGACCATTTTCTCACAGTTCGTTTTGTCACAGGTTGCCTCTGAACAAGTGGTTTATATTCTGAACAGAGAAAAACAAGATTGTGATCTGATTGTACCAGAGGAGGTCTTGGTTTGGAGATGTATGAATCCTTTACATTTGCATAAAACACCTGTTTTCTCTTGTAGAGCAGCTGACATCTGTTGTTGACAACCACTGCTACTCCACCTCCTTTTCTTTTTCTGCTCGTCTTCAGATCTCTGTCTGCTCGTACAGTCAGGAAGCCTGGCAGAGAGACGTTGGAGTCGGGGATATGATCCAGCAGCCACGTCTCAGTGAAACACATGACACTGCATTCACGGTACTCTGGCTGAGTCCTTGTAAGGGCTTGGAGTTCATCCATCTTGTTAGCCAGTGATCTTACGTTGCCCATTATGATCGATGGAAGAGATGGCTTGAACTTCCTCTTTCTCTGTCTCCTTTTTGCTCCTGCTCTGCATCCACGTCTCCTCCTTATCAACTCATCAGGGATTTGTGGCTTCAGTTGAGGTATTATTTCAGCTTTTGCAATGTTAATCAACTGCTCCCGGCTGTAAACCACATTGTTGCCATGGTTACGCATCATAACAAATTGTCAAAAAGGGAAAAAATTACAGCAAAAATCCTTCCAGCTTCACAGCACCAAAAACTAGAAAGTATACAGGTCAAAAAAATGCAATCTTCTTTAAGGAAAAAGAGGAACCAACGTACAAAAAACCAAAACTTAATATGTACCCAACAGAGCCACTCCAACATGCAGCCACCCAGAGCAGCGCAATTCTAGAATTTGCACAGGGCCATAACCTCAACTTGATAGTGACTACAAGCCCGGTCTTCCTGTGCAACATTAGTGTGATTTCACAAATGCTCTCCTTGAAAAATTGTCATATATTCCCTAAATGATCAAATGGTCGCCCAACGCCCAACTCTATAATAAAGTTCATGTGTGTGTAAAAGCAAGAATCTCTTTTGAAAGTGGGTGGCAAACAGACTCACAAATTTAATCATTTAATCTACTAAAAAAATATTTTATTCACACAACAACCAATGTATTTCTTTCGGTGTTGTGGTGGAAAATTGTTATGCAATTATATTCTCTGTTTAGTGAATGTATCTAGGGTAAGATGACAAGGTTATTGTTCCAACTTAATCTGTATGATATATATATATGTGTCAGGTCACCAGAGAGACAGACGCCGGGGCAGTAAGATAACAGTCTGGCCTTTGGATGTGCTGTTACATGCGTTGCTATCAGACTCGCATGGAGAAGCTGTCCAGAGGCGGGGCATGAAGGTTAGAGAAGACGTCTACAGAGATAAACAGTGATTGCTGAATACCATTTAAGCGGTTAGTTAGAAAGGTTGGTTAGGGTGATGCACGTGTAACTCTGTCCCCTCCATGTTCTGGCCAGACATGTTTGTATTAAATACTTAAACGCCTTCTGGGACTCAGGTCTTCTTTATTATGGAAACCCTGAGATACTTTTTTGCCACAACAGTGTATTCTGACATATTCACTTTATTACAAACTAGAAAGATTGATGTTGCATGTGGATGTCCATGCAAGCTTAAGTTTTACGTAGCAAAAAATGGACATTAAAGGCCAATGTGTAGGTATGTGTGTAGTGGTAACAGTGGGAAATGGGAATTGTTATTGCTTTATGTGATATGCAAGAGATATACAAAAGATTGTAAAAGATGAGAAAAAGAAGAGAAGGGAGTCTTTCAGAATCCAAAGTTACATTTTCATAAAAGTAAACTTGAAAGTAAGACAATTCATTTTAGAGTCAGCCAGAACTTTCCATCTTCCATAGTCATTAACCAGCCTTCCTAACTTCTCACTTTGTTATCTTAATAAGTGCTGCAATCTTTCCACATGTGAGACTCCCCACTGAAATCCAATGGGTGAGGAGTTTCATGCTGTAATTAATTAGGATGTGCAAAACATAGCAAACAATGCAATTCACCCAAGAACAAAAGAATGTCAAACAAAAAGAGCAGCACATCACATTTCAGACAGATGGCAATCTGGTCTCCAAAATAAAGTGGGATTGTTTTACATTTATAGAAATCATCATATATAGTTAGTTCTTGTGAATTGTATTGTTATTTTTGTCATGAACTCACTGATTCGAGAGTGACCAAACTGCACAGCTCCTGTCTTTTTCAGGCTCTTTTTCCAAAATCAAACTCACAATTTCCCACCATCTGCAGTCGACCTTGGTGGGGGTGTAAAGTATAATTTTACAAGTAGGTCAATCCAAACTGCATGAGGTTTATTGTCAAAATTAAAAAATGCTTGGCTGTTTCTAAATACCTTGCAAAAAATGTATAAAACAAGTTTTAGAAGGATTTTATCCTAATTTAAAACCAAATCCCACTTCGAATGACTACTGTGGTCTCAAAATTATTCAACCACTTGAACAGAAATATTAAAAAGAATATTTGTATATCAGGTGTGGTCTCAGGCCTGCCTGATTCAACCCATCAAGGGGCTCATTGATTGCATAAGGCGTGCTTGTGATAAAAAACCTTAAAAACAAAAAAGCAAAGGCTCCAAATGTTATTAGAGATACAGCATTGAAATCATTTGTTTACACATTAAAAGTTAAAGGGACAGTGGGTACACTACCTTGGCATGGCAGAAGAAAGACACTATCAAAGCTGCACATGATTCCTGATAAGGCAGGCAGCCAAAAACATCAACTGACTGTTGAAGACCTGCAACAAGCCTTGGACTAGCAGTCATCCACAGATGATGAAGGGCTTCATGTCTGAACTTAAAGGCATAAACCACTGCATAGCAACAAATAAAACTTGGTGGAAGCATGGAGGAAAACAACATCCTGCCTACATCAAAGCATGGCAAAGCACAGATTCCTCATTCAAAATTGACACTCAATTGTGATGTTGTCTTCATGGACAGCCAGTCATCGGATCAACGTTATCTAGAATCACTAAAGCAGTGATCCTGGACAGGGTGGTGAAATGTTTTGCACTCTTCCGCAGATGTTAAATTACTTGAACAGATGTGTCCCGTTATAGTGTGGACACAAATAAATCCAGCTATGTTTTTAATGTTTCCTTCATGGAAAATTCACACCCACCCGCGCACACACGCACACACACACACACACACACACACACGCAAACACAGAAACACAGTTGCCGGGTACTAAACCATACAAACATCCACCAGAAATCTAAAATGCTTCTCGGGGCTAATTTGGGATTAGGGTGTGTGTGATACTGAAAACATGCTTACATTGATATGGAAATGAGATCAATTTACCACTGGCACGAACAGCTAAAAACAGTTGCTTAAATAACATTTTGTACATGCGTGCACACACCTATACACCCAAACAGAGATATGCATATGAATGGCATGCAAAGGGATCTGTCCCAAGGCTCGGCTGTGTCCATCAAAGCCTCTTCTCTCCCGGCGACCAGTCGAGGCTCAGTATTACACACTTAGCATGAGAATACATCAATGGCACAGGGAAGGACGCACGCAGGCTTTCATACTCAGAGAACCCACCTTCAGCCTTTATCTTTCTCTTTTCATTCTCTTCTTTCTGGCCAGTCCAGCCCTCACCCCCACTGATCACCCATTTCTATAATCTCCCAGTCCTACACTTCCAAAGACAGCCCCCCCACCTCCTCAAGAAGGAATCTTTTTTTAACTGGGACCACAACTCAGAACTGCATTTACCATGAACACATGGCTACCTAACCCAAGATAGATGGTTTGTATATGTGTATCACATGTCTTGCAGAGCTCTTACACTTTTTTCATGTTAAAAAATCCTAACTTTTCAAAAATGAGATTTTCAGAATACAATGGGCCTTGGTTCAGTATTTGCAGATTCACCAATTTGCAGATGTTTCTGTGGAATGTGACTCCAAATTATTTGCAGAGAACTTTCCAATTCAGATATTCTTCCTAGAGCAAATCTAAAATATTCCAAAAATAATCCATCTTGGGAAGCTGAAATACGTAGGCACAATGCCACTAAATTAACCAATCCAATTTTCCTGGGATATACTGCACCTAATGTTTCTATTTTTTTGTTTTCAATACAGCCAATATAAGCACCAGGGGGGATCTTATATTGGTTTATGTAAAGGGGGGAGGGGGCGTCTTCCACAAGTGATCCCGACAGACGTGGAGGGGAGGGGCTGTGTATGTGTATGTGTGTGAGAGGGGTGAGAGAAAGCGAGAGAAATGCGTGAGTGACAGAGAGACGAAGAAAGAGCATGTTTTTTAAATAGTGTAAAAAAGAAAAACGAAACGCAATACGTGACGGTCGATGTTAATCTTTTTTGGGGGTTTTTGGTCGGTGTTTAATCTGTAGCGCACCGCCACAGATTCGTCTATGTGTGGGAAACACTGGGGGCCGAAGCCTTCTCTGTGCGTAAAAGTCCCGAAGCAGGAGCTACGGTGCGCTCCTCTCCTGGATAAGTTATTGCGGGATGCGCTCAACCTTTACCACAGACAGAGCAGTCTTTGACACATAGACGCGGCCGTAGTTTGGCCTCAAGGTACAGCTCATTATGCACACGAGTCGACTACCGGATTTGACGTCGACGATTTTCTAGAACCGAGTCGTCGACGTCATCGCTACAGGCCTATGCAAAACCATCACGGGATGGCGAGACTGGATGGATGGACGGATGGAACCTTAGACAATTGGAGACAGGACAATATAGAAATACAAATTTTCCATACTTATTTTCCTTTTTCATAGGTGCTTCTCTTCAACACTTTTCCAGACTGTGTTGTAAACCCGACGTTATGGTTTATTCACCCTCAGTGTTGTGAGTGTCTATTACAAGACAGGGATTTTGCAGCACAGCCATCAGCATTCCGCCTGGCGATGCACTGACTAACTGACAAACTCCACTTAATGGAATCAAACTTAGCCCATCAACTGTGTATCAGTGCATGTATTTGTGCGCGAGCATCCGCTGCATCGCTTGTCTGTCGATACTCAGAGACAGCCCTCAGCCAGAGAACAGAAGAGAGTTGAGGAGAGAAAAAACAGGCCGCTCTACCTTTCTCTCTAATTACAAATGACAAACCTGCTACCAGGAGTTGGCCTGCTACCTGACGCCGCATGATAACCTCTCAGCTCTCTGCCGATACTCAGTGACAGATCTCAGGTGGAGACAGACAGATTAAAACGAGAGTTGCAAATTACCTTCCTGCCTTGTGGCACTAATTTCCAATGACAAAACAGGACATCTATACTGCCAATATCTTAAATTTCTTCTTCATCTTCTTCACTCATTTAGTTTATCCTCTTTTACTTGAATTGATTTTCTTCCCTACTGACTATCTTCACATCTCTCTATCTCTCTCTCTCTCTCATTTTCCGTCCCTTTTGCAACATTTAAAAAGCAGCCCCTCTCCTTCAGCTCATCCATTTCCTCCCTGTTGCGTAATAATCAGGTTAAGGCTACTTTGTGGCTTGTACCCTTACTGACTATTATCTCTAATGCCATTTTAACAACATAAAAAGCCATATACTGCTGGAGTCCCGTGATACAATATCCTCACAGCACATGGAGGGAATAACCTGGTCTCACAACATAATCTCCAACCGATTTTACCGCTCCTTTTCAGTCTTTTCTACTGGAAGCGAACCTTTTCTGAGGACAGATTAGTAGATTTTACACCAAAATGCTGATCTTCAAACAATGCAAAGTTCCTTAAGGATCTTAAGTCACACTTTATGTTGGTTTACACATATAAAGAGACAAGATACAAATTTCCAAGCAACATCCATTCAGAGTTAGAAAAGTAAATGGCCTTTAACAACATAATGCAAGTGGTGGACCTCTACTTCTAATAAGCACATTTCGCAAAGTTATTTCTATTATCTATATTTGACTAAATAACAACATAAGTCATTTGTAAGGTTATGATTCCTATAAAATGAGGCTAAATCTTGTCCTTTAGCCCAATAAACAATATAGGCTTAAGTTATATATTTCATTTACACCAGTTCATGTTGTTTTGTCTCAACTTGGTTTCCTCTGTTCTCAGCTTTGTGCAGAGCACTTCCCCGCTGTGTGCGCATATAGCCCACTTTTAGAAAGTTAATGTCAAAACCACTAAAATTTGGGGTGCCAGAGTAGGTATTTCATAAATGGAAGCTATTAGGCCTCAGAGCAGCCGTCTGGAGTTTGATTCCGGACCTAAGGACTTTTTCTGCATGTCAACACCCCTTCTGTGTCTGCCTATTTCCTCTCTGAAAAACTGTAAATAAAGGCCATTAGTGCCACACTCCATCCATCCATCCATCATTTATATGTATGGATTTATTTTGACAACAACAAGGCATACATAATGGTCTTCACATACCCCAAAAGTTGATAGTGTTATTGGCATTTTTGCTTTACCTATTTTATCAACAGCTGGTAACATTAGAGGAGAGATAAATATGAATATCTTTAGGAATTAAATGCAATCTACTGTGTGCTGTTCAGTAATAAAACTGCACTACTTAATGTATCTGGTGTCCACTAAATCTAACAATGTAAATGTAATCTGTTATCACCCCCCTCTGCCAGGCCTGTGACAATACATAACAGAAAACTTTAAATACTGGCTGTATTAAACATACCAAAGATAATCCAGTTTGACTGACCGGAAATAGTAAGTTATCACACAGTGCTATTAGCTGAACATGCAACACACAGCAGATGATCAGCTGAAGGATGGTGCTTCTACCAGATCCTGAGCCAATCTGTTCTTTCTTTTTTGAGCGCTCACACCACTCGATATGTTTTCATCGTGAAGTACAAAAAGTGGCCAGAAATAACTGAAATTAGGGATGTTTAAAGATTTCAAACTTGCACTGGCTGTTTATGAATCAACTCACAATGCTGAAATAATGTTATTATACTGTACGAGTATAAAGACAATGTTATATGGTTAAATTTAACATTTCCTATTGCTCTTTAAGTGTAATTTTTATGCCATATTGTTTTCTGGTCTTTATTTTCTTAGAAACAGAGCAGTGACTCTTCTTTGTTGGGAAAATACAAAGACTAGGTAAGGAGAGAGTAAATGCAGAAAGAGGTGTAAAAAAGAGTTACATGTATGAAAATAATGAAGCATTTGGCAAAACCCATTTTTAGATTTCATTCTTAAATAGTAGAAGAAAAGATATTCTGAAGATCTTTAAATTCAAAAAAGTAATCAACCACTGTAACAGTGCAATCCATCAGCTTTTTATATCTTAACAGATTGCTTAAGGATTTTGTTTTCAGTTGTATTTACCATAAACTGATAAAAGTGTTTATATATTTAAAACCAAAACAGTTTTTCCTGTTCTTGCATTCAATAAAGTGTTAACAGAAAAACTATCCGCTGTTGGGATTTACAGTGAGAAGAAAAACGAAGTCGCCAAACAGATCTATCAACTAAGAAAATTACCAATGGAGCTAGACCAATCAGGACCATATCATGATTTTCAGAATTAAAAAAATCGTGATCTGCATGTTAGACTGCAAAGAATATCAGAACTCACTATTTTCTAGGAAAGCCTGATTGATGCATCTCTAACTACCAGACATAGACACATATCTCAAGTGTAAAGACTGAAGTCTATATTTTTCAAAAATTTACCAAAAGACGGATATAATTATTTCAACAATGATTACTCTTGAGATAAGGGTCTGAGGCACTCAGGAGGATGATGGTTAAAACGTATTTATTTATCCATGGCTAGATTAAAAAAAACATGCCTTCGCATTTCAGCCAGCAGGGCCTTCGTCAGGGCTTGAAGTGTTTGACAATCAGCTCACTTCCTTGTTAAGACCAGCAATCAACAACAACTGCGTAGGTTGAGCAGGTAGGAAGTCACATGATTAAATGACTAGTAACACAAAAACTGCTTACAATCATTAATCCTGATAAATCTGACTACAGAGAAAAAGCATATAATTCTACAAAAGTTAAACTAGACAAAATATTTTAAAAAATGTAGAGAAAATTTTAGATAAAAGACACTTTCTACTATAGATATAAGAAACGACTAAGCTTAAAGGAAGTGTTAAATTACAAGAAAGGAACAAAATCTAGTTCTCCATTTAGACCAGGGAACCATGTAGCTTTCAGTGTGTAAATCCGAAATGATTATCTTTGCAAGAGTTTATTGAACCTATCACCTCCTCTAATTGAGTCTTCAATATGCCTCTTTTCAATTCAATTTCAATTCAGTTTATTTATATAGCGCCAATTCACAACAGATGTCATCTCAAGGCACTTAACAAGAAGTCATTTCAATACATTTATACAAACATTCCAGTCAGTTAAAAAGTTTCCTATTTAAGGAATCCCAGCAGATTGCGTCAGTCATTGGCGTGAGGTTGGGCCCCGTTGATGAAGACTTTCCAACCCCAGCAATCTTTCAGCAATCCCTCATACTGAGCAAGCATGTAATCTCTCATTTTAAGAGAGCTACAACTTCATGGTTTGCATCTTTATAATGTACTGCCATAGGATATTGAGGATTTCCAGATCTTATTACATGTTTAAGCTCTACAAGTCTTGCCTTTAATTTACGCTTAGTTCTCCCAATGTAAAAGCAACCACATGGGCATACCAGTCTGTAGACTACATATAAAGTATTGAAATTGATAAACAAATTTATGTTAAACCTACGTCCAGAGAAGATGTCAATGAAAAAACTAGCATTAACCATATTATTACAGTGATTACAGTGTCCACACTTATGGTTACCTTTTCTGGTAGAGAGACATGTTTTTTGTTGTATGGGGGAAGATGACTTTGAAAAAGTTTATCATTTAAGGTTGAAGCTCATCTGAAGCTGATGGTTGAAGCGTCTGGGAAGGCTTCTCTAAAAACACTGTCGCTTTTCAGTAAGTCCCAGTTTCTTTTAATAATTTGTTTAATTTTGTTGGGATGATTACTGTATTGTGTCACAAAATATACATTAATTGATCTTTGTTGATTTTTATCTTTTGAAACTAACAGTTGTTCTCTTGGGAGGCATTCTGCCTTGTTGTACACTAGTTGTACGAGAGTACAGTTCTTTGTTGATATCCTCTTGTTCTAAATCTCATACACATATCTTTAGCATTTCTTTCAAATTCTTCTTCTGTGTCACAGATATGTTTAAGTCTCTGGAACTGGCCAAAAGGGATATTATTTTTTAGCCATGATGGATGGAAGCTGTCTGCTCTAAGGATTGTATTACGGTCGATTGTTTTTCTAAATATAGAAGAATGTAAATCTCCATTAGCTCCTTTAGTGATTTTAAGATCGAAATTTTTTTATTTCAGATGGGGAAAAGTCAAGGCTAAACTTCAAGTTTCTGTTAGTGTTGTTCAGATATGAATAGAATTGAAGCAGTTCCATAAGTTCAGTCTTCATTTGCATCTCAAGATATATGTGGATCCCTTCATTGAAGAGCACCGGAGGTATCCACACACTCTAACACCCAAGAAGCACTCCAAGCATTTTTCTGCTTTTTTGTATCAACAATGATTACTCGTTAGAAAAAAGATTTTGTTGAGAACTTGCATTACTGAGAAAAAATATGATTTAAAAAGAGAAACTGAACAAAAACTGGAGGTCAGCTTTTGAGAATTCAGAATCTTTACAGTTTGGACGTCTCAGTTGGCATAAAAAAACAAGCTTATATTCAATGACTATTCAAGCCTTTAAAGTGTTAGTAATAACTTTAAAAAGGTGAGAAACGGAGTGGGCAGGGAGATAAATCAAAAAAGCAAGACACCCACAGACTCATGTACATGCACAAACAGAAGCCTGAATGCTTTGCAGACATGGGTTCACGCTACAGGAGTGAGCTTACACTTCATCCCATTCACACACAGAGTATTGAGTTAGCATTGACATCCCTGTGAATAGGCCTGTGAAGGTGCAGGGTGATGCTAACCAGGAGCACTATCGCTAGCCGCCCTGCTCCTTGGCGGAACAGCCAGGGCAGCATTGATATGGTAATGTTGGAGACGTTTCAGGGCCAAGGCTGGGGGACCGTGGACGCTCTGTGATCCTTGGAGCCCAAAAAGGACATATCTCCAGGGTATTGTGGTTTCCCCAGTCAAGGCTCTGAGTGATCGGGATAAGCCCGTCCGAGCTGCTTTAGTGCTGTCACTCAGTCGCTATTGTGGTCATGTGAACAGGCATTTTCATCACAATTGTCCCAGGTTTTGGCACTACTGTTCTGCAATGCCCTCTCTTTTCCTATTCTTTAGAGTCCTTGGTCCTTCCTCTTCACCCTCCATTAGGTTTCTTTTCTCTACTGGGTCTTTCTGTCCATTTTTTAAAAGACCAGCAGACACCGCTGAGTGAAACTGGTCTGGGACAATGATGGCAAAACTTCTTTAAATTTGTCAAAGGATTTTGCAAAGAACACCAACACCTGGGTGTAACACAGATGTTTTAGTGTTTACCTCAAAGGAGCTATAAGGTCCCTTGGAAAAGGTAACATTGTTCTGTGACCGTTCCCACATTTTGTTGTGCTACAATCACAACCTGAATGTATTTTATTGGGATTTTATGTGAGAAACAAACATGAAATAGTGGATAATTGCAAAGTTGAACGAGAATGATACAGCATTTTCTTTTTTCTTTCTTTTTCAGAAAAAAAAACTCTGAAAATTTTTGTGTGTATTTGCTTTCTGATGCCCTCACAAAAATAGAGAGCAACCAACTGCTTTCAAAAGTCATCCAGTCCAAGACACCAGGAAGATCACGGTAGCTCTGGAGGAACTGCAGAGATCCACAGCTCATATGGGTAAATAAGTTGACAGAATAACAGCTAATGTGCACACCACAAAACTTTCCTTTATAGGAGAGCAGCAAGAAGATATCTATTGCTAAAAAAAAAGTCATAACATTCTACTAATATTTTACTAATAGTAGTTTGGAGTAGAAGCCTAGATAAGACTAAAACTGAACTCTCTGGCCTACACGCAAAGCCTTGTGTATATATAGGAAATTGAATGTATCACATTACCCTTTATGAACCATCCCTACCTTGAAACATGGTTTTTGCAGCATTATGCTCTGGTGATGCTTTTGAGTAAGGACAGAGAAGCTGGCCTGAATTGATGGGAGGATGGATAGAGCTAGATAAAGGGCAAGCCCATGGAAGAAAAAAAACTCCCAGTCTAAAGACTGCGGCAGAGGGTTTCTGTGGAACAATGACCATAAATACATGGTCATAGTTACAATTGAATGTTTTGGGTCAAAGCATATCCACATGTTAAAATAACCTAGTCAAAGTCCAGACCTAAATTCAATAGAAACTCTGTAGCTAGACTTTAACATTGCTTCTCACAAATGCTCTCCATACAATCTGACTGAGCTTGAGCTGAATAGCAAAGAAGAATGCCAGGACCTTATGATCTCTGAGAAGCGGTGTTACGCAGACGGAATTGGGGAATTGAACAAACAAAATGGAATCCACAACAAAACGCAGAATCTTACAGAACTGCTAATATTGGCAAGCAGGAAGCGCAAGATAATGGTTTCTGCAGTATTTTGACCGTTTCAGCTCCCGTATCTGTTGTTACCTGGTAAGGTGGAGCTTGGCTCACCTCTCCACTCAGAAAAAAATAGTCAGCCATGGTGAAAAAACTCACTGAAACACTGACATCCTCCAGAAAAGTAAAAAAAAATTTGAAGCTTAGCGCAAGGTTCTGGGTTAGCAGGTTTTATGAATCAGGTTCACTTTTACCAGCACATGCCGACTGGCAGTGCAAGAAAACATTTGACGGCCCTATCAGAAACATGGATAAGGAGCAAGCTAGCGGCAGCCAGTCACATCTGCTAATGCTTGAACATTTAAATAAATCAGAATACGCGAGCCGAAAGTTTATTAAAAGCTTTGTTGGTCTGTGTGCCAAATCAGATATTTGTGTTGCTCATATTTGGTAGAGCAATGCAAGAGTTAAAAGACTGCGCGTTCGGGGTGGGGGGCTGCTGGAACAACAGAGACTAGCACCAAAAGATTGACAGTCATGTCCTTTACTTCTGTGACAGATGTAAGAAAGAGTGCACATGCTTTTACTGTTTGCAGGTTTCTTTATGAGACAAATATGTTGGTGTTGAGTTCAACTCTAAAGCATTTTTTGCTTTGCAAATAATGTTTAAGTTCTTCAAAAACGTATAAAAACATGTTCTGCTGAACCACAGCATATTCAATTTGTGAAACCTGAACAACAGAAAATGTTGACCTCTGTGGCAATTGATTTAATAATTATAGTTAAATTGATTAAAGTGGGATACAGAAAAATAAAACCAGAAAAAGTGGAATTTAGGTGGGGAAAAAAACAGAATTTGAAAAATAAAATGCATTTCATAAGGCCCATGAATGGGCACAATAACCTTTAAATGTGCAATACTGATAGAGTCATTACAGCTGGTTGCACAGAGGGCTGATTCAAGGGGGTTGAATGCAAATGCATACCACACTTTTCAGATTTTTTGTTGTAAAAATTTTTTTTAAACCATGTTTCAGTTTTCCTCCAATTCACTACTATGCACATCTTCGTGCTGGTCTGACAAATAAAATTCCATTAAATACAGTGAAGATTATTGTTGTAGCATGAGAAAATGTCTAAAAATTCAATGAATACTTTATAAAGGAACTGTAGTAGTAGTATGAACAGCTATTCATAACACACAGAGAAAGTGGGCGTACAGTTGGCATCCCAACACTTTATTCAATCACACTTTAGCAAATAGCACTGGATAGAGTGAGTTTTTCTATCAGTTTGTGTGCGGAGGAGTGCGTTCTCTCTCTTTGCTCTATTTCATTTGATTGCGGATAGCAGAAAATAACAATCAACTCCCTTGAGGAATCTGTGGGAGGTAATGACAGAGACTGTCCCTGTGAAATGAGTTTTCCCTACATATATGTGTGCATCAGAATTTTAGTGCAAAGGCTGTGTGTGTGTGTGTACACGTGTGTGTGCGTGCGTGAGTGCTTGTGTTTATAAAAGGTGAAAAATGCAGAGAGAGAAATGAACACAGATGTAAAGGTGAAGAAAAAAAATATGCATATGTATGGGTGGATAAACGGGGGTGGGTGGTAAGCTCGTGGGCTGTGGGGCACCAGTACTCATACTCAAACTAACTGGTATCTGCACATAGTAGAATGGGAGGAGTGTTTTCCTGGTTGCGAAGTACTCTACTCCATCAACATATCCTATTCTACAACATCTCCGCCCACATTTCCCTTTCTCCCTCCTCCACCACCTTTATTTCCCACTCTCCCGGGAAGTGACACAGAATCATTTTTAACTGCAGTACATTCATTACAAGAACCCTGCAACCCCCACATCCTCCATGGACATCCCCGCCCCTCCAGTCGTCTCCCCTTCTATCCTATCAGTGGAATAAAGACGCCGTACCTATCCACCTCAAGCAGCTGTCTTGGACTTTACAGTCTAATTTACAGCAAGATAGTTGAACAAATGAGACGATAGGGCTAAAGAAGATTGTACACACTCATTCATGTGTAGCAGTAGCATATTTCTGTACCTCAAAGCGTAGGAGCACAGAGTACAGCCTGCAGACAGCGTGGGAGTTAGAACGGAGGCCAGCCAGAACTGCTAGCTCTCAGTCATCCCTTAATGAAAGTTCCTACTCTGAGCCAGCATTGAATCTGCATTTCCTGTAAATACATGTGGATCTAAAAATAGTGATTTAGTAAGAGGTTGAAAACATAAGGATATTTTTCATAAAACCCAGATAACAATGTTTAAAAAGCCTTAAAATAACTGTCCACCTCAGCAGGACATTTTAGGCAATTCCAGCATTTAAGTTGAATACTTTTTACAAGATCTCCTTCTGTCAGACTAACCAGCACCATCAAAGAAGTGGAAGGGCAAAATGTGGCAGGAGAAGATGCACCAACAGAAGAGCTGACGGTGGGCTTCAGCAGATTATCAAACAGAGAAGATTCATGAATCTGGCGGACATCCAAAAGAGTGGAATGAGGCAGAAGTCACAGCTTCAAAAACTACAACAGGTGGAAGGGCTACAACGTTCAGGTTCCTTGGGCCAAACCACTTCTGAGCCTGAGCCAACGTAGGAAGTGTCTCAACTGGGCCAAGGAGAAGAAGGACTGGACTGTTGGCCAGTGGTCCAAGGTCCTCTTTTCCCATGAAAGTAAAGTGTGCCTTTCAATTGGGAATCAAGGTCCAAGGGTTTGGAGGAAAATGGGTGAGAAACAGAACCCAAGCTGCTTGAGGTCCAGTGTGAAATATCCACAGTCAGTCATGATTTGGGGTGCAATGTCTGGTGCAGGTGTTGGTAAACTCTGCTTTCTTAAATCCAACGTCACCACATCAGTCTACCAGAATGTTTTAGAGGACTTCATGATTCCTTCTGCTGAGGATCTGTATGGAGATGCAGATTTCCTCTTCCAGCAGGACCCGGGCCCTGCCCATATCGCCAGAAGCGCCAAAACCTTGTTTGACGCCCATGCCATCACAGTGCTTGACTGGCCAGCAAACACGTCGGACCTAAACTCCATTGAGAATCTATGGGGTATTATCAAGAGGAAAATGAGGGGCACCAGACCCTAAACCAAAGAAGAGCTGACAGCAAGCATTAAGGAAATCTGGGCTTCCATAAGTCCCACCCAATGCCACAGGCTAATTGCCTCAATGCCATGAGGCAATGCTTAAGGCAAAGGGATTCCCTACCAAGTATTGAAGATTGACATATCATTTTGAAAGTACCATATTTTGATTGATTTGATGTGATCCTAATTTTCTTCTTTTTTCTTCCTGCAAAAACTGAAAAGTAAATGGTGAATTCTTCAAAGTATTCACATTTTTTTGAGTTCCTGTATTTGTGGGTTTTATGAGCTGGAAGTCCAAATTATGTACAAATAAACAACTAAATAGTTGAAATGGTTTAAGTTGTGGGCCCTGGATCTATGATCTACGGAGGTTTAATGTTTTGAATGGAATTATGGAAATAAATAAACTTTTCCATGATTTTCTGTATACCATTTACACAACCACTTCTCAAATATCGTAACAATGGCGGATCTTGGTTTCATACAACATTTGATGAAGAATCACTCACCTCTACATAATGGATGACTGAAACTGAAAATGAAACTGATTGCATGAGATACTTTCTGATTAATTTGGTGAATAAATATCAGATCATTTTTGGGCACTCACAGCAATGGAATTTATCTCTCAGATGTTCAGCTGACCCCTAAATATGGAAAAGCCATAAAATACTAAATGTTAGCAGGGAAAACGTGGCATACTCTAAGCCTGATGAAGTTGAAAAGTTACTGAGGCTTTGGAGCGCATCTGTGGCTGCACAGGTAGCACAACAATGGACACAGACTGGCAGTGACAGATCACTGCAATGTAACTACTGATGAAAAAAAGAGCACATCCAGGGGGATTTCCTCCTACTGAAGCAAACAGAAAAGCCCCTTGTTCAGAGAGTTTTGCCGAATTATGATCACTTCAATTGGAGAAATGTTCCCTGATTAAAAAAATATGGCTGAAGTGGCGCTTCAGACTCAATTACGCACGGACGGAGAAGTTCAGCTCCTTGCGGAGCGTTCAGGCCAAAACAGATGAAATGTTCATTATACATGTAGCTTATTAATCTGCACAATGTGGATTCTCTGATCAGTTTATTCAGATTTAATATAAATTAAAATGAATGAAAATGAATTACTGAATGTTATCATTTAAAAACTGAAGGTTTTTTTTATTTTGGCCAGATTTTTTTGACTCAGACAAAATGAGCGACAACAAAATATTGTAGCGCGACCTCTGATACAGCCACAGATCTTAACAGAAATGTTTGAGGGTCAAGACTGTTTGATGCAACATGAAGTGTACGTAGGATGCAGATAGATGCATTGTGTAAAATTAACATAACATTATAAATATGAATAGAATATAAATAGACTGTAATGCTGTCATAGCGGGGATATTGACATGTCAAGACAGCACAGGCAAAAAAAATACAAAAAGTAAATAAAAAACAATTAGCTCTCATAACGTGCCACAAAGACGGGTGCCCTCTGAGACTAAAAAGTTTTTTTTGTTTTGTTTTGTTTATGGGGTTGGATTAAATTTGGCTTCTTTCACACTTGATTTTCTCCGCACCAGGGTTCGTCTGGAACCGCTCCGATTCAACCTCTTCAGCTGGGTTCCCTTGATTGGTGCACACCAGAGTTTGCTGGGTTGTGTTTTCAACAGCCCGAAAGGTCCAGACCAAGCGAGGAAACGAATTTGAGGTAGTTTTTATTGAACTAAACAAGGCTGGTGTGAATACGCCCTAAGATTCATGTCAGCAGGCTGAGATGGCTATGGAAGAATAGTTGTCTTGATAATGATTTCTTCCATCATTATCCTGCTGAAAGACCTAATCACAACACATTTTCTGCTATCTGAATAAAATATTTTTTAATCCAGTATTTCAAAAAGGTCTTCAAACCATGCACTTAACAGAATTTTCTGGGACCTTTAAAGAGAAACAGGTTCAGAACATCACAGATCCTCCACTGTGCTTAACAGTGAGCATTAAGTATTTTTCCACTTACTCATTCTTTATTTCATGCCAAACCCATCTGGAGCTTTTGTTGCTGAAAAGATAGATCTTTATCAAACCTTATCAGAGAACCACTCCAGTTAAAGTCCCAGAAATGTTTTTGGAATCTCCACAAGCACACATAATGTAATACTAGGATAGAAAAATACTTTTTCCTGGCATTTAGATAGTGGCTAATGCTCCCAGCTGTTTTTGTAGATCTCTGAGACTGGGTTTTGTAGATGTTTACCACCTTTAACATAAAATAGATAAAGTACTGGAAGAAGGGGCAGTTTATAGAGCATAAATTTCAATAAAGGATGTGTGGTGGAAAACTTTCATTACAGGCTAATATCTTGACTTCATTAATTTGATGGTCATGCCATGTTATGTTTAAAATTAATGCTTAGGAACGTTTACATAATTAACTTGTTTGACCTCAGATACTGAAGGTTAGTGTCCCGGAGATGTTATTTTCTGCAGCTCCAAATGGAGTCAGACAGTGTCCTCACTGTTTATCTTATTTTCTGTCCTTGGGTAAAGAAGAGATGTTTGGGAATCTGCCAAAGCTGGCATTTTCATGCGACCTGTTCTGCTGTAAAGGATGTGTAAGCCCTCATATCATGCGAATGAAATTAATAAACCGGAATAAGTGATTTTCACCTTAAAAGGTGCAAGAATACTTTTTTTTTCTCATAACAGATGCTTTAAGGAAATATTGTATTCTTATTTACTTAGCGGATTTCTGTGTTGGGAATCCATTTTCCACAAATGAACTGAACAGACTGTTGGACAGCGCGAACTGAGCAGAGCACATTTCCCAGCCTTCCTAGCGGTGACCCCAACATACTTCTATTGGTCCGTGGCCAACAATGGTGACATCAACCATGTTCAAAGGGCTATAAGGGCTTTAAGAATGGTGGTGGCGGCTATTTCAAAACTTCTACTATACAGAAGACGTCTCACCGGTAAAGATTCTCTTTTGTTCTGACCCGCTGGACCGGGGAAAACTCTCATCTCAAAGCTTCGAAGTGCCCACTGCTGTCTGTGCATCCAGCTTTGGTTATATCAGGACTGTTCCAAGACAGTTTGCTACGACGTCAACCTGCAAGCCGTCCGGCCTGCAGTTGGGACACACAGTCCTAAAATCCTGCGCAGGTTCTAGCTCTCCTTTTATTTCTCAACTACGGACACATTTTGCTCCCCTCCTTTTTGGATTGGACCTCCCTCAAAGCAAAGTAGGACTGTTCATTCAACGTAATCTTGTGTCTGGGCAGACAAATAGGGAAAATAGAGTTCTTAACGAGTTAGATCTCGTTCATTGTTGGTTTAAAGTGTTTTTAAGCGCTGAACCTGTTGTCTCATTTAGCGTCGCTGCACGCATACGTTTGTGAGCTGTATTATTTGCTGTTTTAAAACTGTTTTTTATCCTGAGCGGATCCCACTTTCTTTCTCTCTCCTTTCCTCGTTCCACTCTCTCTCTCTCTCTCTCTCTTTCTGATCACCTGGTCAGCAGAGTCGGGCTCGGTCCGACCTGCGTTAGCTGGTCTTTTAGCTGAAAGGTTAACTCCATTGTTAGTTAAAGCTGTTGCTTTCCTTGTGGACAGTACACACCATGTGCTCTGCTCTATTTTAGCCAAAGCTAGTTTTATGGCCCTTTCTCTCCTTGCACTCCATGTCCTGTCCTCCATACATATATATATATATACATATATATATATATATACACATATATATATATATATACACATATATATATATATATATATATATATATATATATATATATATATATATATATATATATATATATATATATATATATATATATATATACATATATATACATATATACATATATATATATATATACATACATACATATATATATATATATATATATATATATATATATATATATATATATATATATATATATATATATATATATATATATATATATATATAAAAACTCAGCAAAAAATGAAACATCCCCTTTTCAGGACTGTGTATTTCAACAATAATGTTGTAAAAATCCAAATAACTTTACAGATCTTCATTGTAAAGGGTTTAAACAATGTTTTCCATGCATGTTCAATTAACCATAATCAATTAATTAACATGCACCTGTGGAATGGTCGTTAAAGACCTTAACAGCTTACAGAAAGTAGGCATTTAAGGTCACAGTTCAAAAAACGCAGGACACTAAAGAGACTTGTCTACGGACTGTGAAAAACACCCAAAGAAAGATGCCCAGGGTC
The DNA here is from genome assembly GCA_963556495.2 of Valencia hispanica. NCBI lineage: Eukaryota > Metazoa > Chordata > Actinopteri > Cyprinodontiformes > Valenciidae > Valencia > Valencia hispanica. The sequence goes on from OY747710.1 coordinate 23,673,631, forward strand.
CCTGCTCATCTGCGTGAACGTGCATTAGGCATTCTGCAGGGAGGCATGAGGACTGCTGATGTGGCTAGGGCAATAAATTGCCATGTCCGCACTGTGAGACGCCTAAGACAGCGCTACAGGGAGACAGGAAGGACAGCTGATCATCCTCGCAGTGGAAGACCCCGTGTAACAACACCAGCACAGGATCGGTACATCTGAATATCACACCTGCGTGACAGGTACAGGATGGCCACAACAACTGCCCGAGTCACGCCAGGAACACACAATCCCTCCATCAGTGCACAGACTGTCCGCAATAGGCTGAGAGAGGCTGGACTGAGGGCTTGTAGGCCTGTTGTAAGGCAGGTCCTTACCAGACATCACCAGCAACAACGCCGCCTATGGGCACAAACCCACCTTCGCTGGACCAGACAGGAGTGGCAAAAGACTAATACTTGTCCTATGGACAGATTCCCCCACCTGAGCTGTAGATCTCTGCAGCTCGTCCAGAGTCACCATGGGCCTCTTGGCTGCATTTCTGATCAGCGCTCTCCTTGTTCGCCCTGAGAGTTTAGGTGGACGTCCTTGTCTTGGTAGGTTTACAGTTGTGCCATACTCCTTCCATTTCTGAATGATCACTTGAACAGTGCTCCGTGGGTTGTTCAAGGCTTCTTGGGAAATCTTTTTGTAGCCTAAGCCTGCTTTAAATTTCTCAATAACTTTATCCCTGACCTGTCTGGTGTGTTCTTTGGAGTTCATGGTGTTGTTGCTCCCAACATTCTCTTAGACAACCTCTGAGGCCGTCACAGGGCAGCTGTATTTGTACTGACATTAGATTACACACACGTGCACTCTATTTAGTCATTAGCACTCATCAGGCAATGTCTATGGGCAACTGACTGCACTCAGACCAAAGGGGGCTGAATAATTATGCACACCCCACTTTTCAGTTATTTATTTGTGAAAAAATGTTTGTAATCATGTATGATTTTCGTTCCACTTCTCACGTCTTCACCACTTTGTATTGGTCTTTCACGTGGAATTCCAATAAAACGGATTCATGTTTGTGGCTGTGATGTGACAAAATGTGGAAAAATTAAAGGGGGCCGAATACTTTTGCAAGCCACTGATATATATATATATATATATATATATATATATATATATATATATATATATATATATATATATATATATATATATATATATATATATATATATATATATATATATATGAATCATTGGAACCAATATGTAGATTAATTTTTTGTAAATGATAAAATATTTTAAAAAATTCTAATGTATTCACAAACATGTACACAAGCCCTTTAAAATGAGTGAATGAGTTAAGGGTTCACATGTTGATGAAATTTAGTACTTGAGCACATACTGTCCTTGATGGAAGGACTGTAGGAATTCATTGTAATAAAGCAATCTGTCCAGAAAATATCAAAACATACGACGCACAGTGAGAGCTTATTGTCTGAACTGAGGAGCTCCTGGAGAGTGTACACTGATGCAGATGAGGAGAGGAAATTATGCCTCAAGGCCGAGCTGACAGCAGAGAAGGAGAGGCAGAGAGCAGAAAAGGAGGGCTGATGAAGGAGAGAGCAAACAGGCTGAAACATTCAGGAGAAGAGTGGAGTGTCTGCAGGACGCCATCGATCGAGCACTAGCAGAAACAGACAGCCAGACCAGAAGCAACGCAGCAATGTTTCTGACCCCACACACATCTGAAGAGCAGGATTAATCAATTAGTCTGAACTTAAAGTGGTGAAGCAATTTGTCTACACAGACGCAAGCATCAAAACAACTGGCCTTTTATGATGTACCAAGTCTGCTCTATTTTAACTGGATGGAATAAGACTGCATGTCAAAATATTTCACTTTAACTATGACTGTTTTGGAATGACCTGCATTCAGTTGGACTGTATATAACTGGAAAAGGTTGGCGCTTTTTACCCTTTGGTTTGAACAACTGCTATACAATATACTGTATTCAAAAAGTAAATAAAACTCCTTCCAATCTATAGGCTACAAATCATTTTCTGTTCAAGGCAAGGTTTCACTTTTCTTTTGAAATCCAGATTTGACCCGTCTTTTTATTGTTGTTCTAATGTTTGTCTAAGTGTAAGGTGGTGCTAAAGTCAATTCTCCCTTTTTGTGATTACACAAACAGAATACAAGTTCCTTAAACCTAAAAGCTGTGTTTTATAGAACTCTGTAAAGTTTACAATTATTCAAACTCAGGTCTCCTTGGTGGCCTTGACACCAAGGAGCTTTTTAACCACCTCGATGACCTCAGCACCAGTGATTGAAGAGCCCGAACCAAAGTCCCAAGACTCCACTTCCACACTGAAGGTGTGCCAGTGGGATTGAGGAGGTCTTCGAAGTACTCTGCCCACCGGCCCATGACAGGAAGTCAAACAGATTTAAACTAAACTACGATACTAAACTATGCATCGAAATGGGAAAGATAGGAGAAAATGCCATTTAAGTAAGGCAGTTGTGCATTCGTCGGAAGATGGCTAAAAGAGTCAGAGTAATAAATAAAAAGTTAAAACAAGAAGTTAAAACAACTTCATCTTGCAGCCACCCACAGTGAGGAGGATTGTAAAGGAGGTAAAAAAAAATCTCAATAGCTTACTCTTAGAGAATTGCAGCCAGGAATGTATCTTGGGATCTACAAGTCTCCATAACAACTATTTATTTAAAAACTTTTGCACACATACTCACCAGGAATGCCAAAAAGTGTGTAATGTACTGTAGTAATGTGTCCTAACTCCAGATATTGAGCAAATTTACAAAGAAGTGTAAAATTGGTACAACAACCAGTACTCTAAAGAATACATTCAACCGTGAAGAGGTTGAATGTATTCTTTAGAGTACTAGTTGTTGATAAATGATAAAGTTTCCACCAGCAAATTTCAGATTTGACAGTATCTCTCAGAGTGGTGTGTTGATTGACTGGTTTCCCTCTGACACATCAGGCAGGCTGAGTGTCAGTCTTACTGGCTGCTCGCTGTTGCCATCAGCGGCAGAGGGCTCTCTGCGCCAAACATTTTCTGCCTCCTTCTCCGGCCTGGCTGGGCCTGATTAAAACCTTCAGCTGAAACAAGGTCATAATTCACTTAGCCATTTCCCAATTTCCGCATAATTACCCCCTCGCTTTGCGAACACTAACACATACACCCGTTCACACTACATCGCCGACACAAACACATTTCCTCTCTGATTTGTGTCATTACTGAGAGGAGAGTGGTTAAAAGGTTTCAGAGTTGGCCTCTTAGTGACAGCTTAAATGGATAAAACCTCAATTAAAGACTCGCTCCCTCTCTACCACACTCTCTCTGTGGATGGAATAAGCATAATTTTTGGTTTGGTGAAGCGGGGAATCTTCTTTGGCTTGTCTTTCTTTCTTTCAAAGCTGCTAAATCAAACTCTATGAGACTTTCTTATCTTTGTGCATAATTATTTTTTTACTAAACCTGTAGGAAAGAAATTGCCCTCAGAAAAAAACTGTGGACAATATCCATAATCAAGGCTGAACAATAAGCATAATTTCTGCCAATTATGGCACATGAGTGAGTAACTTCCAGGAAATACATTGAGGATTCCTATAATCGATGGATGGATGGATGGATGGATGGATGGACAGACGGATGAATGGGTGAGAATATATTAATAAGACAACGCACAGATACCACCTTTAGAGAATAGGATACAGAACAAAATCTGGAAATACTGTGTGTTCCACAGGGGGGAAAAAAATCATTACTCCATTATATTCTACACCTCTCCAGATTTTTCAAGACTGGAGCAACCCTTTGCAGTGTCTCTGTCTGCCTGCAATCAATTTCAACATGTGCTTTTGATAAAAACAGCACCCATTTAACATGAAACTGTTTAGCCTTTATGTAGCAGAACACTAATTGTCTCCTCTGTAGAGTTTATAAGTGAGAGACCGCTCTGCTCTGCTGTGATCGGGTTCAGCATATGGCCTCAGACTGCTGTTACGCTGCTATCATTAGCCATGATATCAACACACCATATGAGCATCTGGTATCTGCCTGTGTGTGCGAGTCTATATTAGTACCCCCCTCCTCTTCCTCAAAACCCCCAGTGCCTGTGGGAAATAGAGTGGGTATCAATGAAAACGCTCACACACCTCATGCACACTAATACCTAACGCACTTTGAAACAGCTTGTAAACATCACAGCCTTGTTATTAGCACCTGATTACACTCCTGGAGCTTAGGCGTCAGCTTACAGGGCAACACTAAGATCAACAACATCATGTGTGTGAATCTGTATTAGGGTTTTGTTGTACTGCTAAGAACTTGGTCACTGTTGGACCTGTTTTCTAAATGGACAGTTTTTTTCTTTAAACATAGGTGGAAGACATGGATTTTTGAAAACTCCCACTTTGTCCCTTAAAAATAAAAAGACAATATTTCAAGTAACAAAAGGACTAAAAAGGCCTATAGAGCATACAATGTTGGAAGAACATAACGGATTGGAGTAGAGAGGCACTGATGAAAACTTGAGGCCAATTTCTTTATAAGCATTTTTATTCAACGTTTACTGCCTTGACAGGTCATTAATTCTTTATATTAGTAACAGAGGTGACATGAGGGAGCAATCACTGTAAAACAGGTTACAGAGTTGATATTTTCAACTAGCCTAATCATCTATATTAGTGATTTGACTAGTTAGTAGAGCCAGCATCACCAGTTGAGCAGTATCCATGTGTATTCAGTGCAGACCATTTTCTGAACTATTCAAAAGGTGCCCAGCATAATCTTAACAGTCGTCTGAAAGCTCAAAAGCTCACAGCTTCACTGTTTCTGTTATCTGCTCTAGTCTGGCTCTCTCCTTTTTTTTTTTTTTTTAGTTTGAATAACATGCCTCAACCCTCCTACATCTATATTCTTTTTATGATTAATTTGTGTTAATACAGAACACTTCACTGATACTAAAATATCTAACACTGGATCATCCTCCCTCACTAATGTTATCCTTACCAAAAACTGATGTGCTTCACTTGGAAAGAGGTTGAATTTTTAAGTTACTAACTGATCAGATCCAATCAGTCTGAAAAGTTTGCTGATTTCCGTCTCAAGCCAGTTTCTCTTTGCGTTTCTACTTTGGCGTTAGGAAGACATGGATCAGTCTACAAAAAAATACTCCTAAATTGAGTGAAGAACTCCTGTTATAGCAGGCATATTTAAATTATACATTTGAAGTTGCACACTGGGGTTGACGAGTAGATTAGCACCATATTGCCTGATAAGAGAAACTTCAGTTTAAATTGACATATTTTTTTTAAATCAAACCATAATCAAAATGAGTGTGACTCCTACTTTCCACTGGACGCGTAACTGGACCAGACAGAAAATCAAACACGCAAGCAGTGTAAAGAGTCCAGAAAATATCAAAATGAAAAACATGTGCAGATTTCTGATTGCTTTAGCTATGAAAGAACAAAACAAAACGTCATTACCTTTGACATCAGGTAATGACGTGATTTCGTGATCTCCCGGGACCAGCTGAGTGTAACCCATTCGTGAATGATACGTGATCACGTGCTCCTAAGCTCGGGAGTAAAACGTGTCTATTACGTGACGCACCACTTACGCGACCGGTGGAAAAAAGGGGTTAGAGGAAACAGACAAATCTGAACCAAATGTTTACTATTACTAAGAATCTAAATTAACTTAAAGGGTTGATACTTAAGAGTCAAAGTAATAATAAGCATACATGTTAATTAGTTTTCTTACAGCTCAAGTCTTCTAAACTTACAAAAACTCAACATTATAATCACTGCTGTGGAAAAAACAACCTATCCAGGAACTATTAAGGTTAAAATCATTCAGTCAGGTTTGTTAATATCATGAGCATAATGAGAGCTTACAAATCCAATACAGTTGAACAGGTCACATGTAAATGCCACCCATGTATATATTTACATTTATACTCACATATTGATCTCTGCCACCATAAAAAAGAACTTTTTAAAATAGAGTTGCAACAATATCATGCTCACTTCCTCCTATCTGCTCCAAGACTTCATAAAAAACGAAACACCAGTATCCAACGCTGGATCCAGAGTGAAGTAAGAAGTAATGATACCATTAATGCCAATCTGAATATAAAAATTTCAATTCTGAAAATTAAAATAACTACCAAAGCAGGCATCCCCCATTAAGAGGAAAGGTTATTTTCTTTTTACCACAAAGCTTGGATGAACAGAAATCATAACCAAGGAAACAGAAAACTGCTAATCCCCCAAGGGCTTCAAGATGCAGTAGGTTTAGATCAATAAGAACAACACAATGTCTTTAAGTTGGTGTTCCAGTGACAGTACTAATGTTAAAGTGCTGTGAAAAAGTATTTTCCATGTACTGATTTCTTTTTTTTTTTTCTTTTAGTCAACTTAAATGTTTCAGATCATTAAAAATAAAGTGTTATATCACAAAAGATAACATGCGTAAATACAAAATGTAGTTTTTATTTCATGATTTCATTTATTATGGGTGAAAAAGCTCACCAAACCAACCTGGCTGTGTATGAAAAGCTCATTGCCCTCTAAACCTGATTATTGCTGCCAATGGAGGCACAGCCAGTAACTTCCAGCAAGGTTTTGTAATAACTGGCCATCAGTCTTTTGTAACCTCCTTGATGAGTTCACTGCTGTTCAACGTCTTCTGCATTAGTGGATTTGGGCTTTTCAACCCTTTTCCGACTGATGGTTATCAATTACTCAGTTTCTCACCTGTTCTTGAATTTTTTCAGATTGAGGCATGATATGTTGCTTTTTTTGAGATATCTTAGCCTACTTCAAGTTGTCAGACAGGTTCCATTCAAGCAAGTTCTCCATTCTACTGGTAAGCCAGTACTCAGGCTTAGATGTGGCTAATAAAACTAAACAGAAAAATGGAATATTCACAGTTAATCCATACTTTAACAAGGGAGGGAAATATTTACACATAAAACTAGGTTGGTTTCATGGGTGGTTCTAAACAAGGGCCAACAGGGGGCAGTGCCCCTGTAGAACCGGTCCTGTCTCCTGTCATGGCCCAGTGCTAAAGAAACAATAGTAAAACAAATGGCACAGAAACTGTAAATAATTGGTCTCTTAGACCAATTTCCTTTTTTATCTTCACAGTTTTACTTTAACAATAAATAAAAAAATTAAGGTGTTGCACTTTTAGCCTCAGTCATTGAGACTGGATCACAGATTTCATTTCCAAGATCAGGGCTCTGCAACCTGCAGCTCTGGAACCGCAAGTGGCTCTATGGGAAACAATATATTAAACAAAATAATATTGCCCCGTTTTGTTTTTTGTTTGTTTCATTCTGTGTAAAAGGAAAAACACTGGCTCCACCCTGGTAAATTTGGTTTAGATAGATACATGACTCAGACATGGGTTCAGACACGGTCCGTGTACTTTTTGCTAATTGAAATTTCGTTTTAGAAACAAAAACAGAAAAACAAAAATGAAAGGGATTTTCATATTTTGATTTTTGATTAAAGAATAAAGTGAGGGAAAATAAGGTGTTATTTAATTCTACTGTTAAAAACAACTTTCATAAAGTTGAGATTAAACATACTTTTATGGATGTGTTGGTGATTCGAATAATGAAAATATAAACGCTCAAACACAATTAAAACAGACACACTTTTGTTTTTAGAAACAACCGGACGTACTTTTTCTTCTGCATGACGTTTGACGATACGTGTGTACATGTCCTATTTAAAAGCCTTGTAAATAAATTGATATTTGTTCAGCACAAAACTTTCTGACATTTCTCGCGGAAAATCCTCTAGTTTCTCCATGTTCATGTGACAGACGCTCGGATATAATTGTCAAAGACAGTCCTTGTTTTGCCATCTCTAAAATAATGCCTGAGTATTGTTCCAACGTCATGATCACGGTCCAGTCTGCACATCACTAAAGTGTCTGCTGCAAGTAGCGCATTTACCTTTCTCTAGGTTGTCAAGCTGCAAAATCTGTTCATAAAACAAAGGGTGTTTTCTCATTTTCGTTTCTTGCATTTTTCTTTTCATGCGTGCGAAAGGACAAAAGGAAAATAAAACTTTTTTTTTCCAAGTCAAAAATCACACAAACATCTGTTTTTTGTTTTTAAATAATATTTTCTCAAACGAAATTTCAATTACCAAAAAGTACACGGACCAGATACATTTCTCCTCAAGTAATTTTATTCATTTCTAAACATATTTTGTATTTATCCAAGTTGTTTCTGTCTGATGTTAAAACTTGTTTGATAATTGTTTTTAAAAAAGTCAGAACAGAAAAAAATCTCTAAAAGAGCAAATATTTTTGCTTCTTTAGGTTCTTGTGTTTTTTTTTATATCCCAGTAGATTTTCTTTATTCTACCTAGGTTGTGTAGTATTGAACTGGACTTTCTTTTTCTATGTTTATGCTTCAAATTATTAATACTACACAGCCACTAATAAACTGGTCTCATTCTGATTCTTGTCCAGTTTTGCTTGTTTTATTTCAAGTTTTTCCTTAGAAACCTTAATAAAATAATATCTACAATAATGTAAATTAGCGGCCGGCTAATTACCTCCATTCTAAACCCCCCACCATATAACACACGACACTAGATTAACACAGATGTCCCAGGGTGTTTTCAGATGCCAGTTTTGGATCCAGCCTTCTGTGTTTTTTACAACTATATTTCCCTGGCGACCAGATTAAAGGCTATCAGCGCAGTAGAGCAGCAGATTGTGGTCAGCGATTGAACCAGCAACACAGAAGAAAAGACTTGCTCCACATTATAAGCTCCCTGTGTTTTCACGTCTGAGCACACCTGGCCAGACCCCAGGTGTGTCTGTCAGACTGTTGGTTTTGGAAAGTTACTGTAATTGGGCATCATGGACAGCAGCAGACAGGAGTTTTTAATCATTCTCCTACTGCTCAGAAAGCACCACAGTGAGAAAAGCAATCGCTCACCGTCAGTGACATCTTTAAGTAATTTAGACTGCCCTGTAAAATTGTTCACATGTGTCTTGATGAGAACCCAGTTAACAAACATTTTCAAACAGCGATAAAGAAACCAAGTAGAAGAGATCAGAAAAGCAAGCACACATTTTTGAAACTATAATAATAAATGAATGTTTAATAGGAAAGGATTTCAAGAATTCCCATGTTTTCAAACTGATATTTTATTTTATTTTACTAAAACATGCATTTCATGCTTTAATTAAGGTTGAAGTATGCTAGAGCAAGACATGCAGATGCCAGACTTTCAAACTCCTGCTTTGCATAATACTACACAAATAAACAAATATGTTGGATTGATTTATTGAATAAATGGCTGGAGCTCAGCTGAACTGTTGAACCCATATCACATTATTAACATGCATTCATCCTGTTTTGGGCTCACTTTCCACATTGGATGTCCAGACCATAAAAAAAAACAGAATATTATCAAGGAATGTTCTTATGAAGTTTTCTTCTTAACAATATTTATCATTTTCTATCAATTCTTATAAATAGAGATGCCCATTAATCACTGTCAGGAGCTACAACTAAGAGAAGACCTCAACTGCACTACTTTTATTTCAGAGGATCACTCAATGGTCCTCTGAAAATGAACAAAGCCTGCATGAGTGCACTGCTTTATGCAGCTTTTAATTTCAAATTAACCACACTACACAACCAGCTCGTTTGAAATATTGAAAACTAAAAATAAGTTCCTAGGAAGCATCAGCATTGTGGCTATAATTAAGACACTATCCACAGCCTTTATCACACTGCCTCCACCTCAAATTGCTTAGGTTTGAATTAACAACTAATTTTGATTCAACCCTATTTTTTCAGTTTCAGTTAAAAACTAGGTTCATCCAGACCATCGATCTGATTTCCACCAAAATACTCAACTTTCCTTTGAATGCAAACTGAAAGTCTCCAGCCTATCTCATAAGTAGAGATAAACCAATCATCATTTTCCTGGCCAATACCGATTTCCAACTTTCTTCAAGGTTTGATCTGCAAAATGTGATTTTGACTGAATCCAGGTCATTTTCTAAGGACTGTAACACAGGTTTCTTGATAGAGATGGTAATTTTGAATCCAAAAGAAAGTGAACTAATTCCCATTTATGCATTAAAACCCATGTCATAACCTTTATTTAATCTAATTTATTTAAAGGACATGCTGATTTGTGATGTATTTGTGGAGTAAAAATAATGGACGTTTTTGTTTATGCATTTTGATTCGTTTACACAACAAGAATAAATAATTTTTAAAATGTATATCTTAACTGTCAATTTCTGTCAGATCTAAAATGATTGGGAAAAATTGGTCAATGTGGATCTCTAACTGTTCTTGAAACTAGATCAGTACCAGCGCTTCGTTTAGTCTCCCATTTTCAAAGCAATGCATCTGATTCGCCGATCATCACATTAACATCTATGGAAGAAATAAAACCTTCAAGACAAATTTATTGGCTCAACATTTATATGTTGTTTTTTTAAGCCGGGATCAATGCGTTTCTTTTTCTTTCATGTGTTGGTTAAACTCAGCAAAAAAAGCATGTTTTGAGGTACAAAAGAGGTGGCTTTGGTCAATACCTGAAAGAGTTAGAACATTAATAAAGTGTAGGTGTAAAAAAGAAAAACAAGATCTCAAAGCAAAGAAACACCTTTTAAAGTAGTGGAAAGAGTCAGACCAAGCTAATTTGACAGTTTACCATTAAGGCACACCACAAAATACCACCTCCCACAAAGGGCTTCATCTGAGAGTTACTAAGCACAGTCCTAAAAAATTCCAGCTTACTGATGAAGGGGGACAGAGATTTCCCCCTGCTCTCTTTTAGCACGCATGTCCAGTATTCCCTCTCTTATTAAAAAGGACAAAACCCTTCCCAATCAGAAATAAAACATTATTTACTTCCACAAAGAGACTTGCAGTACCATGGGAGAGCCGACAACATTGAATCATATTATGCAAACACTAGTGATCCATCAAGCAGGAGTTCCCTATTGCTTTTAATTAATGAGGCCTCAGTGCAGAGCATCTGCACACACATCTTCACACCCAGCAACCCGGATCCATTCACCCGTGTACGCAGCTCAGCCTTATTATTCATTACTAATGAATTATCTGATCCTTGTGTCGTGTGATTAGAACGGATGGTGTGACTTCCTTACGTGAGGCATGCAGGTGTCAGACTCGAATACAGGTGGAGCTCTCGGATTAAAACTCTTTCTTTGACCAGATGTTTTTTGGTCTGAAGTAGATCTGGGAGACGGATGGGTTGCTCATAGGTTAGTGGCGGCATATCAGGCCTCTCTCTCTCGCAAAACACCCACAAAAAAAACATCTGACCAGAGCTGAGCACTGTTGTCACTATGTTGACCCCTACCCTACCCCCCTTCTCTGTTGTAATTTAGCTCAAAATCTATCTGCACCGTTCTGGACATTCCTCCTCTGTCCTCTAGCAGCATCACTCGCTCTTGTATTATTTTCCTCCCATCTTGCGTGACGCATCTCCTCATTGTCTTCAACGAGCGGCATGAAAATAAAACAATTTCCAGCTTGAGATCAATTACAAAACATACGGAAGCTAAATATGACGAAGAGAAAACTCAGCAAGCGACAGCTGGCCATGTTTTGATGACCTGCTCTAGAGGTGACACCATCATGGACGGACACGTGAACACAACATAAACAAAACAACAAAAAACACACAGAACTTAATCGCTTGCAAAATATGCAACTGATAAATTGAAAGATATCCCTAATCAAGTTAACGGCCGTGTTATTGAATTACACTCGTACACATGTATATGGTTGCTCACAGCGGTGGTTAATTGCCAGGTGGTGGAAGATAATGTGTGATTTAACGGACTGATGGATTTGTTTCTGTTTTCTTCACCCATCAGTGAGCAGAGACATCTGTAACAGGGCAAACACTTTCTCTCACACATATAAAAACGCACATCTATAGACACTTTTATTGCCCAATATCGGGGGAAAAATTAAGAAACGTGTGTGCAAACATGTTGGACTTTCCAAAGCCTCATGCATCTGCACGCATGTGTTAGTGTGTAGGGTTGTTAATCCTTGGTAGCCTGTTTCTTGTGGTTGATGACTGGCCCGAGGTTAGGAGCTGCTCGGGAAGCTGCAGCGTCCCGAGGCTTTACAATGTGTTTACCACTCAAACTGACAGCAATAGTACAGCTTATTATTGGCCTTGCAAGCCTCCGCACTACGCTGCGAGTTAGAGGAACTCCAGGGAGGCTGACCGCCAGTGGCTAGAAGGCATGCCAGCCAAGCCTACCGCTGTTGGATGGCAGAGATTAAAATAAATGGCGGAAACAGAACCCGAGAAACACAAAATATATATTTCTAGTGTATAATCGAGGAGATTAGATGGGTTTTTTCTGCAGTTTATCAGTTATTTTGCCTCCAAGTATCCATGGCTCTTTGTCTACTAATTAAATAGGAATGGTAAGACTGGGAGTGTTAGAGATGCACCGATCAGGCCATCTATTTATTTTTTTACGTGAAGCAAAGATTCTCAAAGTGTGGGATGCGCCCCCTGGAGGGAAAACAATCACACTCGGTGGGAGAGGGGGGAGGGGTGTCCCTACTGGTACTGTTTTTTATTTTACCTAAGACAAACTAATTGATTATCTAGTGTTGCAACCACAATAAAAGGGATAGGTATTTCTGACCTTTTTGATGTGCGTTTTTTACTTTCCTTATATATGCTTGTTTCCATGGTGTTAATATAACTGTAAAAACATTTTTTATTAGAAATGTATTTGTTTTTCTTTGCACAATCTACCTTTTTGGTTATTTTAAGACAACAGGTTTTATTTTACCTCTGTATTTGAATAAGTAAAGGCTGATTAAGGAGTTTGGTCTACATTTATAGTTTTAGAAAAACGAAGTTCCATATTTGATTGTATATTTTGATCAAAAAGGAACCATCTGAACGGAAATATGACACTAAAACTTTTTTTCAAAGGCCATCAGTGCAGTCGACCAGCATATTTTGGCCAGCTCTTGCAGCAGTCTGGTTTTTCATTGCGTTTTTACCTCTTCTTCTAATATAAAAAAAGATATTAAATAAATTTTAAAGTTTGGAATTTAGATTTTTTTTTTCTATTCTTGTTCAGCCTTCCTTTGAAGGGCAGGCTTGTCTGAAAATTTTAAGATCTGCTGCTCAAGGAAGTATTACATATAAAATAACTGTAGGTTTAAGAGAAATAAATACCTTTGTGCTTTTCAGACGCAATAGTTTTCAATCCATCAGATAATGAAGGAGTTATCCCCATGTACGCATGAAAGCATATGCTCCTAACCTTTATCTGATTTTTATTAAACTAACAAAAGTGCATTAAAATGTAGATTGCTTGTTGATTCATTTTAAGACCAAAACTGATGGGAATTCATTTTGTTTCAATGCATTATGTGAAAAAAAAACAAAAAAAGATTTTTAACATTTAATTTGAAGATCAACAATCAGAGCTGATCAGAAATAAACTGGCAGTCTCCAATCTCAAACTGATTGATCAGTGCATCTATGAAAAAAGTTATTGCTTCTTACTGATCAGGCCGCTGTCAGGGTGTCGGAGGACAGTGAAGAACAGAAAAACACAGGGATGTGAGGATCAGGGATGAGACAGGTCCACAGAGATCAGAGTGTTCTTTAATTAACCACCTCTTCTTTTTTCTCTTCATAAAAGACACTCGCACTGCACCAGCTAAGAATATTCTGCCTCTGGGATGAAAACAGTAACGGTAAGAAGGGAGGGTGAAAAAAACTGCTGGGCTTTGCAGAACTCGGGTCCAAGAGCGTCAGGTTAAAGGTTAGGTCTGCTCCAGATTATTTTTATTTCTTTTTCTTGGAAAGAAAATAAAAAAAACATATCTGCTGGCTGTGAATGTGCAACAAAAACCAGCAGGCAAATTACTGAATTAAAAGCACGCTTCATCAAGGTTAGCGCTGCTCGAGTTACGCCTTGCTGATTGTGTGGTCGTCCACATCTTTGCTTTCCTTTATGCCTTTAGGCATCCTTTGCAAAAACCAACTTCTGTCTCTGATATAAAAATTGAAGGTGGAATTTTATTTGCATTTATTACCAAAATTAAGGTACAGATTGGGAGGGGGGAGATCTGAAATTTCAGCTAAAACACATTAGCAGTAAGTGTGCAGCATTTTTCTGCTATTATGCTTTCAGTATCACGTCACAGACTAAGACCTTAGTGGTTTCCGCTTCTGTTACTTTATCCACTTCTTACAGCAGTCCTGTTATGAGCTATAAAATAATCCCCCTCGCCTCTAATAGTTTTATTTCACACCATAAGCTAGAAACCGCTGGCCTGCAGTTAAGAGTTGGAGTTTGCGCCGGCGGACACAATTATTTTTGCCCTCTCTGGCCAAAAACCACAGCATATTTTCTCAAGCCTTGTGTAATGTTTGTTCCTTTAATAGTACTGAATCATTATTTTTCTTACTGCTCATCCGTGAATATAATAGATGCAGCAGAACAACACAAAAGATGTTCGGAGCAGTGCCTAGTATCAGAAACCATTCACAAAGACAGGAATCAGTGCATGGTGAGTAAAAGGAAAAGGGTGCAGTAAAGGAAGATAAGACAATTTTTGCAATTGCATTGCAGTGTGAATGCAATGAATCAATCTGCAAGCTATATTTAAAGAAAATGTTTCAACGGCAGATAAACTGCAACCATATGCGTTCATCTTTACATAAATCTACACATGCAACCAAGATTTTTAGTATCCCGCTGCAGACTTGTGCTGCATTCTTTATAAATCCAGTGGCACAGAGCCATGCATGAACTCAGGAGAATGTTTAAATAAAAAACAGGAAAAAAAGATAGAAGCAAAGAGCAAAGGATTAGGAGGATAACAAAATGTCTAAGGCTCTGTGTGTAAACAAGAAAAAGGGGTTTAGGGAGGAATAGAAGGAGAGAGCAACTTGGAGAGGGAGAGATTGAACAGTGACACTGCCACAACACAATGGGGTCAGCATGAAGAAGTGCTCCTAATTGAATCACACAGAAGAGAAGACAGTAAAACAGAGGAGAATGGAGCTGGAGGAGTCACATTCTCTTCATTTCTCTCTGCATGAATATAGAGGGAATAAACTGTTACAAGCAGACTAGAAGGAGCAGGAATATAAATATGCTTGAGCAGCTGTGGAGCAGAAGGTGTTGAAAAGATGTTTTGGAGCCACCTTGACCGCACAGTGGGGGTCTGGCAGAGCAGGATTCAAAAATAGCTCCACTGAATTTTTTGGGGGGTCTTGTGCAACCTTTTCTATCAAGAGGGAAAAATAGATGTGCATGCATTTAAAAAAAAAAACACATGCAAAAAGAGCAGGAAATGCAGTTAAAGTGTGAAACGAGCAGTCCAGTTTAAATGCAGAAGGTAGAATGGTAGAAAGATTGGGATCTTACTGTATGTTGGAGCTGTTCCAGTAAACGGAGTGCCTGTTGGCTGACACCTGGAGCACGCTGCCCCAGGTGAGACTCGTAAGCACCCATAGAGACAGCGCTGCCAGAGCCATGCTCCCGGCTCCTCTCTCGGTCCCTGCGGCCACTCTCTCTCTCTCTCCCTCTCTCTCTCTCTCTCTCTCGGTCACCCCACCAAACAGCGCGACTCAAACATCCCACCAATGCCTAACAGGCGAGGAGAGGGCAATAAAAAAACAAAACAATGAAAAGCAATTAAAAAAGCTTCATGCATGCATGCATACTTTCAGAGATGCTGCTTAGTTAATAGGTGTTGCAAAAGTCTATTGTGAAACCAGAATGTGCGAACCTCCTGCTCCTCCTGTTCCACCAGCGGATCCCAGAGCTTCAAACAACGGGGTTTATGGTCCGTGTTTATAAGCGAGGCGCCCCCCCTTCTTCTCACCGGGGAACTGCTGCTGCTGAGGCCGCCGGAGAAGTGTCGCAGGTCGGCGTTTGGTCCAAGCGGGTGGTCGGTGCTCCTCCAGATCTTTAAAGCAGTCCGAGAAAGAGTTGCGTGCAGCTTGATTAAAAAAAAATACAAAATAAAATTAAAAGTATTCAACACCAAAAAAGTCCTCCTGTTTTTAAGTGTTTTTTTTTATCTGTTGCAGTTTACTTCCTTTCCTTTTCTTCCAATAAATGCGCAGATCTCAGATCTGCAGCAAAGCAACAAAAACAAAATCTAGCCTTCTTCCTTTCTACAACCATCGTGCATGGTGAGCAGGCTGCCCGCACGTCTTTCTTCTCCTCCTCCTTCTCCTCCTTCTCCTCTCTTACTGTTTGGTAGGCAGCACTCGTTCACGTCCTAACTCCACCCTCCCACCCCCTGCGAGCGAGAGACAGAAAAAAAAGGCGCATTCCTCCAAGATTTGTGGCGGAGTTGCAGCACATCACCGGACATCAGGACTTCAAGGTTTGTCCTCCAACACAGCGGTGCTGCAAAAGTAAATCGCTCTCTTCATGCGAGCTAGCAATCGTCTGCTGCCAGTTTTTCCCCCATCAATGTTCACAAAGGTCACCACTGTAAAACAGACGTGCAAGCGCGCACAATTGCCTTTTTAATCCAAAGATGGGAAAAAATCAGCTACATCCAGGGGTGGACTGGGACAAAAATTCAGCTCTGACATTTTCTGTCCAGACCAGCATTATCAGACGACACTACATAAAAGTCCACAAATCTCGGAGCATCTCCTCTCATGCATACTATAGTACAAATGAGAATCATATTCCTTGATAGCAGTTAACAAATAAAGCACAAAACTGTGAACTCAAGGACTAAAACTGACAGCTATGGCAATCAATCACTCAGTATTTATTCATTATAGTGTCAACAGAACAACAGAAGTTAGGTCATGACTAGGGGTGGCATAAATCAAGTATGAATTCATAAAACATTATAAGACACATGACATACTCAAATCAGAGACGTCTCAGTAGTAGCCAAAAAGGGAAGTGGAGGCAGTGAGAGAACAAGCCCCAAAACAAGAAAAAAGAAAAGTGTCCAAAAATGGTATGCCTGTTTAAATTAATGACCAATCACAAACACGAAACGAGGGATTCGAGGGTCATTTGTACTTCACATTGCATTGAATTATCTAATGCAAATCTTTAATTGCGTTTTTCTCAAATGAGTTTTTTCCAACATTCAAAACGAATAATTTTGAAATCAGTTATACCTATATACACCAAACTTTCCACAATTGTTCTATGCTAGCTGCAAAAAAAAATACAGAACGATTTGTCAATACATCGTTCCAAACAATATATATTGGCCTATGTGCTATTTTGCATAAAAAAAACAGGGCGAAAATGAGTTTTTTGGAGCTACTTACACTGTTTTTTGAAGTGATGAAATGAAATAAACCTATTTCCTTCTGTAAAAAGTTTTTGAAGATTTTTTCTAATCATATAACATATATGATTAGAAAATTAAAGAAAAATTAAATCTGTCTCTCACCAATTTTGAGATTTACAAATATATGCAAATTAGCACATTTTTAACCAGATTACACCTCATTTGCATATCTAAACAAAAAAAATATATATCAAACTTCTAATACAAAAGATGTTTGTTTTAATACTAGGATTAAGTTGGTCAAGTTTCATGAAGGTATCTTGAAGGTAACTTTTTTCCCTATTCACCTGTAGTGTCTCCCCTTAATGTTTACTGTTGCTATGGCAACCAGAGACCGCTGCTGTTGGTAGCTTTCACAATTTGGCATATTTAACTAAATCAAACGCAACTACCAACAGTCAGCCCTTCAACTCTGGGTAATATGTTGTCACAAGTATTCATTTATTCAGGTCACATCGCAGTCAATGTAAAACTGTTTTATACTTTATTTTGGCCATGTCTCAAAATGTAGCCGAGCCGACTCCACGCTAACCTTACTTACCATGGAGGTCTCCACTTGCGCGTCTCTTCCCGCAGCAGCACCTGCTGCTGGGGTGGTGACCCCGGCACCAAATAAGTCTGCCAACCTTAAACATTTAGCAGCTTCCACCTCGAGATTTCAGCTTTTTGAGCCGTACTTTTTCAGCGCCACCGGAGCGTTTCTTACCCTTCTCCATTTTCAGCTCAGCAGCATCCTGTCCCACCACTCCGGCCCATGTCATGAGGTCCCGCCCATCCTGGTTTGTGTTGTGATTGACAGCACTGTCATGGCTCTCCTAGGCTGTCAGCCCATGATGACAAACATAGACCAATAATATGTGTCGATGCTGGCAACACACTGCTAGCCCTCTGTATCCAATTGGCCGGTCCAATTGGAGGGAATTTAGAGAGAGGAGAAAAAAAACAAAACAAAACAAAAAACAGCCGACCGGCCCACATTGGGTCAACGGCCCACCGGGATGATTCCCGGTATGCTAGATGGCCAGTCCACCCCTGACTACATCCATATATTAATAAAGTCAGATTCTCCTACAAACACTGTAGGTTAGTTGAATTCATCTTATTGGTCCTCCTCATGAAGGGGGAAATCCCTCTGGGAAAATGTGACTCACCACAAAACTGAACCAAATGTACCTTCTTTTGTAAGTGATTCACGTTTAAAGCTGCACTGCCTTGCAGAAGAATTCATACACATTGAGCCTTTTCACATTTTGTCATATTTCAACCTCAGTCCTCAGTAGCTATACATTTGTTTTAAGTGATAGACTAACACAACATGACTGTTATATTGTAGGGTAAAATATGACACTTGGTTTAGGACGTCTTTTGTTTAACAGATACAAATATGTAAAGTGTTTGTTTTCAACCTCTCTGTGTTAACAGATTTTTACCTTTCACTGCAGTTACAACTACATGTCTTTAGAGGTGTGTCTTCACCAGCTTTGCACATCCAGATATTAAAGTGTTTGCCCTTCTTTTTAAACACTTCAGTTAAATTTGATGGAGAGTGTCTGAACAGTGGTTTTCAAGTCTTGCCACAGATTCTTGAATGGATTCAGGTTTGGACTTTGATTGGGCCATTGCAACACAAAGAATATGTGCTGAGCTAAACAAACCAACCACCAGGCCATAGGCCGCAAGTATAGGTTTACTATGTGTTTTTTTTATAGTTATGTTTTTGAAGATCACAACGATAGCGATATTTTATTTCAGAAAAAAACCCAGAAACATCTGTCTGTTTCTTTTAGTTGGCTTGGAACATAACAGCTGGCAGGGAGAAGCATTGCAACCAATTCCCCTATCCCACGCCGGGGTTTGGTATTTTTTACAACGTGAGAGCTTCCCTTAGCAAAATGTGCCCTCTCCCCCCAGTCTATAACTATTTATTTTTATCATGCAGTCAGTCTAAAAAGACTGGTTTCATTTATTTTGATTTATGCCATTCATTTGTAGCTCTGACCATCTGTTTGGAGTCTTGATCAAAGATGAACCTCTGTCCCAATCTTGCAGCTTCTACCAACAGGTATTTTTCAATGATTTTCCTCTATTTAGGTCCACCCATCTTTATATCAACTCCAACTAGTTTCCTATCCCTGCTGAAGAAAAGAATCCCCACGGCGTGATGCCGCAGCCACCCTGTTTCACCATGGGGATAGTGTAATCAAGGGGATGTGCAATGTTAGTTTTACACTACAGATAGCCTTTTGCATGTTAACCAAAAAGTAAACATTTGGTCACATCGGACCAGGATCACTCTTCCGCAAGTTAGTGGAAGAGACTTTAAACAAGTCCCCTTGTGTGGCTTTCTTTCAATGACAGTTTCCTTCTTGCCACTCTTCCATAAAGGCTGGATTTGTTGAGAGTATTTGACTAAGAGTTTCCTACTGAGAGAATCTGCCATTTGAGCTGTGTATCTATCTCTACAGCTCCTCCAGAGTTTCCACAGACGTCTCCAGAGCTTCATCCCTGATCTGTCTGCTCTGTTCCTTGGTCTTCATGGAGTTGCTTGTTCACTGATGTTCCCTAAGAAACCCCTGAGAGCAGCACAGCTGGATTTATTGATTGCATTTCAGTATACTGGCTGTAATGAGACAAAATAGGAAAAAGTTTTTGAGATGTGAATACTGTTGCGGGGTAACTATACATCTTCATTGTCTGTCATACTATTTTACAAGAATCATAGATGTCTGATGAGTTGAAAGAATGCTAAAGCTCCATAGCTTCATCACCTTCAATAAATGTTTGAAGTATTATTTGTTGTGAGAGAAAGGGGAGACTGGAAAAGAGACAGGGAAGGGGAGAGAAAAAGAGAGGACTGGTGTATAGGAGTGAGATTGTTACAGTTTTCTTTTTGCCTGCTGGGAATGAGTTGGTTAAGGAGAAGTCAGAATGATTTATTGGGAGAAAAAAAGGAGGGAAATAGAAAGAAGAAGAGCTAGAAAGGAGGGAGAGATGAGATGAGATGCCATCGGGGAATCCCTTTGTCTCCTCCAGTCCTTCCATTCCTCTCATGAGCTGTCCATTTAATCCCCCCGCCCTGATTCCTCCTTCTCTTACCTTATTCAGGGAGGCTCAGTGAAAACTTTTTTTCCACTGTGTGATCCATGCTTTCTCCCTGTGCTAGTTTGGGTCTGTATTTGGACCCTGGTGGTCTTCATGTCTGTTCTGCTTCTGCCGCTTTCACCATCTCTGTGTTGGACATGAGGGATGGAATATTTTTATGAGCACTGCTTATTTACCTCCTGCCATTTCTGCTCTATCATTCCTTCCCTCTTCGACTGGATTGTGCATTCCAGGCAACCACGACTGTTTTTCCTTGGGATCAAATCTGACAGACCAGAGAAAATTATTTACCCAAGGTACATATCTCTGGAGGCCGCCAGGTGCCAGGGGGTGAAATACAAATAAAATTCATTCCCTCAGTTTGGTAAATCCGTGAACATGGATTTTTTTTCCTCTTATTTTTTTCTTTGGTTCAGTGAAGTTCACCTTCCCCCAACTGCAGGATTTAAAAAAAAGAAAACAAAAACATATGTCTTGGGTTGGGACAGCAAAAATTTAATGGCTTCAATGCAGGTTGATAATGTCACATTAGGTCTAAATAATAACAAGTAGGCTCTATGACACTGATAATAATTTAAGATTCTGACATTGATTTTGAAGCATTTTCCTCTTGTCTGTTGGACTTTAACACTCAAGAACATTTCTCAGATGAAAAATATTTTGATTAATGCCGCGTCTACACCGCACGCTTTGTTGCCATCAAAAAACGCTCACTAGAGCGTATACATTTTTAAGCCTGAAGCTTGCAAAGTCCGCAACTTGTTGAGCAAAAAAAGAGAGCGTGGGCGGGGCTTCCTCTGTTGCCGTATGTTTTAAACAATGGCGAATCATATCGAGAGAGTGGCTTGGCTTTATTTGATAAATAAAGCTAGACAACATTGACGTCGGGAGCATTAGTACCATTTGTGGAGGCACCCTATTCTTGAGAGGCGTTCTGAGTTTGGAGAGTTTAACCATTTGCTCCAGGAGCTGCATATGGATGAGGTTTGCTTTCAGCACTACTTTAAATGTGTAGTGACATCACTACAGTGAGACACTCTGATTGGTTGATGCTCAGGGGACAATGAAGAAGTTCAGCTAGCTGGCTTTTGCCGCTTTGAAGCTTGGAAAGTAGCAAAAGCTTCAAAAATTGCAGCAGCCAAAGCACACAAAGCACTGCAGAGACTCTGACGGCCTCAACCAGAGACTTAACATGTAATGTTGCTGTTCTAGGCGTTGACGTTTTGGGCGGTGTGAACGCGGCATAAGATCAGACAGGTCATACAGCTGTGATTAGTTCCATTTTACTCGTTTAAGCTTTAGCCTGGAGAGAGTGTTATCTACAAGGGCAGTTTGTGACTGGATTCTCTTTGAGTTTCTTAAGAATCTGTTAGAAAAAATGAAAAGATTCAATTTTTCTGATTGACTACATAACAGGAGGTGGTCACCCTGGAAGCTTGCTCAGAGAAAGCATCAGAACACAGAACAAGGAGAACCTTAGCTGAGTCAGAAGCAAGCCTGATCAATTTGCCTAGTTTAGTTAGGATAAATGTTTTTGTCTACATACACATTTATGCCAAAGCTTTAACTTCCTAGTTGATGTCTTTAGATGCTGTCATTATTTCCACATGATGTCATTTTCAGATAGTGATATCTATTTTGAGAAGTTCATAAAGTTCCCACGTTTCAAAACACCCAAACATGTTTTCTCTTCCTAAAATCTTGGCTGTTTTTTTATTTTCTTCTTGATGTCACAAGGAAGTGTCATGTTGTCATCAAGCTTTCTAACGTACATGCTGAACACAACCAGCGAGACTAGTTGTAAAATGAAAAGATTGCATTGAAACAAGGAATTTTTTTTTTTTTTGATGATGATCACAGGAACCAGGGGAGTTGTACAGAGGAGTGGGGAGAAACAGGACTGTAGAAGGGAAATCCAGAGGTGAGTATTAAATCTTGATTTGGTGAATGGATTTGATTGAACTCAGGTGAGGCTTACTTTTAGGTGATGTGATTGACACTAGGGAGAGAGCTAGGAGTCCAGGATGTCTGCGACAACTTAGAGAGGAGTTCCAGAGGGAGCCGCAATAAAAAGAGGACAGGTAAAATTCACTAGGAGTTTCTCAGGGACAGCCACAGAGGACTATCGGTTACCACAGTGGCAAAACATCAAGGGTCTGAAACCCGGCTTCTCTTATCCAGCCAGTGATGAGGCTCAACAAGCTGCAGGTGTGTGGATCTGCACAGCATGGCTCCACCCTCGACAGTGATGGGCGGGTTCTAGTCTCAGGTAGGTCCCTGGAGGAGATCACTGGAAAGGTGGAGAAAAAGGAATGCAGAAAAACAAACACCGCAGACTCCTAACAAGAAGCAGAGCTCTGAGATTCTGCCTTAACATATTCTGCCTCCATTATACTCAAATGCTCCAAATTAATCAGAAGCTTACAAAGTCAAACCTGGGCTTTCCTAAACTGTTGACCATCATATTTATTTTAGCATATATAAACCTCTGATTTCAAAGAACGTAAACAACACATATACAACTTTATGAATATAAAAAAAATTAACAAACAATTTTTCTCCATTGTTATTCTGGCATTTATCAAATAGAAATCATTTTAACTGACCTAAAACAGGACAAGGAGTCTGATTGAAGTGAGGAAAAATAGGTCATCCATTATTTTATGCAGTGTATGCAAACATCTGGTTTCAAATGTAAGTAACACATTTTAATTTACTTTTACAGATATTGTTCCAGGATCATTCAGGTTGGAATTTTGAGGCTTAGATTTGCAGAACAGTTGGATTACTTTTGTATTGAGGTCATTATGAGAAATGACCTAAGGCCTGGCTTCATGCGTTGTTGCTGGAGCTCTCATGACATTTCCAGCCCAGAGCTGGCACACAACACATGTGTCCAGAGCTCCTAAGTGAAACCTTGGAATCTAATCAGAGCTCTCTCTTGGTCCTAATGATTTGATTTGGGCTCATGCTTATTTTCTTTGTGCTCAGCAAGTAAACAACGCAGATGTGAGCTCAGCGGGACACCTAAATATGGAATTTTCTTTTGTATCCATCTGATTCCGATGGATTTCTTGATTCAAGAGTCTCTCTTTCACTCCGCCTAATGCTCGCTCTCCTCCATGGCCTGCTTCACTGTTCACTGTTGTGTTAGTAAATTGTACTGACACTCTCCCTCCCCCCCACCTCTGTCTGCTCCCTCACCACCTCCCCTGCTCTCCCTCCCTCCCTGTCCCTCTTTCACCCGAGTGACTGACACGAATTTTCAATTTCTCTGTTTACCTTTCACTGCTGTGCCTAAAACAACACTGATACAGGCTAAGAGCAAGGAGGAGGTCTGGGTAAAGCGAGGAAGGGGGGTAGATGGAGATGAGCGTGGAAGGACGAGGGGAGAGGTGACACTAAGACTGTGGATGAGGGGGCTGTAGGGGAGGTGGGGATGCAAAAATGAGAGAAGTGCAAAAAGAGAGAGAACAGGGCTTTCTCTGTGTTTTTGGTTTCAGACGAATCCAAGAGGGAAAAAGAAGGAGTTGGGTCTGGGAGGGTGGGGGTTACAGGAAGGAGAAGGGGAGCCGATACTTCTGAACAGTCACGCAAACTTATTCAACAGAGTGGATGGAGTGAGGAAGGGATTGACAGGATGGAGGAGATTGTGAGTTGAGGGCTGGGAGAAAAACTTCGATGGGGGCACAGAACATTAGGAGTGCAATGAGATATAGAGAGAGGGGGAGATTTATGAAGGTGCAAAAAGAGAGGGAGGACAGCAAGAGTGATGGTAGAAAGACTTTCTTTTCTTCTTAAAGAGGAAAAGAGCGAGAATAAAGGGGGGGAGCTCAGAATAGATATGCTCTCAGCAGCATGAAATATTGAACGAAGGAGAGCGAACACAAGGAGGAGCACAGAAAATGGAGGGACTGATAAAGACAAATACAATCGTTTTATTTGTGTGTTGTTTTGGGGGAACAGAGGAAGAAGAAGAAGAGTGGGTGACAGAAATATGAAGAATAGCAGCTTGTGGCTGGAGAGCAATTTACACACACATAGACACGCATACACGCACACACACACATACAGAGGCACTCTGTCGGGGCTTTGAGTTTAGATTGCTCCCATGTGTGGCGGAGCTGTGCAGAATTCGTCAGTGTCGAAAATATCACACTGCAGAATGTGTTTCATCACTACTTGCACCAAACCATCACACACGCGCTCACGTTTTTGCACATATGCATGCCCCACCACCACCAACCCCTCCTCCTCCCCCATCATCCTTTGATCTCACTTCTCACTGATCTTCTCTCTTTCCATGTCAAATATTTAGGCTGTGTTTGGCAGGTTTGATGAAAATTACCATGGAGAAATGAATTTATTTATTTAACTTCCACATCATCAGAAGTCGGTGTCTGTAGCTCGGAGCAGATAGGAGTTGATCCAGATTTAAAAAATAAGAAAACAGTAATGCTGAGTTTAATGTTTCACATAATACAACAATTAAAGGGATCTTTGTTGAACTGTTTCTCAAATTCTCACGAGATGTTTTAGTGAAGCAGAGAAAACTTTTTGTGGTTTAGAAGACACTTCTGACTGTTACAGACACAAAATGATGAGTTAGCACAATTATGTGGGCTAAATGAAAAATTTAAAGCAGACTTTGCATCAACTTTCTTTACTTCAGACATGGAAGTAGATTACTTTAGCAGCACAACTCACAAGCTGTATCTCATACGGGGTGGCAGTGCTCTATCACCCTCTGTGTCTTTTAGTAACTAAGAAATCTGTATTCACTTACTCTGCATTTTTTTTTTCCAAAGATCATGAATCAGATGGGTGTTTGAGAGAAGAGAGTGAGGAACTCACAAAGAACGAGTATGTGCAGAACCGAGTGTGCCTTATATTGACTGATTAGGAATTATCACTATATTGGAAACTACAGATAATATGAATCCTTTAAAAACTCACAAAACCAAAAGATATATTATTATTATATTATATTATATTATATTATATTATATTATATTATATTATATTATATTATATTATATTATATTATATTATATTATATTATATTATATTATATTATATTATATTATGTAGCTACAATAAATAAGTCACATGCCACATGTCATTTAAATTTTTTTGTAGTAAAATAAATTAAATTGAGGGCCTGTCAAAGTGTTTTACAATTGAACAAAACAACTAAACTTTAAATATAACATTTATTCTCAAATGTTATTAACATATTTCAAATAATTGATTTAGTGCTTTTAATGTTACACAATTCAAACACAGTACATTTGTTATTTATGTAACAAAAGAAGCTAATGTAGTCTGTTTAAATTCCTATTTAAAATTTATTCAGTTGAGAATATGTTTACCTCTGTCTTAGAAAGGTGTCAAATGAAAGAAAATGAAAAGATTATATGGTTTTTACCGTATATTCTGTCAATTCATGTTACTTTATTATTATTATTATTATTATTATTATTATTATTATTGTTATTATTATTATTATTATTATTATTATTATTAATAATAATAATAATAATAATAATAATAATAATAATAATAATAATAATAATAATAATAATCTCTATTGGTAAAAATATACTTTTGTTTATTCCTTTATTGAAAAAATACTGATACACGAAAGCATATTTTACTGTATTAGGGAGTGTATATCCCTAAATGCACGTTTTATTTAATACTATTTTTTTATATTAGACTGATTCCAGTTTTATAAGGAATGCACATATTGTATTCATAATAAATAGTTTAATGAGTGAAGAAAATTTATAGATATGAATAATAGTTTTTTATTTTGTTTTTTTGCAGTCTAAAATGTTTGAAATAATTATATCTATTATTATTATTATTATTATTATTATTATTATTATTATTAATAATAATAATAATAATTATTATTATTATTATATTTATAATTATTATTATATCAATATATATATCAACTATATTATATAATTTAGCGCTACTTTCAAACAACCAGAGAACCAAAAACAGGATGAAAAAACTCATAATGTTTAATAAGGTTTTTTCGATAAACATCAGACTTTTTGGAATAGAATTTTGACTTAATTTAAATGACCTATATAATATTTTTTTCCTTCAGTGGAAAAAAATTGTAAACTCCCAGTACTTGTATAGTGCCTTATCTAGTCCTGAGGACTCCTAGTGCTTCACACTACATCCAGTCATTCACCCATTCATGCACACATTCACACACTGGTGATGGTAAGCCACATTGTAGCCACAGCTGTCCTGGGGCACACTCACAGAAGTGAGGCTGCCGAACACTGGCGCCACCAGCCCCTCTGACCACTACCAGTAGCCAAGGTGGGCAAGTGTCTTGCCCAAGGACACAACGACTGAGATGGATGACTCGAACCTGCAACAGAACGAGCTCCTACCTCCTGAGCCACGGTTGCTCCGGTGCCTCTAGTTAAAATTTCAACATTAAGCTAATTATTAAAATCAGCAATAATATAATAATAACATAAAACTTGGAAACAAAATTAAACAGAGCTAAAGTTATTTTGATAGCCTGTCTATTTTGAGTTGATGACCATTTTTTGACCAAAGGTTTTGTTAAAATTGCCAAATTTCTGTCCTAATAGCACAAACCCCCAAATAACCCAGCTGTTTTTGTGTGTATTTGGACCTGGTTATTTGTCATATTAAATTTAAAAAATCTATAAAACTAGAATTTTTTTTTTTATCACACTGAACATAAAGTAAGTGTGAGTTTATATTTTGAAATGATCTGCGCCTTTATCAATTTTGAGTGTTCAAGTTAAGATTTAGAGTTTGAAAATAATGATAAAATGCTAAATATATTATTTTAAGTGATTGTTAAACCATTGTTAAATCGTAAAATGACAATGATGCCTCCCAATATAGAGCAGACTCCAAAACTGATGGACTGGATGTTTAAATGTACACATTTTACCTTCTTGAAAAGATTGACCAAGCCAATACATTAATTTGACTGATAGTCATTGTAAGAGAGCAGAACCAATCCAGCTTTTGATGGATGGGGTTTACCTTGAGGAATGGATGTAAGACTCTGCAGTAAGAAATGTCAAACTTATTGACATCCTCTCTGAGACATGCAGTTGCAATTGCAACTATAGAAGACTCCCCTGCTGACTTTGATATTCCGAGTACAAATACATCATAAGGTTTTCTCTCTTTTCTACATTGATTGTTTATTGCCTTGTTTCTTTTGTCTTTTTTCTTGTTTATTTCATAATTAAATAATTTGCACCCTACCACAATTCATATTGCACTGATCAATAATGAAGGACTTGAGACTGGCCTGGAGGTTCATCTACCTTATGGACAACAACCCTTAACACAAAGTCAGAGCTTCAAAGGGACGATTTAGGTTGAAGCACAATCATATGGTAGAATAGCCCAGTCAAATTCTAGACATAAATCTAATTATGAATCTGTGGTAAGACTTAAAATGTGCTGCAAACAGATGTTCTGCATCCTATCTGAGTGAGTCTAAACTATTATGAAGAGAGAAATGGATAAAGATTTAAATCTCTAGAGACATTACCCCAAAAGACTTGCAGCTGTAATAGCAGGGGAAGTGGGAAAAATAGGTGACTTAAGGGGCCTGAATGCAAATGCTTGCAACACTTTTCAGATGTTCATTTGTAAAAGAATATGAAAGCCCTATATCGTTTTCCTTCCACTCCACATTCATGCGCTACTTTGAGTTGGTCTATTACTTGAATCCATATTGAATACTATGAAGTTTGTGGTTGTAAATTGACAAATGTGCCATTCAAGGGGTCTGAATGGTTTTGAAAGGGGTTGTGCGCCTAAATAGTAATTCCTTGAATATTTGAATCCACATTCTCTGTTAGAAACCATGAAACGTTCAGGCCACTTTAACAAATGATTAATGCAATGTGGGCTTGTGTATCTGTGGTTTATGAGCAACTTTCTGCAGCATGGAAGTATGTGCACAGCTTAGACAAATGTTCCTGATGCCTCATATATCACAAGTCTCCATACTGTATTATCCCATGAGTGCACTTCTGCAGACAGTGCAGAAACAATGAAGACAGCCGGTTCACACACATGCACACTCACACAGATAGACAGCCACATGCACAAGAAGAAACCCCTCCTTCCATGGATAGACACACATGCAAACACACAGAAAGGAACAGGTGCATGTTGAAAAAGCCAGCTGCCAGCCATTCTTTGAAACATCTACATTTCATCAGCCACAGCAGCGGTGGTGGTGGTGGCGGCGTGCAGCAGCAGCACAGGTGACACCGAGCCCAGTGGGCACCAAGACTAAGAGACTGGGAGGAGGTTTAACATAGACTGTCATCTCAGGTCAGATTTGCATTTTCCTTTTATTGTTAAAGGTTAGGTATTCCAGAGGCTAAGCTCATCTGATAAATGCCAAAAGGCACCTTCCACCCACAAGGACAGCTTACTCAAGCATTTGATGGCGACATCATGTGTGAAGTGAGTTGAAAGGATAGGGGGAAGATTTCAGACCATTTGGATCAGTGTTATCGGTACCCAGTCGGCGTCCTCTGCTCCTGTATCTCTGTCTTTTCTTTTTTTCCTCTATTTCTGCCTTTCTTTCTCATTGCCTGTAGCTTCCTCGTTGTCATTCTATCTCTGTTGCCTTTTTTTCCTTCATCCTCTGCTGCTGCTGCTGTCTCCTTCATTTGGGCTATCTCTGTTTCCCTGATCCTGTCGTTCCCTTTCCTTTCGCTCGGCTGGTGTGAGAGTCATGATACATTAACCTCTGACCCTCAGCAGGGGGTGGCACCAACTGGCTTGTAATTGCTATCAATGCTCCATGTATGCATGGGGAGCATGTTTTTTTTTTTTCATTTGGAAAATATGATGAATATCTGACCAAGTTGGGGCTGACAGAAAATGTAATCATTTCACCACATTTTGCGTTGTGATGGTGGATTACAGGTGTGCAGTCAGAACCACAGAAGATGAAAAAATATATTTCTGCTGCTGTAAGCAAACTGGAGCTTACTAGCGTCTATATTCACAAAATTCTCCAAAATGTTATCACACGCACACACAGACACACTCCCAGTTTTCTGTATTCTGTCACGTTAACCTTCAAACTTCTGTGTAGTTTTTAGGATTTTATGTGATAGATTAATGCAGAGTTTGGAGTAATCATACAGTTGAGCACATGGTTTTGAAACGATTTACAAATAAAAAAAATCTAAAAGTCACAATTTAATATACTTTTAGTCCCATTTATTCTGATACCCCAAATTAGAACTCAGTCCAACCAACTACAATCAGAGGTCCCTACAAAACAAAATACAGTAAACCTGTGTGAAATCTAATCTCATTTTAAATCCCACTGTTCTGTGAAGGCCTCAGAAGTCTGTAAGAGAACATTAGTGAACAAACAGCATCGTGAAGACCAAGTCAGGGAGAAAGTTGAGAACAAGTTTAAAATATCTCATATCTTATAATTTGAACATCTCACAGAATCTAATATTTATCAGAGAAGCAGCCAAAAGGTTTTTGCAAGGCTGGATCAAAGCTTTGTCGAATTTGAATTGGCGCCACTCTTCCTATTCAGAACATCACCACCAATTACAGACTTTTAATACAGATTCGGTAGAATTAGAGAGAGGGAGTCAGATTTAATTGGTCGAGCTTAAAGGAATAATTAGATTTTATTTGCACAAGGAAGCCGACCTCAAAAACAAAGAACATATTAAATTCGTAGCAACAAATTAGAACTATAACACAACAATCAAACAATGAAAATTGTTCTTTCCACTTGTGTTACATGTTACATTTAAAATGTAAACAGTCTCATATATCTTAATTCATCTGTGCTGAACCCATCAGGTTAAATTTAATAGTATTCCTATTCCCAAAAAAACAATACAAAACTGATAGATTTATGTGTTAAAATTCAAGCATTTATCTAAAGCCCCTGATAGTTTGGGGGTCCTAAGCAGTGGCTTACAAAAGCCCAGTAGGTGCTGCAGAGACACATCACCCAGAATCTGTTTTGGAGGAAACCTTGAGTTGTGCAATTCACAAATCTGGTCTTTATTAAAAAGTGTAAAGAAAAAAGTCCTAGTTAAAAGAAAACAAAAAGACTTCCTACATGGGTTGTAGCAAACATGTAGGGAACACCACAAACATCTGAAGGAAGGTACTCAGGCAAGAGGAGACCAAAATGTAACTTTTTGATTACATTTCCTCGGCAAGAACAGTAAAACTGACCAGAGTTGATGGGGAGCTGTATAGAGTTAATACAGAGTAAAACCTTTTAGAGGTTTGAGAA
The DNA here is from genome assembly GCA_963556495.2 of Valencia hispanica. Classification (NCBI taxonomy): domain Eukaryota; kingdom Metazoa; phylum Chordata; class Actinopteri; order Cyprinodontiformes; family Valenciidae; genus Valencia; species Valencia hispanica. The sequence goes on from OY747710.1 coordinate 23,704,421, forward strand.
ACTTTAAAGGTTCGCCTCGCAGCAGGACAACAACCTGAAACATAATAGAATGTTTTAGACCAAATCCCATTTGAAGTTAGAAAGACCCAATTAAAGTTCAGACCATGTAAATCAAGATCTGTGGCAAAACTGATGTTCACAGAAACTCGCCATCTGACCTGTCCTAGCTGGAGCTATTTTATGAAGAAGAATGGGAATACATTTTAATCCCTAGATGTGCAAAGCTGGTGGAGGAATACTGCAAAAGACTTGCAGCTATAAAGGCAGTGAAAAAGGGATCTATAAAGTGTTGACTCAAGAGGGCTAAACACACACCAAACTTTTCACTTTATTTTTAGTAAAAAAAAAAGACCTTCTTTCCCACTTCAAAATTTGGCACTACTTCTTGATGGTCCGTCACATAGAATTACAGTAAAATACATTGAAGTTTATGCTGGCAACATAACAAAATGTGAAAAGGTTTAATTGGGAAAAAAGTATATATATATATATATATATATATATATATATATATATATATATATATATATATATATATATATATATATTTGTAAACCACTGTAAATATCTCTAAAATGCTGTCTTGAACTGGATTTGAATGGCATATGACTGGGGCAAGGGCTTTACCCGGTTCTGGAGCCTTTCTGATCAGGTTTCGAATTTGAAAAATGTGCATATCTGTGTGTTATTCTGTTTTCACGTGTGTATACAGTGTCGTTTCTATGAACCAAAGACTGACTCCCAGCAGTCCTTTGTCACGCTGACTGACTGCTGAAAGGCTGAAAGCAGGAAAGCCCTTTCAGACTGCGGAACTAAATGATGGCAGGTACTCACCTCTCCGCCACTCGCAACAATAACACAATACAGACCAGTCATCAGCAGCCCTGTCATCTCCATCTGTAAATGCACTTCACAAAACCCCCTCAGTCTCTCCGTTTTCTTTGGCTGCCAGTCAAACTTGTATTACTGTCTTTTAAACCCATTTGGTCTTTACATAGGCAAAAAGAAAGCCAAATCCAGAGAAAATATATATCTGTTTGGAGTTTCTTTGAATTTTAGCCATACCTGCAGAAGTAAAAAGCAATCGAAGCAGTCCTAATGTGGATAATCAGTTTTATATATGAGATAATATTCATGTGGTTCTTCAGATAACGGCCCATAAAAAAAATGAAAATGCTCAATTTGCTCACAAACGGGTCACAAACGGCCTAAAGATTGGATGCAGCCCTTGGATCATCTGTATTGTCTTTTCTGTTTTGTGGATAAACAACAAAACATGAAAAACAACTTAAGAACAAATTATGTTATTAAATAGATAAACATAAATAAGCTTGACCAAAAGTTGAAGCCTCCAGACAACAACATTTAACATCCAGGTTATTGATAAGGATTGTATTGTATTGTAAGGATTGTGATCTCAACAAAGAAATCCTAAAAAAAAGCAGAGGAACCCTCAAAATATCTTTTCACATCACATCACATCATTATTATCTCAAGGCATCTTACAAAAGAGGTCCAATTCATATAATGTACACTCTGATTAATTTAAGAACTAATTACATGTAGTTCATTTAACAAAATATTTAAACAAATAGACATTTTCAAGGTGAGGAAAACGTTTTGACACACTGAACACATTAAGAGCTTGTGTTAACCTCTTTGGCTGAAATAACTTCAGTGAAACATTTCTTTTGCAGTCTCAGGAGATGAAATCGATACCTATAATTTGACTTTTCCCACTTTCTTCTTGTTGCACCGTGAATCCGAGAGGACAGTAGTTGCGGTTATGCTGTATGTCTGGAATGTATGACATACAGGTGAAACTAAAAAACTTAGAAAATCATGCAAAAGTTTATTTATTTCAGTAATTCAACTTAAAAGGCAAAACTAATATATGAGATAGACTCATTACATGCAAAGCGAGATATGGCTTATGGCTTAAGAAAACCCCAAATTCTAATTCTCAGAAAATTAGAATATTGTGAAAAGGTTTAATATTTTAGGCTCAAGGTGTCACACTCTAATCAGCTAATTAATCCAAAACACCTACAAAGGGTTCCTGAGCCTTGAAATGGTCTCTCAGTCTGGTTCAGTAGGAATCACAATCATGGGGAAGACTGCTGACCTGACAGTTGTGCAGAAAACCGTAATTGACACCCTCCAAAAGGAGGGAAAGTTCCCAAAGTTTTGTATCAAAGCACATCAATAGAAAGATATGTAGAAGGGAAAATGTGGAAAAAATGTGCACAAGCAGCAGGGATGAGCAGCCTATAGAGGATTGAAGTTAGTGCATCAAGAGCCACCACAGATAGACAGATCCTGGACATGGGCTTCAAATGTTGTATTCCTCTTGTGAAACCTCTACTGAACAACAAAGGTCAGAACCGTCTTACCTGGGGTAAAGAAAAAAAGAAATACAAATTTTGAAACTAATCTGGAAACCAAGGTTTCAGAGTCTGGAGGAAGAATGGAGGGGCACACAATCCAAGATGCTTAAAGTCCAGTGTAAAGTTTCTGAAGTCTGTGTTGATTTGTGGAGCCATGTCATCTGCTGGTGTTGGTCCACTGTGCTTTTTTAAGTCCAAAGTGAACGCAGCCATCTACCAGGACATTTTGGAGCGGTTCATGCTTCTTTCTGCAGACTAGCTATATGGAGATGATGACTTCATTTTCCAGCAGGATTTGGCAGCTGCCCACACTGCCAAAAGTACCAGAATCTGGTTTAATGGCCATTGGATTACTGTGCTTGATTGGCCAGCAAATTGGCCTGACCTGAACCCCATAGAGAATCTATGGACCAAGAGAGAAATGAGAGACAATGCAGAGGGGCTGAAGGAGGCTATTGAAGCATCCTGCTCTTCCATAACACCTCAGCAGTGCCACAGGCTGATAGCATCCATGCCACGCTGCATTGGAGCAGTAATTGATGCAAAAGGAGCCCAAACCAAGTACTGAGTATATATGCATGATTATTCTTTTCTCTTTTCAGAGGTCCAACTTTTCTCTATTTAAAATCCTTGTTTAATGGATTTCATGTAATATTCTACTTTTTCTGAGATTTAGAATTTTGGTTTTTCACAAGCTGTAAGCCATAATCATCAAAATTAAAGGCTTGAAATATCTCGCTTTGCATGTAACGAGTCTATCTCATAGTTTCACCTTTTAAGTTGAATTACTTTTTCAAGTTTTACCTGTAAATTACAACAAAGCTGACTTTGACTTTAATCCCCAGTCAGTCCTCAGTATATTTACTGGTATGTTTCCAGTCATTGTCATGTTGCAGGGACCAGTTCTGATTCAGCTTAAGCATTTTCTTTAAGCCCCTGGCCTTGTTCTACTCCAGCAAAGCATCCACAACCCAAGACACTTCCACCTCCATGCATTATAGTTGGTACAAAGTTTGTTTTCTGAAATGTTGTACTTGGTTTTCCCCCTCTGGAGCCAGGCCTGGAGGTGGGGCACGTTGGCGAGCGCCTGGTGGCCGGGCCTTTACCCATGGGGCCCGGTCGGGCTTAGCCCGAAGAGGTAACATGGGCCCCCCTTCCCATGAGCTCACCACCTGTGGGAGGGGCCATAGGGGTCGGGTGCTGTGCAGGATGGGCGGCGGCCAAAGGCGGGGACCTTGGCGATCCGATCCTCGGCTGCAGAAGCTGGCTCTCGGGACGTGGAACGTCACCTCTCTGGTGGGTAAGGAGCCGGAGCTGGTGTGCGAGGTTGAGAGGTTCCGACTGGACATCGTCGGACTCACCTCGGTGCGCGGCTCTGGCTCTGGAACCCGTCTCCTCGAGAGGGGTTGGACTCTCTTCCACTCTGGGGTTGCCCCCGCTGAGAGGCGCCGAGCTGGGGTGGGCATACTTGTTGCCCCTCATCTCGGCGCCTGTACGTTGGGGTTTACCCCGGTGAACGAGAGGGTAGCCTCCCTCCGCCTTCGGGTGGGGGGACGGGTCCTGACTGTTGTTTGTGCTTACGCGCCAAACAGCAGATTAGATTACCCACCCTTCTTGGAGTCTTTGGAGGGGGTGCTGGAGAGTGCTCCTCCTGGGGACTCCCTTGTTCTGCTGGGGGACTTCAACGCTCACGTGGGCAATGACAGTGAGACCTGGAGGGGTGTGGTTGGGCGGAATGGCCCCCCCTGATCTGAACCCGAGTGGTGTCTTGTTATTAGACTTCTGTGCTCGTCATGGATTGTCCATAACGAACACCTTGTTCAAGCATAAAGGTGTCCATATGTGCACTTGGCACCAGGACATCTTAGGCCGCAGCTCAATGATCGACTTGGTTGTCGTCTCATCTGATCTGCGGCCGCATGTTTTGGACACTTGGGTGAAGAGAGGGGCAGAGCTGTCCACTGACCACTACCTGGTGGTGAGTCGGCTCCGATGGTGGGGGAGGACGCCGGACAGACCTGGAAGGCCCAAACGTGTTGTGAGGGTCTGCTGGGAACGTCTGGCAGAGTCTCCTGTCAGAAGGAGCTTTAACTCACACCTCCGGCAGAACTTTGAACACGTCCCGGGGGAGGCGGGGGACATCGAGTCCGAGTGGACCATGTTCCGCGCCTCCATTGCCGAGGCGGCTGACCGAAGCTGTGGCCGCAAGGTGGTCGGTGCCTGTCGCGGCGGCAACCCCCGAACCCGCTGGTGGACACCGGCGGTAAGGGATGCTGTCAGGCTGAAGAAGGAGTCCTACCGGGTCTTTTTGGCTTGTGGGACCCCTGAAGCAGCTGATAGGTACCGACAGGCCAAGCGGGATGCGGCTCGGATGATTGCTGAGGCAAAAACTCGGGCGTGGGAGGAGTTTGGAGAGACCATGGAAAACGACTTCCGTACGGCTTTGAAGCGATTCTGGTCCACCATCCGGCGTCTCAGGGGGGGAAAGCGGTCTGCCACCAACACTGTTTACAGTGGGGATGGTGTGCTGCTGACCTCGACGCGGGACGTTTTGGGTTGGTGGATGGAATACTTCGAAGACCTCCTCAATCCCACCAGCACGCCTTCCAATCTGGAAGCAGGGTTTGGGGACTTGGGGTCGGGCTCTCCAATCTCTGGTGCCGAGGTCACCGAGGTCGTTAAAAAGCTCCTCGGTGGCAGGGCTCCGGGGGTGGATGAGATTCGACCGGAGTTCCTCAAGGCTCTGGATGTTGTGGGGCTGTGTTGGTTAACGCGGCTCTGCAATATTGCGTGGACATCGGGGGCAGTTCCCTTGGATTGGCAGACCGGGGTGGTGGTCCCCCTGTTTAAAAAGGGGGACCACAGGGTGTGTTCCAACTACAGGGGGATCACACTTCTGAGCCTCCCTGGTAAGGTCTATTCAGGGGTTCTGGAGAGGAGGGTCCGACGGATAGTCGAACCTCGGATCCAGGAGGAACAATGCGGTTTTCGTCCTGGCCGTGGAACACTGGACCAGCTCTACACCCTCAGCAGGGTCCTGGAGGGTGCGTGGGAGTTCGCCCAACCGGTCTACATGTGTTTTGTGGACTTGGAGAAGGCGTTCGACCGTGTCCCTCGGGGGGCCCTGTGGGGGGTGCTCCGGGAGTATGGGGTACCGGGCCCCTTGATACGGGCTGTTAGGTCCCTGTACGACCGGTGCCAGAGTTTGGTTCGCATTGCCGGCAGTAAGTCGGGCTTGTTTCCAGTGAGAGTTGGACTCCGCCAAGGTTGCCCTTTGTCACCGATCCTGTTCCTAACTTTTATGGACAGGATCTCTAGGCGCAGCCAAGGCGTTGAGGGGATCCGTTTTGGTGGCCTCAGGATCGGGTCTCTGCTTTTTGCAGATGATGTGGTCCTGTTGGCTTCATCGGAGCGTGATCTACAGCTTTCGCTGGAGCTGTTCGCAGCCGAGTGTGAAGCGGCTGGGATGAGAATCAGCACCTCCAAATCCGAGGCCATGGTCTTGAGCCGGAAAAGGGTGGGGTGCCTCCTCCGGGTCGGGGATGGGGTCCTTCCCCAAGTGGAGGAGTTTAAGTATCTGGGGGTCTTGTTCACGAGTGAGGGAAAAATGGAGCGGGAGATCGATAGACGGATTGGTGAGGCATCTGCAGTTATGCGGGCGCTCTACCGGTCTGTCGTGGTGAAGAGAGAGCTGAGCCAAAAGGCGAAGCTCTCGATTTACCGGTCGATCTATGTTCCTACCCTCATCTATGGTCACGAACTCTGGGTGGTGACCGAAAGAACGAGATCACGGATACAAGCGGCTGAAATGAGTTTCCTCCGCAGAGTGTCTGGGCTCTCCCTTGGAGATAGGGTGAGAAGCTCAGTCATCTGGAGGGGGCTCAGAGTAGAGCCGCTGCTTCTCCACATCGAGAGGAGTCAGTTGAGGTGGCTCGGGCATCTGGTCAGGATGCCTCCTGGACGCCTCCCTGGTGAGGTGTTTCAGGCACGTCTCACCGGGAGGAGGCCCAGGGGAAGGCCCAGGACACGCTGGAGGGACTATGTTTCTCGGCTGGCCTGGGAGCGCCTTGGGGTTCCTCCCGAGGAGCTGGAACAAGTGGCTGGGGAGAGGGAAGTCTGGGTCTCTTTGCTTAGGCTGCTGCCCCCGCGACCCGACCCCGGATAAGCGGAAGAAAATGGATGGATGGATGGATGGATGGATGGTTTATGTCAAACATGTCCTCTGGTCCAATTTCCAAATAATACATTTTTTGACTCCTCTGTCCAAAAAACAATATTCCAGAAGTCCTGAAATTTGTGAAACTAGTCTGGAATTCATAATTTTCTCAGAAAGCAGAGGTTCCCTCTTTACATAGCTCGCTATGTATGCTAAACTAAATATGTGCAGCCTCTGTCTGGTTATAGAGGCATTCTTTTTTACATTAACAATAAAAGCCTACTGTTATTTTTTTTTTTTTTTATAGACTGCTTTAGGCATCTTGCAGTCTGCTCTTAGGGTTATTATTGCTTGGGTTTTCATTCCAAGGCTTGTTGGCAATTGTTTTGAATGTCATTCACTGTTAGACCATGTTCTTATTATTTTCTTACATTTTATAGAGTATTTTTAAAGGTCTTTTCTTTTCTCCAGTTTTTAGATATACATATTTTACATGAACCTTTCAGGATCATTATCCATTTGTTGAAGTATTTGTTGAAGTATTTGTTGAAGTTATTTGTTGTAAAAAATTTTACATGACTACAGTATATAACTGACAATATAATTACCTATATGCGGATAAAATACTAAATGCTTAAAAATACTTAAACTGCAACACCCCATTTAAAAAAAACCAAAGCATGCTTTTTGACTGTTTTAGAGTTAGTGCTGAGTTTGGCTGGCTCTGCTGGTGGAGGAAGGTGTCACTTGACTGTAACATATGACTCAGTTAGACCAGCCATATATTTCTTGTGCTGGTGTTGCTACTTCTTGAGCCTATTGATGAAATTAATGACCAGGGTGACTAAATGAGGTGTCACAATATATGGCTCTGGAGGCTCTAGGGGGTGTGCAGGCGTTTACACCAACCAAGCAAAGTCAGCCACTGGAGAGACTGAGAGAAAGGAAAGGAGCTGAGTTTTTTCAAGGTGAGCCAGTGAGAAAATAAGCCATCAGAGGGAACAAGTTGGTAAGTAAGAGAAAAGGATGAAGAGGATGGAGGAAGTAAAGGTGTGTGTAGCGAGAGCGAGAGAAAGAGAGAGCGCAGGTAAAAGCAGGTCTGGTCCAGGTGGGGTTCAGACAGTCAGTATGTTATTTTAGGAGGGCAGAGGGAGGGAGGATGAGAGAAGGGATGGATGGAGGGAGGGGAAGATGAATGTAGTTAATTAAGATGAGCAGGCGGAGGAGACAGTGTGGAATTACACAAACACTAATTAGAGTCTTCGTTAGGGGGCACAAAACGAGAGCAGCACATCCATCATCACAACTCTCCATCCCTTCCTTTTTTTCCCTTGTTTTCTGCTGCTTCTGCTTTTGCTTTGCAGCCACATTTCCATCCACCATCCTCATCTTCACTGCCCCCACCCCACCCTCTAAAATCATCCTGTGCTGCTTTCCATCTCTTTGTTTACCTACATCTATCGTCTCCGCCCCTTCTCAACTCCCTTGTTTTTTTATTGATCCCTTGAGAAGTTGACTAAATAAGTGCAGTTTAACATCTGGAATCATAATTGAAACAACCTGTGCTCCTTTCTTTCTTCAGTTTTCTAAATTTAATAATATTTCACTGCAAATGTGTTCCTGTTACACACAATGACAAACACCCTGTCAGCACTATTTTTATTGTCTCAGAAAGCAGTTCAGTGGATCCTGCAGTCTGCTGCACTCCTCTGACATAAATTATACACATCAATGAAAAAAACTTACCTCGTATTGTATCATACTTGTGTCTTGTCCCCACTTTCTCCCTTTGACTAATCTTATCTACAATGCCTTGAAAAAGTAGGCATATTTCATGAACTTTTTCAAAGATTTTCAACCACAGACTTTGTATTTTACTGGGATTTTAAGGCATAGATAAACACAGCAGTGCATTGCTGTGAAGTGGGAGGAAAGCAATGGTTTTCCAAGTTTTTAAGCAAATGGAAAATGAAAAAGTGTCAAGTGCATTTGTATTCCACCCTCTTGAGTAAATACTTTGTAAAAGAATATTCACCTGCTGTAGCAAGTGTTTAGGATGTGTCTACACCAGATTTGCACATCTAGAGAGTGTCTTAACTCATTCTTCTTTTCAAAATGGGTCAAGCTCAGTCAGATTGAATAGAGAGCAACTGTGTCCAACAGTTTTCAAGTCTTGCCGCACAGTCTCAAATAGATTTAAGTCTAGACTTTGACATTTCTTAATAAGTTTGAATTGGTGTCATATTCTTTCATTTTTTATATGTTCCATTGAACTTTGCTCTAAAAGATTTCCAAAACTTGGGGTGTTGTTTCATAATCTAACCCAGCTTTACACTTCTCCACAATTTTATCCATCACTTAATGGATTCATTGTTATCCTTTTCCTACCTTTATAGTTTATGCGCCCGCTTCCACTCGTCATGTGCCAATTCTTCAATGGGCAAGGCATTCAACCTCTAGTTGCCTACAGATCTGTGTGTCGTGGATGAATGTGAGCGTGACTGGGTGAATGTGCCTCCAGTTTAAAATATTTTGAATGTTTGTTATAGAAAAAGCGGAGTATAAATTGAGTCCATTTGCCATTTAGCTTGCTTCAATCTACAGCACAAGATCCCACTCACTGAGGAACAGGTCAGCTTCACTGCTGTTGACTGCATCATTATGCTCTCCTGAGATCATAAAAAAAGAGTAAATGACATGCAATGAGAGTGGAGAGGTCCAAGCTAGTATTTGCTTCTGGCGTTCATGCTCATTCACAAAATGAAGTTAAATGCTGTAAAATTGCAACAATATGTGGTCCCTATTCAGTATATGAAACGCGTATGTTAGAGGTGTTAAACAAGTTTTACTAATTTACATTTTACTGTTATGGATGTAAGTTGTTAAATCTATAACTAGATTAAAAGAAGGTCAAGTGGATTGAGGCATATAATCTGGATGCCCACTGGGTGCCATATTGAGGTACTCACTTAAAACTGCTGGGTTATGAAATGTTTGACCCATTATGGGTTATTTTTGTGCAACCCATGAGCTGGGTTAAAATCGATCAACCCAACATTCATTGGTTGACCCAGCACCTGGGTTGTTGTGCTTGTTTGAACGTCATTACATCAACAGTTGTCCTCCACCTTGAATCCAGGCTCCATCTTGGCTGTGATCTGAGCTGGGGCAAAAAACATCCTCCTGTCGAAGCAAATCAACCATAAAAGGTTTGTGTACACTATATCCAAGTCCCATCACGTCTGTGCTGCGTTACCTATAAAAGTGGTATCTTTATGTTGTAGAGGCTAGTTGGTTGGTTTGGCTAACAACGTAGCTAGCCATGTAGCCTTATGAGCCTTTTACAAACAGTGCACGTAGCTTATCTGTGGCTTTTGTAAACTGCTGGTCTGCTGCTTATTTTGTACATATTTGTCAAAAATCCCGTGGCACTTCTGTACTTTACATATGAACAACGAGTAAAGTTGCGTCTAATAAAATATGCGGGGGTGGGGGAGATGACGTAGCAGCTACAACTCAAGGCCGGGGAAATGAGCCAATTTATTCACACTGTCATGGCGATGTAAGTAGGCTAAAGATATTTTCGGCACACTTCTCCGATACAGCGAGCATCATATCATTAAGAGAAAGGCGACGCATGAACAGAGTGGTGAGGTTTTAAAGCAGCTCTCTCCTCTAGAAGGAGAGAGACGCAAGGTGCGGCCGTCACCTGCTATGTCACGGATCATGGCTTTTCCGGGTGGGAGAAGCCGGCGGGACTTTTGTACATATAGCAGCTCTTTTGGAATGAGATGTCTGGTAGCCGTCTGAACGTGCATGTTTGCAAAAGGCTAGTTTGTTAGCTAGCCTGGTAATTCTCCAGTTTAATGACAATGCCACATTTAACCTGGGGATATAGGTTCCTAATATTTCATATCTAAAATAATGAATCTGAATATTTTATTTTAAATGTCTCATGTTATACAGTAGTCCGGCCTTTCCCTGTATTGCCAGCGTATAATGGGAGCAGACTGATCTTGGGTTTAAGCTGTTTACATGTTCAGACTGCATGAGGTGCCAATATTCTTGTGAACAAAAACATATGCGAGTGATTTTTATAGGGATGTAAAGTTAGCTCAAATTTACATGTATGCAATTTATCACATAAATTATGTAATGAGAGAGGGAGGATCGTTTTTTTAGCCATGTGATGATGTGTTTTTATTCTGTTTTACAGTCCTACGACAGAGAGCAAAAAGGCCCTGACATCAGATTTGGTTCAGTCATTTCCCTGTTTGAAAGACTCATCAAGCAGTGGCAGCGTGAGTGTTTTTTGTAAGAGGTCATTGCGATATTTATTTGGGGTGTCATGATTCTTAGACTGATTCTATATGATTTAGGTCACTATCCAATTTGATTTTCAATTTAACCTTAACAGCGGGAACAATAATTTGATTTTGTCTTCTGAGGACAGACAGACATAGAGAAAAACCCTGTTCTAACCGTAGCCCATACTATCAAAAATCAAAACATGCCTGATATCTATTAATCAAAGATTTTGATTTCTTGGTAGGAAATATGGTACACCCCAGGACGGAACCACTGGATTCCTGGAGGAAAGGCTGCGGAACGTCAGAAAGAGGCTGAGATCAACCAGCAGGTCGCGGAGCACGGCACAGACACCGGCTCAAACACCAGATGATCGCACTCTTGCAAGGGCTCTCATACCAGGTAATTATTTAACTTAATTATTTGATGAAGCAAAGCATCCATATTTTAGTGACTAACAACCATACATGCAAATCAGTTGCTTTTCTGCTAAATTCGCCATTTTGACCTCGGAAAATTGCATTCACGTGAGTCGTGCAAATATATAATAAAAAAATGTAATTGGGGTGGGGGGCTTATGTAGACACACCACTGAGAGCACTGAACCACTGGGACATCGCGCTGATAGTGAGGTGAAAGTTATACCGCTGTATATTACATCATGTTCAGTTGTTTTCTGCCGCTTAGATTGATAATTGGCGGCAGTGCTAATGCGTCAGACTACACAAAAAGTTATGTCGACACAGAGAGGTTTCCACTGTTTGTAGCAGCCTACTGCGGCCTCACCAGGTCTTCTTCCACGCCGTTCCCTGTCTCTTCTCCTACTCTGTTCAGGTTTGAGGTTAAAATAGTTATTTCTCAAAGGCTGTCAGCTGACAGTCCCACTCACGGCAAGAGTATACTCCGCAGTGACAGTCTCTTTGTGGCTTTGGTACACGCACTGCACACTCCCAGGTGCTTCTGGGTTCCTCCTCTTCCTCTCAGGTAGTGTCCCCCTACAAAAAACCCTGTGGGCACACCCCTTCCTCCGAGAGCTCCGCCAATAGATATCTGCCAGCTTCTGGCCCCAGGAACTACAATCTAACCAGCTGCAGGGCAGGAATTGGCTGCACATAACTGTCAACAAAGGTTCTATGTTAGTTGGATACTGAATGACAAAATCACAGGTATGCCATTCCACATCGTATTCACACCTATATCTTCTACAGATGGCATTAGCGAACTCGCCCTGAGGCAGCTGCCAGCCCTGCTTCCTCCAACCACTTACAAACTTGGCTGTGGCCGCAGTTCAAAAATGGTTCGCCACCCCATTGAAGAATGCAACTTGGCCTTCATCGACCATAAGCTTGTAAGTATTCCAGTACATCTAAAGGGGAACTTTTTTCTTTTCATTAATATATACCTGTTAGTCCTGGGCTCACGAATGTGTTCAAACACACACACGCATATCCAGGTTTGTTACTCTATACTTAGGGTTTCCGACTATTGTCAAGCTATCTACAAGCTTACGTGTTGGTGACTATGAAAGCATTCTAGGCTTTTAAAACATGTCTGCAGTGCCAGTGACTGATCGCCTCGTTACCACACCGCACTGATGCAGAAATTAACATATTTATAAGAAGGTTAACGCTTTTATGTTTTAATCCATTCAGACCATGCTGTAGGAGGTTAAAGTCTTCTAAATCTACAAAGAATGTGATTGATTTATGGCTTCTTAGGTCAGTTCAGGTCTGAATGCTTTTTTAAAAATTGTTTTCCATAATGTGACCTATATGCCATAACCATCCAGACAAAATTAAAGATGCACTGAATCTTTTCCAAATTGTAAACCTAACTAGACTTTATCTTAAAACAATATTTTAAGAAAATGGTCCTCAAAATGTCAAATTTATTTAATTTTTTATTCTACTATATTAGTTGATAGACATTTGTTCCTTACTCACTACTCTCTCACTTGCTCTTCTTCATTCTTTCTTTGTTTTTTAGCCTGGAACAAACATGGTGGAATACCTTCATGAGGCCAAGGCATCAAGACCATACCCCTACGTCCTGACACTGGGAAATGATGATCAGCATTTACAGGTGCTTCTCAAAAAATTTGCATATTGTGATAAAGTTAATTCTTTTCCATAATGTAATGATAAAAATGAAACTTTCAGATATTTTAGATTCATTGCACACCAACTGAAATATTTCAGGTCTTTTATTGTTTTAAAACTGCTGATTTTGGCATACAGCTCATGAAAACCCCAAATTCCTATCTCAAAAAATTAGCATATTTCATTCGACCAATAAAAGAAAAGTGTTTTTAATACAAAAAACGTCAACCTTCAAATAATTATGTTCAGTTATGCACTCAATACTTGGTCGGGAATCCTTTTGCAGAAATGACTGCTTCAATGCGGCGTGGCATGGAGGCAATCAGCCTGTGGCACTGCTGAGGTGTTATGGAGGCCCAGGATGCTTCGATAGCGGCCTTAAGCTCATCCAGAGTGTTGGGTCTTGCGTCTCTCAACTTCCTCTTCACAATATCCCAGAGATTCTCTATGGGGTGCAGGTCAGGAGAGTTGGCAGCCCAATTGAGCACAGTAATACCATGGTCAGTAAACCATTTACCAGTGTACCAGTGGTTTTGGCACTGTGAGCAGGTGCCAGGTCGTGCTGAAAAATGAAATCTTCATCTCCATAAAGCTTTTCAGCAGATGGAAGCATGAAGTGCTCCAAAATCTCCTGATAGCTAGCTGCATTGACCTTGCCCTTGATAAAACACAGTGGACCAACACCAGCAGCTGACATGGCACCCCAGACCATCACTGACTGTGGGTACTTGACACTGGGCTTCAGGCATTTTGGCATTTCCTTCTCCCCAGTCTTCCTCCCGACTCTGGCACCTTGATTTCCGAATGACATGCAAAATTTGCTTTCATCCGAAAAAAGTACTTTGGACAACTGAGCAACAGTCCAGTGCTGCTTCTCTGTAGCCCAGGTCAGGCGCTTCTGCCGCTGTTTCTGGTTCAAAAGTGGCTTGTAACACATTTCCTGCACATGCCTGTGCACGGTGGCTCTGGATGTTTCTACTCCAGACTCAGTCCGCTGCTTCCGCAGGTCCCCCAAGGTCTGGAATTGGTCCTTCTCCACAATCTTCCTCAGGGTCACCTCTTCTCGTTGTGCAGCGTTTTCTGCCACACTTTTTCCTTCCCACAGACTTCCCACTGAGGTGCCTTGATACAGCACTCTGGGAACAGCCTATTCGTTCAGAAATTTCTTTCTGTGTCTTACCCTCTTGCTTGAGGGTGTCAATGATGGCCTTCTGGGCAGCAGTCAGGTCGGCAGTCTTACCCATGATTGTGGTTTTGAGTAATGAACCAGGCTGGGAGTTTTTAAAAGCCTCAGGAATCTTTTGCAGGTGTTTAGAGTTAATTAGTTGATTCAGATGATTAGGTTAATAGCTCGTTTAGAGAACCTTTTCATGATATGCAAATTTTTTGAGATAGGAATTTTGGGTTTTCATGAGCTGTATGCCAAAATCATCAGTTTTAAGACAATAAAAGACCTGAAATATTTCAGTTGGTGTGCAATGAATCTAAAATATATGAAAGTTTGATTTTTATCATTACATTATGGAAAATAATAAACTTTATCACAATATGCTAATTTTTTGAGAAGGACCTGTATATCAGGCCTTCATCATCATTGCTGGTCATGCTTTAGAACACGACTCACTGCTTCAGGCCATCGATGTGTGCTTCAAGGCATTTTTTATTTTAGACATTGAATACTCGAAGCAGTGTGACCATGTGTGCAAATTCCTACAAAGTGTCATCTATGAAAGGCCAGGAGTGGAGTCTAAATTGGTTAAGTTTCTTCAAATTAGTATACTTGCTTGCAAATAGGCATTGGAAAAATGGACACTAGACCTTTTAACTGTTGTTAGTTGTTTTGCACTGAATGTTTTAATTACATTGATTTTATCTGTTCCAGTTCTTGACCTGAATGAATTGATCTGAAACATTTTATATTGTTTACATTTATATAAATAAAATTTCAAGGTGGTGCCTTGTAAAGATTTCAGTATTGTTTAAGTGTTTATTGCATAGTATATGCTTTACATGACCAAATCTAGCATGTATTTTGTGACAGTTTTATAGATATGAATGGTATTTTCTGTCTTATAGGTTGTACTGTAATGTGTTAGAATTATTTGAGCATATTGGTTAATTTGACCAAGCATTTGGATTGATTACTGAACAATATATGTAGTTGTTGAAACAACCCAGAATTTTAATTCGTTTGGCCCAGCATTTGGGTAGAGTAAATAACACATATTTAGTTGAAACAACCCAGAATTGTAGTTAATTTGACCCAGCATTTGGGTAGAATAATGAGCCAGCATTTGGGTAGAATAAATAACCCAAATTTGTGGTTATTTTGACCCAGCATTTGGGTGTGATATTTAACCCATCTGTTGGGTCAAATTAACTACTGCTGGGTTGGTGCAATATTGACCCAGCGGTTGAGTTATAAAACAGCCCAAATTGGGTTATTTTTAACCCAGCAGTTTTTAGTGTGTATATATGAGGTAGATCCATAACTTCCTGGAAAAACTATATATCTGTTCTGGCCTGGGAACACCTTGGGATGGATGGATGGATTATGTTCATTATTGCAGTAAGTTTGAATGTAGGAGAATAAAATTAGAACTTGGCTGCCATAAGTCATCCTTCAAAGTGAAGCAGACTTGGTATCAAACTTTTATTGATGTTTTTAAGTGAATTTGGAAAACTGAATCTATCATTGACCATAGGACTTTTGGTGAACCAAATTAGGCAAAATGTTGTTTTTAAAATTTTTGACTTTATGAACTGGAGCTTGGCTAGTCACTTTTTGTTTACTTTATGAGTTTTTAAAAGGCACAACAGCTTCCCTTAGAGAATCCTGTGTGTACTGACTGCCCCAGACCTGCTGTTATGGTCATTCTAGCCTCTAAATAACCTGATCAAGAGAGTGTTTAGCATCGCTGACACACTCCCGATGGGTGTTTACTTTTTTACCAAGGCTGCCCTTCATCTCCTGTTTTGGTAATAGATATTTGGGAGCATTTCTGAGTACAGCCAAGTTGCAGAGAGTCTGCAGTTAGGAGACCTTGGGGTCTATTTTCTTACATACAGGCTGCTCGTATTGGCTTCATTGCCTGACCTTCTCTTGGAGTAGAGCTGTTTTGAACCCTGATTACCTTATGTTACAAACTTTTTGTTTCATTGAAAGTATGTTTAAGTGGGAATAAATGTGAGGGGGTTGTTATTTCCTTATTTCGACCTGAAATTTCTTTTCTTTCCAAAAAAGATTTAAAATATATTTTCTTCACTTTGTTACATTACTTGAATTTCTCAGTAATTAAACAAGTAGATATCAATATAATCTAATATGTTGGGAAAAACACAGATAGATATCTATATAAACATATGGTATTAAAAAAGGACATTGAACTACAAACAGAAATAGAGCAATTAAATGAATAAAATAAGATCAAAGTTTGAAGATAAATATTGATAGGTTAATAAATTAAATGCAAAAATTTAAAAAAGATGTAATTATGTCTTTTAAAAAACAGAAAAATAAAGTCTAAAGGTTGTATTAGAATTAAATGTATGGGACTAAATAAAATTGTTTCAATTTCAATTCCATTTGAAATTACTGTAAGCTTGGATGGAAGTGAAGTAAAAGGCCAGTAAAGTTTGAAGTTTCTATTAGACACACTAAGCTGTGAGTCCTGCAACCCAAATAAAAAAAATGTGAAAAACACTAATATGAGTTAAATTAATGTGTATTAATATGCTTTAAATGCACTTTGAGTTATCAAAAAGACTGAAGCGTGCTACCTTCAGACAAATACATTATTTTTTAATCTTAGTGAATGAGGATGCAAGAAGGCCGTCTATATCATCTGCTCGACAAAAAGCAGATATGGTCTAATAGCAGCTAGCCCAGCAAATCCAAACATTAATATTGTAAAATGTTTTTGAGCTCTTTCATTTGAGAGCTCACTGTGGGAATATTTACTCACTCCTATCCTCCCAACCTGTGAACCAAACCTGAGTTCATTGCTGCAGGGTCACTGGCAGTGGGACGGCCCCCCGACCGTTTGAAGCTCCAAACTTGGGTCAGAGGTTGCAATGCTCTCTCACAGCTGGAGGCTGCTAACAAGCTACTGTCAACCCGCCCGTCTAATCATGATGAACCCTGAACAAATACAGCATAGAAATATGCCGACCGCACTTTTGCACACAAAACAAGAGAGAATTTAAGTGTGGACATTAAAGCAAGCTGTCCAACCATCATAGTCTCGTGGCGAGATGCAAATTAGACAGCGACAATCATGAGGGTCAACTTTATCTCAGCATGAAACCAGTCACATGAAGTGTGCTTCAGTTTACTAATTTCTTGCAGTCTTTCAGGGATTGTATTTTAAGGTGGACCATTTATATATATTATCATAGATCTCTGCACTCCACCAGCTCTTAGGTCGTAAGGCAAGACAGGTGTAACTTAATAATTTAAAATATATTTAAAGGTTTATTTCAGTAATTCAATTCAAAAAGTCAGATTTATCACACAGATTCATTCCACACAAAATAATAGTTTTTAAATATTTATTTCTATTCATTTTAATCATTATAGCTTCTAACTGATGAAAACCCACTCAGGTGTCACAGGGAATCAGAATGTTACATGAGACCAATAAAAACGTTTTTGCTGTATTAATACAACATGGCATGGAGGCGATCTGACCTGTTGAGGTGTTAAAAAAGAACAGGTTGCTTTAATAGCAGTCTTAAAGTCTGCCTTGTTAGATTTGATGTCTTTCATCTGTCTTGACAATACTCCATAGATTCTCCATGGGGTTTGGGTCAGGCCAGCTTGCTGGCCACTCAAACACAGTGATACTTTGGTTCATAAAGCAGGTCTAAGTGCTTTGGGCAGTGTGTGTACGTGCCAATTCCTGCTGAATGACAAAATCAGCTTTTCCATAAAGATTTCCTGCAGAGGGAAAAACAAAGTGCTCTTAGATGTCCTAGTTGATGGCTGCTCTGACCTTGGACTTGATAACTTAGGGACTGCAGATGGAAATGAGCTTTTAGCTATAATCTGGTACACGCCATCTTTTTACTTCCTGTAACTAATGAACCTTGTACATGGTCCCTGTCTTAAATAAACCAATTTTAAAAAATGAAACTCAGTGGACCAACACAAACAGAAGTATTGGAACCCCAAATCATTACTAACTGTGGAAACTTCACACTGGAACCCAAGAAAACTTGAACTCTTTGCAGCTCCTCTAGACTCTGGACTTAATGAGAAGCTGAAATATTAGGTTTTTTTATGTACAAGTTAGCTTAAAAACAAACAAATATAATATAGTGGGAAAATATACTAAATGAAGATATCCCTCTTGTTTAGTTTAAACCTGCCAACAATTATTTTGGATCTGATTGACTTCATAACGTTCAGCTGTTCAAGTAAGATTTTCCTGAAATTTCCTCATTTGCAGTTTTTTTTGCTAAAATCAAGCTTTGCAGAGAGATTATGGATCAAATGATCTCATAGCACTATTTATTCACCATGGCACAATGAAGACAGTTACCACTAATCTGAGAAACTGTGGGACAATTGTGACAATACAGAAACAGCAGAAATGTTTCACCATACATCTAGGATAAGGAGTAAAGTTAAAACACAAAAGCTTTTACTTTCAAAAAAGCTGTACATTGGTCTGAGAAAACTAAACAGAAAGTCCAGAACTAAATCTGTCAGGCCGTCATCTAAAGATTGGGTGTGGACAAAAAAGGACCTCACAGTCTGATAGAGTTGGAGAATTTTTGCAAGGCAGAGCGGACAAATATGTTCACGTCAATATGCAAGATGCTGACAAACTCCTTCCAAAGAAGACTGAATGCTGAATTTAAATCAGAAGGTAGTTCTAAGAAAGTATTACCTTAAGAGTGTGTACACTTATACAATTAGATTGTTTCTTCTTTTTTATTTATCCTTTCCTTCAAATGATTTTTTTAGGGGGTGGGGGTAGGGGTTCAGTTGAATTGTGGAGGATAGATTTCACATCATATGTTGAAAATGTTTTGAAATCTTTCATCCTGATCTAATTTTTACATCACAAAAACTAGCGATTTATTCAGAGTGGTGTATACTCCTTTAAGAGCTCCTCAACATATACATCTGGATAAATTTGGCTGAAGCAGCAATGCTACCTTCTTCATCCCTTTTCCACACATTCAGGAATATTTTCTGTAACTAAAATCCTGTCTAAGGTTCATCCTAAATCCTTGTGTTTCATTCCTTTACAAAGCAAACAATGAATTAAAGTTCTTCAAGCCCTTCTGTTGAATATTTTTATACTTTATGTGCTCCTCACAGGTCTTCAAGGTTGAACTTCCCTGAGCTAATAGCTGGCCTGCTCTTACACTAGTGTCCAGTTTGGCCAGCACTGAGCATCACCTGCCTGCTCTTCCTCTCAGTAACCTACATTGTGCGGCCCAACACAACAGCAGCATGCTAATTCATTGTGAAACCAGCATAGTGTGTCCCATCACTGCTCCTCCTGTAATCCCTGCAGGTGAGAAAGACAGAGAGAGAGAGAGAGACAGATTCCTGAGTATCTGACTGAGCGATACACAGGATGAATAATTGATACGCGGGTTCTCCATCCCAATGAAATATACTGAAGCCCAAACACTAACCGTCTCAGAGCCACTAGTGTTTCAGGCTAAACTAACCCACCAGAAAATGTCATGCTGATTCAATTAGTAGAAAAGCACAATGCCAGCTATGGCATCTGTTAATGAAAAGTTGACGTGTGTGCGGATCCTTGTTTGTGCATGTGTGTGGGCTCTCTAAATACAGAGCTGAAATAAGTCCATTTGTCAAAGTAAAACCAGTTATTAATGTTAAGATGCCATCACACATTTCCTTCACACCCCAAGGCCCACAGACTCATACCGAGAAGAAATAACAGACACCCAGTAAAAGTGCAAACTAACAGCCTCTTTAGTAAATTTAATACCAGAGGAAATTTTCTCATTTTCTGTTTATAACAAAGGAAATTCATCCTCAGAAGCTGCAGGAACAAACAACAATGCATTCATGAGAGCAGGCTAATGTTCTCTCCAAACAATCCCTCTTTGGTTTTCTATTATTCATCGTCTTGTTTTTATGCACAAACCGTTGTCGGCAACGAGCGCTCCCAGTAATGTGATGATGTCAGTGTGCTTCAGGTCTGTTTGTAGGGGTCAGCGACTGGTTTATCCAGATCTGACCTTAAGATTTTAATTGCTCTGTCTTTGAAAAGTCTTGTTGACTACAGGCAAAACAGGCATTAACATTTCACCAACACTGAACAAAGTCTTATAGAGAAGCAGGCTGGTGTAAATTAAGTCGAATAATCATCACATATCAGCTACTGTTGCATTTCCTCCCGTTAAAACCACAAGTTTAGGATATCTTATTGGGGTTTATGTGATAGATCAATGCAACTTACAGGATCATTGTGAAGTGGAAGGAAATTAAAACATGATTTTACATTTTTTCACAAATGAGGATTTGAAACCCATTAATAGAATTCAAGATAAACAATCAGCTTCAAAAAATCACAGATTTTTTTTATGTTACTTTTGCATAACTTTGGCTGTGTTGATGCAAACAGTCTCAAATTTGGCCAGTTTTTTTTTCTCCAAGTCTTTCATATTTAAAACTAAATTGAGTAAATATTTACAGTAATTAGAGCCACCTGTGTCCCAATCTGATCTTTCACTAGGTGAAATTATTTTACATGTACAATACATCTACAATTTTGCATATGTATATAAACTTATATAAGTATGGCACAACAGCAAACGTACCAATACAAGGATTTTCATCTAAGCTGACAAGCCGGGTAAGGACAACATTAATCAGAGGACCAATGGTAACTTTGGAGGAGCTGTTGAGACCCAAAGCTCAGGTGGGAGAATATGTCAACAGGGCAGTAGTCATGCATTCCACAAAGAGACATTGATGGAAGCCCGACAAGAAGGGCCTTCTGAAAGAAAGCCATAAGAAGTGGTCTTGTCAGTTTGCCACAAGTCATGAAACATGTGAACAAACATAACATTTTGAGTTTACATGCAAAACATGGAGGAAAATAAATGTTCTGAACATATCATCCTTACCATAAAAGACGGTAATGCAAACATGTGCAAAAATGTGCAAAGTTGACATTACACAAAATAACCTGCAGCTGTAATTGCAGAAAAAGATGGTTCTATAAAGTATTGACACAGGTGAACTAAACAAAAAATGCAAGACAAAAATTTTCAGATTTTTATTTGTAAAAGATATAGAAAACTATGGATAATTTTTTTTCTGCGATTTTCTCAGCAATTAAATGGACGTTTGTGTTGGTCTTTGACATAAAAGAAGAAAGTCAGACCTTCAGGTAAGAAACAGGACACGCACTAATACACATTAAACTTGAGGGAAAGCTTACTAAAAATTGTTATTCTCAGATCCCCCCCAAAAAAATAGAGAGAGACTTTTGGTTCATTAAAAATACATGTAGTGGGATATATGTTTTGGATCAGTGGAAAAGAGATGTAGGAGATAGAATAAGCTTGTTTTTATTGCCCCATTTCTCTGTCTAATTTAAAACAGAGTATTAATATTACCCTTGACACAGTATTAAAGACTGGACAACACATGGAGGAGAATAATTAGTGTATGCCTGTGTGTGTTTTTGACCAGCAATGACTGATATCGCTCTCTGTGTATTGGGCCTTTTAAAGATGAGTGGGGTGAATAAAGGAAGCCTGAGGGGATTATGGAAAAAAAAGAAAACATCAGGTACTTAAGAGGGCTTGAACCATTTAACCATTTAACCTCCTAATGTCATGCTCAGACTGCCTCCTGTGTCACCATTGCTGGGCTCCTAAAAATCGAATTCTAACCTATTTAACTGGAATGGTCATTAAAGCATTGTTAAAGCATGTTTTCATTGATGGTTCAGATTGTAATAAAAAAATCTGTTTTAAATTAGACTTGAAATTGTTATAGATTTGGGCTTAAGCTAATTCCATTCAGAAAGAAAACTTTCATGTCCTTGCATTTAAGAAATTTAAGTCTGCAAATATAAACAATTTTGATGAAAAAAGCTATTGACTTATTAGTTCAGCTGCTACAACATTAAATAAATAAAGAAATAAATGTCTGTGAATATTTTTTGTATATTCTTTTTAACAAAGATAATTTAATATAGTGAACTATGATATAGGCTAATTAATAATAATTGAAAATATAAAAACCATGGTTTAAAACTATGTAAAATATATCTGCTGTAAATTGCATTGTAAATTATAATAAGCTAAAATTAAAAATAACATAAAAAGAGAGACTCATTTAAACCGGAGGCTAAATCCTGCATTATTTGCTGTGAGGCTAAAACCATAAAATATTCATCTGTGAAGAGATGTTTAACATAAACATACTACAATGGTTGAAGTTTGGTATCTCATTAAATCAGTTTTGCACATAATGTACTGAATATCTATTTGGTAACCATCTAAATGCAGAGAAATGCATTGTTGCAGCTCAGCAACTTACATTGGTTGTCTGGCATGTAACAAATGCAGTGAAATCAAGTGCGACATCTTTCCCAGATCTGCGCTGAGAAGAATGAGGCAAAAAAAGGCAGCATAACACTGGAGGAAAAAATATGGCACTTCCTGATTGGACAGCCTTGGTCTTAAACCCTTAAGCGTGGCCCAGGAGTCAATACTTGCCTCTCGGAATGATTTGTAATCCAATTCAAGGAAATAGCCCATCTGCAATTGGATAATGCACATTGCTTTAAATATCCACGGTGAGACTTTTCCTGAAGCTAGCCCTTCCAAAAAAGGTGCAAACAGCTTAAATATTCCTGAAAGAAAAAACAAACTATTTTTGTTTAAACAACTGTGTTTTTTTGCTTGTTTTAATTTGAATTATGCAAACATCTAGCTACTTTTACTCAATAGCAGACTTTTGCACACCCTTATATTAAACTTATATAAATGCAGCAAGTGTTTTTTTTTAAGAAAACCTTTTCAAGACAGAGAAAATAGAAAGTAATTTACCCAATTAATGGATGAAATATCGTGTGTGTGTGAATTTTTTAAAATAACAAATTATGTTAGAACCTTTTAATGTTTTGGATCAGGAATGATTTGTGGATCCCTCTTCTCCAAAATTCAGACAACTTTGTTCATTTTACTAAAATAACACCTGTTTAGGTTTTTTCGTTATACAAGTAGAAATAAAATATTTCACAACCAAATTATTTTGGGGCCTTAATTAAAGAAATCTAACTTTAGTGGCCTTTGAGTAATTTCTACTCAATGTTGATCCATGCAAAAGGTTTGGAACACACTGGTTTAGATGCTTGGTTTGGGTCAGAAAAGGCAGTTCTTTCATGAATGGGTGAGTACTTCCTTCTGCTGCCCCCAAACCAATCAAAATGAAATCAAATGAGACCTAACGCAGAATAAAATGCAGTGCAGTTCCACAAAATGCCATATAGTCTCACTGTTCTGAGCATCAAGCTGGGTGCTCAGACTTCCTTTGATCACATGGATAACAGCAACAGAACACGTGTTCAGGGCTGAACTGATGGATAAGTTATATTTTATCTTGTGCTTGTGTGCCATCCTTTTCTAATGTTGCCCTGGGCAACTGCCGAGATGACCCATATCAAAAACTGCTACATGTCAGAAGAATGTTATTTATTCATAATTTCCTTATTTCAGTAATAGATGCACTAGTTATCACTATTGCTTATATGACCACTTGGATATTCTTCAAATATAACTGCAGTTTTTAATATCTGCCATAAAAAATGACCCATGTGGTTTGGAAGAGCCACAGTTTCCTGATTCAAATCATCCTTTAGATTTATTGAGGCGTTTTAACTTTTGTTTTTTGGTTTGCTTTTATATTTCTGTTCAGACATAATTTGAAATAGAACTTGCAATCGACATTTGGTGTTTGTTCTACGTAACAGGTCTGGTTATTCTGGATCTGGTTTATGCAATACATGTGACAGCCTCCAGTGAATATTTTCTCTTTCACCCTAATTGGTCTATAAAAGACTGCACTCTTGATGCACAGCCCTGTCATTTGTTGTGAATTTGTTTTTCACTTCATGGGGAAATTGATTTGTAGCATGCAAGTGTGTGGAAAAAGTGTGAACTGTGTCACTCAGTGTGTGAGACCTGAGAGGCTGGAATATAGATTTAACACATTATGCAGCACAGGTATGAAATCCCAGAAGTTCAGTTAATTTAGGTGTGTTTGTTTGGTCTAGTGTTTTTTTTAATCCCTCTGCCATGTGCTTGTCTTCAAAGAAATAAAAATAACAAAATAGTGAGAGTAGTTTAGGAAAACGCAAAGCAGAACAATTTAAGTGCAAGCAGAAATTGGTTGGAAACCTTTGTTGTACCTCCAGGCTAAAGTCTACAATAAACTTCCCATTTCTTCCATTCACTTATTGAAAATTGCAAATTGCATCATTTGTCTTTATCCCACCCTGAATTATATAACATAATATACATACTATTCTTTAATTTGTTGGACATGGTGTGTAAAGATTTAAAGAATATTTTGTATGGATTAACCTTTTTAATGAAGATAGAAGGAATATGACATAAGATCTATTTACAAGATAATTTGCGCTGAACGAACAATAAAAGTTGTCCAGTTTGATCAACAAAATAAATGAATTAATTAAAGTTATGCTTTTATAGTCTAACTTCATCAAAATTGTCACAACGTAATAAACAAAACAGCCATTAAATAATTATATTATTACTTTTGTCATAATTAAAATAATATAAAAATAACTAACATATTAATTTTAAATGTTGTTTGAATGTATAAATATTACATATAATAATGATGTAAATGAGAAATAAATAATAATTGAACTGATTGAACATGAAAATCATGATCAAAATATGAAGATATTATATATAAGTCAAGTTTATTTCAAAGCACATGTCAGCAACAAGGCAGTTCAAAGTGCTTTACATTATAAAAATATAACAATAAGCAAACAAAAAAGGACATTACATTGACAAAATAAATAGAGGCAATTAAAAGCAATCCAGACTAGAATTAACAATGTTTCAGTGATTATTGTTTAAAGGCAGCTCTAAATATGTGGTTGGTTTTTTAGCCTCGATTTAAAGGAAATTAGTTTTTCAGTTCTTTGGAAGTTTGTTTTAGATAAGAGGAGAATAAAAACTGAATGCTGCTTCTCTGTGTTTGGTTCTTACCATGGGGATGCAGTGTAGACTTGAACAAGGAGACCTGAGGGGTCTGGAAGGTTAATACAACAACTACAACAACATATCTTTAATGTATTTTGTTGCCAAGTCATTCAGTGATTTATAAACCAATAAACATATTTTAGAGTCTACTTTCTTAGTTTTAGTGCCGTTTCCTAAAGATTTAATCTATAACCATCTATAACTTTTTGAGTTACGTTGCTAACAGATAGAAAAAAGAAACAAGCAGAAAAGCAAACAAACCTTGGCAAAAATAACCTCCTTAGTGGATGTAATGAAATTATTTCATATATTTAAGGTAAAAAGTAGCCCCATGTGTAAAAGTTACTGTTCTCTAAACCTAAGAACTGGTGCCAACCCTTGCGACAGAAACTGCCATCTATCATAAATATGGCACTATCATTACGATAACTGGCAATTAGTCTGTTATATCGTCTTGGAGAAATTTTAGCCCATTTGTCTTTGCAGAACTGTTTTAATTGGACACATTGGATGGAGTTTAGAAGGACGAGTGTTTATGGCACAGGATCTCAATCAGATTTAGGTCAAGACTTTGACTAGGCCACCCCAAAGCTTTAATTTTTCTTTTCAGCCATCCAGAGATGGATTTTCATGTCCTTCGGATCAGAGTGCTTGAGCTGTTTAACTGCACTGTAATTCACACACCATGGCGTGTTTAAGTAATAATTGATATTCATGTATTGATTTCTGGCAATTTTGGACCTTCACACAACAGAGGTTACCAGGACTGAAATAAAAAGCACCCTGTGGCATTAATCTGGACTTAACACATTCCCTACAAACTGCGTTGAAAAGAGTCGCTCACAAGCTGACTGATTTATATTGATGCTTAACCCTGAGTGGCCGACCTGCATGTCTGTAATCAAAGTGGATGAGGCAAGGCCAGCCAGATGAAACGCTCTTTATTTGCCCCTCTGCTTTCACTCATTGCTTCTCCTCGCCTTCTTTCCCAAAAATTCTGCTCTTCAAACTCCCTCGTTCTTGACTTGTACATTCCCAGTTTTTTCATTTCCCTCACTTCTCCTCTCTGTCTCTCTCCTTTTCTCTCCCTCCCTTGGATATTTAGTTTGATTTATTGCCTCTTGTTGGAAAGGTTGGCGTTTTAATAACTCAGCTCCTCCTCACCTCAACAAAGAGGGGGAGAACATGCAGGAAGAAGAACTTTAGTAAGCACAAAATAAACGTGCGGACAGACAGCAAGTTTTTTTTTTTTTGCCTTTTGCTTTTCCTTTGCATCTCCCTGGCTCTCGCACACTTTTCAAGTCCTCCAGGTTTTTCCTCTCTGTTGGCTCCAATTCAGGACATAAAGGCTAAATGTGCAGCTGGAATGGATGTAAGTTTGAGCTCCTCTCTGATCTGTGGAAAGAAATAAGGCATACTGTACGGAAAACAGTATGAGAAAAAACAGACAACTGCACAAAATAGAACATCTGGCTTAAAGAATAGACAAAAACTGAGAAATATCAATGGAAAGAAGGAACTTTGTAGAATGGAAAACAGTCTAATGGAGTATTAAAAATGGCGACAGACAAAGTCGAAGATTTCTAGCAGCAAACAGGACCTTTATTTAGATGGTAATTATTCACACTGGTCATTAGAGAACCGTATCACTTTCTCTCATTTACTGAAAGGCAGCGAGGGAGTGGAGGCGAGGGGAGGACAAGAGGCTAATCATTAGACAATATCATTTTCACCCTTGTTCTGATGAGGTGGGGATAAGCAGCACAGTAGACCGCCACCGTCCCCAGAATCTACATCTTAGAGCAATAACACAATAACTAGCAATTAATAATTCAAATCACAAACCACCAGCCAATGTAACATGAGTCAGAGATTTAAGAAAATCTCTTAACAGAGCGTTTCTGTTCCGTTTTTTGTTCATTTACTTTAGTGTGTTCCCTTAATCTTCCTGACCAGAGAAATTATGCATTCTCCGATTTATTTACTACTATTATTAATATTATTAGTATTAGGAATGAGCCAAACATTTGGTCAGTTTTTCTTGTAATAAACAGCTAAAAAAGAGAGGCGTAATAACAAGTAAATCCACTAATGCAAAGGTTATTTTTGTTTGTAATATGCCAACCTTTTCTGATCCAGAAGGTTTTTACTTAAAGATTTAGTCATTCAACTGTATTTATAGTTGCAAAGTCTAATATTTGCATAATGAACATCAGAACGATTCTTTCATGTCTAGAGTGCGACTTACCCAGCTTCCACTCTCACAAAGAATGGCACAAGTCATTTATTTTATTGGCCAACTTGTTGTGCAACAGCTCTCCTCTGTCTGCTGCACTTTATCCACCTAATTCCTGTAAGTGATGATGGTTTGTATGAATACTGTGATTTTCAGAACAGTATGTAAACAGTCTCTTGCAGAGTAAACATGGATTAATGTGGATATGTCATCTTGTACAATATCATCGTAGCTGTATCTTCTGCTTTCAAAGACTGAGAGAATGACCTAAAGCAGGGAAGCTCACATCTGGTCCTCAAGAGCTACTATCCCATAACTTGCAGGTGCATCCCTGCTCCAACACACCTGCATCAGATGGCTAAATTTCCTCTTGTCATTCAGCACTACAGAGGCCTGATAATGAGTTGTGCCTTTGATTCAGGTGTGTTGCTAAATGGATGCATCTAAAACGATGTAAAGGGTGCAGGGTAGTAGCTCTCAAGGACGAGATTTGGGAACCCCTGATGTAAAGAAATGGCCTCTGATTATTTACACCAAAACATTTGGTAGCTTCATCAACTCTTCCCATCAATGTAGTATTATTCTATATTGATCTGGTGTTTTTTATGCTTTTAAATCATTATGTATTTCGCAATTTTAAGAGGCTATTTTCTTCTGTAGATAGAGAATGGTTGAAATTGAAAGATTGGAGTGTCATCGATTGAATGTTTTACCGGACATAAAACTGATGTTGCTTCTCTCAAAATATGACCTGAGGCAGGAGACAGTTGTGCTATCCTGGACAGGTGGATGACCTCTGCCCATGATCCAGATGTATATAATAACTCACAAGAAAATATCAGTCATCAGTCACTGATATTGCATTACAAATACATTTGGATTTTACAAATACATATCTTTAAACTCTAATTTCAAGCGGTTCTCTCTGTTTTTAATGTTTCCCCTGGGAACAATTATCTTGCTTTTAGTTCCTACCACATAAGCCTGCCAAATCAGAAAACTTCCCACAAGAACACACACACCTACACACACACCCTCACACACACACACACACACACGCACACACCAACACACACACGCACACACATACACACATACATTGGGATACAAAGTGGAAATCATCTCTTCTGTTGCTTTAATGAAGGAGGAAGAGCAAACCATAAGAAAATATTATAAAATGAGTGGGCATTCCTGGCTTAAAGTAAGCAACAACTGAAAATAGATTAGTATAAAATGGCATTAAAACCATTTAGCCATCCATTTAGCTCTTCATTTTCAATTTAATCAAATTGGTCTACATTATACAGATAATTTGTTTACATCTTGAAGGAACCTAAATGGTGTTCAAAGCTAGCATTGAAATGGTCAGTAAAACCATTTTATTCCATTGTAAATAAATGAACCATCCTTTTGGCAGAGGAAGTGTGTTTGCTTTCAGATACCAGAGCAGAAACTGTGTGTGTTGGCAGTAAACAGAACAAGATGTAACCTTCACAGTTGTTTTTTTTTTCTATTTGGCAGAGTATCAAACTGAGTGCGCACAAACCGCCACCTCGCCAAACAACTCAAAGTTAATTCCTCTGCAGAGGGAGGAGAGCAGGAGCTTGGAGAGATGCTGCATCGTTTGGGACAAGGAAGGATGGTACAGGTTGGAACGTGGAGATGTTAGGTGAAAGTGATGGGAGCATGTAGCTGAATAGGGGAGCTGCAATTAGTGGACAGGCCAACAGCAGCAACAGAAGAACAGACGACTACGCAGAGCAGGCTTTGTCTTGATTCCAGTTGACTCTATTAAAAGTTCACAAATCCAGGACAAAAAGGAGGGCAAGACGTGAGTAAAGAGGCAGGTGACAGATGTAAAGTGAAGACACTGCGAATGAGAACAGCATGAGAAAAGGAAAGTGTTGGGTTATATAAAGTATGAAAATGTTCTGCAAGTATGGCCTTTTGACAGAAGACACTGACATTTTCAGCATTAGAAATATGTACAAAAATGTAATATACACCTCAGATTTGCAGGTACAGTTTTCCAATCCAATTGACCTACAGATATACTGTCAGCTATGGAAACATACATAAGCTATTATCTCTGTGTACAGACTATTAAAAAAGAAACTGAAAACATGAAAAAATAGAAGTAGAGAAAGAAATTCAATTTTGAAAACATATGAAGTAAATGATATAAAACATTTGTTCTACTGTTGTGTGTGATCACTGTTTTCTTTTTAAATGCTGAGTGCTAAAATCTCCTTTAGGTCTACCAAATATCATCATAATAGCATTTCGTAAAACAGCACACCACTCCTTCAGGGAGATATAACAGATTATGAGCTAATAGTCCATTGCTTCACTGCTGAGTTGGTTCTTTTGTTCGTCACCCATGTTCCCACCCAAAATGACACGGGTTTTCAAATTAACAGCGTCTGAAGGTAAAAAGACATTTTTAAAGATAATTTTAAACAACTGTCAGATAAAAAATTACAATTTCTTTTAAATGTATTTGCTGTATAATTATAAAATTACCCAAATGACAGCCATACAATTCACTGGTTGGTGGAGTAGAGTATTTAATTTAAAACAGGAAGCAAATAGCACACAGATAGTCTATCAAAGACTAGAAATTGGATCAATACTGGTCTCGAATCACAATACTACAAGGACTTACACTTCAAATTGGCTCAAGATAACTAAAACACAATGCAAGTTTTGTAGTGGCCTAGTCAGACTCAAATTCATTCTTTCCAAAACACTCCAGTGTGGTTGAATTAAAATAATACTGCTAAGATGAGGGGGCCAGAATTTCTCCAAAAACATTAAACATGCATTGGAACCTTGAGAAGCACACGCATGTACCATGCGATACTGGATTCAGATAGAGAAAAAGAGTCAGTCAGCCCCATCACTCTGCCGTGCTTGAAGATAATGCCTTTTTAAATACTTTTGAGACTTTTTTTTTTACTTTACCCCCAGCAAAATGTTATAGAGGAAATAGAAACAGAGGAAAGCAGATTGGACAGTGCTGATGAGAAGACAAGAGAGCAACAATTGCTCACATCTCACAGGGCTGTATTCAGTGGGGGCCACTTATAAAGTCAATAGTAATGGATAGCACATCCCGAATCAGTACAATACGAGACCATGCCTCTTTATCTGCTTACATGTTGTATCGGCAGTAACAATGGGCACAACTGCTGCATTGAAAATCTATCCAAGACACTCAGTTCTCATATTTTCTTTACAAATAGCAACTATTAGTCACCAAAGAAGACGCTGAAGATGCTCTCCAGACAACAAAAAGAAGAGATGGCCATCAATGCAGAAGAGTGCAAGAAAAAAGTAAACACGGAAAAAGGAGGTTGGGATGAGGACAAAGAAGAGAGGCTGGAGGGGGGCGCTGATAGGGCCTTTACTGGAACTAAGAAAGTGTGGTAAAAACCATTTAATAAACACGTCTCTATAGTAACCAAGACGTAATTTGCTTGGTGGGAAAAAGAGAACGACAGAGATTGAGGGTGAGTGATGGAGAGAGGGGAATAGAAAAGCATTTACCATCACGGCTTGAGTCCAGAGCTGTAATTATGGAACTGAGAAGCAGCGGCAGAAAGGGGAGGAAAATAGCGGAGGTACACACAGCAAAAATAAGAGCAGCACACAATGTGCCATTAACAAAAGGGGAAAAAAGGTGAAAAGGGAAAAACACACACAGGCAAAGTGGCGACCCCATAAAATTGGCCCCGGTGCAAATAAGTGGCGTGGGTGTGCAGAATAAAGGCTGGAAAAAAATACTGCTCACAAGAGAACAAAATGGCAAAGATAAAGACAAAAAGGACTTTTTTGTAGGTGTATGCAGGACTTAATTTGTGTTCATTTGTTCGGAGATAGGAAGGTTAAAAGTATATTCTGATCACTAAACCAAAAATTAAAAAATAAAATTATGAAGTGCAAAAAAAGTGCAGATGAGATGACAAAGAACACAAATGTAATGTAAAAGATTTAGGAGAAATATCTGGAGTTAAATGTGCACAAAGACAAACGCTATAATCTTAAACTTTCCTGAAGACCTGAGCACAAATACCAGCAGCTAGTGTTGCACCTAAGACCATCAAGACCAAATCCAACCAGTGCAAGAACATTTTGGCACCATTGCTGTAATAAGTTAGGTATAGCTACAAATCTTTAAGGAAAATTTAAAGTTGGAAACTTGGTTGTATTTGAATGCAGCCAGGAGTTTCACACTATGTTGCGGTAAAAAAAAAAAAAAAGAAAAAAAAGGATGTCTCTGCTGTAGCCCTGACTGGGCTTGAAAACAAACCCAGAAGCAAGACAGATAAAAAAATGTAAACAAGACCAAGAGGATTAAAAAAACTTTACTATTATTATCATTAATATTATTGTTGTTGTTGTTATGATTATTATTGTTATTCCTTGTTTAAATGTTCGTACTAGGACTACAAAATCTAGGTTTCCTTGAATTTTTATGTTTACCTCCACATTCTCATTATCATCAACTCAGTTGCCTACTTTACAGTTGACGTCACAATTTAGCTGCGCAGGTGCTGCTGGGTGCTAATGCTAGACAAACAAACCGCATTTACCGATTGAAAAAATACACAGAACGTTTGGACAGAAATGTGAAGGCAGAAATTGTATGTGAAATTTAAATGCAGCTCACAAATATAAAATGGAGAAGGTTGTTTTGATGGAGAAAGACATAACTGGGGCGTTTCTTGATGGCGACCCTGCAAATTATCGATTGCCAGAACTGAAGTTGCGGCTCGAATGTCATGGTCAAAGTAAAAATGTGTCACTACAAGGGGCTATTGCAAAGATGCAGAGATGTATTGCAATCAAAATACAGATTTATCCTGGAGTGGATGGTGGTAAATGGTATGAACTGAAAAATAAAGGACTCGCCAGCCAAACACCTGTTAAAGCCGTTACCGTGGCAACACCTGGCAGTGAGTGGTCCACAAAGTTACTAATTCCACTGTGAGCAAATCTAAGTGGCGAAAAGTTAATTTGACATAAAATACATGTAATTTTTGGTTTTTTGTACCTTGTTTTCAATAATTATTCTATTTTATACATAAATAATGGTATTTTCTTTTCTCATTATTTCATGATTTGTTTCTCATAACTTTCACCAACATCCGATCTGGGTATATAGAGTCTGATTTGCAAAACCCCCAACAGCAATGTTTTGTTCGCTCCTGTTTGAACATCTTTAGGAGACGAAACTGCAACTTTATGAAGATCAGAGCAACTCCGGCCCATAGGCACCCATGCAAAGTGTGTGCTTGTTTGCCTAAGGCTACCTCCCAGAATGCATTGCGACGTTATATCACAATCCATTTTTAGCCGCTGAGAAAAGCGCCATTAACTACATATGTCTGTACTTTTTTCTTTTCCATCTTAAGTCTTGTTTAGCTCATTATTTAATTTGTTTGGTTGTTTCTTCCTGGCTTATATACAGAACTTTGCAAATTAAAAGTGCTCTGTAAATAAAGTGTGATTTATTAATTGGCCTTATTGGGGAGAAAGTTGAGGCATCAATGGTAATTAACTGTCCAAGATGTGAATGAAACATACAGACATATGTATGCTTTAAATAATTTGAATCTGAAGTTGCAGAGATTGAGAACAGGGCCATCTCCTACATGTCCCTTTGTTTCTTTTGAGGTATAGATAACAAGAATAGGGCACTATTGACATTTCTGTTGAAAGAAACAGCAAAGGGAAGAAGAGTGATAGTAAGTACAAACAAGTCTACTCATACATACAGACAAAGACAGACTAATATACTTGCAACAGATGTCTTTTGTGCAACCCAGAAAAAATCCAAAGTAATGCCTTTCAGATAGAGCATCGCTTTATGTGTCCAGCGCATTTTAGAAATAACTCCTTCAAAAATGAAATATCCTTTGAAACAGCAGTTTTATGCTGAGAAATAGATTTCTATTTATGCGAAAAATTCAAACGAGAGCTAAAGTCAAATGCAGATAATTTAATGCAGGATCCAAAAAAGATCCCCAACAGAGGAAATGCTTAAGAGTATTTCCAACAAAAAAAAACAAAAAAACAGTTGCCTGGAGTCTGTCACAGTTTTGTTATATTAGCTGTGCTCACATCATGGGCATTTCATCATGGGCTCAACGATAAACTGCTGAACATGTAGCAGGTAACACCTTACATTAGAAACTATCTTGATGTTCATCTCAAGTTGTCACTAGTAATAGAAAATGGTGCCAAATAATTATGTACATAACCTCTGTTGTTAACTGGTGGGGTGGGGGGCATGTACATGCTTGATAAGTGGAAATTAGAAAGTGTGAAAAAATCAAAGATGTACTTGGCTACAGCTTGTCTCTTCATTGTTGTCCTTTGGTGTGTACTATGCTAAGAGCTGCACCAAGGGTAGCTGCATTACATTTAAAATTCTAAATCAGATCTTTGTAGTAGTCTTTGTTTTTTCCACCCATAAAACTCAAAAGAGGTTCTGTACTTTTCCAGAGCTCCTCCATAACTTTTAACCCCCAGCTGGCCACTTATAGTGACTCTTGCTCAGTATTGGCATAGAAGACCTTTGGGATTATATATAGTACAGACCAGGTCTTCTTGTCCAACATCAGTGTCTGACCTTACAAAAGTGCTTCTGGAAGAATGGTAAAAAACAAACAAAAAACCTCTAAATCTTGTACCTTGTGTACACACTTGTTGTTCCCAAAACTCATGAAGTATGTTATAATTTCACCCTTGAAAAAGGTTGAAACACATCATAACTTGCTTAAAATTAATATCCCATTCATGCCTGTGACAGGTATATATACACCTCAGACCAAAACTGTAGAATACTAGAGAGCTTTGCTGTAATAAATTCTTCCAAGGGACAGTATGGGGGGAAAAACACATCTGACCAGCAGTGAGAAGATCAATGAAAGTAAAGATTAGGACGGATGATTGATCAAGACCGAGGGAAGATATTTTGGACACACTGCTGATAATGATGAATAGACATACAAAAGATGGAGCAAATATTAAAGAGAAGAGATGCAACAAGGATTTGGGGAAATACATAGATTTCAAACTGCTGCTAAGATATTCTTTCTCTGTTGAACTAAAACAACATTTGAATGTGCAATATTTATCAGCTTTGCTCCCACTTTGTTCATCATGACTACATATCAATTGCCATTCCCTTGAGGTAAATGAGAGCCTTTTTCTCTCCAATTTAATCTGAGTCGAGAGGGAAATCGGGTCAATTTATAAGGAGTTAGCTGCAGGGTTACTGAATAGTTTAACTGCTATATTCTCAAGACAGTCCCAAATTGAGAGTTTAAAAAGGTTTTTCAGAGAGGGAGAGTAAAAGTGAGTTTAACAAAAAAATATTTTTCTTCTCGCAATTTTATAAGGAAGTGTCTAGTCTTGTAGATCGATCAAAATGATTGAAAAAGAGACTCCTGCAGAGGGAGAGAATCCTCCATAGTCCGCTCCATGTTTGCAAAAGGAGCACCAACTCACCAGGGACGAATTAGCCACACAGGAGCACTGAGGCATCATGGGAAATTAATGATCAGGACCTCCAGGAAGTAAGCTAATGAGTCCTTGTCCCACACGCACAAACACAGCGAGCCACACACTCACGTAATAAAAGACGGAGAAAGCAAGATAAGGAGGAGGTCCTGTGGAGAGGAAGAAGCCTTATACGCAGTTGCAGCTGCTAATAACTCAAAGTCTTTGATGGGTGATAGCGGCAGAGAAATGGCGGGGTTAGTGATCTCACAGATGCACATATGTTATAAAATTAAGATAATTACAGAAGACCACCAGTGGCTTTCACCCATGGAGGTATAGTTATTACGGTGGCTACACCCTCCCCTGGGGATGCTGACAATTACCAGACAATTAATATATAGCAGAACACACCCAAACCAAATCATCTGCTTAAATGTCATACTTGAAACAAAAGCAGTCATAGGAGTCGCATGTCACTGGCATATCCTTGAAAGAACGATACTTGCTTGCATCATTGCTCAATTAAATGGTGCTTTTTTGGAGGTATGTAAGGAGTTGTGAGGCTAAAAGTTCAAAATAAAGGTTTCCTTTGTTTATCTTAGAGGTACAGCTCATAGACCGTCTACAAGTTCTGCGAGGTGCAAACTATGTTTTTCATCAAACTTTTTAAAGATATATATATATATCACAAAGTTATGTACAAAAATAAAGCATGATAAAACACAATAAAACAGATAAAGGTTATTGATAAAATGCCAGTTTAAACAAGTGAGTCTTAAGTTGTTTCCTGAAAAGCTCCTCAGAGATCGCAAAACGTAACTGTAATGGGAAGGTATTCCAAGGGTAGGTGCCACAACCGCGAATGCTCTGTCACCCTTGATCTTCAAATTGCATTTAGGAACCAGTAATAGTCTAGTCCTTTGTCAGAAGATCGCAGAAATCCTAATGTGCGATAATGATGTAAAATATCTGCGATGTATGTTGGAGCTGTACCATGTAAAGCCTTGTACGCCCAGACAAGTACTTTATATTGGATCCTATACTTCACAGGAAGCCAATGCAGGGAGATAAGAATAGGGGTGACGTGAAAATTTCGAAGACCGAGTAAGGAGTTTAGCAGGAGCATTCTGAACCAGCTGCAATCGTTCCACTGAACCCTCATGAAGACAAATAAAAATAGAGTTAAGTTGTCAATCCTGGATGAAATAAAAGCATGGATAATCATTTCCATTTCGGACTTAGATGAAATCGATTTAAGCTTCGCAATATTAGCAGGTGAAAGAAGCAAGAGCGAACAATGTTTTTTACATGCTGCTCCAGTAAACAGCTGGTATCAAATGTAACCCCTAAGTTTCATATAGATGGTTTGATATAGGCTGTAAGAGATCCTAAATACGCAGTGATTGAAGATATACATTTTTCCTGAGCACACATCAGAACTTCAGTTTTCTCCTCATTTAGCTGAAGCGAGTTTTGATTCAGCCAAGATTTATTTGACTGTATATAACCCTGTAGAATCAATAGCTTAGAGAGATCATGAACTTTAAAGGACATCAGGAGCTGGTTACATCTGCATGAAAATGATATGAAATATCATTGAACGATTGCATCAGGTGGTACAGAGAAAGAAGATTTAAAAACAACAACGCTGGGCTAAGAACAGAACCCTGTGGAACACTATAATGCAATGCAGCTGATCCTGATTTAAAAGATTTTTCAGGAACACAAACATTTCGTGGAGATAGGTAGGACGAAAACCAGTCCAGCACTCTTCCAGAAATATCTTCCCCAATCTGTCATCGTCTGAAGTAACACAGAATGGTCTACAGTTTCAAATGCAGAACTCAGATCTAGTGTCACAAGAATAACACAATCTCCTTTATCTCACATCATCAGATCGTTGGATACCCTAAGAAGATCAGACTCTGGAATGGCCCTTCCTAAAACCAGATTGGTATTTATCAGCAATATGGGCCTCGTCTAGGGTGTCCCATAGTTGTTGTGCTACTACCTTTTCCAAAATTTTTGATATAAGAGGGACCTTTGAAATACAGGTCCTATATATACAGGTCCTTCTCAAAAAATTAGCATATTGTGATAAAGTTCATTATTTTCCACAATGTAATGATAAAAAATAAACTTTCATATATTTTAGATTAATTGCACAGCAACTGAAATATTTCAGGTCTTTTATTGTTTTAAAACTGATGATTTTGGCATACAGCTCATGAAAACCCAAAATTCCTATCTCAAAAAATTAGCATATCATGAAAAGGTTCTCTAGACGAGCTATTAACCTAATCATCTGAATCAACTAATTAACTCTAAACACCTGCAAAAGATTCCTGAGGCTTTTAAAAACTCCCAGCCTGGTTCATTACTCAAAACCGCAATCATGGGTAAGACAGCCGGCCTGACTGCTGCCAAGAAGGCCATCATTGACGCCCTCAAGCAAGAGGGTAAGACACAAAAAGAAATTTCTGAACGAATAGGCTGTTCCCAGAGTGCTGTATCAAGGCACCTCAGTGGGAAGTCTGTGGGAAGGAAAAAGTGTGGCAGAAAACACTGCACAACGAGAAGAGGTGACCCTGAGGAAGATTGTGGAGAAGGACCAATTCCAGACCTTGGGGGACCTGCGGAAGCAGTGGACTGAGTCTGGAGTAGAAACATCCAGAGCCACCGTGCACAGGCGTGTGCAGGAAATGGGCTACAGGTGCCGCATTCCCCAGGTCAACCCACTTTTGAACCAGAAACAGCGGCAGAAGCGCCTAACCTGGGCTACAGAGAAGCAGCACTGGACTGTTGCTCAGTGGTCCAAAGTACTTTTTTCGGATGAAAGCAAATTTTGCATGTCATTCGGAAATCAAGGTGCCAGAGTCTGGAGGAAGACTGGGGAGAAGGAAATGCCAAAATGCCTGAAGTCCAGTGTCAAGTACCCACAGTCAGTGATGGTCTGGGGTGCCATGTCAGCTGCTGGTGTTGGTCCACTGTGTTTTATCAAGGGCAGGGTCAATGCAGCTAGCTATCAGGAGATTTTGGAGCACTTCATGCTTCCATCTGCTGAAAAGCTTTATGGAGATGAAGATTTCATTTTTCAGCACGACCTGGCACCTGCTCACAGTGCCAAAACCACTGGTAAATGGTTTACTGACCATGGTATTACTGTGCTCAATTGGCCTGCCAACTCTCCTGACCTGAACCCCATAGAGAATCTGTGGGATATTGTGAAGAGGAAGTTGAGAGACGCAAGACCCAACACTCTGGATGAGCTTCAGGCCGCTATCGAAGCATCCTGGGCCTCCATAACACCTCAGCAGTGCCACAGGATGATTGCCTCCATGCCACGCCGCATTGAAGCAGTCATTTCTGCAAAAGGATTCCCGACCAAGTATTGAGTGCATAACTGAACATAATTATTTGAAGGTTGACTTTTTTTGTAATAAAAACACTTTTCTTTTATTGGTTGGATGAAATATGCAAATTATTTGAGAAGGGAATTTTGGGTTTTCATGAGCTGTATGCCAAAATCAGCAGTTTTAAAACAATAAAAGACCTGAAATATTTCAGTTGGTGTGCAATGAATCTAAAATATATGAAAGTTTAATTTTTATCATTACATTATGGAAAATAATGAACTTTATCACAATATGCTAATTTTTTGAGAAGGACCTGTAGTTACCTAAGAGACTAAGGGGTCCATCGTTCTTTTTTAAAAGAGGACCAATAACTGCCTGTTTAAAAGATAAGGGAATCTGTCCAGAGGTAAGTGAGGAGTTAATTGTCTAAATAAATTGACCAATATAAGGAAAAACAGTTTTAAATATTGAGGATGGAATAGTGTCATGGAGACACCTGGTCAAATTCATGTGATTGACAATATTTGTAAGATGACCAAGAGACATAGGGACAAAGTTACTAAAAACAGGGGACCAGGGGAGGAGGATCAATAAATGTTAAGGATGTGGACGATATACGGTTTTGCACAGTTTGAACTTTTGTTAAGAAAAAATGCTGACATTTTTTACAGTCACCATTAGAGAAAATGGGACATGTTAGTTTGGCAGGTGCAACAATATTTGCAACAGTATCAAATAATACTCTGGGGTTACGGCGACTGTTAATAACCAGTTTAGAGAAATTGGACCAATGTAAGGTCAACGAGGGAAAAACTAGGTTATGTGCTTCTTGTACAGAAGCTTTTCTTTCTACACTTCTATACCAATATCTTACTGTACATACCAACATTACATTAAAAAGGTGTAAAAAGAAATTAAAGAGATCATGCTAAAGCATAGTAGCAAAGACCAAAATAAGACACACCACCAATAACAGGATTAACAAATTCAACACATGACACAAAAACAACAGTGAATAGATGTGATATTGCAAGAAATATACATACCAAAGATGATGTACCCACACAAAACATATTAAAGCACTTGTTGCTTGTAGTTAAGTCAACAAGAAACTGAAACATACATAAAAGAAAAACTGTATTACATGTTATGTATAGCATATCATTAAAATAAATAAGAAAATGTAATAAATGGGATTTTTTTTTTACAAAGAAAGAAAGAAAGAAAGAAAGAAAGAAACCAAAACTAAGGTATGTAAACTCCCAATGATAGATTTCAACAAAGTTTCTACATCAATGCTTAATCTATATGAAGCAAACAAGTAAAGGGTCCTGAATAACCACAGCTACAACACACTCACATGGAGACCTAAATTAATCACAAATATCTTCCTGTTGGATTTATTATGTCTCCTGGCTGTCTTAGGGGGCACTTTATCCGTCTCCGTATCTGTTTCCAAAGCTCCGTCTTTAGTCACTTCAGGTAAAAAGATAAAACCATGAGGATCTTTCTGGGTTTTCCTGTAATGCCGAAACTGTCGCAGGCGGTGCCCCCACACCAGTGGGCGCACC
The DNA here is from genome assembly GCA_963556495.2 of Valencia hispanica. Lineage (NCBI taxonomy): Eukaryota > Metazoa > Chordata > Actinopteri > Cyprinodontiformes > Valenciidae > Valencia > Valencia hispanica. The sequence goes on from OY747710.1 coordinate 23,744,295, forward strand.
TCTCAAGGATTTAACTATTGCGCTCTAGCGTCCCACATAACCACACCCGATTGGAGCCATTGGCCAGAAGTTTCCCGGACACCGCCCTCAGCTCGGTGCATCTTCCTTTTCTGCACTACGCAGCCTGTTGCTGCCAAACCTGTTGGCAGGCTCAGTGTGATTTAATTGATTAGAAAGCCTTTTAAACTCAGGTGATGTCTTTGTTTTGAGAGATGTCTGCTTTAAACTAAAACTCTGGATGTAGGTAAATTCTCAGGAGCACTCTTTAGGAGCACCTTTTTCCACTTCTGATGTTTTGATTTTTAGTTTGTTTTTGTTTTCCTGCGCGATTTGAATGAGTTCTTCCTGGTGCATCATGCCAGACGGGAGTAGCAGCCGGTTTAGTAGAAGTGTGGCACCGTGCATGAGTTGGTGAAACTTTAAAGTGCAACATAAACAGCTGATCACCGCGCCTCTCTGTCAGATCTCCCAACCTGACTTCCTACCTCCTCAACCGGCTGCAGAACAACCTCTCCAGGTCTACCTGCGCGTAATGGAACCTGCGGGCGCCTGGAAAGCTACTGTTTTCATCTTCAACATAATCTCCGCTGTTGTGGCGAAGAGACACGCTGTTTACTGGAACTCCACAAACACAAGGTGAGACACCTCCGTTGCTGGACAGTCAGGGATGCTTCCTCTCAGGACAAAAACGAGCAGCAGCAGATCAGATTATAGCTGAGGCTGGTCAGGCTGATTCGGTTTTCAGGCCTGTGTGTAAAACAAATAGAGCCGGGCTGAACTTGTCCTGCCACACAGTTGCACAACAAGCTGAGCTCCTTGAGCATGACTCAGAGCTTAGTTTGTTTTAAAGAATCTCAGCTATGCAGCAGATCGCGTCCTTGCGGGCTTAATTAAAGAGAGGGTGTAGAGCAGGTTTGATTGTTTAAAGCCTAAAACCTATAAGGCTACTGGAGTAAAAAAAATAATATATATATGCCAAGTTGATACAGTAGGAAACTGGGTTCACCTAAGACCCAGTTACCTGCTCACACATCCTTCATGCAGTCTCTTCCTCATAATAACCATACTGCAGTTGCTTATTATGATGTTTAAAGAGAGTCAGAAATATGGGTTTTCCTTTTAAATGTTTGTTGTCATTAATGGCACAGATAACATTCTCATGGCACAGGTGTTCATTAAAGTCTTATGTGCTTTTGTGCATTAGTTGAGTGATTTGAAGATATGTGTGTAATGGGTTGATTGGGGCCATTAGACTTGGGAGAGTGAAGCTCACCTGCTTATCCAGGTGTTTCAGGGTGGTCTAATTGGGGGGTTGAGGTGTGAAACTTGCAGAGCCAGACTCAAATACACATCAACCATTGTCTTATATTTGGAGACATACACACCTCATACAGATTCTTTCCAAAAAACAGCCACATACTATTTAAAAAAAAGTTATACACAGGGTGTAATATATTGCAGACATTTATTTGTGTTAATTTGGATGAATTTAGCTTTTACCAATAAAGGCCAATAAGAACAATTATTTAAAAAACAGAAATTATGGTTGCTTGTTCTGCAGAAGGTCACACTTTTTACAAGTGAGAAAAGATCCAGCTAAAGAAGATGGCTGTTCAAAGTGGAAGGGTAAAAGTACAAAAAGGGTACACAAGCAATGCAGAACACCACATGTATGGCTTCTTATGTGTGTCTACAAGGTTTGGCCTATGGGAAACATGGATTATGGTTGCCATTAAAATAAAAACCATAAGTTAATAAATAAGCTTTTATGGCTAATACAATTGTTAAGAAGAATGTTTGATACTCTCCAAAGAAAGACTAAGCTAAATAAGGTCATTGCAAAAGAATCTTGGTATTCAGAGAGATGTACACAAGTGTATCATTTGAAAGTTTAGTGAAAGGAAAATCTGTGGTGGGGAAAGGTGCACAAGCAGCATTGAGAGGACTATGGCGCAAACCCCACTGATGAGTTTGAGAGAGATTCAGAAGGTGTGGGCTGCAGCTAGAGTCTGCCCAGACTGCAGAGATTTATGCGATTCAGTTTTTGTGCAGCTTGTTGACATCTTACTACAGATGAAAAGCAGAGATCTATGCATAAAACTCAGTTACCCCTTACTGTGTCTTTTGAGTTACAAATAAGCATATGTCATTATGAGAGTCACATGGTATGATAACCTTGAGTAGTAATTCCAAAGTTTTGCAGTATCACAGTTTTTACCAAAAATTCGATAACATAAATACATTGTGATTTAAAATAATCTAACACTGATTATTACTGTGATAATGTATATCACTTGCTTTTCCATGCAGAAGTAAAGAATAACTACCTGCTACACTGAGCAGTTTTAGTTTTAAATGCTTATTGCATGGAATATTATATATTTTTGCTGTTATCCTCTTTAAATTATGTGGTTTATTAATTAGACTATCTGCTCAGGTAGCCACCCTTAATTGACCTAAAAGGACATGTGATTACTAGCTCTCCTGGCTGTCTTGTGAAGCTCTAGCTGTTATACGTAACATGTAGTGTTACCTGCATGGTGATAATGGGTGAGGCTTGCTTTTTTCATGCAATAACAGTCCATATTTTCAACAAACAAAATATTTCCAAACTGATTATGTCTTTCTTGGAGACCATGGAAAATGTAAGTATAGCAGCCTTTCTTTAGTCGGCTGACCTGCAGTGAGATCCAGGATATTGGAGTTGGGGCAGTGCTCTGTTGTTCTTAGCAGTAGCCTTAGAAACATTGTACTACTTTCACATTTTTTGTCTGACCTCTAATTAAAAACTTTAAACCATGCCAATGTCACCAGGTGACTTTGAACCCATCCAAACGCTAAGCAAATCAATGGATGGTGTGCTATATTTTTCTCCAGCTGAATAGAAACAAAACTGAAGTAATTATTTTTTTAATCTAAGGATGATTGATCAAGCGTCAGCACACGGCTTCAGTTAATACAGCTAGAAAATACTGATCAGGCCCGAATTCTAGGTGTAGTGATGGACTCAGACCTGAACCTCAAGGCTCTCATAAAGGCTCTAACAAGGTCAGCCTTCTATCACCTGAAGAACATTTCTAGGATTAAAGCACTGATGTCCCGACAAGGTCTAGAGAAACTCATCCACGCATTTATCTTTAGTCGAATTGATTATTGCAACAGTGTCCTCACAGGTCTGCCTACGAAGTCAATCAGGCAGCTGCAGCTGATCCAGAATACTGTTGCTCGCATTTATCACCAGAACCAGGAAAGTAGAGCACATCACCCCAGTTTTAAAGTCCTTACACTGGCTCCCTGTAGCTCAGAGAATAGACTTTAAAATACTTTTACTAGTTCATAGATCACTAAATGGCTTAGCACCAAAGTATGTTGAAAATCTTTTGTCATTCACCAACCCCCCCCCCAGACCACTCAGGTCTAATAATTCTAGTCTACTCAGCATCCCTAGAATTAGAACCAAACATGGAGAAGCAGCTTTCAGTTTCTATGCTCCTCTAATCTGGAACAAACCTCCTGACAACTGCAAAGCTGCTGAAACACTGAGCTTCTTTAAATCCAGGCTAAAACCCCATCTTTTTAGAGCTGCCTTTGATTAATAACTGGAATGCGATAAGTTTCTGATGTTGTGTTTTCTGTTTTAGTGCTGTTTTACTGCTGCTTTTATTTTATCCACCAATCACCCAAAGCAACTTGAATTGCCTTGTTCCTGAAGGTGTGCTATACAAATAAATTTGCCTTGCCTTGCCTAAACCAGAAATACCATGACAAACTCTCTTCTGATTACCAACTGACTAGTCACTAACCAGTCATTTTTAGGGAGTATTCTTAGGTATATGTTGCACAAAATGGTAATATTATCCAAACTTTTGATAGTATTTGCTGTGCAGCACTTTAGTGTAAGTTGTTGGTTTATAAAGTTCTATATAAATAAAATGTACATTATAAAGGTAGTACTTTTAAATTCAATAGAGAATTGAGAAATTAAAATATTATCCCATTTTATGCACCAAACCATATCTCTGTAACCTTAATCTGATTTTTATTTAACAAAAAGCAAATGGCATAATGCACATTCTTTTGGCTTATGTGTTTATAGACCAAAAACACTGTTATTAATTTTGATTTTAAAACATTTAGACCTGCCGATCACTATCAGATTTTTGTTACCTCTCTAATTGATTTCCATGTAAATAATTTGTTCTGCCCATGCACATATGAAGGATCCAAACATGATTCCTGAGGCCAATAATTTCCTCATTAATGCTTGTTGGTTATTACTACTGTTCTCCTCTTGTATATTAGAGCCAGCCATCATTTCTATTTAGGCGAGTAAACCCTAGAACTGCAAATTGGGATCCAACAGAAACATAGTTGAGGAGAAACTCTGCAAGGATAAGGAAGCACCTTTATGTCCCCTAGAGATTTGGGGATGAATGGTCACAGCCAGTGGCAGGGCCACACACACTCTGCTGCACAGCACACAATCACAATGCCATCAAGTGGAGGGTGACCCACTGTGGCAGAGAATCACTCTCATCAGCAACACCACCCAATCACAAAACTATCAGTGGAGCAGTGATGTCCAGAATCCCCTGGACTCACTCTCCTCTTCTCTCCTCTCTCCCCTTCTTCTTCATTAGCTCCCTTGTTACATCCTGCTTTCCATTTAATTTTTTTGTCTGTGCTCTCGCACCTTTATATCTCACGACTCCCTCCTGTCCTCTGATGGTTATTGGCAGAGTGATTAGTTGAGCTTCAGTCATTTTCCCATCCCATATTTTCTATTAGCTGCCTGCCAGCCAGCCAGGTTGTCGTTAGGCCTGTAAATGCAGTCAGGCAGAGGGGAAAGGAGCACAGGGACAGGGGTGCCATGCCTTTTGTTGGCTATGTGCCGCACTGCAGGAGTCAAAGCTGTGATATTCACTTTTTTTGCACTTTAGTTAGAATAGTGGAATGTACTTGATGATGTTTCAATAGTTTATAGAATAATATTGGTAGTAATTATTATAGTATTTTCTGTGTGGCATTCATTGGAGCCTTTTTAGCATTTTCCAGCTAAAATTGGCCACTTATTGTTCAATTCAGTTAGTGCGTTATCTGGTCACCACAAGACTGCAGAGTGACTATAGGGAAGTATTTTGTAGGATTTGGCTTAATGTTCTGTCACAGACGTGACTTGAATGATATACAAATATTCTGTCTTGCCTGTTTAGTTGTGGAAAGTAGAATTTGACAAAATATAAAATCAATTATCGTTGCAATTATTGTTGCAATATCATTGTCCACAGCATTAGTCACTACTGCTAGAGCTTCACATGACAGACTTATGTTTAAAGAAATATTGGAAAAAATCTTAACATTTTAATATTTTTTAAGATTTAATACCATGAGAATTTGTAACACCCCTAGAAATAGCTGCCTATTTTAGCAGACAATAAGCTTCGAAGCACATACTAACTTTAGCATTGTTTACGGTAAACAGTTAGCCAGTTGAGGTATTCTCACTGCGCTTGCAAATATTTTGAATCTGCAATGTAACTCACGTTAATGTTTCTTTTTCTCCACTGAGCACCTAAAACTTAATCACATTCTTCTTATGTGTCCTCGTGTTGTCAGCCAGCCCTACAAACACTCATTAGCAGTTGACTGTGTCGACACAAAAGGGCAACAAAAGAACAGTTACCTTTTGGCACATCAAAAGAAAAGTTCGAAACATCAATAGCAACTGGGTGTTAATCATGTAGCCATTCCCCCCATATCTACATCTTAGGAACACCTGAGACCAATATGCTAAAAATACTTTGTTTGACAAGAAAAATGGGGTCACGAGATGTCATATCGCCCCAAGAAAATCCCTTTAGTTAGGAAGTCATGAAAGAAATGCTCAATTTAGCAGTATTAGGACTTGACAGTTTGCCAGTCAAGTATTATTGTGTGATTGTTTTTTACAAAGAATTGTACAACTGACGACGTCCCAAATGTTTAATCTCTAATTTTCATTCAAGAGGCAACGTGCTAAATTTAGACTTAAAAAATCTACCTCATTCTTGAAGTTTAAATGAGACGTACGCTATTCCGCTATTTTAATGAGTTATGCTGCACAACAAACTTTAGCATTTGGCAAAATGGGGCGCATCAGTTCCTTCTGTGGTTTGATACCCGGATCTCTTCTTCATCTTCCAACAAATTTCCGGCAGACTGCACGCCAGATGGTGCATTGCTTTCCTTCTCTATTGAGGAAGGTAGTGGAATCTCAGCTTGGGGCCGTGGCCTTTGTGCCCCTCAGTTGTGTACTGAGCACACGTTGCGCAAGCGCACTGTGGTTTCAGATGTTCATAATTTAAACAAGCATTAAGGGGCCAGCCCCAATCGCTGCTTTAAGAGGATTTAGTCTACTGACTAGACTTGTATAGTTATACAAAAGTGTTTATAACAGAATCTTCATGGTAACAGAATTGGTCTTTATATAATATTACTTTGTAAAGAAGGACCTGTTCTACTGATTGATTTAAGCATGTCATGCATAGAGCTCCACAGCGACATCTGGTGGAACCCCACAGGCCACAAATGCAGAGACGGCACAGAAGTAATGGTATTTTTTTGTTGCTTACAAATCAAATCACCGTATAAGTGACGGAAGCTACCTCAGTACTAATGTAGCCGAATATTGTCAGGTAACCCGATGAGCTGTCTTTATCAGTTGACTCCATCAACACAACAAGGCAATCTTAGAACTTTTTTATTTCTAAACAAACAGCTCTAACATACATAGAAGATTTTAAACATAAAGACTTCACATTTAGTACTTGAGCATACAGAAACTAAATGTGTGAAAAATATCATGCCATTTTTAAATTGCAAGAAAATGTGCAACATTTGTTTTCATCCCTAGGAATAGCTCCTCCTGTCTAGTTTCCACTGAGGGGTAAAGCAACGGTTGGAGCAGTTTGGTACGCTATTTTGTCTGTTTCCATTGTAAAAAATGCCTGTACAACCAACCTGTACCGCACCAATCCTGGGCCCCTTTTAGTTGTAGGTCCATAGGACATTGGTATGGTTAGGGTGGAGCTACTGGCGTCACACAACACAGTCTACTTATTGGGGGCAGAAAGAAAGAAAGAACATCACTGCTTGTGACAAGCATGAGACATGTTGTACTAATACGTTACGTTTGTTTTGGCACTAGAATGATGCCATTTTAGCCAACTAGTGTTGGAAATGTTCTCCTGAATACACAAGACCATAAAATGCCGTACCAAACTCCATTAACCAGGTTCGTTCAGTGGAAACGAGGCCTATGTTTATCGGCAATTAAAAACGTACTGCTAACATCAGCAGCTAACAGTTAGGTAATCGTAGTATTCGCACAGTGCTTACAAATTGTTTATCCATCGGCCTGTAAACTTTTTTTTCTTCTTTTTCTACTGATTACCTAAAATGCTGCCATATCAACAAGTTAACAATGATGGGGGGGCTTATTCATTGCTGAAATAATCGGTGTATATATTACTTGCCTTGAATATACTTGAATACTTAATGAGTTTCAAACATAGATACAGCGAGCCAAGGGTAAAGTACTTATCTGTGGCTCATAATGACAGCTTAGATTGGTATAGCTGGATGATAAGACTAAAGACTAACTTTAGTTTGATACGAAATGTCATTCGTTCACACTTTCTAACTTTTAAAACTTGTTTTAAATGGCACTGGCACAGAGTTTTAAAAAACTGAATTCACAGAGGTTACAAACTAAGTTCATGTTATGTGACTGTAGCTTGTTGGAGGATAGGCTCTCTTTAGTGTGGTTGACAGGAGACAGTCTCTGGCCGCCACCATTCCTTTGACATCTAGATTTATGGTTTTAATGAAGCGGGGGCAGTGGAGTGGAGACAGAAGAGCCTCGGCACTCTGCCCTTTGCTTGCTAATATGCCTGTAACAAAGGCTCAGTGAAACACTTTTAACAGGCGCACATTTAGCACCCTCCTGATTGAAAAATGGAGCTCTGAAATGGAAGTGATGGAGGTCAACGGTGAACGCTGTGGGATCAGAAACCCTGGCCTCTGTCTTTGTGGTGCTCAAGTGGTCGCCCTCTTTTATGATTTTTTTTTTTTTTTTTTTTTATGAAGAGAGTTTACGATCACGCTCTGTTTTACAGCTGTGCCTCCTTAAGAGCAATAGTCTCTTATTAGATGAGAAAATATTATATACTTCCTGGAGCAGTTAAAGGTCAGTAAAATTATATAACCACAATTCTCAGTGTGTATTTGTGAGTGCTGGCAATATTTGTTACCTCTCTCCTGAGCAGGAGGCTTCAACTCTTTTATTAGTGTATTCATACTTTTCTTGTAGCACCTCAGTGTCTTGTAAAACCTGTTGAATCAAACACTTTGACCAGCCATTTTGCTGATGCAGCTGTCTCATATTTTTTTATTTTATTTTTGGTGCTGCATTCATCCTCATAAAATCTACTCAGGAACCTGTCGGGACGTTTACTCAAAGCACCAAAACTTCACGTATGAAATTACTCTAGCGAGATATGCTTTTAGAGATGCCGTATATGATACATCTGTAACAAGAACAAATGTTGCCCTTTCCTGAATCTGAAATAAGCTACTTCATTTACTCATCCTTTATCTTATGCTTGTTCCTGTTGTTGTTTTTGTTGTTTTTTCACATGTGCTGTTTTTTATTCTTGGATTCTGGAAAAAAGGGAAACTTGTTGCAGCAGCTGCTTAAACTTAATTTTTCTTTTCTATTGCTGTTTTATTTTGTTCTTCGTATTTCTTCTTTGAATGTTTGCTTCTTTTTTTGAAAGGTGACTTTATTCCTATCCCTCGGCTCCTCCTAACCGAAGTCACAAAGAATCATGGTTTTAATATTCAACTGGCAACAAAACATCAATACATATTTGTTTATTGTCCAGTCTTTCACTGGCTGACTCAACATTAGTATGACTATAAATGCTATTTTAAAGCAGCCTGGCAGGTTCTGGAGTATGACTCTATATGTATTTTATGGTTATTCTATTAGTTTGCCGTGATATCAGATGTAAGGTTCATCTGTCCTTTTATTTGTCACTTTTCCAAGATGGATTGATGGAGTTTACAGGTCCAGGAAGGACACTCAGATATCCCGGGATCACCAGTGGTGATCCCAAGAGGTTTCATATAAGTAGAAGAAGGCTCCCATTAAGTTTTGAACCTAAAACATTGGTTATGCATTTTTTTGCTTCAGGGTAATTTGACCGGACTTTCCTTATTGGGGTAAATCTGTTGGCCCGCTCCTCTCAGCTGTCGTTTCTCCATACAAAAGTGGCCTTTTAAGGAATTAGTCAAGGCGTCCACATATCAAGACTCTCAGCAGTGAGCATCGTCACTTATCAGTGCCAAAAGGCACCCACAGCAGCAGAAATAAGAGATCGACACAGAAGAAGCAGAGATGTTTGCTGTGTCTCTGTTTGATATGTTATTATAAACTGCTTTGCCAGTAACTAACTATTTTACTAAATCAGTTGTTTGGCGACGTCTGCTCATTTCCATCTGAATTACAACCAATCAGTGTGAGTTAACCACAGCTCCCACCCAGTGACTGGGCCATTTCCGAGTTCATACCCCCAGACTGTTATTCCGTTGGTTCCTGAAATGAACCCGAAAACTGCCCTGTCTGCCCTGGCCAGTGTAGTGGAGACACACGCATACTGTGAAGTTATGGTAAAATTACCCTGAAGTTCCGATAGTGGAAACACGCCTATAAGCTTTCATTAAGGTACTGTTTAGTTAACACTTCATAAATGTTTTTTTTTTTAAACATCTTTAACTTTGTCTTGGTGTACAGAGGTTGTTTTCATGGGGTATCCTCATTAGCACACATTATCTTTCTGTCCTTGTTTATATGAAGGTGGTTTTTTTTTTTTTTTTTCCTGTTTTAAAGAAGTTCCTGTTGTATTCTAATGGGGTGTGTGTATATTGCAAACTAAGACTTATGTGTAAGCCTCCATCTTTAGTGATCCCCAACGTAGTATATCATTGTTGAAATTGTAAAGATTTCCATGGCTATAAAAGTACTTTTAATTTAGAACGTTATTACATTTAGGAGGGTCTTCATTTAAAGTATGCACCAGAAAAATCTCAGTTGCAGCAGTCTCAGCTCTCCCATTAGATAACCAAAAATATTGGGAAACCCACATTCCCTGGTGTTTATCGTTTAAACATTGGATGAGGAAACAAGTAGGAGTGAAATTGGATGAAATACATTATTTAGCATTTACAGACATAGTAAGAATAATATAACATGCATTTCCCAGCAGTTTTAACACTTGAACCCACTTTTGAAGTTTGGACATAGTTCCTTAAAGCAAAAAACAACAACATAAAACAGCCGCTCCCCCTGAGCCCCTTCTTTCTTTCTGCCTCTATCCGTCATCCCTTAGACAAACTGAGCTGGAGCTGCGAGCCAGTGGAGCATGTTTAAACAGTGCGTGAGGAGGAGAATATTTGTATTGGTTTTTCTGTATCTTTATTGAAAGAGGCCCTCGTAAGTCTCCCGTGTAATCTCTGCTCTGTTTATGCGTCATTTCTCTCTGCGTACGCTCCTGAATGATCTGCTTTAAATACCCAAGTAAATCACATCCTGCATACCTTCATCACACACACAAAGATCTGATCCGTGCGGCGTTACGAGGAGCAGACAAACATGCCATTAGCCAAAGTGAAAGCAGATGGTGTTTGTAATCATGTCTTGCTAGGAGGAGACTCTTTTATATTGATATTTTTGTTTAATCATGTAGCAGTCATTGAGCATCCATCGCTTCTCTGTTGCATGTGTGGGCTCAAATAAAAGTATTTCTCATACTGTCTATCTCCCCTCTCTGTGTCTGTCTCTACTAATCTCTGTCTTCCCCTGGTAAATGATTAACATGGAGAACCTGGCTGAACTATAATCAACAAACCCACAGTGAGGTAATTACACTTTATTCCCTGTCCTGCTAACAAAGCAATTTCTCCTCGTCTGCCTCCTTTGCTCCCTCCTCCTCTTCTCCTCATCTGTCATGTAGCTGTATCAGTGTCTCTCTCTTCCTTTTTACCTTGTTTCTCTCCATTGTCTCAGTAACTGCTGCGCTGTGACCTGTGTAGATTCAGAGATGCATTTGTGTAACTTGTCTTTCTTTTGTAAGCGTGCCTAGTCTGTTTGTTTGTGGATTTGAGTGCATTATCTCAGAGTGAGTACGCTTTGTGTGCAACCTTGAGCTGCTTCGTCTCTGTCAGAAAACAATGCGGGGCAGTGATTTTTAGCGGTTTGTAAAAGCTGGAGAATTGACTTTTGGTACCATTGTTGTCTGCTGAAGTTCGTTTCAAGAGGAACAATGGCTTCGCCAGAGAGGTGTGTGTGTAAGGGTGCTTTTGGACCTCACTTGCTCGTTTGGGTAAAAGGGAAAGTCTTTGTTTCCTTGGTAAATAGATGCCGTTGTGATTAATTGTATAGCTTAGAAATGTACCTGCCAAGCATGAAAAACACTCAAAATACTAATTCTGCTCCAATTTCTTTTAATCTTTCTTCTTTCACAAGTTTTCAAACTACTCTCCTTATCAAAGCAAGCTGTGAAAGTGGCTTTTACTGAGAAAAGTCCTCTTTTCCAGCCTGCAGTGGACGGCTGTGAGAACTTTCACCAAGCACTGCGCTGGCCTCTCATCAAAATGGGTTATTGCTTTGTTTCCACTTGTTAGTTGATTTTAGGTGAGACTAAAGGAAAAGGTGAATTGTTGCCTTTGTATATATATATATATATATATATATATATATATATATATATATACTGTTCCTAAAATTACATTGTGTGGCATGTTATATAATAGTATTTAAATGTGTTTGATTTGGATACATAGGCTTAAGGAGAGATATGCATGTCTATCCCAAAAAGTTAAAATATTATCTAAAAGATTATTTCTTTCACTGAATGGATTCCAGATGTGATACTTTAATAGCATATTTAAACAGACAGTAATTATTTTAAGCAATTTTTTCAGTTGTAATCAACGGCTTGTGAGTTTCCGCCAAACTCAATGTGCTTTGCCTCACAAACCTCTCATAGCTCTCATAACAGTTTTCTCTATTGCTGTGCCATACTTTTTCCTTCCCCTCAACTTTCTAATTTGCTTGGGTACAGCTCTCTGTGAACTGCCAGCGTCTTTAGCAATGACCTTGTGCTTCATCCTACTTGTTTTGGAGCATCAGTGGCTTTCTGCTGGACAACCCTAAATTTGGACCTTAATTAGCAAAAAAGCCATATAAAGCAAAATAAGAAAAAATAAATACTTGAATATATATCAATATGTGTGAAATGAAAATGTGATAAGTTTATTTTTTGAAAGAAAATTACTTTTATCACATACTCAGTACTCAAACTGAACAAAATGCACCTTCACAAGTACCACAACACTCTGTAGTAGTTTCAGCTAAACATGCTTATTGCACAGAGCAGTAGGTCTTTTGCCATTCTGCTCTTTTTAAGAATAACACAATATTAACAAGCTGATATAAGTTGATTAATTAGTTGGGCTGTCTGCTCAGCTAACCTGTAGTCAGCTGCTTAAAAATCATGCTGTTTGTAGCTTGCCAACTGCTTTACAATGATATTACCCTTATATGACTTATAGGTGGAAATCCATGTTTTGTCTGAAAAGAAATATTTCAAGATGCATTTCTTTCTTGTAAGTTATGGATAAATGTAGTTGGCGTCTTTTAGCCAGATGACTTGCAGTGCACAGCAACAAGTGGGGGCAACTTTGCATTACTCGTTTCATATAGCCAAAAAGAACTCTGGATGCTACTGCACTTTTCTGGCATCTCTTTAGACTTTAAGCTGTAGGTATATTTTCTTGAAAGATTTTGAAGTTTAGAAACTTAGTAAAATCTGGATATTACTTGATATCAGCCTATTACTGCTTGATAATGTTTATGTTGCTTTCTGTGGTGTGCAATATGTAACCTGTTTCCTCCCTTCTGCTGTTAAGGGATATATTACACCTAAGAATGCATACAACACGAATACAATGGTTGCACAACAAAAATAATCTTTCCAGCTGAAGGTAACGCTGAGGTGTCTGGCCACGGGAAGACTTGGGCATACTGTGTTGAAAATGAGGTTTGAGGCAGAGGCCTAGCAGCAGTAAGGGCGTCTGTGTTAAAATGGATCAGATAGTCACATTGCAACTTGGAGCCGTCTGAGCAGACATGGTGTACAGGCATGAAAGGACGGCCGTCTCTCTTCTCCTGGTCAGGATATTTAGTGAATCGATACCAATTTCCAGCCAGATATTATCGTCGCCTTCTCGCATTATCACCAGACTGCATATGGACCCATTGCATTCCCAATTCCTCTCTCCATGTCTGCCCCTTTCTCTGTGTACACACATGCATCAATATTAGGCCGCATTAAGGTGTAATAAGTTGCAGCGTGTTAATGTCTCCAAGTGAGCTGGAACATCTGCGAAATTAAATGAGGTGCACTGTTGGCACGGCACTGCCTGCTTGGCACAAAATGGCTGTTGTGCCGCTTGCGTGTGAAGAGGGCGGTTATGGTGGTTAAAGGGCTGCTGGTGAACACAGAGCGGGAGCATATTTATTCATTCATGGCTTACAATGAGCTGTCACTGTTACTGGTGTCAAACGAGCTGTGTACTCATTTGATACAAAGATATTTGGTACAAAACAGCAAATAAACTGGCAGGGGAGCTAAAGAACGCGTAGACACAAAATGTGGGAAACGCTGTCAATATAAAACCCAGATAAAACAAAACAATGTGACGCTTGTTTAGCCAACACGAAGGTTGTAGAATTTCTCTCACACGTGTGCATGCAGAAACATACACGCTTTCAAGTACACAGAACCTTGCACAATGCTCTTCCATTCAGCTCAGAAGTCCTACCAAAAAGGCAGCTTGGGAATTCCCGGAGACAGAAATTGAATTGGTATTGAGCCAGGCAGAGCAAGAGGCTGTAGCAGGAGTCTGGATTATTGTACAAGACAAGGTCCTGACTGCCGAAAGGACACAGAGACCTCATACTTCCACTGATGATGGGTGCTTAGGGGAAGCAACTTCAAAACATGTCTTCTTTTTTTTCTTTTTTAGATTAATCAGTTTCTCACAACTGAACAGATTTCCCAGAGACTATACTTGATTAAGATCCCCAGGTTTTCGTTAAATTTAAAGTAATGATGGTGTAATAAATACTCTTTGTGGCCTCTAACCGTAATTTTACAGTCTATGACTCTAACTAAATTATTTTTGCTGCATGGGTCATAATCAGCCACACATCTTAAGTGTTTTGCACAGATTAGGTACTTTGTTTATCTGAATTGTTTGTGTCGTGAGCGTGATCATAGTATTGCCTTTTGCATGAAGGAATAGAAAACCACAAATATGAAGCCAAGTTAAAATCCTTGACTGCTCTTCTAATGATCCAAAAAGTGTCTCAAAAATGACAAAAAGGAGAATTTAGGTGCTCTAAATAACTTAAGTTTTAACTTAAATTTAAAATTACTTGTATAGTCATGGGCCAATATGAAATGTTTACAATGTTATTCTTAAATTAAAAAAGAAACAGTTTTATCATCTCATGGCATCAATAAAAAAAGTTAAATAAAAATGTGTAATATTATCTTATCTATCAATATATTTTAATAACTTAAGCTAAAACGTGGCTTCCTCCCAGACCTGAAGCTTTTATCATGCAAACTGAAGTTTTAAAACTACGTTACTTTTGTACGCAACGCTCCTTTAGTTTTCCTATCATGGCTCTCTGGACTGGGAGTTGGAAATGTTTCCATCAGTAAAATTTGTTTGAAAAATAAATTTTAAAAAGTGTAAGAGCTTATTTTTTGCAGCCAGCTGATCAACAGCTACAGGACAGTTGTTGTAGGAAAGCACTCTTATGCATACAGCCAGGAGAACTCAAACACTTTCTCTTGCATCCCATTAAATGCACTGCACAATGTAGGAACAATATAATGGAAAGTTATAGCAGGTTTGATACAAAGTTTTTATAATGGTTACGGGTCCAAGGTTTATCAGAATATAATGACAAATCATATTTTGGTAATGACAAATGTTATTAATGACAAAATGATACTGTATTCTGCCTGGGGTTATTACAGTCAAAAATAAACATGGGTAGTTTAAAATAAAGTTAACTTTAGCCTGCACAAACAAACACAAAATGCTTAAACAATAAAAAAGCAAATCTGCATGAACAGTGTTTTTCTTTGACCTGCACAGCTCATCGCTTTCTATTTCATTTATTGATTTAGATCTTATGTCCTTCATTGGCCATAAATCTGTTGGTGTCTGACCACACATCATGTTTTGTACACTTTGCACTACAGTGTCTAGAGTTTATAGGAAAAGCATTAGTGGTGATAAACTTCACAGCAGAACAAACTATGTAGACTACTAAACCTGCAAGAAAGTGTAGCTCCTTCACTGTCTATCTCAGAAGAGATTAAAAGTAGTAAAAGAATCTTGGATGGGTATTAAGCAATATTTTTATTTCTAAATGTTGTTCCTTCTATGGCCGTCCATCCATCCAAACTATGTGAGATTTTTCCAGATGCTTTAATTAAAACTTGAAACACTGTGGAAATATCTCATATATTCACAGTGGGAAAATGTGTGGGAACCACAAATATGGTCTGAACAATTGTGTGTCATGTTGAATTGTCAATTAAATTGAATGTTCTGTGTTTTTGTAAAAGCACAAAGTAAAACATCCAGAAATGGTAGATTTTTTTTTAATTGTTTTTTTCCTCTTGGTAGAACAGAAACTAACATTGTTTTGGCTCTGCCTCCCAGAAGTATGGTGGGTGCAGCACAGCCTACTTTCAGCTTACAGTGATGCGAAGCACACAGATTTTTGTCTCATTTTGGTTTAGCAGACACACCTGTACCACACACAACACAAATGAACAACCATGCTGCCTCACTGCTTCATTTTTTTAAGTCCCTAGAGAAGGTAAAAACATTAGACCCACAGTGGAGGAAGTAAGGGATGAAGAATGTGTTAAGGAGAGGATGGTAGAGAAAGAGTCAACAGATTTCAACTCCCCAAACGGCAAAGGAAGGCCCCCAGGGATGGAGGGATGGGAGAGGCTAAGAGGAGAGAAGAAGGGGTGTCTGAAAGCATTACAGTAGCCGTCAGAGTAAGGGAGTGAGAGGCTAACCCTTCTTCCACTCCCTGTTTCATGACACAGGCTTGCGTACAGGTGTCGTAGGGAGAGGTGCACGTGATACCGATAGTACCATCAGCCGGCCTGCTAATGCACGCGCGGCTGCTCAGACTCTGGGGAGAGCCCGAGAAGGAATCGCGCTTCATTTAGAGCTGACTGTGCTTTCCTGGCTCTTAAAGTGGTGGAGTCACCTGACTAAAAAAAGAACAAGAGACAGTATCAAAAGACTCGGTTGGTTCTCTGGAATATCAAGACATGTAAATGTTTTTAACATATAAAAAGCACAATTTGATACTTCTTGATGATCTGCTTTTTTTTATTTATTCATTAGATTTTTTGTTAGTTTGTTTTTATCTTTTTCTTGAACTTCTTCTAACTGAAAATATTTAAGTTATTATGCAGCAAAATTGAGTTATTTTACTCAGTTACTGTATAGATTGTATCCAGTGCCTATTTCTCTATATTAAAGAAGCCTTATGTGTGAACATTGCTTGCTCTCCCTGCTCTGTTTTCATCCACTACTTTTTCCTGATGTCATACATGCAACTGCAGAAAATAGTTTTACAAGGCAACAGATTAAATAATTACTCACCACTTTGTTTATTTTTTGGTGCCATGGTTGAAGATTTATATTTATATTAAATTTAAGGATGTAATACAATCTTTTGACATTTGATCATGTTATATTTTAAAATTATTGCATCTGAACAGTTGTTTAGATGCAATGGTTGTGCAATGGTCTATAGACAGCTAAGCTTAAACTAGTATACATTTGGTCAAAAAGTGACAGTTTTTTTCATTTGGGTTTTTAGACATTAATTAGAAGTCTTAATATAGGTTTGTTTTTAGCTGAGCCTTACAAGCACAAGAGAAAATTGAAAGTGAAACTTTTAAAAGGGGAACACATGTTTGGAGCCCTGCGGTGCATCTCATCAATTAACGAGCATCAGGTGAAACCTTTGACACACATTAAACTATTTTAAAGTAATCACAACTAATCACATAACTGTAGTTTATACTGTGACAGGATCCAGAGCACAGGTTGAGTTTTATTTATGTATTATTCTTGCTGAAAGGAAATGGGAGAAATAGCCATGTTGCCTATCTCCATAGCTTTGGCCTTGTAGCAGGACAAACTCATGAATCTCATTGCTCATGTATTCAGTTGCAAATTGAGTCTTTGCTTGCAGTGCCCTTCTCAAAACACTGGAGCAGATGCTCGAGGTTTATGACTATGGAATTAATATGCAAGTTCACCTTAAATACTCAGTGGCAAAAGCCTTGTAATGAAATGCTTCACTCATTATTGTTTTTAAACAAACGTTTCCAGATTTCTTTATAGAACAGAAAGTTATTAACCACAATAAAATAGTAATTGAAGTAAGCTAGAAAGTGCATATTTGTGCCTGCATCAGATTTACAACAGATCTTTTGTCAATAATTGGGGGGAAAACAGCCCTACATACCTCACCTCCTATGTGCTAATCTTGTAATTTTTTGGGTCATTGTGGTTCATTACCTAAAACGTCGAGCAGTCATCTCTAATCCCAAATTAATCAGTTAATCCTGTCTGCACCTCTCCTCATGACCCTCACCACTTCCTTCCTTTCTACTCCTAAAACCATCCCGCAGCCCCCCTCCTCCTTCCCGTCTTATTGTGTCTGAACCTTTCATCCGTGTTGTGGAACTTTGGCCTCAACTGGCCCTTCCAAGAAAACCACTGGCTGCAGGGTCAGCCAGAAGGGACAGAAAACTAAACTTGAGTTGTTGTGCTGCCTATTTTTGTGTAAAATCAACAACTTTTCTGAAACAAAGCAATAAAGCATGATTAAGAGAACAAATTTAGGTTTGTCTTTCCCCTTTTGATTCCTGTACTTGTTCATGAGGTATAGGTTGGTACCGGCGGTTAGCTCTGCGTGACTAGAACAGACCAAAGCTGGATGCCTTGAAGGGGAATTAAGTGGACCTTCCATACACCCGACACACAGAGCGATATTAATCTCAACCGATGTGACGGAAAAAGATGGAGACCATGGATCGGCTGTGAGGAGGGTGGGAGAGGGGAAGCAGGCAGTTTAGACTCCTGGGATTCTAAGGCAGTGACCGTGAAAGTGCTTAGATAAACAGAGAGAGAGAGAGGCTGAAGGGAGGGAGGGCAAAGTGGGTAAAATAGTGGTGGAAGGAGAGGGTGGTAAGGTGCAGGCACACAAACTGGAGAAGGAAATGAGACCTGTGGTAGATGGGGAGTGAAACCAAGAATAGAAGTTCTTAAGTTGACCGAGACACAGAAGAACTGAAAAGTGGCAACCTTACCCTATTTACTCCTCAACTCATATTTGCCAGTCTCTTCTTCTCCTGTCCTTTTCTCTCCCTCCCACACTTTAAATTATTCAGACCAGTTGGATGTATTTGAGCATGTCTCCTAGACATGTTTTTTGTTTGTGTGTTTGACTGACAAACTGCAGGACAGCTCTAACCCACCAACCACCCAGTCCTGAGCGTACAACCACCGTAAAATCAGAGTCAGGGAAAGCAGGGGAGAAATGCTCACCTGAGATTAGAAAGAAAAGTCTACACTGCCTAACCAGCATCGACCTTAACATCATGGTTAACAAGACAAAAAAATGGTGTACACAAATTGGATAGATGCTTCACCGTCAGGAGGCTGACCTAGTTTGAAAAGGATGGATTTTTCAAGCCAGGTCTGATTTATTGGCTGACTGTATATGCTTTGCAAGTGCCCTTTTCAGTGTGACTGTCTGGGTAAATGTGTGTAGGTGTTTTGAAGGGGTTAGGTTTCCTTGTCCTCCTTAACCTACTTAAACAGGTGGGCTGACAGGCTTGGGCCACTAATCAGCATAGGTTGATGCAGTTAAAATAACTGTAGAATATATGCCTTAAAGTGAACTCCAGAAAAAAAAAAAAGTTCTTTGTAACCGATCTGTTAATGGATCTTACTTAGCAGCTATCCTGTAAACAACCTTCTTGTTTGTCTTCATTGCTGAGTGAAGAACACTTAAAATGAGCATTTTCTGTGTCAGTAAGTTGTTCAGAAGCATTCAGATGTAACATAATAATTAAAAGCAAACTGCTCTTTCTATAACATGTTGAGATGTATCTGTTCTTCATTCAGGCTGAGGGAGAGAGGGAGTGCAAGAGTTTAAGCAGATAACATGAAGGCCTGAGCTTTTGAGCTTTTAACCTTTCATGGAACATTCTGGTTTTGGTAATTTTTGGAAATTGGAGAACATGCACAACTCCACAACAGAGCACTTGTTTAACAGTAGAACTTCAGACAACAATGTGAACCACACCATTTGTGAACCCTGCCTAGAAACCTGTACGATTTTTTTTTTTAATTTTATTTTAAGATTAATCGCCTTTAGAAAAGGTAAATTTCACCATGCGGAAAATATGTTGGGTTTTTTTACGGAAGGGAAAACTTGCAAGACAGCCAACGAGGCAAACAGAAAACCAACAATCCTAGGTTGAACTTAGCCTACTTACTGAATAAGTGTGAATGATTAATAAGCCCTAAAAATGACAGATTCTAAAGCTTGGCTGTCACTTTAGTATTCAGGTTGAAAAGGTCATGACCGAATGTTAGTGCAAACTACAAGCACATCTAATCTGAATAGTGATTAATGAGTGAACACCTCTCTCAAAATTAGACTCTCCAAGGTTGCATTTTCTCTGTCACTTTATAGACTTAAAAAAATTAAGACTGATGGGACCGTTGTCACAAAACACATTTGGCTCAGTACACATTGGTTTAATCACATTTCACTATCCAGATTTATTTAAGAGATTTGGGCTTTGAGACATTGATCCATTTCTTTTTGTTTTGGGTCTGATTTTTATCTGGCCTGTTGTGGATTGAAAGAATCCATTTATACTTTGTCTGTATGAAAAATGGACTATCACAACTATTTACATTATAAACTCAAGCATTAGTCACAAGTGTAAGATATGTTTAAATAAAGTAAAGACAGCTGTATCTGATTCATAAATATAAATATAACAATTTTATATTTCTTAAAAACTGGCCGTATGTGGAAAATATATGCTTACTTTGGTTAAAAAAAAAAATAAATTAAACTTTGATTAATCAATTTCTTTTTATTCAGTTTGACAAGCCACACCTAGAACTGATTACTGACTGCTGGGCAGAATCAATAAATCACTTAAATAAAACCTACAAAAAACCCAACAATATACAGTTTGTTAATAGAGCTCAAAAAAGCAACACATCACCCTTCGATCTAAAAATAAAAAATAAACTAATGAGAAACAAAATTATTGCAATTTACCATTTGTAAATGGTTACAAAGCAATTTATAAGGCTTGGGGACTCCAGTGAACCTGAGTGAGAGCCGTTATCCACAAATGGAGAAAACATGGAACAGTCGTGAACCTTTCCAGGAGTAACTGACCTACGAAAATTACCCCAAGAGTGTAATAATGACTTATCCAGGAGGTCACAAAACAACCAAGAACAACATCAAAAACTCTGCAGGGTTTACTTGCCTCAGATGAGGCCATTGTTCATCAGTTGACGATAAGAAAGAGATTGGGCCAAAATGGCATCCATGGGAGAGACCCAAGAAAAAAAAACCTGACCAAAAATAACACAAAGGGTCGTCTCACATTTACCAAAAAGCATATTTATGAACTATTTCATAAATAGACAAATAAGACTTTTTCAAAGGTCTATGCAGTGTTGCATCTGGCATAAAATGAACGTGACGTTTTTTGGAAAATAACAGCATGCCAGTAGTCAAACATAGAGGTGGTAGTGTGATGGTCTGGAACTGCTTTGCTGCTTTAGGACCTGGTTGAGTTGCTGTATTTCATGGAACCATGAGTGCTACTCTCTCGCAAAAAATCCTGAAGGAGAATGTTTGGTAATAAATTCTGACTTTAAGATTAAGAACACCTGGGTTTTGCTGTGGGTGGTCTCCGAATGGCTCAAAAAATATTTTTGAGTGGACTATTATCAGATTGTTTAAAAACCATCCAATGTTGCTGAAATCCATAAGACAAATGTTGTTGACACAGTGGATCAGTTTGGCTGTCACTTTGCAGCAATGTTGTTTGATGGATTTTATAAATAGTTTGAATGTCTGCTTTGTAGCCCCTGTCATAGCTGTCACAGTGAGATCCCCTTTCTATCTTATAGGTTGGCCCTGTCAGAGTCTGAGCGGTGAGGTACCGCTGCTGTGTTCAAATTTATGTATACGAGCCTGGCACCTGCACAAATCAGCAGTGTATTTACACAGCAGCTCCATTTAGACTGCTGAAAACATAGAGAGCACTCATTACTCTGAGGTTTAGGCTGTCCAACAGACTTGATGCAGGGAAAAAAGACGAAAGGAGCAAGCAATGGATGGGTGGGGCACTGCCTTGGCACCAGTCCCAGCTACGGATTGGTTGTTGTCTTGGTAACGGCACATCTGACCTTATTTAGCCCCTTGTACACTCCTTCCCGAACGAGCACTTTGCTTTCGCCCTTGCACAGTTCTTGTGCCACTCACGAGTCACGACTTCCCCGTCACTCTTCTCCCTTTTTAAAAGTGCGGCTACCTCCGCGCAGACGTAGTGCTGATGGGCATGGTGAAGCAACATTTTGCCATGCACTGCTTTTTTCCAGGGAAAATACAAAATTCTCTTGCACTCTGCTCCATTCACTGTATGTTGGGGGCAGTAATTTCATACCTCCTTGAAAAGTAACAGGAAAGCCTTTTTTTCAGGATTAGACTAGGCCAGACAGGAAGAGTGGTGCCTATGCATGAGGGAGCTCTGCCACAGGATGAGATGATGGCTTCTGCAGACCTAAAACTGCATCAAAATTGCTCAGATGAATTGGTTTCCATACACATCAGTCCTCTGGGCCTAAATCGACCGATTCTCCTCAGCTCTGTCGGCCGTAACTATCCGTCCTGTGGTGCTGCTGAGTCCCGCAGAATCCACACACCTGCCCGCTGAGCGGACCTTCGCTGTAACAGGCAGAAAATAGGGTCTGTCTTTACTTGAGGCTGAGATTTCTTTGGACCTCAAGCAGCAGGTGCATCTATATTTCTGCATGCTTTCGTCTCCATGTGTTTCTGTAAATTGGTGGGGAATCTGGGTTGAAACAGCCTGCTGATCCTTACAGTTTGAATAAAGAACAGTGTGACTGGCTGGTGTCTTCTGGTCATTTAATTGAGCCTGCAGGGATAGGAAAATGCAACCAGTCATTTCATTGAGTTGATATACGCTATTTATGCTGTCTTTTGCATTTATTGGCACACCTGGTAACTGAAAAGCCTTGAAATAAATAAATTATTTACTACAGCAATTAAATTTTTTTTTAACCTTCTTCTTACTGTGTATGTTGGAGATATAAACGTGGGTCCCCTACTTAGCTTTATTAAATATCAGATGTTTCAAAGTTTATAATTGTTGCTTTGACTGTACATAAAAGCAACATCACATCCGTGGCTATTTTCTTGAAGCCTTTTCATGACCTGACCAACAAGTCTGCCTTACCTGGCGTTACATCTTCTTTTATCTTTCACAATTTGAGCAGCAACTTTGTTACATGAAGCCCACCCTTCAATGAACACACACGTTTTGTCATTTTACAACCATAAACTTGAGACTTAAAATGATAGCCAAGCACAATGTTGTTCATAATAGGGAAGTGAAAAGCAAAGGATATGTTAAAAATTTTCACAAGCAAATATTGGAGAAGTGCGGCATGAAGTTGTATTTAGTCCTTCTGTACTCCCTTTACACCCCTAAATAAAATAAAACCAAGCGCAACCAAATGCCTTTGGAAGTAAATGAGTTTCATATGTGTGTAATTTAATCTCAGGATAAATCCAGCTGCTTGGTGAAGGCCTCAGAAGTTTATTAGAGGTTATAAAACATCAGGTGCGTTATTCAGTCTGTCATTTTGAAAGCAGAAAGAGCACTGCACGACTTTATGTTTACCAAGACATGGTTGTCCACCTAAACCATCTGGCCAGGCAAGGTGAGCATTAATCAGAGAAGCAGCCAACAGGCCAGTGATAACTATGGAGAAGCTGTACAGATTCACAGCTCAGGTGAATCTGTGAACATGACAATTATTAGAATTGCACTTTACAAATCTGAACCTTATGGAACAGTGGCAAGAAGAAAGCTATTGTTGACACCACACTTTTCAGATTTTCTTTTGTGAAAATGCAACATATCAATTTCCTACCACTTCACAATGATGCATTGCTTTGTGTTGGTCTGTCACAAAGTCCAACAACAAAGCCTTTTACAGGGAATTGTAAACACACACCCATTTGAGTTGACATTTATACATTGCCAGTCCATGTAAAATGTGCTGATATTGTTTTCACGACGAAAGGATTCTGTTTGTCTGATAGAGAGAAGGTAAGCTTTTGCACATGTGAATGCAGAATAATATAGTGTGAGTGCTTCGAAACAGAAAGGAAACGACATACAGATGGAGACGGGAGACAGTGGGACATGTTCCAAAGTTCACATACCAATCATTTAGAGTCAAAGAAATAAAAGCAAAATGTCCGTGGTGTAGAGCGCAGAAACACATCCTGCTGACCCTGAAGGAACCAAAGAAGCACACGCACATACTCTCTCCTGCCGTCACATACAAAACAGGAAAGAGTAGATAAGCACTTTTCCTCATTCCTTTCTGTGATGAGGTGTTGATCATGTGTTTGTCCTCAGTTTGGGTCCAAAGAGGTGGAGTCTGTAGACTGTTCATGATTTTAGGTGGAAAGAGGGGCTTACAAAAGGATTGTTTTTTTGGAGCCAGCTGGAAAGGCGAGATAGTAGGGGGGCCACAGATGGTCGTGGATTGGGGGGCGGCATCCTTGTTTGTGTTCATTGAGGGGAGTAAGAATCATGATAGACATAACACTTGGTTCTAGGCTTTGGACACAGCATAGCTTTGTGTGCGAAGGGAGGGGTTCACAGCTAGATGATTTAGGGGTGGGCTTGTCCTCATTTTATTGTATTTTTCATCCATGTGGAGAAGCATGTGTGTAGGAAAGGAGGAAATGGTGGGGAAAAATGTCCGAGCCCTGTAATCTCCTGGAGTATAAAGCAAATTAAGCCTGTTTTTTCCACTTTTTCTAACTTGTTCAATTCCTCTTGTCTTTTTTGGCTCTGAACTTAGGGTAGCCTGTGGAGTAAGAGGAAGTTTTGTCGACCTGAAGGAAGCACTGTTTTCTCTTTGATGAACTGCCTGACTTTCTCCTCCTTCCTTTATCTTTAGGCTCATTTTATCAGGACTTGTCTTACACCTCCCTTCGGTTATTTCTGATTGTAAAAATGCTGCTGGAGCCACAAAAGGCTTCTCAAGTCTGGAATCAAGACCTGCTCAGTGTTTCCTACGCCTGTTTTTTTTCTTTACAATAACAAAAAAGGGGTTATGGTGCGTCATTTTAACTGGTCAAACCACTGAGATTTAGTGTGTCAACATCCCCAGAGAAACGGCCAATGACTGCAATGAGTGCATTTCAGTAAATTAGAATACCAGTAAAATGCTTATTTATTTCAGTATTTTAGGTAAAAAATGAAACCTGTATATAATATAGATTCATTACTCAAAGAATTCTATTTTTAATGCATTTATTTCTCTTGATATTGATGATTATGGCTTTTAGCTAATAAAAACACAAAATATGACAGAAAACCAATTAACAAAAATAAAAGATAAGGAAATGCTGGCCTAATAAAACAATGTCCGCACATTTTACAGTGCATTTACTCAACCCTTGGTCACGGCACCCATTGGAATGAAGTGCATTAGTGCAGCACAGGATAAAGGAGATCATCTTGTGGCTCTGCTGAGTTGCTGATTCCTTAGGGGTTGGTTTCTTTAATACCAACCTTTGGCACTGGTGTCTTATTTGCCTGTCGACAATTACCCCACAGATGCTCTGTAAAGTTTTTCAGCTTAGAGTAATATAAAGTGTTCTAAAATTACTGAAGTAGGTGCTTAATCATGTTGCTTGTACACTTTCTTTTCTTCCTACCTTCCTTTTTCCTTCCACTAAACTTTCAATCAATATTTTTGGATGCATTACTCTGAGCCAGTTTTATTTTGCCATAACTTTTGTGGTTTACCCTCCCTGTGATGGATGTCAGTGACTGACAGCTGGAAAACTGTCAAGTCAGCATGAGTGTGTTAACCCTAACACATTTCCTTCTAAGTTTGACTTTAATTGTCTGTTAGCCATAATCATTGAAGTCAACATAAATTTACATGTGAAATAAATCTCTGTGTGTGAGGAATATATATGAGTTTTTGTTTTATAAATTGGGTAACTGGTGGTGGTAGCCTCAAAAGTCTGCTACCAATTTCTTTTTAAAGACGAAATTCAAGCCAAACTACCACACTGTTGCTGAGTAATGTTCAGTTCTCAAACTTTCTGAAATGTGAGCATGTGCTGACTACGCTGCAACCATCATGATGATGGGGATAAAAATAACGAGCAGCACTAATTGGAAAGCTATGAGTCATGGCAGAATATGTTGATGGTTCAGCCTGTAAAATACACCCTACCATCTAAATGAGTAGCTAACAAAAAGTAAAACGGTTTATTTATATGGCGGGTTTTACCATCAGCTTATCACCACACTTGACTGTTAACGATTTGGCTAATGCCCTGGCAAAACTCGGTAATAGTTTCCAAACTTTTCAGCTTTCAACCCATGAGATGGTGTCTGCACAAACTCATGATCCTAACTAGGCTTGCTGATTTAAAGTATACAAACACTGCTAATAAGGCAATTATTTCAGTCCACGTCATCAATTTAAACCATTTTATACCCATATATTGCTATTTTTATCTCAACCTACTTCCATTTTGTACCAAAGTTTTTTTGTTTGTTTTTTAAATGATGTATCACTTTAATTTGCTGAAATTTCTGAAAATATAAAATGTAACTGTATTTTTCTTTCTGGTGACTTTACATTACACTTAACTGCATCCTCCTTGTAAAATGTATTTATTCTAGTCGCACACACTACATTTATTTACTGTAAACTGAGTAAATTATAGTCGCAAAAAGAAAACTGCAAATGTTACAATACCAACAATTTTTATCAATTGGTATACTTCAACAAGTGTTTTGCTTCACTTTGCTTCTTTAGTAAATTGCATAATCCACTGAGCACATAGTACTCACTCCTTTTATAGTTGTGCTTGTTTTACACTATTAGGAGAGGAATTCATGGCAAATACTTTTGCCACAGACATCGATGGAGGTGTGATGGATGCAGAGATGGACAAATGGATTCTTTTATGTTTTAGACCACAGAAAAGAGAACAGACTTATTTTTGTCTTTCCTTTTTTTCCAGACCCGTGAAACTTTTCCAGATTCCATAAGGAATAATTGTTTAATCTAAATTCCTGTTTTTAATTGTATGTATAAAGATAAAAAATAATACACATATGGTATAACAAAGACTATTGTAACTGTAACGTTCAATGTAATTTTAGCAACACTAGGGATTATTATTATAATTATTATAATTATTATTATTATTAATAATAAATAAAAAACTGGATCATGTTTTACATTTTTTACATTTGTGAGCAAATACTATGTATTAAAAACATGTTTTATTTACTCAAGGTTATACCGTGAGAATCTCCTTTTGACTTCCAAGGGTAATTAAACAGTAAAAATGTACCACTGGTTTCCACAGATTAGCTAGCCAAGAGCACACCAAGCAAATGCCTTTGAATGAGTTGAGGTGTTATTGTTAATACAGGTTCGACACATTTCTTACGATGACATGTTGGATTATTCAGCGCCACGTCAAAAATACTGATGATGTTAACAACAGCCTTGTTTTGTTTGTTGCGATTAAGGCCTCACCTTTTGTTAATCTTTCTTTGAGCTGGTGATCTCTACTTGTTTCCAGCAAAGGAGTGTAGAAATAAAACCCAATTCCACATGTGAAAGAGAGAACAAAGATCCACCCATGCGACCAGAAGTGTTGTTTTAGGATCCAGCACAGAGTTTGTGGTGGCGCTGTCTTGGTTGGACGAACTACTGAGTGCTGTGCCCAGTGAATGTAGTAACCAGAGTTAGCGGTCACCCTGCTGTGACTGACCACAGAAGAACTGAGGCTCAGCCAAGCATTTTAGCCTCCCACTATCGCTGAAAGGAACCAGAAACCAGTACCATACCTAACAGGAGGTGTGTTAAAACCATTTCATGCGTTCAGGAGCAATAGCAGGAAGTGTTATTGTGTTTTTAGCTTTTTTTTTATTGTAGTATGATTTATTTTTTTTCTCCCAGATATTTATATGCTCTACATTAGTTAGGTGCCCCAGTGTATTGCGGCATATGCAGCTACTGTGCACAGTTGAGTCTGTTCTGTATTCCTAAGGCTGTGTTGCAAGATTGTTGCTCCTTTAATTATTCTCTCATATTAAAGGATCAAAGGTCTCTGCCACAGTCATCCCCCTGCATTTCATTAAAACTGCACCGACTTATGTGCATGGCCGTGTGAATGTGTGAATGCTACACAGTAACATGGGCACATCTGCAGGATATTGGCTCTGTCGAGTTCCTGGATTTGTATTGCAGAGTTCAGTGATTATTAAGGGGTAAATGTTGGCATTTTTACTGAAGAACTAAGCTTGTTATCATGAATTCAGCTCCTTATCAACCACGAGCTTGCAACAGTCTTCAGAAGGGTGTCACAGATCACTCCGTGGCAGAAGGGATGAAGTGTGCCCAGCTATGTATGTGTGAGTTATTGTTATTCCCTCCCTGCATTTGCTCAGGCAAACTGGACCTAACCAGTACTCTTTGCCACATACAGAGGATTCTCCCTCTCCCAGGGTCCGTCGGCACGTTCCTCCCTGACACCCACAGTCTCTCAAAGCTTCTCCTATGATGCCTCCTCTGCTCTCACTGCTCCGCCGCTCGGAGTCTGCCAGGAGGAGGAGGATGCTGAGTGTAATTAGGGCGTTCCCAGGCCTACCAAGTCCAGAGAGGAGGAAGAGGAAAGAAGGAAGGAAGGAAGGAAGGAAGAAAAGGGAAGAGAGAGGAAAGAGGGATGACAGTTTGACATGAGTACAGCACACACCGACTCTGTAATTGCTGGCGTGCATATGGCGCGGGCTGAGGGTGGAGGCTTGTGGGAGGTAGGGGCGTCAGGTAATATAAGGATGTGCAGTCTCTGAAAGCAACAGATGGAGAATAAGTGCATGTCACCCAAAGTGGGGGGAAGACGAGGGAGGAGACGGAGCAGGGAGGAAGAAGAGAGTGAGGGGGAATTCAGAGAAGGGTTTTTAGTTGAGGGGTGGGGGAGAGGAGAACCTGAAGAGGAAATCTTGAGGTGAGTGACATGTATAGCAGGGAGTGCAGCATATTGACACAGCACGAGTCTATCATTGAATGCGCACACACACACAGTTCAACAGGAAACCTTTCTCTGCCTGAGGTGTCTTATAAAAAGCACCACAGGTGGTAAGAAGAAGAAAGAAAGATTGTTGTGAGTTGTTGTATTTATGTGGCAGAGTGTGTGCTTGCTTTGGCTTACATGTTTTTCTGTTCGTCTAGCCACAAAAATCAAGCACCTTTTTGTGTTGTAATTAGTGCACACAGGTAATAGAGCTATTGGACTGGACTCGACATACACACACACAAGCACAATGACAGAAGGGGTATTGATCAGGCAAAGTTGCTCATGTGGGTCCTGAACGAGGAATCCTAATCGATTGGGTCCTGTCTTTTTTTATAGATTATCAATTTCCACATGGTAGCCGAAAGTAGCTTCTGTAAAGCTCACCTCCAGGATCTCAGTCATCTTAAACACACACGAACACGCATTCGAGCTGAGCGGAGATGATGTATGTCAGGGTGTTCAAAAGTGGTAAAGGTATTGCTTTGAATAACGCCTAGACCGGGGAGGGCTGACACTTAATACTTCAAATAATAATCGTATAGAAAAAACAGTTGTCAAAAAGTAAAATGTAAAAGTTCATGTTTAGTGGTGTGAAACCTTGTTTAACTTCTCAATCAGGCACTCTGTTTTGCCAGTAACTTGGCAATGGCACAACACAGTAATGCAAGTGAATCAATGGGGATGACTTGAATACCATGGTGATCCTCCAAATATGGACCCATTAAGATTTCCTTACATATCAATTATCTGCCCAACACATGCATTCTAGTCGGTTTAGAAATATTTTGAGTTAATGCAAACGTTTTAGCCTGATAATAATGGCCAAAAGGATGTCTCTAAAAACCAAACTCTTCATTAAATACTTGAGTTGTTTAAGAACAACAAACAACTTACCTCAGAACTTTTCTCATTCTTGAACGCTAGTATTATCACAGACGCTTGTGATTTTTTTCAATTAAATGAACAGACTGTTCAATCACCAATTACTGGTTCTATTTCTACTCTATTTTCATGGAATATAACTTAAAAACAGTTAAATGTGAAAATGTTTCAAATATCACATGTAAAAAAGAGAAAGGTAGAAACTCTTTAATTGAGTTAAATTCAGTCACAGCATAATGTTTGTATTTATAACTTACAGTAATGTTAGGGGAAGACTAGATGGTACACCTTTTTAATAGAGGAATGGTGATTTTCCAGAAACCAATTCCGTCTTGGAGCTTGAACTGAAAAATGACTCGTGAACATTCCTGACTCTAAAGCATGCTGACATTACAGCCCTTCTGCTCCACAATTCTACTGAGATATTCGCACAAGTTTCAATAGTGGGAAAACTATGATCTGTTTCAGTTTTTTCAAGTCATGGTCCCGGAGATACTCATGTCATTTCTCCTCTCATTGCTCCATCCGTCTTTGAAACACTGTAAATTTGCTGGACCATCTCAGACTCCTGCTTCCTTTCACATCTCTTCGCTCCATTTCTGCTTTTATCACTTTCTCCAAGTACCTCCTAGTACTACTGCTCCGCACTCATTTTTCACTGCTATTTATTCCTTTGCTCTCTTCTTTGTTCGCCTACTTAACTTAAGAGCGATCTCCCGTGCACCACCACCTCCACCTCCTTCCCTTAACTCTATGCTCCTCTTCCCTCCCATGTTCCTCTTCAATGAGCCCCAGCACTCCTCTTCCTCTCTCCTCCGGTCTGTCACCCCTCTATAAAGACTCCCACTGACGGACCTGAACCTTCTGCCCAAGCCACATTCTGCCCCTCATTCTTCTCTCTTGCTGCTCCATGAGAAGAGGAGGCCAATTAAAGTCTGTCTTCTCTCCTCCATGCCGTTGTTCTCCGCTCTGAGTGTCTGCGCTCAGACTCTCTGGGGTCACTAATTAAAACACTTTCTTTTCTCTTTACTCCACTTTATTCACCTATTCATCCAACTTTTTCTTTTGCTGTAGTTTTTTTTCTTTACAACTCTTTATCTGTCCCCTGTCGCATCTCTCAAATGTCTTTTTCCAAGGTTCTTATGCAGTCAGAAAAAAATCAGGAATTCTATTTGGAAATTTTCCAAATCTAGATATTTGCGGAAAAAGAAAAGTCTGTGAGTCTCTTATCCCAGTGTCTAAAATGTGTCCTCTGCCTTCCTTTTAGCCTTCCCTACTTGTGTCCTTCAACAAGTGCCTTCTGTGTTACTACCTTTCTTTACCTGTGCCCTGTAACCCTTCCATCTCTGTCATCCTTTAAATATTCCGTCCTTGTGTTCTTCCATCTGTAATTGTTCTAACTTTATGTCTTGTCTTTAACTCCCTCCTCAAATCCTTCCTTGTAGCCTTCTTTATTTACTTGCTGGTGTAGTTTTACCCCATCATCCCTGTGTCCTTCCCTTTTCACCCTTATGTATTTATTTCTTAACTCCTCTTGTCCTTTCAACCCTTTCCTTCTTGACTTGACTTGAATTTGTCCTGGTGTTCTTCATTCCTTCATTGCATACTTCCTAGTATGTTTTCCACTGGCCTTCTTTGATCCCTCTCATCCTTCCTTCCACCTTTGCAAGTTTCCTTGTTTCCTTCCCTCTTATTGTGTCCTAATACATTTCTTTCTTTTGTGCTACCATGAGCCCTTTTTTCCCCTCTATAACACATTCTATAACACATTCCACCCATCTTTCCCAATTTAATGTGGCCTTTCACTGTCTTTCTTGCAGCTTCCCTTCCTTTCTTCATTCCTTCCTTATGCCATTCCTTTTTCTCTTTCTTTCCTTTTCTAACCTATTTTATGACCTTCCTTCCTCTTTTTTTTCCTTGTGCTCTTCCTTTTGTCCCTTCATTCTTCCTGGTGTCCTGTCTTTTTTTCTATCCTTCTTCCTTTCCTTCCTACTTTCCTTCCATCCCTCCTTTGGTTCTTTGATATTTCCTTCCTTATGTCCTTCCTACATGTGGTTTTTGCAGTTCCATTTTTCCTGCCTTGTGTCACTATTCATAATTTTTTTTGTATCTTTTTTTCAATTAACTTCCTTCACTCTCATCATACATTGTACATCCAATGAAATTAGATTTCTCTGCTGGAGCAAATATCATCAGCACACAACCAAACATCCATTGGAGCAAAGTGGCTGCCTGCGGACGTGCCGCCATCACCATTGTGTTGACACAATGCACTGTTTGTAATAACACAGTATTTTAAAATGAGTGAAATTGGCAGACAACTCTAAAAGTTAGCCTGGAAAAGTCTGGACTTTTTTCATGAAACACGTAGGAACTGTTCACAGTATTTAAAAACATATTTACATGTCCGCCCCCTTCCTGTTTCTTAGATTACTTCGTACATGGGTAACTCTTTATACTCAAGCTGACAGGAAGTCAGAACCCTCAGTCTGAAGGAGCATACATTATTCAGCTCCTCTGTTCTAATGATGCTGTCTTGTCCAAAGTTGTTGTGCCAAAAGCTAGTCAGCCTTGACTGACTCCACTGTGTATGCACGTGCATGTTTGTTTAGGCTTGTGCACAATAGCGTGTGCCTGCATGGCATTGTAGGAGGAGGAAAGCAGAGGGAGTGGAGTTTATTTCACATTCGTCTCCCCTCAGTGGTGTTAATTAGCATACGGAGAACTGTTTTTCCTCCTATCTCAGAGCAGAGCAGTACTCCCTTGCCGGGTAGGGAATAAAAATGGAGTTGGGAATATGTAAAATTCCGAAATGTGTTTGAACACTTGCCTAACTTTTGCTGTATCACCCACAGTTATTAAGTTATTGATGAACTATCAGTCTTCTAGAATTACCCACATTCCTCCAGGCAAAGCTCGTGTTTAATCACCACCTCTGTGTCCAATCCCTCTAATTGTTCCATTAAATATTAATGCCTCTGTCATTGTTTCTTCCAGGGTAACAGCAGGAGATCTGTCTGTCCAGTTGAATCTCAATGATTATCTGGACATCTACTGTCCCCACTATCCTGAATCGAGGACTTTGGTTCCAGAGCAGCCAGAGACCCTAGTCCTCTACCTGGTGGAGGAAGAGGCTTTCAAAGGCTGCGTGGAGACCAAAAAGGCTGTAAAGAGGTGGGAATGTAACACTCCGTTTGCTCCGTTTGGACCCGTCCGCTTCTCTGAAAAGATCCAAAGGTTCACCCCGTTCTCGCTTGGCTTTGAGTTCCAGCCTGGGAGGCACTACTACTACAGCTGTAAGTAGAGGAGTTGGTGGCAGGAAATGGGTCTCATGGTATCAAGTTAATTTAAGAGGTTCACATTTCTTCCAGGAAATTGTGGAAAATACAGTACCTCAAAATATTTCTCCCCTTGAACTTTTCACATTTTGTCCCACAACCTTAAATGTATTGGTATTTTATGTGAGGGTTTATGTCTGGACTTTGACTAGGCCTCACTAACAAATAATTATGCTTTTATCTAAATCACCCCCACTCCCTGGCTCAAATCTTTTGCAGCCTCAGGATTACCCTGCATATCTTGAGTTTGTCTTTACTTACCGTTTTCATTTTAACATTTATTTTTTCTGCTTGTATGTCATAGTTCATGTTTTTTTTCTATATTTTATTAACTTTACTTTTATGTAAAGCACTTTGAATTATCCTGTGCACAATAAGTGCAGAGCTCCATCCAACTCTTATCTCATTTCTCACTCTTTTTACTAATTTTTATTAGTTTTTCAAATATTTAGTTTTCAATTGCCTATTTCCTGTAATGGCTTTTTTTTTTTCAGTGTTTCCTTTTTGATATACGGTAGGAAATGATATTTCCATTTTGGTTGATTGCCTGATTATTGCTCTTCTACCCCAGCCGGTCAGTTTAGTTGGACAGCCATTTTCAGATCATGTTTTATAACCTAACTCTGTTTAAACGTTTACACATCTTTATCTCTACACATCTTTATATCTACAACTATGTTGTTGTTTTTTTATCTTCATGATGCTGTTTGTTTGCTGATGTTCTCACAGCTGTAGTTTTACTGAGATTAATATAGAAACAGGATGCTGTTTACTTATCAGAAGACTTCTGAAGGCAGTTAATTGCACTGGATTTTACTTAAGGGTACCAAAGTAAATGTGGCTGAATACAAATGCACACCATTTTTTGTGAAAAGCCATCTATCCTTGACCTTCCTCTTCAAAATGATGTACTACCTTGTTATAGTCTAAATCCTAATAAAATGCATTGAAGTTTGTGGTTAAAATGTAAGTAAAAAGAAAAACAGTTAAAGAGGTGTGAATACTTTTTAAGGCACCATAATTTATTGATAATTTCAAAATTCTTTTAACAAACTGTTTTGCTGTTATACAAAAATATGATACAATATAATATGAAAATGTATTTGCCATCCAGTTGTTTTCTAGATTACTTCAGCGATATTTGGCAATAAAGTTTGCTTAATCTGTAAAAATGTTTAGTTTATCTTACTTTTCTGATGTTTGTCGATCAAAAAATAGCAGGAATAAAATATTTTGCATAACGTCCGGCTGCGCATCAGGCTCTAAAGCTCTGCAGATGCCTGGAGGTTTAATGCTCAGAAAAGGGGATGCAAATGTTACTAAAAGATTGGTTGGATTTTTATGCAGATAGTTTAATGTTATTAATCAATCCATCATTCAGCCTGTATATTCTGGCATCAGCCCAGCATGGTGTGATTGGGATTTTTACCAAGTCTGGTCCTGGTGATCTGTAGCTTATGTCATTTATGTTTTCTATAAATTCCCACTGAGTGGCATGATATGTTTTCCTAAACCAGCAGGATGTTATACATGATGGTTTCTTCACAACATCCTTCTTTTCTTGCCTCCTCTCACATATTTAAATCTTCTGAAGTGAGGGAAAACGGGAGTGAAATGCACAAATTATCCCAGTGGCTGTAAAATGTCTTTTTTTTTCTCTTCATAGTTTTTACTACTCTTGGTGTCAGTCCAAGAAGAGGAGTACATGAAACAACAAGGCAGGCAGTGTAATAGTCAAGGAAATGGATGGCATGAATGGGTAACAACAAAGAGGGAGGGGAGAGTGAAGGAGGAAGATGGGGATCAATATGAGACCATGGCAGTGGAGGAAAAAAAGACAGGTGGGGAAGAGTGACATAGAAGAGAGCAAAACATAAACAGAGTTGGGACATTACAGTAAAGGAGGGGTGGAAAGGGGATGAGAGGAATCCACCTTGGAGAGAAAGAAACAGAAGTACAACAAAAGCGTTGGAGAAGAGAGATGGATGAGACGAACGAAGAGAGAAAATCTTTACATAAATTACTGTTGAGGTTCAGGGGACAATGGGGTATTGTGAAGGCATGAGTGAGCGGTTCTCCACACACACGCATGCATACATGCACACTGGGCCATTGTCAGTGTTCATGCCAGTTCATAGGAAAGCAACAATAGGTCTGCCCCCCCCCCCCCCCGGTCAGGCCACAGCAGGCTCAGGGCGGTTGTGTGTGTTTAGTCCACATCAAAGATAAAGCGTAAAGTTGGTCCAAATGTCTGGCTCTGGGGTTTTTGCTCATAATGGCTCTACAGCCCTGGAAGCTGCATAATGGGGTTAGCCTGGGAGGACAGTACAATGGTATTAGAGACACTAATGGCATTAGTTTGTTCAGTCTGAGCTGAGATCAGTCCTTCTCTACCAAAGACTATGACACTTTTACAGCCAAATGTCACAGTCCCCAATGAGGCGACAGAAACCCACAAGTTCACCATGTCTGGGTCACCAAAAACAGGAAATATCTTGAAGTCCTCTGCTGGTCAGCTGCTTACTGCATAGATCAGCTTTAGATAACAGCAAGGGAGCTCAGTTCATGAACTGTTCAATTCAGTTTGTTCATATGGCACCAATTTTTAAGAAATGTCATCTTAAGGCACTTTGCAAGACGAATGTGTCCGATATATACAGTTGCATCCTGACAAAATAAATCGTAATTGAAAAGTAATTTTTCTTGTCTTACTTGGTTGGGGTTCCTTTTTGCATGATTTTACTGCATCAATGCAGCGTAGCATGGAGGCGATCAGCCTGTGGCTAAGGAGTCACGGAAGCCCAGGTTGATTTATCAGCGGGCTTTCGCTCCTTTGAGTTTTTGGCTCTGGAGTGTCTCATGTTGCTGTTGAGAATACCTCATAGATCCTAGATGGGGTTTAGGTCAGGCCAGTTTGCTGACCAATTTAAGCACAGTGATTCCATAGACAGTAACGCAGGCGTTGGTGCTTTTGGAGGTGGGAGCAGGTGCAAAGTTTAGTTGAAAAAGTAAATCAGGATCTTCATGAAGTTTATCAGCAGTCGGAAGCATAAAGTGCTGACTTTGGACTTCATGAACACAGTGGACCTACAGCAACTGATGTCATGGCTCCCCAAATCATGAGTTCCTGTGGAAACTTCGCAATGGGCCTCACCTCTTCACTCTTTCTCCAGACATTAAGACCTTAATTTCCAAATAAATTAATACTTTACTTGAATCTGAAATGTGCATGTTGAACTAATAGTCTTTTTCTTCTTAGCTCAGGAATGACTCTTCTGATGGTTTTTTCTGGTTCAGAAGTGACTTAGCACAAGGAATCCAACAGGTGTAGCCCATTACCTGGATATGTCTTTGTGGTGGCTCATAAAACTCTGATTCCAGCTTCAGTCCACGCCTTGTGAATCCCCACCAAACTCTTAAATGAGCTTTGCTTTACAATCTTCTCAAAGCTGTGGTTTTCACTGTTGCTTTTGCACATTTTCCTCAACACTTATTCCTTCCACAAAACTAACTAAGGTTTTTTGATTCTTTGGGTATTGGGCTACATTTTGTGGCTTGCCTTCCTTGTGGAGTGTCAATGACTGTCTGCTGGACAACTTTCAGCAGACTGACCCATGAAAGCACAGGCCATAACATAACATTTATATTTTAATTTTCTTATTGATTTTGGTCTATGTGATCATTTAGATTCTGGTCTTTAATTAGGTGTAAGTCATAATCAAATAATTTAGAGAAATACATGCTTGAAATATATGACTTTATGTGATGAATCTATATAATAAATTAGTTTGTGTACCATTACACTACTGCTTAATATAATCCTTAGTCCTAAACCAGCCTGGGGTGCGAGGAAGAAACCTGCAGCAGAACCAGTATAGAACATGTATACATGATAAGACATGAGATTTTCAATGACTGAAAGTGTCTTTTCCAGTATAAAAACGTTATTAGCATGTGGATAGTTTTTATTTGATCTTGGAGTATTTTGCACAATCTAAAACTTAATTGAAAGATAAATGCACCACTTCTCAAAGCACTTATAATTCCTTGCTGGTGGCATAAGCTCAGAAATGTCAGACATATTAAGCTCTGAACAAATCTTAGCTTTTTAAGACTGCTCCTTTTCTAGGTCAGGCTCTATGTAAAAACACAAAAAAATGCTTTCAATGTTTTTATTATGTGTGAGATTATTTGATTATAACACAAGTCTAGTGGGTACATTAAAAAAGTACATTGATATAATCAGTTTTTATTATAGTGGAAGTGTCTCTTTGGTAAGTGTTTGGTTTCAGTGTTGTAGTGGTGTTCAAGCTGACCACGGGGGTTTTGTTGTGGCTTTCTGGGGTACTTATACTTAAGTGATTGTAAAGGTGCAGAAGGTTTTCAATTAAAGCTCATAGATTTCAACATGCAATATGTTGCAAAGGATGGCACTGAGATAGAAAAGATTGATGGGTGAAGACTACAGGGCTGCCACATGCTCTGGTTTAATGTATAAATCGCTGGGTGTGTTTTTAAATAATGTAGAGACATGTCTAATATTTACAGCCATGCATAAAAGTGATTCCCAGTGTGCTGTCAGAAGTGTCTATAGCTTTCAGTGCTTCATTCCTGATGACTGATGTAACTGAGAAGAGCCTGTTTTAGAAGTATGTACTTAGGGCAGATCCTTCAGGTCACAGCAGGTAAGGCTGTTGTTTTACTTCAGGCAGAAGTTGCATTTTACACTGTAAAGGAAGGGCATTGCATGACTTGAAAAGAAATTCATCAGCTCTTCACCCTTTCATAAAATCAAATCGTTTAATTGGCTTGTGTCGGAGCTAAAGACCCAGCTTATGAATTATCTCTGTGTGAGTCCATTAACTTGAAAAGTATGTATTGTCATCTATGAATCTAATAGGTTGCAAAGATTTCATCTCAGTTATTAAATACAAGTACTTGAGAGACAGAAGAATGTAGGAAAAGTAAGTCATATGCCTTTAACTATTAACTTTCTTGTTCCTTAAACTTCATGTACACTTAAACTTTATTATGAGCATTTTAAAGGCAGTTAAAAAAATTCAGACTATGTTAATGTGGATACCCTGAGGCTGATATTCATATTTTGGTGTACAATTAGTGGCACCGATAGGCCACAAAAGCAGTTTTGCAAGCTAGCCTAAATTATTTGTATGAGCTTGTTCTAGAGTTGTGCAACATAATGAATCACATCATATGAAAATCTATGCGTGCATTACTTGAATCAAAAAGAACTGCTTAGATACAATATTTGGTAGGCTTATATATTTCAACAAATTAGTGAGCCACCTGGATCAAAATAGTCCTAAGTTATCTGGGGCTTTGGCCTCTGGTAGTGGCTCTAGTAACAATGATGTCAGGAGAGGGGTCAGAAGAGGAGCAAATCAAAGACCTCAATGAAAGGTCTTGTTGTCTTACCTCACCTTGAAAAGGTAGAGGAAAGTTGGGGGAACTCGCCATCAAACCTGGTTGAGCCTTAACTCCTGGGGGGGTGGGTTAATGTAGGAAGAATTGGGAAATGGATTACCAATGTTTTTGCCATTGTGCAGGTATAACTCAAGTTTTTGTGATAAAGAGAGAGCTTAGGCAAAAGCAAAGCTCACTCTTTACCAGTTTGTCTACTTTCTGACCCTCGTCAATGGTTATGAGATATGGATCATAACCGAAAGAATTACAGTATACCCTGAATACAAGTGGCTAAAATAAGATTCCTCTGTAGATAGGCCCTGCTTTGATGTGGAGATGGGGTGATGAGATCTGTCATCTTGGGGGAGCTCAGAGTAAAGTTGAGTAAGGTGGTTTAGGCATTTCATGAGGATGCCTCCCAGTTGCCCCACTCATTTGAGATTTTCCTGGCACATGCCACTGGGAGGACTATGTAAAGTGGAGCAAAGAAAGTATTTGGCAGTCAACAATTTGTGCAAGTTTTATCACTTAAAAAGATGAGAGAGGTCTGTTATTTTCATCCTAGGTACACTTAAACTAATCTTCTTAAAAAAGTGACCTTTATGGCAATTACAGAGATCAAACATTTTCTGTAGGTCTTCACCAGGTTTGCACACACTGTAGCTGGTATTTTGGTCCATTCTTGAATGTGGCTCTTCTCTAGAGCTGTGATGTTTTGGGGCTGTCTCTGGGCAACACAGACTTTCAACTCCCTCCACAGATTCTATATTGAATTGAGGTCTAGAGACTGGCGAGGCCACTCCAGAACCTTGAAATGCTTTTTTACATAGCCACTCCTTCGTTGCCTGGGTGATGTGTTTGGGATCCTTGTCATTTCACATTTTATCTTCAATGCTCTCATTGATGGAAGCAGGTTTATACACAAAATATCACAATACATGGCCCCATTCATCTTTTCCTTAATACTGATCAGTCGCCCTGTCCCCTTTGCAAAAAAGCATCCCCAAAGCATAATGTTTCCACCCCCATACTTTAGTGGGTATGGTGTTCTTGGGATCCAACTCAGCATTCTTCCCCCTCCAAACACGACGAGGAGCGTTTATACGAAAGAGTTCTATTTTGGTCTCTTCTGACCACATGACATTCTCCCAATCCTCCTGTGGATCATCCAGATGGTCTCTGACAAACTTTAGACGGGCCTGGACATGTGCTGGTTTAAGCAGGGGGACTGCAAGATTTTAATCCATGATGACGTAGTGTGTTTCTAATAGTAACCTTTGAGGGAACTGGTAAATGACCTGAAGAGAGCTGGGACCACAGCAACAGTGTAGTTCTGGGTTGTTGGTGGATTTTGATGACATTTTCGGGAAATGTCTGCAATGCGACCAGCAACAAGGGATTAGTCTAGGGGTGATCCGAAAATCCCCATTTACCGAAAGTGATTTATGTGAATAACTACTGAACTAATGATGGTATTAGTGTGAACTCTCATAGTGTTCTTTTATATTTTGAACACTTCATATATGGCCTTACTCTGCAGTCCTCCTAGTAATTGAAATTATGAATGCAAGGGAGAAACAAATTATCTAGGGTTGTACAGTTTCCTATTATTTGTCCCTGTTACGTTAGTAGCTGTCTGATAATAATTTCATTTTAAAGCATATTAACTGCTGGTTCAATACAAATTTGTTTAGCAAAATCAGCAATGAAGTGACAGGTAATACAGCTTATGGGAGTCTTTTATTCCCAAGTGAGCCATGATCAGTGTTGATCTGGGAGCAGTCTCTAATGGTGGCCCATCTCTTTGGTGCATTTTGCTGTTTTTACTTAGATGTGAGGATAAGTACAGTATTGGGCCTGCAACAGAAGATGATGTAAATTCTTACATTGATAATGTTGAAATTGGAAAACTAGTCCTCTGCTCAATTACTTAATTTCCCTCTGGGATCAATAAAGTATTTTTGAATTCAATTAGGCCTTTGAGCAAGAAATTTATTGTAGCAAAAAAGCCTTAAACAGGCTATCTGGAATAATTTTGCTCAATGTAATTTATATATATATATATATATATATATATATATATACAGCTTATGGGAGTCTTTTATTCCCAAGTGAGCCATGATCAGTATTGATCTGGGAGCAGTCTCTAATGGTGGCCCATCTCTTTGGTGCATTTTGCTGTTTTTACTTAGATGTGAGGATAAGTACAGTATTGGGCCTGCAACAGAAGATGATGTAAATTCTTACATTGATAATGTTGAAATTGGAAAACTAGTCCTCTGCTCAATTACTTAATTTCCCTCTGGGATCAATAAAGTATTTTTGAATTCAATTAGGCCTTTGAGCAAGAAATTTATTGTAGCAAAAAAGCCTTAAACAGGCTATCTGGAATAATTTTGCTCAATGTAATTTATATATATATATATATTCCACATGTTTGCATCCTGAATTCAAACTCTTTGTTGGGTTTGATGAGTAAGTAGCTTATTTACATCTTTTTTTTACTCTTGTTCTCTGCAGCTCTGCCGACAGATGAAGGCCCTCCTCTGCCATGTATGAAGATGCGTGTCACAGTATGCTGTGAGCCCAGTGAGTACACTCATCCTTTCATCTGTTCTTCGTTTTATGCATTCCTCTTTGTACACCAACAGACTCTTCTTTCTTTCTCTCACATCTTTACTATAGAGGCTGGAAGTATAGAATGATGTTCAGACTGCCTCTCAATACTACGCTTTTTTCTACTTTCTATCTTTAACCTTGTAGTATTTTTTTCTATATAAAAACAACCATGAAGTTACCTCTCTGCTTGGCATGGGTCGGTTTCCTGTATCAAGGTATACCAAGTTACGGTAAAAAAAAAAAGGGGGATTTTAAAATTCCTAAAAGGTCCCATTATACCATCTTTACGGTTTATGATGACAAAAAGAAGAGGCTGTAGTAACTGGAGATTCTGTAGCAGTTTTAAGCTATCGTTTTCTCTTTCTTAGAAAAGACAAATTTGGCTATTTGGACATAGTTAAAGTTGCAGAAAACACAAAAAAATCACAGTGGAGGAACTAAAGTGTTATTAAGGTAACTCAGTTTTGAATGTACATTTGGTGCATAGCACCTGCTAAGAACATGACTGCAGGCTGGCTACCTCAGCAGATAGCCTAAATAATTAACTAGCTAATATCAGCTTGTTGTTTTCGTTATTCTATAAATGGTAGAATGACAAAGAGAGATAATCTGTTCCATAAACAAGTTTATTTGAGTAATACTTAAACAAATGTGTACCATAATTATGCCCAAGTATGTATCAAAATCAAAAATCCAATAAATAAACTTCTTGATATTATAACTGAATATTTGTTGGCTTTTGTTTTTTTGTTTTTAAGTTAAAAGCAAACAAAGTTGTTCAAAATGTTTGTGCAAATTACATGATAACATCATACCGGCTTATGCCTAGTTTGCCCTCAGAGCTAATTAAATGAAGGGATTTTTCTGAGCATCACTTTCCTCAAAGGCCCATCTTTCCCCACCAGTTGTACTCCTTTTCTTTCTACCTACTTGTCATCCTCATTCACCCACTCCCCATCGCTCTTTCTCTGTGTGAAATTCCCTGAGTTGATCTAATCCAGAGCCCGCCTGGAGTAATGTTAGTCTTCCAGTCCAGTGAGCTGCCCATTCCGGTTGGGAATGTTGCCCAGTCACTGTGGGAATCCCTGTATGGTGCTCTGTGTGTGTGCATGGACCATTTTTCTTTCTGTTGCTGTTGTGGCACTTTGTGTGTGTGAGTCTATGGGCCTTTGCGTGCGATCTTTGGCAGTTGGACTCGTATCCGAGTGTGTATGTAGCATCGCATGCGTGTCTGAGACGTCTGTCCCAGTTCCCATCCCTGCGTTATGTGCAGGGGGGCTTGTTGTGGTGTCCCAGACTGAACAAATACACTTTTTTTCTCTCTCTTGTAAAACTGGCTGAAAAGTTGATCCATTTTAAGTGAATTGGAAAAAATAATCCAAACAGTGAAAAAATAAATCTTCTCCTCAATTGGAATGTGCTGAATAATTAGCAATATTTTTTTCAGAAAACATAAAAATTACTCAATTTATTTTTACAAACAGAATAAAGATGAACATTTTGTGATAAAGACTCATAGTGTAGAAAATTTTAACTGTATATTGTGGTATACAATATACAGTTCACCTTATTTCAAAAAGTAACTAAAATCTAAAATTTTTTGTTATATTAATTTACAGAGTATATGTTTAATAGACATCGGCAGGAATATCAATAAGGATAGCAAATGATAGCAAATGCCAGCTTTACCGTTGGTAGATGGTAAAATTGAGCTCTGTCCTTCACTAATATGGAACTATACATCCCGCTTACGAGAAATTTTAGCAATATTTTTGTAAAAGCATGAAATCCCAATGTTTTTATTTTCAGTAATGGTTGGATCAAAGCTGGGAAAAAGGATCCATTTATCACACATTGAATGTGATAATGCATATAGCTCATGAGAACCGGAAAAGATTTTAGCAATAGTTTTGGTTAAACAATTAATTTA
Organism: Valencia hispanica; assembly: GCA_963556495.2. NCBI lineage: Eukaryota > Metazoa > Chordata > Actinopteri > Cyprinodontiformes > Valenciidae > Valencia > Valencia hispanica. The sequence continues at coordinate 23,787,142 of OY747710.1, forward strand.
GTAAAGGGGTTATATTTTGCAAACTGGTTTTTAAAGCATGTAATCAGTATATATGTTTGGCCCAGATATGACTACTCCATAGATTTTATTTGTTAGTCTAATTCTAATGTTGTACTAATGCTAACAAAGCCTAGAAGGTGTTGCACTTTTGTTTTCAGAAATATCCTAAAATCTCAGTCAGCTTTAGCACAATCAATGGGTTTTCCATCGCAGTACTCTCACAGTGCTTACTGTGTCATATAAATTGCTCTCCTTTTTTTCTTTTTTTTTATCAACTAGCCAAAATTCTGTCAGACTTAACTATTGAAGGCTTCTTCATTGCTTTTTGCAACCGACTCAGAGTGTTGCCAGGCAGCCTGGCGCCAACTTGAGCGTCATGAGCGACTTTTGGCTAGTTTGTGAGATCTTAAAGTGCTTACAAATCTTATCTGTCACTGCATGGTCATTGCTACCAGATAGTACCTACTCAAATGTGGTGAAGGGCTCTTGGGGGGCCTTCATAATCGAGAGTTGTCAGCCGACGACATCTCTATTAGCTGATGGGGCAAAAAAATAACGACTTTGTTTCTAGTTCAAAATCAGCGTGAATTAGGTGCCCAGGTTAAAACACTCACATTCATACCCATGATTATATAAGTATTTAAGATTTTGATTTTTCTCATTAAGAAGCTGTGAAATAGCAATTTAATTTAGCAAGGATATGAATCTCTACAGCAGATGGTCACTTTAGCATCAGTAGGAGCTAATGGTTAGCCTGTTGCAGTATTGTAACTGTTATTATGTGATTTTTATTTTGTCTGTCACTGTTTCTCCTTCTACTGAGTACCAAAAAATGCTCCCATATGATTTAAAGGTGGTGACGGGACAGGGCATGGGAGTAGTGGTGCTGTGGGCACCATATTTAGAGGCAATTAGTCCTCGTCACAGCCATCCCACATTCAGTTCCTAACCGAGACCTTGCTGCATGTCCTCCCACTTTCCATTTCTGCCCATTTCTTGACCCAATACTGTGGATTAAAAAAAAACTTTTGTCACAAAATCCTAAAAAAAGAAAAGTGGTGAATACTTCTTCAGGGCCGTTGTATCTCAGTGTTTTTAGGGGGCCAGATGGCAACTCTTGTGTTCTTGGCAGCTAGTTTGTCATGTTGAGCTTTTCATATCTTTTGTCACTTTGACACCCTTTTTTTTCTACGGAGGACCTAGAATACTGCCAGATAACAATTTAGAAGTGGTGGAAAGTTCTTCTGCTTCTGTAACCTTGTATTATCCGGCAGCCTGACAACTTCTGTCTGAACTGACTTCATCAACACAATAGGGTAGCAACTCAAGAGCTACGTCCTTTAATTCTTTAAGTTATGAGTCCTGGCATAAACTTATTTCAGCAAACAGAGTCACAAACTGACAGCAACTAGATGACGTTTTGCGAGACAGACTTTGAAAGAAACATTTCATGCCACAAAGTCTCGTTACGCCCTTAATCTCGAATGAATTCCTAAATGTCATCATAGCCACGATGTCAGTCGGGAGGTAATTTGCTGCTTTATTACCAGAGTAAAAACTGATGTTTTTATTATGTTTAATTATCTGACTGTCATTAATTAGAACTACATCAGATAGTGCACTACAGTAAGGAAATGCTAATGTATTCCTGACCTTCTGACTGTATTCCCAAATCAGCTCATCTGTGCCAATAATAATAATAACATTTGGAAATCACTTGAATATTGCATTCTTGGCACAGCATGCACACATGCATTTCATTTTCACTCATAAAATCACTTTGACTTTAAAGTAGAAAGAGTTCTACCTACACAGACATGCACACATCTGTCTTCTGTTTTCTTGCCTATTTTTTTTCCTTTCCTCTGCCTCTCATCCTATTCCTTAACCAAAACTAATCCCAACTAAATTTCAGGATCTGCGTCTCCTTGTCTTTTAACTCCCCACCTCCCCTCCACCCACCTCCTCCTCATCTCCAACCTCCTCTCTTTCTTTCTTTCTTTCTTTCTTTCTTTCTTTCTTCACTCTTCTGTCATTCTTGAAGTGGCACTAATCCCCCCCCTTCTCTCTGTCTCTTCAACTCTCTCCTCCCTTCCTCGTTTTTTATGATCTTTCGCTACTGGAGCAAAACTAATCTAGGCCCCATCCAAAGCAGTCTCTCAGACATCCTCCTCCCTACCCTCAGACTCCGGCTTACCACCTTCCTCGTTACACCTTCCCTTTGTCGAACCGCTGCATCCACCGTGCAGCTTTTCCCAGCTTTCTTGTTCCCTTTTCCCTGCTCCGCTCCATCTCTGTCGTACGCCGGCTGTTCGGCGAGCCGCGTTGGGATGACCGTACATGAGGCCGGAGAGAGGAAAGTGAAATAGATGGATGAGAGAGGGGATGAAGGCGAGTTGGAGGCGGTGTATTGCAGTCTGTCCACTTGCTGTTGTTCTGTTGTTCCCCTGTGGTAAAAACTCTCACTTACTCCCTACTTCCTTCCTGACTTGGTTCCCTTTTATCTGACAGGTAGCATGGCAGCAGGCCATGCCATTAGATGCCTGTGTGGCCGTCTGTGATGGCAGCTCCTGTCCTTCAGCTACGTCTCTTATCTAAACTTCAAACCATGCTCCTCCCTCCCTTCTCTTCACTCTTTTTTTTTTTTCTCCCCCACCTTCTTCAAAAACCAGCTTGTTTGCATTTCCACATGGGGATAACCCTGTCGTGAGGGGTTTAAATTAATTAGCAGTTAAGTGTGAAGGACAGAGGTGACGATGAGGGAGTCCATCAGGTATGTTGCCATTGCCCCAAGGTCAGCGAGCTCTTAACGGTCCCTTGATTTCCTCTCTGGTGTTTAATTTAATTTACTCAGTGATATAGATGATAGATCAGTTTCACTGTCTTTTTCCTGAATTATAAAGCATGACTGTCTGATGTTAGGTGAGTTCGTTTTTTGTAACACAATACTATCTCAAATCATACTTGGAAAATAAAAAAACGGTGTCTGATAGGTGCTTTAAGCCGTGTTGCATCATAAAAATGAAGCTCTGAATTGCTGTCGTGAAATTTCGGATACCCCGCAGCCTTCTATTGCATCTTCCTCAAGCTTGCTTCACCTCCTACTCCATACTTACCTTTTTACACTGCCTATGCTCCTTAAAACCCCCTCCCAGTGTGTTTATCTCTTTCGCTCCTTCGAGTTGCTCTGCCTCTCTCCGGCTTCCTCTTTCCCCGCCGTCCCACTGTGAGAAACCATTACAGACCAACTTCCATCTCTCCCTAATTGATTCCCCTTCCCACTTCGACTCACTTCCTTTTTTTTTTCAGTCATTGTCCCGCTGTGAGCAGTCCATTACATTTATTTCAGTTTGCAGAGCGTCACCATTTTCCGCTTTCTTTCTCGTTTCTTTTAGTCTTTGGGTTCCCTTTTAATGTCTTGAATCCTTGCCCTCCCTCTCACCGCCCTCTGCTCCCATCCAAGTCATTCTTTGTACGCCTGAAAACCCAATGCAAAAAACTCAAACTGACCCTCAAGACCCAAATTCAAACTTTTTTACGTTTTTAGCGTTTTGCGCTTAAAGTTTCCAGTGGGTTTTTTTTGTGTTTATTTTTTCACTATTTTTGTAAAACGATTTTATTTACGTTAGTTAGCATTAGTGCCTATGTGTGTAAAATGGCGGCGCAAGAGGAGAGGTGGAATGGTGGAACATTGTCTGTCTCTGCAATGGTGCATTCTGCATACACCCACTACAATGCTGCCACACACACTCAAGGAGGCACATGCGCACTTCGCCATGGTTATGCATGTGCGGTTACACATGCAGCTTACCTCAAACTGCACTGCGGAAAGGGTACTTTTTTTTCTGCAGTCACGCCCCCGTGGACTCCATTTTGTGAGAGAGTTCGCCATACCTAAGATGATGATGTTAACACAAAAACTAGTGCCGTTCAGCTTTTTGCGCAAATGATTTGATTAAAGCCAGATCAAAACATGCATTTCACCCACAGCCGAATAAACACGAGGCATCTTAAAACGGTAAATTTCACTTTCCACTCAACAACGAACTAAACGCTCGTTAATCTCATGGCAGTTTATTTGAAAACTAAAAGTTAATCACAAATTCTAGATAATTTATTTCTTAATTTTAAAACGCAACAAATTCTAAAACTTTTTCAATGTAATTTTTATTAAAACTATATCTTGATGACATTAATTCAAGACATTAGGGTTTTATTAATCTTTTTTATGAAGTGACGTTTTCTTTTTGCTTTTTTTCCCATCAAAGTACAAATACATAATGTAAAAATACCACAATTTGTGTTGATAATTTGTAAGCCTGGGATCCGTTTTTGAGTTAAAAAAAATATGCCAAAGATATATAGATTTATTTTTGCGTGATTTTGATGTAGAAGCTGTTTAGTTCTTTGTCTTGTATTTTACCTTATTTTGTCTTTCCAGAAATATCACATTAATAAAGATGTATTTTCTGTCAAATTTAAAAAAAAAAATTTTGTTGTGTTTTTTATTAGTTGTGGTATATGGTAAATATTTTTAGGTGCCATTTTTTTTGTGGGATAATATGAATTGGGTTGTTCAGTCTTCTATTTAATGTAGGAGCTATTTGACTGTGTTGTGAATTTTAGTTTTATCTTTTTAAATAAGTTATATCGATAAATTGTCAACTTAAGACACATCCTCAAAATATTTTTTTCCTTGAACTGTACAGTTATTGTGTTGATTTCAGTATTAGATACTTTCAGTATAGTCATTTTTTCTATTTTATCTCACTTAAATTCTATTTGTAAATAATGCAATTTTTAGTTGCATCATTAGCTAAATATGTTTTTATATATTTTTCCCATAATTTCTTGTGAAATATGGTGAATACAGTTAATTTACTAATTTATGTTTTCTAAGTTTTTTCCTATTTTGTCAGTTGTATTGATAAACTGTGCAATGTCAACTAGCTTGGAGACAACAAAATATTTACAATTGTTTGGCATTTAGCTTTTTGTTCTTTTTGCATATAGATGGATGTGGTAGGTTTTTTTAACAGTGACTCTTTAACTGTTTATCTGGCATAATTTGTTTCCCCTTACAAACAGTCTTGCACACATGGACGCACAGCTGCAGAAGCCCAGTACTAAGCTGTGACATAGCATCCTATTTAATGCTTCGTTAACCCCTTGATGTCCGTTAGTTGTATCAACTTGAGAGTAATTTAGTTTCATGTCGGATCGCCACGTGTTGTTCAGCCACCCAGAGGAAGGCTTTTCAGGTTATGGATCAGTGGTTGGTTCTCAGAGGTCATTGATACACACCTTATTTTCCAGACTATGGTTTTTGTGTGTTTAGGTGTGCATAGCTGTGTGTTTGGGTTTGACTTATGGGTTGTCAGAGGCAGGTTCAAGGCCACAGATTGATTTAATAACCAGTTGTGCAGTCTTATCCCTGTCTTCTGATCCTTCCATCTTTGCTCTTTGGAATATTAGGCAGTTTTCTGCTTCAGAGAGAGTTTACAAGGTTTTGTTTTTTTTGGCCTTTTTTTCCGTTTTCATTCTTAGCAGCTCGCTATTCCTCCGCCATAGTAGTCCTCCACTTCTCCCTCCATTATTTCCTTTCAGTGCCCCTTACCCACCCGCTGAGAAAGTGACGCCCAGACACAAATGCCCCCTTATCCCGTCTTATTCTTTCCCTCCCTTTTTCCTGTCTGACCTTGTTTCAGTCTTTCCAATCTTTTTTTTTCTTTCACCTTACTTTCTCGCTGGAGTATTCACTGCTCTGCCTTTCATCTTCTGTCCACTTCTTGGTTTCGCCTGTCATTGTGAATTTTCTTGCATTTTTCTATCCTTTTCCATTTCCTGTATCCCTCTCTGTATAATCTCCATCATTCTTACTCATTCTAATTTACATAACACTATCTTTTTCCTGTTGCCATGCTTTCCAAGCTCTTTTTTTCTGTACGACCTTTAAGAAAATTTGCATAGGGGACATATTTAGGGTTGCACAGCCAGTCAGTACCCATTTTTCATGGTGTTGGTCTATGAGTAATGGTAAATACCTTCCCCTGGTCATTTGTCTGTTTCTTGTTCTTTTTGTTACACAAAACAGCACTTTTATTGAGAAGGTTACACATGCAGAAATGACTAATCAGCATCTTGTTTCCATGCTTCAACTTTATCTAAATGCTATCCTTCTTCTTTTCTTGCCTATTACAGAATCTGAGGGTTCAAAACAAATACAAGGTGAGATGCACATTTTTTTAATAATTTTTTTTCTGTAGATTAGGGATCAGCATAACAATGCCTTTATTCTTCTGTCTCAAGTTAACACCTGATTTGGTAGCAAAACTTTGTCAAAATTGTGCCTGATTTTGTAATTGCTGCATTTTTTTGGAACTTTTGTGTCCTTCTTAGCAACCTTCAATTATTGAATTGTATCAGTTTACAAAGTATGATACACTGCCTTTAAAAAATGTCAGCACTTTAGAATCAAAACTTAACTATATTTTATTTTGACGAGCTGCAGAGCTCCACAACTTAGGTCTGAGAATCTGATGATAGAGCAACTATTCATATAGCACTTTTCAAATTTGGCCTTTATGGAACAGCAGCAACAATAACGCCGTTGTTGAAAGAAACTCGTATGTAGTTTGTAGAGCCACACGACATGTAGGGGAATTAACAAAATGTTGCAAAGTGTGATCAAAATTGAACTTTTAACCATCCTTATGGTGCCATAGTGGGGGTTTCATCATTCTGTGGGAGTGCTTTTCTTCAGCGGGGACAGGGAAGGTGCTCAGTGGAAGATGGATAGAGGTAAAAACAGAGCCATCCTGGAAGAAAACCTGTTGGAGGCCACAAAAGACTTGAGACTGGTCCCGAGGTTCACCTTCCAGCAGTACAACAACCCTAAACATGGAGCCAGAGTTAAAACTGAATGGTTTGATTAAAGCATATTTATGTGTTAGAATGGCCAAGTCAAAGTCTAAGATCCAAATGGGAATTCATGGGCTAAGACTATAAAAGTGATGTTCACTGATGCTCTCCATCCAGCCTGACTTCACTTTATAATTATGCACTACTTTTGTGTTGGTAAGTTCCAAAAAAACATGGTGTAACATGACCAAATGAGGAATAGGTAAAGGTATGTTAATACTTATGCAAGGCACTGTTAGTCATCTTCTTTTTTAGCCCCAAATTGATGCAGTCTTACTGGAGCTTGGACACAAACTGGAGCTACGGTGTGAGATAGTTTAGTGACTGTGTTTAAGTCTTTAAGTCATGTTCTCCAGCCAAAACACAACACCTCAAGCCTTCCCCAATTTTTTGCCTCAAATTGGTGTCAAGTTTAGATTTATGAAGAATTATAATATTGTGTCCTGAGAAAAAAAACTTCCCTTTGGGATTTCGAATCCCCAGATCGATTCAGAAGAAGGCAACTCGTATCCAGGTGTTTTTGGTTATACTTCTTAAAGAAGCAAACGCTCATACAAAATGTTCTCCTCTGTTCCAGAAACAAAAGCTCTCAGCAGCGTTGTCTCTCTGAGGACCACTTCTCTTCCCCTCCTCATCTCCATCCTCCTGCCGCTGATCACCTGACTCATCCGTCCTCATGGCCGGCCTGCGCTCCATGGGAGCAATCTCTCAGACATTTGAAGAAAGAACGAAAACTGTGATAACAGACAACTAATGGCAAAATGCATTCTCTGCCAGACTAAGCCAGTTACATAAATCACTGTTAAAAATTCCGGGCAGGACCATGTTTTCTCCGGACCACAGTGACTCAGGGAAATGACACTGAAGCGCAGCAAAGCATCTCTTCCTGCTTACTTGCTCTACCTGTTGTCTGTTGTGTAACCAAGACAGGAACGGTCTTAAGACTCCCATATCAGTTTGATGCCAGAAGAACAATGAAACAATCAGGACCTCCACTGAAGTGTATTGTCATTATTATTGTCTTTTTTTTTTTACGTATTCTGTTTACTTCCTTTTGACTGGCAGCCTCTAATTTAAAAAGTGGCCAAATAAGCATAATACTGTAAGGGGAGGCTCAGGTTGGAGATTCTCCATTTCTCCTCTAATTTTCTGGACATGGACACAGACTTGCACATTAATGCCCCTTTATAATTACAGCAACACAAATCTGTTCTACTTTAATCCCAAACTAAAGGCATTTTGAAAGGGCTAAGGGCAACTCTTGTAGAAGAGTGAGACTGGGCTCCTGCGCCCCCTGCTGGGATCAAACTGGTTTTTACTGGTTGAACTGGGTTGAACATAGAGGAAGAAACTGGATGTCAGACTGAGGTTCTGTTTGATGTTAACACAACGTGAGGGTTGTTCCTCTCGGGCTGGCCAGCCCAATCTTATTTTTTCTACGTTTCCACCTGTTTTCCTGCCTCGGAACCAACTGAGGAAAACACGGATTTAAAGGTGAACGGATCGACGTTGGAAAGACGATCGGTGTGCACATCTGAGCTTTTTGATTTTATTTTTTTATTGTCACATGATATTTGGTTTGATGTATTGGTAGTTGGCAAAATAACATATTAGACCTATTTTTTGTATGTGTTTGGCATGTAAAAATCCATTGTTTACTACAGTAACAATCAGTCGGTATAACTTACTGTGATTGCAAAAATAAGGCAACCTTGACTTTAGTGTAAGCAGGAAATAACTGATTTTCATACTTACGGATTACTGTTATATGATCTGCTAAACAGGATTTGGCAAATTATTATTGAGTTGATTATTGAATTTATATTCACAGTTGACCAATTTGGCAGAAATGCTTACTGAATAAATGAATTTAGGCTCCCAATATATCTTTTACATTGAAATTAGTGAGGACAATGTTCCTTATTGTTCTTCATTAGCTAATCATAAATTTATAAAGTTACATAATCATCTACCTTCACTGTTGGATTGGCTTGTTGTCAGAAAATATAAAAATTTTTTGTGAATTTTGCTCTTGCTTTAAAAAACACAATTGTTAGCACTTACTGTCTAATTTTTTTAAGGTGAAATCCACTGATTTCTTAATGCTTTCTAAAGTATTTTATACTTTCAAACATATCTGGGTGTCAAAGTTCTATAGCTTTTCCTCATTTGTCAGACTTATCTCTCCCAAAAAAATATTTTCTGAAGATTTGGTTTTTCTTCTGTATAGTGAGTTTTACAGTTGTGTAATGGTAGGACTTATGTATTTTTTCAAATAATTTTTTCGTTTCTGCTTTCACATTTTAGTGAAGGATGTAGCGCCTTCTGTGAAGAGCCAACTGCAATCTGAGCCATTTTCTGTGGCAGAACAACAAATAAATACAGTTGCATTCAAAAAGCTCAGTCAGTTTATTTGTTTTTTTTTTCTTTAGGTCTAAAATGCATCGATTTATTGCACACAGTTTCAGGTGTCCTGACAGTTTGGACACAAACACACATGAGTTTGTTTGTGGAACATGCACATTAAATGTTATACACCGCAGCATGGAGATAAGGGGACTACAGGGACTTAAAATGACCTTGTAGTGTGGGAGGCCATTGTAATGTGAGTAACCCAGTGGAATATTGAGCTGCATTTTTATCTATGGGTGGTTAAAGACTGATAAGACCTGGATACCCAGTGGACTCCTGCTATTAATAGACTCTCGAACATCATTGACCTTAAAGTTGTTATTTTTCTGTCAACGCCAGACTGAAGTTCAATACTAACCCTCAAAAAGAAGATCTTTGTGTCTTAAATATAGAAGTGTACATCAGAATAAGCTGTAAATGTATTTCCATTTATATAGGCTGTAATATAGAACGTCTTGTGAAGCCACAGAGGCAATTTCCTGGATAATGGGGCTAATGCTCCTATTTCATGGCTTATGATCTCTTCTGATGACATGTTTGTCACTGTCAATGCGTGCCGTCGCAGAGCTGCTTTGGTTCTGACCTTCACATATACATTTCTAAAGCCCATGTTTTCATTCTTCTACTGTACACATTCAGGAATAGATGGGTGCTTTTAAAACTGTTGTGTAAAGATGGGAGACTTTTAAAGCAGCAGTCCACCTTCATTTATGTTCCTGTTTAACTTTGAGGCTGATTCCTTTTGAGCTGCAGCATGCAGGACTTTTTATGTCAGTCATTTGATGCAAGATTTACTTTTTATTTGCCACAGACAGGAAATGGCTGATCAGTTGGATCCCAAGTTTTAGTATTTGCCATATTTCTCTATGTATGTAAAGTTTGTTGTGTGTTAATGTACCAGAGCTGTAACCTAAGTCAAACCCTCAGCATAAACTTTATAATTACACACACACGCTGCCATACTAGATAAACTTAGAATATCATAAAAGTCCTGCGTCAAAGTTTCCTCTAAGGTTTTTCTGGGATTTTGGGAATCGTAAATGTTTTTCTGAAATGACAAATTTAGGTTTTTGCTGTGCATCTCAATAAAATAAAAACGTCTTCCACACATCCATCTATAGCTTAAGTCTCCACAAACCACCTTGTAATTACTCTGTCTGGAGCCAAACCAGCAGATTATGTTTTGATACTTAGTTGGGGGGGGTTTCGTTGTCGACTACATACTAAACACAGCTGCTATCAATAGAAATTGGCTGATTTTCTTTGCAAATGGTCTCTGCAAGTACATTTCACTTCAGTGAAAAACAAAAACTTCCTTCATTCTGGCATATTTACTTGACCCCCCCCCCCCCCATATTTAATATTCTAGGTAGCATGAACGGCTTTAGTTTGTATTAACAAGTGTCTTCCCTGGAGGCTTAAGCCAACGGCTTATTAGAATGAGTCTCTTTCTACCGCCTTGGAACAACTCCAATCTCTAAAAAGTCATGGTGACTCTTGCAAAAACTATTTTAAAAGCCCTTAAACTCAGTTTGATTATTTACACAGAGCTTTGTGATTAGTTACTCTCTTGATCTGCTTTACATTAGTATCCGTTACATTAGAATGAGTTTTCACATGGAACGTTAATCGTAATGGATCACTAATCGACAAAGTCCCAAACAGGTCTACCAAATAACCATCAACCTATATGCAGATAAATGCTTACAGCAAATGTGAATGCAATGGCAATTGTTTATTATACTAAGTCCAGTTTGGATGGCCTGCTATAAAATCTTTTGAGGTTGGAAATGTTCCCATCTGCTTCGGAAATAGCCCCACACTAAACAGCTGTATGTTCGACTGTTCAGCTCAAACGATTTCCAGTCTTTTGAAAATGAGGACGTTTAGAGACTTTCCTATGCTGCAGGTAATATGTACCAGTATGTTTTTCACAAATAAAACTGTATAGGAGTCCTCTTTTATCTTTAAAATAAAAGCAAAAAAAACACAACATTAGAGACATAAAGACATATGACATTCCAGCTATTACTGCTCAGTTACTCAAATGCAGCTCTAAACAGTTGGGGTTTTAGCCTTGATTTAAAGGAACTGTTTCAGCAGCTTTGCAGTGGTCTCAAAGTTTGTTCCAGATTAGAGGAGCATAAATCTGAAAGCTGCTTCTCCATGTTTGGTTTTAATTCTAGGGATGTGTGATGGCTGCCATTAAAGCCACACAAATCTGGTAATATCTACAGTTGTGGCCAAAAGTTTTGAGAATGACACAAATATTAGTTTTCACAAAGTTTGCTGCAAAACTACTTTTAGATCTTTGTTTCAGTTGTTTCTGTGATGTACTGAACAATTATTACAAGCACTTTTTACGTTTCAAAGGCTTTTATTGACAATTACATGACATGTATGCAAAGAGTCACTATTTGCAGTGTTGGCCCTTCTTTTTCAGGACCTCTGCAATTTGACTGGGCATGCTCTCAATCAACTTCTGGGCCAAATCCTGACTGATAGCAACCCATTCTTTCATAATCACTTCTTGGAGTTTGTCAGAATTAGTGGGGTTTTGTTTGTCCACCCGCCTCTTGAGGACTGACCAAAAGTTCTCAATGGGATTAAGATCTGGGGAGTTTCCAGGCCATGGACCCAAAATTTCAACGTTTTGATCCCCGAGCCACTTCGTTATCACTTTTGTCTTACGGCACGGTGCTCCATCGTGGTGGAAAATGCATTGTTCTTCACCAAACTGTTGTTGGATTGTTGGAAGAAGTTGCTGTTGGAGGGTGTTTTGGTACGATTCTTTATTCATGGCTGTGTTTTTGAGCCCGCTCCCTTGGATGAGAAGCAACCCCACACATGAATGGTCTCAGGATGCTTTACTGTTGGCATGACACAGGACTGATGGTAGCGCTCACCTTTTCTTCTCCGGACAAGCCTTTTTCCAGATGCCCCTAACAATCGGAAAGAGGCTTCATCGGAGAATATGACTTTGCCCCAGTCCTCAGCAGTCCATTCACCATACTTTCTGCAGAGGATCAATCTGTCCCTGATGGTTTTTTTGGAGAGAAGTGGCTTCTTTGCTGCCCTTCTTGACACCAGGCCATCTTCCAAAAGTCTTCACCTCACTGTGCGTGCAGATGCGCTCACACCTGCCAAGAGTTGGAAAAGGGGTGGAACAAGCCTCTCTGGAGACTCACAGACTGGCTCACACAGCTTTGGATCATGGGGGGAATGGGTTTTGTTATGTTAGTTTCAGTTAAGTTTTTGTGTTTTCTACCCCTTCTTTGTGTCTTTGTGGGCTGATTAGCCACTACTTAAGTTTTCCCTTTATCTCTGAGGTCAGTTTGTTTGAGTTAGTGTTGTTTTGGCAGTTGTTTGAGTGGAGTTCTGTTATTTTGACGTCTTTTATGAGCCCAAGAACTTAATTTTTCTAAAAACTTATCAAAGTTTATTTTTTGGGTTAAATAATTAACTGCTCGGTCCATCACAGGATTACTAGTACGTAAGAGTTTGAGGACCTGAGTGGTCTGAGGGGTTGGTATACTGTAGTGACAGCAGATCTTCATCACACTTTGGTGCTAAGACATAGTGAGAAATGCCTGTGTCAGAGTTATGTTCTAATCCTAGGGAACTGTAAGTTACTTTCCCCCATTTTCTTCACAACAGCAGTCTTTTTCAAAGGTTTCAGCATGATGTGGTCAGAAAAATTACTTATGGGTGGAACCAGTTAGAGAGGATGTTAAAACTTAAGCTCCACCAGTCTCTCCAGTTCACCAGTCCGTGAGCATCTTCAGTCATCCCCGCTTTCATCTGCAGGTTTCCAAATGAAATCGCATTTTGCATCAGGAAGTGGGGACGGATCAGAGTCTGAAATGTCCCATTCTTAGTCTTACTGCTCCATACTTCATCTTTCAGTATGTGGAGCTTATTTCTTAATATCAAAAATGTAGAAACATAGAACATATTTTTTGTTGTTGGGTGCAAGAGTCTGCACAAAGCATTGAGATGTATTGACTCAGCTGTTATTTATTATTCTGCAAAGTTTTTATGCGAGGTTCAGAGATTATGTATAAATCTCTAAAATCACAGCAATGTTACATTTTGTGCAATTTCTAAGTTTAAGCTCTCAGTACTTTGCAATATGATTTTGTATGTATCATCCACAGTGGTCCTTTATGCAGAAGAGAGAAGATGTAAACTCTGTGAGGCAGAATTAAAGAAGTTCGTCTTTGATTTTTCAGGTATTTGATTTAAGGATATTCTCCCTTATTATTCTAAAAAGCTTCTCATTTTGAAGGAGACTCATTAGGACATTAGGACTGTCAGAGCTGTCCATGCTTCTTCTTATATACAAAAGGCTGAGCACACTAGTTTGTAGCAAATAAGTTTTCATTTCTCCTGTATTTGTTAATTTTGCTCTGGGGTTTTGTTTTAATACTGAGAAATTCTGCTTAAAGATTGCTGCGAACTTGAAAATCAATTCATGTCAGTAATGAAGCCAATGTAATTTTAGTATTAAACAGAGTAAAGCAAGAATAATTGAGGCAAAAAAAGTAATTTTTAATCTCTAACTACAGTGTGGGTTTAAGAATAGTCCCCGGCCAAATGGTAAGTTAAGATTTACTGAGTGGGTGTTCTGGAGCGTCTTAAACTCCTGTGCCTCATAAGATTATTCGGAGTATGAAACTTTCTCCAATAAAACTATAAATTAGCAGATTTGTTTAATATTCACATAATTTTAGATTAAATTTGTGTTTTTTTTTTAAACTTATTTTCAAATATAATAAGTCTTCTGGCATGGTTTTGTACATCATGAGTGAAACTGTCCTTGCAGCAGAGATGTTCAATAGTCAAGTGTCAAGTCACTGATTGTCAAGTCTGGTTTCAAGTCTTTTGACCATGTCCATGTCAAGTGTCTAAAGATTTAATTAAACAATTTCTTATCAAATCCATGACCTCTAGGTTACTTCTAATCTTGCATCACTGTATGTTAGGATTCAAAACCTGTTTTGGTTGTCGTCAGACACATGACCATTTAATAATTATTTTTCAGACTTTTCAAATGTAAGAGTTTCTTTTAATCTTTTTACATTTAATTCACCATCCAAAAACTCATGAAGCTTCTGTATTATTTAGAAAATTTATCAAATGTAATATTTGAAAGAAAATTTCTTTTATTGTTTGAGCTCTGTGTCATAATAAAACATCTACTGATGTTCACGTATCCTGTTATTAAGTTAAACCAAGTGACGCTTTCTTTAAACATTCTCCCTGTATGTTTTTTCGACTTATGTTTATCTCTTTGACTGAGCCAAATGCATTATGTATTCTTTATCAGCATTTTGACTTACCCTTTTAACACCATGCGTATAATTAGTTTTTAGAGTCAAGTGACAAGGTATTATAATAAAACTAATTTTAGATGGTCCTATAAGGTTGGGGACAAATAGTGCCCTCAAAATATGTCGTTATATCACTGTAGAGCGCTCAAACCCGCTCAAATAAAACATGGACTAATTGTGTAGAAGAATGCCATTTTTGTAGCTGCTTCCATTCACTGTCAATATGTTGTATATAACCACTGGATGCCTAATCGCTAATGTGCTTCAGAATAACAATGTTGCTTTGAGTCAGAGCAGAAATTACTTCTACCTCAATATCACCAGGATTGAATTTTGGAATTGTAAATGTTGTCACAAGCAGTCACCATTGTGGTGAGTTACAAAAAGACTGGGCTCACCTTAAAGCACGTTTGAAATTCCT
Organism: Valencia hispanica; assembly: GCA_963556495.2. NCBI lineage: Eukaryota > Metazoa > Chordata > Actinopteri > Cyprinodontiformes > Valenciidae > Valencia > Valencia hispanica. Next base: position 23,802,229 of record OY747710.1, read on the forward strand.
AGATAGGGTGCTGACATTTTAGGTTTCCAACCTTCTGCTCTCTAACAATCATTGTCCTGACATTCCCCTCCTCACTGAACAAATCTCCAAATAAATGTTTGCTTCATGAACTCAATTTCGAGCTTCTATCACTATTTTCTCCTTGGGTGGAAATTAATGTCATGCATTGATGCCGGAGTTTGGTTAATTTCAACTAACGAGCGTATTACAGCTGTCCCTATTTGCTTTTTGTACATAGAGGGTCTACCACACACCATATACATTATATTCCATCTTCTTTGGATTTGTATTATTAAGTTACTCTTTCAAAGTAAAAACCAGATTTTTTACTCTGGCTAAGTTAGAGTTGGCACCCTATTTTGTGCTCCAGTGAGCCTGTTCACATTAAAAGCTTTCACCATCTCCAAACTTGCCAGACTTTAAAGTCTCATGCAGCCTATAGCCTAGGTATTACTAAGTAACTCATTAAAGCTTGTGAGGCAGGTCAGGAAAAGATGGTTGAGAAAATGACAGGGGATGTTAAAATTAAACTAATTTATGTCTACAAAGTGAAAGAAGGCTACTAAAAATAGATATCACAGTGCTTCAGACTAACTGTTGCCATTGTCTGAGATGTCTTTATGAAAGGAGATCTGTGGAGGTCAGGACAAACTCTGAAGACTCAGCAAAGTTTTTAGTAAAATCGGCATGGAAGAAATCATGAGAATATTTAATGGACATTAATATACTGTTGCATCGGAAATCTGCCATTAAATCTCATAAAGGTAACAATAGTTGGGAAACAACTGTTAAGCTCTCTGAATGGTCCTTAGCTCTTATAAATAATTTCAAATCAGAAGTGTAATGCAAAGACAGGGGTGTAAAAACTCACTGATGACGAATAGAAAGGTGTTTGCAAACTGTTGTCACGCAGCTGAGTACATGAAGCTAAAAAAGCAGCAGACAAGCAATCACAATTTTAGAGCTATCTGTATATATGTACTATAACATATTTATATTATATGAAATAAATATGCTCTCAGGTTCACATGCAAAAGTGCTATGTGTGATGAAAATTTTACACCCTGAACACACCATCCTCACTGGGAAATATGGTGGTGGCACCATGCTGTGGAGACTTGTCTTCTGCAGGGACAGAGAAGGAGGTCAGAGCGGATGAGAAGATGGGTGATGCTAAATACAAGGTAATCCTGGAAGAGAACCTGTTAGAGACTGTAAAAGACCTGAGACTGAACCAGAGATACAGTTCTAAAGTATCTAGAGCTGGAGCAGCCAGAATTGTGATGGATTTATTTAGATCAAAGCATATCCATGTGTCAGAATGGCCTAGTCAAAGTCCAGGCCTAAATCCAATCTATAGAAGTGTATAAAGAATAGTAGGGACATATATACAACAATTGCACCTGTAATTACTGTGAATAATTGTTGTATAATATACACCTTTCTCATTTTTAAGTGTAAAAACTTTAAAACTTTGAAACCATGGATCATTTTCTTCAACTTCACAATTATGTGCCACTTTGTGTTGGTCTGTCACATGAAATCCTAATAAAATACATTGAAACTTTTGGTTTTAACATGAGAGAATGGGAAATAAATTCAAGGGGTATGAAAACTATTAAAACTTCAGCTTCAGATATCAGTGAAAATATGTTTAAAAACGCAGAACAAAGCTGCAGGAATTTAATTGTTAAATTGTTGCACTGAAGTTGCTTTTTACAGCTAATTTAAAAGTTCTATGTGAAATCAAAACTCAAAATGTTTTTTATTTAAAATTAAAGATTTTAAATGTCGGCAAAAAAGCATTAAAATCGGACTATTTCTAAAGTCTATTTACAGATTCAACTCACATTTATAACCATTAGATGAATCACATCGTGCCCAGTGAGACAGAAAACTTTTGTTGAAGTTGAATAAAGGCACTCTGACCTTAGTCACACCGTGTATGACTATTGTCCTCGTTTGTAGGAGCAGACTGATCCTCACCTTGAGGAAAGCACACAGTTCGTGACATTTTGTCAGGAAGTTCTGACTGTTATTGTAAAAATTATCTCACATTTCTCTGTGTGTATAGGCTATTTTGAAATTGCCTATAAGCAGTGGAGGTTTTTGTTATGGGTCATTTGGGACGTTCCCCAGGGTGGCATTAGAAAGGAGGGTGCACAAGCACCAGATAAAAAAAACCATTCAATTTATCTGTCTGTGTTCTGTTACTTTTATGATGACCAATGGGGAATTGGAGCCCGCTGCTTGATGCTCAAAACAGAGACTATAGGTTAGATGCTTTGCCCAGAACTGCTCTGCATTTTGTCCTGTCCTAGAATCTCATTTTACTCTCTGCATTTTGATTGGGGGCAGAAGAAAGGCATGCCTAGAGTGCCATTCATGTGGTAAGGTGCTTAACATCTCTGTTCTGCTGTGTAAAGAAGTTTAGAGATAAATGTTTACAAATAAAGTTTATTGCTTAAAAATCAGATTTTCAAAACTTTGAATTTTAATAAATTTGTAGAAAGTTGTAGATGTTTTTTTAATAATATATTTTTCTTATTTCAGTAAACAAATCATAAAATAATAAAAATAAAAGATTTGGAAGCTTGTAATGATCAAAAGTTTCAAACCACTTCCAATTTCTTTATTAGGCTTTTCTAGCAATCTTTTCACTGATGTAAAGCAGCAGTGATTTCTTTAACAACTGGAAAGCTAGACAGGTGAAGGACAAAAAACACCAGGTCAAAAACAAAAAAATGCTATCAACAAGGACAGTGTTTGAAAACCATGTCTTTAAGACGTGGGACTAAATCTGAGACAGAACCTGAAAGATACATCAACCTTGATTAACTACTGTATGCATGAATCACCTTCATAAATGCTAAAATTCAATTATGAGAAATTGCAGCTTTTGGTCAAATTCATAAAGTCAGCTAAAGATTTGTGAACAATAATGTCTTTGAAACAGGCTACTGCTAACAAAAAGTCTACAAAATCTAATTTTGATGTATTTCTTTGTAAATTTCTGTGATGCAGTTGTATCAGAACTTTAGCAAGTTGTCTTTACAAATGATGATTTTGTTTATTATGAACCATCGATTTGGTTCAATGCCACTTGTCACTCCAGCTATGATTACTGCCATACCTCTAGAATACAGTAACCCTCAAATGGAACCTGTCTGACAACATGAAGTAGGCTAAAAGATCACAAAAGCAAACACATCATGCCCCCGATCTAAAGAAATTCAGAAACAGATTTTAAACAAAACTAAGTCCTTGACATCTATCATACTGGAAAGGGTTACAAATACATTTCTAAGCCTTTTGGACACTGGTGAACAGTGAGAGCCATTATCTACAAATGGAGCAAACATGGAACAGAGATGAGGCTGCTACTATGAAGCCACTACGAACAGCATTCCAGAAAAGGAATATCATACCAAGAGTCAAACATGGTGGTGGTAGTGTGATGGTCAGGGGCTTATTTGCTGCTTCAGAACCTGGAAAACTTGCTGTAATTAATGGAACCATGAACTCTGCTCTCAAACAGAAAGTCCTGCAGGAGAATCTACAAGCACCAGTTTATGACCTTAAGGTCAAGCACACTAAGGGTATGCAGCAGTACAGTGTTACAAAGCACACCAGCAGGTCCACATCTGAAGGGTTTAAAAAAGAAGCCTAAATGAAGATTTCGGATTGGCCTTGTCCAACTCTTGACTTCAATCCGATTGAGATGCTGTGACATGACTTTAAATAGGCTCAAATGTTCTCACATTTGGCAGAAATAAAACAATTCTCCAAGGCATGGTGGAATAAAACTCCTCTACAACGATATAAAAGACTCATTACCACTTATTGCAAACACTTGGATCGGCAAAGGGGCAAATACTTTTACAGCACTGGGAAACCATTTCTAGAGACTGATCAGTGTATAAGATTAAAGTTGAAATTAGATAAATGCTTATGTTACATTAATTTTAAAGTAATTTTAAAAACAATTATTTCTTAATGTGGAGATTTTTTACACACTAAATAAATGTACTGAAATTATAAGTTGTATAATTGTTTTTGTTTGGGTTTTTCGGATTGATATATTAACATTGTTTCAAAAATAATCGAGTATTTTCTTGTTCACATCCATTATTCTTCCAATATGTGCAGCGAGCTGCCTGGTCACAGTCATTTTTCTACTAATAGAAGAACAAGATAGGCTTATCATCTTCAGGTAAACAGAAGTATTATTTTCTTTCCAGACATGGAATAATTTTAATGGTGTCCTAAATTGGAGTAAAAATGAATGGAAGGTTTTACCGAGTGTTAAAAATCCAGTTTTAATCTAAAAAACAGGATTCAGCAGACAGTGGTACGACTTTGTGGTGTTAGATATCTTTCATCCTTCTGACACTCCACCCCATGTTTAAGTTATGCTTGTTGAGAGCAAATGTGCTCCAGCTGACTTGAGCAGAGCAGAATTTTTTTCTCATCAGGTTTGCAGCACGCTGGCTGAAGCTTCACAGACCCTGGCCCTTTGCACCGAAGCCCATCTGCAGAATGAAAGGCATTTCTGAATGCATCCCGTGTATCTGTGTGTGTGTGAATATGAGCAGGGGGTCCTGGGTTTGTGTACTGGCCCCAGAGCTGTGACAAACTCAGGATTATGAGCCGGGGCTTTTATTTGAACGCACCAAAACCTGGCACAAATGAGCCAAGTCAGTCACACTTCACATTGCAAAAAGCAAAGCCGCCTCTGTTCCTTACATCCCATCCTCCCAATCCTTCCCCTTTTCTTTCTTTCTCACTTTTATCCACTTTTAATGTGCAAAACTTTGATAGTGAACATCCTATTTCCCCGTGTTCTGGTCTGTTGGCTTTACATGCAGATGGGCTGCTAATTTGCATAGACTCAAAGGTCTCCCTTTTCTCCTGATGCTTTCTGACAACGCGGCGTCTATTCATCCTCGGTGTTAAGCATCACTCCTGGGACATCGCCTGAATTGCTGTCTCATGGTGCTTCAAGTCTCGTTTTACACCGCAGAAGCTCCCAAGGAATTGGATTAAGGACACATTCCTTCAGAGAAAAGCTTCACAGTCAGCGGCATCTGATGGATAGTTTGCTCTGATATCAAAGCTCGTCACATGTTTTTTGGCACAAAGTCACGCCAAGTGCAATTTTAAGTCATGCTGTGTCCATATCACAGGAGCTGTTAGCTCTGTGGAGTCTTTTATAAAAGTCAGTCCCACCTGGGAGGAATATAGAGAGAAAGTCTGGGATTTACAGAGTGCAGCAAGATTAGCTTCTTGTTCTCACAGCTCCTTAAGTGGTTGCTTTTACCAGACTTCCGCCTGCTGACCTAAAGCTCATCTTTGGAGAACCAATTAGATCACAAAAAGCTCTTTTACTTCCAATTTGTTCCAAGTTTTCTCAGATGGAAATCAGAATTTTAGGAAGCAATTATTTGTTCTTTATTTATTTTTTTAAAAGATATTAAACTGGTTTGAGTCTTTAGAAATACAAAAACTAATGTTCTTTGCCCTGTAGTTGTTGTTGTTTTTACCCTTTACTTTGGATGGAGTTACACCATCTGTACCTGCTTCATTTTTTTTCAAAAGGCTTCCATGGAGACTCTTTGGAGTAGCTGCAGAGATCCAAAGCACAGATGGGAGAATCTGGACAACTATTAATTGTATACTCCACAAATCAGATCTTTATAGAAGAGTGGTTAAAATAATATTACAAGAAGCCACAAATCATGTAAAGCAGAGTTTTTCAACCTTGATCCTTAGTGCCTACTTTCCTGCATGTTTCAGGTGTTACCCTTCTGTGACACACCCAACTTAAATGAATGAGTGATCGTCAGGCTTCTGAAGCACTTGAGGATATGATGAGGAGGTAATGCAATTATTTAAATCCAGTATACTGGAGTAGAGACACATCTGAGCATAGACTATGACCCTGAGGACCAGAGTTGAGAATCACTGATGTTGAGGAGAAAACATGTGAAAAAAGGTGGTTTGGTGAAATTTTTACTTTTTGGCCTACTTCCAAATGTTGTGTGTGGCAGAAAACTGACATAACATGGCAGATGGCAGTATCATGCTGTGGGAACGCTTTAATGCAGTTGGACAGGGAAGCTGCTTGGAGCTGATGGGAAAATTGATGTTCATCATTGCCCTCTATGAAATATGACTGAGCTTCAGCTATTTTGCAGAGAATGGGTCAAACCTTCAGTCTCTAGCTGTGCAAAGCTGGTAGAGATAAAACTCCCAAAAGGACTTATAGTTGTAAAATGTGAACAGATCATTACAAAAAGTCAGAATTATTATCTCAAATTTACTGATCTGAGTTTTGAGATGTTCCTTATTTGAAAAAAATCATTTTCCTTTTGACTGTTTGAAATAATTTTCCAGAGACAAAACTGCTCCAAAATTTCTTGGATTCTCTTCCAGAATCCTAAATCACTCAGTTGCCATTTAAGGGTAAGAATTTCACTGTCGAGTAAAAAAACTGAAGTTTCAGTTTGGTCCCAGTTTAGCTGTAGATAATTGTTGCTGAACCACAACTAAATGCTTGTCAAGCAGGTAATTAAACAGGACAATTTATGGACCTCAAGGGGGTGTCAATAATTAGTACAGCTGAATATTTTCAAGAAGAGAACATAAAAATGACTGAAATGCTGGTTTATCTCACCTAAATTCATCATTAACTAAATACAAAATATAATTTGCAGTTTATCATCACAAAATTGCTTTTCAGAACCTTGAATGAAAAGCAGCTGTAAATTTGGGTAAAATCTCATCTTGCTGCACAGTGGTAGTGGTAGTTGGTAGCACTGTTGCCTTGTAGCAAGAAGACCCAGGTTTAAGTCCCGACCTGGGGACATTCTGCATGAAGTTTGCATGTTCTCCCTGTGCATGCATGGGTTCTCTCCGGGTACTCTGGCTTCCTCCAACAGTCCAAAAACATGACTGTTAGGTTAATTGGTCTCTCTAAATTGTCCTTAGGTATGAGTGTGCACGTGCATGGTTGTTTGTCCTGTAAGTCTCTGTGTTGCCCTGGGATGGACTGGCAACCAGTCCGGGGTGTACCCTGCCTCTTGCCCTGTGACGGTGAATGTACTTCTTGGGTCATACCTAAAATACTCTAAATAATTTGTCCAATCTTATCTTCTGCACATCATGAAACCAATTTAATGTTCTTTTTAATTATTTTTGAATTACTCATAATGTTCTTGCACATGATTACATACAAAGTGATGCTTTTTACTGGCTTTTCAATTTGACAACCTAGCACTGGTTCTTTGATATTTACTCTGCATTAGTCTGCTGCACAATGTTATTACATGCAAATTGGTTGAACCAGTTCTCATTATCATTTAAGCACATTCCCTGTTCGCTTGTTTATGTCCTACTTCAGTGATTTGCTCTCAGGTGGATTTGTATTTTCTCTAATGAAGGAGAATGTTTGATGACAAACTGGTGACAGACGCGAAACGGCAGGGGTCGACTGCTAGGAGGAACAGTAGGAGTGAGGCTGCAGAGTGGAAGGTCGAAGAAGCAAAACAAAGAAAGAGCATGTTTCCGATTAAATAATTCTGACAAAAACCTTTCAAACCCCTTGACAACCATGTTGTCTTCTTTGTGGTTTATTCTGGCATTTAGTCATGCAAACTGCACCTGATTCTGCACACTTTCAAGAAAAAGAAAAGGCACAGTTTTCTGAAAGTAACGACCAGATGAATGTTCAGTTTCCCCAATTTTCAACCAACCTTTCACTGTTTGAGCTTTCACATGCAAAACAATCCATTCAGGTATCAAAACCCGCCAGGCATGCTCTCATATTCCAGAAATGTCTTTCTGTAGAAATTTTATGCCATCTGCTAAATCAGCCAATTACATGCCAGGTGGCGGTAATGAAGGAGATCACTTCTTCATTTATATGGAGCTTGGCCACAGCACAGAGTCTACAGTTTTAATGCTCCGTACAGCATCAACAAGCTTACAGAGAAGGACAGAGAGGTGTAATAATGGAGGGGTGGGGGGAGTATTGAAGAGGAAGAAGTGAGCAGTCCCTGATGGAAACATGGTCCTAAACAGGAGAGGCTAATTGAAGAATGAAGGCTAATGGAAACATGGTCAAAATCATCTTTTTCAAGCAAAGAAATCTTGGATATATGCAAAGTTGGATTCACTGTAAAGTAGCTGACATCTTATAGGTAGAAATCAGGATCTAAAATATGCAGAGTTATGAAGTGAAAGGAAAACAATCCATCCATCCTGTATATAATTTAATCTTTATTCTCAGTGGTTTGTTAGAGAACATTAACGAACAACATCATGGAGACCAAGGAACGCAGCCGACAGATTACGGTTAAAGCTGTAGAGAGGTTTAAAGCAGGATTAGGTTATAAAACAACATCCCAAACTTTGAACATCTCATTGAGAACTATTCAGTCCATCAATTGAAAATAAAAGGGGTTGGGTAAACATTGCAACTACCCATTATAATGCTGGAGGAGTAGCAGAGATCCCCAGCTCAGGAAAGAAAATCTGTTGATAGAATATGTACCACAGATGTGGCCTTTATGCAAGGGTGGCAAGAAGAATCTAGCCATTGTTGAAAGAAAGCCATGAGATGTCCAGTTTAAACTTTATACACATACCCACGGTGGAACAGGGTGGTAGCAGTATCATGCTCTGGGGATGCTTTTCTTCAGATCGGATAGAGAAGCTAGTCAGATGGATCACAGGAAGATGGATGGTGCTGGAAAAAACCTGTTAGAAGTTACAACAATCTTGAGATCAGGGTTAGAGGTTCACCTTTGCTCAGGGGTTTGCAACCTGTACCAGAACTGCAAAAGGCTCTTCAAAGTTTGGGCCAAAATATAAGAAGAGTTTAGCTTTTTTCTAATGTAAAGATAACACAAATGCTACTTTCCATACAAGACTATAGCATAACATTTCCACAACAATGCAGGAGATATTTTTTGTGTGAAATTTGCACGTTTTTTTTTATATTGAAGTCTCCATCAATAAATGTCTTTTCTAACTGCATTTATGAAAAAGCTTAGTTGTTCATTATTATTAACAAACTTTAATAAAGCAGTGTATTATATTATATAGCAGATATATTTTTTGAAGATTTATATCCCTATAAGCTAAACTGAGGGCAAACATAACTCTTTTAATTGTAAAGGTTGCTGAAATCTGTTTTAGATCAAAGCAATCTTTACAATGGCCTAGTCAAAGTCCAGACCAAAATCCAACCAACCCTTTGAAAACTGATGTTTACAGAAGCTCTCCATCTTACCTGAGCTTGAGCTATTTTGGAAAAAGGAACGGGCAAAAACAGAATCTAGATGTGCAAGTTGGTAGAGACCCCCATAAGGGTTGCAACTAGAATCTTGAGGTCGATTACAAGGAGTTTTAATACTTCTGCTGGGCGCGACCCATTTAACTTCCATAAATGTTCTCATATTGTTCATTTCTACATGGCAACCAAGTTTGGTTGTTGGCAGACACACTGGAAGTCTATAACATCATTTTTCAGGCACATACCATTCCAGGCAATGTCCCGGTATGTTTGTTGCACCACCACAAGCCACCCCATGACATTTGTGCCGTGATTATCAAGCCCCCTGTTTATTGCCTCTTATATTACTGTTATTATTAATAAATCAAGCAGGCCCGTGAAGCCAGGACAGAATCGTCAGAGGGTAAGGAAAGGGAGGGCCGTCCTAAAAGTGGTAATTGCCTGTGTAACAGTGTGTGCAGCCCCGCGGTGGCCTCGTAAGCGACCCGCTTTATTAGATCGGCCGGTATCGATCGTCGCTGCGCCGGGTTGACTAATCTGCAGGCGGGGCAAAGAGAGAGAGCGGATCGATGAGCCGGGATTCAATCATGTCTGGAAACAGAGAAGGTAATTTATTGTAATCACGGCTGGCTAAATTGGAAAACGTGAGAACAACGCACCCGTGAGGTCCGCGCGTAGAACTACATCATAGGGTGGGGGGTGGGGGTGGGGAGATCCCGGAGGGATGCTCGGTTAAACACGCAGCAGCTGGCCTGTCTCTGGATATAAAACACAGATTATGAGCCTGCTGGGTGACCTTCAGCTATGTGTCCATGCTGCTCCACACAGAGTGTCTTAAAACCTGATTTTCCTCACCTTTTCACATTATTCACAAATGCACTCCGATAACAGCTGTCTGTCTGAGCAGATTATTTGATTTAGAAACAAGACAAATGGATCAATGAATAAAACGCCCTGCGGGGTGCTGTGGATATCCTGCAGATCTGTGTGTGAAATATGACAAAGGCCAAAACAGACTGATCTGATGTTTTATTCAGCAGCAGCGCAAACACATTACTGTACTACACACTCTTGTCGTTCAGTCACATCTAGACATTGTATGGGTTTAATACGCAGAATATCCAAAATGCTGTTATGAGATTAGTGTGAATGTTAATCAGACTTCTTAATTATAATGACATTAAAAACAACTAAGAACAGGGACGTCTTCAGGCACGTGAGTTTCGCTCCTCTTCTTCATTCTCCAGGAGGTAGGCTGGCTTGTATCGTGTCACTCCCCTCTCATCCACCACCTGGAGGGCCTTGTTTCGGTAGGTGTTGTCCATACTGCCGAGAGACGTATACCTGCAGGTAGACAAAGAAACGTTATGGTGAGGGAAAAAAAAAAAAACCTTCAAAAATATAGCTTCAAGAGGTAGAAGGTATTTCTACCCTTTATCGTAGAGGATACAGTAGGGCAAGTGTAACATCCTCAAGAACGACCAGATGTCATGATACGTCCAGTCCTGTGGAGTGAAGGAACATTTGATTTAACAGCATCAAAACTGAATAAATTATACATCTAGTTTATTCCATGGGAAACAATCTTGTGTAAAATCAGTCTTAGATATTTCAATGATGCTCATTAATGACAGCAGGTTGGAAGGTTTTATTTACATTTTCATGTCACAATGACTATTAACACAAATGAGCACAAATGCAGGCAACGTTAACCCGCAAGAACCAAATGACAATGGAAAGGAACAAAGTATTGGAAGTAAACATTAGATGGATGGGTGGGTGGACTATTTATACATGTAGTTTATTCAACTTTTAGAAATTGGGATAAGTAATAAAGTTTGGAAATGCAAACATTTTTCTATACTCAGTTTTCTATTTCCATACTAAACCAGAATCTCTTAAAATAAAATTCCAGGCTTTTCCAGAATGCTTAGAAAATATATTGATCAAAGATAAAACTTCAAACTCATATTTGTTGGATTTAATCTAAAAATCGCCCAGGAAATGATTACTTGATTTATTAGATTTGAATATATTTTTACTGTGTTAACAATTTTGCATTCACAGAAAAAAATCATCTCTTGTCTACCAGACAATGTATAAACAGCAGATAGTAATATTTCATGTCGGAATATGGTCTCTGAGCTGTCAGCTTTCTCTGGAACAAGGCAGCTCATAATTGGAACACTGCATCCTACAGTTCATTCTCTAAATCTTTACAAGCGTGATGGCTTAGTAATCAAACTGGGTACTGTATTATATAAAGTATGTTAGTAAACTTAATTTACAGTGAGGAACATAAATATTTTAACACCTTGCGATTTTGCAAGTTCTCCCACTTAGAAATTATGGAGGGGTCTGAGGTCCACATTGTAAGAGCATTTTCACTGTGAGAGACAGCATTTTCTTTTTAATTCAGGACATCACATTGTCAGTTTTTTAAATAATTTATTTGTATTTTATTGCTGCACATAAGTATTTGAACACCTGAGAAAATCAGTGTTAATATTTAGTACAGATGTCTTTGTTTGCAATTACAGAAGTCAAACATTTCCTGTAATTCTTGACCAGGTTTGCACACACTGCAACAGGGATTTTGGCCCACTCCTCCACACAGATCTTCTCTAGATCTGTCAGGTTTCGGGGCTGTCACTGAGCAACAGAGTTTCAGCTCCCTCCAAAGATTTTCTATTGGATTTAGGTCTGGAGACTGGCTAGGCCACTCCAAAACCTTGATATGCTTCTTATGGAGCCACTCCTTGATTATCCTGGCTGTGTGCTTCGGGTCATTGTCATGTTTGAAGATCCAGCCACGACCCATCTTCAATGCTCTGACTGAGGGAAGGAGGTTGTTGCTCAAAATCTCACAATAAGTGGCCCCATTAATCCTCTCCTTAATATAGTGCAGTCATCTTGTCCCCTTCGCAGAAAAGCACCCCCAAAGCATGATGTTTCCACCCCCATGCTTCACAGTAGGGATCGTGTTCTTTGGATACAACTCATCCTTCTTTTTCCTCCAAACACGGCAAGTGAAGTTTAGATCAAAAAGTTCTATTTTGGTCTCATCTAACCACATGACTTTCTCCCATGCCTTCTCTGGATCATCCAAATGGTCATTGACAAACTTCAGACGGGCCTGGACATGTGATGACTTGTGCAGGGGGACCTTTTGTGCAATGCATGATTTTAAACCATGACACTGTAGTCTTCTACCAACAGTAACCTTTGAAACTGTGCTCCCAGCTCTCTTCATGTCATTGACCAGCTCCTGCCGTGTAGTTCTGGGCTGATTCCTCACCTTTCTTATCATCAGTGATACCCTACGAGGTGAGATCTTGCATGGAGCCCAAGTCTACGGGAGACTGACACTCATCTTTAGCCTCTTCCATTTTCTAACAATCCAAGAGTTGATCTATTTTCACCAAGCTGTATGGCAATTGCCCCGTAGCCCTTTCCAGCCTTGTGGATGTCTACCATATTGTCTCTGGTGTCTTTTGACACCTCTTTGGCCTTGCCCATGGTAGTAGTTGGAGTCTGACTGACTGTGGGCTGGACAGGTGTCTTTAACGAGCTCAGACAGGTGCTACTAATTTAGACTAATAAGTGGTGAACTTTATAAAGGCAGAGTAACAGGTCTTTGAGAGCCAGAATTCTTGCTGATTGCTGGGTGTTCAAATACTTATGTGCAGCAATAAAATACAAATACATTCTTTAAAAATCAGACAATGTGATTTCCTGAATTTAAAAAAATGCTGTCTCTCAGTGGAAATGCACCTACAATGGGAATTTCAGACCTCTTAATAATTCCTAAGTGGGAGAACTTGCAAAATCGCAGGGTGTTCAAATACTTATGTTCTTCACTGTATATAACACCGTTCACAGGTCCAAAACCTAAAAGTAATTTACTATGAAAACAAACACAGATGATAAAAACATAAAAACAGAATACATATATCATACAGTATAAAACTAGCTAAAAGCCTTCTGAAAAGAATCAACATCTCAAAGATGATTTATACTGTGTTTGATTCATTTGATATGAATGTAATTTTTTTTAATGCATTTGTAAATGTAACGGGTTCTTTTTACACCATCAGAATGCCAAATACTGTCTGCACGACTAAATTTTGCAGATTTACTTAATGCATTCATTCTGCTTAAAGGGCATTCACCTTTTAAATATACAGAAAATGCAATAACTTGTATTCTATTGAGCTTTATTCTATTAAGCATTCTATGCTAAATCATTGTGAGTTACAATTTTCGTCTGTTTTGGTGCTACACTGGAAACAGCTCTCCTACTTCTTTTTCAATTCTAGATTTTGGGGCACATTTTTATGAAATTCCAGATATTCATTAGGACTAAACATTTGCTCAGTCAGCAGTTGTAGTAAAAAGCTATTTCAATCCTTTAAAGGCTTCTGGACTGTCATACATGTAAAACATTTATTGTCAGATCTAGACTGAATTATCCTACAGTAGATGCAGATTATTTAAAGCACAGGGATGTGTGATCTGTAGCTTTTTTTGTTTGTAGAAACCTTCAAAATTGTTAATACATAATAATAATCCTGTTGACACCCAAACAGGATCTGGTTTAAACCCTCTAGACCTCTGGTCTAACAGTGAATAGAAGCCAAAAAAAGAAGAAGTGAGGCTGCCTTTTTTATAGCACAACTAGGATGAATGTGTTTCTGGATTTCTGTCAGTAACTCAAAACCAAAAAATATTACTTTTTTTGAAAAGTTGATTTTTCTAGATAATAGAATAATAACTCAGATTTTGATACTCAGTTGTAGATTTAATTTTATCCCCATACTTATTCTGACTCAGAAAGTAAAAAAAAAGAGGAAAAAAAAAGTTTATTCCTGCTTTTTGAGACAGTGTAGGACACTGGTCACATGACCAGTGTAGGAGGCCATAGGGAAGTACAAACTTTAAGATACCTTTCTGCTGTAATGTTGTGAGACTGCACATTTAAATAGTATTATGCTGATAATAAGTAACACATTTGTCTCGAGAATCCTAAAAGTGTTCATCAAACAGCTAAACTGGTGCAATTTGCCTTGAAATATTTAGGTTATTTCTATAAACAAAGAAGAAAAGCAAAAACATTTCTGTATCAGCTGGAATAAAACTGAAGATTTAAAGAAGAATCTACTTGGATGCTAAATAATTATTCACCACTAAGTGCCATTTTAATGGCTAAAGTAACAAAGCTAACCTCAGTGAGGGACAAGAATCTCATGGAAAATAAAAATGGTGCTTTTAAAAATACAAGTATACTTTATAGGATGTGTTATGATTGTAGGAAGAAATATGTCAACAAGAACACAAACATGCAGTGAATAAAAATTAAACATCTAGAATTGCCGACAACATGACATGAACCTGTCATACCAGTAGCGGGTTGACTCTCATGTACTCCGGCCAGCCAGGATCAGTGGGGCACATCGATGTGAGGGTGTGGGAATAAGGGTCACTTCTCCTGGTTCCCATCAAGACGGCCTTCAGCTCCGGCCTCTTGTCATGAAGCTCGTTAAGAGCCTGGCGAATACTTCCCTCCACAGAGATCAACTCCAAGTCATATCTGGAAGAGACTGATATGACTACATGGACTAAAAGCACAAATTGGATAAACTACACATGCTTTGAACTTTTTCCCATGCTGTCACCTTACAACCACATTATTTTATATATTTGATCAGTTTTCTTTTGGTGATAGACAACCACAAAGTAGAGCATAATCGTGAAGTGGAAAGAAAATACATGGTTTAAAAGTTTTTTTAGGTTATGACTGCATGTTTGGGGTCGTTGCTCTGTGTTAAGGTGAACCTCCACCCTCGTCTTGAGTCTCATTTTATCCTCCCACTGTGTTCAGTGTGATGCACAGTGTTAGTTTTCTGTGAAAAAGGGTTTTGCATGTAAGCCAAAAAGCTCAGATTTGGTCACATCTGACTAGACCGCCTTCTTCCACATGTTTGATGTGTCGCCTACATCATCTCCAGCAAACTAAAAGCAGGGCTTCTGAGGACTTTGTTTCAACAGTTCTAACAATCTTGCCACACACATTATCCCACCTGAGCTGTGGATCTCTGCAGCTCCAGCAGAGTTATCGTGGGTCTACCCATCCTTACATGTTTCAGAGTAAAAGGCAAATGAATGCAAAAGCTATATGCTGTTTTGTTTTGTGTTGTGCTGTCACATAAAATTCAAGCTAAATAAAATGAAGTTTGCCATTCAGCGGATATATGATTTTTTTTTGCAAGGCACTGTAAATCTGCAAAAGGTAAAAACGGTAATTCCCCCAAAGAAAATAGACTAAATTGGTGACTCACTTTTTTATTGTGTCTTGGAGGAATCGCTCCATTTCTGGGAATGGGGAGACGTTACGGATATACAGTGCTTTAACCTTGTCTTTCCCATCTGAATACCGCCTGAGAGTGGAAGGAAGAGTGAAATCGGACATTAAAGATAAACATCAGGAGGACAGCAGAAGATTAGATAAGACAATCTGTCAAATACAGTCAAGAATGTATGGAAAAATAACCCCATTAAAAAGATGTTCTGTCTCGAAGCTTATCTGAGTCCTTTTACATCTGAGTGAGAAGTGTTCAACCCCACTGTGGTATCATTATATTGTTCATGTTAATTCCCTCCTCTGTCTCTTCTCTCTCAGGTCATGTGTCTTTCACACACCCCCTCCCTTCCAGTTACCGTTTCAGGGTAGAGTAGTATAGATGGAGCAGAGCGGTGCAGTCTTTGCCTCCATTGAAGCCAACACAGACTTGCTCAGTTGAATACTGATCCAATGCCGTCTCTATTGTTTTCAGCGCACACTTCACTTTCTCACCCAATGCTGTGCCTGAGAAAAGAACTCCACAATAAGATTATGCTTCGTAATTACTGCAATCAAATGTAAATAGGCATCATTTAAATTATACCTCATTCCTAATTCAAAACTAACTGCTGGTAGTTTAACTTATCCTACTATTTGGTGTCATCATATATAATTTTTGTAATAATTTCACTATAATCTGGACATTTATACTGTGGTCCCAAAACTTCTTGCCTTAATCCTGTTGTTATACCAATGTGGACAAATCTGTAAACCCCCTGGTAAAGATGCAATGATAGCTTTAAAATTAATTCATATTTTTTGCAGCATCATAATATAAAAGTAGAAAAAAATCTGAAAAATCAAACCTTTAATTTGAGAGCATTTATTCGGTAAGGAAAAAATAAAATCCCAGTTTAAGAAATAATTGTGGCACAAATACTGCTACCTCTAAAGGTTCCTATAAAATGAACGCAACAGAATAATTTTTATTTACAGTTAACTTCTTAATAATGATGAGCATTTCCAGGGACTTTCTAAAACTCCAGGTAGGTCTAAAGCGAAACTAACTTCACCCTGCAACCTTGTGAGGACACAGACTTGTGAAATACTAAAGACGGCCAAGTGTTGTTCTCTTGGCAAACAGCAGGCGTACCACCCACATTGCCACAGGTCATTTTGTTAAAAATATTTATTTCTTTCCCCCACTGAATAGTTTAAAAGCCTTGAATGTAAATGTTAAATTTCATTCGATGTTAGAATTTGCTAGTGCAATAAAAGATGAAGCCGTTTTTCACATGTTTACCAAGCGAGCCAAGCAACTACTTTGTCCACATCTGGACATTTAAAAATGTATTTTCATAATAATAGCAATAGATGCAAACAAGGAAAATAGTTAGAAAGGTTTTAAGCATATCTAAAGGCAAAGTGTTAAAACTAATGTCTTTCACAGATCTACACTTTTGCAGGCCTCACCATTGTTGGCCAGTTTGTACACCTCTGCGGGGGCAATAGACACTGGGTCTTTGACTAAGGACACCACGCTTCCTTTGGGTAGCTGATCAACCAGCTGCGCTCGGGCTTTGTCCACCTCCTCCTGGCTGTCCGAGTCCAAAACCAGTCTGACTTTGCTATAATTACTCAACCAGTCAGGGTAAGAACCAAGAGCCACCCTTCGGCCCCAACTGGCCTGCAGTTTGGTGAGCACAGGTGCAATCTCTGTTTCTTCTGCATCTACAAACACCTGAAATGGGCACATTTAATCGGTTCAAAAACAGAGTTGTTGGGTTGTTTATTTATTTGCAATCAACAGCCATGTGGTGATGCTACCTCACGAGAGTAGAAAGTGGTTCCAGAACTAGCAAAGAGGTGCTCCAGCCCAGTGAAGGCCATCTCCATGAAAGATGGGGTCCCAGGAAACACGTACACATTATGCACGCTGACCTGCAAGAAGGTGGGCAACATGTAAGTGAAGAAAAGACACATGGCTAAAACTATATAGCTATTTAGAGTCCATATGTACATGTAAAATAAAACATAGGCTTCTTATAGCTACTCTGTATGTTTGTAAAATTGCATATAAACGTCCACAAACTTTAAGTTCAATTATCAACATTTTCCTAGGCTAAATAAAGAAAATGAACGTCTGACTTGAAATAGCAGCAAAAAAGATATCCTCTGATGTCAGGTGTGTTGGAATTGCTTTGGAATAAAAAAAATAATACATGCTAAAAGCAGGGTCTTTACTGTTAAAGCAGAATGGGAAAAAAAACTCATACAATGCAGAAAAGGCCAATAAAACTGACAATTTGACTTCTTTTTTGTTTTTTAAACAGCAGAAAGCTTGAATGAGGAGTGGCAGTGTGAGGGAGAAACCATAACAACTATCAGCGATACAAAATCTGCCCAAAACTAGTGGACAGATTAAACTCAAAACAAAAATATTATATAGTGCAATTCTTTTTTAGTCCTAAGACTTCGTATTGTAAAAGTATACCCAACAACAAATAATATGAAAACTACATAATACAAATACTGAAGCGATGAACAATAGTGAAAATGTAAAACTCCAATTGAATAAAATCTATTAATCCCTCAATGTCTTCATCATTTAAAGACAGAGGTTTGTAGGTCAGTGTAACAGGGCTGCTGTAACTCCTGGCAGTGTTATGAGTGAACAGACAAGTTTGGAGACATTAAGCAGAATAATTCATCTGCCTCTCATTCACGCATCTGTTGTCTTACTTTTCTTTGTCAAGATATTCCATTAAAATATATTTTAGCATTGACAGAGCTGGCAGGCTGCCCACTCTGTCCCCAGCAGGCTGTCTCTCTGGAAACAGGATTATGTAAAAAGCTCTGCCTGTATGCAGGATTGCTACACAGTCTATATTTTTAAATTCAATACTTTTCCGGACTTAAATTTCCTAAAAGTCCAGTTTAGTCATATCTAAAGACATGTTTTAATCACCCCATACCTTAGTGTCATCTATTTATAAAATCTGTAAAGCTTTTTTTTAAATCCTAATTTGCACAAAATTGATTCGATCTTAAAATAAAATTATTATTTTTAAGTTCCTTTCTTTCATACTAATCCAGACCTGTAAAACAAATTCCATGTGTTTCAATACTGTATAAGAAGCCTGTGTATGTCCCAACATTACATCTGGCGATCAAATACATGATTTTATGAGTGTTACTACTAGATAATAATTATCTATAATTCTATCAATCTATGGACTCCTCCATATAGGACATAAACAATGCAGTTTTGAAGTCAATCTGAACAGTGTGGAATCATAAAGCTCTGGAGTTTTAGGTTTTGGCCTGGACATGCCAAATTAATGCAGCCAATTTTGGTGGAGTAGCACAAATCTCTTCACTAACCTATTCCAAGTGCATTTAGTGTAAAACAGAGGATGAGTGTGTGGGAAAATCCTCAAATCCAACTGTAAAGTACGGTGGAGGATGTGTCATGCTGTGGGTTTGGTTTCCCATTCAAATGTCCAAGGAACCTTTTTCGAGTGCACACCATCAAAGACTTTTATAGTAAAAATCTGGTGGACTCGTCATTGGGTCTTTATGCAGGATAACGATCCAAAACATATGATTAAATCAGCACAGAAATGGTTCACTAGACACAAAAACATCTTTCCTCCATGACCATCTCAACCCTAAACCTAAAAAACCTAGAATCTGTGAGGTGAGCTGAAGAAAAGAGAAGACAGGATGATCTATAGTGACTGTGTAAAGAGGGAAAGTCAAAGATCTCCGTCTCTGCATGCTCTAACCTTGTGACATGTTATATGAGAAGAGTGAGTGATGTCCTATTTTTTTTAAGTTGGGGTGAAGATGGAGGGTAGAGCTACTAATAATGTGGACTTTTGTTTTCTTTCTTTCAATATCATGATGTTAATAATCTTAACCCCAAACTCACCACAGGGTAGCGCTGACGTTTTCCCGTTTGAGGGTCAATCCCATAGTTAAGTTTGGCTGAACGAGGCACCATTGCTAACTTCATGGCCGGGCTGTCTTTGTCCGTCACACCGAAGAATTCTTCAACCAGCTTGACAAGCTCAGGATGGGGATACACCTCCTCTTGAAACGCTATAGCAATGCTTTCCAAGGTGAGATCATCATGAGTTGGGCCCACACCCCCAGATGTTATAAGGTGGGTGTACTGAGAGGAGAGGACAACCACTTCTTTGGCTATGACCTCGTGTATATCTGGTATGACCGTTATACGCTGCACAGATACTCCAAGCCTTCTGAGAGCTCGTGTTAAGAAGGTGCTGTTGGTGTCCACTGTGTGACCCTGAAAGAGATGCAGAAGTTAGTTTCAAATCCAACTCGGGCAAGAAATTCAAGGACTTTTTCAAAACAATTTAAATCCTGTCTGATGAAATTCAAGGACCGGCAGTAGGTCTGTATTGAGGGTCAGCCCTGACACTGACTGAATCAAAGCCTTCATGTTTAAATCATGATTGTTTCAAGTCAAGAAGTCGTGGTGGGCTTGTCATTTTAGGACATAGCATCACTGGCTCATCAAACAAGTTTCACAAGGTTTTCTTGGAGCTATGACAAGCCAACGGTGCAGAGGCTGACGGACTATATGTTTAGAATATCAATTACATCAAAGCCTATAGATTTATTCAGGGAAAACATCCAAAACATTTCAAAGAGTGTTACTGTCAGTCTTGTAAACCCAACAAGAAATTACCTTGAGTATCTCATCTCCTATGATGAGAATGGCGGCTGTGGGAGCATCCTCGCTGACTGCGGAGGGCGAACTAGAGCCCTGGCTGTTAGTAGACATGGTTGCTTTGCTGAGCTGTGCTGCAAGTCTCCTCACACGCACCACTGCTCTGTTCAGACTGGGTAGTGAAAAGCTGAGAAGAACAGAACAAAACACAGAACAGGGGTTGGGAATATCAGTATTAAATAAAGTCAAAAGCCTTTCAGGTTTAATAAAACTATTAGGGAAAAAGTACAATGCATAGTGCCATTCAAAGGTATTTATACTTCTTAAATTTTACCATATTTTCTCACAAACATTGATGTATTTAATTGGGATTTTATGTGATAGAGCAGTAAAAGGCAGTGGAGTGAAAAAAATAAATACATTTAGATTTTTCTTTACTATTAATATATTGGGAAAGTGAGATATAAACTTATTTAATCCCCTTTACCCTGATACATCTAAATAAAATCTAGTGCAGCCAAGTAATTCTTTTTAGAAGTCACCTACTTAGTAAACACCGTCCACCTGTGTGTAAATTAATCTCATTATAAATCCAGCTGTTCTGTGAAGGACTCAGAAGTTTGTTGCAGAACATTGTTGAACAAACGGCATCATGAAGACCAAGGAACAAAACATAAAGGTCTGAGGCAAAGCCACTGAGGTACATAAACCAGGATTAAGTTTTAAAACAATACCCTAAGCTTTGAACATATCACAGACCACTCTTCAACCTATTATCAACTGTTCTGTGGTAACTCTGGAGGAGCTACAAAGATCCAGAGCTCAGGTGCGAGAATCTGTCCACTTGGCTACTATTATTTGTACATTCCCCAAATCTGTCCTTTATGGAAGAGTAGCTAGAAGAAAGCCCGGAGAAATTTCTGATGGGAAGATGGATTAAATGTGAAAAGACATAAAGGGGTATGAATACTTTTGCAAGGCACTATATGTCATGTTGATGTACATTTTACTGTTCATGAATATGATTAGTCTTTTTGATAAACACAAGATGACCCCATGTGGACAGAAAATGATGCTTACATCAACATGGATCCACATGGAGCATCTGAAATTATTCCAATGAAGCTCAGGCCTTCTTGTTCTTCATAATTTGTCACCTACCAAGGAGGATCTTGGAGAAAAGACACGAAAGGACCACAACAGAGAGGGAGAAAGGACAAGGAAGGAAAGAGGAAGAAATACTGGGATTAAAGGAGGCATTTCAGTTGCAGAGAGCAAATGCTGCATAGCATCACAAATCTACAGTCAGAGCCTGGAGTTCACTTACTTAATCAAAAATCTATCTTATCCTGTCTTTTAAAGAGAATTTTCTGGATCTTGTTGTAAAACACCATGAGGTTAACAAATGAGGTAGGATATATCTGAATCAAGTTTATAAGCTACTGCATAATCACGTTGTCTGCGATGGACTGGCAAACTGTCTCGCCCGATGACCACTAGAGATAGGCACCAGCCCCCTCACAACCCTGCATAGGATAGACGGAATACATAATGGAGGGATGGATGGATGAGCACATTGTTTTAAGAGACTATTCTGTTTATTACATTAGCACACCAAAATATCTCTCTATATTCTTAAAGTTTGGTTATTTACAAGACGAAAAATAGTCACCAAAGTAAAACATTTTGTAAAAGGCTGCTCAGAGTTAATTTAGCAATGGATATCCAACCCAGTTAGCACTAAAACAATCCAAGCATTGCTGGGAATGTGAGGAAAGTGTGAGATTGAAATTATGCACAATAATCACAGAAAGATAGTTTAGGGTTGTCTCATGCCAACAAGGTAATAAAAGAGACATTAGATAGATGTTTAATGTTTAAAGATAACTCTGTCAGGTCTTATTATAGCTGTTACTTAAATAACTGTTGTGGATTTAACCATCATAGACAAGAAAAAACAAACAGAAAGCAAAACAGAAAAACTACCCAAACCCTGGAGTGAGAGGTTGGGAATGTTGCAGTTCATTCATTCATTAATTGTGATCTCCAAATAGTTTTAAAACATGCTAATTTACTGTAAGACGACAGAAAACACATTAAATCTTATGAGTTTGTAGCAAAAAGCTATGAAAGCAGATAAAATGCAGCTAGCACGAAGTGGTCAAATATAACAAGTACTTTTACATAATTATTCCACTAAAATACCTCACTTGTTCACATTAGTTTGTTTTAAATGGCTTTCCTGCTATTTACAGAATAGGACTTTTCTCTAAAAAGATTTATTTAGATTCATTATAATTTTCATTATATATATATATTCCCCCCAGCAGTTTTTTTTTTATTGAAGAGCTTTTGCATTGTTTATGCTGATTTTGTTGATGAATGCGTGTTTTAAATGACAGCAGTTCATCAAGCTATCTTGATTGATCAACCGCAAAAAAGTGGCAACATGTTTATCTCATATGCTGCAGTTATGATCTAATATCTTGAACCAATTAACAACTTCATAATTTGGACCAACAATTCGAGGTCATATTTCAGTCTAATGTATTTTTCTAAGCAAACATGAAACTGAGCTAACGCACACTGTTTAATCATAAACTACTACGGAGTCTGAATATCAACCCTTCGGTAATCTATTAAGAAATCTGAGCTACCTGAAAACAGCCTCGCTGTTAGATGATTACTTCACCTCCTGTAAGCAGCACAAACGGTGAGCTATACGTACGCTAACATGCTGGTTTAACACATATTTCACTGTCTTTCATCAATGTACGTCTATTTACATCGATTAGTTCATTTTAGAGGCACGCTCGCTGCACCCTAACTATGATTTAATAGTAGGACTGAAACTGACATTAAAACCAAGGAAACTTACTCCTGAACAGCATATGTCCTCCTTACGTACGTATCCTTACTGTTGTGACGATGTATCGTTAAGGAGAAAGCGACCAATCACAATCAAGAAAGCTTCACTTAACAACCTATCATATTTATGAAGGTGGGTTTTAGCAGTTAGCAAATTCATATACGCGGAAACGTTTGTTTTCGCTTCAACTTGTACAGCCTTCACATTTAGAACGTCATTATTCGCATTAAACATCTAAATTACCACTATCAAAGCACGTAGAGTGTGTACTTTGTTCCGTATAAACGCAGGCAAGTGGTTTCTACAAAATACAAGAGATGCTAGATGCTAAGAACCTCTTCTTCTCCTTGAGATCTAGCTGAGTTCTTTATCGTGTGCGCCCCCAGTGGCGAGAGACGCTATGTGCTCCTTACTCACCCCTCTGTCAGAATATCTGGATCTATAATAGTGTACAGTGTAAGACTTGCAAGTTTGTCATATAATAAATAAATCTCACATTGAATTAAGGAGAATGAGCACATCATTGTTTTTTCAAAAATGCTGGATGAAAATATATTTAGACACTGTTTCAACTTAGATATGTGATTTAAATTGTGAAAGAAGCAAATAGAAGAATTAGTTTGATATTCAAAAGTGTGTAGTCTTAATAAAATGTTAAGTAGTGTTGCATTCAGCCAGAAAGCTATTTACCACAAGTCCAGATGATATCCTACAATTTTTTGAAACTCTAGTGTTACTTTAATGTTTTGTTTAGATCTTTATTTAACTTTAGTTTCTAAGCCTAGACAGACTATTAACACTTAACACAATTACAGTATAGAACATGCCAACTATAACAACTAAAAAGGCAGCAGGTTGTGTATTCAAAATTTTTGAAGATATTTTCGGCTTTAAAAAGGAACAGTTCTCATAGATCCATCACATGACAGCAATACACAAGGCAAACAACCATGAAAGACACACATTCACACCTCAGGGCAGTTTAGAGCGGGCAGTTAACCTAACACGCATAGTTTTGAACTGTGGAAGGAAGCTGGATTAACTTGAGAGACCCCACACATATACAGGAGGAACATGCAAACTCCAAGCAGAAAGACCTCAGCTGACATTTGAACCCAGGACCTTTCTGCTACAAGACAATAGTGCTAATAAATGCCCAACCATACAGTCCCCTTTTCTGCTTTATCTTGTTTTATTGTTTTTATAGAATGCACCAGTAAAGTATTCATAACAATTATGAATAGACTGTGGAAAAATAAGCACACCAGGATAGATACATTTCTAATACTTGAGTCGTTGGATTTTGGGTTCATGAAGATTAATATAAAATGAACAAGAGAGAAGTTACTCTAAAAATATGTTGCTTAAAAAAAAAACAAATAAAAAAACATTAAAACAAACGCTAAAGCAGGGGCAGAAATTAGAACAGTTTACTACCATAGCTAACCCACTATATAAAATTCACTATTATATTCTTAAAGGTCTATTTAAAATGGAGTCTGGCTTTAAAAATTACTGCCCACCGCCTTGGATACAAAGAACTGTATTTATGCTCTTTTCACATAAAACTCTTCAACTGTGCTTTATCTATCAAACAAGCAACTTTTTTTATGTTTATGACTACCTGGTATACTTTTTTCATGTATCAGATTATTCTACTCATGCAGGTGCATCTCAATAGATTTGACTGCTATCAAAAGAATATTTTAAGTAATTTAAAGGAACAGGGGGCAGGATTTGTAAATAAAATAAACATCCATGTCCAGTTTTTTGATGCTGGTGGGTGATGAAGCGTTTTAAACCAAAAAGAATGAGCCCACCCACGTATCGTTCCATTTTCTTAAACTGGCTGTGTGCTGCAAAATGTGCTGCAGTTCGGGGCCCGAATTTTCCGCGCTGTGGCGGTGTGACGTCAATTGACACAGCTTGTGCGTTCTCGACAGCTTTAAAAGAGGAAGAAAAATTGTCGCAGACCTCCATTGATTTAATTGTGAGAATGGATTCTTCTCTTCTGCAACTGGGAAACGGCCAAGGACGACTCTCAGCCCACTAAAAAGTGGCACTAAGAAAAAGAAGTATGTCACTGTGAAGAGGTATGTTTTTTTGTGAAGCGTTTGTGCATGTTCCCGTGCGGCTGGCTGCAGTTACTTGCAGCGCCGGCCACGTCGCTCGTGGGGTGAGTTTCGTTTCTTCATTCTGCCCCCTGCTCCTTTAATTAAAAAACTAAAAACTTAAAATTGTATAATTATTATTATAGGCTATGTAATTTTAAATTAAATATTGGATAAAGAATCTGCATTTTCTCTAATACATTCCATCCATCACCAGAGGTCATTAGGCTAGATGTTGGGGAACCCTTGGATAGGTCCCCACTCCATCATAGGGCAACACAGAGACATTAGAAACAACCATGCATGCACAATGTGATATTTCATATCAATATCTAGAGCAATTAAAAGTAACTTATTAACCTAACCTAAAGGTTGTTGGAGAAGGCTGAAGTACTCGAATAATTCTTTTTTTTTTTCTTTGACTATTGTGAAAAAGTACAGATCTAATCTACTCTGGATGCCACAAAAAGCAGTGTTGTTTCAATATTTTTGAAACCAAGAGACAATAACACCTGACTATCTTCAAGCAGGTCCAAGGTTGATATTTACTTCTTAGATCAAACTTTATATAATCAAACTTTATTTATAAACCACTTTTCATACAAAATAGCATCTCAAAGTGATTAAAATGACCCCACATCAACCCCCTCCAGAACAAAAACATGATCACAGTTATACCACCCTCCTCCCAACCCATCTCCCATGCAGGCACACACTTAAAAGCAACAGTAAACAAGGGGGTCGGGTCATATGGGCAGTAGCAGAAGCAAAGAGACCCAGACTTGCCTCTCTCCAGCCGCTTGGACCAGCTCCTCGGGAGGAATCCCAAGGCGTTCCCAGGCCAGTCGAGAAACATAGTCCCTCCAGCGTGTCCTGGGTCTTGCCCTGGGTCTCCTCCCGGTGGGACGTGCCCGAAACACCTCCCCAGGGAGGGGTCCAGGAGGCATCCTGACCAGATGCCCGAGACACCTCAACTGACTCCTCTCGATGTAGAGGAGCAGCGGCTCTACTCTGAGCCCCCTCCGGATGTGTCTCACTAGTCTAATATACTGGGACAACTGGGAAGAAATTTTGAGTCATTTGGTTATGTAACCTGGAAGCTATTGACAAAAAATTACATAATTTTTCATAAAAATATTCATATACAATATTAGATTGTAAAAACTGTGTTTAAAACTCTTGTGTATCTCTGGTCTAATATCCTAGAACAACTGGGAGCAGATTTTGAGTCATTTGGTTACATAACCTGGAAGCTATTGAAGAAAATTTCATAATTTTCCATAAAAACATTCATATAAAATATGAGATTGTAAAAAGAATGTGATTAAAACTGTTGTGTCTCACTGGTCTTATATCGTAGCACAACTGGGAAGAAATTTTGAGTCATTTGGTTACGTAACCTGGAAGCTATTGAAAAAAAATTACATAATTTTCCATAAAAACATTCATATAAAATATGAGATTGTAAAAAGAATGTGTTAAAAACTCTTGTGTCTCACTGGTCTAATATCCTAGGACAACTGGGAACAGATTTTGAGTCATTTGGTTACATAACCTGGAAGCTATTGAAGAAATAAATGAAATATTACAGTAAAATATTAATATAAAATATGATTTGCATTCAAATTGGAAATAAATTGGTGTGTCTTGTTATTTGGATGTATAAAGACATTTTAAGATTGATTTGGTGTCACCTTGTCACATGAACTGGAAGCTATTGAAGAAAAACATGAAATATTACAGTAAAATATTAATATAAAATATTATTTGGATTCAAATTGGAAATAAATTGTTGTGTCTGGTTATTTAGATGTAGTAAGACATTTTAAGGTTGATTTGTTTGTCACTCAGTCAAATGAACTGGAAGCTATTGATGGAAAACCTGAAATATTACAGTAAAATATTAATATAAAATATGATGTGCATTCAAATTGGAAATAAATTGTTGTGTCTGGTTATTTAGATGTAGTAAGACATTTTAAGGTCACTCAGTCACATGAACTGGAAGCAATTGATGGAAAACCTGAAATATTACAGTAAAATATTAATATAAAATATTATGTGCATTCAAATTGGAAATAAATTGGTGTATCTTGTTCTTTAGATCTATTAAGACATTTTAAGGTTGATTTGGTGTCACTCATTAACATGAACTGGAAGCTGTTGAAGGAAAACCTGAAATATTACAGTAAAATATTAATATAAAATGTAAAATGCATTCAAATTGGAAATAAATTGTTGTGTCTGGTTATTTAGACGTAGTAAGACATTTTAAGATTGATTTGGTGTCATTCAGTCACATGACCTGGAAGGTACTGAAGAAGACCCCTCACTGTTACAGTAAAAAATTAATAAGAAATATTACAGATGATTATTTATTTTTTTTATCAATAAATCGGTGTGTCGTGTATCTCAGGTGTCGAGCAACAACGTATCAATATTTGGGCGTTACTTTGTCAGAAGATCTCAAAGGTATTGTCTTATTTTCTGGGATGTCTGGAAATGTATTGATGGTCCCTAACCGAAACCACCGCCTTCAGGAGCGAGTCTTCAGCTGCGATGTATCCGCTCCATGAGAGCAGTTGTCGGTGAGACGTCGGAGGGAGTCTCCGCTTTAATGAAACGAATGTCCGTCGAATATCCAACTTAAAACTAACTTCACCGCGTTCTCTGTCACCTTCTGAGCATCGTAGTTTAATCTAAAATCATTTAAAATCTTCACAAGGGCCGTCTCTGTGCTGTGGTTCACCCTAAAACCAGACTGAAATTTAGGGCATTATGAGTGTTAAAAAAATATCTAGTATGAAATATTACTATGAGAAATGAGTGAGAAACCAAAGGTGAGTCTTGCCAAGGGTGGCATTTATGCTAGAACCGCCTGTGTTGTTAATATATTTTAAGGAACTATAAAGGGTTTCCTCAGCAGATGCACTGATGATGTTATATTAAACTTTGAACTTGTCTGAGTTGCAAAAACGAAAGACAAATCTTCCAGCAGTGAACAAGAATCACCCGGCTGTCGGTATCTAGCTTTAATTTCAAGAGAAACAACTTTTGGCTTCTCTTTCTATTTTTGCGCAATCTGCAGACTGGTCCAGGTGCAACGAAGCAGCCAAACACTCACCCCCCCCCCCCCCACACACACACACACGCACGCACACACACAGGAAGAACCGCGGCCAGATGACGTCGCCATTTGTTCACGGAAGTGGCTTCTGTCGTGAGCGTGGAGGGAGAGAGGGAGGGGGGTGCAGCGGCGCGGAGGGGGGAGGAGAAAGGAAAGGCAGAGGAAAGAAGAAGAAGAGGAAGAAGTCGACAAAGACGAAGAAGTTTAGAATTGTTTTTCCAGTTAAATCAATTTAGAAGTGGAGTGTCGACATAAGAACCCCTCGACGCGTCGCTCTGTTTACATGACTTCAAGCTAAAGTTTGTGCAGCAACAGGAGGCTGTGAGGCAGGAGGAGCAGCTGCGGGAAGGGGAGGAAGAGAGCTGGTAAGTTTCTCGTTAAAAGTTAACTGGCCGCACTCCCTTTTTTTGAGCTGACTGCTCGGACGCCGTGAATCAGCCTCATGCATGTGAAAAGTTTGAGGAACACTTTAGAGTTTGTAATGTGCGCTTAGAAATGCTCTCCTATCTGTGCTTTGAGAAGGGCACCATGTTTTCACATTTGATTTAAATGTCTTGTGTTGCGTTCATGTGTTGGACGACTGTGTATAGAAGGTGGGCAGCATTTTATTTCCTAAAGGTTTCATGACAGCAGGTCTCAGTTACTCCTGAAATGATCTTCAATCTGCTGCTGGTAACAGTAGTCGCGACATGACATGCTGACAGCCGAAACCTTTTACCATCTTACTGGGGGGGGAAAATCATCAAAACTATTGGAAAAACATTTCATTTGCACATTTTTTCTTAATCTTTGCTCTAGTAATGTTAATTCAGGAAGTAATCCCTGAGAATACCAATATGCAAAGTTTTACAATTTCCCCCCAATAGTTATGTAATCCAACCACTTTCATTCAATTGTCAAAGTATTTAAGGAATAATATTGTACAAAATCTGATTAACTATGATGTAAAAACTAAGTGACAGAAATGTCCACTGATTTACAGATTTATTCAGTTTCTGTTCCCCCCCCCCACTCCTAATTTCATTTGTACATTTTATTATCAAAGATAACAGGAGTAAATACAAAAACAGTTTGAAATGATTATATCATTAATATCTGAAAAAAAGGTTAATGAACCCAACATGGAGCTTTGTAATTGTCCCTATGGTAAATAGTAAATTAACTTACATCAGCCATTTTGTTTTTGTAAATTGAGTTGAATTCTAGCAGCCCCAGCCATTTCTTATTACTACCAGAAATATAGAGTCAAGAAATGTAAATCCAATCTGTCTGACAACATTAAGTGGACTAAAAGTTCTCAAAAAGCAAAACAGAATACCCTGATCTAACATTCAGGTGTAGATGAGAAACAAAGTCATAGCACTCTCAGTATGGAAAGGATTATAAAGCCATTTTAAAGGGTTCGATGCTTCAATGAACAGTAGTGATAGCCTTTATACACAAATATTGAAAATATTGAACAATGGTGAACCTTCAAACGAGCAGCCAACTAGCAAGAGCTGCTCCAAAAGTTCAGCTCATCCAGGGGGTCACAACAAAACCAATAAGCAATTCTTCAGTTCAAGTCAGTGCTCATGGGAGAGATCCAAGACAAAATCACTGCTGACCAAAAAGAACAAAAAGGCCTTTCTCACATTTCTCCCCAAAATTCTTGATGATGCACAAGACTTTTGGGGAAATATTCTGTGGACTGACAGGCAAAGTTGAACTTCTTGGAACATCTGGACTATGTTCAATCTGCAAAATAGCATCCCACTGACAAGTGGTCAAGCAGGTTGGTGGTAGCATGATGCTGGGATAGTTTGTTGCACTCGTGGCAATGATCCAAAGCACATCAGCAAGTCCACCTCTGAATTTCTTAGAAAAAAAACGGAAATAGTGTTTTGGAGTGGCTTAATCAAAGTCTGGACTTAAATCAAATCGAGATGTTGTAGCATGAGTTGAAATTGGGTCACACACTGTTAGAGTAGTAAATCGTTATGGTCCCCTTATTTCACATGGCTAATTAACCTAACTGCTTTTACCGCTCACTTCAGTAAATACATTTGGGTTGTAAGTTTTTTGGATATTTTCTTGTAATATTGCATTCAGCAATAACTTTGACCTTCACCATTTTGGAAACTGTCATCCATATCTACTGCTGTGAGACTTCTTTCTAGCAGGCTGAATAATGTGATAGCATGCAAAGTGGGCATTCATGACAACTGGAAATGGCAGCCAACGGATATTGCATTTTCAGCATTCATTAGGAATATCTTTCATGCACACCCACACTGACATTGCCATATTGATATATGGTGCAGTCCTTGGAAGTCAATGTATTGTTGAAAACTCTCTTAGCAACAACATTCTGTACCTGTCTCTTTTTCAGATGTGGTGACATTGGTGCACATAGGAAATAAATAGGATGGGTTTTTCAAAATCAAGGGTGCACATTCAGATTTGCCTGTGGAAATGATGCGCGTTTAAATTTAGATTTTCTGTTTACCACACCATTCCCGTCTCAGATATGTTAAGATACAGATTTGGTCCGTGGGGTGCAAGATTAGGGATTAGGTCCAGAATCTCTTCGGCCATCTAATTAAAATCCTTAGAACAGGCTTTAACAAATGGTTAAAAATGTATAATTCGAGGTAATCAAATAAAGGCATCATGGCTAAAAATTTAAAGAGAAATTGGCAAATGATAAGACAATATTTATTAAACATACAGAAATTGTCATTTTAGGACTGCAGTTGTTTAAAACTCAGTAGAAAAGTTGAGAATTTATCTTCAAGTAAAACTAATTTTATCGATCAACTATTGTTTTTGTTTTTATTTAACCAGTGAGATGGGAAGAGTTATGGATTTAAAGTCATTTACAGAGGCTGATAGTTTTTGCTGTTGGAGTTCTAAGGTTAAATCAAGATTGCTTAACATGATTGCTCATTGTGTTTGGAAACACATGGCACGTATTCTGCTTAAAGAACAAAATGAGAGTGTCCTTGCAAAGCTTAATATTGACAAATAATTTCCTAATTTTTGTCTGTGGCATTTATGTGATCACAAGGAACCAATGTTGAAATGAAAATGTTAGTTGTTGCACGAGCAGCCTTGCATGTTGCCAAACAATGAAGTAATTCAGACGTTATTTTAAGTTGTGTAAGATTAGATAGTTTTCGGAAGATGTTTTCACTTTAAAGGACATGTTGAGACAATAGTACATTCCCCCTTTACCTGCTTCTGCAATTCAGTTTACTTCATTTATATAAATTCACATCCAGAAATACAAAATCAAATCAGTCCAATAACATAAACAGTTTAATTCAATTACACATATTCCAGTTCAATCCCTTTTATAATTCATAGCAGTCAGATACTAGTTAAACCAGTTGGTAAATGGTTATCTAAGGAAGTCTAGGTGTATGCGTTGAGTCATTGACCTTGAGGCAATCCCTCATCCTGAGCAAGGATGCGTGCAGAATAAGCTTTTGCATTGTCCATTTTAAGAAATTCTTCTGTCACTTTTGAGGTTCTGTTTTTCACACACATGTTGGCACTGCATAAGTTGAAATTAGTTTTTGCAAAAGACAAGAATAAAACCCTGTAACAACACAAACCCCGGCTTTTGGACTTTTGCTGATAACTGTCTGTGTGCCCCTTTTATTAACTCATTTTATAACATATCACATTTCAAAAGCAACCTTCCCCACACCAGTATAGGGCAAACCTTCTATGAAAAGGTCCTTGTATTGTCAGAGTCAAGCTGTGTTGCTCCAGGCTCTACTAAATTGTCAGTGAGATAAGTGGTAGAGTCGGTCAGTGCACACATGCGCTCAAATCAGACAAAAAAAAGTTTGAGCCATGCTCCACTATGTCTTATAATTATTATCTGTGGAGACCAGCCAGCGTAAACACACCTCAGATGCGTTGAAACAGGGTCACTGTGACAGAGTTGAAGTTCAGAGTGAACGAATGAAGGGTAGACACACTATTATGGAAACAGACTGAAGGCAATGCAGGATGATTGAGGTGACTGAAACCAGTGGGCTCGGCGCGCTTATCAGGGTCAGCCACAAGGCTCAGGCCAGCAGCGCGTGACATGATATTAAATGGTGGAAGTTATCGTCGTTGATGAAATGCAGGCGAAGAGAAGGTGCAATCAGCCAAAGATCCCCCCCCCCCCCAAAAAAAGTCTGATTCAGACACATGACAGGAGCCCAACAAATAACACACACACATAAACATACAAGGGCAAACGTGACACAGACAGAAGGACAGTCCAAGACGTGATCTGTCAGTCAGAGAGGAGCGTCATGGTCTCACTGTCACAACACTGCCACAGTCAAAAATCCATTTGATTAAAGTGGGATCTGTCCGGTTCTGCTTGGACCCCATCAGTCACAAGTAAGAACTTTAGTGCTGATTGACAGGAGTGGGTGACATTTGGTTGGTGCAGACAGCTACACACTCTGCAACAAACTGCTGTCCCACTAATAATCTTAAGAGGTTTTTTTGTAAGCACTGACAATGTGCATATTATAAAGCATTATTTATTCTTTTCATAGTAGACTTTGCTGTTTCCTGACTGGACATTCAGCTTTGTGTTAGAGTATGACCCTGTGAAGCTAAGTTCTTTTGTCTTTTTATGTCTACCAGTGTTGTTAGGGTATTCGTTTGTGTTGTGGTAAAGAAAAGGAGGAGTTTGTTTTTGAGCTCATAGCATGTGGTTGTCCGTCTCTGCCTTTTACAATGGCCCTGAAGCTCGGCCGTGTTTCCCCCTGTGGTTTACGGCTTTGCGCTATAAGATCATAGTTGAGGGCACTGTGTGAGCTTACAGGTTTGATAAAATCTTGTATGAGGTGATGAAACCCGAAAACAAGTATAGCTGCATTGCCCTTTACCAAAACTTTAACCTGACTTACATTTGAATCTATTGTTGACTGTTATCTGTAGATTGTGCTTAACAAAGCTAAATCCTCATAATGGGCTGTACACCCTAAAGGTTACTCTTTATACCTGGGAGCCTAATTCAGTTTGGCTTTTAGCTATCAAGATCTTAAATATACTGGTCAACAACAAAGATGCTGGATATCACTTAGTTTGTTGTCTGTGAGAGGAGCACATTTGAATACCAAACAAAGAAAACCTGACAAATTACAATATGCAGTTTTTCATTTAAAGGTTTCCTAAGCCAACCTTGTCTCATTTGAAGAAGTAATCACCTACCTGTCCCTTGAATCAACTCTGATTAAGTGGATTTTTTGGTGACTGGTCACACTGAGGCATTATCACTGTCAGACCTGTAAAATCTTGAAATCACTCAGACGCTATCTGACAGCATGAAACTGTCTTTAAATGCTTACAATTCCAAAAGATCCAAGAAAAGATAAGAAACAAAGCCACTACCTTCTATAAATCCAAAGGTTTGCTCCGATTATATCCACCATGTTTCAGAAAAATGAACATGGTGATTGTATTGTGACGGTCTGAGGCTGCCTTGCTGCTTCAGGACCTGAATGACTTGCTGTAAATGATGATAAAGTGTCTGTACTTATATAGAACCTTTTCAAGTCTGAGGACTCCAAAGTGCTTTACACCCATTCATTCACACGTTCACTTACTGATGGCCGCAAGCTACATTGTAGCCGCAGCCGCTCCAAAAGTTCAGCTTTCTCTGAAAGCCTTGCTTGTGAAGCACTCTGGTCAGGATGAGAAATTTGCTAAATAAATAAACTTGACCTTCATGGTAGTTTTTGCTACTAAATATTACACAAGTAGTTATCTTTAGGGGACAGTTGCTTATTCTCATTTTGGCAGGTTTGTCTGGATAGCTTTTATACTCATTAATAAATAAACTCATAATTTGAAAGGTTATCTTTGTGTGATATTAGCATTTGTTTGATTGAGGTAATCTATAAGGAGGTAAATAATTTTCTAAACCTCTATGCGTTATTATTGTCAATACTGACAGCTGTAAAGTTCTGCTTTGGTTTTATTTCCATATGTTGAGTTACTCCCTTGACCTTAAAGCTCCAGTCCGGAGAATATATTTATGTATCACAGCTTTATAAATCTTTAACATGATGATGGGTTTCAATACTATGATAAAAAGCTAGTGCTCCACAACATTTGTAATTCTTCCTAAGTCCCTCCTTCCTCCCATAGACCCCTATGCATTTCACACTGACCGCCGAATTTCTTTAGCCAGTAGAATTTTAGTTCATTTTGAGTCTCAAAAAAGGTTCTGGTCTCTCTTTTTTTCAGTCTCATTGTAGATCACCGCTTAAAACATATGATTAAGGGGATAATGAACTACTGGTGAATCATTATGACAGAAAACGCAGGATTTTAGTAGATTCAAAGGACAACTATAATATTGGTCTGTCACATCCCTGTTTGGGCTTAACAATACATACATCGAAAATATGTCAACATTGCAATATCAGCTCAATATCACAAAGGACTATTTAGGTTGCAGAATTTGTTTATTACATTCAAATTTCAAGTATTCAAATTCTGCATGCCATTACATTTCACCTTTGGGATGTAGTAATTCATCCATAACGGATCCTCGTTCAGTCTCGTTAGGTGAAGGTCGAGTGCTGCCTGCAAGCGTAAAAGGACAAGAGAGAAGGTAGCTGTGGATAAATTGCTTTTCGATTTTACAAGTTAAACAGGCATTTCGTTACAGATATTGATGAGCAGGGCTCACGATTCTATTTTTAAGTAATTGGCCGTAGCCATTGACTGGTAAGGACGTAGCACTAAAGTAGCCTAGATTGGTGAAGTTGACACTAGCTTAAACAATGTTGCCACAGTAACGAACGCTTTTCGCGCCACATCATTGTATTGTGTCACTGGTAGGGTGACCAACCGTCCTCTTTTCCCCAGACATGTCCACTTTATATGTGCTGTCTGGGGCATCCGGGGGATTTATAGACTGATGGAAATGTCCCGGTTTTTATTGTTTTTCATAGGACCATACTTAAACTGACTGGTGCGATGCATGCAGTATGACAGCTTTTCTCTCATGTAACGTCTTTCCAAGCTGCTGTCTAAGTGCCTTGTTCTGATTGTTTCATCTAATTCTTGAAAACTGGCCAGGCCAATATATTGCATTTGTGATTGGAAAAACCTGGGTGTATCCAGGAAGTTTCTTTTAAAGAAGGCTAAATGGGGGCCAGTGGTGATGATCTTGGGTTATCGCCCCAAAATAAAACAAAAAACCAAATGGGAAACAGGGCTTTAATACAAGGGGGTGGGGCAGCTGCAGCTCTAGAATGTAATAGTGTATATCTGCATTTAAAAATAATTATTTGAACTAAAGTTGGTAATTAAGTTGCAAAACTTGGAGGACCTACATGTGTAAGTAACAATAAAGTGTAACTGAACCCCCTGAAAAATCATAACCCCGCCCCCAGACATTAAAAAAATTCTACAAAGTGGGCGGTGCCAGGAAGAATGGAGAGGTGTGGCCAAGTGTGGTGGATGAGCGGAGGGGGGAACGTGGGGGTGTGTTCTGGAGGTCAGTGACAGCTCGCTTAATCTGACACTGAAACATGGACAGTGACCAAAGCGACGTTGGCAGTTTTGCAACTGATCGATCTGATCAATATTCATCTGTTTTGAACGTTAGCCTATGTTAGCCTTACCACTCAGAGACTGGAGCCATCCTGTCTCCCTCTGCCTCAGCAGCACCGCCCGAGCCCGGTGCTGACTCAGCACCCTGAGTCAGCGGATCTCTTCCGCCGTCACCGGAGATAGAGGAGTAGAGGGAGGCTTTATGGAGCCCAGCGGCCATGAGCCGTAATAATTCAAACCGCTCCCCGAGGCCTCCGGTGCTGCTGAGGGAGAAAGAGATAGGATGGGTCCGGTCTCTGAATGGTAATGCTAACATAGGCTAACGTTCAAAACAGTATGTTAGCTATGCTAACTAAGTGCTAATGTGATAATAATGGTAACCTGAAAAACACAATCCAACTCCAAACTCGCCACGGGGCCGGTATTAGTGATGTTTCGGTCGTGAACGAACCGGCTCTAAGAGCTAACTCTTTGAAGTAAACAATGGGAGCCGTGTTTTTTTTCCTTTCTCCCCCACTTGTTTTGGTACATTTGGTACACATCGTTTTGCATAAATTTTGGTGATACATACACTTTAAGCAACAGAAAATCTGAGGAGCCACTTGGGAGCCGAAAGAGCCGGCTCTTTATGGTGAGCCAAGCCAAAAGAAATGGCTCTCCAAACAGAGCTGGAATTCCCATCACTAGCCGGTATGTCTGAAAGTTTTATACCCAAACCCACGGGGCGTGTCTGTGAGACCATGACTGCTTTGACACAGTCAATGCCTGTGACGTAAAGATGTACCGCTCTCCACCTATCACAAAATTTGAATGCAGTAGCCACAGTTCAACCCTAAGAGGGCAGCACTAAGACGTTTTTAGACAAAGTGTAGAATTAAACAAGTTTACACGAAAATGTAAAAAAATCCCCAGAAACTAAAAGATTGCATTGGTAAAGACCCATTTATACAGTTTAGAAGCAAAAAAAAAGTTGTTTTGGGGTTTAGTTACTCTTTAAATGTGTAAGGGAATACATGCATATACCCACTATTTATTTATTTATTTATTTCAAATCTGTAACACTTGAGTACGTTGTCTAACGTGTTTCAGAAATGTCATGCCTGAGACATTCCCATGTCTACCAGTTTGGCAGGTGTAGCCCAAAGGTTTTTGCAAAACCTGCTAAAGGCCAAGGAGAGTTATTCCAGGCATAGTAATAACAGAACAGAGGCGTGAGGAACATGCTAATTTATCTTAATTAATGCTGTTATCAAAACATTTAACATTAGCCTTACAGTCGCATAATTGATCTAATATCGTGCAACTTCAATCCTTCTCCATAGTTTAATTTAGCTCTATTCAGTTCAGTATATTTAAATAACCTATTCAGCATAACATTTCATCACTATAATTTAATGTACTCGTTGGTCTTGTAGTGATCCACACGGTTCAGTCCTCTGCCCCATATCTTGGCTTATTATGCAGTATCACTTGATCTGCCTATAATGGCGCTGCACAGTGGAACAGTTGGTAGCACTGTTTCTTGGCTTGCAGTAAGAAGGTCCTGGAAGCCAAAAAAAAAGGAAGGTCCTGGGTTCAAATCTCAGCCTGGGGTCTTTCTGCATGGAGTTTGCATGTTGTCTCTGTGCATTCGTGTGTACTTTCCGGGTACTCCGGCTTCTTCCCACAGTCCAAAAACATGACTGTTAGGCCCAGATTGTCCTTAAGTGAGTGTGCGTGTATGGTTGTTTGTCCTGTGTGTCTTTATGTTGCCCTGTGATGGACTGGCAACCTGTCCAGGGTGTACCCTGCCTCTCCCCCAATGACTGCTGGAGATAGGCACCAGCCCTGCACAACCCTGCAATGGAGAAAAACTATATACGCTTATAACTAAGATTGCACAATTGTGTCCAAAATGACCATCACAATTATTTAGGAAAAAAATAACTTGTAAATGATTGTACTAAAGTTTTTTTTTTTTTTACGACAATCATGACAATCTTAAAAATACTGCTTTTTCTTCTGTATTTTATTCATGCTGACTTGCATATCTTTACATTAAAAAAATACTATAATTCCCAGAGTCTCATTTTAAATTTAAACATGACATCACACACGGATGAAAAAATGACCATTAAACTATACATCTACGGTAACAAATTAGACAATAAATGAAGATTAACAAATATTTGGGGCGTCATGTGCTGTATGCTCATTCAGCTGATGAGCAGCATTGATTCGTTGCTTGACATTTTTATTCTGCTATAAGTATCTACTTTGCTGTAATAATATATTTAAATCATATTTATTGCAAATAATCTAAGAACTTAATGCCTTCGTATTTAGTTTTTAAGCTTAAAAAATAATTAAAAGTTTGTAAATGTTATGTTTTTAGATATCGAACTATTTCAACAGATTTTTGGCTCCCTCTTGATTAAATACAAAAGTACTAAATATCTATTTTTGTTTATTTGAAATTAATTGCTAATACAAAAATAAAAACGAACTGTTGCAGCAACTGGGAAGTTGTAAGTGGTAGAGTAAATGAAGCGAGGTCGAGTGTAGCAGGAAGGGAATGATGGGAGATAGAGATGAGGGATTGTGGCTAGTGGGTTGAAGGGGGAGGGGGCGTCAACCAAAAATAGCTGTCTCACATGTTTGCTGTGTGCATAGTGAGCCATGAAATCAGCAAAAAGACGTCCTGCTGAATGTCTGGCTAATCTAATGTCTCAGCCTGATTTTTGCTAATGTAATTGCCCTTTTTTAGCTGCTTTTGCATGCAGGCATGTCTTTTCTCAGCTATACAGATTTTCACTGTTCTTACTCTTGGGTATGTTTGGCTAACTTTGCCTCAGGTGGTAAAAGTCCATGAAGAAGAGCCAAATGACTATCAAAACTGATAAATTCATCTGCATTTATTTTTTGCCCCGGTGTATTAACAAGGCTGAGTTAGGCAGCTGAATCAGACTCCACACACAAACATTACCTTCCAGCATGTCATCAGGCAGCAGATGCAGCCTGCAGCATGTGCATAAAATCCAGACCACTGTTTCATTTGTCTCCCAATTGTTTGACTCAATAAATACTGACTAAATGCCGGTTTTAAAAAGGTCCTTCAGTCTTCATACAAGCAAATCAAACACTTGCTATCTTGCACCGGGCAAGCTGAGACAGAAATATTTTACTCCTGGTCTCTTTGCAGGTAATTCCTTTCATGCCACAAGGTGTGTTTGAACATGCTCGGTGGATTTTTGCCTTTCTCTTAGCACTGTTTCTCCTCGATTGTCTTGACTTTCATTACTTTTTCCCTCTGTTATTGCTCTGTTTGTGCCTACACCGATTGGTATCAAGGCAGTCCCATGATCCTCTCCACAGTTGATCCCGGGAGCAAAGCATGCTGGGGGTTGAGTAGCTGCAAGGGCATCATCGGAGCACGCTGCAGCTGGCTTTCTGTTTTTAATGTGTGTCTTTATGTGCTGATTTTAGTATTGCAGACTCAGGCAGCCGGTGTTGGCCGATGGAATATGTGGTAAGATATTCAAATGCTACAGCCAGCTATTCGCAAACATGATGTACCACAGTGGCTGATTAGGTGCTAAGGTTAGGGGGAAACTCACTAAGTTTACTGTTTGGGTCACTTCTATATTATCAAGAATTATTATTTTTTCTTTTCATATCAGATTCCTAATCTAGTGCTTTAAGTGAAAGGTGACACATTATTTTGTTTTACATTTAGACAAATGAGACTAAACTCTTCTGTTTTTAGGTTAGTATTAACAAACATATTTCTTTAGGCAAAATGGTAAACCAACGACAATTGTAGGGGAATAATTTGACTTTTTTTAAATGGACAAGGTTACATATATTTATTTAGTATTTGGTAACACTAGCAGTGAATTTAATAATGCTACATCATCAGCCATATAAGGTAGTACCTTACCGTTTTAGAGTCAAATAGGTGGATTTTAACATTTTATATCTGGTATGAAAAACCATGTAAGACATGTTTTCAAAATTTGTAGGTTTTCAGGTTCTAAAATATGGTAAATGGCTCTTAGCATAAAATGGGGCAAAATCCAGTAGATTTATTAAAAATAGCTAATTATTGATAAAAGCTGACGGGTATATTTATTGCCTTTTTTTTAAAATACATATTTACAAACTTACCAGTTGCGTAATCTCAAGACCTTTTCATTATGAGTTGTCCTTTTAATTTTGCCTGAAGCATAAAACTAAAGCCAGCACACACTCATGGAGCCCAGCTTATAAAAATTTATTGTGGTTTTGCTCAAACTGTTCTCACCGACCAGTTTATTAGTCTCAGCTACGTCAAACAGATGCAGTCTTTGACAGCCAAGCAATAAATTCTATCTTCATAAAGACAGAGTTGTTTTTTACATTAATATTTTACTGCTGAGTTTGAGGAACAAAAACGCAACCCATCAATGCAGTGTGCGTTGAACTAAAGGGCTAGAATGCACACAGCATAATCAACATTACAAGTTAGGAGATGTTGGCCAGATTGTGAAGAAAAAAAAGGAGTGGGTGAGTCAAACATCGGTGATAACAAAACTGAAAAACAGGACAATTCAAGAATGAACCCTTTCCCTTTAAACACCTTTGTTCTTATACAGTCCCACATAAATTTTACCCTCCAGTTCAATACATATCTGAAGATCATTTTCACAAATTTCTTTTGGGGTATGACATGATGCCCAGAAGTAGTTACACACGGCTGCCAAATTGTTTTATAGTGTTACAAAAGCACACAAATCCGAAGCAATGTGAGGTGCAAGGAATGTGATGGTTTTTAAAATCTTTTACAACTAAGAACCTGAAAGGTGTGATGTGCATTTGTTTTCAACCCCCCTGAGTCAGTATTTTATAGAAGCCCCTTTTACTGAGATTGCAGCTGCCAATTCTTTGGATCTATTTAAAAAATTGAATAATATGGGCTGAAGTGGATTTTAATGCCGATATATGGTACGTCCCTTGTTTGCAGTCGTGGCACACTCTTTTCACTTTCACATAATGTGTTGAGCATTGTTCAGGAGATATTCAAAGCTATATAACCTAACCTCTCCAGAGCTTTCTCCCTGACCTGTTTGCTGTGTGCCTTGGTCTTCATGATGGTGTTTATTCACTTATGTTCTCTAACAAACGGTTGAGGCCCTCACAGAACAGCTGGATTTATGCTGTAATTAAATTACACAATGGCGGAACCTGGTTTACTTCGATGATTTCTGAAGGTGAGTAGTTGCACTGAATTTTATTTAGGGGTACTGTAGTAAAAAACAAATGCACGGTACATTTTTCAGATTAGATTGGTAATTTTTTTTTTTTTAAGAATATTAATATCTCTACACTTTACAATTTCTTTAAAGTACATTAAAGTTTATGGTTGTAATGTGACTTGTGAGACACCACAACATATTTAACGAAGTCTGAGGTTTTCCTGTATTTTTCCTTGGAAGGGAACTGTTTTACCAATGTGTAAGCAAAGATCTAAACTAGTTCTGCTTTTGCTCTTGACACCGTAAGTGCTAAAACAAAAACTTTAGGGGGTTTACTCTATTTTTTGAGTGTTCAAACTGTTGACTAAGAAATTCAAAACCAAATTAAAATATATTTTTTTACCAAATATGCGATGTTTCTGAGGAACTGAAGAGGGGTTTTTTTTGTCAGCCCTAAGCCACTGTGTTTCATGTGTTTGACTGGTTGTGGGTATTGTGGAGGGCGCTGTTTTCACCACTCGTCTCTACCAATCATATCACTGTGTATAGCGATGGATGTCATTCTTAACACGTGTAGCTGCTTGATTTTTGTGCTCGCAGGAAGTCTTTCTGTGCTATCCACTCGGCTGAAGTTCTGTTGCTGCTTTCTGCTTTTCTGCACCACTGACGTCTTATCAGATATACTTGAATATTGTGTCCAATCTCTGGGATCTCTTGTCTTCCTGTACTTTCCTCTGTAGCTGTAGTCATGCAATGTATTATGTATAGTGGTTATAAAAAAATTAGCACACTCTTTTTAGAATGCCAGATTCTTGTGGTATAAAAAAATAGACCAATATTAATCATTTCAGAGCTTTTTTCCCCCTTTAATGATCAGTGACGTGCAAT
Source organism: Valencia hispanica (assembly GCA_963556495.2). NCBI lineage: Eukaryota > Metazoa > Chordata > Actinopteri > Cyprinodontiformes > Valenciidae > Valencia > Valencia hispanica. The sequence continues at coordinate 23,844,337 of OY747710.1, forward strand.
TCAACAGAAAATTAATAAATAAATTAAACACAGAAGGGTGTGATGGCTTAAGTGTGTACACCATTAATACTTTGTTGAAGCCCCTTTTTATTGTATTACAGTCAGTAACAAATCAGAATGGGACATCCTAACCGATCAACATTTGACTACTCCGACAGACTTAGAGACTCAGATAAACCCCATATATTTTCAGTCAGATTCAGGTCTATGCTCTAGCTGGTCCATTCCAAAAATATAATGCACCTAGTTTTTGTTGGGTTGTTGTGTGGATAGTTGAAGATCATCTTCAGTTTTCTAGCAGAACCCTGAAGGTTTTCTGCTTCCATTGATTGGTACTTTGAACTGTTCATAAATAATTCTACTTAAAATAAGGCCCCAGTTCCAGGTGAAAAAAAGGGGCACCAAATTTGATCCTGCCAACAGATCAGTTTTTAGCATTACTCTCCAAATTTGATGGAGACTAATGTTTCAACACAAAGTTTTACATCAGATGCAAGTTGGGTGTCTTTTAGCTGTGCAGCGCCTGATTCAACCTCTGTTTGTTGGAAGATCCACAGAGAGCCTCAGTTTAATGATTCAGCCAACACCATGCTTTACTGTGAGCATGCTCATGGCTGTTTTGGTGCCAAACATAGTTTTTGGAGTAATAACGTTTTTTGTTTTCAAACCCTAAAACACATTCCACACTTTAATTCTGCTTTAATGCGACTGAAAATGCAGTGCTGAGCTTAGATTCTTAGTGCTTCCTGCCTGCCACCTTACATCATAGCCCTCAGATTGCTGTGGAATCTACTACGCAGCCAGAAGTTGCTAGATAATGCTGCTGCAGTAAGAGAAATCCGAATTATTGCCTTAGTCTGACTAAATTAGGACTTTTGATATGGATGTATCCATGACTGAAGTCCAGTGAACTGGCCTACTCCTAATCGAGCTAAGACACTTACATAATGTTGTGAAAAAAACAAAGTCCTCTGCATGTATACCCTTGGCACTGCGCCTTCTGGAAGTGATGAGACTGTGGAGCGGGAATAAGAACACCGGTACGACAACACAACAGCAACCCAAAACATTGTAACACAATCAAACAGTACACTATGTACGAAATGGCTTTATTCTTTCTGCTTCACTGTCGCCAGCATATGTTTACTATTTGTGGTGGCTCTCTAGGCCAGTGGTTCCCAAAGTGGGGGGGACGCAGGGTCATTGCAAGGGGGCACAGTATGAATGGATATCATTTAAAAGGTAATATAACTGACAGGTTTTTGACGAGGCTCCCACATAAACGCAAAGCAGAAGATCAAACATAGCCAAATAAGCTTCTAACCAATTTCCTTACCAACCAAAGAATATGATGAAGCATATCTTGCTTTCTGTTCTGTTACACCAAACACCTTCAAATGTTCAATGAGCTCGTATTACGTTTTGTACATAGTGGCACAGTGTGAAAAACCGCACACAACTGCAGAGGATTATATACTTCCCTGCACTATGGATATGGTTCCATCAACACACTGGCGTCTAAACAGCAGAGTCCCGAGTTGATTGATGTAATGATTGTCTTCGGCACAGTCAACTACATCAAAACACAACCTGTCAAATCCCAGTTTTGTTTTGTTTTTTTGCGGTACTGTGCGAGAAAATGGGCTCCGACAGCCATTCTGTGTCACAGCAAGTCACGATAACGGCCATGTAGGAAAGTGCTGTCCAGGAGATGCGCATCTTTTTGAAGGAAGAGGGCTGTGATCTTAGACTGATCTTAGAAATTAGACTGTAACAACTTTTTAATTAAACTTTCATGTAGTGACATATTTCTGAACACAATGTTCATTGAACCAAATTCTGTGATGCAGGCGACAAACACACCTCCACTGAAGACCTCAGTTTTGCAAAACAACCTTCGAAATTGTTTTTTTTCCTGCCAGAGTTCTTTGTTTTATACCAATTGTGCACAGAGGGCATTAAAAAATGTATTGAAAGCAATGCTATACAATACTACACCGTCAAACTTTATAAAACATAAAATAAATTAATAAAAATTTAACAATTACACTGGGGAGTGGGAGAGGGGCATTAACATTTTCTTACAAACCAAAGGGGGGCCCAGCAGAAAGAGTTTGGGAACCACTGCTCAAGGCTAACTGGATAGAATGCCAATGCGAAAGGGCACATGTCGTCACCTACCGTTGCAGAGTCGAACTTAATTCACTAATTAGCTTTTTTTACTGAACATTTAAAGTTGGATAGAGGCTCCCATTCTGGTTAAGGTATTAGCTTGATTATTGCCATAGCTCAATTTATATGTGCATGTACACACACTGACTATTGCTCCATGTTTTTTCCACTTCATGATAACTGTCCGCACTGTGTTCAATTTGTGAATCTTGGAAATTCTTTTGTGCCTTTTTCCTGACTGACACCATTCAGAAAAGGAACTTGGAAGCTCTCTATGGACCCTGGCTTACACTACTAGAGCACATGAAGGTTATGTCTGGTTATCAGAGGCCCTTTAACTTATAGCAGTTGAGGACTGACTTCTATGTAACATGATTTGGAATGTGGTTATTATTTCTGAGCACAGCCACATCCCCAATTAAAAGAGGAATTGCACACTCATGCAACTACATAATTTTTAGTATGTTTTTTTATTTATTTTATCCTTCACGTGAAAGATTTCAGTTTGTCTCTGAACTGAGTGGAAAGGTAGCTAAAGTTCAGAAATGATTCATCTTGGTCTCATTATTGTACATAAAGGTCTCATCAAGGTTACGTACAATGACCTTCTGTCACATTTTCCACAATGTGAATGAAGGGGGTGGCTCTTCTTCCTTTCAATCTTTAACTGTTTCTCAGGTTGACTAACCAACGTGTTCAACCCCAGTCTAACACACACACACATCCACCCTCTCCTCTATTCTTTCCTTCTTCTACATCCCCATCTCTCCCTGGAGTGTATGCATTAACGTGCAGGAGCGCAGCATCTCCCTGTGCATGCACATGCACTTTGCTAAATGACTCTGGCTGTAGAGAGGAGATGGGGGAGGAGACGGGAAGGAGGTAGCATGGGAGAAAAGAAGGTGGGGAGGGCACATACAGCGGCGCACGCATGTGTGTCTGAAAGGGAGAGAGAGAGAGAGGGAGGGGAGAGAGACGGTAAGAGAGAAAATGGGAGGCAGCATCACCCACCCAGACCGGGAGGAAAGGAAAGGAAAGGAGGGGAGGGCAGGCAGCGTGCTCGTCCCTCCAACAGACAGAGGTGGAAGGGAAGTGGGCATGAAAGACAGAAGAGGAGCACAACGAAGGAGTGCCATTGTCCATCCTGGCAGCATTGCTGTTCCATCTGCTGAAAGACAGAAAGAGAGACAGAGGAGGGGAAAAGAAGAAGAGTACGCCGAGCGGAGAAGGAGAGGATAGATGGAGAGGGGCTGCTGGCAGTGACTGTGAATTGATCAAGCGGAAGAGTGGATCAGAGGAGAAGCACGTTTTTTTTGTGGTTTTTTTCTATGTCAGGGAGTGGAGGAAAGGAAAGCCAGACAGAGGGAGAGAACGGATGTTCGGACAGTTCGGGGATGTTTAAACATTAATGTGGCTTTTAGATAAATATGGAACTCGGCTTTAGATGAATGGCTGTGTTTTATCAACGGCATTCTTTGTAAACCAAAAAATGAACTAATGTTTTGCCATTTCTTTTTAAAAAAATGCAAATTTGTTAAGACTTAATTTATACAGAGCAATCTTTATTACTTTCTTATGATTGTATAATAGCTCGATGTTATACAATCATCTTTAACTGCTGCAGAGAATATTCAGGTTGTTTTTATGCAACTTTTCTTGACATTAGCTGTCTTCAAAAGGCAACCAGAGTGTTATTGTTCTTTACAGCATACTGTTAATCTGAACTTTGTTACTGTTCTTGAAATATTTTCAGTTTAGTCGCTCCAATTGGAATCGGTGCATTCACCCAGTGGAGATGTCAACATTGATTGGGTTTTATGGCTTGCGCGATGTCAGTCAAACTTTAATCATTTCCTGAACTGTATTGATCTTTCTAAGAGTCTGTAGTTCTTTTTTTCCTGCCATTGGATGAAAAAAAACAAAGCTCTAATGTGGAGCCTTTGATGCAACAGCTAACAGATAATTGCTTGCCAAAGCAGTTATCTCTTTGAAGATTTCTGCTGCTGTCGGGACTTCTTGGGATAAATCCTCAGCAGGCATCTCTCTTAATGTCTGTTGCCATCGCAACGGGCTGCAGCGGCAGACAGAACGTGATGTAAAAAAGTATTTTCTTTTTGTCCTTGTCTTTTTAAAACTGGTGCTGTTCCATCTGGTATTTGTATTTCATAGATGACTAGTCATGATTGCGTGTTTCTTTTTAACTCTGGATTTTTTTTATTCTCTAGTCTGTGATTCAGGGTTGTTTCAGGTCATCTGTACCCTCTTACCCCTTCTGTAGGTTTGTCCACTTTCAGTCAAGCTTTATGTGCTGTTATCAGGCATGACTGGATAAATGAATTATCATTTTGATTTCTCTTGTACGTATCAGTGGGTACAGCTGCTTGGCCTCGAGGCCTCAAATCACCACTCATTAGTCGTGCTTCATGGTGACTCAGGATTTCTGTCCATGTTGAGGGTCGTCATCTTTGTTGTCACCTGACCTACACTGTGTTCAGTGCATTAAAAAAATATTCCAGGCCCAGTGCGCCTTTTGTTAAAGAATACCTGTAGTTTCCTCTGTATTGCTTGCTCATCCATGCATACTGGATATGTTGCCTTTTTTGAAGTGCTAATGCTTTTCTCTGGACTCTTAGTTATTCTCGATAATATTTGCCTGGGTATGTTTTTCCAGCCATAATTCTTTACAGCTTTCTGGAGCTCATCCCAGCCTTTCCAACTGGCAGTGCATTAGTATGACTGGATCCTCCATGGTGCTTTTTTGGCCAACACCAGATGGATGGCTAGCTAGAGTTGCTAGACACTGCCTCTGAGGTGCTAGACTAGTGTAGGCGACTGTTCCTCTGTCATGCATCCAGCACCCACTACAATCTTAAGTGGTGTTACTTCAGGCCTAGTAAACAGTTTAAATGTTAGTGTGGAAGAAAGGCATAAAATCTGCCGGTTGCATGGGATTACTAAAACTTTGGTGCCAAATTTAGAACTTTGGTGCAAGTTGTCTGGATAAATAGGGCAGCCTAAAGGTCAGTGTATTGCGTGCATGAATAGTCCCTCATGAGGTGAGCCAGTGAGACTGTCTGTGTAGCATTGCCTCATTCTGAGGTCCAACTGTTGCAGACTGCATTATTGCATGGGTTTTTGGTTTTAAGGAGACTGTTAATACAAACAGACTGTCTTTTTTAGGTTGGACTATGCAGAACATGAGATGTTTAGGGTTGTCTGTGCACTGGAAGCTTTGCCTTTGATAAAGAAATAATATAAACCTGGGTTTGCTCATATTAAAAAGCGACTGCATCAACACTCTCTCTCAGGTAATCTAGGCTTGGTGTTTGAACTGGGATGTGCTAAAGCAAGTAGGTGCAAAGGGCATTGGGTTCATGTTAAACACCAGTGATCCTGCTTTCAGGGAACCCTAACTGAGTCCAAACCTGACCAGTCAGGTCTCATAATCATCACAACAAGCCCACTGGTAGTCGCCATCATTCAGTGACCTACATTCTACAGTGTTTCATCACCGCCGTGCTACTGCAGTGTGTGTCAGTGTACCAGACACTGGCAGCATCTCAGATTCAACGTACCACTATCAAATGGTGCTTCAGAAAACAAAAAAAATTATCCTAACCTAGGTGACCGGTTTTAGGGAACACATTTGAACCAAGGCCAGCTCTGTTGTTTTAGCCATATCAGTAACCTCAGTCAGGAACAGGCTCAACTCTGCCTGCCCAGATTTAATCACAAACTTATCTTCTGTCAGTTTTTCTAAAACCACCATGTCTAGCCTCTAGTTATCCACAATCCTTACATTAGAAAGGCAAAAAGGTGCGGTTTAACTTTAATATATTCGAATAAGGGACTGTTAAACTAGGCAGCCTGGAGAACGGGCGGGCAACCGAGGGAGGGGGCGAGGGGGAGCGAGAGATCATCTGGAAGAGGAGAGAGGACGTGGTGGCGCGGGAGAGGGCAGAGGCATTGGAGAGACAGAGGTTGGCAGAGTACATTGTGTGGAGGAAGAGAGAGGACTTCCGAGATAAAAAAGGAGACGGAGAGAAGAGAGGAAAGGGCTCTGAGAAAGGGAAGGGGGCTTCACCAGAAGTTATCTGGAAGAGGAGAGAAGAAGAAGAAGGGGAAGCAGGGAGGGACAGCAAGGGCAATTCAAAGAGGACATGAAAGCATTTGGAGGAAGAGGGACAGTGAGTGAAAAAGGGAGCCAGTGAACGATTAGCTTTGAGCTTGAAACGTAGGTGTTCAAGAGACTGTACCAAGAGTTTGGCAGTAGTCATACATCGGTAAGCCTCCTCTCTCTTTTCCTTAGGAGCTCTTCAGGTGTTTGCTGTATTATCGACCAGTTGAAGTTGTATATTATGCATGTGTTGGTGCTATTTAGTTGGTGTGCACAGCCTTTTTTTTAATAAACCCCATGTTGGCCGTTAATAGGATTTTTATAGGCCTACATCAACCAAGGTAGAGGTGGCAAAGGGAACTGCTTCACACTTGTGCACACCAGCGCACACACATACAAGGTTTGTACTGCAACACACACGTAGACACATCATTAACGAGTGTGCACCCCTTTGTGCTTTAAGACAAGCACAAGAGAGGTCCTTAGAGACAATCATTTGTGTTAGTTTGTCATGGTGCTGGCAAGAGCTGAATAACAAGCTCTCACTCAGAGGCGATTACGTCGGGACGAGATACTCCCAGATATCGTTTTACATTGAGTGTGAACACCAAGAAGAAACACTGTGGAGAGCTAAGAACTCGTCTTCATCTATTCAGGGGAACTGAACAAACAGAAACCTTACAAAAGAACTAATGACATCATGAGCAATACTGGTGCACTAATAAACTATTTTCATCTGTATTCCAACTTCATCGTGGAGGGTCCGCTTCTCCAACGCACCATCTCCCATCTCATTGTGGATAAAGCCAATTTCAACGCAGTTTGTTTTTGGCTGCTTGGTAACGAGTGGAGGACAGACAACCAGACAGATGGATGCAAAGCTCTTGCAGTGAGCAAGGAGGACAGATGGTTGTATGTCCTTTCAGAGGGAAACTTTGAATTGTGAGAAAAAAGACTAAGTTGCTACAGCTTGTGTGGACTTAAAACCTCGCCCAGCGTCATTATGGAGCTTGTGCAGAAAGCCAAGTACACCCACATTCGGAGTGAGTCGTTGAGCTCAACCGATGAAACAAACTCCAACCCATCATCGTTTCCACCTTCCAGCCCTGTCACCCCTCTGACACCCTCCCCTGGTTTACCATCTTCTCTCTCCTCCTCCTCGCTCACTCCCATCTTACCCCCCACCTCTCCTCGACCGGCTGAAAACAGCCCCACCACCCTCTGCTCCTTCTTCCCCAGTATGAGATCCCTTCGTTTGGGTGTCTCTGCTACCCTTCTCCCAGGACCCAGGGCTACGAGCAGGTTGCAGCCAGCTCAGGCACCTGTTGAGTCCTCTGGAGACACCAGGAGCAACTCCAGCTCCTCTCCTCCTCTTCTTCAACAAGTTCACCTCCTAACTGCTCCCTGTCCCTCTCCCCGACCTCCTCTGCAGGACATGAACCGGCTTGCAGGCGCTTCTAGAAGGGCACGGGTGGAAGGAGGTCAGCTGGGAGGAGATGAATGGACGCGCCATGGCTCCTTTGTCAACAAACCCATCCGTGGCTGGCTGCATTCAGACAATGTGGTCAGCACCACTGGAGTTTCCTATACTGTACGGGTAAGCAATAACTCTTGTACCACCACCCTCTTTGAATTTATAAGGAGTGCAACCATGTATCCAGCTTGTCAGACAATACACGATGCCAGGTTCTTGAGAACAAAATTAGATTTTAGCAATGTTATGAGGACTAAGAATCATTATTTGTTTTTATACACAAAAGTTTCACAGATTAGAAACTGGGTTTTAATGTTCTGCACAATGGTGCCGCTGAAAAGCCTAAGAATAAACATAGACAAAGTGTCAAGCTTACAGCACTCACCATGCATGGGTCGTTTACGGGTATCAAGGTGTCAAGGATTGGTATGACTTAACTTTAAGCTAACCTTAAGCTAGTTAAGCTTAACTTTTTAAAACTTTATTACACCCTAATATTGATCAATGCGTAATGCTGGTAAAGGTACTGGATAGAAGTTTCATGGATAGACTTCCCTTTGAAAATAAATATTTAGTTGGATTTTTTCATGTTGCAATATCACATGCTACGAGATCTTGATTGACCACAAGATAGTTTTGCTCATAAGTTTTACGTACCATACCAGAATTTTGGTTGCAAAAAAAAATTTTCTGAGAATATAGATAATACAATAACTCAGATGAAACATGAAGGAGTTTTCTCAGGAGGCCAAAAACCTTTTTTACAAATATACTTATCACAACCAAACAGATCACAGGTGAGGATTATTACCTACAGTATTCCATTAAACAATGTGCTTCAGCTTGCAGGAATGTTATCGGGTGAAACCATCCAGGTGGTGTAAATTTGTGATCAGTGTATCCTGGGTAGTTTCTCTTGTCTTTATGGTGATCCTACAGTTTGGAAAAGCATAGCATTTCAGGCCATTATTTTCTAGATTGGGATAAGTGGGGGAAATAAAGACAAACAAAATAAAGACTTAAAAATGTTTATTCCCCTTCTTTCTTGCCTTCTTTCTTTCCAGTTTCTGTCATCATTTAAAATATTTGCAGTGTACTTCAGTAATTTATATCTTAACAGGAACATAAAATGACTGAGATCTGCAAAGTCTGGAATACATCAAAAGTGAAGGAATCTTGGGTTCCAAAAAGAGCAAACACAATTGTTTAATACTAATTACCCTAACCCAACAACTAACCGGGGGTTAAAGAGAGTCTTTACATCGTTCATATTTAAAGAAAAATGTCCCAAAACATTTCAAATTTTCCTAGGGTATGTTATCTGTGAACGTCTCTTTGACCAGGCTGCCATATGTTTGTGTTTTTTCTTTAGTTTGTTTCCTATGTGTTTCATTAGAGAAGTTGTGGTGCAACTTCTTGTATGAAAGTGCTTTATAAATAAAGTTTGATTAACCACATGTTACAGCAACAAAGGAAATTTTCTCCAGTTAACTTGTTGCCTTCCTGTTTCCTAAACAGTACATGGGTTGTGTGGAGGTGCTACAGTCAATGAGAGCTCTTGATTTCAGCACCAGAACTCAGGTCACCAGGTGAGAATGTACACAACTCATCAGCCTCCAGCTGGCTGTCCATTTCTTTTGTTTCAGCATAGTGCATGGTGAGTGGGCGAGAATGTAAGAAAGTGGCAGCGGTTAGGCTTAAAGATATGTTGGGTTTGTACGCTCACATGCTCTCCTCACCTCTTATGTCTTTTGCTGCGGCCTCTCTTTATGTCCTGCTTCCGCTTTGTTTTGCTTATTTGTTTTTACTCTCTTAGGGTCTGTCTCTCTCTGTGTGTGTGTGTGTGTACACTCCTGCTGTTCCCTGAAGCCTTAAATTAGAACGCTCTGGAATACTGTTGGTTTCCTTGTGGTTTCCGGAGTGATATTTGTCCCTGTGGTAAAGAGGAGCACAGTTGCCAGGGAAGATAAATTCTCCTACCAGCTGCCAGATCTCTTTAATCTGCCTAAAAATGAATCCAGGAAAAGGAGAGTGACTTGTCTGACTTGTATGTTGTTTTTTTGTTGTCGTTTTTATTACCCCGTCAGAGAGGCTATAGCTGTGGTTTGCGAGGCGGTACCTGGAGCCAAAGGAGCCCGCAGGAGAAAGGTACATACATCTCACACTAGACCACACCCTTACACAGAACATTATTTATTTATACAGCTTAAGTGAACGGCAGGAGGGAGGGTTTTCTGGATGAAATCTCAGTTTAGCTTGACTGTCCACCTTGTGGTCACTTGGCTGTTCGGCCAGGTTTCCCTTCTGTCTCTAATACACAAGCAGACTTCACCGGGATACATTAATTTGTGGGCTGCATAAACAAAGCCATAACTCTCATATTTACCCTCAAGTCAATCAACAACCAGAACTGAAATGTTATTGTATCTTATCCACCCAAAGGTATTAGCAGTACCTTTTTAGATTTTGTCATGTTACAACTACAAGTACAAATGTATTTTGTTGTGATTTTACACAGTACACCAATACAAAATAGCAGGGTTGGATTTCCGAGGATGTGTGCCCCTGCGCTAGAGCCAGTTTTGGTGCCCTATCCACTAAGGAAACTTTACATTTATATACTCCACACAGAGGGAATTGCACTCCCAGGAGGGAGAATAGCAGATGTTGAAGAGAGCTACAAGTACCTTGGAATACCACAGGCAAATAGCAACAATGCAGAGGCCACAAAGAAAGCAGCAACAGCCATACTTGCAATGAATAAGAAAAGTTCTGAAAAGTCAGCTCAATAGCTAGAACAAGGTTTGGGCAATCAACCGCTATGCCCTGCCAAGAATCAGTTACCCTGCTGGGGTAATAAGTTGGCAAAAGGAGAAAATTCATACCACAGATGTTAAAACACGAAAGCTACTCAACACGCATGTCGGATTCCTCCCCAAATCAAGTATCCACAGACTGTACACTAAGCGAACAGGAAGCAGAGGTGTAGTGAGCCACTGTTAAAGACGAACTATCTAAGCTTCAAGAATACATCAGGAAGATGGCCCTGAGAGATGATGTACTCAGGGAATGTCTCAGACAATGGAAACTGGAAGAGAAGGAGCTGAAGGACTCTTCATGGGAGGAGAAACCATTGCATGGGATGTACCACCGACAGGCAGCTGAAGTGGCTGAAATGACCAAATCGTATCAAAGACTAGAGAGGGCCAGGCTGAAGGACAGCATAGAAGCACTGATCATGGCTGCCCAGGAGCAGGCCTTAAGGCAAGATTACAGGTGCAGGCTGTGCAAAAAGGCCCCAGAAACACTCCAGCATCTCACAGCAGGGTGTAAGATACTAGCAGGAAAGGAATACGGGGAACGGCATAACTAGGTGGCTGGTTTAGTGTACCGAAACATCTAGGTCAAGGTGGGAATCCTCTCCCAAGGTGGTGGAGAATGAGACCAAATGTCATTGGATAATGCAATGATGGAAATAAAGGATCCAGTATGTTCAAAGGATCTCTGTACTTTTAGCCTAAAAATGTGAATCCAATGGTCCAAGCTGAATACTGGTTGAACGAGACAGAAATGCACAGATTTCCATTTGAGTTAAGTGTACACTCACTCTCGCTGTTTGGTCTCTCTCCACGAGGGACACTTCATAAGTGTCCCTCGTGGAGAGGGACCAAACTTATGAAGCCAGTGTTGTTCTTAAAGTACTTCAGATTAGCTGACACAGCCGTCAGTGTACAGTTAAAAGACTTTGTGTGTGTGCACAGTTTTCAAATGAAACTGAAAACATCCATTAAACAGGTGGCTAAATCCAGCTGCCTGCTGCCGTTGCAGGGTTTGATCAAGGAATGTCTGGCAGGGAAGCACCCCAGACAAAATACAGTCTTAGTGCTTTTACTAGAAAAGATTATCCTGGCCTAGTCTCTTATTTTACAGGACTGGGGTTTGTGTGGTTAGGCATTCTCATTCGGTCCTGATGATACTTTTCTTAGCACATATTCCAGACACTTGGGAATAGTTATGAATGAAAGACATTAGAACAAGAAGATTGGTCTGGCACATTGTTGCTGTCGAGGTTTCTGGGACAGTCTTGGCCGATGCTACCCTATTGGTCACAGTTGGTCATGGAGAACAGATTACTTTTAACAATTGCAGCTGTTCTGTCATTCCCACACATGCATGCTTTTCCACACACAAGGACTGGTCTTTACTACTGAAATACCTTGTGGACAAATTATAGCTTACCAAAGTTGTGGAATCATAAAATAAAGACTAGTTGTTTGTGGTGTGTGTACTCAACTTTCAAGTTTGTATTCCTCTCTTTTGCAGCCTACTTCTCGCTGTCTGACATCCATACTGGGGAAAAGTAACTTGCAGTTCGCAGGCATGACAATCAGCCTCACCATCTCGACCAGCAGCCTCAATCTACTGGCCTCTGACTGCAAGCAGGTTAGGCTGAAAGTGGTTACTGGAGGTTTTGTTTGTTTAAAAAATTTTTTTGGGCTAGATAGATCCCTGAATTCACACATGGTGTCAGTTTCATCACCCTTTCCCGTGTTGCTTTGTCTGGTTTCCTCTCCTAGTTTCCCTCCTTGCATGCCACAAGAGGGATAAGTTATTAAACAGAGATTGCAATATTTGAATATTGAATATTTGCACACAGCTCACGTGGAGCGCACACAGTGAGTTTTTCGTCCTGCGAGGCGAAAAATACTAAACCTGTTTGATTTTCACCTCAATGACTCGTGAGGCAGAAAATTCACCGAAAATTAGCCGCACACAGCGAGCTATCTGCTGAGCAAACTGCCTCAAATGACTTTTTGCTCAGCAAATTGCTCTCTTGTGTGGCAGGTTTAACAGTGCGTTCACACCAAAGCGTCAAAAACGCGCCGCATGCCAAAGTTGGATGCTTGAACATTCACAGCTCGACGCACGTCCAAAGCAAATTAGACGCGCGTCAAGCCAGAAATACTCAACTTGTGGGAGTAGCTAGTACCAGACTGTGTTTTTGCATGATTGGCCACAGCCGTTTTTACTATTTTCTCCATGTTGAATGAAAAATTTTGCGGGACCTGACCCGTGAACTGGGTCACAGCATCACGTGACACCACGTCACCAGGCTCCTGATTGGTTGATGCGGCTTGAATTGACGCCGAAGTTCAGATATTTAAAGTTCAGCGGCAGGCGCAAAAATGCGTGTCACCCGCAAATGCACATAATGCACCACATAAAATTGAGTGCTTATTTTCTGACGCGCGAATGAGACAGAAAATGCGTTTTCGCAACGAAGAAACCCTGACGCTTATCCAATTGCTTGTAAAAATTCTTAATTAAAATGACTACAAATTTGAAGTCGCATATATGACGTCAGCTAGCACTAGCTAGCACTTAAAATACTCCATAAGGGACCCATGGACCGGAAGTAGATGGGTGTGACTTAGCCTGCCCATTGAGGGACTGTTTGTTTATCAACACAGTGGACACAGCCTTTTAAATTAGCTCCGGTTCCCATTGTTATCATTTGCGGTTATCCTGCAGTTGCAGTGTTGGTTAGCGATGTTATCAGTGTAATACAACAGTTTATCACTTTGCAGATTGTTGCATTTTTAATCATCTGGTCTATCCAAATGCTTCTTCTGATAGTTTGCAATCAATTAAGTCCTTTGTTTGCCTAAATGAGTGTGAGTCACATTAGTATGTCCTCCAGCAGCATACGCCTTTGGCAGCATTAAACGTAAGCTTTATCATAAAGGATGGTTTTAAAGGCTGGACTTAAAAAGTAGACAGCTGTCCGACTTGGATTAAAAAATAAATAAAAACTAGGAGCTGGTTCCACAGCAGGGGTGTTTGCTTTAGACAATGTAAGAATCACAAGTTAAACTGTCATCCTAGAGTGAAGTCCATAGAATATAAAGAAAAATCAAACCTTAAAGAATGTGTTTTTCAAACTTGTTTTATTGTCTAAACTGTACTGTTTGTTATTTTGTCTGCCATCTATGACAAATGTTTTTTAGTTATTCATGAAAATTAATCTTAAAAGGTCCTTGTTTTCTACTTCTTTACACCACCCTCCTTTTTATTATAAAGGAAGATCTTCAGGGTTTACAACTCCATTCACTGCTTTCTGCACAATTAATGCAGATACATTAGTTATTCCACTTGGTGAGCCTCATTCACTGGCAGATTTCTCCTGGCTTTATTCTTGCCACTGGGCAGGATGTGATACTCCTCTAAGACCTCTAATGAGTTAATAGGTACAAACAATCTGTTGATGGTGTAAAGTCATAGGGGCATCTATATCAGCTTATATGTTCTGCACATGTACCTATTCAGGCATCAGATACAGGCCAAGGAGATTAACAAGTGTTAATGCTGATATTGATTCATCGTAGCGTATTGTTGCAGACTGTTTACAAAGGTGCTCCATCCCATCTTAGATTTATGTCTGCTGTAAATGAGGGTGTTCAGTGGAAGGTAAAAGCCATTTTCTCAGTAATGATTCCATGTTTGTCCCTTCATCCAGACGCATTCATTTCACTCCCCCATACTTCATCTCACCCATGTGTTGTTTTTTTTTCTCCCCCGTTCTTTCCCTTTTTTTCTCCACAGATTATTGCCAACCATCACATGCAGTCCATCTCCTTCGCTTCTGGAGGAGACCCTGTGAGTCGCCCAGACCCCCCCCCCCCCCCCCCCCCCCCACTCTCTGTTTCATTCAGCTCAGATCTCACTCTGGCATTTTTCCATCTCTCTTCACTCCGCATGAACTTCCTTCCTATCTTAAGTCATTTTCTATTCCTATGAATTCCACTTACCTAATTGTTGCCTTATCATAGTCTCTGACCACATCACTTCCTGTTCTCTCCTTTTCAGCTCGCTTTACGTTTTTAACCTGTGTTACAACATAGAGACTACAGCTGCTGCTTTATCTGTCTGGTTGTCTTTATCTCAGCCTTCCGATCTTAAACTTGCCCTTCACTTTTTTCCTGCTATTGATTTTTCCTCTTCCCCTCTTCTAACTGTGTTTCCCCTGTCTCGTTCCCACAGGATACAGCCGAGTACGTAGCATATGTGGCCAAAGATCCAGTCAACCAGAGAGGTGAGTGAAAACAGCAGCTGGCTCTGTCAGAGACCAGAGCTTTGACTCCTTTGTATGGAAATTTACATGAATCGCCTGATTTCTGTGTGGAGTTGTACAACAGAGTGAAATAGTCTGAAATACTCTCTGATTACACAGCAGTCAATTCTGTCTAAACATTTCCATTAAAATATAAATGTAACGTGGCATGAAAAAGCTTATCTGCTTCATTCCTGTTGGCATTTAAAACACCACCCACCACAGCTGAGACATTAAATACACACTGCAAGAAAGAATGCACAACATATCAACCAAGCATACTATGTAATGTCTGAATAAATGCATTTAAATGCTGAATGTGTTATCTTATGTTAAATATTTGGCTTTATGTCCCAAACACAATCTAAGCGTCCATACAGCCAAGCTGTTTAGGTTTGCACTTTAATAATCTTCTCTGATAATCCTCATCATGTAATTCTTTAAATACATGATGTTGTGCTGAAAATGCTTAATGATTTAAAGTGTAACTGAACCCCCTGAAAAATCATAACCCCGCCCCCAGACAACATTTGAAAATACTACAAAGTGGGCGGTGCCAGGAAGAACGGAGGGGCGTGTCTGTGAGACCATGCCTGTGACACAGTCAATGCCTGTGACGTAGAGATGTACCGCTCTCCACCAATCACAAAATTCAAATGCAGTAGCCACCGTTCAACTCTAAGGGGGCAGCACTAAGACGTTTTTAGACCAAAAAGTGTAGAATTAAACAAGTTTACACCAAAATGTAAAAAAAAATCCCAGAAACTGAAAGATTGCATTGGTAAATACCCATTTATACTGTTTTGGGGTTTAGTTACTCTTTAAAGATCTAAGTTTCGTTTCTGTTAACCATGAAATCTTACAGAACAGGATTCAAAACCAGTTTTACTTTTTTTGGCTTCAGTATAAAAACTGAAACTGATTTCTTGTTCTGCTTGTTACCATTACTGTGGGGCAAAAAAGTATTTGGCAGCCAGCAATTGTGCAAGTTTTCCCAGTTAAAAAGAAGAGGTCTGCAATTTTCATCATAGTTACATTTGAACTGTTTTGTAACATTCTGTTAAAAGAATTTTCATGAAATCACATTGTATGATTTTTAAAGAATTTATTTGTATAATTGGCAAAGGTCAAACATTTCCTGTAGGTCTTAACCGGGTTTGCAGACACTAGCTGGTATTTTGTCCCATTCTTCCATGCAGATCTTCTCTAAAGCTGTGATGTTTTGGGGCTGTTGCTGGGTAACACAGACTTTCAACTCCTCCTTAGATTCTCTATAGGATTGAGATCTGGAGACTGGTTAGACCACTCCCAAACTTTGAAATACTTTTTTACATAGTGTGTTTGGGATCATTGTCATGCTGGAAGATCCAGCCATATTTCATCTTCAATGCTGTCATTGATGGAAGGAGGTTTTTGCCCAAAATCTCACGATACACGGTCCCATTCAATTCAATTCAGTTTATTTATATAGCGCCAATTCACAACAGATGTCATCTCAAGGCACTTAACAAGAAGTCATTTCAATACAATTATACAAACATTCCAATCAGTTAAAAAGTTTCCTATTTAAGGAATCCCAGCAGATTGCGTCAGTCATTGGCGTGAGGTTGGGCAGATTTCCAACCACAGCAATCCTTCAGCAATCCCTCATACTGAGCAAGCATGTAGCGACAGTGGAGAGGAAAAACTCCCCTTTAACAGGAAGAAACCTCCAACAGAACCAGGCTTAGTAGGAGCTGCCATCTGCCACGACCGTCTGGGGGTTTGAGAAGACAGAGCAGAACACAGAAGGAACAGAAGATCCGATATAAGAGAACTTTCTATGTTACAGAAAGTAAAAAGTTAATAACAGGACACAGTGGATGTTCAGTTACTGGGAGCATCATCCCAGTCGATGCCCCCCGTCCAACAGGGCATTGCAGCCAAGCAGGATACCAGACCAGGTATATCTTCGATGGGGAGAAAAACACTGAGAGAAAACAAAGTTAACAGTCGAAATAACAGAATGTACTGTAATACAACTGGAGAGTCGTAGGAGAAAAGGAAGTAGCAGAGTGAAGAAAATTTGTAAGTCTGTCCTCCAGCAGTCTAAGCCTATAGCAGCATAACTACAGAGATAGCTCAGGATGACCTAAGCCACTCTAACTATAAGCTTTATCAAAAAGGAAAGTTTTAAGCCTGGCCTTAACAGTAAACAGAGTGTCTGCCTCACAGACTAAAGCTGGGAGCTGGTTCCACAGGAGAGGAGCCTGATAACTAAAAGATCTGCCTCCCATTCTACTTTTAGAGATCCTAGGAACTACAAGTAAACCTGCAGTCTGAGAGCGAAGTGCTCTTTTAGGAACATATGGAACAATTAGATCTCTGATGTATGATGGAGCTTGATTATTAAGGGCTTTGTATGTAAGAAGAAGGATCTTAAATTCTATTCTGGATTTAACAGGGAGCCAATGAAGGGAAGCTAAAACAGGAGAAATGTGATCTCTCTTTTTAATATTCATCAGAACTCTTGCTGCCGCATTTTGGATCAACTGAAGGCTTTTAATGGCATTTTGTGGACTTCCTGATAGTAAAGAATTACAGTAGTCCAGCCTTGAGGTAACAAATGCATGGACTAGTTTCTCAGCATCACTCCTGGACAGGATGTTTCTAATTTTAGCAATATTCCGGAGGTGAAAGAAAGAAATCCTAGAAACCTGTTTAATATGGGATTTAAATGTCAAGTCTTGGTCAAAAATAACGCCGAGGTTCTTTACGTTATTACTGGGGGCCAATTTAATGCCATCCAGATGAAGTGATTGACTAATCAGTTTCTGTTTAAGAACTTCTGGTCCAAAGACAACAACTTCTGTCTTGTCAGAATTTAAAAGCAAAAAGTTTAGATTCATCCATGCTTTTATGTCTTCCAGACATGCCTGTAATCTACCTAACTGACTGGGTTCATCAGGATTTATGGATAAATATAGTTGTGTATCATCGGCATAGCTGTGGAAATTTATCCCATGCTGTCTAATGATTCTACCAATTGGAAGCATATATATGGTGAAAAGAATTGGTCCAAGGACAGAACCCTGTGGAACTCCACAAGTAACCCTTGAGAGTGAAGATGATTGATCATTTAGATGAACAAACTGGAATCTGTCAGACAAATATGATTTAAACTAGCCTAGTGCTGTTCCTTTGATCCCTGCAACATGTTCAAGCCTTTCTAAGAGAATATTATGATCGACTGTGTCAAAAGCAGCACTGAGATCTAACAAAACCAGAACAGACACCAGTCCATTATCTGAGGCCATGAGAATATCATTAGTAACCTTCACCAGTGCTGTTTCAGTGCTATGATGAGCTCTAAAACCTGACTGAAACTCTTCAAACAGCTCGTTACTGTTTAGATGTTCACAGACTTGATTAGCAACTATTTTCACAAGGACTTTGGATAAGAAAGAAAGGTTAGATATAGGTCTGTAATTCACCAAGTCATCTTGATCAAGGGAAGGTTTCTTGAGTAAAGGTTTAATTACAGCTATTTTAAATTCCTGTGGTACGTATCCGTTTACTAAGGATAGATTCATCATATCCAAAATGGGGCCAGGAACCAAATGGAACACTTCTTTAAATAATTTGGTTGAGATTGGGTCCAACATACAAGTTGAAGGTTTAGATGAGGCTAATATTTTTGATAATTCTGAAAGCTCGACTGAATCAAAACAGCCTAAGCAATACTGAGGTTGTACAGTTCTTTCCGATACTGACTCATTTACTGAGGAAGAAGTAATCATGTTTGGGAGGGTGCCAATTATTTTATTTTTAATAAAATTTATTTTATTTATGAAGAATCTCATAAAATCATCACTGCTAAGAGCTGGGGGAATAGTTTGCTCAACAGAGCTATGACTCTGTGTAAGTTTGGCAACTGTACTAAAAAGAAACCTAGGATTGTTTTTATTCGCCTCTATTAATGATGAAAAATATGCTGTTCTAGCTTGTCGAAGGGTCTTTTTATACAGCAGTAGACTGTTATTCCAGGTTAAATAGGAATCCTCTAGATGTGTAGAGCGCCATTTTCTCTCCAACTTCCTAGTATTCTGCTTTAAAGTACGCAACTCTGCGTTAAACCAAGGAGTCAGCTTCCTATGGCTAGCCACTTTCTTTTTTAATGGGGCTACACTATCTAATGCCAAACGCAATGAGGACGTAACGCTGTGAACCAGACCATCAATTTCTGAAGGGTTAGAGATAGAACTGCTGCCATCCACTGTGTTACTCTGAGACACTGAGGAAAGTAAGAATGGTACAGATTCTTTAAAAATTGTTACAGCATTGTCTGATAAAGTTCTACTATAATGAAATTTTCTTTCAGATTTAAGATGGTCAGTTAAAGTAAATTCAAAAGTTATCAAGAAGTGGTCAGACAGGACCGGGTTATGTGGGTGGACTGTTATTTCCTCACACTCAATACCGTATGTCAGTACAAGGTCCAAAGTGTGTTTACCTGAGTGGGTCGATCCCTGTACTTTTTGAGTAAAGCCAATTGAGTCTAAAATAGCATTAAAGGCTGCATTTAGGCTATCACTTTCAGTATCCACATGAATATTGAAGTCCCCCACTATAATGACCCTATCAGTATTTAATACTATATCAGATAAAAAATGTGAGATCTGATCCAAGAATTGAGAGTAAGGGCCTGGTGGACGATACAAAACCACAAACAAAAATGGTCTTAATGTTTTGCAACTTGGATGAGGAAAATTAAGGGTTAGATGCTCAAAAGAACTGTAGCTATCAATTGGTCTGGGACTAATTAGTAAATCAGAACGGAAAATGGCTGCAACTCCTCCTCCTCGCCCAGTATTTCTAGGAATGTGAAAATTTAAATGACTGGAAGGAGTTGACTCATTTATACTGACATAATCCTCCTGCTGCAACCAGGTTTCTGTGAGACAAAGGAAATCAATGTGATTATCACAAATCAAGTCATTTACTAACAAAGTCTTTGAGGAGAGAGATCTTATGTTTAATAAACCACATTTAATAGATTTATTTTCAGTCAAAGTTGTATTTATTTTTATGAGATTTCCATAATTTGCTTTTGTTGGCTTAACTTTTAATCCATTTAATTTTGGCCGTGGGCAAGACACTGTTTCTATAGGGTAATGGGTGGGTAACAGTACAGAAGCAGCAGAGAGGTGGGTTAAACTACGACTCTGCTTCCTGGTCTGGACCCTGGGTTGTCAGTGTTTTGGAGGATTAATAAATTCGGCCATATTCCTAGAAAGAAGAGCTGCTCCATCCAAAGTGGGATGGATGCCGTCTCTCCGGATCAGACCAGGTTTTCCCCAAAATGTTCTCCAGTTATCAATGTAGCCCACATCGTTTGCAGGACACCACCTAGACAACCATTGATAGAATGACAGCATGCGGCTAAACATGTCGTCACTGGTCCGATCAGGCAGGGGACCAGAAAAGATTAGAGTCGGACATTGTTTTAGCAAACTTACACACCGAAGCAACACTAATTTTAGTGACCTCCGATTGGCGTAACCGGGTGTCATTACCGCCAGCGTGAATAACAATCTTACTGTATTTACGCTTATCTTTAGCCAGCAGTTTCAGGTTGGATTTGATGTCGCCCGTTCTGGCCCCTGGCAAGCATTTGACTATGGTCAATGGTGTCTCTAATGCCACGTTTCTGACTATGGAGCTGCCAATTATCAGGGTCGGTTTCTCAGCGGGTGTGTCGCTGAGCGGGGAAAATCTGTTAGAAACGCGGACCGGTTGGTGGTGGCCCGGGGGCTGGGTCCTAGAACTATGCTTCCTACGTACAGTCACCCAGCCGCCTAGAGGTCCCGGCTGCGCGGGCTCTACCGGAGGACAGCTAGGGGGTTCTATCCTTGTTGGCTCCGCGCTGGCTAATGGGCTTCGGCTATCTGCTGGTTTTTCAACAGCGCGGAGCCGTGCTTCTAATTCTGATACCCTCGCCTCCAAAGCTACAAAAATATTACATTTATTACAGTTACCATTATCACTAAAGGAGGCAGGGAAGTAACTAAACATCTGACAGAGAGAGCAGGAGAGAAGAGAAGAGTTAGAGACAGGAGAAAGAAGAGTAGCCATAGCCGCAATGAAGCTAAGCTAACTGAGCTAGCGAGACCTTCCACCCAAAGAAAAACTGTGTGAAACACGAGGAGTTCCCAAAACGTAAAGTACACCACCACAAAATGTGTGTTTTAGTGTGATTGTGTGTTCAAATAACTTAGAAAAGCCTCAGCACAGAGAAAATAAGATCAATTCAAGAGCGTTTGAACACCAAAACAACTCCACGGAGCACAGCAGTGACAACAGGAAATGACGCAATACGGCTTACCCCGTCACCACAACGTCCCAACCATTCCTTAATACGGATCAGTCGTCCTGTCCCCTTTTTAGGAAAGTCGCCCCAAAGCATAATGTTTCCACCCCCATGCTTCACAGTGGGTATGGTGTTCTTAGGATGCAACTCAGCATCCCCCCTCCACCCCAAAAAGACGACTAGTGGCGTACCAAAGAGTTATTTTTTTTATCTCATCTGACCACATGACATTCTCCCAATCCTCATCGAGATGCTCTCTGGCAAACTTTAGACGAGCCTGAGCATGTGCTGGCTTAAGCAGGGGGATCTTTTGAGCCCAGCAGGATTTTAATCCATGATGACATAGTGTGTTAATAATAGTAATCTTTGTTACTGTGGTCCCAGCTCTCATCAGGTCTTTTACCTGTTCCCCCTGTGTAGTTCCGGGTTGTTTCCTCACCGTTCTAAAGATCATTTGTACCCCACGAAGTGAGATGTTGCATGGAGCCCCAGGTTGAGGGCGATTGTCAGTGATCTTGTATTTATTCCATTTTCTAATACTTGCTCCAAAAGTTGAACTCTCATCAAGCTGCTTGCCTATTGTAGATCAGCTCATCCCAGTCTTGTGCTGGTGTACAATCTTGTTCCTGGTGTCCTTGGACAGTTCTATGGTCTTGACCTTGGTAGAGGTTGGAATCTGGGTGTTTGAAGGTGTGGACAGGTGTCTTTTTATACAGATAAGTTCAAACAGGTTCCATTAATACAGGTAATGAGTGGAAGATGGAGGAGCTTCTTAAAGAAAAGGTAACGGGTCTGTGAGGAACAGATTTTTTGCTTGTAGGTGCTAAATACTTATTTTCTGAACCGTTATAAATGATCTTAAAATTATACAATATGATTTCCTGGATTCTTTTTTTTTTTTTTTTTTTTTTTTTTTTTACATCCTGTCTCTCATAAAGTGTACCTATGATGAAAATTACAGACCTCTCATCTTTTCAAATGGTACAACTTGCACAATCGATGGCTGCCAAATACTTTTTTGCCCCACTGTACCTACTACATAGCTCAGAACTAGGCCCTGTCCTTTTTTTGTTACTCTATATGTTGGACGTTGAAGTCCATTCTGGCAGTGATCCGTTCTTCTGCTACATCAGTAGTTGATGCAGAGTTGCAGATTTTGACCTTTGCGGTATCATAAAACTGATGGAAATAAAATGATTACGTGCTTTTCTTTCATCTACAGTGGAATTTTATATTCAAACAGTAACATTCAAGTAAGTATTGAAAGTATTTGAATAGTGAGGCACTTGATAAACTTGCAGATGCCTTCATTTGTTCCTTCCCTACCTCTATTTACCATACCCTACAACTTTATTTCTAAAGCACTTAAAAACAACAGCTGACCAAAGTGCTGTTCAAGAAATGGTGGGAAGAGAACAGAAAAAACGGTTCAGCAGGTATAAGTTAATTCATCGGAAACTTTAAAATAGTACAGGTTCATACCATAGTTAAAGATAAAGAAACAGCTGATGACTAGTTCTGGGTTAAAAGCCAAAGAGAAAAAGCATGTTTTTACACGAGTTACAAGAACAGTAACAGATTTACCCTGCCTGACTTCCATCGGCAGATCATTCCATGTTTTAGGAAGCCAAAACTGCAAAGGCTGTGCTTCTTGTGGATTTATAAAATGTGTTCCGGACGATCAAAAGCATCTGGTCAGACGATCTAAGAGCATGTAATGGCATGTAAAGGTGAAGCAGCTCTGACAAATAAGAAGGGGTACAACCATTAAGAGACTTAAAAACAGCTGAAGGAATTTTAAAATTAACTTGAAGCTTCAACCAACGTGCTTCTGTTTGGTTGTACCAGTTAAAAATCATGCAGCAGCATTTTGTACGCATTTGTATTATCTGTCTGAGGGCCGGATTTAATTCAAGGACATGTTGCTGCAGCCTCCTTATCTGTTCTTTGTACCTCCTTGACTGCAGCATGTCACATCCTGGAGTGCTCAGAGGGCTTAGCACAGGAAGTCATCAGCACCATCGGCCAGGCATTTGAGCTGCGTTTCAAACAGTACCTGAAAACCCCCCCCAAACTGGTCACGCCTCATGACAGGTACAGTTCAAAAAGAAAGCAGCAGCTTTTATAATTTCTCAAACACTGTGGGGGTTTCTTCTGTATTAATTTTTTTTGAAACACCCTGTCTCGGTCAGAATGGCTCCGTTTGATGGCTCTGCATGGGAGGAAGAAGATGATGAGGCTGTTCCTCCTCCTCCTGCTGATGTTCCTTACTATAATAACTTTCCTGATAAGCAGCCTCCCCCTGGTGGACTGATTGACATGCGGACCCGTCCAGGAGCAACGCTGGTGAGAATGAATGGATTAGAGGGGGAAGAAAATCTGCTTCTAAATAAATTCCCCACTGGCCTCGTTACAGTACACTGCTTAATAACTTTTATTTTAGTACATTTTTAACTTGCAATCTTGGAAGCTGTGGTAAATGTTGCTATAACCCAGAAAGAATAGATCTGCTACATTTAATTTCTGACCTTTTGCAATTCTTTTAGCAGCCCAAGAGTACATACAGTATTAAGTTTTATGATTGTTTGTGTTTGTAGCCCTACGGGCAGCCTGGTCAGATCGACATTCACAGACAGCCTGTGCCTCCTCTACCAGGTGAGCGCCATCTCTGCCTCTCCATGACTTGCTGTATCTATTATGCTTTTGAATTCAGAAAGAAAAAGACAAGACAGAGCACAAGTTTGTTTTAGCCAAAAAACTGTGGGTATGTTTTTGCAGAGTGTATAAAACATAAAAACATTCTAAGGAGAATGAACTCCTGTTTTTTTTTTTGGTTTGTTTTTTTTAAGTGGGTGCCAAAGAAGGAGCTCGGGAGCTGTTTGACGACCCATCATATGTGAATGTGGAAAAACCCCGACCTCCTGTAGCAGCTAATGGAAATGCTCACAGAGATGCTTTTGACATGAGTAAGTGGGTTCTTTAGTTTGTTGAAAAGTAATTGATTAACTTGATAATTCAAGCTCCAATGCATGGTTATGTGTAATACAGTAGTCCCACAATAGAGCAGCTTGCTGTGAAAGGGGTAAACACTGATATGAATTATTGTAAATGGGATGTGTGGGTTGTTATCAAAACAGGAAAATAACTGGCAATTATGTGTGAAAAATAAAGGTTGTACATTAACAGTGGAAATAGGCTGTCATTCCAGCAGATGCAAACTAAATAGTGAAGCTTCTCCAAAATGAAGCCATGAGGAGAGATATGAGAGTAAATGTAAAAATTGTCAGGCTGCACAAGTTTTTCCCCATTAAAGCCTTAAAATCCATTTGCGTTGTATACAGAATTATGACGGACAGTACAGGAAAAAATCTGGATTGTATTTTCAGATTCAGATATCCATCCATCCATCTTTGTCAGTCCATTGGTCAGGCTCTGTTTTTCTTAACCAACAATTCATGCAACCATCCATTAATCTGTCTAACATCCATCTGTTTATCCACCAGTTTATCTATCTATCTGCCAGTCTATTCATTTCTCACTGATCTGTCCATGCATGTAACAAATCTTCTCTTGATCGTCTTCAGACGGCGCAGCACGATTTTTGACTAACACGGACAGACATAGACATATTACATGCATTCTGGCTGGCTTACACTGACTCTGTTTTCTACCGCGTTCAATTCAAAGTTTTAATTTTCGTTAACAAAGCCCATCACGAACTAGCCCCTTCTTACCTTTCTGAGCTGCTCATCCCCAATATGCCCTCATGCTCATTGAGGTCTGCTGTGACCCCCCTGCTTCTGTATAAACCCAAAATGCACTATAAAACTCGAGGGGAGCGCGCTTTTTCATTTGCTGCCCCAAAACTCTGAAATGAGCTCCCGCTCCACGTGAGGCACGCTCCGTCTTTACTCCGATTTAAATCTCTACTCAAAACCTATTATTTTCATCTAGCATTTGACTGTTGATTCCCTTATTTTGAATTCCCTTATTTTGAATGATCTGTTTTGTATTCTATTTTTCATATTGTTGTTTATATTGAGTTTTATTTTTTCAGTACTTTGGTTAGCTGCCATGCTGTTTTTAAATGTGCTATAGAAATAAATGTGGTATGGTATTTGTGCAACTCTGTCTGTCCTTATATTCATCCATCTGTTTATTTGTCTTTCCATCCGTGCATTGGTTTATCCGCCTGTTTAACTATCATTCATATATCTATAAATCCAGCTTAAAGGGCTGGAGACATTTTTTCTGGATATGATCAGAATCATGAAATTAAAAATGTGTAGAGATCCTGTGTCTGCATCTTGGACCATGTCCTTTTTCTAAAACATCTAATGCAGTTTAATATATGGGTAACTCCAAGCAAAAATTAAGAAAAACTGACAGGGGTTTTAGAATTGTCCAAGGTTACAAAGGTGTTCTTTTATTTTCAAGAACCGCTCGATGATGCTTTGGGAGTGTCTGGACACGGTGGCCCAACATCAGTAGTGGTTCCGCCCTCGCTGGTGCAACAGTTGCAGAACGAAATCTGGTTCCATGGTAGTCTGAGTCGAAAAGAAGCAGAGAGACTGTTGACCCAAGATGGAGACTTCCTGGTGCGAGAGTCTGGGACCACTCCCGGGCAGTATGTCCTCACGGGACAGCAGGGGGGTCAGCCCAAGCATCTGCTTCTTGTCGACCCAGAGGGAGTGGTAAGTTTGGGAGGATAAAGAAGCATTACGTTTTAGCTGGATACAGTGGTGTTGATGGTAACGCATAATGTTTCTCTCCATTAGGTGCGCACCAAAGACCACCGGTTTGGAAGCGTCAGCCACCTGATCAGCTACCACATGGACAACAGACTTCCCATTGTGTCTGCCGGGAGCGAAGTGTTCCTGCAGCAGCCAGTGGAGCGCAGGGCCTGAAGCTACACACACCAATGAAATAGTCCACCAAAAATAAGACTCTTACTCCCTCTCCAAATCCACACAACATACTCCCAAAATCATATGCTTTGATACACACAGCAACACTACACACAGCTCTCCCATGGGAGGTCATATGATAACAGAAGAGCCAAAAAATTCCAATATATCACCGGTTTCTCAGCAAAAAACAAGAAATCACCTTCTTATTGCTGTTGCCACATCTCCTGCCAAACTGACTTTCGGTCTCTTATAAAGCCTATGAACGGTCAGACCCGTCCAACTAACACAGAGACGCACTGCTGCATTTTCTCAGCCTACTGTGACGCAGGGAGGAGCCCTTTACCAAGATCAAAACAGGGCAGAAAACAGATGCAATTCTTTCTCTTTTTAAAATGCATTTAAGAGGAGAAAAACGGGACTGCTTAAGAATACATGGAATTGTGTTCTAAAATTGTTGAACTGTAGAGGAACGTTAACAGACTTTGACCGAGATTGTTGGTGTCTTCACTTAGGAAGTGATGTAATTCCTTCTAAGAGCATCGCTGGAGCAATTTAGTCAGGGGGGGCATAAACCAGATGGTTTCAGAGACTTAACTGAGTTCAACTCACCATTCAAGTCTCACTGGAGAAGTAAATATGAGAAGATTCTGGCGGGTGAATATGCATACATGAGTCTGCAACCTATGTTATCAGGAGCGCCGCCCCACCTTCAATCACTCCTATTTGAGAACTTTGGACCTTGGAGGACAGCCTGTATGCAAAAGCTCTGCTAAAGACCATAAAATCCTTTTATTCTGTTTTGTGTACGTTTTTCTGTTTTCATAAGTCAAGTAACTTACTGGACATATGGAGTACAAGAAGATTACAACAGCTGGATCTCCCTAACTGTTTTGCACACACATACATATGTATATACACACCTTTACACACCACACACACTCATGTCACGCCAAAGATCATAAACTTGGTTGCTATTAGCAAAATAAAAAGGAAGCCATGACTATTAGCAGTTATGTGCAGGCATGGGCCGGTTTTAGATTCTTATGGCATTAAACTAAAAAATGTTAACCCCAAAAAAATTTAAACAACTTTATATGATCTCATTCCGTTTATTTACCACAAATCAAAAGTTATTCCTGCTGCTCTCAAAATAAAAATATACGATATTGGTTGTTACAGTTAAAATGATGTGAAAACATTTTTATTGCTGAAATAGGGAAAGTATGGCATGCTGAATTTAGTATCTTTTTGCTCAGAAAATTACATTTTGCAGATCAGCTCTTTGCAGATAGTAACACACATATTACAAGCTAGTTAGGCTGTTTGCACAGTCAGATACTTTCTAAACATGCTGCTTGTAGCTATTAGATTACCTTCATAAGACTTGTGGGGGTTCACTTACAACTGAATTTGTGAAGTGTAGCCCCCCTTTTTTTCTTTTTTTTAAATCTGCTTTTTGCTGCTCTATGCTCCACACATCTGGGAAAAAAACTACTTTCACTTCAATACTTTCTTTAAATGAGGTGCCAGGAAAGTTAAACTGCAGAAACAACATAGTGGGGGGTGGGGGGGAGTCACTTTTGAAACTAGCATTTAGGATTTTGGCATAACTTGATACCGGTAAGCATTGAAAATATGTTCAACCAGACAAATAATAATTTCTTGCAAGCATGAGAAAGACTAATCTCCATTTTATTCAGTCAGCTGGTTGGCAGTGTGCAGCAACAGTTGGAGTGGCATCGGTGTTTTGCTAATCTCTGTGCTACCAACAGCTGGAAAAAACTATGGCAACTAATGTACCATAAATCGTAGAAACACCATAACAGCTTTTTTTTGTAACCATTTGAACTCCATCGTGCAGTCAGGTGAGAGAGGGGCAGAAAATTCCAGTCACTCCCAACGTTTTCTCTGGCATTTCATTCAAAGGACTTCAAACCATAGGAATGAAGTGACGGGAATTTCTAGCAGATTTCTAACCATACTCTGTACACCTTGGTCCACCTGAATACTGGTAACCGGCCCATGCCTAGTTGTCATAATCATTTTAAATTGGGCTTGTTTTCTAGTGGAGAGAGAAATAGAAGGGATTGTGCCTGAATCTGGCATCAAAGAGGACAGTTTTGAAGTACACTGATGTCAGCCACAGAGAAATAAATAGTGAATTTTGAGAATCATTGAGGTTGCTTTTCAATAACTCTTTGGTGTGTGTTTGCATTGACAATCTATGGGTTAGATCTTCAGAGTAAAAGCAAAGATGAGAAAAGCTCGGCAGTCTTTAAGCCAGAGCATTTTGCTTGCAGAAAATAATGCAGAGTTTTGTTGTGTAATATCAAGAAATCATCATTTCAACAAAATCCTTGTATGAAAAAGTGGCTCTATATGACTATAATGTTTTTGAAGCATCGTCGATCTTCAGTGTGCTATTTTCAAACATGCAAGGATACGAAAGGGGGAAGTTGACGCTTTTTCTTCTCCCCTCAGTTCATGGTGTTATATCTTTGCGACTGTGCCTTGTTTCCTCAATGCAGTCGTGTTATTTCAATGCAGTCACCTTATGTACTTAATTCAGATGTAGTCAACTGCAGGAGAATCTCTGTTTAGCAAAAACTCTGCAAAAGCAACACCCTGGCAACGACAACACGCGGCTCCAGTGATGGCAATCTCCTCTGATGCACATTCCTGCATTCAGCTTTTAGTCACAGATACTTGATGTCACCATTGGGGGGGAGGGTGTGTATATTTCTTGATCACCTGTAAATAACATAAATTTTAGAGTGATCAGCTTGATTATTTCTATTGTGTATTTAATTATTTGCTGAGTAACACAAACTGTACAACATTAAGGTTGTTCATTTTAGAATGTCAGAGAGGTTTAAACCAAAATGTTGAAATGTGAGACGGGACCTTTCTGTCACATGTGATCAAACATGCGCGCATACCGGAGTGGCAACTGTTCGGATGGGTTAGAAATAGAAAAACCAGAGAGGAGCTCTGTTATTACTCTGTGTGTGCATGTTGTGCTGGAATAGTCACCTAACTCTCTGTATCATTAGTGAACTGGTCCTGTGTTATTGTTCATCACAGTTGCCTTTGTTGCATGAAAATCTGTTTTTAAAAAGATGTTTTAATGCTTGCAGCAGTGATGGTGTTGTTGATGCTGTTTATGATTTTAAGCCAAAGGTTCCTTTTGAATAGTGTGCAAAGACTGGTTTGTACTTTATATTTTCTTTTCATTGTTTTCATTTTTATTGGGAAACATGTCTGTTTACACCACCTGTAACTGAAAAATATAGATTGCATTTATAAATATATATATACATCATTCATCTTTGTGGGTTGTAGTTTATACTTTACTTAATTTTGTTAATTTATTGGCCTAAATTTCTTTGAGTTGAAATCAAAACGACAAAGTATCCTGTTTATATAAGCTATTTTGAACTATATTCAGTATTATTTACCAAAAACATCATGTAATTATTTCGGCCTCATCTTAGCAATCTTTCTCACAATTATAAAAACAAGCACAAGAAGGTTTTGTTGTTCAGGATTAATATTTACTTCAAAGATAACACTTAATCTAAGGAGAATCATTAGAAGCCAGTAATCTGTGCAATTAAATTTATTTTATTCCCAAGGTACTTGAGCAGAAAGCAATACAAAAGCAAAGGTGCTGTACTAATTTTATGCTCCTTGTGAAAGGAACGCTTTCTGATGAGGGAACTCACTATTAAAAATATTGACAGATTTGGAATGATCTTTAAGTACCAGAACAACCATTTGCTTGCATTTCTGCTCAGGCTGTTCATCCACTTTCATCTCACCAGGCTGGAGGCCTAGTTTGCTTTTCTGCTTCAACGGCTCCCTCTGAAACAGTGGAGTTTTGAATGTGTGGACTTTCTTAATCTGGATCATTTGTGGGACCAATAATAAGGATCACAGATTTTAATGAGACCCAACATCGGACAAGTGTAGCATTTTGGTAAAAATTGAAAAAATTTGTCTAGATCTCTGTCAAGCAAAACCTTTATGGGATCTAAGGTTCGGTCCGTCTCCAAGCCCGGCTCTCAGCAACATTTGCTCCCAGGAGAGGAATCCTCACCAAATGCTGATCATCCAATAAGAGTTGGTTTACGACTAACACAGGAGTGTTGTCATGTTAGACAACCAATTAAAACTAATTTAGTAATTCATTCACTTTGAGAGACAAAGTGTCAAGATACTGTGGACATATCTCACAATTGATGCTGTTTTTACATTAGTATGTTTAAATTGTGATCATTCCATCGAATAAAAACAGGTTCAGATTCAAGGTTTTAATCAATCAGTATATGAAGTTACAACTGTTCGAGGTTTATTTCAAAGTTCTCTGAATTTTTAAATCGGCTAAAAACCATATCAGAAAAAGTTGGAATGTATTGAAAGCCACTCATAAAAAAACTCAAATGTTCCTATTTTGGAGATCTCATGAAGCCTTTTGGCAAGAATATCAGGCTATTTTGGCGACAGTAAAGACATTTTGAATAGCCTGGAAAGAAGCCATTTTTGAAGGGTCAAATCTGAGGTGTATAAGTGCACCACAACACACTGCTAGAATAAATGTATGAAGGTCCAATATACATTTTCCCAAACAAAGGGTGCGATGTGGGTGGCGAGTTACTGGACCTTTCCCATTTGTTAGCAGAAGCTGTGACAGTGGGGTATCCCACACAGTTTTTGTATGGGGAATGAACACACACGAGTGTTTCACTGCAAAGGTAAACAATGATTGAAAGCAGAAGAGGGGAAGAGAAAATCCTGGATGTGAATGGAAGCGGCTGCAGTTTGGACATGAGGTTATAAGTAGAGGCTACTACTGGGGGGGGGGGGCAACCTGTAAGGCATCATTGTACACATACTATTACTGACAGTGGTGACCTTCTCCTCTGCATTAATACTGCTTCCCAAGCGATGCATCCCCAGCGTCCTCTTCCCCAGGCCATGCCCTCGTCATCTTTGGGGCAGCACCTGCGGGACATGACTATGGGTCTTGGAAGGGGCAAGAACATTCTGGGAGGAAACGTTGCCTATGGTTTCATCCAGTCAGTTAAGGAGTGCCTTTATTTCCTCCTCTGCTGTTGGTGTATCAAGGAGATCCTCGACTGAAAGACTGAAAGACAGAAGGTTTAAACATTTATTTGACATATTTGTCAGTTGCTCTGTGCAATGCCGTTTCAGTCTGCATTTGGTTGGAGCACATGAGGAACATTCTTGGAAAAGCTGTGGTGGTGAGTATTTTCTTGTTTTACAATTGTGCACTTACAATTTATTTATATATATATATATATATATAGAGAGATATATAGATACATAAATATATAGATATAGAGATAGAGATATATATAGAGATATATATATATCTCTCTCTCTCTCTCTCTCTCTCTCTCTATATATATATATATATATATATATATATATAGATATAGATATCTATATCTATATATGAGATATAGATATATATATCTATAGATATATAGAGATATCTATAGATATATATATAGATATATATATATATATTAATTAGTGTGTGTATATGTATATGTTTAGATCACTAAACAAAACCATTCATTTTTCCTGATGGCAATAATTCAAGTCCGCTTGTTTCTGTTTTAGTGTCCCTTGGATGCCCATTTTGATGTTTTAGGAATCATGCTTCAGATTGCTGGTTCACTGGGTTCAAGATTTTCGAGCATGGTTCTGAAGATCTGGGATTTCTTGGAATATGCTAACCTGATTTTTCCTTGATGTGGCAATAAATAAACTAAATATTTCTACCTTCATATCTTGATTCTTTTTTATTTCTTTGATAGTTAAAATATGCTATATGGACTACTGACTTTTATGTCCAACAATTTAGTGCAGGTTTGAGTGTCAAAAACGTTGTGGCGAGAAGTCTAAAATTTGATCAAAAAAACAGTCTAAAGGATGTTGAGTTGTCCCTGTAATGGAAGAATTAATTGATCGGTATTTTCCAGGATTTAAAGTTGATTTGCAATCAAAGCTAAGAAAATCAACTAAAATGGAAATATAAGAGTGCTCAATAGGAGCTGGGCAATCAATGCAATCCAGAAGTAAATGTTATATTAATCAACCTAATTTCTAATGATGACCTAAATAAAAATATCCAAAGTAAAAAACAATGAAACAAGCAAAATGCTTATTTGCTCATTGATTGTAAGAGGATATAAACATTTATGGAATTCTTCAATGTGCAGCACCTTTATACCCCTTTGATATTTTACAGTCTTGCCTGCTAGAGCCTGATGTTTTATCCATTCTTCTTTACAGAATAACTAAAGCTCAGATTGGAGTGTCTGTTAATATCGGTCTGCAAGGTTCGATTTGATTTAGCTGTTGAGTTTGACTCAGCCAATCTAACACAATAAAATCATTTGATCTAGAGTTGTTGCCCTGCTAGAGGATGACCCTCCCGCCTAAGTCTCAAGAGTTTTCCAACTCTGACCAGCTTCCCTGTCCCTGCTAAAGAAAAGAACACAGCATGATGCTGCTCCCACTATGTTTCAGAGTCAGGATGGTGTGTTCAAGTTGATGTATCAGGGGCAAAATTTTGATTTGGTCTTGTGTGCCAAAGAACCTTTTTTCCTACTTGTGGTTGCCAAGACCCTATGTGACTTGTAGCAAACTGGAAACTGAAATTCTTATGACTGACTAATACTAACGGCATTTTTCATGACAACAGATTGCTCCACCTGAGCTGTGAATCTCTGCACCTCATCCAGAGTTACTAAGGGTCATCTTGACTGCTTTTTAAATTAATGCTCTTGTCCTGGCAGGTTTTGAGTTGTCATGTTCTTTCCATTTTTGAATGATCAATGGATTAAACAGTGCTCCATTGGATGTCTAAAGCCTGGAATGTTGTTCTATAACCCTAATCCAAGAACTCTATCCCCAAAGGCTATCAGCTAAATGCATGCCACACTTTTTAGATTATGTTTGTTGTTAAAAAAAATTTAAACTTGTAATCTTACTTCCTTTTTTATAATTTTGTACTGGTTTTAATGCATATTAAATAAAATCCTAATCACATTTCCTTAAGTTTGTGGTAGTAACTTTGGAGATATGTCTAGAATTACAAAACTCTTATTAGATTTTTCTTTGTTCAACTTCAGTTACTCACAAATACTTTAGCACCAAATATACCACTATACCTAACATGACGAAATGTAGTTTCACAGTATCCACGCCAATCTGTCAATCAACCTATAAATGTGTTTTTCGAGGAAAACTAAAACTTACCTTTCATTGGTTTAGCCATGTGACAAAGGGGCGGGATCAGAGCGACCTCTGAGTATGATTGGTCCATTCGCGTGTCGCTAATTAAGTTCAGGCGGCACACTGTAAATTCCTAAGTTGGATGGAAAGAGACTGAACAGCCTGCAGTTTCTGTCACATTCTCCGGGGCCTGGAGTAAAGTTACCCAACACGGTAGGAGCAACGTGAATTTGAGCACTTCTTGCTCGTTTTTTGTTTGTTTACTTTATCCTCCAAAGAGCTGTCGAACATTACTCTTCTTCACACGGCACCGCCTACGTCGTTTCACGTTTTCCTGGTCGCTTGCTTCTGAAGGAAAACCTGTTTGTAACTCTTTGAAGCTACAGCGTTAAAAGAACAAGATGGTTGTTACTTTTGGTTCTCATCCAAAGTGTTGAAATGATACAAGCCTTTGTCACATTTAAAAAATATATATATCCTCGGTTTTTAGCTTTTATTAGGCTTGAGCCATCATTGACATTTCCTGGCTCATCCGGTGATTGAGGCTATTATCTGCGTATGATGAATGCATATCATGGCTGCTTTGCATGTGAGCCTTCGAGCTCAAGTTGCTTTTAGTTTTCTGCTTCGCTGTAGCCCTTAAATGCACATCCTGTTGTCATCTAAGCTCTTGACCTTTTTTGGTAATTTTTTTCCCCAGGAGACGGCAGATAAATTCTAATGCTGGGAAAGTTAAGGGCCTGTTTGCATGTTTTATTTAAAGGGGAAAAAACCCATATGTCATCTGTGCACGTTGCACACAATACATGCATGGAGCTACAAAGACTTGTGTTTATTTGAAGAAGTAAAGGGACATCAGACAAAGTTGGAAGTACCTGCAAAAAAAAGCAAAGGGAATGCTATTCCGTGGCAGAGAGAATGCATTTGACTTTCAACTCTTAAAAATGTAGAATAAAGATGCATTTTCTCTAAAAACATCAAGCTTTATGGTGCATGCAGTTCAATCCTTTTAAAACTGTCCTTGGACAACACTGCTGGCTCTGTTGCATTCCCTGTGGCAATCTTCTCTCCTTTCTTTCTGTCTCTAGCCAATCTCACAGCAGCTAAATTTAGCCACCATCTATTTAAACCATTCCACTATATGCTCCACAATGCTCCTTGTGGGGCCTGAGGCTAGATCCGGCAGACTTCTCTCGGGAGGAACTGGATTAGGAGACCTAAATTGCGGTGCTGGGAGAAAATTTAATTTGGGGAATGAAGTGTGTCATTATCCTGCCAGTGTGGGCATAAGTGAGGTGTCTCTGCATTGATAGATCATAGTCGGGTGACGTGTTAAAGAAGTGGTCGTGTAGAAGAGCTATTATCCTATTCTGTTAGAATTTAGCCTGAAAGTTACGTGTTTCTATTGAAATCCCATTCTCTTTGTTTCCTCAAAAATACAGTTTACAGTCCAAATCTGCCACTTAGTAGACATCTATTGAACAGACCGATAAATTTGAAATGAAAAGCGTCTTTACCCTCTATCTTCAGAATAGTGAGGGCCTTAGTTACCCGAGTCTGTGCCAAAACATTTGTCTGCTAGTCAAAAGCCAGGGTGCCCACAAGGCCTCCTGTGCTCACAAACTACTAATGAAGAACCAAATCCTCCTAAAGCAAGACTTCCTGCACACACACACACACATCCACACACAAGCCCAGTTTCAATAAATGTTTGTAACACTTTACAGTAGGTCCTATGTTAGTAGAATGGGTGAGGCTGAATAGCAGAGGCTCAAATCCAAATCCTGTGCATGTGTAAACAGATGCAAATGTCTTAAAGCTGCAGGGTACACAAGGTTTGTCCTACTTGTAAATCATCTAGCTCTTCAGCAAATGTTTATGAATAATAATTTCTATGCACTCTTATTCTTTCATGGTTGACAAGCTTTGCAATAGTCATGTTTGAAGTGAGATTCCAATGAAAAATTAACAAAAAAAGTGAAACGGCATCTCTTCAAACAGGCTTTATGATCATCCTTTAATTGGTTTGATCGCTAGTAGTACAGTTTTTACATGTTTTTTTGGGCTTGTACACACATTAACTCCGTTTTTATATATATTTTTTGTTGCTCGATTCTCTTTTACATCTCAGAAATAAATGCATCTCAGGTTTAAAAAGTTAATTTAATTATTTTAGTTCAGTCAGTAACGTGGCGTGACACGGAGGTGATCAGCCTGTGGTTCTACTGAGTTGTTTCCCAAGCCCAGGTTGCTGTGATGGCGACCTTCAGGTCGTCTTTGTTGTTGACTCTGGGTTTCTCTCGTCTTCCTCTTAACAATATCTCATAGATTCTCTGTGTGGAGTTTATGTAAGGTGCTTTTTGTGCCCAAACAAGCACAGTGGCACCACAGTCATTAAAGCAGGTATCGGTACTTTTGGAAGTGTGGACAGGAGCCAAGTCTTGTTGGAAAACAAAATAGAGCTTGTCAGCTGAAGGAGGCATGATGTGCTCTAAGATATCCAAGGAAATGGTTGTGCTGATTTTCAGATTAGTTAAAACACAGTGGACCAACACCAGTAGATGACATCACCGACTGTGGGAACTTCACATTGGACCTCAAACAATTTAGTTTCTGTGCTTCTCCACTCTTCCTCCTGTCTACGGCCTTGATATTGAAAGGTAAAATTTCCTTTCATATAAAAAGAGGATGTTGGACCAAAAAGCGACAGTCTTCATCATTTTTTTTTTTGCTAGCCCTGGTAAAATGCTTCTGATATGCTGGTCCAGGATCAGTTTTAACTCAATGAATTTGACTGTTACACCTCATGTCCTGGATAGGCCTGTGTGTGGTAGGTCGTGGAAAGACCAACTCCAGCTACACTCTCCCTGACTTGCCAGTCTCCCCCAAACTGTTAAATGATTCTTCTTTAGAGTCCTCTCACACTGGCAGTTATCCATGTTTCTTTTGTACCCTTGAGTATCCTACTTTTTCCTTCCAATCAACTTTCCATTAACATGTTTGAATGCAGAACTCTGTGAATGGTCTGCTTCTATTGTGGCTTACCTTCCTTGCACAATATATCAAAATTATTAACATTGTACACAATCTCAATATCACGAACAACCACTTGTAAAATATTAATGTTTGTTGCAGTCCATTTTCTGCTGCAGTTGGCAGTGCATCAGAACATGCTCTTGTGGGGCAATAAGATGCTACAGCTAAGTTGTTTCTTTCCCTAACTAGGGATGTAGTCAAATAGAACTATTTAAAACAAAACAAAAAACATGCGTTTGTGATGGAAACATTGAATTTCTTGTTTTATTTCCAGTGGCTGGATAAGCTACTCTCTATTTTAGGTCTTTTTCTACAAAGAACCCAAAAAAGACAGACAGTAACACAGTTTAGTTTGGGTATTTATTCATGTATTACAAGTCATTGCAACATTTACCAATAATTTTGCTTATTAATTGTTTTCCTAATATTGTGTAGCCATACTTATTAGGATTACACTCTGCTGGACAGTTTTCAGGCCAGCATACTTTCCCATAATGCTGTAGGCCACATGAGAGTATTTCTGTATTAATCTTTTTCAAAATAGTCTTATTTTTGTGTTAAAACAGTCTTTTGTGTTTTCTGAGAAAGTTAATTGTTGTTTTCTTTAAATGGACTATATAAACACAAAAGATATCAAACTATGTGTAATGAGTCTCTATAGTGACACTTTTTCAGTTGAATTACGAATCTTAAATTGATAATTTATTGAGCTGTACCTCTAAATGCATATTTGATCTAAGCCAAAATCAGATCCCAGCAATAAAAAACCATTTCCTTGGATAAAAAACTAATATCAACCAGGTTATTAGTTAGGTACTGTTTATAGAACACTTCAAACATGATCACTGCCTGTTTTTAAGGCATTCTGGAGGTGTAGGTGAGTCATTGTTCCTCAGAGAAAATGTAATTTAGTGGAAGTTGTGCGTAAATGAATGCCTCAGCAATGGTTCTTTAGAGATCAAATCAGATTTTTGTGTGGTTAACATAATTTGTAGGAACCAAAAAAAATTCTGAATGTTTGTAACCTTTTGAGCTGAAAGCCACCTCATACTTTCAACCAGAGCACCTGTTATGAAGTGAAATAAAATTCTTAACCTTATCAACATGCAAGGACAAGAGAATTGCCCTTCATGTTCAAACTGAAGTACAGAGTGAGGGGAAGAGGTTATACAAGAAGCTGCATTATTTTCACAGCAGGTGTAGTGATCCAGTGACAGAAAACCACCCAAGCTGACTCCAGAGATTTGCAATGTAGCATACGAACTTATGTAGAAAGAGATTACCTCTTATTTTAATAAATCCTATTCATATTTATCTAAAGAATCAGAAGAGATGGACCTCTACATCATCAGCCTCAAAGATGTAAAAAAGCTGCATCTGTTTAGATGAACTCGCTGAGCCTTCAAGCTGACTCATTTTCAAAACTGCTTACTCTTTGTTTTTTTTTCCCTGTTTTTTTTCTTTAAAAAAAAAAAAAGAAAAGGCGTTGTTTTCCTAGGACACACATTTGTGCCCAGACAGGCCCAAACATTCAGTTCTAGGTTATTTTTCTTCATCCCTCCTGTAATGGTAATATAGAAAAAAACCCACCCGGTTATTATTAATGTCACAGCTGCCATATAACTCCTGACCAGAGGAATGGAATCTCAAGGTTAACATCAGACTCTTATGAAATGGCTTTTTTTTCTATTTAGTAAAGCCAATAAAACTTTCAGCTTTATTCTTTATATCAGAGTTCCTGCGCTGGATTGGAAATTTAATTGGACTATTTTCCAGGTCTAAAGAAGGATGGAAGAAGTAAAATAGTATAGTATCCAAATTTTATAATCGTTTCATCTCATTAATTAACCTGCCCATTAATCTGTTCTCACATCATTTCATCTGTCAATCTATCGATCGATCCCCTTTGTTTATCTATCAATCAATCCATCAGTTTTTTTCCGTGTTTGTCCATCCATTTCTATCCTCTATTTCTTTCTTTCTGACCTTTCAGCCATATGGTCATCTTTCATTTATCCATTCATCCATCCAGCCATTCTTGTGTTGATACATCTTTTTCCTTCCAGTGTCTTCAATTTGAAGGTTTCATACTTAAAGACTGAGAGCTCTTGAAATATCTTCTATCAATTCATGATGAACTTTAGTTTTTATACTTGAAAACGGGTTAAATAATACAGATCTAGCAATTTGGAAGTATGAAATGTGAATGTGTAGGCATTCTATTGTGTGTGCTTCTTTTCTTGTGGGTTTGTCAGTAAAGACAGGGGTCAACTTCTTCTTGTACCTACAAGTGGAGGGAAAAAGGATGAACTCCTGACAGAGTCGGTATAAAGAAACAGAAGAGCACTGGGCTGTCCTCACTTTCCACTCACTTCCTTTCGTGGAACTATTACTAATCACAAGATTTGTTTTCAATGCTGCTTTTGTGTTGCAGGCGACGGGCAAAGCCTCTGCGGGGGCCATGTCTGGGGGTGGTGCTGCCAACAACAGTTGGACCATCCTCACATCTGAGGTATGATCACTTTGAAATGTGATGTAGTCATGCATGACCCTATTAAGCATGTCTTCTAAAAAAGAAAGCTTTGTCCCAGTTAATTTTTCTTTCAGGTCACCTGAATTTAAAATCGGTTTGTGTCATAATGTAAAATATAATAAAATGTGTTTCTCTGTACATACATTCTGGATTTCCCTTATACAATGAATTTTCGATAGATTTTTTATAAAATGGAAATGT
This sequence comes from Valencia hispanica, assembly GCA_963556495.2. Lineage (NCBI taxonomy): Eukaryota > Metazoa > Chordata > Actinopteri > Cyprinodontiformes > Valenciidae > Valencia > Valencia hispanica. Next base: position 23,883,509 of record OY747710.1, read on the forward strand.
CTTTGTTTTCTAATGGAGTTTTTGATAATCATAGGAGACAGCTGCTGAAACCCTGAGGCCCTTTGCAGACGGAACAAAGCAGCATGAAGAAAGCCATACACCTGCCGCAGGTCTTCTTACAGCATACTTAATTTGTGACTTTTTTTAACACCCCTCAAAAACATTCCTGTCTAATTTTCCACAATCAGCCTGCTTGAGTTCACAGCCGTTAGAGAATCTGATTACCCCGGTATAAAGTTTTGCTCTTTATCTTTTTTTGTCTGTTAAGGCTCTCTAGAAAATAAGGTGATAGAGGTACATATAGACTCTCAGATGAGCCTTGTTTTTCTTGTAAAAGAACTAGAAAAGTATGTTTCTGACTAAAAAGATTTGGACACCCTATCAAAGCTTTTGTTTCTTTGTTTAACATACCTTCATTAAGACGTTTGTTGTAGCCATCTACCAATCTCAGAGGAACGTTTGCCCCACTCCTCACTTTTAGCTGCTAGATGTTTTAGGGTTTTCTTTTAGACACCCCAGATTCATGGTGGTTTTATTGGTATGTTTTGGGTCATTGTCATGTTGCAGGGTCCAGTTCTACTTCAGCTTTAATATTTTTTACAGATGTTCCTACATTTTCCTCAAGCACTCTTTGATGCAAACTATAATTCATAGTGGATTCTGTTCTGACGAGCTGGCCTGGTTCTGCTGCAGCTAAACCATGTTACTTTCAGCTCCATGCTTCTCAGATAATATCAGATTCACTTCTAGAATGCTGTATATGCTGTATTTGGTTCATGCCAAAGCATGTCCTTTGTTCTGTTGTCCAAAAAGTGCTACCTAGACACTCATTTGTCCAAGATGAGATGCTCATGAAGAACTTTTAGGGTTTGGGGAGACTGTTTATAGCATGTTACAGTCAGTATACAGAGTGAACTTTAGTGGGAAGTCTGGCTTCAACATGTTGGCAACAGTTTCAGGTATCCTCCACTTTTTTTTTTTACTTTTCATGAGCTTCTGCAGTCTATTTCTGAAAGCAACCCTTAGAACCTTTACACTCTCGCCATGTTATTCACTCTTACTTCAACAGTCAGCAGAAGTTTAAACTGGGGAAATCTTTAAATGCTGAGTATTAATCATCTCGTGTGCACCTGGGGTCACATTTATAAAACTTTGTATAGAATCTTTACTAAAACCTTACTTAAGCTCAGCAATTTTTTTTTTTACTTGCACCTAGTAAGTTTCCGATCTATCAAACTTGGAGTACGCACAGCTGCACGCACTTTCTGCTTTATAAATCCCACTCTTCCTAGAAATGTGCGCAGTTGTTTTTGGATCATATCCCGCCTCCTACACACCCACTTTCTCCCATAAACGGTCTATGCAAAGTGTCTAGTGAATATTCTACATCGACTTAAGCCAGCTAATATGGGGCGTTTCACGGGTAACCATGGCAATCGAGAGGCGGAGAAAGTAATTCCACAGAGACAGCTGCAGTCTCGTAGAGGCACGGAAAACTGTTTTATTTCAATCAATCACTGCTTTACTCAGCCGAATGCAGCAAAAGTGCTTTACAGTAAAAGACAAAAATACAGTTGCAAAAAGAAAATGTGTGACAAGAAGAGAGTAAAAAGATTAAAAAATTTAATAATAAAAGCAGCACAAGCAATAAAAAAGATAAGACCAATAAAGTTTCAATTAGGCCTATATGATTACTTCTGGTAGCAACAATAAGACTGGAATTTATTAAAACAAATAAAACTAGATATTTAAAACCTGACAGAAAAGGTGCGTTTTAAGTCTACTTTTAAAAAGTATCATTCTTGCAAAATATTGATTTGGGGTCACAAACAAACGGAAGAGCTGCAAGTGACGCAGCGTTGATGCAGCAGCGTTCCTGATATAAATAAGAAGAATGGGGGACGGGGTGCACGGTTCCAGTAGATCTAACACCGGGTCCAGTTCAGCACATGGATCTAATAGGACTGCTTTAAGGAATCTACGCCGGGCCCCCTATCCAGATGCTTCCAGTGGCGTGATCTTTAATGAGCGCCAGCATCCATTGTGCATTATTATGCAGGGGACGCTGCAGTATTCCTACTTCACACAATTAATTCATCAATAAGTGTAATTTCTATATAATCTGAATAGATAAATACATATGAACATACTGTGATAAAATTCTTATGTGCAACATATTTTCATTCTGATTTTTATTTTCAGTTCAGAGATGGGATTGGGGGGGGGGTGTGACTGCTGGTTGTGTGTCTGTGTGCGCAAAGCTCTTCAAGTTTGAAATTGTGGCTTAAATTCACATGTTTGCCATTTCTCCTGCTGCGCTGTCAGTGTCCTCTGTGTCCACAGAGTGCGTAAGCAAGATCCTTAGTGTGCTTAAAGTTGCGCACATTTTTCCTTTTAACATTTTTTGTGGCAGGAAGCACATTTTTCCGTCACCCTTTTTTCTATAAATCCCAAACTTTGCGTAGAAAGTTGCTTACTAAGTTTTCAGACCCCGTTTTGTGCGTAAGCAAGCTTTATTTTTTTATTTTTATTTTTTAACGTGTCCTGTTTGGCAGTGTGGAGCTCAGAATTGGTGTCTGAGTACCAAGTAGAAGCCCAACAGATTTACTTTCACAAGCGGAGCAGTACAGCTTTTGCTATAGTACTCCATTTGATATATGAGTGAAAAATCTTTATTATGAATTGCTGGGGGTTTTATTTCCTGATGTTATGGACACGGAGATGGAAAATTAAGGGAAAGAAAGAAGATGAAGAAGAGAGGTAGGAAACAAAATGTCATGAGAGAGGGTGAGTTGAAAATACAAGAGAGGAAAGGGAACAAAGAAACAAAGGAAAACATTGAAGTCTGCCTCCATACCCACAGGACGGCAGAGAGAGGGGAAAAAACCAAACAAAACACGAAAAAGGAACATTGACGAAACAAACCTAACATAAAAGAACTACACAACCACATCACACAAGAATGGATATAAAAATACAACAACAATGTCACAGAAAAACTCATGGTACCGATCAATCAAGCTCTAGTAATGATAACCTCAGCCCAAGATTATATCTGTAAACACCAGAGACCCCACCTCTATGTGTGTGTGTGAGCATGCTGGTGCATATAAGGTTTCTCCGTAAGAGTGTTGGATAGCTGGTGTGAGCAGGCATCAATCCGTCTCCAAGGAGTCGATGCAGACATGAAGGAGATCGGAGCCAAGACGTCCAAAGGACCCCCAGAGCCCCAGGCGGACCCGGGCAGGGCCGACCGCATCCCCCCAGAGAGGAGCAAAGGAGAACCCCATGGGAACGTCCAGCGGCTACTATGCAGGGGCCCGGGGGGCAGCAGTGACGAGCCCACGGGCCCCGCCGGCAACCAGCCGCGCCAGGGCGGGCCGGTCCATGGACTGGGAGAGCCGGGGCCTGGGGGCGCCCCACCCCCCAGCAGAGACCCGACAAGGGACCGCCCGACGAGGGAACGGAACGAGCCCTCAGCGCCGATTAAACATCGCTGCAGTCCTGGGGAAGCTTCTACACCTGGCATACAGCAAGTCCTGAATGGTGAACGATCCTCTGCCCAGCGCAAACATCTGCCTGCAGACCCGCCGCCCACCACACTCATCATCGGTGACTCTATCATCAAAAATGTGAGGATGAGAGGAGCCCTTACACTGTTTCCCTGGAGCCAATGTCACGGACATTACCGAACAGATCCTGCAGCTCATTGATCATCACAAATCTGTGAGTAAAGTTATGATCCATGCTGACACCAATGACATTTATAAACAGCAGTCTGAGCTCCTGAAGCTTGATTTTATTCACCTTTTTAATCTTCTAGAAAACACACGTCTCTGTTTTTATTTCTGGCCCCACTCCCACTATCGGCAGAGGAATTGGCCGTTTTAGCAGACTTTAATCCCTTAATACTTGGCTCTCCTCCATCACCCCCGTTCACAATATTGGTTTTATAGACAATTTTTAAATTTTTTGGGGCAGGAAGCACCTGTTTGGACCAGGTGGGCTCCATCTAAATAGACAAGGCACTTGTACACTGACACTGACATACCCCCCCGTCAACTACACTGGCCACAGCTGCCCCTGCCCTCTCTGATTCCTCCGCCACATCCTGATGTGCAAATGGTCCCTGCTCCTATGAACTCACCCCTGATTTTAACAGTAACTCACATACTGGACTTGGACCTTGTTCTACCTCATTCATACCAGTTATTATCAGCAGAGAGCGGACTAAAAATCATAAACCGAACAAATGCAATCCAAATAATCTCAAAAAGTTGCCAAAAGCCCCACTTTCAGTAAATCATACCGTCCCTCCATCTCCAATCACTATTAATATGGCACTTTTTAATGTTCGCTCTCTGCTGAACAAAACTTTTATTATAAATCATCTGATTTTAGACCATAATCTTCATTGTTTATTTTTAACAGAATGTTGGCTGAGTGCAGATGCCCCTGTTGTTCTTACAGAGGCCTCCCCACCTAATTTTAACTTTTAAGTAGCAAAAGGGGAGGCGGAACTGCTTTTATAAATTTATCAACACTTTCCGCCAAACGTGTTTTATTTGATAACTATCTTAATTTTGAATATAATGCAAAAGTTTTTAGCACTCTTCAGATTTTATGTGTCACAATTTATAGGCCTCCTAAAAAAGGGCACTTTTTATTCAAGAATTTTCAGAGTTTTTATCAATTTTGCACAACTCCTTTGAAAGGATCATTTTAGCTGGTGATTTTAATCTACATATAGAAAACCTTTTAGATCCTTTATCAACAGATTTTTTTTAAACATCCTGACTTATATGGATTTTAGCCAACATGTCATGGAGCCGACTCACAACAAAGAACACACCCTGGACTTGGTCATCACGCATGGCCTGTCCACCCATCTGTCCTCTGTTGTTGACTTGGCTGTCTCTGACCACTACTGTGTGTTTTTTAACATCACCAGTTTTATTCAGCAGGAGACCTCTGTGAGAACTGACAGGAAGCGCCATCTAACCCCTGAAGTGGCTGCAGGTTTTCTAGAAATTTTTAAAAAGAATCCTCCTATTGTTTTACCTGCCCCCTGTGATTTTATTGTCAAGGATTTTAACAGAAGGCTTCAGTCCACTCTTGACCGGCTTGCTCCACTACAAGTTAAAAGTTTAAAATTTAAAGCGGCAACGCCGTGGAAAAATGAAAACCTCAGAAAAATGAAGAGAAATTGTAGGGCGGCAGAGAGAAAATGGAGGAAAAGTAAAACCACAATAAACCATCGTATATACACAGATCTTGTCAAATTATACAACAATGCAGTAAGAAATTCATACTTCTCCAAAATCATCTCGGAACATAAAAATAATTCCAAAATCCTTTTTCCACCATTGATAAACTTTTTAACAGAGCTACTACTGCATTTCCTAAAACCCCCTCAAACACTCTTTGGGAGGAGTTCGCAGACCACTTCAGAGGGAAGTTAGACACCATCAGATGTAAGATTTTATCTTCTCAAAGTAACATGGTTTTAGACAAATCTGAGTGTGTGTCTTTACCAGAGGAAACACTGGACAGTTTTGTCCTGGTAGAAGCTGGGACTCTTGATAAAGTTTTCTCCTCAGTGAGGCCCACCACATGTGTTTTGGACCCGATTTCCACTTCCTTTTTTAAGCAATTTTATGGATCTTCTAGAGGTGAGATTTTAACCATGATGAATTGCTCCCTTCAGACGGGGGTCTTTCTTGCCACCTTTAAAGGGGTGGTAGTGAAGCCCCTGCTGAAGAGCAATTTAGATGTTAATGATTTTAACAATTTTAGACCGGTATCTAACTTACCTTTTTTAAGCGAAATTTTAGAAAAAATTGTTTTAATTCAACTTAATGATTTTATTAATGAGCAGAATGTCCTGGAGAAATTTCAGTCTGGTTTTAGGGTGAACCACAGCACAGAGACGGCCCTTCTAAAGATTTTAAATGATTTTAGATTAAACTATGATGCACAGAGGGTGACAGTGTTGGTTCTACTGGATCTAAGCGCTGCCTTCGATACAGTAGACCACACTATTCTTTTAACCCGTTTAAAACAGAAAGGCCTCTCTGGTGCTGTTCACAAATGGTTCACATCCTATCTCACAGACAGGACTTTTATGGTAAGTTTAGATACCTGTTACTCTAGGGTCCATAGGATTACATGTGGTGTGCCCCAGGGTTCGATTTTAGGCCCAGTGCTTTTTAACCTGTATATGCTCCCTCTTGGCAGCGTCATCAGAAGACATGGAGTCAACTTTCACAGTTATGCTGATGATACACAGCTGTACATCTCCATGTCTCCCGATGACACACGGCCAATGGATGCACTTTTTAACTGCATTTTAGACATTAAATCCTGGATGGCAGAAAACTTTCTCCAGCTCAACCAGGACAAAACTGAAGTTTTAGTCATCGGTCCTGAGGCTCAGAAAGAGAAACTTTTACCAAAACTACAATCACTGTCTTTTAATCCCTCTTTACAAGTGAAGAACCTGGCCATGATTTTTGACTCTGAGCTGATTTTTATTCCTCACATAAAAAATATGACTAAAATAGGTTTTTATCAACTAAAGAACATCGCCAGAGTCCGCCCCATTCTCTCTCGGGCCAATACGGAGAAACTGATGCATGCTTTTATCTCCAGTAGAATTGATTACTGTAATGCCCTGCTTTCTGGTCTTCCCAAAAAGAGTATATCAGGTTTACAACTACTACAAAATTCAGCAGCACGTGTCCTGACGAAGACCAGGAGGCGGGAGCACATTACACCGGTCTTAAAGTCATTGCATTGGCTCCCCGTACATTTCAGGATCGACTTTAAGGTTCTTTTAATGGTTTTTAAGTGTCTTAATGGTCTTGGGCCTTCTTATCTCTCTGAACTGCTTTTACCATATAAACCTTCGCGGTCTCTGCGCTCCTCTGGCAGCCGTCTCCTTGTCACCCCAAAAGTCAGGACACACACGCATGGCGAGGCGTCTTTCCAGTTTTATGGCCCTCACCTCTGGAACAGGCTGCCAGAGAACCTCAGGGCCGTGGAGAACGTTCATGTTTTTAAGAGCAGGCTCAAGACTCACCTTTTTAGCCTAGCTTTTAACTGATTATTATTTATTACTGTTTGTTTAATTGCTCTGCATGTTTTATATGATTATATTTTTATCAGTTTTACTATTTAATCTTAGCACATTAATTTACTGTTTATTTTTATACTTTAATTTATCTTAATCCCCGCTCCAGTGTTTCCACTGTGGGAGCCCTCTGCCCCGGGAGCTGTGGTTGGCTGTGGCTGCCTGGGTTCTCTCCAGGTGAGCTTGGGTGGAGGTGGGGGTCTTGGCCTTGCCTCCACTGGGTGCCCTGTGTTGATCCCTCGGCTGCTGCTGTTAGTCTACCGCTGCCGGGGCAGATGGTTCCTCTGATGGCGTTTCCTTGCATGGTTCATCTACACTCGGCCCAATGTCCTTTTTTACTTTTTCTTTTAACTGTGTGTGCGCATGGGAGAGGGGTTAGGGGGTTATAACTGTGACCATGCTTTTAAATCTGTGGGGGAAGGAAAGGGAAGGTGGTTTTATGTGGGGTCATTTTAATCTGTGAAGCACTTTGTGATGCAACTTCTTGTATGAAAAGCGCTTTATAAATAAAGTTCGATTTGATATGATTTGCACATTAATACTGTGTACGTGTTTCCGATTGACGAAAACAAATTCATCCTCGGACGGGGCCCTTATAGCAATATGGGTGCAGTCAATTGCGCCGATTATGTTTGGGAAACCGGACATTGCTGCAAATTGCATCTCAATTTCGGCCTGCTCCCCCACAGTATATGGAAACGTGATGTATCGCCTGCTCATTTTAATGATCCCATCCAAGACTGCAGGCATTATTGCACTCAGGGACGGCTGTGATATCCCAGACCTAGTAAATAAATATAACATATTTGAAGGCATTATTTCCAAAAAGGGACTTTGGGCAGAATAGTAGGAATCATGTCACTCAGACACATACCTGTCGGCTAATTCCCGCTGGTAACAACCAGTTGCAAGAAACCCCAGAGTGGTGAACACCTGCAGCTGGACCGGAATGGCACGGTTCCGCCTGGACGGTCTCTCCAAAACCGGGCCCAATTCAGCACAGAGATCCAAGAGCACAGCTCTAGGGAATCTGAATCTGCTTATTAGCCAGTCATCATCATAGGCAAGGAGGTCCCCATGATCCCTGAACACGCGTTTTCTCCTAATCCTTCCATTTGCAAAATCTTCTAGCAACGCCAGTGCATCCATCTCAAATATTACGCTTGAAAGTAGTTGGGGTATTTCTATTGGCAGCAATAAGACTGATTGCTTCCTTCCTTGGCACAATGAACTTGCCAATCAATGATATATGGTACAGATGATTCAATTTATTAATTGGCATACAGTCCCGGCCCTTTTATGAGTTTAAGGTTTTGAGATAAATTTTATGTATTTATTTTAATATTGAAAAATGTTTTTAGAAGAGCTATTGCTCACTGCAAAGCTACAATATAGATATCATTGCTGGTTTGGTTTATAATAACATGAATCCATAATTGTTTGGTGTGAGGTGAAATGATGTGTGAGAGGAGTAATATGCAGTCTGGCTGCAGTTCACCACCTCAAACTGCGTCGTCGATTCCCCCCGTCTCCAAAATGTCCGTAAGCACGGGTCAGTTGGCGTACAGGTGCGCACATTTTCCCGTCAAGTCTGTTTTTTTATAAATCACAACTTTTGCTCACTTTCAGGCCCCGCTTTGTGCGTACGCAACGTTTATAAATGAGACCCCAGAACAGTCACAAGTCTATTATCTGAGGCCATGAGAATATCATTACTAACCTTCACCAGTGCTATGATGAGCTCTAAAACCTGACTGAAACTCTTCAAACAAGTTGTTACTGTTAAGATGCTCGCAAAACTGTAGCTTTGGGTGTCCTAATTTATTCCTCACTAAAAATGAAATTATTATGAAATACATTTTCTTTCGTTAATTTATATTTTTATATATATCCATCCAACACACAGTGCTTTAAAGGTTATTCTTTTTGTCTTCAATTGGCTGTATATGCTATTAACTGTGTGTTCAAATAAACACCCTGTTTCTTTTTTGAAGAACAGATTTTAAATTTGCATATGTTGGACACAAACATTGTGTGCGTTTCTCTCAGTGCAACAGAGCCAGAAAAGCTGTTACTTTTGCAAGCTTGCAGAACAAGTAATTTGCTTCCAACAAATCATACTTTTTTGTCATTGGTTTAATAAAATTGGTTAAAAGGGGCGGGGGGGGGGGGGGGGGGAATAGCTCAAGTCCAAATAAAAAGTTTGTCAGGATCTCTGCTCCGTTGAGAGCTGTACACAACCTGTACATCCATAAACCTGCTAAATCATGTTCCTCACAATCAGAGGTGGAAAGAGTAGGCTTTTCAACTATTCTACTCAAGGAAAAGTACTACTACTGTGATGAAATTTTACTCAAGTACAAGTAGAATTACTGGTCTAAACGTGTGCTGAAGTAAAAGTAAGAAGTAGCTTATTTAAAATGTACTCAGAGTAAATGTTAGTGCAAGAAAGACAATGGGACATAAATCTCAGAAGTAGTTTTTTTCATAAAATAACTATTTAAAAAAAAAGTACAATTGAAGATTAACTACACATCTATAAATTAAAATGTTGAACAGTTGATTTAAATGCTTTCTCTCCTCTGTTTCCTTGATAAACCAGGACCTGGAAAGAAAAATCAGCCTGCAAATCATGCTGAGTCTGCAGAAGAAAGACTCCCTGAGGAGGGTTATCTTGTAAGACAACAATACTCATGAGAGTATATTATGTTACAGTGCCGCTTGTTAGGTCCTCTAGCTTTATTTCCATGCATTTATAACTAGCCAATTATAATCTTCCATTAGCTACTTTAGTTATATGTTTAAACAGTAACTTATTTTTATTTTGCTGGAGAATCCTTCCTCCTTGTTCCCGATCCCTACACATTTACTCAAAAATGTTGAATCTTTACAAAAACAAAAACGAATGACGTATTCCTTCCTTTAGGTGTCTGAAGAAAAAACAGCAGATCAAAGTGCAGACCCAAACTCAGATCCTCCATCTGTGGATGCCTCTGGCACCTTAAACCATGGTAACGAAGAGAGCAGAACTGAGGGACTGACACAGTCTTCCCCTGACCTGGGTTCATCCTCTGACTCTTACACGCTCCTGACACCTTCCCTGGATGGGCCCCCAGTCTCACTGCTCAGCACAGAAACTCTTGGAGGTGCAGAGTTTTCACAGGCAGAAGAGGAGCTTCCACAAGAAGAAACGCTTCATCTGCAAAATAAGGAGAAGCCGCACCAAGAGGGAGAGCAGTCCGGTGAGTGTGCATAGGCGACTGACAGGAAAGATGGAGGTATGAGCTACATCTTGTTTAGGTTTTTGCTTTATTAATATATAGTGTCGGACACGTTTATTGACATCTGTTGTGACTACTAATAATAAAAAGTTGTTTTCTGAGCATCAATAATTATAATCAATAATTTAATATTAATATAATTATTGATGACGTTCGAGTTTAACCTGTTTATTAAAGATATAGGGGCACCAATCTCATAAATGAGATAATTTTAATTAAACCAGACTGTCAGTCTCTCTGAAAAGGCGTAGAGTTCGTCCGGAGAGTTAAAACAAACTTTACAGCACACACTGAAATAGCACAGAAAACTTCTCGTTACTTAAGGGAATTTATTAATGAAATAGATCAACCTTACATATTACATTTTATTCATAATTTCCATCTATTCTAACGCATGCAAAAATATAGAACAAAGTTAACGTCAAGGGAAGGGGGCGTGTGTGTGTGGGAGAGACAGCGAGCGAATGAGGGGGGGGTTCAGCTCACCCCCTCAATGCGATAAATAACTCAAGCCTTATCAACTGGCGCGATCGGTTCACAAAGAAACACAAAGGAAGACCGCATGGCGATTCAACAAAGGCTAGTTTCATTAGCAATGGTGGCTTGGACAAAGGAAACTGGGCGACGGAGAAAGGGGACCAACTGAGGCCACGCGACCTGTCTAAACAGACACGCGCCGACCGCAGCGGACAATAAACAAGCCAGGAAATTATACAATATAATATACTGCTTCTGGTCGCAACCAAAGTCAAATAATAAAACACAAAAAGCATTCACATTCAGGGTCGGTGTACAGCGACAGACGACCAAGAATAACAGTGGTTAACAAGTTGACAGACTTATTTTAACCAACAGAGAAACGGATATATATATATATATCCTAGACCTAATCTCCTCTACCCAGACCGAGAGAAATAAATCAGTTTAATCCTACTTGGTGGGGCAGCTCTCCACAGTCCACGACGAAGAACGTAGAAAGCGTCCAGTTTAAAGGGAGCGGTTTTGCGGAAAATCGAGGTCGGAAAAGCGGACGTCCGACTTTAGGCTCTGAGGGACTCAGGCCTGTTTTCAATAGAGCTCAGATGGCCAGCTGACTCCTTGGTTACCCTTACAAGAAGTCTGTTTGCTCGGCCGATTCAGTTCGAAGTTTAAGAGGGAAGTTCATCCTGGTCCAGCAGGTTTGAACGAAAAGGGGAAAATGCTAGCAGTGGATTAAAGCGTCTCCTTACGGCACCGGGACCAAAAGACGAAGATTTCAATCTTCGCGGTGCTTTTATCAACTCTGTGATGTCATCACTGGCCACAGACCAATGAGAATGGGTCGAGGGCAAAGCAATGGGTGCTGGGAGATGCAGTTCGTTCAGTGAAAGGAGGCTGGGAGATCCAGGTCGTTCAGTAAAGGCCATAGCCTCAACACATCCCTTGGAAATATGTGTTAAAAGCCTGAAAGTAAATGTCTTTTTATTTCAGTAGATTTATCTGGGATGGGGCAAATCATCTTTTTAATCCAGCCTTTACTTTAAGGACATTGATTCAGTTTGGTAAAAAGTCACGTCAAGTTAAAATTGCTGTTCCCATAATCTCCAGTTCAACAATTATTGGTATCCCAACTGTTTTTATATTTTGTTAAACACCCTATTTGCCTGTTAACACTTATTTTCCTATGATAAACAGTTGACATTTGCTTTATTTATTTTTTTGTATGGTAAACCTTTTCTGTGTTGACCGGGCCACATTTTTTGGGTTTTTATCCTGCCGACAGATCAGATGGTGTGTTCGGTTTGTATTTGGAAGTCAGATGGCCGAGTTACCAGCTGGTAATTCAACAAGAATACCTGTTTAAGTCAGAATTCTGACTCGAAAAGTCAAAACTTGGAAAGAGATCCTGAGTTTGACATCCAACATGATATATAAAATGTAGAGAAGGTGGCCAATATAAACTATTTAGAGTTTGGATTTTGATAGATGGAAAATACAGTTGAAGATTCTTGATTTCTGTTTTATCCAATAAAGTTAAGAGAAATGGATGATTATCATCTTGTATTGCTAATAGCAGTAAGCCACCACAGCAATTAGCAACTCCCTCTGTAATAAATTGCAGCCAGAATGCTCCGACCTCTGAGACAAATGGAAAGCACCACTAAGACTAATTGTAATAAATAAAAAGAATCAAAGAGTTCATAATGTCATGATCTCCAACAAGGTTTCAGGAGCCTTTGAAAGAAAAACAGGCCTACAGCATCACAGATCCTAGACCATACTTGATAGTGGGCAAGAATTGCTTTTAAACATGTTTGTCCTTTGTTCCATGCCAGACCCACCAGGATTTTGCGATGGTATCATGCCATCAAGTCCGTATGGGCTAAAATCTGAGGCATATTTCAAGCATATTGTTGAAACCAGTTTATTTTGATCATGGTGTACATAATAATAATAATAATAATAATAATAATAATAATAAAAATAATAATAAAGTTTCAATTTGCATAACATTTAAATCAAATATGTAAGTCAAATTTGAGTTTAAACATTTAAACCTATTGTTATAATTTACAGTAAAGCACAGAAAGTTCCTTTTGATGGATCTCTAAACGCAGCCTCCTTAAGGATCCTGTCCTGCTGTCTGTTTAGGAGTTGGTGAAGAAAGGACAGCGATAGAAGAGCCAGAGGAGATGAGGAGAAAGTCTCTCCTGGAGCAGATTGGAAGAAAAGAGGAGGAAGAGGAAGAAGTGGAAGAAGAATTTCAGGTGCCGCAGCAAGAGAACGACAGCGTGTTCTCTCTTAACAAGTGCATCCTGGCTGCTCTCATTCTGTTGGGTCTCGGCACCATCTTTTTCTCTGGTGAGGATCACCTGTGAATCTGTTATTAGAATTTTAAACCTGTTTAAAATCTGAAGTACAAACGAAACTAAAATGTGTTGTGTGTTTCATGCTAATTTGCTACTTTTAATTTCCAATGTTATATTCTTTGTTTTTTTGATTACCAAATCATGTAAAGCACCTTAAATTACCCTATTGTTGAAAGTGTGTTTATACAAATAAAATTGCCTTGCCTAAAAGAGACTCTGAGACTGAGGTGTATTATGCCTGCAGGTGTCTTCATGGACTTTGATGAGGGTAGGTTGTTTTAGTCCTGTTGTGTGCGCATCTAAAATAATTCAGCTTGACTTGGCCACAACATGTTTGTAAACATGCATGCAGAATTGAAGGACTTTGCATGGGATGCTTTTGAAAATCATTTTTAAAAGTCGCTTTTGCTGTGTTTTGGAAGAGGAATGTTTGTGTTATCCTGGCATTGAGAATAAAACCATGCAGAAATTAAGCACACTAAATTGTGAAAGATTCAGTGCGCCTAACATCATTTTTATTGCCACCAACAAAAGGATTTAAAAAATGTGATGCATTTTAAAGTAAAAAAATTAGATGTAAAGATCTTGCACACAGAGAAACAAGATTTGTGCATTTCTATCCAGAAGTTTGCAAACTTCCTTTTTTTTTTCAGAATACTTGGTGTATTGGTGGCATGTTTATTTTTTTGTGGAGGTTAGCTTATACGCTAAATATATAATAATACTGATTTCAAAGTATAGTCATTCATTGTCTTTACACTGTCCATAATGATTTGCAGAGGGTGACTATGCAACAAGGGAACTGAGAGATACAGAAGGATCAGGAAAACAGGTCAGTCTGATGCTTTCGTTCTCCTCTGTTTTATTGGCATCACTTTTATCATTTAAAAAAATATATTTTCCATGTGTATTGCTATGTTAAGTATGGGGCCCAAACAATTCGAGTAACTTAAATGCCTATATTACAGAAATTCCTCCCAGTGTATTTGATTTAATGCTTTTTTTAAATCAATGTCATTGTTTACTGCTCACCATGCTATGGGGGGGGGTCAATGTAAACATGGTTGGGGGTCAATGTAAACATGGTTGGGGGTCAATGTAAACATGGTTGGGGGTCAATGTAAACATGGTTGGGCTATAACAGCAAATTATGGCTGTGTCAGAAACCAGTAGTGCCATCCTTTTTGTAGATGTGCAAAGCTGGTGCAGTCATACCAAAAGACTTTCAGCTCAAACTGCAATGAAAGATGGTTCTACAAAGTATGGAGTCTGTACCTAAGCCCGACTTCACAATTTTCACTACTTTGTGTTGGTTTGTAATAAGAAAAATATAACCACCTTTAAAATACTCTTAGTTACCTTACATTATGAACCACATGTAAAAGCAACATCATTAAAATTCACAATCAAAATTTAAAAAAATAACTTTGTGGTTGTAATGTGACATTTGAAAAGGTCAAACATTTTCAAGGCACTATGTATATGGTTATTTAAAAATATGCGGTCACAAATGTAGTTGTCACTAGCAGCTCTAGCACAATAGTTTAAATACGCCAGCATTTACTGTGCTGTGCTTGTTAGACCAACATGGGGAGCAGTGCATCTCAGCCGCTGCTCTTTCCTTAGAAATTGTTCATTTAATATGAGAAGGGATTTCAGATTCAGACTCTGTTTTTCTGTGTGCGCAATTTGTTGACAGGAGTGGCTAAGTCCCGAAGTACCTCCAGGTTTAGATCCCAACAGCTCCGAGCTCCTGAATAAGTTAGCTGAAGGGAACCAGCAGATTTCTGCTCTACAAGCTCAGCTTCAGGTGTGACTCCATTCTGTCCACTGCTTCCTTTCTCCTTAATTCATTTTATTTATATACGTGTAAAACAAATGTGTGTCTTTGCGTAAATGTGTCATCGAGTGCATTACATGCTCAGGGGAGCTTTTTAACTTTTTTTTTTTCTTTCCCCCTTCTACCAGTCACAGAAAGAGGAGCTAAAAGTAGCCAAGGAGCAGGCAGCGGAGGGAGTAAAGGAGCGACTGCTCTGGGAGGAGGTGGAGAAGGAAAACAGTAGGTTGAAGACAGAGATTGCATCTCTCCCTTTCCTTCAGAAAGAGAACGACAGGATGAAGAAAGAGCTGGAGTCTTTCCCGACCCTACAGAAAGAGCTAGAAACGCTGAGATCCACTGTGACAAACTTAAAACTCTTCCCAGGTACAAAGGCACAGAGTTAGGAGGTGAAAGGGATTACTTACTAAAACAGGAAGGGAAAGCAGAGCGAGTTCAGTCTTTCTTTTTCTTCTATTGCTGACTTAATGTCTCTTTATTGACTTGTGTCTCTTTCAGCAGCCAGTCAAACAGATCAAGCAAGCATGAAGCCCTCTGCACTACCACCTAGTGGCCAAAAAGAAGATGGCAGGCAGGACACAGCTACACCTACAGGAAAACAGCCCGGGAAGACTTGGGAAGACCAGAGGCTGAGGAAAGATCTAAAGAGGGATACATTTGAAATGGACAAGAAACAGAAGAAGAAAGAGAAGTCTTTTAGGAAGGAGGGAGATGAAAAGGAGCATAAAAAGGGAGATAAAATGGAGTGGAAGAAGGGAAAACAAGAGAATACGAAGGTTGAGAAGGACAAAGATAAGCCAGGTAAGCAAAAGAGGCAAAGTGATTGGACACTGACAGAGTCAAACAAAGAGAAAGGTGGAAAAGGAGATGATGGAAGGTCCTGGAAGGATAAGGAAGGTAGGGCAGAGAGGAAGGAAGAGAGAGACTGGATAAAGGGAATTTTTGAGAAAGTACATGAAGGTACAGAATGGAATGGTAAGAAGAAAGAGGAGTGGCGGGGAGGGAAGCATCAAGAACAGAAGCCGAAGGAAGAGATGGATTGGAAGAAAGGGAAACATGGAGCTAAGGAAAAGCAGGGGAGAAAAGATTGGAAAGAGAAAGAAGATAAGAAAGACCCCGAGTGGAAGAATAATCTTGGCAAGGATCATGGTAAGGAAGGGAAGGTAAAGGGTGATAGGAAGCAGTGGGACAGTAGCAAAAGTCAGGGTAAAGAAAGGGTGGGAAAGGGTGAGAGGAAACAGTTGAATGAGCATGAAAGGAAGAGCAAAAATGGTAAACAAGAGAAGAAATTAAAGAGCAAGGACGAGACCTCAGAGCAGTTTAAAATCAAAGAGATGAAACTGAAAGAGAAAAAGCACAATGTAGACTGGGAAAAAGACAAGTCGCACTCCCTGGAAAAGAATAACCAGCACAAATTTCCCAGTAACCATGGCCACAAGGAGGAGCACTTGTATGAAGACCAAAGGCCCCATCACACCCACCCAAAACCCTCCACGGGCCAACCAGAATACTGGTACCAGCAGAGAAAACGCCTCCAACACGACCCCAATCCACCGCAGCAGTGTGACACGCTGGAAACCTGCGCTCATGCGGAGGGGCTTCTCCCTGTCCCATTATCAGAGTTCAAATCTGTACTGCAAGCGTATCTAACCAAGGCGGAGGAGGCCGGGGTAGACGGATCCAAAACATCAGAGCTAAGAAAGCTCACCTTTGAGTTTTTCAAGGATGGAATGTTTGTCCACAACCAGAGGAGCTTCCAGGATTTTGTTGATGATCTGGCAGATATTTTGGAAGACATGGTGGAGGGGGAGGATGGTGGTGACGAAGATAGTGATCTGGAGGATGAAATGGAAGGGTTTGAAAAAGAAGTCCTTAAAAAGTTTTCACTTCCAGGAGGTGGGGAGAAGGAGAACAGGATTAAAGGAGAATGGGGGATGGAGAACAGACCGGAACGTGGCTGATTATGATCCAGTAGGCTAAAGGACGCACTTTCATTTTGACTACAGTTCCTTCAATGAGTTTGTCAGGCAGTCATCCGTCGTTGTGCCACTACATTCTGTTAATCCATATTGTTAAACTTTAAAATGTTACTCTCCCTCATACCTTCACCATATGCACAGGCTGATGGGAAATCTGCCAAGTTACGTTTCATTTCACCACAACACCTTCTTCCGCATATTTTCTGTCCTCTACATGGCTTGTTGTAGTCTGCACACTGAACTACTTAAGGTTACTTTCAAACACGGCTGTCTTCTTGCAGAACAACAGTTTTCAAAGTCAAAAGTTGGGTCCAGATTTTTATGTTGAGCTACTGCAGTTTATGGCAACATCGGCTGGTGTTAAAACATCTTGCAAGTAATGTTAAGTTTAAACCTGCTGGAACAGTTTGGATGTTTTGGTCTTAGTTTCTAGGATTTAATAATTTAACAAATATATTATTTAAACATTTTCTGCTCATACAGAACTGTGCACTGTTAATGTTGACTAAATTTTCACTCATTGGGCATAAAGTCTGTTGTATTTATTTATCACTGTATCCTAATTCTGTTGTTACTTATTAAACCATTGTTGTTAAAGCTGGCTTTAATGTGGGCTATTAAAGAAAGTTGGTGAATATTTTTTGTGTTTGGGATTGGTTTTGTTGTTTGTAAATATTGCATCCAACATTTTTTGTTTAAGTAGAGAAGTATTTAATTGTATTATTACACCAGGCATTGTATAGAAAATAAATGTGGGGTGTTTAAGATGTGTTCAGCAAGTATGCTTATAATTCTTCACTTTGAATAAGTTTGTTGCTTTAAACTTTAATATTCTCATGTTTACATAATTGCTGAATGTGTTTTTTTTTTTGGGGGGGGGGTTTCTTTTTGCTTCTGTAACAATAAGAAAATAAACTGATTTAATTTTTTTGTGATCTTTTGTTTTAACTCAACACTTTCCACAGAATGACTAATATGGCTTTCTAAATTTGTGTCTGAAACTCTATAAATAAAAGTGCTCATTAGTTTTGGTAATTGTGGAGAGCAGTCTTGATGATGCTGAATTTTCCATCTTCTGAGGTCTGTTAAAAGCAGCCTGATTTTCAGAACATTGCCCTTAAATCGTTAGTGTAACATGCTGACTGACTGCTTAAGTTTCTGACTCAACTTTTTTTTTATTTACACAGAAGACTGCGTCCTTGCTGTCATGCCAAATACATCATTATTGTGTTCTAGAGAACAACCTGAACCTGTCAATGTAGAATTATAGGCCGATCTCTAACCTTCCATTCTTCAGCAAGATTATTGAAAAAGTTGTTTCAAGTGTTAAATAGCTTCTTAACAATGACCAACCGCTTTGATGTTTTTCAGTCCGGTTTCCGTGCTCACCACAGCATAGAGACTGCCCTCGTCAAAGTTTTAAATTACATCCACATAAATACAGACTGTGGTAGAACCACAGTGCTGGTACTTTTGGACCTTAGTGCAGCATGTGATACTATTGATCATGATGTACTATTGAAATGACTGGAAGGCTGGGTCTGACAGTACTTGGTTGGATTGAGTCTTACAATTTTGCAATTTTTCATCAGAAAAGCAAGAAATGACGTGGGGTGCCCCAGGGCTCCATCTGTGGTCCCTCCTATTTAATATTTACATGCTCCCGCTAACCCAGATTATAACAGCCAATTAGATTAGTTACCATAACTATGCAGATTACACTCAGCTTTACATTACAATTTCCCCCCTGTGACTTTGAATCCCCCAAAACCCTAAGTAAATGCATAAAGCAAATGGATGGATGTGCCATAACTTTCTCCAACTGAACAGAAACAAAACTGAAGTAATTGTTTGGACCTAAAGAGGAACTATCAAGAGTCAGCAGACAACTTCAGGTAATACAGCTAGAAACTACTAATCAGACCTGAAATCTAGGTGTAGTAATGGAGTCAGACTGAACCTCCAGGGTCACATAAAGGCAATAACAGTCTTTTATCACCTGTAGAACATTTCTAGGATTGAAGGACGTATGTCGCAACGTGACCTCGAAAAACTCATCCATGCGTTTATCTTTTGTCAGATTGATTACTGCAACATTGTCCTAATAGGTCTGCCTAAAAAGTTAGACGGCTGATCAGAACGCTGCTGCTCGCCTCATCAGTAGAACTAGGAAAGTAGAGCACATCACCCCAGTTGTAAAGTCATTATAGTGGCTCCATGTAGCTTAGAGATTACACTTCAAAATACTTTTTCTAGTTTATAAATCTTTGAAGCAGCTTTCAGTTTCTATGCTCCCCTTATCTGGAGCAAACTCCCAGACCACTGCAAAGCTGCTGAAACCCTTCAGTTCCTTTAAATCAAAGCTAAAAATCCATCTGTTTAGAGCCGCCTTTGAGTAAGTTAATAATAGGTGGAATGTAATATGATTTAATGTGGCATATGTAACGTATCTCAAATGTTGTGTTTTATGCATTTATTGCTACGTTTATCCCCTAATGATGTAAAGCGCCTTGAATTGCTTTGTTGAAAGTGTGCTATACAAATTAAGTTGCCTTGCCTAGTGGCACACTCAATAACTTTGGTCAAGGTGAGACTTTAATTTGAATGGATGAGCAGGAGTGGGTATGATCTCTGTGTCTCAGAATTGAGGTGTTTCTCCACAGAGACATGTTTAAAAACCTAAGATGATTTTCAGGTCAGACGGGGGAAACTTGAGTTTCTACCAACCAGCAGGGTGATTCTACATTTTAGGTCTTCTTAGGGTTGCCCCGTATTTAGCTCCACTGTGTGATGCATTATTTTTCCACTACATAAGCCAAAATTGTTACCTAGTTTTATCTGACCAGAGCATGTTATTCCACATCTTATCTGTGTCACCTACAATAGTTTGTAATCAATTGGAGACTCCTGTAGCTTTTCCCTGTTGCTCTTCCGGTAAGATCATCATTGTTTGCTTGATCTTTCTATTATCAAGTATGTTCATTGTGTTCCTACTTCATTTTAGCCAATGGATTTCAAGATGTGTGAGAAAATACTCTGGCAAATGAGTAGTAGGAGGAAACCAGCCAGACTACATGTTATTAAGACACAGGACCTGTTCAGCCTGTTGATAACTACTCATCTGGGATGAGGAAAGTGTTGCCTGTGGTAAATATTTAGCTTTCACTATAAAATGTGAAGACAAAATTTTTCTGATGAAATGAAACCAGTAGTGGGACAGTGGACTGTTGCCTCACAGCTTTTCGATCTGTGGTTCAAATGTCAAGGTTCTGCTCCAGTTACTCTGGTTTCCACTCACATTTTAATAACACATGTGTCATGTTAATTATTGATTTTTCATTGTGTGTGAATGACCAGCCTTTTGTTTCTCTCATGGAAGTCATCCCATCTCTGTCCCGGTTGGATTTTTAAGAACATACAGTGCCTTGCAAAAGTATGCAGACCTATTGTAGTTTTTCCCATTTTGTCAGATTACAACTGTTCAGTGGTAATGTATGTTCAGGAGCAACACAAATTGGTATGTATTTGTACAGTAAAAGGAAAATATTTAAAATGTTGACCCAAACATCTGATCAGATTTTTTTGCATTTATAGTCTGTCTTTGGGTCCATACAAGGCCACCTTTCAGTTCAATAGTATATTTCTCTTTGCACATAGATATCCCCCCCCCCCCCCATCCTTTTTTCCTCCAAAACAGCTCAAGATTTTCCTCCAGGATTGCTTGTACTTACCTCCATCCGTCTTCCCGCAAATTCTGAACAGCTTCCTTGTCTCTCTTGGAAAAATGAACATACCCACAACATGATGCTGTTACCAGCATATTTCAAGGTGGGTTCAGGATGATGTATACTTAGTTTTTTTTTGTATGCTTGTTTTTTACATGTTGATCAAATAGTTTCATTTTGGTGTCTTTTGACTAGCGCATCTTCTTTCACGTGTTTGTTGTGGCCCTCACATGGCTTGTGGAAAATCAAAACAGGTATTTTGTACCTTTCTTAAAACAGTAGCTCTTCTTACCATCATTTAATAAAGGCTGGACTGCGTGACCAATAGTTGGTAGGTTTGCAATTGTGCCATACTCTTTCATTTTCAGATGATAGATTGAACAGCGCTGTGTCAGATGTTTAAAGCTTGTGATATCACCTTACCCTGCTTCAAACTTCTCTACAACTTTCCCCCTGCTGTGTTCCTTGGTATTCATGGGGCAATTTGTTCAATAATGTTCTCTAACAAACCTCTGAAGCCTTCCCAGCTCAGCTGGAATTAAATACCTTGAAGCTTTATGTGAAAAATTAGGGAAAACTTTAAAGGACATGAATACCTTTGCAAAGTACAGCATGTTCAAAGAACTCCTTAAATTCAGCCCCATCTCGAAAATATTAATAAAGCAGCTCTCCTCTTTGCCCAGTGGACATATCTTGATGAACCATTTAGTTTTGTTAGCTGCCGCTTTCCTTTTCTACAGCAGCTATGGGAATCTAAAGAGGACTGTGCGCTGCTATTTTAGGTAAAAAGTGATTTAGATGTGCATGTCTGTGTAACAGCCATTCCGCTGAGATGTGAAAGCGATGTTTGGGGACATGTGGGTGATAAAGCCAATGTGCTTGTTAGGGCTAACTTGCTTCTCTAATATGCCAATTGTGCATGCCCTCTTTTCTCAGGTGAAACCCAAGTGCCTCATTCTCAACAGTTTCTGTAGCGCAGATTATATGATCATCAGTGATAAATGCTTTGGTTTTTCCTCTCTGTTGCATTGGGCTTACAATATTTTGGACATAAAAAGAAACTTGTTTAGCTTTAAATCAGCAAATTATCTTAGACAAACTATTTGCTTGTACACATCTTTGTTGATTTAATCTGTATATCTCAACCCTAATTTACAGTCTGTTTCTGTAACAAATAATATATTTGTAGTAGTCAGGATTTTGTTGTTTTTTGTGCAACTTTGATCTCCTACAATAAAACTGATAAAGGGCTGCTTACTTTGATCTGTTTCAAAACTGTGGTGTCGCCACTGTCTGGGAACCAAATTTGGACCTCGCCAGGTGCCGTCCCCACACTCTAGTCTCTGATGCTGACATTGAGAAACATCTCGTCACTTTTGAGCTGGGTTAGAATACCTCTCCTGGAAAAGGCCTTTGAATATCTTCATTTGGAGTCAGAACCAAGTTTTTAACTGTGCAAAAGGAAATCTTGCTGGATAGGTGGGTTTTGTCTCCACCGTAGGTGTGTAAAAGCAAAACAAAATAAAAGCTACAGGAATGTTAAAGGAGATTTGACAGAAAAAAGAAAAGTAACAATGAATAAAAACTCACAATTGAATCTTAAACAGTTGATCAGGTTTGATAAATATCACTGGGCAGACAGCTCACAGAAGTTGCCCATTCTGAAGCTATCAGGTGCTGAGCACCACAACAAAATAGGAATTTAGGAAAGCATGTGTTTTGGGGACTTTAAAGGGTTGACAACAAAATTAATCAAATTATATTTTCAAATCCTGTGAAAGTTTTCAGGAAGACACAGTTCCAAAACACTATATAACTATATAATCAAGGCCGGAGCTGCTTGCTGAAGCTATCCATCATGCAATCTCTATTTAAGGGTATCTGATCATGAATAAGTTCACAACTTACAGACTGAGATAATTACTTTAAAGATAATCACTTAACTTGTACTTGCATACATTTGAATAAACACTTTATTGTAACAGTTTCAGCACAATAAACCTTGCATTTGGACATGGTTTAACAATCTCACCGATCACCTGTGGGATAAAAAAATCTATCTAATGTCATAAGAAGGCCCTCTGCAAAACTCTTGCTCAAACTATGTAATGTTTGCATAGGGTCATGTTTCTGAGGGTTCATATCACTACATATAATTAATAATTACAAAAACCGTACCTGGTTACTCATTTTAGCTGTACAGTACAGGGAAGTGTGACTTGTCAATGGAAAAAGTTAAGAGACAATGATTTAACTTCTTTACCAGGAGAGTTTGGCTTTAAAAAGACTGAGAAGCTTTGTTACAACACACCTACGATCAAACACACACTTGAGGAGGTGAGTTTCCGTCTGTTTTAAAGAAACAAACATTCTTTTTCTTGGACTTAATTTGCAGAGTATCTTTAGTATACAAAATGTTTTGTTGTTCCTACTAAGAACATTCCTCTTTGTTTTTTTAAATCATTTTCCTAAAAGCAGATCCATCTGTTGACTTTCAGCCCATAATGGAAACTGCCATTGGCGTGCTGGTGTCCCAATTCAAGGCATATGCTGGTAGAGATGTTTCCACTGACACGCTGAGCAGGGACGAGTTTCAAAAACTGGTCAAATCAGAGCTTTCTAACTTTTTCAATGTAGGAAAGGAGCAGCAACAAACTGAAGTACTACTGTGGTATAAAGGTACATTTAAACATTTTATTAAAGCCTGGTGGACCCTGCTTAGCTTCAGATCCCCCAAATAGTTGTGATGTAATAGATTAAGAATATTTTTTATTATTACTTAAGTAAGAAAAGATGCTCTGATGTCAAGTCAAACGGCTCCTTTCTTTGTAAACCAGGAACAAGCAGCATTTACTGAGAGCATTTAAAAGAGTTTCAAACCTCAATGTTTGTACCTTTATATATGTAAATACTGGTTATCTATTTTATAATCCATAAATACGGATCAACTAATAATGTTATTAACACTAACCCATTCATACAGTATATGTAAAAGTAACTGAAGTCAGTTGCTAGAAAACTGCAGCAAGAAGTGGCATCATTGGTCATCAATTCTGGACAATCACAAGATGCCATTTACATGCCGATCAGTTGCTTGGGAGAAATTTCAGAAGCTTTTTTTTTTCCCACCATCACATACATAAAAGTATTGTTGTCCATTTGAAAACAAGGATAATCTGAGTTAAAACAATTTGTAGTTTAAAAAAAATGATTTTATGTATTAAGAAAACAATGATGTTCAAACCAACCAAAATCTAAACTGATTGCGCTACTTTTGGTCATAAAAAGGTGTTGTGAGGGATTGTTGGAGGTTTTTTTAAAAGTTCAATCACATTTGAAGGTTTTCCAGCATGAACGGCTTATTTTAGGGTCCTCTCTCTTAATCGGATATAAGCTGAGTTTAATTAAACCATTCCAAAACATAGATTTTGTTGTTTTTGAGCCATTCAGAGGTGGATTGCTGGTCTCATTTGGATCGTCATTCTCCTGCATCACCCAAATATGCTTGATGTCACAAACTGATGACTGGATATTTCCCTTTAGGATTTTCTGCTTGACAGAAGAACATGTTGTTCTCTTATTAACTAAATGTTATTCAGGTCCTAAAGAAGCAAAGCAACCCCAGACCACAACACCAGTGCCACCATGTTTGATTGTAGATTTGATGTTATTTTTTTTTAAATGCTGTGTTAGTTTCAGGTCAGATGTGATGGGAAACACATCTGGCCAGTTTCCCTTTTGTCTCGCCAGCCCACAGAATATTTTCCAAAAAATGTTGAGGATCCTCAATACAGTTTTCAGGAATTGTGAGATGAGTCTTTGTGTTCTTTCTGGTCAGAGGTGTTTTTTTTATTTTTTTATTTTTTACCTTGCAACGCTTCCATTGATGCCATTTTTGTTGAGTCTCTTATTGTTGAATGATGGACACTGACCTTAAACAAGAAAAGAGAAAAGAAAATGTTTAAATTGTGTTTTTCAGTTATGTTATAACATCCTTAATGAGTTGTGGAATCTTTGGTAGGTCAGCTACTCCTGAGAATGTTTACCATTGTTCGATATTTTCTCCATTTGTTGGTTGACAATTTGTTTTTGAGATCTTTGTGTCTACTTTTGACAGTATTTATTTGAGATATTTGTTGATTCTACAGGTCAGACAGTAATCAAGCCTGTGTTTTTACTTGTGATAAGGGACTTTTCTTTTCATGATTTGACAAAGGGGGCAATTATTTTTAATATAAGCCAGGTTGGTTTAGATAGCCCCCCAATAATAAATAGATTTTTGAAAAATACATTTTGTATTTATTCTGCTTGTCGTTGCACAGTATTAAAACTTTGTTTGATGTTTTGATAGGTAATTATGACAAAAAGCAAAAACACCAGCAATTCATAAAAGGGAAAATACTTGTATTACTTTTATTCATGCTTTGTCAAAAAAAGAAAGAAAGAAAATACAGTTTAGTGAAAAATGTTTTCTTTCAACAAACTGATTCTTTGCATTTATGTTTGTGAGCTGACTAAATATTCAGATATCAACTCATGTTCAAATAACATACTGATACAATATTCGCTTTTATGTTTTCTTGTTTTCCTTGAAGGCAATGATCATAAGGCCTCTCCTTGCCCTCGAGCTGTATTCAGCCCATGTCTGATTTCAAACACTACATCTACTGAAATATTTGGGCAAATGCTTTGTGTAGCCTACTGATTTCATTCTTCAAAAAATATGTCCATGTTTATGCGTGTTGAACATTAACATAGTAGTTTGTTAGAATAAACTAAAACACATGACAGGGAGATGGTATGTATTACAGCTATTTCATGGTGGAAAAGTCAGTTCTTAATGGGAATCATCTGATTGTCCTGTTGGCCTATTTTTGCTATGATCATGTAGTTGTAAGATAGCTCTGTTATTTGAATTTGAAGTAAATTTAAGAGCCATAACATGACATGCAGTGTTGTATAATCTTTATAAAAGAAAAAGTATGACTCATGCTTCAAGACTTTGTGTGATTCTTTTCCTTTTATTGTGCATTCCTAACAAGAATACACACTGACAGAAGTAGCTCTTCATGAGGCCTAATAGAGGGTACAGGGCTGCCTTTTCCAAGTGTGGAAAATTCCATGAGTTTCCTCTGCGTAAGAGCTGAGAACATCCACACCAGCCACAAGGTGGTGACAGAGTCAGGGAATCATGCGCCAAACAACTCTGCTGATGGTGCATGTTTAAGGCTTTTCTCATCCTGATTGCCTATGACAGTGGCATCGCCTTCTGACACTTTTTTTTTTTACCCCTTGTAAAATTGAACAGGATCATCTGTTGGCTTTCAGGGTTGCTGCTTTTTTAAGTGTCTCACACATGTTTTCTTGTTTCTTCCTGCAGAATGCTGGTGACCCTGCTACCACTGACCAGCTCATGAGTTCCTTAGACAAGAACAATGATGGAGAGCTCAGCTTCCTGGAGTTCTGGCAGCTGATTGGGCATCTTGCAAGCAAGCATGGGGGATTCAGCCAATAGAGTGTCCTCAAATACATTTTTTTTAAAGTTTCATACATGATACTTCCTGTGTGCCATATAAGAAGAAAAGGGAAATCCTCCGAAATGGAATCACCTCAGTCAGTTTGTTCTGCTTAAGAGGGCAATGAGTCTCTGAACTACACTAACAAAACAAACTGTTAGAATTTACTTATTAAAACTGATTTTTAACATTTTGCTAAACATTACTATCTACATAAACATAACATCTAAAAGACACTCCACAAATTAAAAATAAAATTCAAATTATTAATTAATTACTTCATTTTTTTTATTTGGTTTGTCCTCCCATGTTAATAGAAACAAAAAATAATTGTTTTGTGGTCACGGCATAAAATGTCACTCAAATTGTAACAAACTTAAAATCAACAGTTTTCACCCAAAGAATCAAAGGTGAAAGCGCAGCCTGCAAGCCAGTTTGACTTTGGCATTAAAAATATATACTTTTTAAATCTGAACAACAGAATGGAAGATTAAATGTCTCTCTGACAACCACAGCTAAGATGGGTTGTTCACTGGTAACATGTTCTGCAGGGTTAAGCGACTGTTTGCTAGCATTTTCAGCTTCAGCACTCAGGTTAAAGCTTGATACGAACTGAAATTCTTGCTTCAACATAAAAACCTCGTCGACCACATGTATTATAGTTTTATTTAGCTTTTGCCATGTTGTATTCAATTATAACACCGCCCATATAGCCTAACCACATCGGTCTTTCTGTTCTCTGCAGGACACTTTACAAATGAGAATAGCCTACTGTTGACTGAAGCAACATCTTTGGTTCAATTTAAATTTTAAAAAATGTGGGTGGAATTTTTTGCCAAACAAATAGGTATTCCATTATTGAACATTAGAATCACAAATATGATAAAGATGTTACTAAGTATTAGTGGTTAACCTTTATTAACCTCTGAAATCTATCCGAGTATAACACATCTATCTATCATGGTGTTTTTATGTATAGGTTATGCCCCCCCCCCCCTGGGAGGCTATCATGAGACAAGGAAAAAAGAAACACTTGGTCTGCATAGAACAACTATCTATCTATCTATCTATCTATCTATCTATCTATCTATCTATCTATCTATCTATCTATCTATCTATCTATCTATCTATCTATCTATCTATCTATCTATCTATCTATCTATCTATCTATCTATCTATCTATCTATCTATCTATCTATCTATCTATCTATCTAGTTAGTTATCTAGTTAGTTAGTTAGTTAGTTGGCAGGGCAGCCATTAAGGAGGGCCATGACCCGCGACTGAAACAGTAACAGTTAAACCAGCCCTTGCCATTTCCCAACCATACATGTGCTCACAAGCCGGTCATTACAGCTACTGGGTGGGAATGCATTGTCTGAAAAAGCTGTGTGAGAGCTCTTGACTCGGTTGATTCCTGGAAAACATCGCCTCCCTCCCTGCCTCACACAGAGGTGTGGTGCTGACCGGAGTAAGACCAGGATTTCATGTTTGAAACTCTACAATAAAATCCAAACAAATAAAAAAAACAAATGCATGGATGATCTCTGAAGTCCGCTTGTTTGTACAGGTAGCGGTTTATTCCTAAGTTTCAGGGTGTGGCTTGGACAACATCTGTGGCGCACTCAAACATGAGCGCGCACTTGGTTTCACATATAAATAAATGTACAATGATAAATATTATATATGTTATCTTGGATTTAGAAAGCAGAGAATATTCTGTGAATCAATACAGTTTCCCCCCCCAAAGAAAATGTTGCTTGAAACAGAGTTCAAGCTTCGCCTCTTTCCACATTCCTCCTCTCTCAGGCACACGCCCTATGACAACGAAAAAAAAAAGTTGGCTGGAGTGGACGTTAAATCACGGAAAAGATATGTGCTGTTGGTTAATCTGGTGAAGAGGATCTGGAAGAAGGAAAGGGAGCAGCTGCTGATAGTTTCTCTTCACTTTTTGTTTCCTGTGCTGTAGGTGAGTTTTGTTTCTCATGAAAATTTCATTTTGCGCATAAAAAGTCTACTAATTAAAGCTACTTTCCGGAGAGTCAAAACTGGGCTTTTCCTCTTAAAAACACAAACTTATGTTTTGCCATACGCTTTGGGAGTGTCTGTTGTGTGCTGCGAGGGTTGTTTTCTCCTTATTAGTAATTCAACTCCAATCCCTTTACACTTCCACAGAAACTGGACCCTCCGCTCACCCTTTTTTATTTATTTATTTGCTGCCTGTGTGTCACTTCTTCCTCCAGTCGCTTGAAAAGTTGTCCAGATTAGTTTGGGATTAAGTTTAAATGATAGACATCCTCCAACATCTCCGTTAGCCTACGCATTGAAGCTTTACTCAGAACCGTTTTTTTTTTTTTTTTTTTTTTTAAACACATGTGCCCTGTTTCTGAAATGCTCATATGGTCATCAGTGTAGACGCGAGTTTCTTATCAGTCTGAATTATTTAGTTTTTGATAAGATCCCGGCACTGAAACTCGTATAGCCCGTGTCTGGTGTAGTTAATGACGCGGAGGAGGCCAGTGACTTGACTGCTGACAGGGAGGCAGTGGGGCAGTCACACCTTTAAGGAACAAACCTGAACTGGGTGGAGTATACAGTCAATGGTGGAGTTGATCTGTCACTGGGACTGATAGCCAAATCCATCGAGAAAAACTGTGGGGGTTGTGTTAGGAAAACCCTTCAGAAAAATATATTTTTTATTTAGTTTAGCCCATTACGTGGGGCTGCGAATAGATGACTCACTGAACCAGTTTGAACATGGCAACTGCTAATCTACACATCAAGTCATCACCTGCTGCACAACCTTGATTTCAGTCTGTCTTTTTATGAGCTACTAATATGACACTGTAATACATTAATCAGGAAACAATAAAAATCAGCTCAGACTGAATTAAATAAACGAAGATTTCAGGAAAACAGATTGTTTGAACAAACCCCCCCCCAAAACTAATCAGTTTGCTTTTACACTCAATTTTGGTTCCTGTTTGCACATTTATGTCACACATTAATTTATGTTACACATTAATTTCAATATTCATTAACATATCACACTATGTTTTCTAAAATTGTGGATCCCCAATGGTCTTTACATGGGTAGGTATTGCCCATCGCTTTACTATTTTTACTGTAGTTAAGAGGATAGTTTGGATTTTCTGAAGTGAAGATCTGTGAAGGTCATATTTTTGACAGTTGTCTTAAAAGTAGTAGAGATGTATCATGTCTTAGAAGAGATTAGCCAAAAAGCAAGACTCTCAATTTACTCGTCTGTCTATATTCGAATCCTCACCTATCATGGGATATTGATCATGACTGAAAGAAGGAGATTGAAATCAAGCATTCAAAATGAGTTCTTCTTGGACTCAGCCTTGGTAAACGCCTTGGGATCATCCTGGTTGATCATCCTGGTTGATCATCCTGGTTGATCATCCTGGTTGATCATCCTGGTTGATCATCCTGGTTGACCATGTGACCCAATCTCAGATATGCGGAAGACAATGGATGGATGGAGAATTTACAGCCAATTTAATATTAGGAGCCTATACTAGACAAACAGATCTAATCTGTTTAGAGAAATATATGTTCAAATCAAGATAATTGTATTAAAAGGTAAACACAGTTTGATGTTAGTTATAATTCACTATTATGAGATTCAGTTTAAAATGCCAAGGGTCGATCGGAGAAAAATTACATATTATATTTGTTTGTGAAAAATATTGATGTGGTCAAATAAATAATTAACAGTGTGCAAAATGTGTGGTTCAAAAGTGTTTCTTCAACATTTGAACTTTTATAAAGAATTTTATTATAGCTACACTGACTAAGTGATTTTGCTGGACTGTAGTGAAGTGGTGACACAGAAACATAAAGTTGTTTCATCAGCATATGTATGGTAAGAGATGTTGTAGTGTTGAATTATCTGAGGTAGGGGGATGATGCAGTTATTAAATAAAAGTACACCAAGAATGGAGCCTAGAGGAACCTCTCATCATCTTTTTGTTCACTTACACTTATAATTGCCATTCCAAACAGATAAAACTTAAAAAGAAATTTGAACTAGTATATCAAACATCAGATTACATATAGTGTTTCCTAAAAGTATTTGTCATCTTACAGATTTCTTCTGGGTTTTATTTGCCATTATTGTCAAATGTTTCAGATAATCAAATAAATGTTCAAATCAGACAAAGATAACATGGGTAAATACAAAAAGCAGTTTTGAAATTTGGATTTCATGTTCTATAGAAACCTGTTCCTCTGTGAAAGAAATTATTGCCCATCACAGCGAATTACTGCTTGTTACCCTAGCAACAGCAACAAGCATTAGGTATACCTGGCAATGACTTTCATGCCATTGTGGATGACTTTTGGCCCACTCCTAGTTGCAGATTTGTACCGATTCAACCACTTTGGAGGTTTCTCTAGCACAAACAGCCTGTTCAAGGTCCTGATTCAGCATCTCAATTGGATTTAACTCTAGACTTTGACTAGGCCACTCCCTAATGTTTGTTTTGTTCTTTTTGCGCCATTCAGAGGTGGTCTTGCTGGCATGCTTCAGATCATTGCCCTGCTGCAAATATACAATTGTGGTTGAACTTAAGGTCACAAACTCATGACCGAACATACTCCTTCAGGGTTGTTTGGGAGGGAGCAGAACTCAGGGATTAATTACAGCAAGTAACAGAGACTGTAATAATCCAAATATTCGGATATTAAAATAGATAGAGTAGTTGTCTTGCAATCGTAGGGTCGTATGTTTAATTCCAGCGTCCTCCTGTCACCTCCCAATGTGCCCCTTCCTGGGCAGGGCATTTAACCCCAAGTTGCCTATCGAGCTCTGTATTGGTATGTGAATGTGTGCGTGTTTGTGAGTGCGAATGGGTGAATGTGGCTCCAGTGTAAAGTGCTTTGAGTGGTCAGTATGACTAGAAAAGCACTATATAAGTACAGTCAATTTACCATTTAAGTGTGACAAAAAAGCAAAACTGCAGTACCAAGTAAGACAAAGAAATCTTTGATTCTAGTCTTTTTTTTAAAAAACATGGCAAGATTTAATGGTTTCATGATTTGTTTTGGGAATGTTTATTTCTGTCCGTGTATAGGTGAATAATCTTACAGCTCTGTAAAAAAAATTTTTATGTAGGGAAATATGTTTGGCAATATATATTTGCAGTCTTAGTTCATATGAAGACCAGCTTAAACTGGGAATCACTGAACCTAGTGTGCTACAAGTTTCCACTAAACCACAACAAAAGAGTCACATTTCCCCTAAACAGAATCACTGGTACAAATAAAACAATAAGCATAGTTTCACTCAAGCATTCATTCCATGTGAGTCATTCTGATCTTCATGCACTCTGAATCGGAGCAAATGTGTGCCAAGGGAAACTTTCAGAATTCCCCCTCATGTATTTCAAACAAACACGGGCCATGCAGACCACCTTCTGTCCCCAACATTCCCTCTTTTTTTGTCATCCTGCAAACTTGAATCAAAACATCTTACTGGTAAATTTGTCCCATCGTCCCTAAAACAGAGTTTCTTATTTGCACCGATGCAAATATGCACTTTCCTGTGTGCATTCATTTTTGCTGTTTGGCTTGTGAAGGATGTAAGGAAGGTGTTGGGACATTCATAGCAGATTATCAAATAATAATGAGCAGCATGCTGATGATAGATGTTTACTTGCTGGTTGGTTAGCTGTGTGTGCGTTGTGTGTCGACGTGAAACTAAACCCAGGGCTTGGATGCTGCCTCTTACTCACCTGCTAATTAGGTTAATGCAGCAGAAGTCCAAGCTGACCTTCTAATGATGTATGTGTGTGCATGTTTGTGTGTGTGTGTGTTATTGTTCTTTCTATTTGTGTATGTGTATATCACTGTAGGTGTAGTGCAAGTATTGAGGTGTGGCATCTGTGTCAGATAGGAGATCTAGCATCTACAGTTACTCCCAACACCGTTGTCTCAGGGATCCGTCACCATCATCCATACTGTGACTGCCTCGGCCTCTGGGTAGTTTCCGATACATACTGGAAATCCTGCATAGCAGTTTCACTCCACTCCACTCCACTGATACTGATCAACTCGACTCAAGTGTCCGCAACATTTTTCCAGGCCAGTGTCGTGCAATAATTAGCTTCAAGTTCATTTTACAAGGTTTAAAGCTGAAGGTATGTTCGTAGTTCACAACTTAAAAAGGCTGAGGTTTTGTACTTCACACATCTGGCCTTTATGGAAGAGTGGCAAGAAGAAAGGTGGCCACTGATTAAAGAAAACCAAAATAATCAATGTTTGCAGTTTGCCCTGAGCTAGAAGACACAACAAAAATGTAGAAGAAAATGATCTGAGACAAAAAGTAAGTTAAAATTGTTGACCTACCACTCTACATCACCCTGAATACAATATCTAAAAAAAGGTGATGGCAGCATCATGCTGTGGAGATGCTTTTCTTTAACAAGGATAGGGAAATTAAGGGGTGTTAATGGGAATATATATGGAGCTAAATAGAGGGTAATCCTCAGAGAAAACCTGTTAGAGACTGCCAAAGTCTTAAGATTGTGGTGTAGGTTCAGTCTCCTGCAGTACAATGATCCTATAAATACTATGGCTCTACAATTGTATGGTTTAGATCAATGTATTTTCATATACCAAAATTCAGAGCAAAATCCAACAGAGAATCTGTGGCAAGGCTTGCTGTTAAGAGATTCTCTCCATCCAGTCTGACTGATCTTGAGCTATTTTGCAAAGAACAATTGGGGAAACTTCAGTTTCTAGATGTCCAAAGCTGGTAAAAACATACCCCAAAAAACTTAAGCCTAGTTTATACTTCACCGTCAGCAGAGGTACAGAGACATGCGGCGCCATTATCCATCGACATAATGGCTGTCCGTCACTCACACAAGGACGCATGGAGTAGAGCGCAATTTTTTAACTATCCGTCAAACACAATGGAGAGCACACGCCTGTGATTGGTCAGCCCAACATCATTTCACCAGAACGGTGCTCTATACTCTATGTAATTAGTAGTCATTGCAGCTTTTGGCCACTAGATGCTTTATATTGCAAGGCAAGTTTATCTAATACGGTCCTTTGGTGATTTTGAACACCTGGAGTTGTAAGAACAACAAAGCAGACCGCTGTGTTTGTTTTTTTTTACAAGCGTTTGTAGAGTATTCCTTGAGCTGCACTTCTAGTGAAAAGCTTTCCAGGTGAATCAAAACTCCCTCTGTGTCGGCCATTGCTCCTTGAGTGAATGTGCGTTTACAAGCTGAAGTGAAAAAAAACTGTAGTTGACCAGAGACATCACTGCAATGGTAGGCAGATGCGCCAGAAAAGGTCTGCCCCCCCCCCCCCGCTGTTCTGGCGGAGCATTGCTTTGTAACACTGACACACCAACTGAGAAGTATAATAGGAAACTTGTTGACGGAGACGTATAGACCAGGCTTTGGAGCTGTAACTGAAGAAAATAGGGATTTTAAGTATTGACTTAGAAGCACTGCACTCAAGTGCATGCCACACTTTTAGGATTTTTAGTTGTAAAAATGTTGAAAACCATCTATGCTTTTTCTTCCTTTTCACAATTACATTACACTTTGTGTGAACATTCCTGGAAAAGGAAGACAACACAAGATAATTTACATATATGGATACATATGACAATGTAAAGTGCTTTATGTGGACATCAAAGGAAAGACATAGAGACAATAACAAAGCATAAGCGTAAAAGATGTCCAATAAAGTAAAAAAGACTGTGGCTTGCCTCCCACATGGTGTATGCAGTTCAAGGCAAACAGCTGTGACTCTGGTTTAACATTTTACTTTGAATGCTTAAGGCCTGGTTTTGAATTTTCAGTAAAGTTTATGTTAGATTTAACAGTCACAGCTAAACGACTGACATATTTTTCATATAATGTCAGTCCTCTCGGGTCCTCTCAGGATACTTCTTTTCTCTGTATAAAACAGCTTTTATCTAATCTAAAAAAACTGTTCACTCTCAGTTTAATTTTGGGGACAGGAAATAACAGAAAATAAAGCGACATGTGCAATGACAGTTACTGTCAAGGCGAGCTGTTCTAATACAAATACATCGCTACACATCATATTTAACAAAACAACACATGTGCAGACAAAGATTTCAGTCAAATTCCAGAGTCCTCCATACAAGACATCAAAAGGATGGATTTATGGCTTCATTTTGTTTGTTATTTTCTAAAGTGGCTGGAGTCGATTCAACCAACAGCAGTTAGTTTTAATTGATTGCAGCTGTGAGCAACTCCTTTGTTTTGTTGCAGAGTATTTGTGAAAGAAACCCCCACAATGGCCTTAAACTCAAAAAGCAATTTCTTTGTAAAATAAATATACTAAAACATCCACAAATTTTCTAAAAGAAGACAAACCCTGTCACATCTTAAATAATCAAGAGGGACAGAAACATCATGCTTAAACATTCAAGTTTTTTCAAATTGTGGCTCTTTTTTTTTACAGTGGTAAAACTTTGGTGAGCTTCTCTAATTATGTGTATATTTGTTTTGAATGAAAAAAAACATTTGTTAAGAATGTGGGATCTAACATCAATAATGTTTGTGAAAGTGAAATTCTAAGACCCCCCTTTACGCTATTGCATGTATGGCTTTTGTTTCAGTGTTTTGTTTTGTTTCTCTCACACGCATTGACACCATGAGTCATTACTTATATAATCTCATGCAACACCTTGAAAATGCTTTACTCACCACAGCTTGCAAGATGCTTGAACTGGCACCTTAATTCAGGTAATAATTATTTGACTATTTGGAGGCACTAAGAGCATTAAAACCTAACCTCAAGAAGGTCAGTTGATCCTTCAAAGTGAAAAAAAATAATTTAAACAAGATGGTGATGTTGTATAAAGTAGTGTTATTGGTCAGGACACAGCAGAACACTGTGAATCACACACCACTGATCCTAATATATAGAGAGTATTTAGAATGCATGTACATCAAAAGCAACACACATACAGACCTTGATGCTGCACAACATCATCTTTTTGTCCCACATGTTATGTGGGTCCTTTAGACCCAAGTTTTTTCAATATGTCAGCATTCATGGCAAGATTAAAAACAGCATGACACTGGCTTGAAGACCTTTAATGAATACGTACAAGTAATCACGCTAATATAATGTACAAAACCACATACATAGTTTAAACTGAATTGTTTTAAAACAAAAAACTAATTGACAAGTCATTGGTGTATACACGTGTGACTCTCACCAAATTTTGTATTTTCTCAAAAACTATAAAACTCATAGATGTTGTATCTAAAAGCATATTTTACATATTGAAACACATTTTGTGAAACATCAAGCCCTGTCAGGTCTTGCTCACCTGTTATATAAAATGTTTGTATTGGGATATAGTATGTAAAGTTTTCAATGTGTTACTGTATTACATCAGTCTTGGTTTCATTTTCAAACTTAAGGATTGCCTGATAACATTGGAGTAAGAGTTTAATGCTCTATACACAACCTATAAATACCCCAAAGGTGTCAAACAATAATAAGCTAAATTAATCACAAAACAAAACCTGATCACTCACCATTTCCACCCACCCACATTGGTGCAGACAGATAGTATGCATAGAGTGGTGTGAGTTAAAGTTATGTTCTAATTGTGTCATCGCAGCCACATTTGCATGTCCTTTATGTACATTTTGTGGCACTGATAGAATAATGCAGCAAAAAGGGCGACTCTAGGTTTCTGTGCTCATAATGAGGGATTTTTCAATATGCTCAATAACTGATATTCTAGCATTTTGCATTACTCTGCAACATCAGATATGCAGAAAGCCGATTCTGGAGCATTATCTTAATGTAACAGCATATATTTGCATGCCATGGAAACACAAGGCATATACGATAAATTATGAGGGAGTATAACGAACACCTAGATAAGACAGATGAGGTTACATTTTGGCTGACATAACAATGTTAGAAAAACAAAAACCCTGGATTACTCTGCAAGACTTTATCCTATAACTCTTATGATTTTGATTGAAATACTTGATAGAAAATAAATTTTGATCTGTAACTGCAAAATCTAAAAAAGAAAAGTTAAAGTACATTTCTTTCTTTTTTTTATGAAAATACATTTCCCTAGTGCTGATGTAAAAACTGATCAGCAGCTAACAGAAAACAGCTATGATTTTATCTTATTAGTTTAACTGATGTCTATGTTTTATTTGCAACTTGTTGACGAGCCAGATGATGTTTTAGGTCACCTTCATAAATTAACATATGTGAGGCACCATCTGTACTATAAGACAGATTTGTGTTTTATAATTTCTATAGAATGTTGTTTTTAATTAACTTCACTGGTAAAGTTCACAGAGGTTTAATATACATTTTTATTTGCTGTCAACATTCTGGCTGAAATGTTCTCATTACTGCCTTCATTTGTGCAGAGCCCTGTGAAACAGGAGCTACTGTTCCCAGCTGTTATTAGTCATTGCGGTGGTGGGGGGGGGCACAGGTGTTGGTAATAATTTTCTTTGCTCTGCTCAGATGTCCCAGAAAACCATAATGATGCACCAACTTGAGCAAAATGAAGATCCTGAGCATGTAGGAGATAAATGAGATTGCCTCATGGCTATCTTAATTAGTGACACCCATGCTTTTAGTGCAGTGACATGCTGGAATCAACTTTACTGTGTGCAAAACAATTAGAATTTGGGTCAAAATCTTATCCATTATAGAGTCACTGTTTCATGGAAAGTTTGGTACTCCATGATTAGAATGGATTCCTTCAAAAAGAGCAGTTCACAGTATTTGTGTTCAGGTTGTTTGCTTGACGGGCTAAGTGATGTTTAATGGATCGTACTTGACCAGACTGTGAGTCATGTGTTGCTGCAGAGCGTGTGGAGGTGTGCTGCAGCAGACGGGTATTAGGGAGGAGTAATCCGAACTTTCAGCCCCTTGAGTGTTTATTTAGGATCAGATATCTCCTGTCAGATATCATAGCTTCCTTTATCTTTTGCTTCAGGGACTCCCACTTCACTTCACCCTTATTTTCCTCTGTTTAGTTCAGACAGCCTTGATATCCTCTTGTTCACTGTTCTCCTTCTCCTCTTTGCTGACGTAATTTGTTTTCCATCATTATTATATACGCAGCATAGTTCAACTGTGACACAATTTCAAAACCTTATTTTAATTTATAATTTGCTGTTTTTAACTAGTTGTTAGTTATTCTAAATTACATGTTTAAGAATGTGCATGTTTTATGAAACAATAGTGTGTAACTGCACATAATTAAAAAGTTCAATCAGCTGTTAGACATCTTACCTGTCTGCTGTTGTGTCTTTATTATTTGAGTATAGTTTGGGTTCAGTTTAATTTTTAATTCACATCTCATCTGATGTTCTTTTAAAGCCAACTTACTGATAGGATTTTGCTGTCTTGCATGTGAGAGATTAAACATTGTTAGGTCTAGTAGGAAAATTATAACTAGTATTACAAAGACTTTAAATATACACTCCCTGGAAAAAGAATTTATCAACCTTAAAGCTTTTCTGAATTTTATTATGTATTTTGGGGGGATTTTATGATTGACCAACATAAAGTGATGCATATTATTAAAATAGATGGATTTTAAATACTTTTTAAAATTACAATCTGAAAGGTGTGGCATGCATTTTCATTCAAGATTTTGTTGAACCACCTTTCAATGCAATTACAGCTACAAGTCTCTTGGGGGTTAGTCTGTACCAGTTTTACACATCTACAGATTTGCATTTCTCTTGCTCAATCACAGTCAACGTGGGCATCTGTTAAAATCAATTATTAAGTCATTTTTCAACTGGATTTAGGTCAGGGCTTAGTTTTGAATATTTTAGATAAACATGCTGTGATCTAAACTAGGTTAGACCTGTTCATGTGATTCAGGGGTTTTTATACAGGGAAACAACAGCACGCAGGAAATTGTACTGCCCACTCATTATCTAAACTGTGGCTGTGTTTAGGATGGTTCTCCCGCTGAAAGGTGAACATCCACCCAAGTCTCAAGTATTTTAAAGCCTTTAACAGGTTGTTCTGCTGAATTCCCCCATATTTAACTCCATCCAGTTTCCCATCAGTTCTGACCAGCATCCCCACAGCATGATGCTGCCACCTCCATGTTTGATTATAAGAATGGTGTGTTTAGGGTGTCATGTTGCATTTCTGCAACACATGTTTTGCAAGTAAGCCAAAAGTTTCAGCTTTGGTATCATCTGACCAGAGTACCTTTTTCAAAAAAATCTGCTGTGTCTTCTACCTGGCTGTGTCAAATTGCAATTCTTCTTATAGCTTTCTTTTAACAATGGTTTTCTTTTTACTATTATTCCCTCAAGGCTAAATTTTTGGAACCCATAAGTAATAGTTGTCTGTTAACAACTTATCACACCTGAGCTATGGATGTTTGTAGCTCCCACAGAGTTACCATGGGTCTCATGGTTGCTTTTCCTTACCTGGTCTTTAAGCTTTGGTGGACCT
This sequence comes from Valencia hispanica, assembly GCA_963556495.2. Lineage (NCBI taxonomy): Eukaryota > Metazoa > Chordata > Actinopteri > Cyprinodontiformes > Valenciidae > Valencia > Valencia hispanica. The sequence continues at coordinate 23,922,321 of OY747710.1, forward strand.
GTTTTACACTTCTCCTCAGTTGTGTCGCTTTCTGCTGTGTTTTCTTGGTCTTCAAGATGATGTTTGTTCACTAAGGTTCTCTAAAAAACTTCTGAGGCCTTTGCTGAACAGCGGGATTTATGTGTTTAAATTACAAACTATTAGATAACTATGTGGCTGCTAAAAACAACTGGTTGCAGAGGATTTTATTTAGATGCATCACAGAAAGAGGTGACAAATAAAACTACATGCCACACTTTTTAGAATCGTATTTGCAAGAAAAGTTTGAAAAATATACATCATGTTCCTTCCACTATACTATTTTTGCACTACTTGGTGTTGGCCTGTCTCATAAAATCGAGTAAAATATGTTGAAGTTTATCTTTACAATGTGTCAAAATGTGAAAAGGTTCAAAGGGGTAAATTCTTTGCAAGCCACTGTAAAAAATAACCTCTTTTAATTAAATTCCTAGGAACTCCACTTAAGGGCATACTGTTTGAGAGTCAGATATGACCATATCTTCTTTTGTCACTTCCCCGCACTCAACTGTCCTCGTCTGTCCTTGTTTCTCCTCATTTTAGAGATATGGAGTCAGCCATTAAGACCGTAGTGACAACGTTTCTTAATTCTGCCAGAGGGAAGGACAACCTCGACAGTAAATCCTTCCAGAAACTGGTCCAGAAACAGCTCGGTGGTGTCATGGAGGTGAGAACATGAACAATCACTTGCTGTTTTGCATCATTTGAAGCTGAGCACATTTAACCCAGATTGTTTCTTTGCATCCCATATGGCAGGACGCAAACAGTTCTTCTGCTGTTAAGGAGATGCAGCAGGGCCTGGACGAGAACAGCGACGGAAAAGTCAGCTTCCAGGAATACCTCTCTCTGGTTGGCTACATTGCCAACAGTCTCAGTGAGAGCAAGAGCCAAGCTAAAGCAAATTCATCATAGGAGAAGTGGCCTTCATTAGATCTTCAAACTAGAGCACACCCTCTTCCTTATAAAATCAAAACATTCCAGCCATTATGTATGCTTTTTTTCTTAGAGGTTAACTATCATTTTACTGAACTGCAATGTTTTTTTTTCAAAATCGCTTTTTTTCCCGTCTCATACAATAAAGTTCTCATAGTTGGTGTTTTTGTTTAACCAGTAAAGAAAACATGGTTTGCAAATAAAAGCTTTGTATTAAAACTAGAGTGGATTGTAGTTATTTGCACATTATCCTTTTCTTTCTATTCCACTGAGAATTGGAGGACAAAAATGCCGAAACGAACTATATATACAACAATAAATAAATGGCTTAATGAATAAATAAATGTTCTGACAGAACCCTTGATAGGCTGGAAATTTAAAAAAAAAATGTAAAGGAAGAGTTCGATCCTTCATATGATAAATCCGTATCCGTGTTCATGTTATTTTCAGCTCAGTTGAAATCACCTCATTTCACTTGGAGATATACAGTCGTCACTTCAGCCTTATATTAAACATATCTGCCTTAGCTGAACAACATCTTCTCTTGTCTGTCCCATCTTAAAGAGTGATAAGGAGAAATTGAGATTTTCACTCAAATCAGAGGTTGGATTGTTTTCTAAATGCTTCAGAGTTAGATTATGCCGCAAAAAAAGATTAATTTATTTTAGAGCTTTTCACACATCTATACCAGGGATGCAAATGAATGTGGAGCGTGCTGTATATACTGTAGTTTCTCTCCACATTGTCCGATTGGTAAAAATGCAGTGCTACCATCCTTCCTCTCTCCCTACCTGCTGCACTTGCTAAATATAGCCGTGAATTCCCTGATGAGCCCGACTCACCGGCCTTTAGATGCATGAACGGCTGCAACCAGATCCTGACACACAGTATGCTTTCTATTGTGCACCATCCTGCCTCTTTGCAACACTATCCACATATATGGCGCTTAGGAGCGTGCACACACACCATGCTACCCCACTCACTGACACAATATACTTCAACAAAGACGCATAAACAAGATGATGCTCTTACCAACATTGCATAATCAAAGACAAATTTCAGGGCTTGTTGAAATAAAAGCATCTCACTCAGCATTAATGCTTATAACGTTTACTCTTAGTTAGGAGAACTTGCATGCATTGCATGCTATTGGCTATCTTTCTAACACACTGCTTTAAAGCGAGGAGGATTCATGACCTGAACTATTTAAAGTATGTTACTTTTCCTGCTGAAATGTGCCTTCAGTGGACAATTTGAAGAATGTTTCACTTCCTGTTAAAAAGGGACTGTGGTTAAGCTTTTATTTTCATGCTGTTTGCTCAAACATAAAGCATCTTGGAGTTTGGGGCATGAATGTGTTTGTTAAAGTATTCATGTGTGCATGTCCTCGCTTTGTGTGTAGGTTTTGTATGGGGATTTCTCTGTGTGGCTGCCAGGTGCAATGGCTCTGTTCACCAGTGCTGCACTAATCCAGCTGGATACTTTATCAGGCATGACCCCCCCTTCTTCCTCTGTGAACATCTAGTCCACAAAATCACTCCAACACTTTGGTGCTTGGAACCAAGTATTTTCACAGAGTTCATTACGTTGCTTATCTTGATCTTGACATATTGTTTAGTTTAGCACTCCCTTCTTTGCTTTGGCATAACATTAAAATGGGTTGAACAACAGGATAATCCACTGTTTTAGTTATACATCATCAGCAAAAAGGAGGCATGTCATCTCTGCACAAAAGCCTACAGTGTTCATGAAATCCTGTTGGTCAGGACAAGTTGTGATAAGCCACGGTATAAATATAGCAAAATCTGCTTTTCAGACTTGCAGACTGAAAGCAAGTTGTCATCTGCATACAATGATATTCACTGCTTGGATTATCTACTTCTATGACAGGTGCATTTCAATAGATTAGAATATGATGGGTTAGTTTATTTATTTTACTAACTAAACTAGAAAAGTAACTCATATATTATAGAGATCCATTAACAACAATGTGGTTCATGTTTTAGGTGTTTATGTCTGTTAATTTTGGTGATTCTAACTCGCAGCTAAAAAAAATCAGTTTTTCAGAAAATTAGTATATTATTTAAGAAGATCAAAGGGGATTTTTAACAGAAATGTAAACCTTCTGAAAAGGTGGACCCCTGCACTGTGCAGTAAATGCACCAAGTAACTCATGTTTGTTTTGCATGATTTACTGCACCGATGCAGCATGCCCCAGAAGTGATCAGTCTACAGTGCTGCTGAGGTGTTGAGGAAGTCCGGGTTGTTTTGTTGTCAGCCTTCCGCTTGCCCGCTTGTTGGGACTGGTGGAAAATGAAATCAGCATCTCTATGACGTTTGTGATCAGAGGGATGGATGAAGTGTTTTTAAATTGATTGCTAAATGGCTAGGTTGACAGTGGACTTTAGAAAAAAATGGCTTATGACATGGCACCTCAGGTTATCACTGCAACTTCGTTTATGTGCCTGGAAAAAAGAATTTTCTACCATAGTCCAAGATGCTGGAGAAACGTGTCCTCTCCTAGCTACAGCTCCATCTCCAGCGGGCATGCCATCGTAGTCAGTCGGGATTTAGTGCTATACCCACACTGAATGCATTGGTGAGAGTAGAAAATTATATCCTCTCTGCTTTGGACAACAAGAACTCTGCAGTTCTCTTGCTTCTGGACCTTTCAGCATCTTTTGACACTGTTGATCATGGTGTCCTTATCTCCTGCCTCCAATATTGTGTTGGACTTCAAGGCTCAGCACTCAGATGGTTCTCGATATACCTCTCAAATCGGACTTTCTCTGTCGTGCTAATAGATTTATTCTCAACAACCACCTCCCTCTCCTCAGGTGTGCCACAAGGCTCTATTCTTGACCGTACTCTTTTTTCATTGTATATGATGCCACTGGGACAGATCATCTCCACTCACAATATTGGATTTCACTTATACACAGATGATATTCAGTTATACCTACCAGTAATCTTGAATGTTCCATCAGCACTAGATCCTCTGCATCGCTGCATCTGCGACATGAAAATTTGGCTTTCACAAAATGTTCTCCATCTCAATGAGAGTAAAACTGAATATATAATCTTCAGCCCGGATTCACCACACAGCTCGCCCTGCTTTTGCCCGTCTACTCCAAAGTTTTCTACAGCTATAAAGAACTTGCGAGTAACTTTTGACAATGCACTTAAGTTTGACAAGCAGGTCAAAGCAGTGGTAAAGGCCAGCTTCCTCCAGTTTAGGCTACGGGCAACATTGAAGCCTTTCCTGTCTTGAGCTGACCTGGAGAAGGCCATATATGCCTTTATTAGTTCCAGATTGGTCTACTGCAATGCCATGTATCCCGAATTAACTCAGTCTCTCCTCAGTCTGCTTCAGCATGTAGAAAACGCCACTGCCTGTCCCCTCTCCAATGCTTCAAAATACTCACACATCACTCCAATCCTCTGAAACCTGCACTGGCTGCCAAACGCTTTCAGGGTCAAGTTCAAGGTCCTTCATTTTGTTTTTAAAGCTGTCAATGGCCTGGAACCAGCCTATCTCACATAATTAGTAGCTGTTTACCAAACCTTTCAGGAGTTTAGGATCTGCAGAGTAAACATTTCTGGTGATTCCCAGGTCGCACTATAAGAAGTGGGTTGATCAAGCAATTTCTGCTCATTCTCCGAGGCTGTGGAATGCTCTTCCAACTTCACTGCATTTCACCAGTGAACTGTTTGTTTTTAAAACACAGCAAAAGACTAATTAATTCAGTCAGACTTTTTATATCTGAGTTTTATGCTGACTGTCTGTTTCAGCCTGTATGTTTAGTTATTTTCTTTTCTTAAGTTTTTAGATTTCCATTTTCACTGTAAAGCACCTTGTGCACCTTTTGGATGTTGTTAAGGTGCTATACAAATAACTATTGATGGACTGATACTCCAGTCCTTTTTCACTTTATCTTAGCCTCTGTCATTGTTCTCTAGCCAGGAACGGTGTAACACAGGGAATGTGATAACTGTGGCCAACAGCTGAAGTGCACATTTTGGGAATCTCCAAAACTCTTGAATGGCTTTGCTTCACAATTCTGTCAAAAACAATTTTATACTTTTTCCTTCTACTCGGCTTTCCATTATCATGCTTGCATAAAGCACCCTGTTACAGCCAACTTCTTTAGCAATGACCTCCATGTGGACGGAGGCTCTCTGCTGAACAACCGTCATGTCAGTGGTCTTCCCCAAGAGAGTGTAGTCCATAAGAAATGCTTTTTTCCCCATTATGTAATATTCAAATTTTACGAGAAACTGAAGTTTTGATTTTCATCATCTTTAATCTATAATTACAAAATCCTCTGAAAAAAGCTTAATATAATAAATCTATATAATATCAGTTTAACTTTTTTATTAGCTGACATAAACTACATCTTAAATTATATTCTAATTTTTTTATATGTTTTCTGTGAAAATATATTCTCCAAGTAGCTCTGCAATGATCTTAAAGCACACGTGTCGATGACAGGTGTCTGATGCGTAAACAGAGAATTCAGAGAGGAGAAGACAGGATGGGGCAACAGGTGGAAGGAGGGAGAGAGGTGGTTTGGGTGGAGTAGATGAGTTGTATTTAAGGCGCTGTCGTCCAGAGCCTCTCTATCAGCTGCTTTCGCCTCTTCTATCTGCACCTCACCATCAAGCCAGAGCTTCATCTCCACTCAGGTAGGAATCAAAGACCCAGAGGACTGTGGCATTAGAGAGCTCGCTGAATATGACTAAAATGTTATTTTTAAAGATGCAACTTATGCATCTAATACATTGTTTTTGCTTTGATGCTAAGGAAAACAAGCACAGAAAGAGCTTCCACTCATTTTCTGAAAAGCCTGTAATCTTCAATTTAACAAGGTCAGGAGTGTATCAGAAGCTGCCAAAAATGCTTTTTTATTAATCTCAGACACTGCTGATTCATGTTTTCCAGAAAAAATGCATCGACAGGCGAAAAACTGACACAGTAGTCAGAATAAGTCTCTTACAGGTTAGAGGTGATGCAGGTCGGAGAAAGACAAGACCTTACACTCGTATCTGCTGTTTTGAGCAAAAGTAAAAGGCAGATCAGGTTGCCTCTGAGTGCATCTTTTCCCCTCGTTGTTTGCAGAGTTTGATTTCACCCATATAAACTGGCTTGCATGTTCAGTGGCCAACTCTTAGAGGTCCACACACTATAGTATAGCCGCAAACTAATTAATGATTGGTTTTATATGTGGAAAAACATTATCAGGAAAGCTGTCAGAGAGGAAACAGACCTAACTTCTAGATATGGTTTCCGGCTCTTATCAGCTTAGCTTACTTAATGACTTTTTTACGCCTCCATCAGTTTGGCTTATTTTTCTCTGAGTGGGACTGAAAAATTAAAGATTGCACATCACAGACAGAAGCTTGAGCAAGTTTTGACTGAGCGAGCACCATCTGCTGGCACAGGTTCCAACCCAGACTGTCTTTCACATATCTCCAACCCATTCACCTTTGTTCCTTCCCAGAATGTCTTTGCCCAACTCAGAGAATGCCACCACCCTGGAGAATGCTATGCAGCTGATGATCCAGACCTTCCACAAATACTCTGGAAATGAGGGGGATAAATACACGCTGAGCAGGGCCGAGCTCAAAGAGTTGCTCACCACGGAGCTCGGTACCTACCTGGGGGTAAGACAGCACATGAAGCCACACACACATGCAAATATTATAGCTGAAAAACTGTTTATATATATGCTGCTACCTTTTTATAAAAATGCAGAATGCGCAGGACAAAGAGGCTGTGGATAAGGTCATGAAAGATCTTGACTCAAACAACGACGGAGAGGTTGATTTCACTGAGTTTGTCATCTTGGTTGGAGCTCTAACTGTGGCCTGTAACGACTTCTTCCTGGAGTACAACGACAAGCCGGAGAAGAAGTGAGCATCCACTCGACTCAAAGAAACCTACTCTTGTAAACACAAAATCCCTACGCTCCAGCGAGGAAATGGTAAAAGACATCCTGTCATCAAGCTGAAGTTCAAAAACACACAAAAACACACTGACTTGAGTTGTAAAAGTTGTTTATTTTGTTCTTTTTGTCTCATTGTAACTGTGTTAGTACGCCGTGATGATTTTTTCTTTTCATTAGCCACGGTTCTTTTTCTTGAAATACTTTTTGATACACCTTCAAGCTAAAAGTTTCTTCCCCTGGAAAGAATAAACATTAATTTAAACCATGCATTGTTAGCTGTTTTTTGTTTTACAAAAAATGACACAAGGGGGCAGCATTAGCCCCTAGTTAATCAAAAGGCTGCATTGTGACAGTTACACTGGCCAAACAGATTTTTTCATAGATTCTAGCTGTTGTCATACAACAAAAAAGGCAGTTACTGTCTTAACTTTTATTTTGGTCGTTTTTTAGAATCCTTCAAGCACTTTGACAAACTGTAAATTGCAGTACCAGTGAAATATATTATTATTAACAGTAACTTGCTGTGGTTTGGGGGTTGACTTTATTAAAATAGTATAGGTTTTATATGTGTATGTATTGTTTTAAAGGGACGGTGCACAGTAATAAGCATAGGTATATCCTGTTAATGTGGCAAATTTAGCCTAGTCCAATTTCCAACAGTCCCTGGCATTTGTTTAATATAAAGTTCAACTTTTATAAACTCCTAATTAGATTTAGTTCTGTACTTTGACAGAGCTATTCTAAATCTTGCTTATAATTTAATCTAAATCATTTCATTTCCTACTCAGGCTTTATGTTTAAAACAGGAAGGTGAACCTAGTTTTTTTTCAAGATAACTCGTTAAATAGTTCCATCCATCTTTCCATTAACCCCCTGTTTCTGTGGAGGAAGAGCTGTATCCACAGGATGATGCTGCCACCACCACCATGTTTTACCTTGTGGGTGGTGTGTTCAGGGTGATTTGCAATATCAGTAGTCCCCCACACAACATTTTGCATTTAGGCAAAACAGTTAATGTCATTCACATTAGACAAGACCCTTTTTCCATATCTGCTGTCCTTGCATAGTCCTTGGCTTGAGGCAAACTTAAAGTGGGTATTGGGGCATCGTGCAGCATAGTGGTTAGTCCGGATGTACAGAGGCCTCATTCCTCGATGCAGTCATCCTTCTTTCGAGTCCTGTCCTGATGGAGCTTTACCGCATGTCTTCTCCCTTTTCCATGTGCTGTACACTTTCAAATAAAGGCCACTGTGGCCACAAAACCTTTTTTTTTTATGGGACTTATGGCTTTCTTGTGTCTAGTCCTACATAAAGGTCAGATTTGTTTGATGCAGTACTCTTGGGGCTCTGTGCTGCTTCTCTTATTAATCTTCTCCTTGCCTGTCCTATCATTTTAGGTGGATGACAATGTCAAGGTAGGTTTGGAGTTGCTCCATACTCTTTCCATTTGGGGACGGTGGATTGATCTTTGTTCTGTGAAATGTTCCAAGCTTGAGATATTGTTGCATAACCTAACCTGCTATGAACTTTACAATCTGTTTTTTTGTTTGCTTGATCTTTATGAAGATGTTTGTTCAGAAATGCTCTCTCACAATCCTCTGGGGCCTTCATAGACGAGCTGGATTTATACTGATACACAAATACAAATAAACAATGGCTGAGTTCTTTTATTAACTGACATCTGAAAGTAGTTGGTTGCACTGGATTTTAGTTAGATGTATGAGACCATAAAAATCACACTTTAGGTTTTTATTTGTAAAAGCTTTTGAAATCCACTTAATATTCTTCCATGTCACGATAGTGTACTAATTTGTGTTGATTTTAGATAAAATCCCAATAAAAAGCTTTGGGGTTTTGAATAATTTTGCAAGGCACACCAAAGAAACACTTCAAACCCAAATATCCCACATAAACAAGATGAAGAGAGCAAAAAATAAAAAATCTTCTTGCATAATCTTATACATAGCCCAAACATACAATTAACATTCTCAAACTTTGTATATATTGTTTTGAACAAAATATTGCAATGATGAAATGTCAACTTAGTTTTTTTTATTCTTTAAAATGAAAAAAAAAAGGTCTGAATAACAACGTTCTGCTTGTTTTTGGTTAAATAATAGACCACATTTAAAAATAGCTAATTTTGAACTTAATTCTGAGCTGTTATGAGATTTTTAAAAGATGTTTCTAGGACAATTCTTTCAGGCATACAAATGTGTGTGTCGTCTGCCACGTTGAGACATTAACTTTGTGTAGACAACTGCTAAATCATTACTAGGAAGTGTAAAAACACTCATCCAGCATTGGAGCCTTCCAGGGCCTCTGAGGTGCAGTGATTGTTGGGGAATTTGATCCCGTCAAGCTCCTCACCCCTTAAAGATATTGGAATGCAATGTCAGCTTTTCTTTTTTAGAACACACTACATTCATCACTTCTTTGTTCTAGATTTTAAAAACCTATGAAAAGATGCTTGGACAACACTTGCATAGAAATTTGTGATGTCATCTTTATACATTTGGACATTAAAATTTGTGCAGACATCTAGTAAACCAATACTAATATAACAATATGAAGCAAAACAAAACTGGTCCAAGAAGAGGATTGTGGGACCCCTACAGGACAGTCAAGATAAAAGGATTTGGTCCTGCCACAGAAATTCATAGCTTTTTGTTATAAAAATATATTCCTAATTGAAATAATAGCTTTTCCTAAAAAATTAAAGTGACTCTATTTAGATAAATAAATGCCTTTATTAAATCTAAAACCATAGAAAGATTACATAGACACAAATGCCCTTATCAATCCAACATTAGACTTTTTCAATACTAAATTTCTGTTTTTACAGCAAAACATTGATAACATGAAACCTTAATCACCAATGACTATTTAAACGCTTCCTAAAAAAGCAAGTGTGTTTGCAAAAAGGATGCTGCATGTTTCCACCTTTGAAAGACAGGAAGTGTTTTTTCTTCTTATCCTGTGGTTTAAGAGTAACGGAAAAACTGAAGTGAACTGATTAGCAACACACTACAGCTTTGTGTACATGTAAAAAAGTAAAGGACTGAAACAAGAGCCACACAGCTGATTAATCTGAACCTACAACCTTTATTGGACTGGTTAAGGTGAGCAGATTTCAGAGTCAGGAAAGGGAGAAGGTGAAGAATGGTGGAGCATATTCATCAGAGAGGAAGTGAGTTGAAAAAGGAAGGAGAGTCTAAAGGTCGATGGGAGCAAAAAGAGAGTGGGCAGCGGCACTTTCTCTGTGCAGAGCCATGGAGCCAACAGTATTAACGGGTCTCTGAAAGGCTTTTCACACTTGTTTGAGATCTGCTGGGGATCCTCACGGATGATCCCATCCTCAAGAGGCGGAGAGGGAGACAGCTCCCAGTGAGTGAAGCTGCAGACTTGGCCACATGACTGTAAAAATCTGGAGAAACTCACAGTTGATGACAGTGACAGGGATGGAATAGCATTTTGTAGGTGTTGAAAGTCATTTTCCTTTAAAGTGAAGCATTGGGAGTCTTTTCTTTTTTCCAGTCCCACTTTATTCTATGTTTCCACTCATTTTGTGGGCATTGTTCATCTACAACTACTTTACAGTTGATCCTATTGAACTCCATCATTTATTAAGAATTTAATTGCAAATGTGAATGCAAAGTCCTTTTGCATCTTCAGTGAGCATAAAACTCTGGGAAGATTCTGGAAACAAAACTGGACTAATTTCCAGACATTTCTGAGTTTGGAAGACCAAATAAAAGGGGTGTATACGGCTTTAGGTTGGCTAATTGAGCAATAGGTGGGAAGACACACATTCTTTATCCTGTAACTCACAGAGGTGATAATACAGAAAGTATTCACATTTACACATTAATGTTCAGGCTTGGAGCAAGAGGATTAGAGATGCACCGGTCAGAATTTCATGGCTGTTCTGTTATCTGACTTTTGAAAAGCTCTTAGTTATCGATTTTAAAATGATTAGCTTTTTAGCTATAACATAAAAGGATGAAATAATATTTTTCTCCTGAAATGGTGCAGTGATTTGTGTTTAGGAAACCAGGTCTGACCAGCAATAGTATATGATAAAACCTGAAAATGATATTCTTCCAACTTTTTGTGGTAATAAATGGAATAGTGTATCAAACACGAGTACTTTTTTGGACTTTGTTTTGTTTATTGGACCAAGAACCCAACAGGATCAGGATCTACGCCAGACATGATCAAAATGACTAAGTGTGTCACCAACAAGGGTTATTTTACAAAAATAGCAAGGTTTGCAAGTTTTCCCTAGAGAATCTAGATCCTTACCTTGAGATTTCCAAAAGGATTTCAGCATTGCCAAATCCCACATGTTCTGTAACATGTTCAAGGCTCAAAAGCATAAGGAACTTTGCAGCAATATGTTCAGCCTTCCTGTTATCTGCTGAAAGTCTTGCTCTTTATGCCAGGCTAAATGAGCCGTCTCCAGACGTCATGGACAACCCTGCTTCTTCTAAATATCTCCTAACATATCTGTGCTTCTTCTGACTATGAATTTAAATGCCTCACTGATGCAGCATATACGTAACTTTAAGTCCGTCTGATATGGCATGTGCCCTGATTGGAAAAACCTTTTGGATTTTGGAGTTTCTGTCTGGTCAGGAAGCTGGTTCTCTCTAATGAGAAGGAAGAAGCAAGGAGGTATATGCAGGACACTGGTGTAGTCTGGTGGTTAGGGCAATGAGAAGAAGTAAACAGCTGTGAAACCATGTAAATACACATAATTATCCCAAAGCCTTTGATTAAACTTCATGAGTTTATCAATGATTTGATTTACATATAACTGTTCCTACTCCCTATCAGTTTCTCCTCTTAACTCAGTACTCCATCCGGTAAAAAAGAAATCACATTCCAGTGTTCAGCACATATACTGTTATGTTGCACCATTTTGGCTCAGTTTCCTCCATTTCTCAGGACTCATCTGCAGCTGTGCCCTCTGCTACAGCGAGGTGCAGCGCTTAAAGCAAATAAACAAAACAATTAAAAAACAAGCCCAAAAATTTCCATGCTAACTGTTCAGTAATATTGCCCCCTTGTTTTCCGTTAGTATAAGCATCCTCTATATTTTCCTTTCATTGCAGGTCTTACACGTCTGGTGTTAAAGTGCAAGATTTAGGCTGCTTAAATCACATTCCTGTTATCGCTATACAATTATATAACACACTGACACCTCTCTATTAGCAACAAATCTTTGCATGAACTGATATATAGAAATATTAATCTTTACTTAATGCTAAATGCTTGTGGCAAGTTCCTACGCTATGATAAAATATACTGGATCAGTTCACTGACAGTGGATTTCTAGAGGAAAACATACAAGAAGCTTCATATGAACGTTCCTTCCTTCTCTGATGTTTAATATCAGTCAACACTACAATGGAGCATCTGGTGTCGCGTAGCTGTTAAGTAGTCAGGGTTGTTTGGCTGGGTGCAACTAGGAGAGAATTGGCATCCTCACTCCCTAAAAGGCTGAGGACAGGAGAAAGGGAGGATCGTTACACTAGAGAGGGGAAGTCAGTTTGTTTTAATTCTCCAACAACCACAACAACAAAAAAATCCTCCTCAATATCCTCATACAAGAGAAATTGTTGTTTGCTGCAAAATAGTTATTATAAAGTTAATGGAAGGGATAGCTGTTTGGAACCAGTTTTGATTCCAGTTCCATCGACATGATAAAACCAAAATCCCCAACCGCCCCAAAGTACAGGTAGACACACACCACACTCACATACCACCACCACACCTCCGGCATTTGTCCTACTGTTCCAATTGGTCAGGGAGCTGTCTGTTGGAATGTCCGCAGTTAGGGGAACCATCAGCCCGGTGTGTTGATGGTTTTCACTGTGTAATTCTGGAAGAGGGGCTGCATGAACATGCCCACAGTGCCGAACACGCACACAAACACAAAGATCCAGAGAAAGAGGCGATCGATCACCATAGCAACGTACTTCCAGTCCTCACTCACCTGTGGATCAGATGGGAAGGGGGAGGGAACATTAAAAAGATATAAGGGATGGAGTAGCCAGAAAGATAAATATCAGCAATGTACAGTGAGAAGATAAATGTGTTAATTATGTAGAGTATCATGTGCTGTTTAACAGTTTTCAGTGATTTTCATATAAAAAATAACATTCGTAATTAAGTATAAAATGCTAAACAGGCTTTAAAGAAAGAAAGAAAGAAAGAAAGAAAGAAAGAAAGAAAGAAAGAAAGAAAGAAAGAAAGAAAGAAAGAAAGAAAGAAAGAAAGAAAGAAAGAAAGAAAGAAAGAAAGAAAGAAAGAAAGAAAGAAAGAAAGAAAGAAAGAAAGAAAGAAAGAAAGAAAGAAAGAAAGAAAGAAAGAAAGACAGACAGACAGACAGACAGACAGACAGACAGACAGACAGACAGACAGACAGACAGACAGACAGACAGACAGACAGACAGACAGACAGACAGACAGACAGACAGAAAGAGACCAGAGCATTGACAGACAGATTCAGAAATATAAAAATTTCCCAATATTCTTATGTTGTCATGCCTTGAGGAAAGGACCCAAATGCAGAGCAGCGTTTAGAGCTGGACAGGCTCATACAGTGGCTTGCAAAAGTATTCGGCCCCCTTGAACTTTTCCACATTTTGTCACATTACAGCCACAAACATGAATCAATTTTATTGGAATTCCACGTGAAAGACCAATACAATGTGGTGTACACGTGAGAAGTGGAACGGAAATCATACATGATTCCAAACATTTTTTACAAATAAATAACTGAAAAGTGGGGTGTGCGTAATTATTCAGCCTCCTGAGTCAATACTTTGTAGAACCACCTTTTGCTGCAATTCCAGCTGCCAGTCTTTTAGGGTATGTCTCTACCAGCTTTGCACATCTAGAGACTGAAATTCTCGCCCATTCTTCTTTGCAAAACAGCTCCAGCTCAGTCAGATTAGATGGACAGCGTTTGTGAACAGCAGTTTTCAGATCTTGCCACAGATTCTCGATTTGATTTAGATCTGGACTTTGACTGGGCCATTCTAACACATGGATATGTTTTGTTTTAAACCATTCCATTGTTGCCCTGGCTTTATGTTTAGGGTCGTTGTCCTGCTGGAAGGTGAACCTCCGCCCCAGTCTCAAGTCTTTTGCAGACTCCAAGAGGTTTTCTTCCAAGATTGCCCTGTATTTGGCTCCATCCATCTTCCCATCAACTCTGAACAGCTTCCCTGTCCCTGCTGAAGAGAAGCACCCCCAGAGCATGATGCTGCCACCACCATATTTGACAGTGGGGATGGTGTGTTCAGAGTGATGTGCAGTGTTAGTTTTCCGCCACACGTAGCGTTTAGCATTTTGGCCAAAAAGTTCCATTTTGGTCTCATCTGACCAGAGCACCTTCTTCCACATGTTTGCTGTGTCCCCCACATGGCTTGTGGCAAACTGCAAACGGGACTTCTTATGGTTTTCTTTTAACAATGGCTTTCTTCTTGCCATTCTTCCATAAAGGCCAACTTTATGCAGTGCACGACTAATAGTTGTCCTATGGACAGATTCCCCCACCTGAGCTGTAAATCTATGCAGCTCCTCCAGAGTCACCATGGGCCTCTTGGCTGCATTTCTGATCAGCGCTCTCCTTGTTCGGCCTGTGAGTTTAGGTGGACGGCCTTGTCTTGGTAGGTTTACAGTTGTGCCATACTCCTTCCATTTCTGAATGATCGCTTGAACAGCGCTCCGTGGGATGTTCAAGGCTTGGGAAATCTTTTTGTAGCCTAAGCCTGCTTTAAATTTCTCAATAACTTTATCCCTGACCTGTCTGGTGTGTTCTTTGGACTTCATGGTGTTGTTGCTCCCAACATTCTCTTAGACAACCTCTGAGGCCGTCACAGGGCAGCTGTATTTGTACTGACATTAGATTACACACAGTTGCACTCTATTTAATCATTAGCGCTCATCAGGCAATGTCTATGGGCAACTGACTGCACTCAGACCAAAGGGGGCTGAATAATTACGCACACCCCACTTTTCAGTTATTTATTTGTAAAAAATGTTTGGAATCATGTATGATTTTCGTTCCACTTCTCACGTGTACACCACTTTGTATTGGTCTTTCACGTGGAATTCCAATAAAATGTATTCATGTTTGTGGCTGTAATGTGACAAAATGTGGAAAAGTTCAAGGGGGCCGAATACTTTATATACCACTGTATATATTAATTACGTCCCAACCAAGACTTGTGGAAGACGAAGATGACGACGAGGAAACGACGACGCACCAGCAACAACATGAGGGCACAGGGGAACATGTATACACAGGGAGGTAATCAGGGCAAGACAAGAAACAGCTGACAACAATCAGTGGGAGACGGAGTGATGCAGACAGGGAGCAGTCACACCATGACATATTTTTTTCCCATACCTTCTACTTTCATGCTACACCCAGACCAGGAAAATACTATAATTAAGTTTGACTTTCAAAGACTATTTAAGAACTTGCAACGTGACAACTTGACAAGATCTGGGGACCTTTACACTGAACAGAAAGTGACTCTGTTCTTTTCTTTGACTTTTTTTCCTTCTCTTTCCTTACTTCTATTGTGTTTCTTCACACTAAAGTCCTCGTTGGATTTATTTGCTAGCTTTAAGCAGGGGATCATCAGGGGACATCCAGCTCAACAGCCTTTGGCAAAAGCCAGAGGAGGTGTTTGACCTTTCTAAAATGCAAATCTGAAATTGTAATTGCAAAAGTATTCATAACTTTTGAACATTTTTACATTTTGTCACATTACAACACACACTAGACTACAGTTGGACTTTATGTAATAGACCAACCCAGAGAGCAGTATTGTGAGGTTCCCAAAGTAAATTATACAAAAAAATAATATCAAAAGAAAAATTTGAAAAGTCGATTATGATTTTGACTAAGTCATACTTTGTATTACCCTTTATGAATCAGTACTTTGTAGAACCTTTTGCTACAGTCACAGCTGCAAGTGTTTTTTGGATTTATGTCTACCAGCTTTGCTCATGTAGAGAGGTTTCACCCTGAATTGTAGGTCTTCAAAAAACTCAATAGGCTGTGTTTTTAAGCAGTTTATCTATATTTTTTATTCAATATCAGCATATAATTCCTCCAACAGAATGACACAAATCCTACAATGGTTGTTAAAAGCCACTTAATATCAGTTAGCTGCTAAATATGCATTTCAATTTTGAAGTGTATGACATTTCTCTGTTTGTGTTCCATTAATATGGGAAGGACTCACTCAACTAGCATCCCTCTACAAAAGATGCTTTTGTTTCTCTCGTAAGACTGAGACAAAAATAGAAATAGAGACAAAATATCGATTATTTAACTTTTATATCAAAACCGTCCTATTTTTAACATTTTATGAAATATATTTATGTTGTTCAAATTAGTAAAGGTTTCAGGGGCAAGAAGGCTTTTGGGAGCCACTGTATCTACAATCCTGTTAGGGAATGTGTTTTACTATCGACTCTTCTGGGGTAGAGTGTTGCTTTGTTGTGGTGTATAATTTGCAAAAATGGTCAATAAACATATTGGGTAAAAAAACACAGTAAGCAGAATCAAGCTTTCTGTTGTCCTCTGTCTATTCATCCCCCTTCCTGCAGTCAGGCGGGGGGTTAATGGAGGTGAGTGGTTAATGTGCATTGAGACTCTTTCTGGCACACAGCTCTGATGAGGTCTGACATGAGTCAAGAAGGAGGAGAGGAAGGTAAGAGACCCGGGAGATGGAGGACACAGAGCGGGTGCTGCCATTTGAACCCTGTGATGATAACTTGAAGAGGAGAACAGAGGAGGAAGAAAAATAGAAGGGGGGAGGGGACGCCGAAAAGCTACACACTGTGCTAAGAGGGGAGAGATTTTAACTCAATCTACATGACTACAGTAAGGAAACAATGTTTGTGATGAATGAAATCGAACGG
Source organism: Valencia hispanica (assembly GCA_963556495.2). Classification (NCBI taxonomy): domain Eukaryota; kingdom Metazoa; phylum Chordata; class Actinopteri; order Cyprinodontiformes; family Valenciidae; genus Valencia; species Valencia hispanica. Next base: position 23,939,174 of record OY747710.1, read on the forward strand.
ATTGTAAACTCATGTTTCCAGGTTAAAGTAAAAAACTGCACCCCTACTCCTCCATCTCAGGGCCTCAGCTTATTTCCACTTCTTTATGCACACGTCATGCAGCTGCTATAATTACATACTGAGGTGGATAGTCACTGGGCTATGGCTGCATCATGAGATCTGTCTGCTCTGCTGCTGGTCTGTGTCACCAATCCCTTGAATTTTCAGAAAGCAGAGTTAAATGGCAGAGCTGTGCAGCTACATAACATGATATAGCACTCATCTGAGCTGCTCGGGAAACAATAATGGCTAGTAATGTCTTGGGATAAAAGACAATGACTCACTGCCAAGCCGATCCACATGCAGACACGAGGAGTTAAATAGCATATAGGAGTTAAAGTAACACGCAGGCGTGCTGACAGCACTGGCAAAGACTGCCATCACAGGCCTTGTGTTGGCAAAGCAGTTAGCTGGAGGAAATTTACGTGGCACAGATAATAAGTTTATCAGAAAAACAGCTTACTCAGGAGGCAAGAAAGACAGTAAAGTTACAGGTTCTTAAAGCTGAAAATAATCCTGAGATGAAAGTCAGCATGTAAAGACTTACCTTTTACTTTTATTCATTTGAACAAAAGATTAAATGAAATATTTACAGTAACTTTAGTAGCTTCTCATACAGGTATTGATTTAATCTTTATGAATATTATTTAGCAGATTAGGATCATGCTGTTCCTTTTTTATATAAAAAAGTAAAAATCCCTTAGATAAGTCATGGGCCAATTCAAGATCCTCACAAAGTAAGAACCCAGAACAAAAATACCACAGTTTTGTTATATTATATTAATAATTATTAGGGCTGTCAAAATTAACACGTTAATGCAAGCCGATTAGTTTGTAGATTTAACGCAATTAACTTTTTTAACGCAATTAACACATGCACAGGATGACCCATCCTGTTTATCCTATAATTCAGCTCGCGCTGCGTTCAGTGCTCCTTCCATAAACAGCTTGGCAGACCAGAACTGCATCCACAGTTCTATGTCAACATCTCTTTCTTCACCAACACTACTGCTGCAAGATAACCACAACTAATAACAATGGGAACTGGAGTTATGTAAAAGTTTGGTTTCACACTATTTGCGCTCAAGTTGATCTGCAAATAATCCCTCAATTGTTCAAAAGAATACAATTCAAATAAAAAATGCTTTATTGATCCCAGACGGAAAATAAGTGTTGTAACACACACTATTTAATACTTCAATGAGTTGTTGTAGATCCTGATGGCTGTGGGCAGGAAGGATCTCATGTAGCGGTCAGTGTTGGAGTGAAAATGTTGAAGCCTTTGACTGTAAACACTCTGTTGTCATAGGATATAGTCCCATGAAGAGGATGTTCAGTACTGTCCAATATTAATAAGGAACGACCAGCTTTACATTCAGAAAATGTTAACCAGTTAGTTTGCCTTAGCAATTGGCTAAAAGATAAAAAGTTCAAAAGGGCCATGTGTAAATGTGATAGTGGAATTCAAAACAAAAGTTTCATGGATCTCTCCTATATTTCCTTGTAAAAAAGAGCAAAAGCATCTGGTTTTGTCCTTTATTTACACCAAAATTTTTAGTTTTTCAGTCATATTTAGGAATGTTGATTAATCGTGATTAATTCACAGCTACCCTGTGATTAATTTGATTAAAATGTTTAATCGTTGACAGCCCAAATAATTATTTACATTTCAAGAAAAATACATGTATATATTTTTTTTTACCTATATCATTTATCTTTTTATGTCACACGCACAAATTGTAATGTATTGTACTGAATAATGCAGGGAAAGTTTCTTACTAAAACTCACACATGATGCATGTGTAGCATCAGTGTGTATTAAAAATACAATTAGTTTGTCTATATAAAATATTTTATTACTCTCAGGTCTTCATAAATCTGCTAACCTCAAAGGAAAAAGTTATAAATTCAGAAAATAGGTCTATTCTCTAAATCATATTAACACTTCAGCTTAAAATTAAATAATTATATTGCATCTAGTCACTAAAAGATGTAACTGTTAAAGTGATAATAAATCACACTAATATAATGGTTAGGGAAGTCTCTCTTTCTAGGAAGACTGGAGAAGAGAAGCTAGTCAGAGCTATTGAGAAGACGATGGAGGAAAAAACTTGGGCAATCCAGGAAGAAAGCCTGACAGTAAAGAATTGAAGCTGCATAATTGCTAAAATGGCCTAGTCAAAGCCCAAAGGAGTTTAATATAAACAGATGCTACATGTTTCCGATTTTTATTAGCTAAAAACAATACCATTTACAGTAAATTTCTTCACACTTCACAACTATGCACCAACTGTTTTAGAATATAATAGAATATAATAGAATAGAATAGAATAGAATAGAATAGAATAGAATAATCCTTTATTGTCCCACAAAGGGGACATTTGACTTTAACAGCAGAATGGTGACAGATGATAGAAGCATTTAAGATCACACAAGAAAAGTATAAAAAAGTATAAAAACAGAATTAAAAATAATAATAATGTACATTAAGGACACAATTACAAAAAACAAATTTTGAATGTGCAACTTAGTAGGATAATTAAAAACAAAAAATAATTACAGAATGTGCATGTGAAGTGGTGCATTAAAAAGTAAAAAAGTAAAACGTATTATTTACAAGTAGTTTACAAGAAGTTAACGGAGTATAACTACTTGTAAATAATACGTTTACTTTTTTACTTTTTAATGCACCACTACACGTGCATGTTCTATAATATAAAATCACAACAACAGAAATTAATGTTTTGTGGTTGTAGCATGAAAAATGTGAAGAAGCTCAAGCATTAGCCTATGTATAATTTTGCCCCACAGAGGAAAGTGAGGTGGGAATATGATAACCTAATGTTAGTACACTAGTAAGCAAAGTTATTGGCCTCAGTCTGCAGCAGGCTGTTTTATTGACATCCATGCTATTTTTTACAGCTTACTACCAACTTTTTCTTTTTATTAGTTTGGAAACGGCAATATTTTGTATTGATTTGTGGTGCTCCTCTGGTATCCAACTTGTGAATGGTCTAACCAGACAGTTTCATGTTTTGCTGTGAGAAGTGTAGAGGAATTTGGATTTTTGACCATTCTAAACAGCTGATTGACTGATCACTCACAGCTACAGGTGGAAAACAAAAAGGAATTTCAATGCAGAAGTCTAAAGCAACGTTTTTTCCTTGGTTAAAACTCTGTTTTAAAAAACCATGACAAAACTAGAAACTGAAGAACCCCATGCCTATCTACATTCACAAATATTATATTCATCATGACGTGGGAAAAAGTTGTTGTAAAAGTTGTGCTGACTGTGAAAATGTAATACTTACACTCTGATCATCATCTTCGCTCTTCATGTGGTTGGCGATAAAGCGTACTCCTTCCACTGCCTCGTCAAATCCTGGACAGGCTTGAGCCAGCAAGGCCTGAGTCAAAGCAGGACCTCCAGCTGCCTGCTTTCCCCTCGACAGGTTTCCAGAACCGCCCTCCCGGCTCTCCCTTACCCTGTTCAGGCCATCCATTGACCCCCCTCCAGCACCCACCAGTTCCCCTCCAAACTGTTTAACAGACGCCCGGTTCACGTAGCACGTGCAAGGGTCCCCGTCGTCTTTCCCAAAAACCGATGATGAGGTCCCCCCTCCATTTCCACCACCGCCACTAAGCCCGAGACCGACCATCAGGGCCCCTGGCTCCCCGCTGCGCCCACCCTCCTTCTGCTCCTGTGCTCTCCTTCGCTGGCGTAGCCGCTGGCGCTCGCTGCTGTTCCTTGGCTGTCGCATGAAGAGCAGGGCGGGAAGCTTGTTGAGGAACACCAGTTTAACCCAGGGAGGCATGGTGTGTGTGGTGGGTGAGCGGTGGTGCACATTGAGCACACACACACTGGTGACTATGGAAAAAGTGACCAGAACCATGGTGAACATAAGGTACTTCCCCACCAGAGGTACGTCCAGTGAAGTTGGTGGGACGATCTTGGAGATCAGCAGCAGGAACACAGTGAGAGCGAGCAGCACTGAGATGCACAACGTCATCTTCTCTCCGCAGTCAGATGGCAGATAGAAGACCAGGATGGCCAGTGAAGTGATGAGCACACAGGGTATGATGAGGTTGATGGTATAAAAAAGCGGCTTCCTGCGAATTATGAAGTCGTATGTAATGTCCACGTAGGTGGGGTCAGCTGGGTTCTCATTTCGTCGACCTGGGAGGGCAATGATGTCCCATTCTCCGCTGGGCGTGAAGTCATCCATGCTGGCCACGTCAGCGCGTAGCACAAGATCTATTTCTGTACGGTCGTAGGTCCAGGAACGAAATCTCAGTGTGCAGTTTTGCTGGTCAAAAGGGAAGTGCTTAACCTCGATCTTACATGCTGATTTATAGATGGCTGGAGGCAACCAGAAGATGCTGCCATCGTAGGACACCACTGCATTAGAGTAGAAGGACACCTCGTAGACCCCATCCGCACTAAAAGAGAGGAAGAGGGAGACGATACAGTTACAAGTTAAAACAACAGAGCAACTAGTCAGACCTTAGTGTGAAGGTTTCGTTTTTAACCTCACTTGTGTGGGGTCTTGATACACTGTACCACTATTGAGTACTTTAGTCAGCTGTCTCATTAAAAAAAACACTATCCAAACTACCCCCCCTCAAAGTTAAATCATGATCTGAATGTGATTTAAAATATTTTTGGGAAAGCTGAGACTTTTTTGAGCTCAGTTAGTGCCAGGACAGTAGAGTCAATGCATCACTTAAATACAAACTGTCTGCCAACAGGAAGTATGCTTGAATATCTGAAAAATCTGCACCTCATTCCCTGATTTAAAAACAATCAATAACAGATGTGAAGATAGAAGCCTGGAAAGCAGAGTGTGAGATGAGCTGCTGCTGAGATCTCGCGAGAGCTGTGCGTAAGTAATATGGCGGTAAACTGGTAAAACAAACAAACTCGGGTAAAAACAAACCATAACATTTGAGCCAAATATAGCAAACGTTTAATAATAATAACCATTATTTTGTATTTCTCCATAAACAAACTGGACGAGGAAACCTTGCACAGCCTGGAAAGCTACTTGGACGAGTGCTTTGACAACATTGTTATGGGCAAGCCACAGAAATCCACCTCTGCTGTGCCGACAAGCACACCATCACAAAAACGCACTCGTTCTGAGGCAAGCACCTCCACCATCTCTCCAGAGAAAAGCTACAGCGATGTCCTGGACTCAATAGATAAGAAGCTAACCAGCCTAGACGCCCGTCTGGGCCTGGTTGAGGTTCTCCATAAAGAATTTCAAGCTCTAAGGGAATCCCTGGGGTTCAGCCAACAACAGCTAGCATCGCTCGCTGCAGAAAACCAAACGCTTAGGGAGAGTGTAAAGAAACTCACCGAGGGGATGACGCAGCTGTCCGGAGAAAGGAAGAGGATGAAAGAAACTATCTTGGATATACAGGCCAGGGGAATGCGGGACAATCTTGTTTTTTCCGGGATCCCAGAACAGGCTGAGGACGACGCTGAATCCACCGTCCGAGATTTTCTCCAACATCAGTTAAAGCTCCCAAGCGACACGGTAAAAAACATCACTTTTTACCGCGTCCACCGGCTCTGAGGTAAGAAGCCCAACAACAGCCGGCCGCGACCTATTGTTGCTAAATTTGAGCATTATAAGCAAAAAGAGCAGGTCAGAGGCCAGGGCAGAGAGCTGCGGGGAACGAATTATAGCGTTAACGATCAATATCCGAAGGAGATCCTGGATAGAAGGCGCGTTTTGTTCCCAATCAGGAAGAAATATATCAGTGAAGGCACCAGAGCTACAGTAGCGGTAGATAAACTGTATGTTAATGGGCAGCTGTTCAGGGACCCCCAGCTTACTCCTTGGCTTTATTAGTCATGTAACACTGGTCAGATAAGAGTTGTTTTATCAGTCAACTATAATCTAATGTTAGCACAGCTCTGTAAAGTTGTTTACTTCACTCAATGTGGGCGGGGCCAGGTCTAAGCACTGGGATACTGGCTCTTTTTTCTTTTCTCATCTTCACATGTCTATCACCAAATGTCTTTGTCACTCATTTTTCCTTCTTTTATCACTCACACACACACACAGAATTTTTTCATAACATAACTATTTCTTTCTCTCTCACCCTTCACACCTTCACAACTTTCTTCTATTTTTCTCTTTCTTATATCTCGGCTTTTGGATTTTCAATCAGGCAACCCCAGGCACAAACTAATAATACACCTGTGTTTATCTGTTTCTATGGTGATATAGACTTTACAACTTTTATCTCAAAACTATGGCTACTCTAAGGTTTGTCACGTGGAATATTCATGGAGCTGGCACCAAGGAGAAAAGAGTTAAGATTCTTAACCAGCTTAAAAGATTGAAGGCAGATGTCGTCTTATTACAAGAAACCAATAAATCTACCTCAGCTGCAGATGATCTTAAATCCCCTGAGTTTCCTAATGTGTTTTCTGCATGCTATAACTCCAGACAAAGGGGAGTAGCAATATTAATCAATAAAAATGTAAATTTTACAGTAATAGATACAGTTACAGATCCAGAGGGTAGATTTATTATAGTAAAACTATCTATACATAACCAAAAGTTATGTATTGTCAGTATATATGGTCCAAATGTTGATGACTCCTCATTCTTTCATTCCTTCTTCTCTGTGCTCCTTGAACACATGGATTGCTCACTTCTTCTTGGGGGCGACCTCAACTTTGGTTTAAATGAAGAAATAGACAGGCTCAGCACAGCAGGGACTCAGCGCAGCTGGAAATCTATAGATATAGTCAAACAGTACATGAGCGATTATGGACTTTGCGATGCATGGCGATCTCTTCACCCCAATGACAAAAAATATACTTTCTTCTCAAATGTCCACCATTCATATTCTCGACTGGATTATTTGTTAGTCAGCAGCTCACTGTTGACTGACATTTCAGACACTGAGATACACCCTATAGCTGTTAGGTTTTATCTTCAGAGAGGTACCAGGCAGGGATGTCCTCTCTCTCCCTCCCTGTTCGCTATTTTTATTGAACCACTAGCTGCAGCGATCAGGCAAACTCACAATATTAAAGGCATAAAATGCAATAACATAGAACATAAAATCAGTCTTTATGCAGATGATGTATTACTTTTTCTCCAGCATTCACAAACCTCTTTCTCTCAGGTAATCGGGTTGATAAACTCTTACTCAAATGTTTCAGATTATTCTATAAATTGGTTAAAATCTACAGTTCTTCCAATCAATTGTTCTGTCCAGAATCCAACTAATACACAACTGCAGTCAGGGAATATTACCTATTTAGGTATCAATGTCTCACCAAGATTGGCAGATTTAATAACGTTAAACTACATCCCACTTTTAAATAAAGTGGAAGATGATCTTGCCAGATGGAAATCTCTACCCATATCACTTATGGGAAGGGTTGCTTCAATAAAAATGATGGTTTTGCCCAGAATCAACTACTTATTCTCAATGCCATCCATCCATCCATTTTCTTCCGCTTATCCGGGGTCGGGTCGCGGGGGCAGCAGACTAAGCAAAGAGACCCAGACTTCCCGCTCCCCAGCCACTTGTTCCAGCTCCTCGGGAGGAACCCCAAGGCGCTCCCAGGCCAGCCGAGAAACATAGTCCCTCCAGCGTGTCCTGGGCCTTCCCCTGGGCCTCCTCCCGGTGAGACGTGCCTGAAACACCTCACCAGGGAGGCGTCCAGGAGGCATCCTGACCAGATGCCCGAGCCACCTCAACTGACTCCTCTCGATGTGGAGAAGCAGCGGCTCTACTCTGAGCCCCCTCCGGATGACTGAGCTTCTCACCCTATCTCTAAGGGAGAGCCCAGACACTCTGCGGAGGAAACTCATTTCAGCCGCTTGTATCCGTGATCTCGTTCTTTCGGTCACCACCCAGAGTTCGTGACCATAGATGAGGGTAGGAACGTAGATCGACCGGTAAATCGAGAGCTTCGCCTTTTGGCTCAGCTCTCTCTTCACCACGACAGACCGGTAGAGCGCCCGCATAACTGCAGATGCCCCACCAATCCGTCTATCGATCTCCCGCTCCATTTTTCCCTCATTCGTGAACAAGACCCCCAGATACTTAAACTCCTCCACTTGGGGAAGGACCCCATCCCCGACCCGGAGGAGGCACCCCACCCTTTTCCGGCTCAAGACCATGGCCTCTGATTTGGAGGTGCTGATTCTCATCCCAGCCGCTTCACACTCGGCTGCGAACAGCTCCAGCGAAAGCTGTAGATCACGCTCCGATGAAGCCAACAGGACCACATCATCTGCAAAAAGCAGAGACCCGATCCTGAGGCCACCAAAACGGATCCCCTCAACGCCTTGGCTGCGCCTAGAGATCCTGTCCATAAAAGTTAGGAACAGGATCGGTGACAAAGGGCAACCTTGGCGGAGTCCAACTCTCACTGGAAACAAGCCCGACTTACTGCCGGCAATGCGAACCAAACTCTGGCACCGGTCGTACAGGGACCTAACAGCCGTATCAAGGGGCCCGGTACCCCATACTCCCGGAGCACCCCCCACAGGGCCCCCTGAGGGACACGGTCGAACGCCTTCTCCAAGTCCACAAAACACATGTAGACCGGTTGGGCGAAATCCCACGCACCCTCCAGGACCCTGCTGAGGGTGTAGAGCTGGTCCAGTGTTCCACGGCCAGGACGAAAACCGCATTGTTCCTCCTGGATCCGAGGTTCGACTATCTGTCGGACCCTCCTCTCCAGAACCCCTGAATAGACCTTACCAGGGAGGCTCAGAAGTGTGATCCCCCTGTAGTTGGAACACACCCTGTGGTCCCCCTTTTTAAACAGGGGGACCACCACCCCGGTCTGCCAATCCAAGGGAACTGCCCCCGATGTCCACGCAATATTGCAGAGCCGCGTTAGCCAACACAGCCCCACAACATCCAGAGCCTTGAGAAACTCCGGTCGAATCTCATCCACCCCCGGAACCTTGCCACCGAGGAGCCTTGCAGACCTCGGTGACCTCAGCACCAGAGATTGGAGAGCCCGACCCCAAGTCCCCAAACCCTGCTTCCAGATTGGAAGGTGTGCTGGTGGGATTGAGGAGGTCTTCGAAGTATTCCATCCACCGACCCAAAACGTCCCGCGTCGAGGTCAGCAGCACACCATCCCCACTGTAAACAGTGTTGGTGGCAGACCGCTTTCTCCCCCTGAGACGCCGGATGGTGGACCAGAATCACTTCGAAGCCGTACAGAAGTCGTTTTCCATGGTCTCTCCAAACTCCTCCCACGCCCGAGTCTTTGCCTCAGCAACCATCCGAGCCGCATCCCGCTTGGCCTGTCGGTACCTATCAGCTGCTTCAGGGGTCCCACAAGCCAAAAAGACCCGGTAGGACTCCTTCTTCAGCCTGACAGCATCCCTTACCGCCGGTGTCCACCAGCGGGTTCGGGGGTTGCCGCCGCGACAGGCACCGACCACCTTACGGCCACAGCTTCGGTCAGCCGCCTCGGCAATGGAGGCGCGGAACATGGTCCACTCGGACTCGATATCCCCCGCCTCCCCCGGGACGTGTTCAAAGTTCTGCCGGAGGTGTGAGTTAAAGCTCCTTCTGACAGGAGACTCTGCCAGACGTTCCCAGCAGACCCTCACAACACGTTTGGGCCTTCCAGGTCTGTCCGGCGTCCTCCCCCACCATCGGAGCCGACTCACCACCAGGTAGTGGTCAGTGGACAGCTCTGCCCCTCTCTTTACCAGAGTGTCCAAAACATGCGGCCGCAGATCAGATGAGACAACAACCAAGTCGATCATTGAGCTGCGGCCTAAGGTGTCCTGGTGCCAAGTGCACATATGGACACCTTTATGCTTGAACATGGTGTTTGTTATGAACAATCCATGACGAGCACAGAAGTCCAATAACAAGACACCACTCGGGTTTAGATCGGGGGGGCCATTCCGCCAAACCACACCCCTCCAGGTCTCACTGTCATTGCCCACGTGAGCGTTGAAGTCCCCCAGCAGAACAAGGGAGTCCCCAGGAGGAGCACTCTCCAGCACCCCCTCCAAAGACTCCAAGAAGGGTGGGTAATCTAATCTGCTGTTTGGCGCGTAAGCACAAACAACAGTCAGGACCCGTCCCCCCACCTGAAGGCGGAGGGAGGCTACCCTCTCGTTCACCGGGGTAAACCCCAACGTACAGGCGCCGAGATGGGGGGCAACAAGTATGCCCACCCCAGCTCGGCGCCTCTCAGCGGGGGCAACTCCAGAGTGGAAGAGAGTCCAACCCCTCTCGAGGAGACGGGTTCCAGAGCCAGAGCCGTGCGCCGAGGTGAGTCCGACGATGTCCAGTCGGAACCTCTCAACCTCGCACACCAGCTCCGGCTCCTTCCCCACCAGAGAGGTGACGTTCCACGTTCCGAGAGCCAGCTTCTGCAGCCGAGGATCGGACCGCCAAGGTCCCCGCCTTTGGCCGCCGCCCATCCTGCACAGCACCCGACCCCTTATTCTCAATGATCCCAAGTAAACCATCACTAGACTGGTTTAGATCTCTGGACTCCTCTATCTCTAAATTTCTTTGGAAAGATAAACCCCCACGTATCAGCTTAAAAATACTGCAGAAGACCAAAGAAAAAGGAGGTCTAGATCTACCAAACTTCCATCATTATTTCTTAGCCAACAGGCTCCAATACATATCAAGATGGTTAAAACATAGCTACCTAGACGAGTCCTGGATAGACGTAGAACAGACACTATGTAATAAGATAAAACTTTCAGACCTACCATTTATTAGCTCAAATATAAAACAATATGAATGCTTTAAAAGCATAAATATCAGCTCCTCTCTGACAGCATGGTGGGAGTTTCTAAAAATGACAGAGTCCACAATAATCCCATGCAGACGTACACCCATCTGGAATAACCCCGACATCTTGCAAAAAAAATGTATGATAAGTTTCCCAGTCTGGAGGTGCAATGGAATTGAATACCTGGAACATATATTTGAAGGAACAGACTTTATCCCATTTAATACATTAATTACACAATATGGAATTGATAAAAACAAATTTTTAGAATATCAACAAATTAAATCTATTATTAAAGGTAAATTTAGGCTCAATACAGCTGAATTACAAATTCAGCTGTATTGATTTGATAGATTGATAGATTTGACTGATAGATTTTCTTAATCTCAACCCCCCCAAATTGCTTTCTAAAATATACAAAACTTTATCTACATTAGATGAATCAATAGCCATCCCTATTTCAAAATGGGAGGTGGATTTATCAGCCAGCTTTGACCAAAACGTCTGGTCTCAGATATGTTTAAGAACCTTTAAAATAACAAAAAATCCTAATTTGCAATTAATACAATACAAAATCCTTCATAGAGTACACTATACAGGTCAACGAATGTTTAGGATGGGTTTTACATCGTCTAATACCTGCTTACAATGCACAAGCAATATACCAGATACTTATGTTCATGCGCTTTGGTTCTGTCCACCTGTTAAGAAATTTTGGTGCCAGATATGTGAGGACTTATCAAAGTGTCTGAAATGTAACATCCCACCATCTCCCTCAATTTGCCTGTTAGGAAATGTAAATGATGTCACCATGGACACAAAGTCAGTTCTAATGGTTCACATTGCCTTATGCATCGCTAAGAAAAATATCCTCCTGAACTGGAAAAATAAAAAAGCTCTTAATATTAATCAGTATAGAAATCTCTTGTTGGACCATATTGGTCTTGAGATGGCCTCTGGCTCCATACCTGATCAATCTCTCTGGGCTCCTTTGATCGGCTCCATCACCTAGTGGGGGTGGGGGGCACTTGGTTTTGTCGTTTGGGACACTGTTGCTGATGTGGGGGTTTTGGGGGTGGAGGCGTCTGGGGGGGACCCCGGGGGGTGGGATCACTGGGCGGATGGGGCGCTGGACGTCGCGGCCGGCCTGGGGTTGGGCTTTGGGTGGTGACTCCAGATGGCTGCATGCGGTGCCTTGGGGGGGGTTGCACTGGCGGACATGGGTTACTGGCCTGGTGGCCGTGCTGCGCCTGGGTAGGGTCTGGGGTGGGCCTGGGGATTCGGGGCTCGGGGGCGCCGCGCCCCCTAGCTGTGGTCCTGGCTGGGGGTCGGCCGGCGTGGGGTCTCTGTTGGCTGTGGGGATCGTGGCCGGCCGGTGGCCGGCATGTGCAGCCGCCTCTCTTTTTTTTCTCTGGGCCGATTGTCATCGCCAGTCCCTGTATGGCGTCTCGCCTTGTTTGCTGGTTGGGGTGCCTGGCTGCTGGTCGCGGCGGCTGGGTGGCGTTTTTGGGCCAGACCAGTCCTTTTTTGCACTGGACTTGGCTCCTGGGTCTTGGTCTTTGTGTGGGGCGCTGGGGTTGGGCATTTGGCCGGGATCGGTCGGACTTGCGGGTGGACTGGCCGGGTGGTGGGCGTGCAGGGCAGGTGGGTGGGGCGCTGGGTTTGGTCTCCTGCCGGCCCGTTGAGCAACAGTGGTCGCTCCACAAAGAATGAGGCTGGTGGATGTCGGCCTGGTGGGTCGGCCGCCCGGCTCATCGGTTTGCTCCTGGTCTGGGCAGGTACGTCGACGTGGTTCGGGCTACGGGGACCTCCGGTGTGCGGGTGGCGCTGGGGGCCTCCTTTGCTGGCGGGGAGGCTGCTGCTGTGTGGCAACAGGTGCTCTCCCCCTACGAGGGCACTTGGACGGGGGGGGGAGGGGTGTGCGGGAGGGGGGGGGGGGAGCGAACTCAACCTGGGTGTCTAGTGTCTTTTGTGTTTTGAGAGTAGAGCGAATGTCAGGGTGGGTTTAGTTCCCCTTCTGGGATGGGGCTGGGGGGACTGCCTTGGGGTCCGTGGGGCTTTGTGGTGCTGTGGCCGTGGTTCCCGGGTCAGACGTGCCATGGCCTCCCTCCCCTGGTGGATCCCGGTGAACAGCGGTGCCTATTGGGGTCAGTGGGGGAGCTGGCTCCCTGGGAAGACATTTGTCTCCCAGTCCTTCCCTCCCCATCCCTGGACACCTCTGTCCACCCGCTCCATCACTTTACCACTCATATAGGGTCTTGGGGCATGGGCACATCACTGGGGTGCGAGGAGGGGCTTCCCTCCTCGCTGTCCCGTGGTGTCCTGGGTCCCAATTTTAATATACAACTTAGACACTCCCACTTATAACATTTTCACACGACACATATGTAGGGACTTTGGGGTGGGCACACTTTTCGGCATCCAGAGGGGGAGCGGTACAATCAGCTTCACCTCTGGTGCCGGTGCCCACTGTTAAACCACATATAGACACTGAGGGCTCGGGGTGGGGGTTGGGGGATATGTTGCTGCCTCCCCCACATCCCACCCCTCTATTTTAAATGCACATTATAACAACACGCATCAACACCATACTCGAGCGGGAGGATGGAGGCTAGGGGTCTTTTCCCACCCCTGTTCGCTACGGGCCATCAGGGGTTGGGGTCCGGAGGAGGACAGGCGGTCTGGTCGGGGTCCTGGGCTGTCGGGCTGCTTTGCCACTGTGGGGCCCTTGGCGGTCTGCTTGTCTCCGTCCTAGAAGGTAGGGGGTCCACCTCCCGGGTCCGGGGGCTGGTGGCTCTAGTGGGGCATCAGTACCTGGACCTGGGAGCATTAAGTGTGCATGGGGTGTGTGAGTGAGGGTACAGCGTCATTTTTTTGGGTGTCTTGGTGAGTCAGTGAGAATGTATGTGTTTAAGAGGGAGGGAACGTATGACTGTGTCTGTATGTCTCTGTCTACCTGTCAGGTTGGATCTTGGTCTGCCCCCTCGCCTGGCGCACCTCAGGCCTTACACTTAATGGGGGGCCTATTTCCCCTCCGTCACTCCCCGCGTGTGACGGGGGCCCCTGCTTGCCGGTGCGCCCGTGGTCAATCCGGTTCGGACCTGGTGCGTGCCTGGCCGGGCCTGGGGGGGCCGGTGTGTCGGTCGGCCGATGTGCTGGGCCGATATCTTCCTTTGGTTGGTTGGGCCACCTCTTTTAGAGGTGCCAGGTTTGGGATTGTTGGGTGGTGCCTGCTCGGTGGCTCGGCGGGATGCGGATCCGGCGTCTCTGCTCGTTTGATCACCTGTTCTGTGCGCACCGTGCGTGGCCGGTTCATTGGCGGGTTGGACAGGCCCTGGCCCTCGTTTGAGGCCTGGTCTCGGCGCCCTGCGTTGCGCGGGATCAGGACCCGGGAGCTGGTACAACTTGGCGTCCAGATGCTGACTGAGCCCGGCCTGGGGATGCTGTCCGTCCCCTGCGGCTATTGGTGGGGCGCTGGGATGTTGGCGGTGGGGATTGGCCTAGGGCGGAGGCGTCGCGTGGCGGCCGGCCGCGGCCCCTGCAGTGCCGGGGGCCCCTCGTCGGGTCCCTGCTGGGGGTTGGGGTGCCCCTGGGCCCCGGCTCCCCCGGTCCGTTGACCGGCCCGCCCCGGCGCGGCCGGTTGGCGGCGGAGCCCGTGGGCTCGTCACTGCTGCCCCCCGGGCCCCTGCATAGAGGCCGCTGGATGTTCCGCTGGGGTTCTCCTTTGCTCCTCTCTTGGGGGATGCGGTCGGCCCCGGCCGGGTCCGTCTGGGGCTCTGGCGGTCCTTTGGACGTCTTGGCTCCGATCTCCTTCATGTCTGCATCGATTCCTGGGGGACGGATTGATGTCTTCTCACACCAACTATCGAACACTCTTATGGAGAAACCTTATATGCACCAGCATGCTAACACACACACATAGATGTGGGGTCTCTGGTGTTTAAGGATATATTCTTGGGCTGAGGTTATCATTACTAGAGCTTGATTAATCGGTACCATGAGTTTTTCTGACATTGTTGTTGTATTTTTATGTCTATTTTTGTGTGATGTGGTTGTGTAATTCTTAAGTTCACAATGTTTGGTTGGGTTTGTCGATGTTCCTTTTTCGTGTTTTGTTTTCCCCCCTCTCTCTGCCGTCCTGTGGGTATGGAGGCAGACTTCAATGTTTTCCTGTGTTTTCTTTGTTCCCCTTCCTCTCTTGTATTTTCAACTCACCCTCTCTCATGACATTTTGTTTCCTACCTCTCTTCTTCATCTTCTTTCTTTCTTCTCCTTAATTTTCCATCTCCGTGTCCATAACATCAGGAAATAAAAACCCCAACAATTCATAATAAAGATTTTTCACACATAAATCAAGTGGAGTACTATAGCAAAAGCTGTACTGCTCTGCTTGTGAAAGTAAATCTGTTGGGCTTCTACTTGGTACTCAGATACCAATTCTGAGCTCCACACTGCCAAACAGGACACGTTTAAAAAAAAAAAAAAAAAAAAGAAGCCTGGAAAGCATTTCAGCACAATTTCCTAAGTTTTAGGATTCCAGTGAACCACAGTGAGAACCGTTATCCACAAATGGAAATGGAACAGGGGTGAACCTTCTCAGGACTGGCTGGCCTACAACAATTACTCCAACAACTCCCCCAGAAGGTCAAAAAAGAATATCTAAAGCACTGAGCGCATCACTTGCCTCAGTTAAGGTGAGTTTTCATGATTCAACTACAAGACTGGAGCAAAATGGCGAGTTCAAAGGTTAAAACCCCCAATGACCTTAAAACAACAGAGAGGCCCTTCCCAGATTTGTCAAAAAACACTTTGATTATTCTTAAAAAAAACACTTGGGAAAATATTCTGTGGACTAACGAGACAAAAGTGGAACTTTTAGAAAGTTCTAATTCTATAGCAAACCCTGTTAAATCTGGCTCAAAAGTAACACAGTATTTGCAAATCACAATCATCACAACATTCAAATCTAAACAATTAATAAATATCATAGATAACATTATTATACCACCCAAAGCAACTACTCCACATAATCCCACTTCAAAACAATGTTGCTTTTTTAAATTTTTGAGTGCACTGATGGGCCATGTTCCTCATGAAGAGCAACATGATATTTCTAAATCTATTTAACATAGAGAAATCCACTCATGGCTGATGATTTTAAATTATATTTTTCAGGTTGGGTAGGTCTCATGAAATGCAGTTCACTGATAGGTTGTATTGAAAAAATAACTGCTTGAGAAAAACCCTTTGGTCAGGAGTCACCTAAAAATGTTTAAACTGCAGTTTAGATTTTTACTGAATTTGGGATATGCAGCTAAATGTTATACAACAAAAGTGACCGGAAGTTATTTTCTTGTTCTATCAAGAGCACTTCCTTCAAATTAATCCTGAATATTACAAACAATATCTCTGACACTTATAAAATAATCCCTTTGCTGAAGTAAGCAACAGCGACTGAGAATTGGGGATTAGCATGCTGGCCTGGGGTACACAGGATTACCAGGATCACTTTATCCAGAGTGAGATGGGTCAGTGATCTTTTAATAATCTCTAAAGTAATGACAGAGGCAAGGAAAGAAGAGAAGGTCATACAGATCACTGTTCTCTGATGAGCTGATTTGCAAACCATAGACTGACACGGAGTTTCCACTACACTGAGACAAGCTGTCAGTGACATCCTGTCTTCAAATGTGCAAGCAAACCCTCTTCAGACACACGTTTCTAATGATGAATGAATACTGAAGAGGTTTATGTCATCTACTGCAGTGCAGCTGGGCTGTAGTACACATCAATGTGCATGATAATAAATGTTTGTTAGAGACTAATTGTGATAAAAACAGTGTTTTCCTTTCTTTAGCAACATTGATTATATCACACCAAGATAGCCCCAATTAAACATGCGTTTAATGAATGTATTGTAAAAACCCCAAAACACAATATTCACTAATAAGGCGTGAGAATACTTCGTAAAACCCATGTTTCACCGCAGATTCAGCTTAAAGTATTTGGGGGTATTTCACTACCAGCTTCCCACATCAGGAGATTGAAATCCTTCCCATTTGTCTTTCCATCCTTCTCCTACTGTATGTTAAAGTTGTTATCCTCCTGCTCAGAGGGACCTTTACTCTAGTCTCAAGTCTTTTTAGGCTTCAAGCAGAGTTTCTTCCATATTTGCACCGTATTTAGCCCCATCCACTTACTCAGACCAGTTTCCCTGATATTGCTAAAGAAAAAAAACAACCTTCCCACAGCATCCTGTTGTCACCACTGTGTTTCACGGTGTTGAATCAGTGAATTCTTGGTTTTTTCACCACACATAGCACTTTTCATGTATGCCTGACAATAACACCTCCTCCCACATGTTTAGTTTGTCCCTTCATGGTTTGTGGCAAACTGCAAACATAACCCTCTTACAGCTAGGGCTTTCTTCTTACCACTCTTCCATCAAAGCCAGATTTGTGACATGCACCATTAAAAGTTACCCCATTGATAGATTCTCCCTCCTGAGCTGTGGATCTTTGCTGCTCCTCCAGAGTTACCAAAAGCCTATAGGCTGCTTCTCTGTTTAACCTTATCGATTACCTCTCTGGGGTCCTCCTTGTTTTTTTGTTCAATAATGCTCTCTATGAAACCTCTGAGACCCTCACAGAACAGCTGTATGTAGGCTCAGATTGAATTACACACAGGTGGACTATGTTTACTAACCAGGTAGCCTCTGAAGTCAATTGAGTGCATTGGATTTTAATTGGGAGTTACAGAGAAAGGGGACTGAATGTACAACACTTTACCCTAAAGTTTGTGGTTGGAAAATGACAAAATGTTTTAAGGAGTGCGAATACTTTTGCAAGATTGTGTATGACATCTGCTGTGTGTTTGCTCCTTCACAGGACTTCAGAGTGCAATGAAGACAATTAAATCTTTCAGACATCTTTGCGGTGGTGGAGTCGAATGGTAGCGTGAGCAACAAGAGGAGATTCTAGTTGACATATTCAGTCATGTGGTATAACCTGAATATATCACCCCCCTAAAATCACTATTTAATTGAAGCTCTCACTTTAAATATCTTACGATAACAGCTGGATGACCTGACTTGAGAACTTACTTGAAACATGGTCAGTTTCTTGTAAGAAAATTAACATGTCTTCACTGAGCATCTTCCAGGGCACTCATGTGTCAATTTATCTCTCCTAAGTGAGGTTATGAGCATGAGAGGGTGACTCACTTGTTGTAGAGGACCACGTCAGGAAGCCAGATGTGTTTTGAGGGCAGCCTGACCTTCATCATTCCATCAAACTCCTCAGGGACCCAAGTCAGTCGATAGTCCTGCCACTCCTGAGGGCCAATATAAACATCATGCTTAGTCACTCATCTGCCAATCACAAGGCAGCAAGAAGTCGGCAGGGAACAGAAATTTTGCTTTTCCTTTCTGAATAGTCTGTATACAAGTCAGTAGTAAAGATGTGCATAAACCCAGGTTTGTGCAAACCTTGCCAATTTGGGCAGTCATGTTAAAATAGCTTAAAGTGTGAGTGAACATAAGTAAACCCATTGTCTTTGTTAGATTATGGAGAAGACTGTTCTCTGTTCTGCAGTTATTGATGTCCCCCCACACTGAAACCTTTGCAGTCACCATAACACTGAGCTTTAGCACATGTTATACAGTCTGCAGTAGCCATAAAACACTATAATCATTAGATTTTTTTGGGCTCAGGATTGCTGTCCTCGGCTTCCCGACTTTCTGATGGCGAGGAATGTATCAAGCACTCATAGTCATTCTACACTTGGTTACAAGTCATAAACATGTGCTTGCTCAGTATGTGTGTCTCTCACTATAAAAGTGATTTCAACACAAAAGAATAAGCCTTCTTGTTTTGGGTCACAGATTAGCTACATCCATCTCTTTACATCCTCAGCATCCTCCTCGGGATGTAAAGGTACTTCATTTGTAAAGGTACAATGCAGTGAAAAAGTATTTAATCACTTCCTCTGTTTTTTTGTCCACACTTGTTGATGTTTTAGATCATCAACCAAAGTTGATCAGAAAAAGGTAACCAGAAAAAATACAAAAAGTATTTTTTAAATTATAATTTCATTTATTGCAGGAAACACTATGTAAAACACCCTGGCTCCTGTACGGGTATGTTGTCTGTGTAGCATCTAGTTATATCATATAAATCCTAATGAGCTGTATTAAAACAAAACTTGGGCCATTCTCTGTGTTTCCTTGTGGAAATCTTTTTTTCTGGAAACATTCCCGTGCTGACCATGTGACATCTGAAACACTTTTTTGTATTATTTGTTTTTGACAACATTTATGCCTCTGTGTGTGTTTAGTGAGATGGCTGGATGTGATGAGGCGTGTGAGGTCTCACCTGTGTCAGCCAGACATTGGTGGTCATCACCTGCTCTCTTTCATGCTGAAAGACAACACAAAAACGCAATATAAACAATGATATTATTGCCATCCTTCTGTGATTGAGAGAGCTCTCAAATACCTTAGTAAGAATCCATGACATTTAGTGTGGGGTTCCCCAAGGATAAATTTTAGGCCCAATACTTTTTAATCTGTACATGCTGCCACTTGGGGATGTCATTAGTAGGCATGGCATTGAGTCCCACAGCTATGCTGTACATTGTCGTGTTTCCTGACTGCGTTGAGCCAGTAAATGTACTTTTGAACTGTATTTTAGATATCAAGTCATGAATGGCAAAGAACATCTTACAGTTCAACCAGGACAAAACTGAAATTTTAATCATTAGTCCTGAAGACAAGATAGAGATTATTTTACCAGAACTGCAAAAATTTAAACCTTCTCATTGTGTAAGAAATCTCGGCATTCTTTTTGACTCTGGGCTCAATTTTTTTTCCTCACATCAAAAATACGTTAAAATAGGATTTTATCATCTTTAAAAAAATGCCAGAGTCTGCCCATTTCTCTCTCTTGCCAGTACAGAGGTGTTGATGCATGCTTTAATTTTTTGTAGATTAGATTATTGTAATGTGCTGCTTTCTGGTCTTCCCAAAAAAGTAGTCTACAACTCCAGAACTCAGCTGAACATGTGCTGATGAGGACCAGGGGATGGGAACACATTACAACAGTTTTAAAATTATTGCATTGGCACCCTGTGTGTTTTAGGATTTTAATGTTCTTTTATTAGTTTATAAATGTCTTAATGGTCTTTGTCCATCTTATTTATTCAATCTTCTTTTAAAGTATGAGCCCTCACGGTCCCTAAGTTCCTCTGGTACTGGCCTTTTAGTTGTTCTAAAAGTCAGAACGAAGACATATGGCGAAGCCTCGATCTAGCACTACGGCCCTCGTCTGTGAAAGAGCCTGCCGGAGAACCTCAGGAACACAACAACTGCTGATGTTTTTTAAAGAAGCTCAAGACCTACCTTTTTAGCTCTGCTTTTAATTGAGTTATTTTATTTATCTAATTTTTATTTCTTATTCTTTATTTATTTATATTTAATTATAATTTTTTTATTATTATTTATCTATTTATTTTATAATATTATATTTATAATAATAACAATAATAATAATAAAAATCATTATTATTATTAATATTATGTGTTACTGAAATGTTTTTATGAATTGTGTTATACAGACTAACTCCAGTGTTTCCTTCATGAGGATCCTTCGTGCCGGGAGCCCTGCCAGTTTAGCCATGGAGGTTGCTGCCGTTGGGATCGCTTTTGAACTCTGATCAATATTCTAAAGCACATTTACTCCAAAAGAGTAAAAAGTCCATCTGTAGAGCAATAAATTCTATAGCTACGAATATTACTATAAATAGATATTGTTAAAAAGAGAAAAAAAATTAAGAGAAAAGCTCCACGGGATAGCTTTTTGGGGATGAATGTCTTAAAGGGAAATTTATTTAGAGGTTGAAAATAAGGAGGAAGACCAATTCTGGGATTTTTCTGAGTCCTGCAGCAAGGGTTATAATGTCTAGAGGTGCAACTCAAATAAATGGATGGAGACCAGGATGCCTGAGGGGTTTAGGGGGATCCTTGGCTGATACTGTATCTTTGTCCACTCCTTGCATCTACCAATTATGGATGTTGTGCCGACCTCACTCTACAGAGAAGCAAAGACCTAACAGATGGCCTGAGAGATACTTCATCCTTCAGCTGATCATCTTCTATATGCTACATTTCAGCTAAATAACAACAACCACAGCTTTAAAAATGTCCACCCAGTTCTCCACCACGTCCTCAGAAGCAAAACCGCTTTCAAAAATACAAACGGGGGTGGAAAGACATGCTGGTTTCAGCACTCAATCTCTGGACTGTGCTCCATTGTTTTGGGCTCCGTCTACACTCAGCCATCGGTGCGCAGCAGGTTAGCTATAGCTTCAGCAGCTACACTTAATTAGAATCAGCTTTATTGGCCGGTTTTTGCATACATACAAACTAAACCAAATGTCTGAGCTATTAATATAATAAAGTGTCATAAAATGTTCAAAATATTTAAAAAAGCATCAAGATAAACCTACAATTTAAATTACTAACATGTTGAAAAAAAATGTATCAATAATATAATGGTCAATAACGTTAGTCTTTTCTCTATGTTTGTCAGTATTTACTGACATCACTCAGATCTCTTAACTTGATTTGTTTTTGTTTCTTACAAAATTTCAGTTAAGGTTAAAAAGGTGTTTGAATAAAGGGCTGAATTGAATTCTTTATTAAAATAAGTTCATAAAAAAAAGCAGAAAATAAACACGGCTGCACTTGAAATAATTTTCAACATTTTTGGATAGTTATCAATAATAATTATCGATATCGATCAATATGACTAATACCTTAATCGGTATGCTCTTTTTCTATATTGTCTAGCCATTGTCCATGGTACAGGGAATAACAGCAATCCAGCCTATGATAAGGTGACGCAGTCTCTGCTCACATGACTCCAAGATGGCAGCCCATGGAGAAGATTACATTTTAGAAGATAAACTCGTGGAAATTTGTTTATACGATGTCACCTCATCATCAAAATGAGAAGCAGCATATCCTCCAAATCCATCTCTGTCTCTGTTTCATTCATTGTTTGACGTGAAAACAGGGGGCTGCCATCTTGGAATCATGTGAGCAGAAAACGAATTTTGATTGGTCACTTGACAATTTCAACTCAGCTCACAGCTCACGTAGAGCGCACACAGTGAGTTACACGAGGCAAAAAATCTCAAACCTGTTTGGTATTCACCTCAATGCCTCGTGAGACAGAAAACTCACTAAAAATTAGCTGCTCACAGCGAGCTATCTGCTGAGCAAACGGCCTTGAATTACTTTTTGCTCCGCACATTGCTCTCGTGTGCGGCAGGCTTAACAAGACAGTTTCAGCGCAGTGGTGAGACTTAAAACCAGACTGAAATCTTTCTAACTTCACTGGTCTGTACTGCCAGGCAAGGAAGCATTAATCAGAGAGGTAACCAAGAGCCCCATTGTTACTTTGGAGGAGCTGCAGAGATTCACAGCTCCTCTGAACAAGTCAACAATAAGTCAATCACTGTAGAAATATGGCCTGTATAGATGAGTGTCAAGAAGAAAGTCATTGAGGTGGACACAATGAACATGTAGTGGAGGATCTGGTCAGACCAAAATTTTTATTTCTGACCTGCATACGAAAGACTATTTTTGACAGAAATTGATCTGCACATCAGCCTGAACAAACCTTCCTCACGTTGCGACACGGTGGTGTCTGCATGATGCTGTGGCTACAGTCCAGCTGGTGAGAAGATGGTTGAAGCTAAATATAGGGCAGTGTTCAAAGAATGCCTGAGGCTACAAAAACCAGGACAAAAAGCCAAAACTACAGTGGAATGGTTTAGATAAAAACAGATTGATATGTTAGTTGGCACTGAGGTAAGCTATAATTGCATAGCACAATTTTAAGGTTTTTATATAGAAAAAATCCAGTAAACCATGATTTATCAGGACTGCTTTGTGTTGCAACATTGTCAAATAAAGCAGGATGCAATTTGTGATTGAAGTGCTACAAAATGTAGGAGACACTGATACAAAGTCCCATTGATACTCACCACACTGATGAGTTGGGCCAACGACACCATCAGCTGTACAGTTACTAGCTCAGAACCATTGGTGGCGGGTCGGATCAACTTGTTGTAATGCGCCGGGTTTAGGAGATGCTCCACCAGCCGCTCCTCTGTGTCTGCCCCGAGGCCAACTGCAATGAGAGCAAGCCATCGTTATCAAAGAAAGTTGCACCCATCTGTGTCTCTCCCAGCGTTTTCTTTTTCCAAGATATTTCTCATGCTGGAATATGTTACAAACACACGGAGCAGAAAATCTGCCGTGCTGCTGAGTTTCTCTGTTTGGCCATGATCTCGCTGCCAGGATTCGGAGCTTCATGGCTGCACATGTGCACTGAGAGAGCAAAGATTTTAGCATGGCGTTACGGATCGCTGCCAGCTCAAGCGTGTCGGCACGGCTCGGTGGAGACTTCTTATAAGATCTGACATCATAAGAATGACTCAACCGGTCAGACTGTCTCTATCACTGTCCATCCTGTCTCTATCGCTCTCTTAGTGCCTTGGCTCTGTCTCGATCTATTCCTGTACGGTGTTGAACTTCTCCCCAACTGCCAACTCTGTTTTGGCTTTGGGATTTTTTTCACTCCATCCCTCCTTTTCTGTCTGCCATCCCTCCATCTGCAGCTGTGAGCGGTCAAATTTAAACAGAGCTGCCAGACAAGCACACACAAATGAAGGTTTTCTTTTTTTAGTATGGACACAACAGATAGGAGAAATAGCTGTTGTATTTTTCCATCTTCCTTTCTGATTCCATCCTTTGTCTGATTCCATTCTTTTTTCACTCCCTGCCTCTTTGGCATCTGCTCGCTGCACATTACCTCACACATTCCCATCGAAGATAAACACAGGCTGCTTGCTGTGAACTCAGCATATTCACACATGCTCTTTTCCAGACTACTAAGAGTGCAGTGTGCTGACAGTAAAATGCTATCCGTGATGGCTTCTGGGGTTTGTTGCTTTTGGCTCAATGGTTAGGTTTAATATTTCTCATTTGTCTCATATTTTAACACCTTTATCATTGTATAATTTAATTTATCCTCTTGTGCTTTGTTTTAATTAGAATATGTGGTTATCAGTTATCGATCAATAAAATGATGTCATATATATGACAAAATAGATTAAACAAAAACAACATTCTCATGCAAAAGTAAAAAGGATTTCTCCCTTATTCTCCAAAATAATTTCACTCCGACCCCTGTCGACATCCGGTAAGACTACTTTTATGCACACTGCACAAGTCAAATTCAAAATTAATTAATCAAAGATTATTTACAGAGCACGTCTCATTCAGATGGGTGTGTGTAAGTACAAAGTTTAGATTTAAGACTGATGAACAGACACACAAGAAAAAAACAGGACATGTATTTTACAGGATGTAGAACTAAGG
The DNA here is from genome assembly GCA_963556495.2 of Valencia hispanica. Classification (NCBI taxonomy): domain Eukaryota; kingdom Metazoa; phylum Chordata; class Actinopteri; order Cyprinodontiformes; family Valenciidae; genus Valencia; species Valencia hispanica. Next base: position 23,963,421 of record OY747710.1, read on the forward strand.
AAAAAACACTCACAAGAAGAAGTGAACCAAACTAAACATAAAACAGAAGTAAAGTAGACAGCAACGAACAAAGTAAAACCAACCCAGCAATACGGATAAGCAGACATACAGACAACTTGGCATGAACTTAAAGAAACTAAAAAGGCAGAAACCCAAACTAAAAGGTTCAGATCATCGCACTCTGTCCCTCTCTTTCTCCCTTCCCTCCCCTCCAGCGCTCCTGTGTTCACTGAGCAGGAATGATGGCCTCTGTCCGTGGATCAATGAGGACTCTCTTTATTCCCTGCTAACATGCAACTCCTCCCTCTCTCCTCTCTTTCTCTGCTGTTTTATACCCTTAATCTTTCCATCACTGGAGTCAGCCCACATCTTGATCTCCTACTGAGCTGACAGTCTCCCTCCCTGCCTCCCCTTCGTGCTATCTCCATCTCGCTGTCAGTGACAGCCTCTGTCTTTTTATTAGCTCTTCCCTCAGTTATCCTGTCATCAATACACCTCCTGTCAGCAGCTGTGTGTAGCACTGAGGTAGCTTATTGTGCATGAACGTTGGCAAGCCTTTTTTTATATGAGCTCTGCATATGATCAAGAGGGAAATAAACATGGCTGTCTGTGTCTGAACAATATGAGTTATGTATATTACTCCCAGATGCACAAGGCAATAACTTAAAAGAATGAGAGACAGGAAGCAAATGCAGTTCACTTAAACAAAGATGGAAGTAGAGCAGCACACATCTCAGTAAGCTCATGTTTGCTGAAGGTAGTGTTGTCCTCCAACAATGTGAAGCAGTAAGAATTATATATCTATTTCAAATAATTCAGCGAGAAACAGAACAAGCTGAACAATAAGAAAGACTGTATGGGAAACAGTGCATCTCATGGAGGTTTTCATAGTGCAAAAACAAAATAAAATTAATGTTTTTATTATTATTATACTAATATCCATTTGTTTGAAATCAGTTTCAGCGATAAACACTTTAAAGATCAAGGTTTAAATCGAAATTCAGTCTGAAGTGTGGAGGTGAAACACCAGAGTCAGGCGTAAGATTTTTTAAACAAGCAGTTGTACCAAGTGATGAAAGACCTGAATAAAAGTACAAAATAAGTACTGAACGAATTTACCTTCAGTTCTAAAATAAACAGGCTTTCAGCACAGAATCCTAAAACTGCTTTCTCACCATTCCTCCTATTGGCTTGGATAGCACCATGAAAAAGTATTTGTATCTTTACAGATTTACTTATTTGAGAAACTTTAATGTGTCCGGTTATCAGACAAATGTTACTACTAGATATGATAATCGGAGAATATGATCTTGGTTTTAAATAGTAGTTTTATTTACTCCAGGGGGAAACACGCTATTCACACCAATCTGACCCCATGTAATAAGTGTAGCAAAAACAGACATCAAGCAATAGCAGTAACTGGCAAGAAGTGTTTTGCATCACTGTGGGGGAATTTTAGCCTCCTTTGCTTTGCAGAATAGTTTTCATTCAGCCACATTGGAGGGTTTTTGAGCAAGATCCGCATCTTTAAGATCAAGCCACATCATCTTAAACCGATTTAAGTCTGGATTTGTGTGTGTGTGTGTGTGTGTGTGTGTGTGTGTGTGTGTGTGTGTCATTCAGACGTGGACTTGGTGTGTTTTGGATCAATGTCCAGCTGCATGGCACAAGGAAGCTTGAGCTTAAGGTCACAAACTAAAGTTGGGAAATTATCCCTCAGGAATTTCAGCAAGAGAACATATTTCACAGTTCTTTCAACACTGGCAGCTTGTCCATGCCCCGAAGCACCAAATCAGCCCCAGACCGTCACTCTACCAATAATATGTTTGACTGATGATATGATGTTCTCTGCTCCTATAAAATAAAAATCAACTTCTGTGTTTTCAGTCATATTTGGTCAGTCTCTTTCCTTTTTTCAATCGTGAAAACTGACTGTTGATCGGATCGTTGATGGATTCTTGGAGTAATTTAGGTACTCTGTTTCCTCTTTGAAAGGATACCCACAGCTTCATGTTTTATCTAAACATCTAAATATTTCCTCTCATAGTTGTTAGCTAGAGTCCCAAAGCCTTAAAATTGGCTTTGTAACACTTTCTAGACCTTATTTTTTTAACCTGTTCTTGAATTTCTTTAGATTAGAGCCTGACCTGCTGCTTTTCGATGTCTTTTACCCCACTTTATATTGTCAGTAAAGTAGTGTTAAAGTGATTTCTTGATTCGATAGGTCTGACAGTAGTCAGTAAAAAAAGGGTAGAGAGAAACTGAACCAGACTGTAATTCGTTTTTCACATAAGGGAAGGTTGGTATGAAAAGCTTTTTTTTACTCTAATAAATAAAAAAACCTGTTAAAAAACTGTATTTTATATTTACTTAAGTTTCTTTGTCCGATCTAAAAATTTATTTGCTAGAAAAGAGTTATAGTTAGGTAGATATTTCTGGTTTTGCCATGAGAAATATCTCCAAATCTTTTTTATATTAAAAACCCATTAAGAACACTCCTCCTTTGCCTTCATGCACAACTGACTGACAACTCACAGCACCAGCCAGGGAGTGCTACTCTAAGCTGCAAACGATTGGAGGAAACCAGGAATTATCTCAACTAAACAGGTTTTAGCTGCAGGTACGTTATAATGCTACATTTTTGTGGTCTATAAACTGTGACCTTTAAACTCGAGACAACTCAAAACCGACCTATTCCTGATTATACTTCCTGGATTTTAATCCACCACATCCAAACCAAACTCAGCCTTTTCAGTTACAGAGAATGGATATTATTCTCTTTCTCCAACTATGCCTCAAATATAACGGAAAAGCAACCAACTTAAAAAAAGCCACCTGAAATTTTGTAAACCAGTCAATTTACTCAATGAATATTTCAGATGACCCACAAATAAAGGTTTGCAGAGCTAGCAAAATTTGCATTTTTCTTTCATTATCTCACAAGTGCTTTCCACATGAACTGAAGACTTACATTTTCAAAAGTCTGACACATTTATTTCACTGTTTAAACTATGACATAAATGTACAGAGGTAAAGACATTTAAAGTCTTATTTAGCACACCCAGTCTTCTTAGGTTTGATATTTTATACTTTAACCTTCACATGGGCTCAAGATGAAAGTCTAGACTAATATTTGATGGCGCGGGCAATGAGAGCCGAATAGCAAGTCTTTTTTTATTTTTATCCCAGAAACGAGGGTGCAAAAACATCTGCACACTCTGACCCAATCGCCATCATGTTGTCTCTGCAGCTCTTCTCATGTGCTTATTAAAGCTTCTGAGCAGAGTGGGGTTTCTCTCTTTCTGCATGCAACGCTGACCCTGAGAGGTTGTAATGCTGCTCGTCGCTTAGGTTGTATTCTGGTTGTTTTCCAGTGCAAATATTGCAAAGTTAATGTGAACCTATGAATTTTTCAGCAGGGCTCCCCATTAGAGCTGCGGAAGTGACACACCAGAGTGCGTGTGCGAACTCAGACACCTAGCTCAAAGATCCAGTGAAACAGACGAGACGGTTGCATCATGCCTACATATGTCTGGGTTAATCACAGCATTCTGATTGAATTCTTTGACTGAATAGAAACCAGATTACACACACACACACACACGCATGCACACACACACGCATGCACAGGCACACACACAGAAAAGGGAAAAGTGTTGAAACTGAAAATAAGTGAAATACTATTTTGAGTGATTATGTCTATTTATACATCCAGCTCATACATACAAAAAAAAAGATTGAGAGAAGAGAAAGGTTGCTCATTTCTTTCTGTGCACTGCCAAAGAGGTTTTTTGGCTGAGATGTTTGATGCTGAACTATTCTTAAACCAATATAAGAGAGATCCATTGATCTCCTGACAACACCCAGTTTGGCTCTGTAGTGGCCAGAGAACTGAGATATTAATATTGATTCACCATCTTGCTTCCACATCACAGCACTCAAAAACAAAGTCATTCCACTTTGGACTAACTGGAAGCGGAAGCTTTATGGTCTTACTCCACAGTCAGGAGGAGCACAGCCTGAGCTACAACTGATTCTACACCAATGCGGATAACATATTGTTCAATGCACTTCCACTTAGTGTGAAGTCACCTTTTTATAGAAACATAAACAGTTCAAACACTGGTTTTGCTGGACTCATAAGGCCTTCTTCCACTAGCAGCTGTTACACGTTTTCAGTGAATAGCTTTTGCACAGACAGAAAAGGCATGCAGAAAAATACCCAGCATTCCTAAAAGAAGAATGTGGAGAAAGTTTTAGCAGGAAGGAACCAACCTTTTTAAACAATTTGCAAATTTGCAAATGCAAAAAAACAACATTTAATTAAGATCTTCAACAGTTTATTTAATGTAATATACCTAAGAAGGAGCATTTACAAGTTGACTAATACCCAGCGATTGGGACATAAGTTGGATTTCTTCATGGTTAGTGGTTAACAATAGGCTGTTTTTGGTCTAAATATGATAACCTTTTGGACATGTTGCTGTATTTAAAATAAAATCTTGACTATTTTGTTTTCATTATCAACTTCCTTCAATCCAAAAACTTAAAAGCAACTGTTCTTAAGAACTTCAAAAATAGTAAAAAGTAATGACTACCTCTGCCAGGATGTTATGTTTTCATGCCTGTCTGTTTGGATGGATTTCAATGAAATTTTTGGGAAATGTCCGCATTGAGACCAGAAACAAATAACATTTTGGGATTGATCTGACATGAAGCCTTTATCCATCCACCAGGGGCGTTTCCTGGACCTGGGAACATTGGGGACTGAGCCCACACCCATAGAGAAATCTGTGGGAACCTAGGCAGTAAAAAAAAGCTTTTTATTATAGCTTTCTTGGGCAATGTGGCACTTTGTTTAAAACCAAATGCTGCCATATGTATTTCAAAATGTATTTATTTTCAAAATTAAACGTGACAATGTAAACAAGATTGTTAATTTCAGCATTGATAATAAGTAATACAGGATGATAAAATTGGTCAATAGGTAACGATTATTTTCATTTTTCGTTCCCTGACAAGCAAAAAAGATAGTTCTGTGTCAGGTTGCATGGTGAACCTGTGTCAGCTGCTCTGCTCTCTTCTCATTCTCTGTCCTGTCTAGGTCATCTGTAAACTGAGTATAACATCAGATTCCTTTTATCATAATGGATGTAATCAAATGGTATGCATAAAAGGCAACTGACCTTTGCAAAATTATTATTTAAGTGTAATTTCTTGGGCGAAATTAGCTCAATTATATAGTTTTACTAAAAAAGCACTCTGACAGCACAGACCTCCACCAAGGCAGATTAGTCTCAGTCAAGACAGCGGTCTTTGCACTCAGAAAAAAAGCAAAACTGTTGAATTAATCACTTGTGTAGTCTAGTTTATTCTAGTGTTATACTCTGATTTGTTTCCTCCCAGACAATCATCAGTTAAAATGTTAAATGAGTCATTGATTAGTCAGTGATTTTAATCCTGCCATGCTTTCTTCAGCAGCTCCTTCTGTTCTGCTTTTATTAAGATGTCTACCTTATCACTTCTTGTGTATATAATATTTGAATGAATGATAAGACAGAGAAACAGCTTTAGTTAGTTAGAATTACTAATAGGTTTTATGTATTTTCGTTTACATCAATCTTTAAACCCCCCTGTTGTGTGTTCGATGTTTGTCACTCAGTCTAGGCCCCGCCCCCCTGTATTTCAGCCCTGCTTTTATTTTGGTTTGACACTTCATCCCTGGGCCCCACTTAGCCCTCTTTAAAAACTTCCTAGATACACCCCTGCTCAGCAGTCTTATTGAAGTATTTTTAGGCTTATATAAACATTATAATTCAAGCATTAAGATAACATAAGATAGACCTTTATTGTCCCACAATGGGGAAATTCTCCGTGTTGCAGCAGCACAGTGGATAGTTAAAAAAGAATAAATAATTATAATAACAATAATAATGTAAAAATACATACAATAAATAATCAATATATGAACAATATTAAACTTAGTCCTTGGCGTGTGTGTGTTGTCTACAAGGAGCAGTGCTGGTGTTAAACAGTCTGACTGCAGCAGGAAGGAAGGACCTGCGATATCTCTCCTTCACACATTTAGGGTGAAGGAGTCTATCACTGAAGGAGCTGCTCAGTGCAGTGATGGTGTCCTGCAGGGGATGGGAGTCGTTGTCCATCAGTGATGATAGCTTTGCTTACCATCCTCCTTTCTCCCACCTCCTGCACTGTGTCCAGAGGGCAACCCAGGACAGAGCTGGCCTTCCTGATGAGCTTGTCCAGTCTCCTCCTGTCAGCAGTAGACATGCTGCTGCTCCAGCACACCACCCCAGAGAAGATGGCGGATGCCACCACCGCGTCATAGAAGGTCTTCAGGATTAATTGTATATTACCATAATCATTCTGACTATGACACTGAATTAAACTCACTGTAGGGTTAAACACAGCAGGTCTGACCCACATAATTTAAACTCTTAGAAAAGTATTTGCTTCTTACTGACTTGTTCATGTTTGCTTTGTTTGTTCTGCTTGTTTTGAAAATCTCCCTATAGCTGAAGTTCATGAAGCTGCTCTGTCTCAGTGTTTTACCGCGGTGCGAATAGCTGAGCGGATTGGGACGCAGATGTGGGAGCAAAGCTGTATCTGCATGGCAGAACAAGCGAACATTATAATACAAGCGAGCATTTTTCAGAGCTTTGAGCAGTAAGTTCTGGTGCTGCTAAAAGCAACCCGCCAGTTATGGGCCGGGAGAAAGCTTGCAATGAGCTTGTGCATTTTCTGGCTTCAGGGTTATGAAGAGCTAGGGTGAGATCAATGGGAAAACAGAGATGGATGCGACACCTGCTTTTTAAGATTTTTTTGTAATGCGCTAGGCTACATTTGCAAGGTTAAAGGAGAAGCACATCAGTCAACATGTCCAACCATTTTATGTTTTCGGCGGACAATTTTTTACTTATGTCGGTAATGTCCGACGATGTCCATTTTCTGTCCGCTCAAAATAAGTGTTTAGATTAAACACAGGACTGTCAGCCTATAAAACATGGAGGATTCCCCGTTGAAATACAACTCTTCTCTAATAAGCCATACCGTCGTGGCTCTGTTGCATTGACAGAAGCCAAGGAATTCCTGAATTGCGCCGCTCAAGTTGGCAGCATGTTGGAGTAGCTCTGTTACTTTGATTCTGATTTTTTTTTATTTTTATGTTTATTCCTCCATTTCTGATAGAAACATTATTTTTGTGGACAACTGTTCTCTCTGGTTTTGAATGCTGTGCAGCTGGAAGGACTTTTGCAACTTTTTTATTTTTGGACATTTGTTATGATGCATAACCATGGCAACAAGGTGGTTTACTACTGGGAGCAGCTGATTAACATAAAAAAAAGCTCAAATAATACATCAACTGGAGCCACAAAACCCTGATCACTTGAAAAGGAGATGCCATGGATCCACAACAGGGGCGAAGAGGAAAGCGAAAAGGAATTTCAAACCCTCTCCTTTAATCATAATGGGCAATGTGAGATCGTTGGCAAACAGGTTGGATGCTGAGGCCCCTCTGGAGATTAGTGTGCAAAAAAGGATTCTTCATAAAATGAACATTATGGAGAACTCTGAGCATGTGCTACATCAGACTGTCATACAACTACAGAGTGTCTTCAGTCAGAGGGTTCTTTAGATCTGCAGAGTGCTCAAAAGTTACCAAAAGCCCCACTTTCAGTAAATCATTCAGTCACTCCATCTCCAATCACTATTAATATGGCACTTTTTAACGTTCGCTCTCTGCTAAACAAAACTTTTAGAATAAATTATCTGGTTTAGACCATAATCTTCATTGTTTATTTTTAACAGAAACTTGGCTGTGTGGATGCCAATGTTGTTCTTACAGTGGCCTCCCCATCAAAGTTTAGCTTCACTTATTCAAAAAGGAGTACCAAAAGGGGAGGCGGAATTGCTTTTATAAGTTCATCAACACTTTCTGCCAAACCTGTTTAATGTGATAACTATTTTACTTTTGAATATAATGCAGCGGTTTTTAGCACTCCTCAGATTGTATGTGTTACAATTTATAGGCCCCCTCAAAAGAGTGCACTTTTTATTCAAGAATTTTCGGAGTGTTTATCACTTCTGCACAACTCCTTTGAAAGGATCATCTTAGCTGGTGATTTTAATCTACACATGAAAAACCATTTAAACCCTTTATCAACAGATGTTTTAAAATATTCTGATTTATATGGATTTTAGCCAACATGTCATGCAGCTGACTCACAACAGAGGACACACCCTGGACTTGGTCATCACGCATTGCCTGTCCACCCGTGTGTCCTCTGTTGTTGACTTGGCTGTCTCTGACCCCTACTGTGTGTTTTTTAACATCATCAGTTTTATCCAGCAGGAGACCTATGTGAGAACTGTCAGGAAGCATCATCGAACCCCTGAAGTGGCTGTAGGTTTTCTGGAAATTTTTGAAAAGAATCCTCCTATAGCTTTATCTGCCCCCTGTGATTTTATTGACAATGATTTTAACAGTAGACTTCAGTCCGCTCTTGACCTGCTTGCTCCACTACAAGTTCAAAGTTTACACTCTGAAGCTGCAGCGCTGTGGAGAAATGAAAATCTCAGAAAAATAAAAAGAGATTGTAGGGCAGCAGAGAGAAAATGGAGGAAATGTAAAACCATGATAAACCATCAAATATACATAGATCTTCTCAAATTATACAATAACGCAGTAAGAAATTCAAGAAACATATACTTTTCCAAAATCATCTTAGAACATAAAAATAATTCCAAAATCCTTTTTTCCACCATTGACAAACTTTTTAACAGTGCTACTACTGCTTACAGAAAACCCCCTCAAACGCTCTTTGTGCAGACCACTTCAGAGGGAAGTTAGACACCAACAGATGTAATATTTTATCTTCTCAAAGTAACATGGTTTTATACAAATCTGAGTGTGTGTCTTTACCAGAGGAAACGCTGGACAGTTTTGTCCTGGTAGAAGCTGGGACTCTTGATAAAGTTTTCTCCTCAGTGAGGCCCACCACATGTGTTTTGGACCCGATTCCCACTTCCTTTTTTAAGCAATTTTATTAATCTTTTAGGGAGGAGATTTTAACCCTGATGAATTGCTCTCTTCAGACGGGGGTCTTTCATGCCGCCTTTAAACGGGCGGTGTTGAGGCCCCTGTTGAAAAAGAGCAATTTAGATTTTAATGATCTTCAAAATTTCAGACTGGTAATTAATTCACAGTTTTTAAGCAAAATTTTAGAAAAGCTTGTTTTAACTCAACTTAATGAATTTATTAATGAACACAATGTCCTGGAGAAATTTCAGTCTGGTTTTAGGGCGAACCAGAGCAAAGAGATGGCCCTTTTGAAGATTTTAAATAATTTTAGATTAAACTATGATGCACAGGGGGTGACAGTGTTGGTTCTACTGGATCCAAGCGCTGCCTTTGATACAGTAGACCACACTATTCTTTTAAACCGTTTAAAACAGATTGGCCTCTCTGGTGCTGTTTACAAATGGTTTACATCCCATCTCACAGACAGGACTCTTAAGGTTAATCTAGATATCTGCTCCTCTAAAGTACAAAAGTTTACATGTGGTGTGCCCCCAGGGTTCAATTTTAGGCCCAGTGCTTTGTAACCTTTATACGCTCCCTCCTGGGGGTGTCATCGGAAGACATGGAGTTAACTTTCACAGTTATGCTGACGATACACAGTTATACATCTCCATGTCTCCCAATGACACACGGCCAATGGATGCCCAATGTCCTTTTTTACTGTTGCTTTTAACTGTGTGTGTGCATGGGAGTTGGGTTGGGGGGAGGGGGGTATAACTGTGACCATGCTTTTATATCTGTGGGGGAGGGATGGGAATGTAGTTTATGTGGGGTCATTTTAATCTGTAAAGCACTTTGTGATGTAATTCTTGTAAGAAAAGCGCTTTATAAATAAAGTTTGATTTGATTTGATTGATCATCCCTACCCATGGCCATCAGCATCTACAACAAATCTATTTAGAAACTTGGATAATGAGTTACAACAACATTTAATTTCCCTTTGGAATTAATAAAGTAATTTTGAAATTGAAATTACAAAACTGCCTTCTTCATTCATGTCATAGGTTAATGTAAACGTATTCCTTGTGGGAAAAACATTCGGGGCTTGATGAGAAATGTTTGGGGCTAGAGCCGGGAATGCTCAGGCCAGACAACGTCACTGCCACCCACTGACCAACGGTGCTAACCTCCACTCCTCTCCCGTGTCAGACAGCTCACAGACGGTTGACCTCGCGCAGCACCCCCGCTACGTTGGAGCATATGCCCAGCAAATTAATTCGTGCTTGCGCAAATCTCCCCTCTCTACTGGAAGAGCACAGCAATGGCACGAACACAGCCATGCATCTCATTAACAGACAAAAGTACAGAAAGTTAGAATTAGATAACATGGGGAGGGGGGGGGGGGGTGTTAACTGGAGGTCTGCTGTGCTTTATTTTGAGGAGGACCCAAAGAGCAATGAGGCCAACATACGATAACGATGATTAAATAAAGACAGATAGGTGTTTGTGTTTTGAGTTTCAGGTATTTCATTTAATTATTCATTTTAGTTTATCTCTATTGGTGTTAGCTTTTGTTAATTTATACTTTAGGTTCTTAGGGTTACTAATTTTGACTCTGTCTCTCTTCCTTATATTCACTACCTATCCTTAGACATTCTCTACTTTTTTGTTTCCTTGTTTAATCTTTTATTTGCTTTTTCCTTATTTCACTATCTGTCCCGGTTTGTTCTGTTAGACTTCATTTTTCTTATTACTTGGTCTTCTTATAAAGAACCCTTTCCTAGTACAGTAGGTTTGTTTCCTTCTGTTCTGTTTTCTCCACTCTAGTGCTCTTGAGTTTATCTTAGGTTCATTTACTCTCATATCTCTAGAGTTAGTCCTTATTCCTCTTTAGTATAGTTCTCTGTCTAGTCATTTATGTTTTGTTCTTGGCCTTCTACTCTGTTTCCTTTGCTACTCTGCCTCCCTGCTCAGTTACTGATTGTTTCCACCTGCTCTCTCCCTCTCACCTTCAACTACTTCTCTCTAATTAGTCCTCAGCCTTCTCCCTGCCACTTTCACACCTCCTCAGTATATTTAAGCAGTTCTCCATCGGTCACTACTTGCTGGTTTGTGTCAATACTTCTGGTTCCCAGATTACTGTATTTTCTGGTCATCCTGCACTCCCGTGTAAGTTCCTTGCTCTTTTGTTTTATTAAATCATTATTTTTGCATTTCGCTGCCTTAGGCTCCTGAATTCCACAAAGCATCACAGAAAAATAAAATGCCATCCCATCTCAATCCTGATAAAAGTATTCCCTCCCAGTGCCAGCAGTTGATTTTTTCTTTGGGTGCATTGATCCCAAACAAAACAATAAAAATGTTACCTTTTATTTGCAGAAACAGTGCAGAATAACATTGTCATCACCTTGAGGTAGGAGTTAGCTTGATTAGTTTGTTACAAGTCTGGCAAACAGCATGGTGTTTCAACTCTGTCACTGACAACTTTTTATAAAATTGTGTAAATTGTCACACTTCCCTGACAGTTTTTGGGGTGATGTGGGCACCTTTGTTTGAATAATTCGCTGCTCCAACTCCTCTTTCTTTCCGTCCAGTGTTGCCAACTCTTCACCATAGAAAGTAGCTACTGGCTACGTAGCTACTACTCCTAAAAGTCACTAGAAGTCACGTTACAAAAAACTGATAAAGGCTGGTTGTGTTCTGGGGACAACTATGGAACCTCTGAAGAGGAGGATGCAAAGAAGGATTCTTCATAAAATCAAGAACATTGTGGACCACCCTGAACATATTCTTCATGAGACCATTATACAACAGAGTGTCTTCAGATGAAGGCTTCTTCAGTTACGCTGTAACATAGACAGCTACAGGAGATCCTTCCTGCCCACAGCCATAAACATTTACAACAACTCCTCAAAGAAACTTAAATAGCATAAACACTTAATTTCTCTCTGGGATCAATAAAGTATTTTTGAATTTGAATTGAACATCTGCTCTGGACATGGGTGGGTGGGGCTGCAGCGTGAGGACTGCCTGCTTGCTGTGAGCGCTCTGGGATGGGGAGAGGAGTGGGAGAGGCAGTGTCACTGCTTGGTGTGAAGAGTAAAGGTTAGTTTATACCTCTACGTCGGAATGAATAGACGCAACACTATCTGTCGACGCAAGGTCTCTCCGTAACCGACGCAAGGTCTCTCTGTAACCTACGCAAGGACGCACGGAGTAGAGCCCTATTTTCTAACTATCCGTCGAACGAAGCGGAGAGCACACGCCTGTAATTGGTCAGCTCAACATCAGCCCAAGATCATTTCACCAGAGCGGAGCTTTATAGTTGATGTAATAAGTAGTCATTGCAGCTTTAGAGCACTGGATGCTTTATATTACAAGGCCAGTTAATCTAATATGGTCTTTTGGTGATTTTGAACAACAGGGGGTGTGGAACAAAACAGACTGCTGTGTTTGTTTGTTTCCATGTGTTTTTTGAGTATTCTATGAGCTGAACTTTTTTTTATGAGATGAACTTCTAGTAAAAAGCTTTCAAGCTCAATCAAAACTCGCTCTCTGTCGGCCATTCCTCCTTGACTGAATGTGCTGAAGCTGAAGTAAATAAACTTTCTTCGATGTCACTGCAATGGTAGGCAGAACCACCAGAAGAGGTCTGGCCATCCTGCTGTCCTGGTGGAGAATTGCTTTGCAATACTGACACCCCGATGGAGAAGTATAAACAGAAAATGTCTGTCAATATGTCTGCATGTGGGTGCAAACTTGCTGACGGAGAAGTATAATCCAGGCTTTAGGATACGTGCTTCACGTCAGTCTCTAAAACTTTCCAATGACACCAAAAATGTCGCTAAATTCGTCTTTGCAAAAGTCGCAAGAGGGATCCAAAACTTGTTAAATATAGCAACAAAGTAACTAAGCTTGCAACACTATTTCAGTTCATGTGTCAAATATGGTGACTGAGAGGCTTCAGTTTATTCCCACTCTTGTCCAATCCTGTTGATTATCATTCCTGTTTTGTCCTAGTAACATGATTATAAAAAACTTGACTCCCATCTCACGGGAATCCCACGGGACTCACCTGACCTATATGAAGGGATTTACTTAGGGTTTGGATGGGTTCAAAGTCATATGGTGACCTAATGTAGAGCTGAGTATCATCTGCATAGTTATGGTAGCTTATCTTATTGGTTGTTATAATCTGGGCAAGTGGGAGAATGTAAATATTAAATAAAAGGCTCCCAAAAATGGAGCCCTGGGGTACCCCACATGTGATTTCATCTAGAAGAAGCAAAAAAAAAAAAAGAGAGAAAACCTTGTCACAGTGTAAGCCCTCACTTTCCTAAATATACACAGACCAGGTCAAAATGAAAGCTCCGAACTTACAAAATGTATCTTATCTGCCTTTTCTGCTTCTCTTTTTTGGTAAACCTTTTTTTGCTTTCTTAATCTGCAGGGCCAAGAATTCAAGCATTAACATTTTCCCAGACAAATACACCCCTTTGGGCATTTTTTCAGCATTTCTAATCACAAATCCTCCTAGCAAATCTAATCTTATTGCTCCTGTGTTTCCTCCAGAAATATAGAGGCAGAAGAAATAAGCAAGTTAAAAGCAGAAAGTGGCAGGCCGTTAGACAAAGGGATAAAAGGGTTTGTTCAGGTTGAGATGAGACAAATACTATACAGACTGAACAATGAAGCAGGGATGTGCAGCTAAACTTCCTACAGTGTTACAAAGCAGAGGATAAGAACAAGAGAAACTGTCGCACACCATGCCCCACACTCAGCAACTCCTGCATCAGGTCAACTCAGCACCACAACTGTTTTTATTATGCATGGCCTGCTGGGGAAATGACAAGAGAAATCTTCCTCACACCAGCGCATGGTTGCATCCTCTCTGCAGTGTCTGAGACAGGTGCTGAAATGTCCTTGAGCATCCTTGCATGCACACTGACTATTTTTGTTAAGGCCTCTATAGACAAGAATTGATCTAAGCTGCATTCCCAGAGTTTGTGTTTTATAACTACAGTTCTGAGAAAAACATATTTTTTGTCTAGTTTACATGTTTCAGATAATCAAATATGTTTTATTATCAAACAAGGATTATCTGAGCAAAATAAAAAATTATTTGTTTATTTATTTGCCATTTTTAAATGATTTCACTTAAGTTTAGACTTAACTGTCCTCTTGAATAAATGCTGAATTAAATGGGATTTAACAAATGTTATGCATCAGTTTCACAACCAGACCTGATTGCTACCTAAATAAAAGGGTTAAGAATTCACGTAAAAATAACCTGTCTGACAACATGAAGTAGGCTAAAAGATGTCAAAAAACAAGAAGTCATGACCCGATCAAACAAAATTCAAAACGAGATGAGAACAAAGGCACTGACATCAGTCTAGAAAGGGTTAAATAGCTATTTCTGGGCTTTGGGATTCCAGCAAACCACAGTGAGAGCCATTATCCACAAATGGAGAATTAAACTGAAAAGAAGGGAATCATCGCAGGAGTTATTGACCTACCAAAATTATTCTAAGAGTGCATCCACAACTCCTCCAGTTGACCACAAAAGAAGTGAGAACAACATCTACAGCTCTGCAGGCTCAACTTTCCAACTTTCTTTGAAAGCACTATCTCTACCAAACTATATCTGACCAACGTGAGACCACTGTAAAAAAAAAAAAAGGAAGCAATTTCTTGGGGACCGTTCAGTTGAAACCTTTAAACAAATTTACTAGCAGCCCTCACCCCCGTCCCCTTCTTCTTCCAACACAAACTCAGTAAACAAGCTGATAGATAACTTTTTCTCTAAAAGTTCAGACATCATTAATATCATGGCTGTAATCAAAGGGAAAATAGTCTTGGGTAGAAAGAAGACTCCATGGACTAGCGATCAACTGATACGCAGTGAAAAAAGGGAGTGTTGACGAGCTGAGAGAAAATGGCGGAAAACTCGACTTTAGGTTCACTATCAGATCTACAGGGACAGACTAAACAGATATAACTTAATTTTGAAAGACACAAGGGACTCATTCTTTTCTGAAATTACCAGAAACATTAATAATTTGCGGACGTTATTTTCAACAGTTGAAAGACTAACAAACCTTCCTGCGACATTAGACCCTGAACTAAACTCCACCAGGGCCTGCAATGAATTTGCTAGCTTTGTTACTGAAAAGATTTTGAAAATTAGAGGATCGATCTGTATATCTGTACCAAACAAACTACCAATGTCATCTGCACTTAATACCAACGTAGAGAAAATGTCTGAATTTCAGAAACGTAACCAAACAAACCTTGAAGAAATTATTAACCAAGTAGACTCCTCCCCTTGTTGCCTCAATGTCCTATCCACAGTTTTTCTAAAGAAAGTTTTCCCAGTCGTTAAGTCATTGATTGAAATAGTTAACTCATCCCTCCTGTCAGGTGTCTTCCCCCAGGGTTTAAAAACATCAGTTATTAAACCCCTTCTAAAGAAGAACAACCTAGACAACACATTAATGCAGAACTACAGGCCAAACTCTAATCTTCCATTCATCAGTAAGATTATTGAAAAAGGTGTTTCAACAGCTAAATTACTTCCTAACAATGACCATCCGTTTTGATTTGTTTCAGTCTGGTTTCTGTTCACTGCCCTCGTGAAAGTTTTCAATGACATTTGCACAAATACAGACTGTGGTAGAACCACAGTGCTGGTTCTGTTTGATCTCAGTGCAGCATTTAAAACTGATGACCATGATATAATATTGAAGTGAGTAGAGAACGGGGTCGGACTCTCTAGCACAGTACTTGGCTGGTTTGAGTCTTACCTTAAGAACAGGAACGTTTTTGTGTCAATAGGCAATTTTTCATCAGAACAAACAGAAATCATATGTGGGGTGCTCCAAGGCTCCATCTTAGGGCCTCTCCCATTTAATATCTACATGCTCCCACTAGGCCAGATCATAACAACCAACAAGATTAGCATAACTATGCAGATGATACTTAGCTTTACATTACAATGTCACCAGGTAAATCTGAACCCCTTCAAACCCTAAATAAATGCATCGAGCAAATCAATGGATGGATGTGCCATAACTTTCTCCAGCTGAACAGAAACAAAACTGAAGTAATTATTTTTGGACGTAAAGAGGAACGATCAAGAGTCAGCACACAGCTTCAGTTAATAAAGCTAGAAACTACTGATCAGGCCCAAAATCTCCAGGGTCACAAAAAGACAGTCACAAGGTCAGCCTTCTATCGCCTGAAGAACATTTCTAGGATTAAAAGACTGATGTCCCGACAAGGTCTAGAGAAACTCATCCATGCGTTTATCTTTAGTCGAATTGATTACTGCAACAGCATCCTCACAGGTCTGCCTAAAAAGTCAGACAACTGCAGCTGATCCAGAACACTGCTGCTCGCGTCCTCACTAAATCCAGAAAAGTAGAGCATATCACTTAGATCTGTTTAGAATCGCCTTTGAGTAAACGATTAATGTCATATGTATCATATGTGTTCATGCTTTATTGCTGTTTTTCATGCTTTTTGTATCCTATGTTGTGTGTGTTTCATGCCAAATTGCTGCTTTTGATTTCCAATTGGTACACTCTGTTTTCCTTTATCACCAAATCATGTAAAGCACCTTTAATTACCCTGTTGTTGAAAGTGTGCTATACAAATAAAATT
Organism: Valencia hispanica; assembly: GCA_963556495.2. Taxonomy (NCBI): domain Eukaryota; kingdom Metazoa; phylum Chordata; class Actinopteri; order Cyprinodontiformes; family Valenciidae; genus Valencia; species Valencia hispanica. Next base: position 23,980,129 of record OY747710.1, read on the forward strand.
GCATTGCCTTGCCTAGTTAAGGTCGGTGTTAATTATTCAACAATAAGGAAGAAACTCTGGGACAAAAATAAGCCTCAATGGGAGAAATCTGAGGGGAAAAACAGTGCTTACCAAAATGAAAACAAATGCCAATCTCTAGTTTACCAAGAAACATCTTAATATCTCTGAGACCTTTGGAAAAAATATGTTGTGGCACATAAGGGAAACTTTTTTTTAAAGGTTTAGGTTTTGTTACATCTAGAAAGAATTTACATGGCATTACAGAAAATATAACTTTAAACTATGAGTCAAACATGGTGGTGGAAGTGTGATGCTCAGCTACTTCAAGACCTGAATGAGTTGCCATAGCTGATGGAATAATAATTTCCTCTTTCTACTAGAAAATCCTGAAGGAGAATCTCTCATCATTTTGTGGGCTTAATTGGAAGCACACTTGGGTTGTGGAGCAGGTCAATGATCTAAAGCAGAGGTCCCCAATTCTGGTCTTCAGAGCCCATTGTCCTACGTGTTGATGCTTCCTGCTGCACATCTGGCTCAAATAAAGGGGTAATTAACAGGAGGCAACTGAAAGGCATAATAAAGAGGTAAGGCTATCATTTGAATCAATTGTGTTTGAGTGGGGAAACATCTAAAACATGCAGGACAGTGGGTCCTAAGGATCAGATTTGGGGGCCACTGATCTAATGAATAGCAGCAAGTCAACTGCTCCATGAAAAAATAAATACTAAAGGGTCTGGAGTGGCCTAGTCAAAGTTTGGTCTTAGATGCAATTGAGATGCTGTGGCATGACCTTAAAGGTACTATTCATGCTCCAAAACCCTCCAATATAGTTTAATTGAAACAGTTTTGCAAATAATAGTCGGCCAATAATCCTCAATTGTGATGTCAAAATATCAATGCCCGTTATTGCAAAGGCTTGATGGCAATTGCTGCTGGTAAGGTCCTGGTTTTAGGTTTTAGGGGAAATTACTTTTTCACATAGGACCAGGTTGGTTTGGCTAGGTTTTCTCTTAAAATATTAATCTAAAGCAATCTGTGGGGCCAAATAATTTTCTATAGCAGTGTATGGGCATCTCCTCACTTTATAGTGGAAAAAAAATTAATTGAGTTATTCTAAGCTCACGCTCCAGGTGTGTGAGCATATCTAATTGCATGAACATTCAAATGTGTGTCTGCTTGCACCCGTGTGTGGACAGAGTTAATAGTCCATGAGGATTTTGCCAATCAGATTTTCTCCCTTAAGGCAAGTTGACTCATTAGTAGTTCAGTGCTTCTCATGCTTCTTCAAGTGATGTTTCATAATGCCTGATTTTCTCCATCAATCGAACTACATCTGTGTTTAACAGGAATGGTCAGAAAATGTGACTCAGTAATACCACAAATGTCCAACACCAAATGAAAAGCTTTTCTGTAGCATTTTAAATTTTGTTTTATCTTTGCTGATATTACTGAATCTGATGAGTAACAAGCAAGATTCCGGTGTCCAAATAAATATTGACTGTAAAAGTAACAATGTTTTAACTGTAATAATCAACGTGTTCCTCTTCTGTCCTAAATTATTAGATCATGTCATACAATTTTGATTTAAATCTTTGTGTTAACACAACATTCCAATCCAAATGTGGTTATAAAAAACAGGATGTGTTTTCTGTCAATGGTTACTTTAGTTACGGACTCTTAAGAGGCTGCATTAGAATAAAAAGAAAATGTTTACATCATTATTAACATAGTTATATTTTTTAATCTGTCACCAACTTTTTAAACTGTGACAGTAAACACTTGTTTTTTATGTCTGATCAGATCTGAGTTTACTAGAGTAAACTTTGGCATTGTGTGCATTAACAGAAAAAGAAGGAGTATCTTGGCACCATATGTGAGTCTTTCTGTGTGAAGGCTCCCATATTGGGTGTAAGACTTCAGTGTGAGGTTTGCATGTTCTGCTTGTGCAGGTTTTTATCATGTACTCCCTGCTACTCTTACTGCACATTGCAAAAACATTCTTGTTAGGTAAAGCAGAAGGAAGAAGGGATAAAATACATCCAACAACTTACATGGCATCCAGAAATATATTGCTGATTTGCTCTAAAGGAACTACAAGAACAATTCTAAAGAAGATATCTACTAACAAGCCAATTTATTCATTGTACATGTTTTAAGTACACTTTGCTTTCACCAGGTTGGACCCACTTTTGCTTGTAGAACTGCCCTAATTTTTTAAGCAGAGCTTCAACAAGGTGTCGAAAACATTCCTCATTGATTTTGGTCCCTATTGGCATGGTAGCGTGACACATAGGGTGCAAATTTGTTGCCTGACAGGCAATGCCTGCATATCCATGATGCGACTCTACCAAAAAATGCTTCACTGGACTAAGATCTGGGGAGACCATAGGAGTACAGTAAACTCACTGTCATGTTAAAAAAAAACCTGAAATGATTTGAGCTTTGGGACATGATGCATTCTCCATTTGTAAAAAGCCCACTGTGGTCACAAAGGGCTGGACATGGCCAGCCACCTTACTCATTTAAACAATGCTCATTTCTTACCAAGGGGCCAGAAGTGTGCAAAAAATAAAAAAAAGTTCACAACATTGCACCGCCACTAGTCTGAAACATCATTGCAAGGCAGGACAGATCCATGATTTTGTGCTGTTTACACCAAATTATGCAGTTGAAACTGATATTCCTCAGACCAGGCAATATTTTTCAATGGTGAGTCTCTGTGAATCCCAGCCTTATTGTCCTATTCTTAGCTGACATGAGTGTTCCTTGTGTGGTCTTCTGCTGCTACAGCCCATTTGCTTCAAGGTAACGTGTGTTACGTTCAGATTCATATGTTCCCGTTTTTTGGACCATTCTCTGCAAACCAGAGAGATTGTTGTGTAGCAGTTTGTGAAATACTCAGACCAACCACAACCAATCTGGCACTGACTCTATGCCACATTGAAGGCCACTTCAGTCCTCTTTCTTTGAAATTCATCAAGTCTCATGTACCACATCAAAATGTTCAAGTTGCTACAATGTGATTGGCTGGTTCTCAATGTGCTAGCAAGCACCTGAACAGGTATACCTAATAAAGTGGCTGATGAGAGTAGGTACTCGGAATATACCTTCAATAAAAGCTCCTGCACAGAGAAATACATATTTTCCAGTGGTGCTGAATGATAAGTAATTTGTCCTTGGCAGACAGGATATGGAAGCTGTTTTAGCTCTGCATGCCTCTCATTAACCTACCCACTCAAATCAAGACCTCGTGTTAATGAGTAAGAGGGAAAGAGACACAGGTTGGTGAGTGATAACACAATTTATTTCACTCAGGCTCTCTTTAACATTCATGTGCTTAGGCTGGATCAGTTTCTTACTAATTAACAGACAGGCGGCTGTTTTGCATAAAAATATATAGATTAACTGCTACTTTAAGAGAAGTAGGCTATTATACGCATGTATATTTTAAACAATTTTGCAGATAAACCGTGAAGGCTTCATTGATATTCCTAAATATAAAGAAACTTTTAAAAATGACTTACTCAGTGAACATCAAAAAACATAACTTTCCTTAAATACATTTGTAAAACTTAATTTCTAAATACATGAAATTAACGTAATCTCAATGATTTACTAGATTGCGCTCAAATAAGGAGTGTGAGGAATATTTCTCTGCATCATCTCGCTCGCTGCTGTTACAGGAGAGATGGTGACACAGCAATGAAATAGTCATTTTCTCCACCTGCCTCCTCTCCAACATCACACCGCTCCTTTTTCTTTATTTTTACGCTCACTCCGTCTTTACTTTCAGGATTCCCCATCATGGCCTTTATGGCTTGACAAGGTGATTATTGTCGCACAGGCGCATCGATGAAGCCAATAGATGGAGAAGGTACTCACCTCCCACAATGGCGAAGAAAGCCAGCAGCAGCAGCCGCGGCGGAGGCGGCTTCCAGTCGTCCATCATTGTGCGCGTTATGAGCCCGGAAAGGTGTTCACCCGGATGCAGAGGCCACTCCAAGCACACCCCGCAGTGTTGCTACCCCACCTCCTCACGGCCCCGAACCTCCCCTTCACTCTCTACCTGACATGGTGACGTCTGACTGGGCTATCTGCTCCTCTTCTTCCTCGCCTGGTTGGGAGGGAGTAAAAAAAACACCAGAAACGTGTTCTCTGTGCAGCCAGGTGAGCTGTGCGCTGGGCTGTGGGGCGCTGCTGCTGACCGAGCTGAACGCCGCTTAGAGATGCGACGCGCAGGACAGGCGGGGGCGGGGCGCAGGGCACGATGGAGCAGGAGGGAGGGGAGGATGTACCTCAGAAGCTCCACATCAGCCAGCCATGCCAGCGTCTTTCCTCACTCATCTCCATCTAATATTAAGCACTCGCAGGCACGAACAGAATGTCCAGTATCGACTTTCCAATGACCTTGTCAGACTTGATGCATCTTTCCTGTTTGTCTGTCTGCTTCAACTTTAATATCAGCCCAGGGGCAAATATCTTTTCAAATTTCATAATCAATAAATAATCTTTTTCTCCTTGGTTTGCCATGGAAAACAGGTTTGTTCCACATATACAGTATTTATATGAATCAAGTGTGGTATAATATGTTTACATTTCGTTTGTGATTAGACTTGTTATGCCTCTATATGTGAAGTATCTTCTTCAAAAAAAAGAGCTCAGTCACATAAATTCCATTGTAAGAGGATTCGGACCCCTTTTACAACCCTGAGTCAGTAATTTGTAGAACCGATCTTTGCTGCAGTTACAGCCACAAGTATTTTTGAGACATGCCTCTATCAGCTTTGTACAACTAGAAGCCAAAATATTTACTTATTATTCTTCACAAAATAACTCAAACTGAGTCAAATTAGATGGGAAGCAGCTGTGAAGTTCAATAGCCTCACCTCTGATTCTCAGTTGCATCTTGGTCTGGACTTTTACTGGGCCATTCTAGCAACATTCCATTGTAGCTCTGGTTGTATATTTAGGCTGATTGTCTAAATTGAGGATGGACCTCCTCGTCTGTCTTAATGCTTTTGCAACTTCTAACAGTTTTTTGTTCTTGTTGTTCCATTATTGGCCCATATTTTGTTCTATCTATCTTCCCATCTGCCCCGACCAACTTCCCTGTCCTTGCTAAAAACAATATTTCCCACAACATAATGCTATCACCACCATGTTTCATAGTGGGAATGGTGTGTTTGGTGTTAGTTTGTCATCACGGATAAGATGAGGTCTTGTTTTACCACGTTTGATGTGTCCCTTTGTGGTGTGCGTCAAACTGCAAACAGGAGTCGAGTTACCATGGGCATCTTGACAACTGAATAATGCTCCACTTAGTTGTACTTACTTACCTTCTTAGTTTAGGTTGATGCATGGGCAGATCTACTGGGGTGGCAGAGGGTGGCAGTTGCCACCCCAAAAGAAAGCCTTGCCACACCTGCTGCCACCCCAGCCGTCAATTATGAATTCAAGAAATAGTTACGTAAAATTGGGGATTGAGAGCGTGAAGCTCCTTTTTCATGGCACATGAAAATCGCCACATTATATTCTCTTTGGTGGACCTTTAAAGCTGCTCTGCGGAGTTTGCTGAGAGTCCTACAGAGAGCGCACCATGTGGCCGTCAGAGGAACTGCAGTCAGCCAAATGCGCACTCCTGTGACATCCAGGCATTTCAGCAATCCGAGCTCTGAGACAGACAGAAGCTGTTTTTGCTGTATTTGTAGCGCTGGACAAAATTCCGCTCTTCTTGGACTTACTTAGAGTTTGTGTGAGTATGTGGGCTGGCTGGCTTAGCTTATCTAGTGGCTAACTGACAGAGAACACCGCCTCCTCGTGAACACGCATATGTGGTTACATCACGGCACGGCACGCGCTCTCACAAGCGCACCCTGAGTTGATACCATTTACCAACCGTTGCAAAAAGTACTAGATTCAATCATATCGTCAGGACATGAAAAAACTGACTATAGATTAACATATTTTTTTACAAAAATATTACATAATGCAGCTTTAACGAGCTTGAATAACCTGAAGCAAACAACTACATGTATGTATCTGTTATATATTTAAATACTGCTGAATGAAGAAGTGAAGCATGTCTTTTGACTGAACAAGAAAACCAAAGTTTGGTACCTTGCTATAGTAAAACATTTTTTCAACACAATGTATGGATTCTCATCTTGGTCCATCTCAGTCTACAGATATTCACAGGAACGTTCTTATTAATTTGCCAACTTTGGTTGAAACACTGTCCCATACACTATGTAAGTACTTGAGTGCAAAAAAAAAAAAAATATATATATATATATATATATATATTGTTCTAGATCCGCCACTGGTTGATGACCATGCCTGCACAGGTCAATAGTGGTCTGTGAGATGTTCAAAGCTTGGAATGTTTATTACCTAACTCTGCTTTTAAACTTCTACACTCTTCGGCCCTCTTGATGCTAAAGTTCCTTTACTAGCCTCCATTGTTTTTACAGAGCAGCTGTATTTGAACTGAGATTATCTACTTTTTTTACTCTATTTGGACTCTACCAATTAGGTGTGATCTGAATTTTACTGGATTTCATTTACGGCTACAAAATGAAATAAGATGAATATAAATTAAGTTTTCTGAATTTTCTTTTCCTAAATGTTTTGAAAATCCATGTATCCTTTTCCATCTCACCGACATGCACTACTTTGTGCTGGTCCATTGCATTAATTCTTGATCAAGTATATTGAGTTTGTGGTGGTAAAATGACAATGTAAAAGAATGTTCATGAGGTCTGAAGGCACTGTGGCAATTGTGATTTGTCCTGTTCCTCTTGTTAAAAGCCTTTGAAATTACCTCTACTACCCATCTTTGGTGGAGAAAATGGAAATAATAGAAGAAAGAAATACAGGTGTATATGCTAAAAATGAGACCTACAAGCCAGATAATAATGAAACAATGAGGTCAGCAATGAAATGTCATCAAATTTGCTGGACAGAAAAAAGCCAGCGACGACACGGGACGTCAACAGACTGTGGGAGGAAATAGGGAAGGACTTAAGGGATGAATAAACAAAGTAAAAAGCGAGTTCCGGATGGAGGAAGGAGGTAGTTGCTGTGGTGACTAAGAAAAGATCCACAAAGAAGCTGCTTGTTTCTTCTTCATATCGTCTATTTTCATCACAGACACACAGAGGAGAACCATGTACAACTACCACATGATACACACTCGTGCACAATTATACTCATAATACAAACACACACACACACACACACACACACACACACACACACACACACACACATTTAGAGGGAAAATTCGTCCACAGATTCCTCTATGCCATCTTTAAACCCTCTCTGTACAGCCTCATCCTTTCCTCCTCCCCACCTCCTCTCCGCAGTGAATGAGCTGACCTGACATTGCTCCTCCCCTGCACTGAGTGCAGCTAGTCTCCCCCTGAATTATTTAGAAGCTGGGACCCCCACAAGTGCTTGTCTTCCCCTAACACCCACTCAGACTTCTCCTCTCTTTCCTTTTTTTTTCTTGGTCCCTTCCTGCCCTGCTGTCACTTGAGTTGCTGCGATTACTTCCTGTGACTCTGTCACAACTGCAAAACGCAACATACAAACCTGATCATATGTCACAGACTAATTAACAGAGTAGGATAAATGAGGTAAAGGAACAGTTTTCAGAACAGTTTCTTCCTCATTTTTTGGAGGGATTAATATTTTTTTGTTTTTCCTAATTCTAATCTTGAGGACCTTAACTGCTAAAAAATATAGCTCTTCTAAAAAACAAAGATGAAACCGAGTCCTTTAGGCGTTTAAGTATTTAATGAACATATTTTTGTCCAAAACATGGAGGGACAGAGTTTACTCTCGCATTCCATACCAACCCCTCTGATTAAAAACCTTAAACAATATTAGTTTAATGGTAATGATGATAAAGAATGGAAAACTCGGTCAAGTTGGTCGCAGATCGTGGGGCAGGGCTGGGGCGCTGGGATGTTGGCAGTGGGAATTGGCCTAGGGTGGTAGTGGCGCGTGGCGTCCGGCCGCAGGGTCCCCTCATCGGCCGGTCCCTTGTCAGGTCCCTGCTGGGGGGTGAGGCGCCCCTGGGCCCCGGCTCTCCCGGTCCATTGACCGGCCTGCCCTGGCGGACCCGGTTGCCGGCGGGGCCCGTGGGCTCGTCACTGCTGCCCCCCGGGCCCCTGCATCGTAGCTGTTGGACGTTCCCCTGGGGTTCTCCTCCACTCCTCTATTGGGGGATGCGGTTGGCCCCGCGCTGGTCCGCCTGGGGCTCTGGGGGTCCTTTGGACGTCTTGGCTCCGATCTCCTTCATATCTGCATCGATTCCTGGGAGACGGATTGATGCCTGCTCACACCAGCTATCGAACACTCTTATGGAGAAACCGTATATGCACCAGCATGCTAACACACACACATAGATGTGGGGCCTCCGGTGTTTACAGATATATATTTGGGCTGAGGTTATCATTACTAGAGCTTGATTAATCGGTACCATGAGTTTTTCTGTTGTTGTATTTTTATATCCATTTTTGTGTGATGTGGTTGTGTAGTTCTTAGTTCACAATGTTTGTTTTGTTTTGTCGATGTTCCTTTTTTGTTTTTTTGTTTTTCCCCCTCTCTCTGCCGTCCTGTGGGTATGGAGGCAGACTTCGATGATTTCCTGTGTTTTCTTTGTTCCCCTTCCTCTCTTGTATTTTCAACTCACCCTCTCTCGACTTTTTGTTTCCTACCTCCCTTCTTCATCTTCTTTCTTTCTTCCCCTTTATTTTCCATCTCCGTGTCCATAACATCAGAAAATAAAACCCACAGCAATTCATAATAAAGATTTTTCACACATATATATGAAGTGGAGTACTATAGCAAAAGCTGTACTGCTCCGCTTGGGAAAGTAAATCTGTTGGGCTTCTACTTGGTACTCAGACACCAATTCTGAGCTCCACACTGCCAAACAGGACATGTTTAAAAAAAACTAAAAAAAAGTTGGTCGCCAATCTCTTTGTTTCAGTAGAAGCTCTTCATGCAAGCAACACGGCTCACTGCCCTGGGCAGGACTGCCTGGGGGCATCCAGATGAGAATTTTAATTCCTTATCTGCAGGTTCACCCATTGTAGAGTGGTTGCTGGCCTTTGTTTTAGACATTTTATGCACTGTCTGAAAATATTCTCACTGAAGAGAAGTTTGTATTAATTGCAGGCTTAGCACCAGAATAAAAGGCTATTTTTGTTTCTTACCAAATCTGACATGCTTTTCAAAATCTTTAAACTGGTATTGTGGAAGAAAATGTAATGTTAAGAATGATCTGTTCTGTGTAGTTCACATCCTGATAGTTACTATGTGTCTTTTCCTTATGATATGGTGACCAATCTGATTATATGACACTGTATAAATTTAGGTCAGGACAAACCTGCTGATTCAGACTCTTAAAGCTTGGGTTGGCATGGCAACTGTCATTTACGTCTAAGAACGTTCTGACATACATTGATTATGCTTCTATATCAAATCTTCTACGCCTATGAGTCAAATGTCTACCGACTGAGAAATGTTTGTCTGTGATATATCGATAGGATCAGCATAACTGAACCTATGTAATCCTGTGTCTTGTTTTGGAAGGCAGGTCAGTATTGCATATTAAAGAATTTCGATAACACTGGTCATACTTGTAAGTGACTTAAGTAATTTTATTTATATGTACTCTTTGTCTACTGTAATTAAACTTGGTTATGCTATTTGAATAAATATTATCTACCAAAAGCAGGTCATGTAGAGCCATAATTTGTCACAATTTAAGCAAATCTGATTGACAAATATCAATAAATAGAAAAACAAGAGCCCATCTTTTCAAGCAGTGGATCAATGCAGCTTTAATGTACTACTCTTCTAACTTCCTGTGGTAGCTAACTGTGCTGCAGTGCTAAAATTAGCTATTTATTAAACAGAAACAACAATAAATGAATTATTTTCACCTGGTATTTTTATGTTGTATTCCTCTACAAAACTGCTTCAACAGATACACTTAGGATTTCTGCTCATTAAATGTCTTCTGCCGACCCCCAAAAGAGGGTCTGCAGCTCTTGCTCCTCCTTACTTCCTGCTGCTAGTGTTGTGACATTTTATTCCTGAAGCTATCTGTGCCAAAGTGCTAACTCTACATTTCATTTAAAAAGAACCAACAACTGGAGTGCTGTACTTGGTTTTGTATGTTTGCTCTTAAGTTGCTATATCCTTCTGTCACCACAAGGAGGGGCCGTAAGTATTATGTGTTCAGCACCCCAAGCTTCTAGTTAGTTTTGCCCTACTTCATAATTTAATTAGGAGAACATACCCAAAACAAATCACTGTTGTGTAACCTTGCAATATGTGACCCACTAAAAACCAGAATAACAGATTTGGAGCATTTCATGGAATGTAAAAGGCTGGGCTTAGGCTTGAGCTAAGACAAGCCACTTCAGACGTGTTTGTTCTGGAGGCAGTCTTGCACTCCGACCCATCGGAGAGGTGTTGCACAACCAATGAAGTGACTCAAGAAGCTGACATTGACAGGAGTGAGCCACATCTTTCTGGGCGATTTCTAGCACTCGCATCACACATTGCAGCTGTTCATTCACAAACCATGCAGGCTTTTCTGTGTGGGACCTACATTGCTACTATGACTACAATTATTCATAGCTCCTTTTATACCGCAGCCAGTCTCTCCTCCCTCTTACACCTCCTCTCGCCTCCCTCTCATCATTCCCTGTAGAGATGGCACTACCTCACTCCAACTACTCACCATGGCAACATGATAATCCCTGAGCAGAAATATTCTCACTGCCTTTCTCTCTTTTTTAGAAACATAGAGAAAAAGGAACAACATGTTCACACACACTCACTCACACATGAGTGCACAGAGTTGCGCTTGCACAGTCATGCACACGCTCCGTTAGAGATGCTTTTGCAACCCAGCACACTGGTGTTAACTGGTTAGACACATACCACAAGTAATACTTGTTAAATATTCTTGCTGTCTCTTCATCTGTGTGTGTTGGTGAGGGTTGAAACACCATTCATGAGACAGTAAAAAATTCTGGATGTGTGCGCACTCAGCTTTGATAGTGTTGGTTGAACGTGAACCTGACAACCTTAGCATAACTATTTTGCTGAAACACATTTTCAGAAAATGCCTCTTTGGTACATTTGCACATTTAATTGGTTAACCTACTCAGTCTTTACATTACACAAATTACCCAAAAAACAGTTCAAAACCAAAACTTTAGATTTATATCTAGATTAAAAACTAAATCTTACTTTCAGTCTCAAAATGATTCAACCCACCTGAAGAGAGATTTCCTTAAAGCACATAATTGTTAATCCAGTGTTGTCCCAGGCACACACCAGATGCTACCATTCAAGGGCTTCATTAGTTTAATCAAGTTGATATAGAATGGATTGGACTGATGACAGGGATGTTTCATTGCATCTTAGAAATACAGCTAAATCAAGAAAATTGTCCAAAGAGTTCACTGTCTTGCAGAAACAAAGATACACATACTAAGAGATAGCACAGGCTGAAAGTATTGCTTGCAAGTCAATCACCTGGATGTGGCAGAAAGAGAACGTTCTCAAAGGCCACAATCAGATTCCTGAGCGGGCAGTTCATAAAACAATAAAAAAAAAAACACCACAAATAATGACTGCAACACTTTGGAGCTGCAGCGACTGAGGTTGCATTTTTACAGTTGGGAACACGCTAAAAACAGAGCGATCCACTCCTGACCTCCAGGAAGTTCAGAGGAGGAGGAATAGCTTCTTATGTGATGCATGCATGAAGGTGAGTCACATAACAGACGGTCCAACATAAAGTACAGAGGCTCTGAGATGCAGAAACTTTATTAAACAAAACACAGGATCACAAAGACAATAACAAAATGAGAAAAGAACAAAATAAATTGAGAAAACAAAACAATACATGATAGAAATTCAATAACATGGTATCATCACATGAGTATAAAGTTGCAGTTACACTTGCCAAAACACTCTTTCTGACTGTGTTCTGCAGTTTTATGAGAACTCCTTAGTTACACTCACTCTAATAATCTAATCAATAATGCTTGTTATTCTGACAGACAAAGAGACTGGAAAGGGAGTTTCAGGGCAGATCAATAGGCTCATTCACAAGCCAGGATACCTGTACATACTCTAATCAGGCATATTGATCTTGCAGATAGGGCCTAACTTGATATAAGCAAGCAAATTAATTATGTTATCACCCTTTTTAGAGCATCCCATGAGGATATTACACAAATCTTACAGTGTCTATATACTTAATTTAGTTTGATGTAGAGGTTTGTGTGCATCATCAGGGATGTCAGATAATGGTAGATTTTCTGTGAAGATACAGACAAAACAATGAGTCTGATGCAACAGTGTAAAACAAATTGATCACCTTTCTGTTCAGGTTCAATGGAGATAAAGAGTGCAAGGTCACTGATTTAAGTTTTGGCAATTTTGTAAAAGTCATCACTACAGTAGGCTTCAACCAATTTAAGTGTCTGACATTGACCACTAGGTGGTGTATTAAGGCAGTAAACCCTAGGAGGCACACAAGATGACTTGTAAAGCAGCATATCCTCAAGTTTATGCACACATTTATTAAAAGGTTTTCTTGAGTGTCTGTGTGTATGCATGTCTGTGGAGAGTCATGTGCAGTGGCCCCTGAATGTGTTTCCTTAGATTGTCCTTATACTTTTCATGTTTTAGTGCTGTCGGGGAACTGGATGTTGCAGGGTCATATGCTCTGCTCCTGTGAAAGGCAGTCTATGAGAGCAGTAGTGATAGACCAGCTCAGAGATGCTGGAAAACACACAGCTGCTCTGATCCAGCGTGTATCCCAAGCCCTTGCTGCTCTTAGTCTGGGCCACAATGATGTGAACACAACTTTGACTTGTCCTGATGAAGCAAAACAAAACGAAAACTATAAATATTATTTATTTATGACTAGACTCTACAAAAAGACAATTTTACTAGCAGAGGTCCTTAAACTACAGATGCTATAAATTGGAAACATTATCACTCTCTTAATGAGGCTGTGTATCTCCTAAGTTCAGTGAATGGTTAAATGGGGTTAATGATGTGGACTCCCAAGTGCATAAGCAGTGTACAACAAATGTGCACTGAGGCGCATGAATACACACTATTTCTCAAATAACACATTCTCACATTGTTGCTGCACTATATAACCTACTTGTTATAACTCGGGAAAAAGTAAAAGGGAGACATTTTTTAAAACATTTGCTATTTTATAATTTCTCAGAGGATAATTATTTATTAGAGAAATCTGCTGGTGACTGAAATCAACCAGTTTTCAGTTTGATTGGCCCTGACCTGTGACCAGCTTATCAGTGAAAGCCTCACACCCAAGAACTACCAGATCACGTTAGCAACACATTTTTTGTAGTGGAAGCTATAACTCAATAAAAAGCCTACACATTGTCAGTACAGAGACAGGTCTCTTTATAATCCCCAGAAAAAGGTACAAAAGTTAAGTTGAAAAAATAGCTGATAAAATATGATTAATTTGAGGACATAGATGCACTGACAAGTTGTATGGTGACCGTTATTGGCCGACTTTCATCTTATTCAGTTGTTAACGCTGACCAGCTGATGAAAAAACTAAAGAACTCCAATGTTTTTTCCGATCAGAGAACACACTAACATATACGTAACCTACAACACTCTTCTGTGAAGATGCAGTTATTGAAAGAAATAAAAACAATGTTAGTGGTTTTCAGTTCCAGGTAGCAGAAATGTTACAACCAGTAGTCGAGTTGAGGGGAAGCGGGGGGAGAGAGTTGGGGGGCGCCGCTCCCCTTAGAAAGAAATCCGACATATAACGTCCCACCAGAAAAGGTCCCATCCTCCATCTCCATCCCTTCCATTTTACAGTAAATATTGTATGGAAATATACATCATAAATAGGCTTAGCCTATATGAAATAATTTCATCATCATAAAATGTTAGGTCTCTGCATGTTGAGCGAAAATAAACAGTCTAATAAAATCCGGGGGACACGAAACGCAATGATGCAACATTGTTTTTGCCTGAGAGTTGCCAGGTGAAGCCAGTTTTCGTTTCATCTCGTTCCGACCTCTGGCATCTATAAAAACTGTTTACTTCATAAAATCTATACACTGAGTTCAAAAGTAAAAGTTATCCTTATGTAATAGCGCAGTTTTTTTATGATCGATGTTTTAATTCGGGACTAGTTTGTTTTCGCCGTAGTGAGAACGGAGTGATACGGCTGCTACGTACCCGTTTTAGACCAAGAGATGGATTTAACATGAAATCCATGTCTTGTTCATGTTTCATGGAAGTTAAATGCATGTAACACATTTTACATAGGCCTACATGCTTTTACTCGGTTTTGTAAAAGTTTTAAAGAAGTTTTCATCATGACCTTAGCTGTACGTAGCAGCCGTGTCACTTTCTCACTACGGCAAAAACAAACTAATCCCGAATTAAAACATCGATCATAAAAAAACTGCGCTATTACAGAAGGAGAACTTTTACTTTTGAACTAAGAGCAACGTATTTATTTTATGAAGTAAACAGTTTGTAGATGCCAGAGGTCGGAATGAGATTCATTTCTAAAGACATTTTCGGGGTTCACCTTATGGCCTAGAGAGCTGCAAAAGCTGCATTACAGAAGTGCAAACATGCCCAAACGAGTGGCTGGTCAGTGGGATGTCCGGGATTTTTTTAGAAAGAAAATAAATACAGGTGAGCTATTAATCTCAATAATTAACATAGCCTGCTTTTTGTTATCTAAAGACCACCCGACTCGCCACAGGTGTACGCACAGATCCCAAGATGCTACCCTCCAAACTAGCTAAAATGAACGGGCGACACCCACATCTCTCTTGTTAATTAGCTTGCTAAAATACATGACTTGTCATTCAGTCAAGAGACACATGCGGCTTACTGAATCTGCACTAGATGTCGACTCTTTTTACACATCCAGCCATCGGCCTAGGAGAAATGATCACCTTGTCAGAGCTCATCTGACAGTGCGGACATTTAGCCATAATCAGGACGAATGTGAACAAGAGCAAGAAAAACTGTAGAGAAAAAAACATGATTACGAAACTGTTTGGAAACTCCTATGAGCATGTGGATTAGGTGAGGGTTGTAATGAATAAAATAGAAATGACTCAATTTGTTTGGTCTTTCATGTTAAATTAATCCAATACTTTGTTTTGTATAGGCCTAGTTTGCAGGAAAAAACTTCTTCTCCACTGCAATTATTTGCTAAGGCTTCTTTGCAAGGTGTTGGTATCGGCTTTGCTTCACAAATATATAAAGCCTCCATTTCACCCGATCTTGTTTAATTCTAATATTCAGCTGTAGTCCCCTAACATTCCGGCCGATTTGGCGATACAAAATACTCTATAAATACCACCTTTTTTTAAAATTAAAATACAGAGTTTTTTAAAAGACGAAAAAAATGACCATCCCCCTGAAATTTATTTACAACTCGACTACTGGTTACAACCTATTTAAAGGAAAACTATGACGTGGAGACATGTCTGCAGCTCCTTCATGCTTTGGAATAGCAAAAGATATAAGATAACAAGAAGAATGAATGGAGTACAGCAGTGTTGCTCTATTTTATTTTATATTAAAGAGAAATTGAAATCAGTTGAAATAAGCATCAGAATATCATAGCTTTACAAAACCTGAAGATTGGAAGTTGGACAAAAAATTCTGATTGATTAATTTCTACTCTGTGGTGAAAAGATTAAAAGTGATTAAAATTACCATGCATTATAATTTAGAGACTGAACAATGCATGTACTGCACTTAGATACATGTGTATACTCACTTCAGAGCAATGGAGTATTTGCTAGTGCCTGATTCGCTGTCTCTCACCAAGAAGCTGGCTTCCCTGCAGCGCTGCAGCTGAGCCTCAGCCTGCTGCCGACTCACGCTGCCGTGGTACCAGCTTGAAAAAGCAGGGGAAGGGGGTGGAAAAGGAGGGAGCAAGATGCAGAGAGACAGTAAATCACTACCATATAGCACAGTGACATATAGAGTTAGGTCATCTGTCAAACTAATGATATGCATACACAATAAAAGACAGAGAACAGGTGAAAAGAAAGAAAAAAAAAGTAAGCTATATTTGATTGTAAACGATTTATAGGAACACTGTTTGATGGAAAAAGGAAACATTGCTAAATGTAAATATAAAAATGTAAAGTGATTGTGATTGTGACAACATATGTGGGTGTGCAGTGTGTTCAGACACATGGTGTTGCTGGCAGTAGCTGCAGGCAAATGACCTAAATAAACATTAAAGATATTCAAACATAGAATTATAAAAATGAATGCAAACAGGCTCTAAGCATGTAGCCCATAGGTCATACATGCAAAGAAAGGCCACGCTTAACCATATAAGGATAGTTTGATGGGTTTGCAAGTGAAATAACACTTTTCTGTCTGCTCTTCATTAAGGCTCACCTGAAGGTTGCACCCTGAATCCTTTATTTACATTTGGCACCCTTTCATGAGGGAGAGTTTTGCTTCTGGCAACACACAGCTCAAATCGCAAACCGCTTTCTGCAGGGTAACATATGAATTTAGCCTGTTTATTCTCCCTGTACTACCTTTGACCACATGACTCCTCTTGGTAGATGTTAATGGAAATTTGGTTTACTAGCATGTATACGGGAAATTTAGGTCAATTTAAGAAGTCATGACATGGCAGCAAGAAAACAACAGTTTCCTTAAACTTGCCCCATATCTACAGTCGTTGAAATAATGAAAATATTTAAAACAACAGGAATTATTACAAACGAGCCCCAAGTTTATATTCTTACTACACACAGTGAGAAGGATGGTAAGGAAGGTAAAAATAGGGGTTAGGCATTCACCAGTGAAGAAAAGCAGCAAAGAAAGACATCTTGTGGTTGCTAAGTATCCATAACAACCAGGTTTTAGTTATATGCCAATCACATATCTGGTAGAGAATCCAGGAGAACCCTTTTCTGTCCAGCCATCACAAACATAAACAAATAGAACTACTGGGACTTTAACTGAAGCTGGATTCTTTGGTAAAATGAAAGTAAGAATGAATCTTTTGGCAAACACTCGAGGTGGATCTGGTGTAAAACCGAAGATGATTATGTGGAAAAACATCTCATGGTCACTGGTAAATAAAGCAGAAAATCTGTGATGACATGGACTTGTTTATCTTCTGAAGGCCCCAGGAACCTTGTAAAAAGTGAATAGCATCATAAAGTCTGAAACACCACAAGACTTTAATTAGAAATGTTCTCCCTTCACCACTCCCTTCACCACTCCCTTCAAAGTCAGTGGAATATGAAGGGAAATGGAAATAAAGTCTCCAAAACCTATTGTTACACAACTGCAGCCAAGAGCCAGGTATGCTTGTAATAACATAGGCAAATATTTAAATGAAAGTTGTTTCCTTGATGCCATAAGAAGTTAAAGGTGGATGAAAATGAGAAAAAGCATCTCATGCCCAATGTTAAGTTTGGTGGAGGATCTGTAATGCAGTGGGCCTATTTCTCTCTGATAGGCTTGTCTGTAAGTCTTGTTAGAGTGCAAAAAAATCCAGAATAGTTAGCAATACTAGAACGTTTAAACTAAAAGTCTAGTGGCCATGACCAGAAAACTGCACTATTTAACTCAGCAAAACAATTACCCAAACATACAGCTAAACAAACACAGAAATGGTTCAGCAGACATAAAATTTGCCTTCTTCCTTGGCCATCCATACCCTAAGATTCAAATCCTGTAAAATATCTGGGCTAAGCTGAAGACACGAGAGCACAAAAGAGGACCCATGACTCTTGAGATGTTGTGCAAAGAGGAATGGTAGAAGAAAAGTGAGTTTATTTTAAGACTTAATTTTTTTTCTGGAGGGCCTAACAATGTTGAGGTCCTGTTATACAGAACAAGTCAAATTTAATTGCAGATGTAAAACGGCGGCTCTGAAGCAGGAATTTTATGTTTTATTTTATTGGACAAAGCTGTGACAAGAGGAGCCAATCAAGGACATGGAGTAAGTTTTTTCTTACCTCTGTTTCTCCAAGGGCAGGCTACAGTCCATTTTGGGCATCTCCCCATCCAGCGGGAAACTGGGGGAAGTTAGGGATGGAGGGGACAGTTTAGTCGGACTGGATGAGGGTGAGAGGGGTGAGAGCTTGAGTGTGGGATAAGAAGAAGATGGGGAGGTCAGAGGGGAGAGTTTAAGAATAGGAGAAGATGGAAAGGACGTTGAGGAGGAAGTTGATGCAGAAGTTGAGACAAGAGTCTTGTGGCTCCATTTCCTCGCCCTCAGCGTCTGCTGCTGCTGATGGCCAGAGGTTGGAGTATTCTCTTTACTGGAAGAACAGTCCACCCCCTCAAACTGAGCTGAAACGAAGCAGGACAGATAATATCAACATTTCATAATAAGTCCTATCAAAGCATGCCAGGGCTACTAAGTAAACATTTCCCTGGAAATCCATTCAGAAACATAGTTTTGTTTCCTCTCTAAAGCAAACACAAAGCTGTTGTATACAACGGCTGTATAAATGGCATTCTTCCTCCACGCCCTGGTCCTCCACCCTTCCCATCATCCTCTGCCTCCTTTCTCTACCTGACAATGCTCTGACAATGTCCTCCTTTCTCCACTCCCATGGCAGTTCATACTCCCCGGCCGGACGGACATCAGACTCCGGTCGTGTGACAGGGATCCACACACCCTCGCTGTCGCCCTCCAGTCCGCCTTCGTAGGGCGTGTCGTAGATGTTAGGGGGCGAAGGAGTCCCGTCCTCCCCCTTCTCCTCTTTCTGATCTCGGTCCAACAGGACGCACACTTTGAGGAGGTCTTTGGAGCCCCGTCGACGAACCTCTGCCATGGAACAGTCAAGAATGACTAGTTAATAAGACTCTGATGAACATTATATGCAAACCAATTTTTCACGTTGCTGAATTTCACAAATGGGAATATCTTTTTGTGAGAATCTCTACTCGCCATGGGCTTGAATGTCATTATTTCTGGGTATTTCAGGGTGCGATGAATTGTTCTTTTTGCCTGGTGGGATGATCATAGCACAAACAACTAGCCTAGAAATCTAGATGAACCATTGCAGTAGCAAAAAATTTGCTCAGCAGGTTGGTTTAGTCACACTCCATTGTAGCCTTAGCAGGGCTACCATTGGCTTAGTTAAGTGTAGGCCAGTCCAATCACAGCACTCTGTTTGTAGAGAGATGTTGGGTGGGCTTAGCACCATTGGGATAGAGCTGCAACGGAGCAAAACAACAAAGATAGCGGTGGCTCAGGAACAGTCTGTTGTCAGTAACCCAGATATTCTCCTGTTTTTCTGACAAAAACAACATAAGTCGTTGATGTGGGACACCATGACTGCCCCGTTCTTCTTCTTCGACTGATTTCTGTTGATTATGTAATGTTGTTCGTTGTTCTGATTGGTCCTAGTGCTGTCCAATTGCATGCAGAGACAGTTTGAAAGACAACAGTAGATTACACCCCTAGGACTGAGTTTGTCAATGGGTTGTGGCCAGACAATATATTTATACATACTGTATAGGGTGGCTTGCTAGGGAAACAAACAACTTCAATGAATTTCAAAAACAGAAATTGGGTGCACAAGTCTGAATTAATTATTGTTTTTCACTAATACTCCCCTGTGACAGATTGGCAACTTGTCCATGGTATCTTCAGACTGAAGATAGGTACCAGCTTCCCTACAACATTCCAAGGATAAATGGTTAGAGTAAAAGGTAGATGGATTTTCTCTAGTCCAAACCGAGTCAAAATTATACATCGAGACTCAAACATAAACACACATCTCTATTCTCTACTAATATTTGACCAGGCATCCCTTTGCAAACTATATCATTTCATAAGGTCCTGGAATAATTTTGGGTGGATATCTGAACACACCTCTTGCCAGATTGTAAGAGTCTGTTTAATTGTTCACAGTTTGAAAGCTGCTTTTTAACATCAAATATACATTTTCAATAAGGTTGATCACAGAAGCCTGCTATGTTTATTCCAAAACCAGTTTTAATGAGTGTGTGGAATCACTGTTCTGTTGGAATAACCAATTGTGTCTAGGTTCTAATCATCTAGCTAGGGACTTGAGGGTATATTGAAGAATTTAGAGGTAGTCTTTCTTCTTCAGTGTTCGATTCACATTCTGGAATTCACCGGTACTACTGAACAACTGAAACTACCACCACCATGCTTGACAGCTGGTATAGTGTTCTTAGGTTTGAAATACTCATGTTAACCTTACCATACATTCTTCTTATTGTCATATTCAAAAAGCTCAATGTTTGCCTCATTTTACAATAGAGGTATTCTCCAAAAGGCATTAGGTTTGTCCAGGTGGAGAGCCATAGATTTCAATAGGCCTAGAAGTGCCAATTTTGGTGCAGTGGCTTATTTGTCAACAGACATCTTAGTGAACAGCGGCACTGCTGTTCCAGTTCATGGTAGTTTCCAGTTTATGCTAGGCTTAAAGGTTGGTGGTATCCGTTTTACATTCTTACTAGTTTCCCTTTTGTTGAGGGAATTGGATGTCCTACAATAACAAGGATCCCATTGAATACTTTTAAAATGGACATATTACGCCTCTGGAATAGCCTTGCCAATGCCCTGAACTCAACTGTATTAAAAACCTGTAGACTTGTATGAGTGAAAACCATAAAATAAGTATGTGGTCAAAGTGTCATTAGCTAAGGCACTTGTGTTCAAATATTAGTGAAGGTGCATGTATATATTTGAACTTTATATGTAATATATGAATTTGTCAAAATCCCCCCAAGATTCATATTTGATCACTTAATTCTTGTTTTCGAAATGCATCAGCGTTGTCTGATTAATCCAACCTGAATAAAGAACAGTTCCAATGCATTATCAAAGACCCAAAGTCTATATGATACCCATGCCTGTGGTAAGTGTATATAAACTTTTTCATATGGAGCACCACTTTATCTTTGTAAGTCAGATCACATAAGTTCAAGTGTATGTCTTATTAAGAATAAACGTATTTAGGACTTTCTTGTTACAATAAACAGGCAGAGGAATATCATTTTTTTGATATTCAGCTGAAGACAATTACCATTTCTTTTACTAAAGTGTGTAAATTGGCCACTGCTCTGCATGCATTTTGTTCGGGGAATTTTACTTGTGCTTCCTTGCAGCCTGACAGGTAGCCTGTGTGTCTGCACTATTGTGTGACCAAACAATGGAGTTACAGGAAGAAAAGGTCAGCGCCGTTGCTCATTGGCTGTGTGACCGTACCACTTCCTGACTGCTGGGAAGTGATTGGGTTTAGGACGGGGACCAGGAGAGGACTTGTGGTGGGGTGTGGGGAGTGTGGGACAGGGGGGCGGAGGGGGGGGTCTTTGGATTGTTGTCACACACACAGGGGAGCGTAAAGTGTGAGATGTGTCTGCTTCTGTGTGTGCGCTTGTATGTGTGCTGGGTAGTTGGAGTGCAGGGGCACATTTGGAGCCAATGTTCTATCAGGAGAATGGGGCAAAGGAAACAGAGGCAGGAGACAGGAAGCTGGAAGAGGAAGCTGCACCCATTGTCCCTGCACAACAGTGTTACTATAGCAGCCGCCGGCCAGGAGGAAAGTCTTTGCACAGAGGGTATAGTTTGGCTCCAGGTCCCTTTAAAGTTATTATTTAGAAAGACAGTGAGACAGGGTGAACAGAAGAACACATAAACAATGTACTGCTTTCATGTGAGCAATTATTGATTTATTGTATTGAATAATTTTTCCAAATTCTGATGATCGAATGGTTTCAGATTTGTTAAGTCAAGATGCCACCTTAGACTCTGAGACAAATATAATTGCTTAGTAGATGTCTAACCTTGAACTCACCAGTGATGATGACCTGGGCATCATATGGTTCCATGTAGCCATCATTCACCCCTGCTCTCTCTGCCTCTCGCTGCTCTTTGGTTTTCTCTGCATCAAAAGGATCTGCGTAATCCTCCAGGATTATCAACTGTAAAAAAGAAAAAAAACAAAATCAAGACCTGCTATTTTTTGCTGAAACATTTAAGAAGAGAACAGACGAATCTAAGTCCCTGTCCATGTGTGAGTGCATGTGTGTGGTGTCCATAACTGAGTGACAAGTAATAGAGGGACAACCGGAAATGTTTGTGCAAAGAGGTCAGTGCATTGTGTTTGCCTGTTTGATGTGACACAATGTAGTGAAACTGCATTGTGTTCTTTTGAGAGCAATGGAAACTGAATATGAACTGATGTAAGGAGGGAGAGGACAAAGAAAAGCACTCATAAAACTTAATGCGCTCATAACTTTCAGTCTGCAGAGACGTCCTTTTCTCTTGTCTTTCTATGTTTGTTTGAAGCAAAGACGGTACGAAATAGAAAAAAAACATACAAATCTTTTTTAGTGTGTGTGTTTGAAAAACAATGAAAAAATTATCTATCAGACAAATAATTTGGTGAAGTTTAGTATATGTTAGTTTTGTTTTTGTTTAAATAAAGAACATCATAAAAAACACATTGGATTTGTGTTGGTTTTGTTTCATTTGTAATAGGAATCAATCATAATGAAACAAATACACGTGTTTGTCCTTTTTAATTTTATTAAAAAGAAAACATGATAAGAAAGATTTTTTTGAATTTATTTAAAATCACACCTAGCTCCTTTTTTTGGTTCAGTTTTAGTTGCAAATAAAAATATTTATATATTTTTTAAAACAACATTTGATGCATTGTTCTCTCTGTTTTAGTTGTTTTTTTAGGAGAGCGAAAAAATAGGATTGGTGCATTTTTGTTTATTTCAGTTTAATTTTTAATTCTAAAAGAAGGTAAAATTCCACTTTGTGCAATTTCATAAGATTTTACTTCAATCTGAGGTGACTCACCGTAGTTTTTATGTCCGACTTTGCCTTCTCGTTCTCGGATAACTTCTGTTCACTTATATCATCGAGTTTGGGGGTCTTGTCCTGCTTGTCTACTTTGATCATCCTGCTGATGTACCCCTGCGCCAGACTGGAGCTCCTCACTGGACGGTTTTCATCAAGTGCCCCAGTCTCAGTTTTGGAGTTCTTTCTACCTTTCCCAGTGGTCAGGCTGTCCCAGACAGTTCCTCCATAACCAGCGTTGTTGCGACCCAGCTCTGTGGCAGAGTTTTTCCTGTTTCTCCCAGCCAACAGGCTCCCCACTCCCCCATCCTTGCGTTGATTTCCCTTCAAACTGTCCCGTGAAAATGTAGGCTTAGGTCTAGTTTGTGAACCAGACTCAGAGGCCGAACGGACCCTCTCAGTTCCATTTTTCAGGTTGATGGGAAAATCTCTGAACCATTTTGCCATGACTGCACTTCCCCTAGGTTTAAAACGCCAATATTTCCGTGTTCTTTAACTTTTTCTTGCATCAGGCGCTTTCTTAGATCAACTTTTGCCCATGCGTAACAGCTCCGACTTTTACGCACGCTTATTTCGCTTACTTGTACGTTGAGCTGACTATTATCTAACTGTACCAAGCAAAACTTTTGATAATGTGATGATTTCTTGCTCTTGACACTTCCTGAAGCCCTAGTACGTCTTGGAGAGGATTTCTCTTCAGTGGCTTTGCTGTGGTCACTCTGCACAAGCAGCGACAACTATCCCTGTAGTTTGAAGAGCAGCTTCTCCAGAGCGTACACCCGAAAGAACTGGAAGTTTTTCTTTGAACCCAGTAAAGATCCCATTCCCAGACCGTGAGGTGCGAGTGCGTCCAGTCAGCCAACCAAGCGAAGTGATTAGATGGAGAGGCAAGCAGCTGTGAGCGGATATAGCTGATGTTGTGGGGAGGAGCTGTGTGGAAAGGGGCGATGTGGGAGTTAGAGTATCCTAAGGATGTGGGACAACATCCACAAAGCGAGGTTGCGCATTGATATTGAAAAAATGCTATATGTTAAGAGTCCATTTAGCTCTATGTAGGATTCTGCAGCAGCACCTCTCCAAACCTGGATTAGTGACTATACCTCACAAACTGAATTTATGAGAAAAAACAGGCTTTGTTTCTGAATGGGTGGTCAGTAGCACAGGAACATCCATGGAACTGTACTCTCCTAATTTTGTTTTATCTGCACACTTTTTCAGTACAATACTTACTTGAAATTCTGCAGATGCTGAGTGTATCGGAGATGAAGAAGATTGTCTGAGTCTACAGGCGACTGTTTTGTGACATGGTGTAAGAATGATAATCTGTGAACTAAAAAAAAGGGATGATTGCAGATTTATGGTGAAACAGGAATATGTGAAACCCTAATGCCATCATGAGAGAAGAAGTGGAGGTTGTGGAGACATTCACCTCTATATAACTTCTTGAGGAAGCAGTTGCGGAGGGTGCAAACTCACCTTCAGCCATTTGTTGAGGTTACAGCATCAGTTCCAGTGACTTGAAAAAGCTAAACAAGCTGTTCCACAAGACGGGCTCTATTCTGGAATGGGGTTTTGAGCCCAGAGATGTTCAAGGAAAGCAGATTGCTGCATAAATGTAGAATGCAATGGACAATCCTGAAAATCATCTTCACAAAACTGAAGCCTATCCAAAATCAGTGTCTTTACTCAGATAAATTACTTTAATCTTTGATGACTGTGGACCACTGACATGCTTCAAGACCCTTTTTCTCCTTAGCCCAGGGAAGACATTTCTGAAAATCTCTTTATTCAGAAATGACAGAAATGGGAAAATTGTAGTCCACATCATGGATGTGTGTGGTGGCCCTTAAAGCACTGGCTTCAGTCACAGTACACACCTTGAGAATCAACCCCCAAACTTTAAAATGTGTTTTGGTCCACAAGATTGTTGCTCTTGAAGATTTATTTGCACATATGTTTCTTCCACTAAACTTCCATTAATATGCTAGTTACAGCATTCCTGTGAAAACTTATTATGTGTTTAATGTCTCACGCTGACTGCGATGGACTGGCGACCTGTCCAGGGTGTAGCCAGCAGACCCCCCCCCCCAGCAACCCTGCATAGGACGGACGGGTACAGAAAATGAATGGATGGATGTCTCAGTCCGAGAGTAGTAGGACTTTAATAGCTTTGCTTTTTGAGTTAAACGATTAAACAAATTAACTTTTAAATTATGTATTAATTTATTTGGATGCACCTGAAAGTTTGTTTATCCCATGTTCTTCAGCCAGGTCGTGGTAACACACAGGATATTCATAGCTTTTATTAGATGTAGGTGTGAAACTGTATCAAGTAGTTTATATGTGTAGTAGTTTATTGGATGGTCATTTCCTACACTGCCCAATTATTGGCCCTTTTATGAGTGTATGTTTTCAAATTCAGATCTTTTCAAAATGGTAGTGGGACAGATTTTGTGTTTATGTATTTTTGGTGTCCAAAATATTTTTTCAGGCTTTTTTAAACTGCTGTTCATCTTCAGTTTTATTTGGAAGTCTAATACGTTTGCTGTAAGTCGACAGGAACAAACTTCTTCATGATGATATTTGCGCCATCTAGTGGACAAAATGAATAAACAACAATGATGAAACTAAATTGTGTCCACCTTGACAATCACCCATCTTAAAATGTAGTCACTGAATAAAATACATTTCCAATTTTAGTTCACATTTCAAGCTTCCAACTTAAAATTCTGATACATCGTTTATAAAAGTTACTTGAAGTAGTGGTTTACCAATAGGAGAAATGGCCAACACGCCAAGCCCCGCCCATGCCAGAGGATAGGGCCAATCAGAGAACTCTATGTGATGGGTGTGGGCGGTGCGTTTGCACCCCGAGAAAAAAGGTAACAGGTTGCAGTTTCAACAGCAGCGTAATGAACTTGTTGCTGCGGTCGTTTGTGAAGAAGCTGGTTTTCCACCAACCTTTTGTGTGGATTTTGATGGATGTCTTGGAAGATATTTAATGTATCTTCGGTAACAAAACGAGACGAAGCATAAGAAGAGAAGCTGAGGAGATAGGCCTACTTTAAAGGAGAAGAGGTGAGTTTCGGTTGGAACGGGATCTTCTGGAAGCGCCAGACGGCTCAACCAGACAGCGTGATTTCCCGACAGTGATATAGGCTACTTTTAGCAGGGATTTTCTATCGCTGTGTGGTACTTGTTTTTTGTTTTAGTTTTTTTTTCTTTGAGCGAATTTATATACATTAGATTACAATTATGCAGTGTTTTATTTATTTATTTAAAAGTTCAACTTGTTAGCTATCTGAAGTAAATTAATTAACAAAGTTTACCTTTGGATAACTTGGTTCTGTAAAGTGGAAAAAACACCTTTTTAAACGATCTAGTTAAAGCTGAAAGAGTGATAAAAAATTTACAAATGTAAAAGAGTAAACGTTGTTTTTAAGATAACAGGTGTCATATTTTTATTGCGTTTATACACCTAAAAAATATTTTAATAACAACACCTGCACGCCTGTGCTTTTAGAGCAGAGGTTCTCAAAGTTAGGATCGGGACCCAACTGGGGGTCGCAACTCCACAAGTTTGGGTCTTAAAGACCTTAATCAAAAATCAAGCTAAATAACAAAAGTGACGATAGTGCAAAATAACTTAAATCTAAAATAGATTGGGGAAAAACTGCTTACAAATGAGTAAAAACAATAACTTAGCTCTTGATGCTGCATGTATTGTTATTACATTGCTGTTCAATAATGTGGTCACACTGCTGCTTCTCCCTTCTGCACTGCATTTTATGGCATTTTGTGTTTGAAACTGCAATTTCTTCCAGTTGCTTTATTCACACTTTGTAAGCTACGTATGTTCTGAAAAAGCTATAAAAAGATAAAATCCCACAGTTGCTGAGAAACTACATGCCAGTTCAGCAGATGATTTGTGTGACAATTTTCAAGTGGTTTCACTGTTGTACATTGGTTCTGTTGAGTGATTGAACCTGATTAAAATATGTCACTTCTACACTGGTAACTATTTAAAACAATTTAAAATAATAAAATCAAAATGTTGTCAGAAAAAAGCTTTACCTTTTTATTCCATCCTAAAGAACATCTGTGACAGTGTTCAAGTTGTTTTACAGTTGTATATTTAATTTATTTGATAAAAATGTGACTAAAACTGATACTGTTTTCCCCCTATCTTTTATCATTAAATGAAACCAGATTTTAAAATCAAAACTGGATTAGCTGAATTTAAACATAGGATGTGGAAATCCAGAATGGGCTATTTTATGTAACCATTTGATTATTGAATTTTTTTTTAAAGTGGCCAGCATACAAGTCGCAGGATGTTTATCATGGATACAACTAGGGCTGTCACGATTAAAAAAAATTGCTGGACTATGAATTGCCCCAGAAAAGATTGCAATAAACGATAATATTGTTGTTTTGAGACTATTTTCAACTAATATAAATACATTTACCACTAGAACTGGAAGACATTTTTTTATTATCCAATAAATATTTACAAAAGACACAAAACATGGAAAAACATGGAAAAAAATGGATGAATCCTAAAACGAAACTGATCTTTGAAAATATTAATCACTAGCCTTAGACAAGAAAAAACTGGCAAAACTACCAGTAAGGAGTTTTGTAACAAAAAGTGAAAACCAACAACAAAACACTCATTTTGAAAAAAAAGACATCCCATTTTATTCTGCAACTATGGATAGTTAAACAATATATGCCTTTTTTCATTCATGCTCTTTGGTGGAAAGAAGGAGACATGGGAGGGAAACAAACAAGCATCCAAATGAAAGTTATTGTGGCTGGAAAAATTATTGAGCTCATTTAAATTTATCATGCGATTAACTGATTTATTGTTTATTGTGACATGCCTAAATACAACAGATACACATCAGTGGAACTACTTGAAAACTGTACTTTACATTGTGTAATTGTGGATTATAGTAGATTATAGTGTTGAAGTAGGGAAGGGCTCATGGAGTGTGTCACACATTTCACTGAAAAAGCTTCAGAACCTGCAAGCTTCTGACACATTTTCATCTTGTGATAGTTGGGATAAATCAAGCTGGTTTAACATTATGTGTCACATTTAATAGTGTGACGCAAAATCCAAGAAATAAGCCTCTTTCTTGTATTAGGTGAGCGGGACAGAGGCACAAGTGTCAGGAATGTGAGGGAAGGGAGGGCCATACTTGCTTCTAATATGGTGTCATTTGTGTACTGTTTGGCAACACTGAAGTCTGGCTTTGTCATGCCAATGAACTACTCTGGATGTGAACAGAGGAATAAATAGACATTTTGTGTGCACTTGAAAGAGGAGCAGTAACTAGTTGGATAGAGGACAAGGGTTTGGTTTTATGTCAAGGGTGGTAATTGAGAAGGAGAATATCCCTCTGGAGTAAGTGGATAACTGTCCACTAGGAGCAGAGAAGGGGTTCTGTTACTTTCAACCAGTCATTGAACTTTCAAGTCGGTAACGTTTTTTTGCAAGTGAAAGGAAAATCACTCAGAAGAAGTGTACTCTTTATTTCGAGCTAGTTTTCACCCCATTACAATGATGTTCACAGTAAAAGACTGTATTGGCTGCTGCAGCTCTCTCTCTTTATGACATGTGACCTGCTTAGCTTGTAATGCTGTATCCCCTGTAAGAGCTGCACAGCATATTGAATCGCATTATCAGTTTATGATGTATCCCTATCGAAAATAATTACTTTAATGCAAAACTATATATTTCAAGTGTCATGCATTCACATTCTGAATGCCAAAAGGCTGTTTGGCCAGTTGGATGGTATTCAACTGCTGTTGATGCAGTTCACAGAAAATGGTGGGGAAGTTGTGGTAGTGGTGAAGAGCCAATGTATATCTTCATTGGAATGTCAAAATCAGTTTTCCTGATATCCTGCAGCCTTGAGCCGTTGATAGCTGTTGTGTAGAGTAGAGATAGCTACACAGAGAGCAGCTAAAACACCAGTTATTAGATTTTAGAACAGTCAAGGCAAAGCTTCATGTTTTGAAGTATTAGAAGGCATTTTCTTTAAGTTTTATTTGCTGAAATATGTTCTGAGTTGAATTATCAATAGTCATATCAAAACACAGTAAACAATAAGTCTGCACCAAGGGGCAAACTCCGCCGGCCAAATTTGAAACCAATGCGGAAGTGGCAAAAATTGCAGTTCCTCCCTCATCCTCTAGGGGCTGGCTCCAGAAAGGAACAATTTCCCATTGACTCCCATGTTAAAAATGCCAACTTCACAGCAGAAATAAACATGTTTACAGCCTTGTTCAAAAAACCATTTTATTTTTAATAGGTCAAGTCCACTCTGACAAGAAGACAACTCTGAGGAGTGTGAATATTTTGATAACTCATCCGTTTAGATGTAATTTAAGCTTGAAAATATGAATAATAAGGGGAGTGTCCCATTGATTGACATGTCTCAGGTAAGCTGTCAGCGTTAGCGCTGGTGGCTAGCGGTTTGAGCCCCCCACCCCCCTCTTGCTCCAGGGAAGGCCACAGCCTCAGCCTCACGTTAACAGTCTAGGCCTTTTAATTTCTTTGAACTTGACCACTATTGGTGTTCAGATGTTAATCGTGAAATTAATGGACAAAGATGGCTTGCTAAGGTATTGATTACACTAACAGACCATCCAACAATTTTCTGCTCCATTTTTGTTTCGGTTAGTAAAATTATATTTCTGCTGTGTATTTAAGATAACGCTGCTTGGTAAAAAATGGGTTCAAATGATTACATTTCTTCTTTATATATTGATTATTAAAACTTGTTTTGATTTAAAATTTACATAGTTTTAGTGAAAGTTATTGACCAACAAGGCTTCATGCTATATTTTGAGAAAATTATTGAAGATGCCTAGAAGGCAAAGGGTAGCAGAGTCACTCAACTTCGGTTTTCTGGCTAAAAGTGCCCGCTAACCTAGCTTCGGTTAGCTCAGTTAGCTCGTAGCTACATCGGCTACATCAACCGCCCTCACCCTCACAGTCCCACTCTCAGCTCCACTCCTTCTTGGAGTGACTAGATGCATGATGTGGCCAAGATGGCGTTGGTGGCAATATTTGTTGGTTATTATATTCCAAGTGGTGTGAACTTGCATTTTCAATGTTAATATAACGTTTAATTAGTTTGACCGAATTTCACGGCAGCAGATGCTCACAATGGACAAAAGAAATTGCTCAAAATGCTAAAGGTTATAAAGTGAAGGAAGCATGGATGAGAAAGAGAGGAAATAAGAAAATAGGTATATATCGTGACTGAAATTGCCATGGCAATATTGACCAATATTATCGTCATCAGTGGATTTTCTAATCTCGTGTAGCACTTGTAAAAATGATCTAAGCCTAGAGTTTGAAGAAATTGCACAGGATAAAAACATAAACATTCAGAGCCGAACATGGGTTAATTAAAATCTGTTTTAGTTGCTAAAAAATCAGAACATTGTAGCATCTTTCCTAACCTAGTTAACTCTGTGTTGGAGCAGCACA
This sequence comes from Valencia hispanica, assembly GCA_963556495.2. Classification (NCBI taxonomy): domain Eukaryota; kingdom Metazoa; phylum Chordata; class Actinopteri; order Cyprinodontiformes; family Valenciidae; genus Valencia; species Valencia hispanica. The sequence goes on from OY747710.1 coordinate 24,010,548, forward strand.
TTTAGGGTTTTCAGATAACATTTTTGATCGGGACTAAATATGAGTTGCTATAAAGAAAACCAGTGCAGTAAAAATAACAGTGTTATTTTACTGCACTTTAAAGCTACCCAGTTGGCAAGCATTCACATGCTATTAATTTTACTATCTTTAATGAAGCATCAGACTGATAATCCGTGTTGGCAAATAACTAATCCTTAATAACTCAGCTTGGCATCAGGACAAAAAAACCTGATCAGGACAACCCTAATAAAGAATCAGTGTGGGTGGTAAACATACCCAAAATGATTCTGTAACAACTGTACATATATGTATGACCTGTTACATGGTACAAAATAATACTATCAATCTTATAGTTCATAGATCTCTCTCTACTTGTGCCAAATGTTGTTGTGCTAAATGCCAACATCATTTATGACCCTGATAACAAAACCTAGGCAAAATTGACATGTGCAACAACATGACAGAGGTGAATAAAGGAAAAGAAAGAAAGCGTTATAATTTATAATCAGAGCAGAGAGACGATGTTCTGAGCTTATGCTTCAGCATGATTTGACCCTCTGCTGGGTCATTCCTTGTTGACAGTCTCCTAATTCTTTTTCCCATTTCCTCTTAATAGCAGAGTGTCTATAATTCAATTTAGTGTATGAAAGTTAAATTTGCGCTCAAACGCAGAGAACCCATCAGCATACCAGGGTAAAGACTTGCAAGAGCTGGGCAAGCAAACCTAAAAAAACAACTCCTACCTATATGTATGGGATCTTTAGTGATTAACCTATGAGATGTTATTAGTGGCTGTTCTGCACTTGCTTTAAAATTTGAATGCATCTACTAAATTAATGTCCAAAGAGAAACAACAGCATTAAACATGCAGGATGAACAGAAATAAAGCTGCTTGTTCTAAAATCAAATCAATCTTTTTTAATAAAGAGCTTTTCATGGCATTGGCAGCACAAAGCACTATACAAGATAAAAACAATATACATCACAGAAAATGAAAACCTTATACATTAAAAACACAGTCATACACCAGAAACCCCCAACCCCACCCCCTCAACATACCCCTTCCCTCAAGTAATATAAACATGGTCTCCACCCCTCGTTTCTGTCTCTAAATTTTAAATAAAAATTAAAACAAACACATAAGTAAAAAAAAATGAATCAAAATTGTAAAAGCACCAATAAGGCTTTTCCTGACCTATATCTATGTCTGTCTCCTTCTTTCAGGTCTGAACCAGCCATTTAAATTTTAGCTGATTTTAAACTTTAAAACTTCATTTTGATTTCTATAACACATTCAGACTAATACATTTCTACAAATAAATGTAACAAAGATTAGAAGAAGGAAAAAAGACAGCAGATTCTATAATAAAGGCATTAAGGAATCAGAAGATCGTCCTTCTTTATTCATCATATGTCCTTAATCTAAATCTTATTTTGTCAGAACAAAGTGCAACAAAACTTGTTGATTTTTGATGCGTTCACTGACTCAAACAAAGTTTAACTTCTCAGTTTTGGTTTATCTAATGAGCAGGACAAAAAAAACCCCACCAACCTTCACTGGTCAGAGCTGATCAAGGAAATAAATGGCTGCCTTCAGTTAGCTGTCAGTTGATTGGTCCATAACTAACCAGATTGTTTTGTTTACATGCCTTATAAAACAATTGATGATTTGTCTCCAAAAGTCTGCTGGTGATAATATTTAAAGCTAAGAAGTCGTATTAAAAGGTTGATTGCTATTAAGTTTCTTAGGTCGGCAGACTGTTTTTTTTAAAGCAAGCAGTGATCAGAGTTGTTACCTAAATTTCTAAATGAGCCTAAATGAGTAGAAAGAAACCTTTAAACGTGGAGTTTGGGGATAGAAAAGTTATTGAAAGCAGCTTAAAAAAAAAAAAAAAAACATCAGGGAGAGAAAGAGCTGAAGGGGGGACAGTTCTTTGCGTTCTCAAAATTGCTGCCCTTGTTTTCCGCCCCACATCAGACGGACAATGGGATGAGTTCCCCTGGCATCGTCCCCATCCCCATGAACTGACATTTCATTCTTCCTCTGACACATATAAAAAGGGAAACTCTTGGGAAACACACAGATGATCTAATATTTAGACAGGAAAAACAGCTTCAGCTCCAACTCCGCATTCCTGTAAGTCAATACTACTTCTGTCAATATATACTGTCATTTGCTTTTTACATAATACGTGTGTGAAACAATGTCAAGCAGGTATCCCTGAGCTCTGTGTAAGACTCACTGCGCCGCAGACTTTATGCATGAGTTCACATATTTCTTTTGACACAACGCTTCCTCTGCTTTGGGGGGCTGGGGTAAATGAAAGAACTGCACAATCCTGGCAAATGTATCCACGTACAGACAATTCCCATGCAACTCTAATATCCTTGAAACCTGTTTGTGTCACCTTTAATGACAGCACAGGTGATACCTTCACACGCTCTTCCTCTGTTAATTAGTTAGTATTGTGTAAAATCAAAGCGCTTTCCCCTATTGGCTCGCTTTTCATCTTCATGTGCACTGAAGCATTCTTTGTAAGAAAAAAAGCTTTTTTTCGTGAAAACCCCCCCAATGTCTCTCTCGGACAAAATAGTGTAAAGATTAAATTGATGTTCAGTACAATGCAAGGTTATGTTTTTGATGCTTGCTTATACAGTCAGTCCCTCTGTGTGAATGGGAGGGAGGGTTGCTCAGTCACAGTAACAGATTGACTGGATTTTATCGCGCTGATAAGAGAAGAAAAGTTGGCTGTTTTCTGTCTTTCAACTCACCCTCCCTTTTTTTTCTCCCTGCCCATTTTGTCTCTCACCCCCTGAGCTATGAAGCGAGGTGGAAGGAGCATAGTTGTGAAGTTAGGAGGGAGTGTCTTGGTGGTTACGTAGATGCAATAATAAACTATAGCTCTGTAATGTTGGATCTTACATTGTTACCTAACACAGTCCATTATCATGAGATAATTCTTAGTCCACTACTTTTATTTCCAGTAAGGAGAGCTGAAAGGCAGCGCAAGGGAATTGGTGTGTTGAGTTGAAGGAGTAAATATGGCATCTGTCTGCGTTCTGGCTGTTAAATGATATAATTCTCTCTGATATGAGGTATAGAAACTCCCACAAGTTTCTGTTGCTCCTCACGGAGGGAGAGTCGTGTCTGGGTGTGTGCTTTCAGGTTAATGACTAATAGGGAGCAACAGGAACAAAGTTCACGCAAACAGTCAAGGATCAGAAAGTGTCAGCGTCTGTAAATCTTGCTCTCTCATTCATTCTCTGTACCTGCTTTATTCCAGGAGAAATAAAGAGTCACGACTTCAGCTCTGTCTTCTTGACTAGAAGTCTATCACTCCCTCTTGAGCAGAAACATATTTCTGAAAAATGAAACTTGTGTCAAATAGGGCACTTTACTAATCCAGTTAAAATAGCTTGAAAAAGTATTCAAACCCTTCAAACTTTACAGCCACAAACCTAGTTAAGGTTTTATGTGATAGACCACAACAAACTGGGACATAATTGTAAATTAAAAGGAAAAGGATAGATACTTCCTCATATAAAATCTAAAAGGTGACATCTGTAAGTGTTTTGGGGGTTTGTCTCAACCAGATGTAGCTTAAGCTCTGCCAGATTGGAGGGAATGTGTCTGTAAATAGGGCTGAACAATAATTCAATAAAACTATCTATCGATCGACAGATGTGTGGCGCGATATAAAAAAAGGGTTCATTAAAAAAATTCAATGTTGCCCTTTCTTTTTCATTATAGTCTATCAGGTAGCTTATTACTACAGTCATTACTTACTCCAAACATATCATAAACAGCTTTTAAAACTTCCACCCAGTTCTCCACTACGTCATCAGAAGCGAAAACGCTTTTGAAAATTCAAACGGGGGTGGAAAGACCTGCTGGCGTCACTGGACAGGGCATTAGTGTTTTGGACACCGTCCACACTCGGCCATTGGTGAGCAAGTGGTCTGCTTTAGCAGGTGAACTAAGAATCAGATTTATTGACCCGGCTTTTACACACAAACTAAACCAAAGGTCTGAACCATTAACATAATAAAGTGTCATAAAATGTTTAAAAGATAGAAAAAAGTATCAAGATAAACCTTTAATTTAAATTACTAACATAATTTAAAACAATTATAATATAATGGTTAATAACATTACTTTTCTTTGTATTTACTGATGTCACTCAGATCTCTTAACTTGATTTGTTTTTGTTTCTTAGAAACTTCAAGTTATGGTAAAAAAAACAGAGGTGTTTGAATGAAGGGCTGAATTTAATTCTTAATTAAAATTAGTTCATTAAAGAGTAGCATAAAATGACCAGGGATGCACTCAAAATACATTTTCTACATTTTTTTGATAGTTATCAATAACTTTGGGTATCGATCAATATGACTATTCCATTTATTGATATGCTATTTTTCTATATCGTCCAGCCCCATCTGGAAACCTACATTTTCTAGTTGTACCACAGACTTTGAAATAGATTTTGGTTTAGACTTTGACTAGGCCCTTCTAACATTCTAAAACATGGCTGTTTTAGTGTTGCTGACCTGCTGGAAGGTGAACCTCCACCCCAGTCTAAAATACTTCCCTAACAGTTTTTTTTTTCTCCATGTATTGCTCTGTATTTAGCTCAATCCATCTTTCAAACCAAACCCTGATTAGCTTCCCTATCCCCCAACCCTACAACATGATGCTGCCACCATCATGTTTCACTGTGAAGATGGTCTGTCCGGTCTGATGTACATTGTTGGTCTTCCTACACACACACACACACACACACACACACACACACACACACACACACACACACACACACACACACACACACACACACACACACACACACGTACTATCTATCGTTCTGCTTCTCCTTCATTGTTATGTGTCACCTTGTGTTGATCTATCTATATATAAAATTGGAATAAAATACATTGAAGTTTTTGGTTGGATTGTGACAAGTTGTTAAAAATTTCGAGGGGTATTTGTACTTTTGCAAGGCCCTAGAGTGCACAGGGTTAAAGTTTGAAACAAGTGCAGCCTTTAATTGTACTCTTTTAGATTACACACAAAAATGTTGAAAATAAACTGGAAACATAAATTAAAAAATAAATTGAGACAAAAAACAAGACATTTATTTGTGCTATACTTTTTTTTTCTTACATTTTAAAAGGTTTTGTCTTCTAGATAGTCCTGTATCATTACTCTGTTCGTTAAAGGTTTCTTGGAAACATTTCTGCTCATTCAACCTGCTAAATACTTCTGTTTATTTAAGATCTATGCACATATTTTTTCTTTTCTGGGCAAAAACATGTGCATCATCTTATCATTAAATTTTGAATTTCTCCAACAGTTTATAGTCCATCCATTAGCTATGTAAACAGCTAAATTTGCTATCCATGCAAATTTATCACCCTGGGATATTTAAATCAGGGAGCTCAAATCTAACATGGTGAGGGTGTTTTGATTTTTCTTTTTTTTTATATAATAAAAGAAAGAAGCTTAAAGCTCATTTGAAAATACATTTGATTTCCCATCACTCTTCCTATTAGGGTTTAAATGTTGGCTCCAAAAAACAAGCTCTTTTTATATCTATTATACTTTTTTAATGTTCTGCCTTTTTGTTTTAGCTATTCATTAAAACTGGTTTCTTTTTATGATCTAAACCACAAATGTGTATTTAACATAAAGATTGACTCAGATTACAAAAATATTTCCTCTTGTCCTTTTTCATATCTGCAAGGATTGTTTATCTTGAAATGAAATATTATTAAACTTTGTCCTCCACAGACTGTGTTGGAATTTTACACAACGATGCTGGTATGGTTTGTTGTTTTTGTGCTCTGCAGCAGTAGAAGGTCATATGCTGTATTTTTTCAGGGCCTGAATACAGCGTGACATCAGCCTCACTGTTTACAAAACATGATTGTTCGCCAGTAAACATGCACTTGTTATCGTTATACTCTTTGGTGGGGACGCCCCTTAAAAATGTTGAAGAAAACGAATGTTATTGGTTTACGATCTACATTCTTAAAAATGTCAACCTTTCTGTGTCCTTTTTCCTGCTCTGACCTGCTAAGGCTGATTTCTTTAAAGTAGCTGTACAATATCTGAAGATCTAACAACATATCTCTGAATATCCTTCCTTCAATTAAGCTATTAATTATGCTGGGTGCCAGATCTATGGCTCCTCACTCCGGCTATTGAACACTCATATGGAGAAACCTTATATACACCAGCATGCTCACAAACACACGCACACAGGTGTTTGGATTCAGGTGTTTACAGATACACTCTTGGGTTGAGGTTGCCACTAAAACATCTTGAAATACAGGGCTGTATGTTATATTTTTTAGCTTATAGCACTGGTCCTACAGAGGTTGCTGGTTTTGTAGCACAGACAAAAACATTTGCAGCACCAACACAAAAAGTCTTAAAATCTCTATAAAACCAACTGTAGTGCATCTCATTACTTGAACACACAAATGATAGAAATGCAAACAATGAACGCACAAGAACAAGAAATATTTTCAGACGTGTTTATCCATTGAAAATGCTAACATATTACCTTTATTTATTTTAGTGTGGATGTATTTAATACATAGCTGTTTGCATATACATTGACAAATGTGAATAATTTAGGTCACAATACAATGCATATAATAGAATAGAAATTCCCTTGATTGTTCCTTACTGTGGAAATTCAAGCATAATAGCAGGAAAGTGACAGATTCACACAAAGATAAAAACATAAAATATAAAAAACATAATTACGAATAATAGTTTACAGTAAGGGCAAAATTAAAACACTAAAATACGGTGAAGTTGTTAAAAAAAAGCTTAGTCCGGTTCAAAAAATGTGCAACTGAGCAGGATAATTTAAAAATATTTAGAAAATACACGTTTATTTGTGTAAATTTGTGAAATAACAGGCTATTTACAAAAAGGGACAAATAAAAAACTGTGCAAACAACATTCAACAAGTGTCTTCAGTCAGAGGCTTTTTCAGTTTCGCTGTAAAACAGACTGCTACAGGAGATCCTTCCTGCCCACAGCCATCAGCATTTATAAGTCCTTGAAGAAATTTGAATCATATGAGATACAAGACTTAATTTTCCTTTGGGATCAAAAAAGTATTCTTGAATTTAATTTAATTGAATAACAGCAGAAATGTTATTTGAAATGAGACGACAAATAACAGCAGGCATGTTAAGACTGAGTTTGTTGGGACCAGTGATGGTTATACAGTCTAACAGCTGCTATATTAACTCATGTTACTCACCAACTCCATGACTTGTGTTTATGCTCTTGCTGCCCTACTAGCTTCTTTGTGGGTTTTCCATTTTGAATCATGCGCACATAAACGTCTCACTCCTTGATGAAGGCACCTGTATCATCATCAATTATGACTGAAATATTGCGGGCTCGTCTGATACAGTATCTTCACCCAGACTTGATTTCATTCCTCTCGCGATGTTAATCATCTCCCGGTACCAACATGCTCCAGTTGTTGTTTTGAGATTAATGCACCACTGAAAATCCCACTTCCGAACTCAATCGGATTCTCTAAGCATGCGTATGCCGTGTGAAGGTGGACTGCCAACAAACACACAGGAATTGTGGGAATTGTTGTAGGATATAAGGCTAATTACGTTGATATAGTAACACTTCAATATCACAATAGGCTACAGCCACTATGTAGCATCGAGACGTACCATCGCTTCATCTGTCGCAGTCGCATCTTCCTTTCAGTTAAAAAAAACCAATCAGTGTGCAAAGCTGTTGCACGAGTGCTACATATGAAAAAAGGTTTATCACACAGTTTTTTTTCATTGCACATGCAACATATATGTTGCACTGTACAGCTCTGTAATAATTGGCATCATGTGCTTTTCAGTATTGTTGTTTATATCTATATGTGGGTTGTTGCTGTGTGATTCTCAGTTACCATCGATTGGTTTGTTTGATCATTTTTTTCCTCTCTCTCTGCCTTCCTGCAGGTGTAGAAGTAGACTTCTAGGTTGTCGTCTTGTATTTTCTTTATTCCCTTTCCTCTCTTCTGTCTTCAATTCCCTCTTTCCCTTTTAACTTTTTGTCCCTGTCCCGTTTTTCTTTCGTCCTCTTTATTTTCTGCTACAGTGCCCATAGTATTTGAAATATATATAATCAAGTGGAGTATTAAACAACAGCCGTAATGCTCCACTTGTGAAAGGAAATTCTACTTGGCACTCAGACATCAATTCTGAATGCCACACTGTCAGACAGGACACGTGTAAAAAAAGAAAAAAGGAAAAAAAAGGTATTAATTTTGATTTACTGTAGGAGCAGAGATGAGATGTGGGAGCAATTGATGGAAAACTTGTTTCTCTATTTTAAATCGACAACAAAATGATTACTGAGTTGGAATTAGTTTCTTAGCTTCTTCTAATTGTAATTAACCTGGCTAGCATTACTGAATCTTCCTGTGTTCCCTTGAAAATGTCAAATTTAGACTCAAATCTCCACAAAGGTTACAAAATTGTCAAAATCCAGTTTCTTTTTCCACAACAAAGCTTGGAAGCATGAAAGGATAAAAAGGAGATACTGTGTGGAGGCTGATCAAGCTAAATAATGGTCCAATAACAGTCAATAGTGGATTTCTTGATTTTCCTCCAGCCTTTTATGGTATCTCTTGTAACCAAATTGTTTTTTGTTCCTTTTTTTGTTGTAGTATGAGCACACAGTCTTCTGGCCGAAAGACCCCGGCGGATTACGGCGTCCAGGTCCATTTCATCAACAATCACGAGGATTCTGGAGGACGGCAGCCGTTGCCAAAGCTCAAACCTCAAACCACCTCCAAATATGGCGTAGCAGTCAGGGTGCAGGGAATCGCTGGGCAGCCATATCTGGTCCTGAAGGATGGACAAAGGGGAGACTCCTACGGGGTCCAGCTCAGGACTAACTACTACTCCTCTGGCTACAGCAGCCTTCCCCGGGGGAGAGAGAAGGCAGAGGTTGGAGCAGAGGGGGGAGATGTTGGAGGAGTGGGAGGCCAGCTAGGGGCGCTCCGCCGGGCTCAGTCTCATGGCTCACTGCTAGACAAGGATGGAGGTGGCAACAGTGAGGATTTTCAGCTGTCTAGACCCCCTGGGGATGGAAAGTCTGGTAGTTATGGCAATCTGGATGGAGGGATTGGAGTAAGGAGAGATGGAGAGGAGGTGTGGGCTATCAGTGGTAGAGAAGAGGTTGCAGAAAGCAGTATGCGGGATAGTTCTCACCAGGTAGAGTCTAACAGGTCATTGGTAACCATCAGGGACAATCATTCATACCCTGACCCTCGCCAGCAAGCCAGCGAGCCTCCCCCCTATCAGAGACGGACTCCTGTCAACAGACTGATTAACAGGTTTGATGGTGCAACACCTGAAAGCCAACACAGCGGACACAGACCTCCACAACAGCATCCCAGAGCTACGTCTCCTCTTCTCCACCCCAAACCTTACACCTCGCCTTCATCCTCATCTCACAGCAGCTTGGTACACGGCCAGACGCTGGGCTCCAGAGTCGCTGCACTCTCAGCCAATCAGTGGGCCTCAGAGGAGCCACGACGTTTGGAACTGGCCGAGTCACAGGTAAGAACTCCCCTTTTTTTCTAGTTGGGCATCACAGCAGGTTTTTCTGTGAGCTATAAACAAAACAAAGCATGCAGCATTGCAAGAGTAGTTTTCTGGTCTATGTCTTAAGGTGACCCCTGACCTTTTGCTGGACCAGGTTCAGAATGCTGAGATAAGCTTTGAGGAGGACCAGGTCATGAGGAGTGTGTACAACATCCTGAGACAGGGGTACAGACCTCCACATACCTATAGATTACATTAGACTGAACTGATCCAAGAGTGTTGAAGCTAACTTGTTCCTTTTTATTTCCCGTAGCTCTCCTGAGAGTGATGTTGTCATCAGGAACAAAGTCAAGAGCATTTTTCAGAAGTTTCAGAGCATAATGGTTTGTTCTTTCTGAAATGACACTATTTTTAGAAATTATTCCTCCTAGTGTTCACCGCAGAGAACGGTTCCAGTTCTGTCTCTCTCTTTCTATGCAGCCTAAAGAAAGTCCTCAGGAAGAGTGGATAAGAGAAAAAAGGGAGTTTGAGACAAAGGTGGCTCAACTTCAGACTGCCCTACGTGAAGAAAGGAGGGTAAGTGGAGCAGAGAGAAAAATGTGAGGTGACAGGGGTCTCTTGTGACCTTCAAGCACAAGGTAATATTTGTTCTTCCTGCTTTTTTTAACAAGAAAGAGCAGTTTCGGTCTGAAGTTTGCATGAAGGCTTAGATTGCATGTTAGATTGCTAAATAATTTGAGGCTTTTAATTCTTAATTTGAGCCCCTCTGTATTTAGGGTGGGCTTACAATACAACATACAACTTTGGTTTTAACAAGAACTGGGTGCACAAGGGAGAATTTATTGTGGATTTTCTTTGAACCACTCTTATATGTACAGACCTGAATGTAGCTTATACGTACACTAATGTTACTATTTGGAGAAATGTGTCTTAACATGTAGCAGAGAAATCACACCTATTGTAGCATTATTCTGGCTGAATGTTTGATCTCTTCTTGACAGAACTGTTGATGGCTACAAAAACCACAAGGTGCCTAATAATAATGGGAATGTATGTACATAATTGAGCCTGTATGTATACCAGGCACTGTTGATTAGAACAGCAGTATTTCTGGTTTAAAATGATCCGAGGTTGTGTTTTGGATAATCAGTGCATTCTGGAAAAATAATTACTCATGTCTGTAAACATCTGACCAGATCTGTACCATGGTCCTGTGAATGTACGCTGGACTTTGAAGATTTAAAATAGTTATTAAAAGCGTTTTGGACGCTAATGGCGCTTGTTTGGGCGCCATTAAGGAAGGTCGGCATCCATAGAGCATTTTGGCTCTGATTATATGGCTCACATTCAGTCTAACACATAAACACCTGTTGTAAGCTGTCTGGACATGAGAAGTTGGTTGTTGTGCTACTTTGTTTTGCCTGGGAGGAGGAAATAGTTTCCATTGTTCTTCGGCTGTTTAACTAATCTAACCAGAAGGGCTAATGGGGTTTTGTGGGAGTGTGCTTCAGATTAATCCTTAGATTAATCCGTAAAGCCTTCAGGCTTTGTCAGATGTACACAAATACTCACAAAAAAATCCATCTTCTATAATGACTCATTATATATTGGTTTAAGGTAGCTTACGAAGTCCTAAGCTCAAATAGCTCCAAATAACTTAAGCCCTTATGCATATTGATTGTTCGGTAAAATCAAACCTGCTGAAACATTTCTTAAATGCAAGTTGTTGACTCTGCCAGAACCGCCGGACGCCTCGTGTTTCAGCGCTCTTATTTATTCATCACGTCTGCTTGTGTGCAGGACTCCACCAGCAATTCTGATCCCGCTCTGAAAGCTGAGCTTGAGTCCTGTCTGGATGAAAATCTGCAGCTCCAGGAGATGCTGGACCGGAAGAAGAAGGAATTAAATGAAACACAATCAGAGTGAGTATACAGGAGCTCGCACACACTCAAACTTACTGGAGGGCTTTGTGCCACTGTCTGTGAGTCATGACTGAGACAGTTTAATGAAACAAGCAGTTACTGTTGCTTATTTGCACCACAAACATAAGGGTCTGGTATTTAGATTGAAATAATCATTCACATTCGGTACATAGCCATGTCTTTGTTTTTGTTGCAGGCTGACTCAGCTGCGTATGGAAAGGGAGAAAGCAGAAACTCGGGTCAGAGAGATGGAGGACCACTTGGCGGCGCTTCAAGATGAGCTCCGAAGAGAAAACGGCAGCAAGACGGTACAAGAGACACATTCACAAAATTCACGTACTGCAAATCTATGTTTACTATGCCTTTATCCTCTCCATCTGCAGGACCTAATGTCGAGTCAAGCACAGCTAATGGAGGTCTGCCAGCTGAAGCAGAAGCTGGAGGAGTCCCTTAGACAAAGAGAGAGGGAGCTAACAGCTTTGAAAGGCGCTCTGAAGGAAGAGGTGGCATCACACGACAGAGAGATCGAAGCTCTGCGAGAGCAGTACAGCGTTGACATGGAGAAACTCCGCAGCAGCATGGAGCAGGTGTCTCAGGTGTGCAGAGGTCACAGCAGCCAGTTTAGACGTGGGCTGAAAATGTTGAGTAGGCCTGAGTTTGAACAAACTAGCTAAATGGTCTTTGAAGTCTTTGTTGTTTGCTTCCTGGTCAACAATAGTGTGTATTTACAAGTGCCTTGCAGAAGGATTCACACGCTGGGAGTTTTCCACATTTTGTCCTGTGAAAATACTAAACTTCAATGGACTTTCTTTGGACTTTCGGGACAGACCAACACAAAGTAGAGCATCATTTTTTCAGTGGGAGGAAAATGTTGCATTGGAGTTAAATTTGTTTTAAAAATAAAAATGGGCAAAGTGTACCCCCCTTTATTCTGATCCCCTTAAATATACCCTGAGTTCCTAAACCTTAGAGAGCACCAATAAGCATCATGAGACCAGGGAGTACACAGACAGGTCAGGAAGATGGTTCTACAAAGTATTGACTCACAGGGCTTAAATATGAATAAACTTCCAACTTAGTTTTATTTGTAAGATCATTTTAAAAGCATAATTTTTCGTAAACCTCAAAATGATTTACTTCTCTGTTACATAGAATCCCAATTAAATATATTCTATTTTCTTGTCATAATGGAACAAAATCTGAAATTCAAGGTGTATGAAATCTGTTTCAAGGCACGGAATCTGCTTTTAAAATGGCGAAAATTAAATTTTTAGCTCGAACATCTAGGCATAGTTTAGTGCCAATAGCCATTTCTTAACAATTTTATTGGTTTTTAACGTTCACGAAGGATTGAGATAACAGCAGCCTGGCCATGGTCTAACCATTAAAAAAATTACATTAAATAATTAGATAATTTGAGTCTGGAAACATCAATGATGTGAAATAAATTTATATTGTAGCCTGTCTGCGTTTTTTGCATCCAAGTGATAAAGAATTAAACAAGATTGACCTTTATGAAGGAACAGTTATTTAACTGTTATTAATTGTGCTTCTGTGGTTGAAGTCATGGACTGACTTAACTATGTTGTCATATGTCAATGCTCAAGTTGCTTGATAAGGTTAAAAAACAAGTGGTTTGTTTGGTTTATGTAATTCTGCCGTGCATCTGACTTTAAACAGAAATGTTGAACGTTACATACAATTTGGTCTTATTTCTTCTGCCCTCTGCTGAAGTCTCACGCAGGGATCGAGGCAGAGCGGCTGCGTGTGAACGCGTCGGTTCGCACTTTACAGCAGCAGCTGGAGGATTGCAGAGACGAGAGCAGCCACTGGATGGAGCAGTTTCACTCCACCAGAGACGAGCTTCGAAGTACTAAACAAGAGTGAGTTAAAACGAGAGCTAAGGTCGTTCACAAAGTTTCAGTTTGTTACTCTTTAGCTGCACACAGATTTTATCACCATATTTCCATGGTTGGTTTCTCTTTGCACTTTCTTTTTTACTAATGTATTTCTGTTTTTTTCTCCCTTATTGTTTCTTGTCTCTGCTTCTTCCTCTCTTTGTCAGAGAGCCACCCAGCAACCCTGAAACACAGTGAGGGTCAAGAATTTCACAGCATTTTTGCGTTGACATGTGGAAGTTTAGTTGTAGCTAACTGTGCTAACAGCCTCCTCACTATTGTGTTAAGACTATCCACACACAGCTTAATTATTTCATGATTATTTTTCTTAATCATGGGGTCCATGACCCAGTAGCAACAATAGATCATAATTATTCAAGTACAAGTTGGGCTATAATTTCCTAAAGTTGTTTATTAAAATCTGTGACCCCCAATATCTTAGCAGAAACTATTAAAATATACAGGAGTGTGGTGAATAGTCTTATATATGTTTGTGCTTAGTGAATATAATTTGTTCCTGTGAATATATCTTACTGTAATATGATGGCTCGACTGCAATATGTATTTGCTCATTAACTGGACCAAATCAAATTCATGATTTTTACCAATATAATTCAGCAGCTACTGATAAGGTGACTAAATGGTTCTTAAAATTGAAGTACATTGTAGCATGTCTTGTGATTGGTTGTTTTTGAACATTTTTCAGGCTTCTGCAAATCCGTCTGGAGAAGGAGGAATCTGAGGATGAGCTAAAGGAGCTTAAGGAGAAAATGAGCACAATGAAGCAGCAGGCAGCAGACTCCAGCCAGTCAGAAGTTCTCAACCAGGTGCAGTGAATATACTAGCATTACTCCAGGGTATCTTTGAGCTCTTTTTTTAATCATCTCAATGTTAGTCCTTAAACAAGTCTTGAGAACTATGCAATTTGATTTTTAGTATTTTCCAGGTCTGAATAGGTTTGGAAAAATGAAACATAAGTATGGGGAAAAAAATTGTATTTCCATGCTTTCTTTCTTATCGTTTTGTCTAAAAGTTGTTGTTGCTTCCATCCTTCCTTTGTCTTGTCCCTCTTGTCTCGTTTCCTTGTAACTTTCCTTCCCTCGTCCCTTGTCTTTGCATTCTTCCTTTCCCCCTTCCTTTCTCATGTCCTTATCTCCTTTTATAGTCTTTCCTGCTTTCCCTTTTTCTTTATTTTGTCTAGCCTCCTTTCCATCTGTCTTTATCCTTCCTTTCTTTTTCCCTTCCTGTGTCTCCTCACTTGTGTAGTTCTTTTCATTCTTGACTCTTCCATTTGTCATTTCTTCATTTCTTTCCTTGTGTCATCTTGTCTTCTTTTTTGTGTACTTCCTTCCTTGCTTCCTTCATTCATTCCTTGCTTGTATTCTTGTATGTAAGCTTTTTTCATTCAGGGTAATGACATGTAAAGCATGTTAACTTATAAAACTGCAAAAAACAAATGTGCTCAGGAGCTCCAGCGGTGCAGCGCTGATCTGCAGAAAACCAGGTTAGAGCTGGAGAAGCAGAGGGGTGATTATGACAAGAAGGTCATGGAAACCATCACCCTGAAAAAGTCTCACCAGAACCAGGAGGCTGAGCTAAAGTACGAGATCGACAGGCTGAAGGACCAGTTACAGAGGGCCAAAGATGACTATGCAAAGGCACAAGAGAAGAATAAACAGGTTAGTTCACTCTCATCCTAAAACTATGATAAGATATAAAATCTTATGCCTCCAAAATGTCTCATTCTCTTCTTTTTGCCTCCTCCAAATAGCTCCCGAGTCCAGCAACCATCTCTGAGCTGGAGCAGAAGCTAACTGAGGCACAAAGGGAAGCTAGTCAGCTTAAAGGGAAACTCTCTGTAACTGAGGAGGAGCTAAAAACTGCTAAAACAGGCCTGAGTAAAGCTCAGATGGACGTTAACTCTCTCCAAGATAATCAGAGGGATCAGGAGGCGGCTAACACCCGGCTCAAAGAGAAACTCTCACGATTAGAGGTGAAGCTGAGCTTTTATAAACATTATCTTACTCAGAGATGCTCAAAAAGAATCTGATATAAAAGAGTAACTTGTCTCCTTTGTGATTTGCTCAGGCTCAGCTGCAGAGCAATGCTACAGAGAGCTCTGAGGCAGAGCTCGCCCTGCATGCCGAGGTCAGAAGCCTCCAATCCGAGCTGGATGAGGCGAAGAGAAAAGCTTCCAGACTGAGCCAGGAACACCGTGAACTCGGCCTACGTCTGGAGGACACAGAGAGGGACAGAGAAACGCTCAAACAGAACATCACCCAGCTGGAGGACACCAAACGCCAGCAGGAGAAAGCCATGGAGAAACTCAACAATGAAGTAAGAAGCACTGATTTCACAGTTTATCCTCACTGCTTAAAAGGAAATAGTTTATTAAGTTCAGTCCATTTATATGCATTTTTCACACCTCGCTTTCTCTTTGTCAGTACGAATCTCTGAACGTTACCTTAAAAGAAGAGATCCTGGTTCTCAAAGTTCAGCTGGAGGAGCAGAGAGAGCGAACACGAAAGGAGGTGCAGGAGGCACAACGTCATGGAAATGACACAAAATCTGAGCTGGAACGAAACCAACAAGGTTTAAGGCGACTGGAGGAAGAAGTATGAAGCTGTTGAAGATGTTTTTGTCACTTATGAAAGATGAAAGACGATCAGGTTTAGTTTGTTGGGAATTAATGTCTGACATTCAGGGACATTTCTGTAGTTTAGAATAAAATTGAAATGTTTAGTTAGTTCATAATGTGTTTTTCATTTTTTAAAACTAAATTACTAAAGTGGTGTTGTTCAAGGGTTAAGCATTTTGTTCGTAAGCATATTATTAGAAAGTTGAGTGGTAGGAAAAACTGTGCTTAAAAAGATGCACAAGCAAGATGCTACTAAAGCAAACTGGGCTTCCTGAACATCTCATCAAGGCCACATACTGATCACCTACATTTCACACTACATTGATACACTTCAGATATATGACTGTGTGTGTATTGAATCTACATAAGTTGGACTTTTTAAATTGAATTCTCAAAATAAATGAAATCATTCAGATGTAGCTAATTTGCAAGAAACCAAAAAATAATAATAAATGTGTATTGTTTCTGTTACATTAACTAGATGTTGCGACAGAAAAAGGAGTTTCAGCTTGCATGTGAGGAGAGGGACAACCACCAGCTGGATAAAGAACTTCTCACCAACAGACTACGTCACCTAGAGGGAGAGATAGAGGCCAGTAAAAACACCCTCAACGAGAAAGCACGCGAGATTCGCATCCTGGAGGTATGATGGTCACCTTGCTCTGATTTTTGTTTGTTTGTGGAGAGCTTGCTGATGTCGTCTTCTGCTCCTCAGGACAAGCTGAAGCGTATGGAGTTGGAGCTTGAAGAGGAGAAGAGCTCCGTGGAGATGCTGACGGACCGAGTTTCCAGGAGCAGAGACCAGATTGATCAACTTCGCTCTGAGCTCATGCAGGAGAGATCCTCCAAACAGGACGTGGAGCTGGATAAGAACGCCATGGAGAGACACGTATGTCAACCTGCGTTAATGAGGATGAGTAATATAGCGCCTTGAAAAAGTATTCATACCCCTTTAACATTTGCACATTTGTTACGCTACACCCACAAACTTCAATGTATTTTATGAGATACGCAAAGTGTAAGAAAAATTCTGCCCGTTTTTTTGCAAATAAAAGTTTGAAAAGGTGGGCGTGCATTTGTGTTCAGCCCCCTTTAATCTGAAACCTGTAAGTAAAATCCAGTGCAACCAAACCCCTTCGGAAATCACGTAATAAGTAAATACAGTCCATCTGTGTGTGATTCAAATCCAAGCAACTGTTCTGTGAAGGCCTCATAGTTTGTTAAAGAGCATTAGTGAACAGACAGCATCATGAAAGCCAAGCAACACACCAGAGAGGTCAGGAAGGAAGCTGTTATGAAGTTTAAAACAGTGTTAGATTATAAAACAATATCTCAAGCTTTGAACATTTTACAGAGCTGTGTTCAATCGATGATCCAAAATTAGAGTATGGCACCTGCAAACCTACCAAGACATCCTTACTTTTTCAGACTTCATAGAACTATCAGATTACAAATCTGGTCTTTATGGAAGAGTTACAGGAAGAAAGCCAACAATAGTCTATTTTGCAGTTTAATATTTATTATTTAGCATACTAAACTATTGGATAGATTGATAGATAGATACTAAACTATTGGATTGGATAGATGGTAGTCTGGACAGAGCCAATGAACTGAACACATTCTTCAACAGGTTCAGTTCAGGAACTAGCTCACCATCCCCCTCTCCTGTTCCCAGCCAAACAGACATCCCACTCTCCTCTGATCAACAGTTTCCCTGTTACACCTCGGATGTTTTATCCTTCACCTCAGCCATGGACTCTTCTGATTCCACAAGTTTGACTTCAACCAAGTCAGAAAATTATGCTACCCCCTTTGCCTCCCCCTCCCACTTGTCTGTCTCCAAAAGTCAGGTGAAGAGGCAGCTGGGGAAACTGAACCGGAACAAGGCTGCAGGTCCAGATGGTGTCAGCCCCAGAGTCCTGAAGGCCTGTGCAGAGCAGCTCTGTGGAATTCTGCAGCACCTCTTCAACCTTAGCCTAACTCAGGAGAAGGTTCCAGTGTTGTGGAAGACATCCTTCCTTGTTCCAGTACCCAAAAGAACTCACCCATCAGTCATCAATGACTAGGCCCGTTGCCCTGACATCCCACATCATGAAGGTCCTGGAGAGACTCGTGTTGGCACCCCTGAGTAAGCAAACAAGAACGTATCAGGACCCACTGCAGTTTGCTTATCGCTGTGGAGTTGGAGTTGAAGATGCCATCATCCACCTACTTCAACCAACCCACTGTCATCTGGACAAAGCAGGCAGCACTGTGAGGATCATGTTCTTTGATTTCTCCAGTGCATTTAACACAATTCAGCCTGACTTGCTTTGTCACAAACTCCTGAAGACACAGGTGGAGCCCTCAACAATCGCCTGGATCAATGACTACCTGACCAACAGACCACAATTTGTGAGACGAAAGAATTGTGTGTCAAACCAGGTGGTCAGCAGCACAGGAGCACCACAGGGGACCGTACTCTCACCATTCCTTTTCACTCTGTACACCTCAGACTTCCAGTACAAATCAGAGACCTGTCATCTGCAGAAATACTCAGATGACTCTGCAATCGTTGGGTGTATCAGAGATGGACAAGAAGCAAGAAAAAAAAAAAGAGATGGACAAGAAGCTGAATACAGAGAGCTGGTGGACCGCTTTGTGACATGGTGTGAAAACAATCGTCTCACCTTGAATGTGAACAAAACAAAGGAGATGATTGTAGATTTCAGAAGAAACAGGGATAAGTCAAAAACTGTTTCCATCATGGGAGAAGAAGTGGAGGTGGTTGAGGAGTATAAATACCTCGGAGTTCACCTTGACAACAGACTGGACTGGAGACTGAACAATGAAGCCGTCTACAAGAAGGGACAGAGCAGACTGTACTTCTTGAGGAAGCTTAGGTCCTTCAAGGTTTGCAGCAAGATGCTGGAGATATTCTACAAGTCTGTTGTGGAGAGTGTAATCTCTTCAGCCGTCATCTGTTGGGGTAGCGGCATCAGAGCCAGGGATTTAAATAGGCTAAACAACCTGATAAAGAAGGCTGGTTCTGTTCTTGGGACAACTGTGGAACATCTGGAGATGATGATGCAAAGAAGGATTCTTCATAAAATCAAAACAATTATGGACAACCCTGAGCATCCTCTTCATGAGACAGTCATACAACAACAGAGCGTCTTCAGTCGGAGGCTTCTTCAGTTTCGCAGCAATACAGACCGCTACAGGAAATCCTTCCTGCCCACAGCCATCATGATCTACAACAACTCCTTAAAGAATTAATTATATGAGCTATACCAACACTTAATTTCCCTCTGGGATCAATAAAGTATTTTTGAATTTGAATCGAAACTCAGCAAAAAAAGAAACGTCCCTTTTTCAGGACTGTGTATTTCAACAATAATGTTGTAAAAATCCAAATAACTTTACAGATCTTCATTGTAAAGGGTTTAAACAATGTTTTCCATGCATGTTCAATTAACCATAATCAATTAATTAACATGCACCTGTGGAATG
This sequence comes from Valencia hispanica, assembly GCA_963556495.2. Lineage (NCBI taxonomy): Eukaryota > Metazoa > Chordata > Actinopteri > Cyprinodontiformes > Valenciidae > Valencia > Valencia hispanica. The sequence continues at coordinate 24,030,089 of OY747710.1, forward strand.
GTCGTTAAGACCTTAACAGCTTACAGAAAGTAGGCATTTAAGGTCACAGTTCTAAAAACGCAGGACACTAAAGAGACTTGTCTACCGACTGTGAAAAACACCCAAAGAAAGATGCCCAGGGTCCCTGCTCATCTGCGTGAACGTGCATTAGACATGCTGCAGGGAGGCATGAGGAATGCTGATGTGCCTAGGGCAATAAATTACCATGTCCGCACTGTGAGACGCCTAAGACAGCGCTACAGGGAGACAGGAAGGACAGCTGATCGTCCTCGCAGTGGAAGACCACGTGTAACAACACCTGCACAGCATCGGTACATCCAAAAATCACACCTGCGTGACAGGTACAGGATGGCCACAACAACTGCCCGAGTCACACCAGGAACACACAATCCCTCTATCAGTGCTCAGACTGTCCGCAACAGGCTGAGAGAGGCTGGACTGAGGGCTTGTAGGCCTGTTGTAAGGCAGGTCCTTACCAGACATCACCAGCAACAACGCCGCCTATGGGCACAAACCCACCTTCGCTGGACCAGACAGGAGTGGCAAAAAGTGCTCTTCACTGATGAGTCACGGTTTTGTCTCACCAGGGGTGATGGACGGATTCGTGTTTATCGTCGAAGGAATGAGCGTTACACCGAGGCCTGTACCCTGGAGCGGGATCGATTTGGAGGTGGGGGGTCCATCATGGTCTGGGGCGGTATATCACATCACCATCGGACTGAGCTTGTTGTCATTGCAGGCAATCTCAATGCCTTGCGGTACAGGGAAGACATCCTCCTCCCTCATGTGGTACCCTTTATGCATGCTCATCCGGACATGATCCTCCAGCAGGACAATGCCACCAGCCATACTGCTCGTTCTGTGCGTGAGTTTCTGCATGACAGCAATGTCAGTGTTCTGCCATGGCCAGCGAAGAGCCCGGATCTCAATCCCATTGAGCAGGTCTGAGACCTGTTGGATTGCAGGGTGAGGGCTAGGGCCATTCCCCCCAGAAATGTCCAGGACAGAGCCTTGGTGGAAGAGTGGGGTAACATCTCACAGCAAGAACTGACAAATCTGGTCCAGTCCATGAGGAGGAGATGCACTGCAGTACTTCAAGCAGCTGGTGGCCACACCAGATACTGACTGGTACTTTTGATTTTGAGCCTCCCTTCATTCAAGGACACATTATTCTATTTCTGTTTGTCACATGTCTGTGAAACATTTTTAGTTTATGTTTTATGGTTTTGACTCTTTTAGTGTTCATACAGATATTTACACACATTAAGTTTACTGAAAGTAAAAACAGTTGAAAGTCAGAGGACGTTTCTTTTTTTGCTGAGTTTAGGTAGGAAATTAATTCATGCCACACTATTCAATTTTTTTTTGAAAGCCATAATTTCCCTCCAATTTACAGATATGTTGTGTTGGTCTATCTCAAAAATTTGGTTTAGCCTTCTTCATTAGTTAATACGAGGTTCAAATTCAACAGGTTTTCGCTGCTGTGGCACATTTTAAGCATTGTTGTTTGTGTGTCTGCAGCTGAAAGAGCTCAGGAACCGTGTGGCTGAGATGGAGGGTCAGTCTCGCTCCTTAACGGGAGTTTCTCAGCTGGAAAACAAGATTCAGGAGCTAGAGGACCGCCTGCGAGCTGAGGAGAGGTAAGTGCAACATGCAAAGAAAACGTGCTTCACCCTTGTAACATTTTTTTTTTCAGCAACTGTCACTAAACCTAGAGAATGACAAGGATGGTCATTTGGTTAGCTTTTGATTACAGTTTTTTCTGGATCTTAAAGAGAGAAGAACAACATGTTGTCGTCACAGCGTCGACTGGAGAGGAAACTGAAAGAACTCAACATGACGCTGGATGAGGAGAGACAGACGCACACTGAACAAAGAGATCAGGTATAATAATGGTTATAAAATAGGTATTTGACAGTCAAGAACACACTCCATGAGATTAAGGTTTTAACGTTAATGTTGCAGCTTACCCTGAGAGTGAAGGCTCTGAAGAGGCAGGTGGACGAGGGAGAGACGGAGCTGGAAAGGATTGAAACTCTGAGGAGGAAAGCCCAGCGAGACATGGAGGAGCAAATGGAGCTCAAGGATGCTTTGCAGGCAAGAGTCACCGCTCTGGAAACAGACCTCAAGTAAGTGTTTCTTTGTTACACACCTCGCACAGCTGAGGATACTCACCACCGTCCCTCCAAGTGACTAACAGAGGAGTAGAGTCTCCACCTCCTCTTTACATCACAAGATGAATAAAACTGTTAATAAAAATGACATCACGATTAGTGAACGCAGATTCTTCAGCTGTGACACACAGACTGCAGACCGAGGTTTACGCAACCTTCCTTAAGGGCCGTATTTTCTGTATTAAGCTGAAATTGTACATTACTCATTCACTACGGGCAAAATTACATCACAAACATGCTCCCAAATACCACAGCTACAAGTTATTACCTTAACTGACCAGTGGAGGGAGCCCTATGACTGCTACTCTCCAAAATGCCATTGAATGTTTTTAGGTCAAGTAAAACAACCCTTCATAAGGTTTTACACTGTACATTTAACCTACTGCCATCTGTGTCTGAAAGGAGGAAAACTCAAACATCTATGAGGCAAGCTCTGGATTCGTCTGCCCTCAGTTCTGACGATGACGATGATAGCCTGTACGACCACTCCACTATCGCCTCATTCCTCACCGAGAGCAACCTCCAGACCAGCTCCTGCTAAGGATTACCTTCGGGGTTAGAACATAACAAGAGGTGGACAATATAACACTGCTGAGAACAATAAATGAAGGGGGAGGCACGTGTAGACTGGGGGAAAAGCTAGAGGATAATGGTGCAAACAATGAGGGAGAGCGGCGAGGACATTAAAGACTCATTGTAGAGCCAAACATGGGGAATAATTTTTCCACACCAGCATGAATGTAAGGAAACAAAACATCCCCAGCATTTAAAGGAATTTCCCCCTCCATCTCATGCACACAATACATGACCTAACACAAGGTACTGCTGAAGGTACTCCCAACATATGCAGCTTGGACCAAAACAAAACACAAGCACGCTTTTGTGCATTTTTTAGGAACAAATTCAAATTTGTCCGAGCATTTCAGGGCTGCCTGCACTATGAGAAACACAGCTCTCTTTTTACTAACACTAAAAGGTTTTCTACAGTAGTTTCTGTGCAGATTATATCAGATCAAACCTGGCTAAATGAAATTGTCAATATCACTGCAGCATTGGATCAAACAACCATTACTCTTTTTAGTTTATCTTTGAAACAGGGAAACCATCAGACTGTAGAAGTGGTGGAGATTGTTCCTCCTAAGCTTCACAAAAGTCTGCAGAAGTTTTCTGAACTGCGAAGCTTGCTATTCATGACTAGGCATAGGGCTGGTATGAGATTCCTGTGGTATGATAACCTTGGTGTTTATTTAACCAGATCAATACATTGTGATTAAACAAAAATGTAACAATTATTCATACTAATGCTAAAAAACACAACATAACAATTATTAGTTTATCTTTTGAATTTGATGGAATGACTTGAGAAAAAATATAAAACAAAGACCCATTAAGTTAATAGTTTTCATGTGATTGTTTTGCAGGTTATTACATGGTTCCTACACAGCTTAGACTGGAATTTGCTTTTATTGTTTTCCAGCGCTGGATAAGTATGAAAAAATAAAATTGAGTATACTACTACATGCTCTATCATTGATTTTACACACCATAATTTGGGTTTACAGTTTTGTCTGAGTCTTTTGGTTGTCAATTTGCTAATTGAATACCTTCAGAAATCAATAGAAGGCCACTTCACTACTGCACTATTATGGATAACCTTAAGATCAGGTTGAGCTGGATCTCTAGTTTTAAAACTGGGTCTCAAAGCAAAGCACTTAAACTGCTGTTTCCTGCCTTTTTTACAAGCAGAAAAGGGGCTAAAGAGCACTGAAAGTGCTTTTAAATAATCTGCATTTTTTTGTAGAGTGCTTCACTCCTTATTTACAATCTAATTTGTTTTAGTTAAGCAGTGAAGTGGCCGTGTACCACCCTACAAAAATTGAATGCACGTGTTTTCTCTCATGATTTGTTCTCAAATGTCTAGAATGTCATTAGGCTCTGGGGGGAAAAAAAACATTTGAGTCTGGAAATTTGGAGAGTAAAATGTTTAAGAATCTTGTCCTGTTATAGAGGACAAGATTAAAGAACAGCTCATATGGGTGAGCATAGCACACCCATATGAGCTAGCTAATCAGTCAGCTACTTTACCGACATGGCAGTTGTGACTTTTAAGATAAAGTTTTAAAATTGTGTCACCATAGCACAAGAGATTGTTGCATCATCACAGCTATTGTATGATTATCACACATGAGGCTGCTGCAGATAATTGTATGCTCACTTCTTGCTTATTAACCTAATCAAACATAATAAAATCTCATTTGAATGAGATGCCGCATTTTGTTCACTAAAACACTTAACATATTGTGTGTGTGTATATGCTTTGCAATGAAAGACCTTTTAATTTAGGCTAGTTTGTAATACGACTTTGCTCCACCTTCCAGTCTTAATCTGTGCATAACACAGAGGTGCTGAAAATACTGATAACAGGAAAATTACCCTAAACGTTTGATGAAGAAACAAAACATACTGCCTCTTGTTATATTATACTGCTGTATAATCAGCCAAATGTGTAAGAATTGCCCTACAGTTGTTGAGGATGGACTAACCTGCTGTGTCTTTGCTTGCTGTCCTCGAGACGGTTTACAGCTCAACATGCAACAGGTTTATTGTCCCTGCAGACAAAACACTGTTGGAAATGACTTGCGTTGGATTGAGAACATGAATTTTCTTGCAACAGAAAATAAAGGCCAAAACATCGTCTGCCAGCTACAAACATCTGCGTATTTGTAAAGACTGCTTAATTACTATGCATTTCTTTGTATCTTTCTTTGTAAGTCAGTGAAACCTGTACATACTGTCATTTTGATTACAATGCTTTTCAATTGTTAAAAAACAAATAACTTGATTTTTTTCTGAATTTTATGTAAATCTTTGTTTTTTGAAATTATTTTGTTTACACTATAGACAATTGGTTTAGGATAAATAAAATTTGATGTTTATATTTTTCAGTTAATCTGGAAAATGGTACTGAGTGATTTGTTCAATGTAGAAGAATGAAACAATTCTGGTTTATACTGTAATTAATTGGAAACATTTTCCACTTGCTGTACTTCAGAAAATAGATATTGTTTTTTAATATCTGTATCTTTAATATCTTTAGCTACAATAAATGTTATGTTAAACTGATTAGTTCTCTTTTGTTTTAGAGCACACACACATACAATATGATCTTTTTTCCACACAAGACTCGCTGTTAACAAAAGATGAGTGACCTTTGATTAATAAGCTCACCCTCCTGTTTCAGTAAATTTCTCAGGAAGCTGGCAGACTTCTGTGGAAGAGATCATAGCCAGAGTGTCAACAAATGTGGCCAATAAGACTTGACATGACTACCTCTTAAAGAAACAGTTTGTCATATCACTGCGCAATAGCCAAGAAGTCTCGCAGTAACTTGTATGATGAAAAATAACCTAACATTAAGCTTTTAAATGAATAAAGTCAAGCAACTAGCAACTAGGACAGAGAAAATGAAACTGATTTTGTGTTTTGACCGCATTGTTCTTTGTTGCTTAAGCATTACATTGATGGTCTTAAATGACTGTTGAACTCAATGGTGCTAACAGAGCATTAATTTTTCTAAATAAAATATGTTACCTTTGGAGTTGTAATCTCTCTTAGGAACTCTAATGTCAAGCATATACCCAGGTTCATAAAACTACACAAAGTGATAAAAATTAGATTCAAATTCACACAACTTTACCGATCCCAATGAGCAATACAACTACAGCTTCCAGTTCACACATCAAGCTCTGCCATGCATGCTTCAGAATCCAACCGTGAAGAGTGAGAAATTATATTTGTTCATAAAATGGTAAACGGTCCTATACAAGTTATAGCGCTTTATCTAGTTCGGAGGATTGCAAGCGCTTCACACTACATTTAGTCACTCACTCACCCATTCACGCACACATTCACACACGGATGATGGCAAGCTACTCTATAGTCACAGCTGCCCCGGTGCACACTGACAGAAGTGAGGCTGCCGAACACAGGCGCCACTGGACCCTCTGACCACCACCAGTAGGTAGGTAAAGACAACGACCAAGACGGACAGAGCAGAGGTTTGAAACAGCAACCCTCCTGAGCCACGGTCGCCTCAACAATCAACCAAGTCAATAATACAGATAGAACAAGGCTTAGTTGTTTTTACACGTGATAAAAAACAATTTTAGAAGGACATTGTCCTTGTTCAGCAACCCCATACCTAAGGAAATGAGGCAATTTTGTTCTCTGCCCTAATTAATATTTAGTTACTAAAAGCTTAATGAGTAAGTGTTTATCCTTTTGTGGATGAATAAATGTTTTAAAATGCATACTTATTCAAAAATCACTGTCTTCACATGGATGCAGGTTATAAAAGAAATCAAAAACCTGACTTGGGGAAAAAAAGATACAGTAACCATTTAAAACCCAATTGACAGTTTTGTTTCAGTTTTATTCAAAGCAGCAGTGGCTGTTCTACTAAAATGATACAGCTGACAGAAAGCTACTCTCATCATTTACAGGACAAATTAAAGAAACATAAATATTACAAAAGCTCAGACTGTCCTAACTTCTTATTTTTTTGGCCGGGAGGGGGGACTGTTGGAGATTGGCACTAGACTTTCTCAAGGATCCACTGATAAACTTAATACTGATGTCTTTTTTTCTGCTTTATATTTTGAAGTTGGCATGACCGTATACAAGCTCTTTATTATCAATCAATGACTTTGTGCTTCCATAGGGAATTAATACAATTTGACACACAGGCCATTTTCTCCTTACCAGCCCTCTAAAAGGCAAAAACAGGAGAACATACATTCCCAGTAAGGCAGGTGAGTATGAAGACAGCAATAACTAATAAAAAGTTTAAAACAAATGGAAATGTGGCAAGACTAGATGAAGACCCATTTTTATCATAGCAAGGAGGAAAATAAGGGAGGTAGAAATAAAAATCAAAAAATCAGTGCTAAACTGGAGCAAACAGTGGTGTCTAAGAGGTTACCAGGTTTCCATGACAATGTATTCAAATGCTATTGTGCAGATTTGTATTATAATTATTGGGGGCACTGTGCATGTGTAAAGAAAGGCTTTAAAAAGTGAATAAATTAATAGGTGAGAAATTGAATTCTGCATTTCTGCCAATGTGGTAAAGTAAGCAAGAAACGCTGCCGACATCCTATCCTTAAATACAATAAAATATATATGTCATGTTTGACCTATATAAGTTGTTTCTGCTAGTTTTGATATCTGGTTTGACATAAGCTGTTTCATCATGCCAACATACCAAAAACAAGATAGAGGTTGATGCCTGAAGCGTAACTCATAATGAATAATAAAGCTAAGTGAAGAGGATTACAAAGGCTTTGGATATCATAGAAATAAAATGTGGATGCACCGTTTCACTAACATGTTTGTCAATGCTGCTTCATGTCCCTGCATCTATAGATGAGGCAGGACAGTAAAGTAATGACACTCTTCAGCAGAGAAAAACAAAAGCTTAAAAACACGCAGGGAGTAAACAGAAGTGATGTGAAAAAGTTGCTCTGATATGCGAGCTTAAACTGAAGTCAACCTCGAAGAGATGAGACGTTTGATTGGAAAGGAATATTCCTGCTTGATGACATTACAAAGTGACGTGCCGGTAAAGCAGGAAAAAAACAGAAAACTATGACGTTCCCAAGAATGTTGCCTGACTTGAACACAACTGAATGTATGGGAGTAATTTATAAACAAAAACTGCATAACACAACACATTAAGCCCACAGCAGCTGAGAAATACCTCTGAGGAGCAGCTCTCAGGACATTTCTGCAACACCAACCAGTTGGAAATTTTTATGGACCCTCAACATAACAAAAAGGGAAATTTAAAATTTAACTAAATACCAGCTTTACCAAGATCTCTAAAATCCAAACTGTTAGAGTAATATTTGTCTGGCACTGCTCCAAAAGCAACTAACATGCCATTGTTTTTTGTCTATAATCTGTTATTTCAGAGCTGTTATTGTGAATCACAGCTGTGATAGCATCACAAAGGGCAGGAGGACAGATCACACTCACCCATCTCATTGGCATGGTAGCTGCTGAGGGAAGCCTGTGACAGCAGACCCTGAACTAAACTCCACCAAGGCCTGCAATGAATTTGCCAGCTTTCTTACTGAAAAGATGTTGAAAATTAGAGGATCAATCTGTAAATCTGTACCAAACAAACTACCAATGTCATTCCCCCTCAACACCAATGTAGAGAAAATGTCTGAATTCCAAAAGTAAACCAAACAAACTTTGAAGAAATCGTTAACCAATTAAGCTCCTCCTCTTGTTGCCTCGATGTTCTATCCACAGTTTTTCTAAACAAAGTTTTCCCAGTGATTAAGTCTGAATTGATTCAAATAGTTAACTCATCCTCTTGTCAGGTGTCTTCCCACAGGCTTTGAAAACAGCAGTTATTAAACCACTACTGAAGAAGAATAACCTGGACAACATGTTAATGCAGAACTACAGACAAGTCTCTGATCTTCAATTCATTAGTAAGACTATTGAAAAAGCTGTGTTTCAACAGTTAAATAGCTAACGACCAACCGTTTTGATATGTTTCAGTCTGGTTTCCATTCTCACCACAGCGCTGAGACTGCCCTCGTCAAAGTTTTCAATGACATTTGCATAAATACAGACTGTGGTAGAACCACAGTGCTGGTTCTGTTGGACCTCAGTGCAGCATTTGACACTGTTGATCATGATATTTTATTGGAACGACTGGATAGCTGGGTCGGACTCTCTGGTACAGTACTTGGCTGGTTTGAATCTTACCTAAAGAACAGGGACTTCTATGTTTCAATAGGAAACTTTTCATCAGAACGAACAGAAATCACATGTGGGGTGCCCCAGGGCTCCATCCTGGGACCCCTCTTATTTAATATCTACATGCTCCCACTAGGCAAGATTATAACAACCAATAACATTAGCTACCATAACTACGCGGATGACACTCAGCTCTACATCACAATGTCACCAGGTGACTCTGAACCCATTCAAATCCTAAATCAATGCATTGACCAAATAAATGGATGGATGTGCCATAACTTTCTCCAGCTGAATAGAAACAAAACTGAAGTGATTATTTTTGGACCCAAAAGTCAGCACACAGTTTAAATTGATACAGCTAGAAACTACTGATCAGGCTCGAAACCTTGGTGTAGTAATGGACTCAGACCTGAACCTCCAGGGTCACATAAAGCCAATAACAAGGTCAGCCTTCTATCACCTGAAGAACATTTCTAGGATTAAACGACTGATGTTGCAACATGACCTAGAAAAACTCATCCATGCGTTTATCTTTAGTCGGATTGATTACTGCAACAGCATCTTCACAGGTCTGCCTAAAAAGTCAATCAGACAGCTGCAGCTGATCCAGAACGCTGCCGCTCGCATCCTCACTAGAACCAGGAAAGTAGAGCACATCACCCCAGTTCTGAAGTCCTTACACTGGCTCCCTGTAGCTCAGAGAATAGACTTCAAAATACTCCTACTAGTTTATAAATCATTACATGGCTTAGCACCAAAATATGTTGAAGACCTGTTGTCACAGTACCAACCACCAAGACCACTCAGGTCCTCCAACTCTAGCCTACTAAACATCCCTAGACTCAGAACTAAACATGGAGAAGCAGCTTTCACTTTTTATGCTCCCCTTATCTGGAACAGACTTCCTGAAGAGTGTAGAGCTGCTGAAACTGAACTGCTTTAAATCGAGACTAAAAACCCATCTGTTTAGAATTGCCTTTGAGTAAATGCTTGATGTCATATGTATGAAATGTGTTCATGCTCTCTTGCTTTTTTTGATCTTTCTCTTGCTTTATTGTGTTTTATGTGTGTTTCTTTTATGTGGTTTTTTTTTAAATCACCAAATCATGTAAAGCACCTTGAATTATCCTGCTGTTGAAAGTGTGCTATACAAATAAAATTGCCTTGCCTTGCCTTGCCTTGCCTTATTTCTGCTCTTGGGAGTACAGCCAATCGGTGGCATGGAAAATGAAGGCACTCCTAGATTGGCTGCAAGTGCCAGCCAGCCAATAGCGTGTCAAGTGGTATTGTGATTTGATATTCTTAGCTTACCAAGCTGCATTTTCTTTTGAAATATTTTATATTTGGGCTACTATTTTTTTTTTTAAATAGGCAAATTTTCCTAAAGTAATGAGAAATTATTTTCCACAGAGAGATCTATGAGAACTAAACCGCAAATAGGTGAGGGTCCACTGTAGTAACAAAATTTTGAGCAGGGGTCAGAGGTTAGGCCTACAGGACAGGAAGGCCATTCAGTGAGCTAAATGTAAACCTTCCAAATTCAGTTTAGATGTGTGCCTGGGAACAATGTTCTGTTGGACCTGTGTCTTTGTTTCTTACTTAAACTGAATTAAACTGAAACAGCCCACATCGACGAGGACAAAAAAACATTTGGAGAAAAGTCATACAGACAAAAATTGGAGCTATTAGGACTCAAAGATAAGAAAATTCTTTGAAAAGTCAAGGGGAGGCTTTCAAACCACTGCATCAACGGTCAAACACTGTGATGGCAGCATCATCCTCTGGGGCTATTCCTAAATCAATATTCAACTTGATGTTCCAATGGGAAATGATCCCAAATACACATCAAAACAGGAATGGATAAAACAGGATAAAATAAAGCTTCAGGAATGCCTTGATCTCAGACCTCAACCCTGTCTAAACACAACCCCATGCTTAAACAGGGGCTGTACCAGGAAAACCAAACAATTTTAAAAAACTACTAATTTTACAAAGCATGTGGTTTTCCTAAGCTTGCTAAGGGACATGTAATCCAAATATTAGAGGGGCTGTGTGCCAGAGTCACGTTGTTGTACAGTAGATAATAGATGGATTACACATTACTGTCATGAGTGCCGTTGGCCGAAGCACATCAGGAATGTGCTGTGTAATGCCTAGAACACCATGAAACCACTTCATAAGAAATGTATTCAAAACTGTAAATTGTGATCTGATTTTGAATATGAAATCTTTATTTTTCTAAAAAAAATTGTTGATCCAACTCAACTCTGTATTATCAGGAAAATCTCTTTAAAGTTTGTGCTCTTATTCTTTAAGATAAAACATTTTCATCTGGTCAAGAATTTGTTTGAAAAGAGATTAAAGTCGACACCCTGAAGGGATACTCCAGCTTCTACTCAGGTTATATAAGTGCTTACATCCTATTTGGCAAGTTGTCCCACAGAACAGTCTCATTTAGACTGTTTGTAGAGTTTATCACTGGATCTGTTCGTTGAAAATGAACAAAGCTGGTGTTCTTTCATAGCCCACGGTGCTATTGTAGGTTGGATGTTCAAAAGAGGCCTTTGATGATGTGTTTTATGATTTGTTGTTCATGAGGACCTGAACTTTAAAGCCTTTATTCAAAGCTAATTTCTTGGCATAAAGTTAGGGATTACTATGAGACCAGATCAAGATCTCTCTGCACTGGAGTGACCAAAACTTGACAGCATCAACATGTTGTGTGCACGACCTGTTTGGTAAGACTATAGAATACACCGGTACATACTTTCCATGGGCAGGACTGGGTTTCCATATTGCAGCTTTCGCGACACTACGGTTGTACCTGAAAGCTTATTGGTCAAGAGCTGGGTGTGTGTCAAGTTTTGAAATTGCTGTGGGTTTGCTCTTACAAATGGCTGCCTTTGTCATCTAGGGGTAAGGTGTTTCTTTGTAGCTTTCTTTGTAAGTCAGTGAAACCTGTACATACTGTCATTTTGATTACAATGCTTTTCAATTGTTAAAAAACAAATAACTTGTTTTTTTCTGAATTTTATGTAAATCTTTGTTTTTTGAAATTATTTTGTTTACACTATAGACAATTGGTTTAGGATAAATAAAATTTGATGTTTATATTTTTCAGTTAATCTGGAAAATGGTACTGAGTGATTTGTTCAATGTAGAAGAATGAAACAATTCTGGTTTATACTGTAATTAATTGGAAACATTTTCCACTTGCTATACTTCAGAAAATAGATATTGTTTTTTAATATCTGTATCTTTAATATCTTTAGCTACAATAAATGTTATGTTAAACTGATTAGTTCTCTTTTGTTTTAGAGCACACACACACACATACAATATGATCTTTTTTCCACACAAGACTCGCTGTTAACAAAAGATGAGTGACCTTTGATTAATAAGCTCACCCTCCTGTTTCAGTAAATTTCTCAGGAAGCTGGCAGACTTCTGTGGAAGAGATCATAGCCAGAGTGTCAACAAATGTGGCCAATAAGACTTGACATGACTACCTCTTAAAGAAACAGTTTGTCATATCACTGCGCAATAGCCAAGAAGTCTCGCAGTAACTTGTATGATGAAAAATAACCTAACATTAAGCTTTTAAATGAATAAAGTCAAGCAACTAGCCCCTCTTTTAGAGGACAGAGAAAATGAAACTGATTTTGTGTTTTGACAGCATTGTTCTTTGTTGCTTAAGCATTACATTGATGGTCTTAAATGACTGTTGAACTCAATGGTGCTAACAGAGCATTAATTTGTCTAAATAAAATATGTTACCTTTGGAGTTGTAATCTCTCTTAGGAACTCTAATGTCAAGCATATACCCAGGTTCATAAAACTACACAAAGTGTAGATTCAAATTCACACAACTTTACCGATCCCAATGAGCAATACAACTACAGCTTCCAGTTCACACATCAAGCTCTGCCATGCATGCTTCAGAAACCAACCGTGAAGAGTGAGAAATTATATTTGTTCATAAAATGGTAAATGATCCTATACAAGTTATAGCGCTTTATCTAGTTCGGAGGATTGCAAGCGCTTCACACTACATTTAGTCACTCACTCACCCATTCACGCACACATTCACACACGGATGATGGCAAGCTACTCTATAGTCACAGCTGCCCCGGTGCACACTGACAGAAGTGAGGCTGCCGAACACAGGCGCCACTGGACCCTCTGACCACCAGTAGGCAGGTAAAGACACAACGAACGGGTAAGGTGTTTCCATCTGCCTCCAGGGCTTCAACGTAAAGAAACACAAGTCTATCAGGCCTAGACCAAATAACATGTTACCACCTGTCCTATGAGAAACCCTTAAAGCTGAGGAGTGGAGATAAACTATGTCATCATTTTAACACGTCAGTACAATAAATACTGCTCCTTTTGATCAACATTTAGGCTGAGATAGTGACAAAAGAGAGACAAGGTTAGGCAATGTTTGGGAGGAAAAAATAACAAACCGTAACTGTCACAGGTTTACTTTAGTCCTGGTTATATAATATAGGAATTAGGAATTTTCTAAGTTGACAAAAAGATACAGAGGTCATAACCTGAGTGCAAGCTAAAGCCCTGGTGACAAAAAAGGATTGAAAATGATGGAAAAACACTTTCTTTCCTGTCAGACTTACCTTTCAGACAAAAAACAGATGACATCAGTTAAAGTGTTTGTCATTATTTAGGAAAATTTCATCACTGTGTCATGACCTATTGACTCGTGTAAACGGTTTAAAAATAATTATCACACCACATGTTTCAGCATTTAAAGTGTTTCTTCGCATAATTCTCTAGTTTCTTACAATATTTCTGTAATTCATCACATAATAGTGAATCTGCTCTTTCAGTTGCCAGCTTATTGTTTCAACTCAAGGTTTTGTAACTCTGATCTGTACTGAATTTAACATGTTACACAAACATCCGCCCACCAATCACACCTCCTTTAAAATTACAGGATTATTTTGTGATCTAAAGATTCAGATTTTTAACTTTTTGTCTATAAAGTGATATTTATTCTGTACATCTGAAGAAAACAAAATACAAACAGTAGAAGAGTGGAAAAAATAAAACAAAAATGTCCTAGTTGCATAAGAATGCACACGCTTAAACAACACCTTGATTAAGGTTTGGAGTTCATTCCTGGATATACAGTATATATGTCTATTTAGACCCATTCAGACAGTGAAGTACATATTATATACCGGTAGATTAATTATAAACAGACCGATTTCTTGAAGTCTTTATTTCTGTTGTTTGATGATTTTCCACTTAAATCTAAGGAAAAGATGTAACTTAAAATTTGAATATTACATCCGACCAGTAGGAAAACATGATCTCAATGAAAACTATGTTTAATACCAACTTATGGGTTGTTATTTTAAAAAGGTACTATAAATGACCCTCATCAGAACACATATTCTGATTTATTTTAGTAATAGTACAAACAAATTAAATATGACCGTATATAAGACATGAAACGACAGGGACATCTCAAAACCAAAAACATTTCTCAAAAAAAAAAATAAAAAGACAAGATGAAAACAACTGGTGAGGGAAGGTGGCAAGAGACTGACAGCAACACTGAAGAAGATCTAGGCTTGATTGTTTGATTGATTATCTTCATCTGTTAACAATCTCCTTTATTCATCATATTTTTTGGACAATGGCTGCAAGACAGAAGACTCTTCTTCTAAAGAAAACATCTGAGTCTGGGAAAAATCTCCTTTGTCAGAGGATTAGTTGGGCCATAGTTTTATTAGATGTGTTTGGCACAAGAACAACACACATCACAGAACTCAAAACCTACAGTGAAATATGGTGGTGGCAGCATCATGCTCTGGGATTGCTTTTCTTCAAGTGTAACGTAGATTTTTGTCAAGGTAAATTAAGTTGTGAACAGTTCCAAATCCCAGTCAGTTCAGACCCAAAACCTTCAGGTAATTAATGAAAAGTTAAAGATTAAGAGATTACATTGAGTCCAAGCATACACCCACATCAACAAAAGAATGACTTCATAGGAGAAAAACATTTAAGCTTTGGAAAAGCCAAGCCAATAAACAAAATCGGACAGGATATCTGTGTAGTCACCTCATTAGGGGTGGTGAAAAGAGACATCACACTACTATACAGAGTAGCAGCGACTCTACTCTGAGGTCCCCTCGAACAACAGACCTTGGATGTTGAGCCCTGCCACCTAACAGATTGAGCTCATTTGTGCTGCTTGGAGCTGGGATCTCATTGTTTCAGTCATGATCCATCTCATGAGAGACAAAGTTGAGAGCTTTGCTGAACAGTTCCACTTCTAACAGCGCCCAGATCTATACGGTGCATATTTTCACTAATTCAGCCTTGTTGTCCTCTTTTGTAGAAACATTGTGTATAAACGTATTCACCAGAAAGAAAAAAGCTTTTATTTTCCCTTTTGTATATATTTGTTTTTTTAATGCCTGTATTGAAAGCAAATTACAACCTAAGTCAAATGATTTATTTGTGTGCACAAATTTGCAGAATAAAGCTGATTCAGAACTAATCTTTTTTTCAGCTGACAGACCAATCTGGATTGCGACACCAAACCACCTTTCCATGTGCTGCTCCATTCTATCTTCAATACATAACAAGACACCAAGTTACTTAAACTTCTCTGCTTGAGGTAGACACCTAGCCTTGCACTGGATGAAGCCATTCATTTATTTTTACATAATCAAAAGTCTTTTGGTGTTTCAGGAAATCCTTAGAGTCAAACATTTAACACTCCTTTATTAGGGAGCAACCAGAAAGCCAGTAATATCACTGAAGTTGTGCGCTAGTGAAAAACCGGTTTGTGTCCCTCTTTATATTTTTAGTCCCAGACTTGGATGCACATACAGTACATTTGAATTCCCACAACAGTCTGCAGTCTAATCTATGGATCAATGTGTCTGAAAATGGTCAGATGCAAATTCATGACTCTTTTGTTTGTGGGACACGTCTCAACACGCAGCTATGCGGTTTGGGTGTGCTGTGGTTTTGAGTATATTCTGGATGTGGAGGAGTCTCATGCCAAGTGATAATTCAACCATTAAAACACACCACCCACGATGACTTTAAATATAACCACATTCTTACCTGGTGATTCATTAGGGTTAAAAGTTTACTAATTAAAGACTCAAACCTGAAACTAAGCAAATGAATGAAGAATAGGCATTTTATTTTTATTTCAGTGCTCACACCTGCATGAGATCTATCCTTTGTTAAACACATTCAGTTTCATAATTTGTGCCGCTCTGTGCTTGTGTTTTTTCTTCAGCTACGATTAATGCTTTCAGTGTTTGCGCTGCGACCTCGGTCGGTCAGCTACACGCTGCCAGAGGAATGCTCTGTTTGTAACAATGCACTATCATCTTGTTCCAGTAAAGTGACCTCAGTCAGAGCTGGAAACATGCAGATCAGACTGTAACACTGCACTTAAATGACAAAAAAGTGATACGTTACCATGTTTTAATTTTGAGACATTTTTTGCATTATTGTTTGTCCCTTTACAGATTTTTTTTCTGATGACAGTGACCCCAGTAATAAATACAAAAATCAGTTTTTATGTTATGATGTCTTTAAAACAAGCCCCTCTAAAAATGTATCTTATTTTTAAGCCATTCTCAGTTGGACTTGTAGAGGTGCTTTGCTGCATAACCCAGGAGTTTTTGAGTTTAAGATTACAACCTAAGGCTCAGACTATCTTCTTCTGAATTTTCCAGTGGAAACCCAATTTTGTGATTCCATTAAAGCATTAAAGCAAGTCATCCAGGTCATGTTTAAATGCTGCATTAGTTTAAAGCTGGATGTAACCATACACACATTTTCCATAACGTTTCAGTTTTTGTCTCCAAAATATTTACCTAAAAGTCTTGAGGATTATCAAGTTGCTTTTTGGAAGATATGAGACAGGTTCAGCAGCGAAACTCTCCTATTGATGCTATTCCTAGGCACTTTCTTATTTTTTAATCACAAACACTGCCCTTAACTGAGGTAATCGAGGCTTCCAGTGCATTAGATGTTGTTGTGGGTCCTTTCATGACTTCCTGGGTGAATTGCAGATGAGTTTTGGGAATAGTTTTAATAGGTTGGTCCCTCTGGGTAAGATTCAATGCTTTATCCCTTTTTGAATAATGGATGGTTTGTCACCCACCTCTTTGAAGGTCCTGTAAAATTCAGTTCCAATTTTGAAAATGCGCCTATTGTTGCAACTACAACACGTTAAACTTGTGTGTGACGTCATTCCCCACAAGCATTGAGCTTCCTGACCCCATTGACACTAAATCATATTCTTCAGCGAAATTTGTTGATCAAAGCTTGTTCGTTTAAAAATCATCAAATCAGATAAAAAGACATCATGTTTGTACTGTTATTTTGTTTACATTGTTATATTTTTAGCACTCCCAGAATCACAGTTTGTTTCCACTGCTTTGTAAGGTGAGGAGACTTTTAGGCTCAGTCAGGCGTTTAAGCTTTCTCACTTAATCATTTATAGGCTATGGAAACTGGGCTGCTCCCTTCGTGGCAGCTTTTAATAAAGGGTTGATCATTTCTATTATATAATAAGAATGGCCACATTGTTAGGTTTCATACTTTTAATTTTCTTCTCTAATGAGGTGAAGTTCCAGGAGGTCAATAGTTCCAGAAGTTGCTGTACCGGTGGCTGGAGCTTCTCTCCAACGACATGTCTGACCCTCCCCTTAGAGACAAATCCAGTTTTTTTTTCTCTCTCCTGTTCCCTATTTGGCTGTTTCGGTCGTTTTGTGGGCGGATCTGTTTGGTTTTGTTGTTCACTCCCACAGTGACACGCAGAGAAAAGTTATTCCAGGGAAGAGCAGACAGGCAGAAACGTGGGTCAGACTGAGAGACACTGAGCAGCTACTGTGGACGGTCCACCGGGAGACACAGTGCAGTTTATTTATTTATTTATCCATCTATTTATTCCTTTGTGTTTGGGGGTTATTTTATTGAACCTGAGAGCAAGATGAACGGAGTGACCAGGAGTCTTTGTACAATTGAAGACATCAGAAACAATGAATATACTGTAAGTTCCTTTAAATATTCATACAGTTTGGATTCAGTGTAGAGAACAGTTTCCAACTATATGTCTATATGTTTTTTACCCTCTGTGGAAACTTTGAATACTTTCCTTTTAGTTTTTCTCCCTTTACTTCTTCAACATGTAATTTTGTTTTTTTCTTGATTGCATGCTGCCTTCATCTCCTCTAAGTGCTGTATTTACTAAAGTCTCTAAAGTAATTAAAGTATTAGCCCCTTTTCAGCTCCTGAACACACACTCATAGAAAGCAGGTCAGAATTAGTCCAGATAACATCTGTGTCTGTGACAGGCGCCTTCTGGTCACATCATGTAAGGGCTTACACCTCCAAGCAGTTGTGACAGACAGAGAAGGCAAATCAGGTTGTGCACTTTGTCCACCACCTGTGCAAAGACAGATTAAAAACCGGTCTTTGTTTGCGACTTCTGCTTTGCTGTATTTACTGTATGTAAAGCACCATGTATTTTAAATTCTGTCCATTGAATTTACTTCAGTCAGGGTTTTAGTTATTATTTATAGCGATTTGCTCTTCGCCTAGGACGTTACTGTGTCAGGGGGCAGAGCAATCCCTCTTCACTAATTTGCCATTTTTGCTTTGTTTCATTTGTGCAAAGAAGCATGTTTAAATCTAGGTAATAAGGATTTTTGCCCAGGGCACCTTTGTGTCAGGGAGCAGTTGATTGTTTTTATAAATTTCCAGCTAAACAGAATTGGGTGCATCCTTGTGTTGAAGAAAACATAGCTGTACACCGTGTAAGCCATAAGATGTATGTTAAAATATATTTTTTAAAGGAATTTAGACAACATTTAAACTTCCCAAATTTAAAATCTATAAAACTTAGACTGATATGACCTGGATTGTTAGATTCCTTATAACATACAATTTATTGATAAAACACCTAAGACGAGCATTTTGGGTAATTTTTTTCTTTTTGTATCAAGACAGCATGAGAATCACCCAGGGCAACATCTTATGAAATAACTGCCGCTGATTGGGGTTATCAGTGTGTGAGATTTTTGGTTTAATCATTGACTTCACCTGAAAAAACACAATATTGGCCAGCACTTCGTTTTACCGGGTTGCAGAGCAACATGATACGTTTACCCTCTATCGTCCCCCTCAGTGCTATCCTGCTGAGCTCCTATCAGGCCACAATTCATAAACCCTCTCAGCTAAGTTGGGCTGGAAGATGTAACCCACTTAAAGATCAAGTTGCACATTTCTGTCCTGTGCTCTAGACTGATAATCTATCACTTTCTGTGGAAATGTGGATCTAACAGAAAGGTCAAAGTGTAAAAAGGGCAGCACCTCTCACATACCTAATAAACTGATAAACTGCACAGAGGAATGTGTACAGCTTCAATAATGTCTCTGTTAATTTAGGCCGCGTTTAATCTATCAGTCATTCTTTAAAAAAAGGCAACTTTGCATTAACATCACACAGAAGACACGTCTGCTCTTATCAAAGTTAAATTCAGCAGGCAAATATTCTCCCACATTCAGTATTTACATATCTGATGTTTGATGTGTTTATTCAAGGTAAGGTAAATGAATGTAGTTTCACCTCCTGACGTGCGAAAAGGGCTACGCTGAACTGAAATGTTGATAAATGGAGACAAGGGACGATTATGGCAACACATTTTAGAAAAACCTGATGTACAGTGGCTGCCGGATTTGTTCAGCAAGTGTTGTGATGTGGCCAGGAGGCAAACAACAACAAGAATAACTGGCATTGACTTTGAAACAAAATGTTCTACAACGTATAAATATTACTGAATGAAATCCTTAGGTTTAAAACTGCTGCTTACAAATGTACTTTTATGGTCCGTTGAGGGACTTTTTAAATAATGACACAATTATCCCTTCAGTTGTGGTAACTTCCCTGTTGAGCACATTCCCCATGTCTTTCCTCATTATTCGTCAGGAGAGGCTGACATCAGTGACTGGGAATGGGCCAGACATGACTTACACACTTATTAAAATATGCCAGAGCACACCTGGTTTATTTAGAAAGTGTGGATTTTAGAAGGGTTGTTATATTTTAAGTATCTGCGTGTCGTGGAGTTTGTCCTCATCCCACAGCTCTCACTCTGTGACTCAGAGCCATGGAAGTACTTTTATGTGTATGGTCAACCCTTTAAGGTGTCACATGACGGCACCGCTGGAACAAACACCCCAGCTTTCTGCGTCACTGCCTTGCTCAACGTCTCCCTATAAAATAACCTTTCATCCAGTGCTTTAGTGTGTGCGTCAGTCAGACAAAAAAATCTTCTTTGTTTACAACATTAACATTGTGACTTTTCAAATCCTAAAGTGACATTATAAATAAGCTAAATGTCAAAAAACCTTGCATTTATTTTCGGGATGCATCGATCAGTTTACCAATCTGGTTTTTGTATAAAAAAAACAAAACAACAACCTGCTAATACTGAATTTAGCTGTCTTTGATCTCTCTTTTAAAATCTATGTTACGAGACGACATCAAAAAAAATTTCAAAATATATTTTGGAGTCTCCAAAAGGTTATAAAATACCGTTGCTTTTAATACAATAGTTTCTTTTTAAAGCAAAGGTGATGTCTCAGAAGACTTGATGTAAAAAAATGCTTTTACTAATATTTCAAAACAAACAACAAATGGTACAAAGCTCACATTTTAAACTAGCTTTAATATTTTATATTAGTGGTTAGCATAGTTAGCTCAGCTAGCACTCCAAACCATGAGTCTTTGGGTGATTTCCTTTAGAATTTAGACCTTTGCCTTAGCTCTGAGATTTCCAAATGACTTCCAATTTTTAAATCTTGCATGTTCCATGGCACCTCAAAAGGATAAAACAGACCACGTTTTCTGGACTCCATTTTGCCTTCCTGTTATCTCTTAAACGTCTTGCTCTCTCTCGCTCTCATACAGTCCAAGGGGAATGCAGACATTTCTCGGCATGATGAAGAAAGTACTGTTTCCTTTTTAAATTGCTTCTTACAACTCTGTGTTTCTTCTGAGTTATTAAATACCTCTCTGAAATACTCTCTGAAATCTAAAGTCTTCTTCCCTCAGTTATTGCAACCACGCCACAGAGGGTAGTTGTTGTTATTTTGACCTGGTTGTGCATTCACTGTTTGGATTTTGGATTTTCTGACTAGCTGATCAAGCTGAAAATTGGCTGATTCCAGTCAACCTTTAGGGCCCTCAAAGACTTGATCTTAGCTTTGAGTGCACCTTGTCAGCTAAAGCTGGGTGTGTTAACCACAGTATTTATTTTACTGAGAAGACTGACATTCCCAGAATAAAGCCTGAGTTATCAGGGCTTGAAAGTTGGTACTGGAGTTTTGTTGACCCACTCTTTAATCAAATATTTCCTGATCTTAGAAATAACTTAGTCGTTAGGTTATCTTTTATTTGGACGAAAAGCCTTTCCTGATGCTCATAACAATGTTGATTTAATGAAGAATGCTCACGGAAGAATAGCAGTCTTTGCATTTTTGCTTTCCTTGTTTGAGTATCATACAGAATCTTTGGTTGAAGGATCAGCGCAGGGATGAATGAAGATGGAATGGTAATTATTTAACCTTCTGCTAATCTGTCGCATCACACCTGTTCTCTCAGAGCTGAGGTTTATATTGCTCTTGGACTAAAGACAAAAGTGACATCTGTTCAACCTGAGTGCCCTTGAAGAAGCAAAAAGATTTAATGCATGATGAGGTGTGCAGACAAAACCTCTTGTTGTATCTTTGTGGTATGCAGGATCTGCACCTGGAGGCACAAATGTTTGTGTATGTAATAAAGATCTTTAGAAGTTTTGTTTACCAGGTACATTAGCAGACGTCTCCCCACCCCTCTGCATGTTAACTCCTGATGATTTACATCCCTCCTCGTGTTTGAGTCCAAAACAAAAGCATCCACATGTCCTTTCGGCGTGTCCTGATCTTTTGTCCTCATTGAGGTACAGCGAGCTGTGTGGACTCTGTGTGTAAGCTCAGGTTCATATTTCTGTCAGTGGCCAGAAGCTAATGCGCTCTGCTTGTGTTTGTGTTAAAGCGGCTGTTTGCAGGTCCCTTCCAACTGCTCTCTTTTGTCTGAGTTCACAGGAAGGCTAGTATTACAGCTGAGGGATGGACAGCATTTTTCCACGGCTGTGGGAATAAAAAGAGAGAGCAGACAGGGAGGCTACCGTGTAAATAGCTCGCCTCAGAATGAGGATTAACAGAGTCCTGTGTGCAAGAAGCTGGAGAAGTTGTACAATGATGCATTCCTTCTTAACAACTCTCCCACTGTTCCCCGTTTCTCAAACCCTTCCTCTGTTCTCCTTGCCTCATCAGTGCACCTCATCAGAGCTTTCAGTGAAGGCTTTTCCTCTCAGTTTGCAATCTGAGAGGATATAATATTGAACAATTGGATCATTATTTTTCTTTTTTAGCTGGATTTTTATTGATTTTGTTGGTTTTTATTGCACTCAATTTATCTAGAGGCTTGTTTTTTGTGTTTCATGCATTTCCTCCTAATTGTCCTATTTAAATCCACCTCTCAGTGCCTTTCCCTATATTGCTGAACAGACAAGCAGCTAATTTAAAGGCTCTCCAAGATACTTATATATAAGTATCTATAAAAAACAAAACAAAAAGGACCACATTAGATCAATGAAGGCCTATCAATGATGTAAAACTACAATCCAGAGAGAAACCAATGCACCGTATGTTCACATTCAGTCAGCTTTTTGACTTTACCTGCCTGATATCTTTCAAAATAAAATTATTATCTACAGGTCTTTAAAAGATAAGCAAATCAGAAAACTGAAACATGTTGAGGAAACTTTTCTGTTCAGTGTGTAGACAATAAATAAGTTTCCATCTGTTTGAATATATAAGCTATTTCCTACTTCTAAGTTTTAATTGATTAATATCCTGAGTATTGCTGCTACTACAATAGTTTGACAACTATGAAAGACATTCTTGATCCTTGATCTAGTCTTCTTTATAGTTTCTTGAAGCTAAAAACAGAACTTTATATAACAACTCCACCTTTGTAAGACCTATTGTTCTTTCAGCTGGTGAAGCATTGTTTTTTAGTCTGTTACAACAATGATAACAGGACAAAGCTTGGCAAGTCAGCTGCTGAAAGCAAGCTGAGGCTCTGAGAAATAAAGTGCTAATCCTAAATAGTTAAACATTACCAGCAGAAGATCCCTCATAGTTTCATTTTGAGTGCACCCAGATGAAGGTTAAAGCAGAACTTTCCTCTCATTTTCCTTTAGCACATGAGTTATGCTGTTAATGAGGCTCTGTGTCTGTGTTTGCATTTCAAAGTTCTGACATTATTTGTTGCACAGTTAAAGTTTTCTTTGATTATGAGTTGAACAAAAGACTACCCAACAAACAGAACATAAAGCATTGGCTAGAGACACTTAACCACGTAACCTCTGTGACCTCTTACTTCACATCTACAGAGCTTACCATTGGCGTTAACGGAGGAACACTTTTAGGGGGGCTTCCCTTGTGCTGGAAAACTCCCACCCAGTAACATCCTGTTCCAGATATTTCCCGCTAGAGGAGTTTCTTTTACATTCCTTGTGTCCAGCATTCTCCTTAAAATGTAAATAAATTCTAAAATTATTTAGTTGAATCAAACATTTTTATTTCATACTATACTAAATGTATAGCACCCTGACGTGAGAAGCAGCTGGTGTCAGGGGTCTAAGGAAGGAGCTCAGTGATATAGGCTGGTTCTCCTCCAGGTGATGTCTTATCAACGAATGATAAAATTATTACATTTGATTCCAAACTCCACAGGCATCTAACAACGCTTGAATCAGGTTAATGTGGGAGATTTTTTTTCTAGCATTTGTCTGCAGATGAAACAGCACAGACAGGCCTACCCCCAAATATAAAGAATTGTAGCTGGGGAATGAGGACCAGTGGTGTTGCATATTTACCAAAGGGTTTAAACAAAGAGCTGAATTAACTGGATCGTCAATGGATTCCAAATAATATTGTATTTCTGTTTTGCCTTCTTTAAATATAAAAAGCTGACTGCTATCCACTTTTTAAGTTCAGTCCAAAAGGCGCAGCAATGCATCTTGAATTGCTGGATTTTTAAAGTTAAGTTGCATAGTATCTGCGTAACAGCTATTTACCATGGGAAGCATGTTAAATGCAAATAAAAAAGAACTAAGAGCTGATGCTTATGGAATATCATACAGGAAGAGGGCAGAGGTGGATATTTTTCCATTATGTAACACTAAAACAGTCTGTGACTTTAAACTAGATGAACACTATATGAGTGCTGAACTCCAAATGCTCTTAAAGAAGTGATCTTCACAGTGTTGTGCTTAGATCCAACTATATTAAAACTGCAGACCTTGGAGTCCACAGAATGCTGTAAATCATTGGTTACTAAAATTTAGTCTAATAAAATGGTTCATGATAGCACAGTTCTGTACTTTAGTTTAAAAAAATAACAAAATCATTGTCAAGTTGGCATTAATTGTAGTTTTCTTCAGCATTTTTGTGAACATTTCTTACTCTGTCTTCATTCTCTCACTTACTTTATTCTGTTGCCAGATTGTTTATGGCTACTGGGAGGATTTGTTGCCATGGAAAGAGTCTGTTTTACTCCACATAACAGTTTTTTTCCCTGAAATCCAGCCTCTGCTTCCAGCTGGCTGTGAGCGTCTGGTGGGTTTTCGCCTAAGTCCCTCTGACGTCCGCAGCGCACAATTTAAATCAAACAATCTGTCTCTGTGCAGGGCTGGAAAAAGTTTCACTTTCTTACTGACGCTCGTTTCCAGTCTTGTACTGGTTGCTGCCCACTTTCTCCCACCCTGTGTATGTATGACTCATTCTCTCCTCCTCCTCTTTTTCCCCACTTCTTCTCCTCCTCAAAAAAAAAAAAACCCTGAAACAGACTTCATCACATAACGGACTCTTTCAAATCATCTCGTTTTTCAGGAGGGCTGTAGACGACTGCGGCTCACGCTTCACGACCAGAAAGAGGCGAACCGGAGCGCGGAGCAGCACAGAGATAAGGTAAGAAATGTCCTGCAGATGAGAAACACTTTGGATAAAGGATAAAAAGCAGAACCCACCCAGGAGGATAAAACCATGGGGCCTGAGTAGTAAGCAGATATGCTACGGATAAACTGGCCATGATTGGTACTTGTTGTGGTTTAAGACAGAAGCACTGATGGACATAAAGCCAAACTGGATCACAAGATTGGACTATAAAAAAGCCCATTTCTACATTTTACATTTTAATGTCTTTCCTATTGGATTTAAGGTCTAAATCACTGACTTCAAGTACGCTTCACTACAATATTATCTTTTAGTTAAACGGTATTATTTTTTTTAGAGGTGATGTAGACTTTTTGGCTAACTTACAATCCTTCAGATTTCCTAGTTTGGATGTGTATATGTATACAAGATAATTTAAATGGTCTGAACTTTTATGGTACATTTTTGTATTTTAGTTCCAATCGGTCAGACTTTCTTATAATCTTTTAAAGTGAATGTTGAGACGCTTTGCTGTTTATTGGTTCTAAAGTTTGATTGAGAAAGATCATCCTGGGACGATGCTGATTTTTTAAAGATGTTATGTTTTTATATTTACATAGCTTTTACCCTCTTTTACCCTCCTATTTTGGAATGTCAAAGTAGACTCATATTACTGAAAAAAAGCTGACTCAGACTTATTCTGGGATTTGATCGAAATACATTTGACACTTTTGCATACCTACACTTGTGTAAGATTTGTTTTCACATCCAAGCCAGAATTTCCACATACACATGAATGAACGTTCAGGGAGATTAGACAGGAAGTCTAAATTTTGAACCTGACACCTTACGTGAAGCTCCCATTGACCCTGAAGAATTAGCTCAGAGCGGGTGTGATGCATCATGCAGCATTCTTGGACACCAAGTGTAAGTAATAGTCATAATCATGTCACAGCAGCCATCAGGTTTTCATAAGAGTACTTTACATGCAGTCTGCATGTCTTGTGATAAGTTTTGTTCTACTAGAACTGAGGGGATGTCCACAGCAGGGAGGTTGCATAACATTCCTTCTCTCTTTAGCTCTCTCTGTGCTCATGCTCTGTTGTCCACCCATTCTCAGGACACCAGCAGATGTTTATGGGCTGGTCTCGATAGAGATTTCTACCAAATGTCTCTGCCCTCATTATGGTGCAGGCGCACCATAACGACACAGTGATAGTTTGCTCATGACGGGACTAAATGTTCCTCTGTCTTCTACCAGTTAACAGTTTAATTGCATCACTGGTGCCGACATTCCAGACCAATGTTTCACAACGATTATTTAACATCCAGGCTGCTCCTCCAAATCCTGTGTTGCAATGTTGATCACAAACAACTCCTTCTCTTGATTAGGCTTGGATTTTACAGATGTGGAAAATGTTCACGCTTTTAACCTCCTCTTGCTTACTGATCTGCAGCCAATTGGACGAGCTTTCGCTCTGGTGCAGCCGGCCAGCGAGAAGACAGCTTCGCACCCCGACCCGGTGAAGCCGAATAAGGAGCAGGTGGAGATCATCAAGGTGCGTGTAGCAGATATGGACGTTTGGTGCGTGTTAAGGTGTTTAAATTGGCTTTGGTGTCTGATATCGATATGCCTCTTTGTGTTAGGTTTATCTGGAGGCCCGAAGACAAGAACAGCAGAAGCAACAAGAGAACCTGAAGATGCTGTCAGATGAAGTTTCACAGATACAGGAGGTCAGTAACGGAGCTATAATATTGTTCCTGACAAGCTCATTTATAACCTAATACAATGACACTGCTGTCAGTCAGCATGTTTCTTGGATTACATTTGCATATTTGGATCATGGAAATAATCCTTCTGGCTCACATGCTGCTCTCTTCCTCATTGTTTTGTCTCGGTTTAATAATTTCCTTCCCAGATAAATTGGAGACTAAAATATGCATGTTTAAAAATAAAAGATAAAAATCCAAAAGCAAATTAGTGATGCAACTAAATATGCCTATTGTGGTTGTGTGAGACATTTGCTTGAGTATCTTTAGTTGCGCTTTCTATCTGAACTGCAGCAAATTTCAAGGGAAAAGATCATGGGTTTACTCCACTACATTCAAAAAGTATTTCTATACTGTGTCTAATTAGATCCAGTTTGATTTGAACTGTATCTGTGTGTTAAGTGCCATGAAATGACATTCTTTAGCCTCGTTATTTATGTTAGAAATAGAGGCGACATTGCATCGCATCTGCCAAAAACAGACAAAATAAGTTAGTTTCCTTCATTTCTTTAATAGTACTATAGCAGGATCCAGGTCCCAACAATAATAAAGTTATATTGCGCTCATTTCAGAGGCTTTAATTACAGCTGCAAACAAAAGGTCACCGGACATAAAATGTCATACAATTTCCAAATAGGTCAGAGATTAAATCTCTGAAAATGTCATTATTTCCAAAACACAAATGTCCTCTTTTCCTTTCCTGCTTAGGTTATGCTCTCCCACAGCCCGAACAGACAATAGTAATGTCTCAACGTGTCATAATGAGACTATTAAAAGGTTTCTTATATCTTTGTGCTGATAATCATGAATCTGCATCATTTTAAATGCAACATACTGAGTTTGTTTTAATTTGATCAAATGTCTGATTAACATTCCCAACACTCACAATGTATCTGTGTTTGTTGCAGGTGAGGTACTGTCTGAAGAACCTAAGGGAGCAGATGGCGGCCAAAACCAAGGTAGCCAAGTTTTGTTGTGCACTGGCCTTTATTTTCTACCTCTCATCCTGTGCTTCATGGCATTTCCTTTCACCTCTATTATCATTTCTGCAGTGGTTCATTCTTTCCCTACTGACTTCCTCCTTTTCTTTTTCCAGCCGCACACAAATGGGTGGAAGGTCGGCATCCCATTCAGAAAGAACGGATTGTCTGCTCCCAAAACCGGATCCAAAACCGATGGGCAGGTGAACAGACAAACACGTGAACCAGCTCTATTTCAGCTGCTGCTGATGATCCTTTTCATTCGTGTGAGGCTTTTAGGGCACATATTGAATCTCATGTTTGTAGCTTCAGTTCACAGAACATTGTGTAAAGTAATCTGCTTCCAGAGGCACAAACAGAGAGCTTATATGGAAAAAAGAACAGAAAGAAATTATGTGAAAGTGTAAACGTTCCCCATATTCCCCCAGGGTGTGTGAAAAATACAGTTAAAGCACGCTCTGTTCCTCCTCTTGCATGTGTTCTTGTTTTCGGGCGCTCATTCCACAGATGCTTCAAACTAAAATAGTTTTCCTGTTTTCTCTTTATGGCACACATTTTTTCACCTCCACAACCGTCTGCGTGCCATCAGTGTTTTGTACACACACAACAAAGCGCTCTGTGTTTACATCCCAGTTATAGTAGTAACAGTGAGTCGCACCACATTACCATTGTCTGCATTACAAGCTGCAAAACAAAAGGAAAGCTCTTGCAACCTAAATGTTCTAGTGACGCACGCATACACACCCGCTTTCTTTATGACAGGCAACCCCTCAGAGGCTGGGCAAAATGAAAACAGTTTTATTAAGTCATCATAAAAGTATTTGTCCAACTGTAATGTTGCAAAGCTAACTGGTCGATGATTATCTAGGATGCAGATGAAGAAGCAGAAAGGGAGAAACTGAGAGAGGTCAGCAAGCGTTTGTATGCACAGCTGCAGGAGGCAGAAAAGAAGCACCAGGAGGAGAAAGAGAAACTGCAGGTATATATATGTGCAGAGATTATTACCCCTTATTTTGCATCTCATCATCTAAACAAGCTTGACTCTCTGTCTTATTTAGGCTGAAGACAACCGGCTTAGAGAGTGTTTGAGCGACAAGGAGGAGCAGCTTAGAGTTGCAGAAGAAGCCAGCGAGAAGAAAGATATGCGCATCGATGAGCTTCAGAGACTGCTGGGAGGGATGGAGCAGGAGAGCGCCACCTTGAGGGAGAGCATCCGCAGCCGCGAAAACGAACTGCGCGAGCTGCGGAAGATCAGAGAGGAAGGCCACCAGGGGCAGCAGAGGTCGGTTTATAAAGTCACACAGCACAACATACACAGTGCATCACTAAAGTACTCCTACTCCGCTCAATATATTGTCACATTTTCTCACGTTTAAACTTCAAACTTTAATGTATTTCAATGGGATTGTATCTAGTAGAAGAAGAAAGTAGTGCATAATTGTACAGTGAAAGAAAAAGGATTAATTTTTAAAAAACATTTCAAATTTCATTTCAATTCAAATTCAAAAATACTTTATTGATCCCAGAGGGAAGGAGTTGTTGTAGATGATGATGGCTGTGGGCAGGAAGGATTTCCTGTAGCGGTCTGTATTGCAGCGAAACTGAAGAAGCCTCCGACTGAAGACAGTCTGTTGTTGTATGACTGTCTCATGAAGAGGATGCTCAGGGTTGTCCATAATTTTTTTGATTTTATGAAGAATCCTTCTTTTCATCATCATCTCCAGATGTTCCACAGTTGTCCCAAGAACAGAACCAGCCTTCTTTATCAGGTTGTTTAGCCTTTTTAAGTCCCTGGCTCTGATGCTGCTACCCCAACAGATGATGGCTGAAGAGATTACACTCTCAACAACTGACTTGTAGAAGCTCTGCAGCATCTTACTGCAAACTTTGAAGGACCTAAGCTTCCTCAAGAAGAACAGTCTGCTCTGTCCCTTCTTGTAGACGGCTTCACTGTTCAGTCTCCAGTCCAGTCTGTTGTCAAGGTGAACTCCGAGGTATTTATACACCTCAACCAACTCCACTTCTTCTCCCATGATGGAAACAGTTTTTGACTTATCCCTGTTTCTTCGGAAATCTACAATTATCTCCTTTGTTTTGTTCACATTCAAGGTAAGACGATTGTTTCCACACCATGTCACAAAGCGGTCCACCAGCTCTCTGTATTCAGCTTCTCGTCCATCTCTGATACACCCGACAATTGCAGAGTCATCTGAGTATTTCTGCAGATGACAGGTCTCTAAATTGTACTGGAAGTCTGAGGTGTACAGAGTGAAAAGGAATGGTGAGAGTACGGTCCCCTGTGGTGCTCCTGTGCTGCTGACCACCTGGTTTGACACACAATTCTTCAGTCTCACAAATTGTGGTCTGTTTGTCAGGTAGTCATTGATCCAGGCGATTGTTGAGGGCTCCACCTGTTTCTTCAGGAGTTTCTGACAAAGCAAATTAGGCTGAATTGTATTAAATGCACTGGAGAAATCAAAGAACATGATCCTCACAGTGCTGCCTGCTTTGTCCAGATGACAGTGGGTTGGTTGAAGTAGGTGGATGATGGGATCTTCAACTCCAACTCCACAGCGATAAGCAAACTGCAGTGGGTCCTGATACGTTCTTGTTTGCTTACTCAGGGGTGCCAACAGGAGTCTCTCCAGGACCGTCATGATGTGGGATGTCAGGGCAACAGGTCTATAGTCATTGATGACTGATGGGTGAGTTCTTTTGGGTACTGGAACAAGGAAGGATGTCGTCCACAACACTGGAACCTTCTCCTGAGTTAGGCTAAGGTTGAAGATGTGCTGCAGAATGGGATGTCTGTTTGGCTGGGAACAGGAGAGGGGGATGCTGAGCTAGTTCCTGAACTGAACCTGTTGAAGAATGTGTTCAGTTCATTGGCTCTGTCCAGACTTCCATCTATCCAATCCTTCCTGTCTTTAAAACCTGTGATCTTTCTCATTCCTGACCAGACATCTCGGATATTGTTCCTCTGTAGTTTGTTCTCCAGCTTCTTCCTGTATGCCTCCTTGCTGTCTCTGATCTTGACCTTAAGTTGCTTCTGTATACTTCTCAGTAATTCCCTGTCTCCCTCCCTGAAGGCTCTTTTTTTCTTGTTTAGCAGTTCCTTCAGGTCACTGGTGATCCAGGGTTTGTTATTATGGAAGCATCACACTGTTCTGGTGGGGATGATGTTGTCCACACAGAAGTTTATATAGTCCGTCACACACTCAGTCATGGCATTGATGTCCTCTCCATGTGCTTGGCAAAGAGTCATCCAGTCTGTGGTTGCAAAACAACCCTGCAGGGCTTCTTCAGCTTCCTGTGATAATTTTCTCACAGTTCGTTTTGTCACAGGTTGCCTCTGAACAAATGGTTTATATTCTGAACAGAGAAAAACAAGATTGTGATCTGATTTTCCCAGAGGTGGTCTTGGTTTGGACGTGTATGAATCCTTTACATTTGCATAAAACAAATCCAAGGTCCTGTTTTCTCTTCTAGAGCAGCTGACAAATTGTTGAAATGTTGGAAGTGTAGTAGAGAGCGAGGCATGATTAAAATCACCAGATATTGCCACAAATGCATTGGGGTGCTGTGTCTGTAGCTTAGCAACAACGGAACTGATGACATCACATGCAGTGTCGGCAACGGCTGAAGGTGGAATGTAAATAACTGCCAAAATTACACTGGTGAACTCTCTTGGTAAATAATATGGACGAAAACTCACTGCCAAGAGTTCGACATCTGGGCTGCAGAGACGACACTTCACAGTAACATGTCCTGGATGACACCATCTGTTGTTGACAAGCACTGCTACTCCACCTCCTTTTCTTTTTCTGCTCGTCTTCAGATCTCTGTCTGCTCGTACAGTCAGGAAGCCTGGCAGACAGACGTTGGAGTCGGGGATATGATCCAGCAGCCACGTCTCAATAAAACACATAACACTGCATTCACGGTACTCTGGCTGAGTCCTTGTAAGGGCTTGGAGTTCATCCATCTTGTTAGCCAGTGATCTTACGTTGCCCATTATGATCGATGGAAGAGATGGCTTGAACTTCCTCTTTCTCTGTCTCCTTTTCGCTCCTGCTCTGCATCCACGTCTCCTCCTTATCAACTCATCAGGGATTTGTGGTTTCAGTTGAGGTATTATTTCAGCTTTTGCGATGTTAATCAGCTGCTCCCGGCTGTAAACCACATTGTTGCCATGGTTACGCATCATAACAAATTGTCAAAAAGGGAAAAATTTACAGCAAAAATCCTTCCAGCTTCACAGCACCAAAAACTAGAAAGTATACAGGTCAAAAAAATGCAATCTTCTTTAAGAAAAAAGAGGAACCAATGTACAAAAAAACAAAAATTAATATGTAGCCAACAGAGCCACTCCAACATGGAGCCACCCAGAGCAGCGCAATTCTAGAATTTTCACAAATTAAAATCTGAAAACTGTCTTTTTTTACAGTAATTCTCTCAAAACCTCTAGTGGCAACAATTGACTTCAGAAGTCAAAGTTGTCTTGCTGGAAGATGAACCTCTGCCCCAGTCTCAAGTCTTTAACAGCCTTAAACAGGTTACTGGATTCCCCTGTATTTATCTCCGGCCATCTTCCCATTACCTCTGAACAGTCTCTATATCTTTGTCTTTTTTCACCACTCAGTGTCAGTGTTTTGGCTGTACACCATAAAGTTTAGTGTTCCGGTCTCATCTGACATGAGAACCTACTTCTACATATTAACTTTGTCTCCTATGTGTTTGTAGCAAAGCTGCAAACTGGACATCTTATAGTTTTGTTTCAATAATAGGTTTCTCCCTGCCTCTGAAGGCCAGATTTCATATAGTTCTCCCTCCTGAGCTGTGGGTCTCTGCAGCTGCTCCAAAGTCACAATGAGCCTCTCTTTTGCAAAAAACAAATCACATATCATTTTCTGTACCTTTGTTATCTTCTCCTTAAGTTCGTAGTTATAAAAAAATAAAAACGGAAAAAGTTCAAGGGGTGTGAATACTTTTGCAGGCTAGTGTTTCTGTTCTTTATTATTCCCTGAGAAGTAAAGTGTGCTGTAACAGTCTGTGTGTATTTTTAGGGCTGAGCAGTTGGAGAAGGAGGTGGCTATTCTCAAAGAAAAGATCCACCATCTGGATGACATGCTGAAAAGCCAACAGAGGAAAGTCAGACACATGATCGAGCAGGTGAGAAGCACATACGGTAGACTCTGTAAGGCAAACACATCGTCTCCATGCTCATATTTGTGCAGGGTTTGCTCACTGTTTGGTCCTTCTGTTTGCTTGCCTATAGCTTCAAAACTCTCGCATGGTGATCCAGGAGCGGGACCGTGTGATCCAAGAGCTGGAGGAGAAAGTGGCATACTTGGAGGCTGAGGTGAGAGAAAAACATCTCTGGAATGCCAAAGGCAATTTAAAGAGAAGAGGGTTGTTTTTGGAAAAAGAAAGAAGATGCACTGCTTCGTAACACTGTGCCTACCCTCTAAAATCTTTTGTTTGTTCAGAATCGGGAAATGCGTGACCAGATGGACTACTTCCTGGGAGGACAAAGGTCAAACTCCTATCTGTCAACAGAGCGCAACCCACAGATTGTGTACAGGTAACCTATTTTGTCCTCTATTTCTTGTGCAAAAGCAGCTATCTCCATAATTTATGGGACCTCTGCTAAAGACGTGACTAATCTGACAAAAACCTTTAAGAAAATTCATCTTGTACTAAAGTAACATAATCTGACACTAAATATTGGGGGAATATCCATCTTTTACTTCAGTTAGTTGGGAAAATAAATTCTACCCTCAGAAATACTTTTTTTATACCAAATCACCTAAGACACAATTCAGTTAAACTTCAATCAAAATCAAAAACACTTTGCCTTTTGACAAAGAAAAAAACTAGTAATTTTGTTGTAAATGCATACAAAAATTCATAACAAATCCTGTAAAATATTGATAAACTGAAATGTTTCTAATTAATACTTAATTTTCTATGGGGATTGTAGTATATATAAACCTCTGGTTACTAGTCCATGACTTCCTGATTATCTAAGGTACAAATTTAATGTGACAAAAAAAACTTTTAAATAGCCACTTTTTGAATTAGCAAAGACAAGAGAACTGTCATTCAAATACTGCAGATGTGTGTCGATCTTTATAAGCACTTTGAGAAAAGAGCCACTCACTCGACCTTAGTCGCCACTGCTGTATGTTCTTGTTCTAAAACTCACCAGAAACACTGAATGAAACGATGAAATAACAATTTTGCTCCTTTGCCTCTAGGCATGGATAATCAAGAACAAAAAAATTCCTATATATATATATGTGTGTGTGTAAACCTTTGACTCCTGCTGTATGCGGTGTAAAGGTGATTAATTTAACTTGCTCTTGTTGTTGTAGCAAACCACTGAAGCCATCCACCTCCTCTAACAAACCACTCCCCTTCATCAAAGTCATTGAGATCAAGTCATGAAAGAGAACCTGAAACCCAGAACCAGTGGACTTTTTCCAGACTGACCTCAGACAGCAGCTCTGCCTGTCACCAATTCAAGAATGTTTGGAGCATCAGAGCTGAGCCTTCCCCAATTGCAACTCTAACAACTCCACTAAAGCCGCATCTGTGCTAAACACTCTTTGAAGGAAACAGTGGAGTGACTAGCAGCACCCGCTGTGTATTTGCCTCATGACTGTGTGTAAGTTAGCTTTAATGTAGATACATTAGTAATTCACATGTGCAATTTGTATTTCTCCTTCTTCTGCTGTTTCATTTGTTATCATACATTAGAACTTTGAGTTTATGGCGTTGACTTGGAGGTTTTTTTTCCATGTTAATAAATACGTAATGCGGCTCAAATGAACTGATGTAGCATCAATGTGCTGTTGCTTACTACACTGTCCTGACAGATAATGTAAACAGCATTGACATTAGCTCAACTGTCCTTGTACAAGTTTTTCATCTTTCAGTCTGTTCACTTTTATGTGTCAATATATGATCCTTTCATATGTACACAGACAGATATGAGGAAAAATGTATGTTAAACTATAATTGGAGTCTTTCCCATTTTAAAAATATTTTTTTATAATTTTTTTTGGTCCCCTAAAACAGAAGGGCACTTTATGAAACTGTGAAGACACAGAAGGAAAATTGAAGATGTCTTAATTTGCATCTTTCCTCAAAATATATTGTGCATTTCACTTCCATGTCATTGTCTGAATCCCAGCCTTGTTCTTGTACATATTTCAATGGATGTAATTAGATGTTTAAATTTCAAACAACTTTCTGCTTTTTATTTATTTATGCTAAAATAAAACCTGACTGTTTGATAGAAGAGCTTTTGTATGACGTTAGAGTCCTGATCTGTTATCACTGAGATTTTGAGAATAAACAGAAATACATACGTGCGTGCAACAACTCCTGAAGTCATAATGGTTGGATTTTGGTGAAAACTAAAGAAAATTCATTCTGACGTCTTACAGATTATATTTAAACTTGTGTCAGAAATCATGACTGGTGGTGATGCTCCTATTTCACTCTAATTAAACTGGTGGATTACAATGATAAGCGCGCTCTCTGCTGGACATCTCTCAAACTACAAATTAATTTAATGGCAATTAAACCTGATACCTGCACACATAAGATGACTTACTGATGTTTTAGGAAATCCTATTTGACGAATATTATATTTTATACTGACCTAAAACACAATAGTTTATACTTTATTGGCCAGGTTGATCAAATGAAATCATAAAACTGAGACAACACTTCACCAGAAACTTTTTAGGTTAGGATTCCTGACAGGTCGCACAAAAAAAAAAAAAAAAAAAAACTTGATTTCCCGAATGGCAAAATTATACTGGATGATAAAATAATTCAAATGTGAACTACAAAAAGAAAAAAATGAAGAGGGGTGTATATTTAAGCGCATGTTACCTGTATCTAAAACACATTTTCTTCACTACAAACTGGTAGTAAGATTTGGCTGAGAGCAAATTAAGCTGGATCCATGTCTTAGACCTAGTTTCCTCATTAATTTTTTTATAACATGAAATATATAAACAATTTGTTATACTAAAATATTTGAAAATTACATATAATCAGAGGTGGGTAGTAACTAATTACGTTTACTCAGTTACATTTACTTGAGTAACTTTTTTGGTGGGAAAATTGACTTTTAGGAGTAGTTTTACTGCATTTTTACTTTTACTTAGAGAAAAGAAAGAAAGTATGAATACCTTTAAAATGACAAAAATCTAATATAATTATAGAAACATGTATTCACTTCTTTATTTAACAAGTTAATATATTCTTAAAAATATGAGAGAGGTCTGTAATTTTCACCATAGGTACACTGTGAGAGAATGTAAAAAGAATTCCAAGAAATCACATTGTAAGATTTTTAAAGAATTTATTTGTATATTGGTGCCGAAAATAAATATTTAGCACCTATAAGCAAGCAAGAATTCTGGCCCTCACAGACCTATTACTACTTCTTTAAGAAGCTCTTCTATCCTCCACTCGTTACCTGTATTAAGACACCTGTTTAAACACGTTATCTGTATAAATGACACCTGTCCACAGCATGGGGGTGGAAATATTATGCTTTGGGGCTGCTTTTCTGCAAAAGGGACAGGGCGATTGACCCGTATGAAGGAAAGGATGAATGGGGGCATGTATCGTGAGATTTTGAGCAAAAACCTCCTTCCATGAGTGAGTTCACTGAAGATGAAACATAGCTGGATCTTCCAGCATGACAATGATCCCAAACGCATCGCTCGGGCAAAAGAGAAGTGGCTACATAAAAAGCATTTCAAGGTTCTGGAGCAGCCTAGCCAGTCTCCAGACCCCAACCAATAGAGAATCTGTGGAGGGAGTTGAAAGTCCGTGTTGCCCAGCAACAGCCCCAAAACATCACAGCTCTAGAAAAGATCTGCATGGAAGAATGGGCCAAAATAGCAGCAACAGTGTGCAAGTCTGGTGAAGAACTACAGGAAACATTTGACCTCCGTCATTGCCAACCAAGGTTGCATTATAAAGTATTGAGGTGAACTTTTCTTTTTGACCGAATACTTATTTTCTGCACCCTTATACAAATAAATTCTTTTTTTACTTCACTGTTGCTAGCAAAAAACCCCACAATGAATGAGAATAATAATAATAATAATAATAATAATAATAATAATAATAACAATAATAATAAAGGAAGATGACTAGAGGTGGACATTTCAGTTCAAGATTTACTGTGTATTATGCTGAGCATATTGTGCAACATTTTAAATCAAACTGACAGTATGACGTTTTTTTGAATGGTAACTTATATCATAAAAACCAGAAAAAATGAAAAACAATCAGCGGTTTGATGCTTTTAACACCAAATAAAACTGATGCATCTCAGTTATCAGCAGGCTAGTTAGTAAGACTTAAACAGTCTTCCCCTGAGGTTATACCGCAACACAACACACATTAACGCCCTAAAATACTGTTCAGTAAAGATAATTGATCAAAAAAGAGGCACCTATTCAATATAGTTCCTGAAGACAAGTATGGCTTCTGTAAAATGGGGCTTAAAGCAAGTAAAAACCCATGGCTCAAAAGAAGAACAGGGAAACATGCATAAACGTAAACATTAACGACATAAACAGTGTTTTTTTTCATCATAGAGCAATGCACAAAAAATAGTTTACTTTATGAGAAATAACTGTTATTTCATACACATGGGCGGTTAACCTGAACACATCTGCATAGGTGCTTACATTGTGCAAAAAATGCTGATTGTCCTACGCTGTTGCATAAGCACTAAAGGTTTATTTCCTTTGGTCAAATCAACCCTGCCTACTGTTAGTTTTTTTATGTCAATATATCACTTATGGTATAAATGCAATAATACAGGTTAGAAATGCACTATACCTGGGCAACGAGCAGTGTATCAGTAGTCTAATAGTATGCAGTGTTCTGCAGTACATTTTAATATAGGAAGGCGGTGTGTTTTTTTGTTTATTCTGATACTGTCCAGGTGACAGTAACCGAGGCACTGGGATTACAGGCAGTAGTGTTTGTTTTTGACCTTTTCCTTTGGACAGACCCAGAATTATTTCAGAGCGTGCTGTCCAGTGTGTTGTAGTTGTCTTTGAAGTTTTTCAGCTCCAGAAAGTGTCTGGACCTCTTGCTACGCTGCTGTGCAGCCGATGTGAGGTAGGTGGTCTGGGTGGGGGAGGAGGAGGAGGAGGAAGGGCTGGTGGGCTCAGTGGTGCCGGTCAGGTCTTTGGCTGCAGACTGGTGGTGTTGGCTCAGCGTGCTGCTGTGAGACTTCACGCTGAAACAACAGAACAGAGAAGGTGATTGTGTACTGCGTAATCGACATTCCATGTTCGGATTAGTACAAAATACAAATCTGGACCAGAGCAGTATGGGGAGGGGTAGTTTTTTCTTACATAGAGGCCAGCTCAGTTAGAGATTCCTGGTACTTGATAAACTCTGCTTCTCCAAAAGCCTGAAGACACAGACAGGTAGAACATCAGAGAAAACTGAATTCAAAATATACTCCTTAGCTCACTTCAGACAGAAAGTCACAACTTTAGAGTATTTTAACATGTGAGATTATGTTACTGTAACAGAAAATTAATCTATTTTAAGGCTTTTAAAAAATATTTAATAGGGTTGCCACAAACTGCAGACGGTGCTGTCCTACTATCCAAAAAGAATCCTCATTGTGATAGCAGCATTTTGGCCATTCGCTTTACTGCTGACACAAATCCAAACAGATTGAAAAAAAGTATTCAGGGCACCCTTGAGGAAGTTAAAATGGTTCACACATTTTAAAAAGACCACTAGAGACATACTGTAGAGAAAGAAAAGGTTTGGCTTCAGCAGAACCATGAGAAAACTCTGGTCAGCCAAGTATGAGAAATGCAACCAGAGGTGGGTGGTAACTACTTATATTTACTTGATTAACTTTTTGATATATATTTACTTTATGAGTAGCTTTACTACACCGTAAGTTTAAATTTTACTTGAGTAATATTATTAACAAGTTTTGCTACACCTATTTGAGTAAAATTTCTGTATACTCTACCCACTCTGAGTAACTTTACTGAATGAATGAATGAATGAATGCCTTTTGTGCCATTTGGAGATAAAGAAGATATAGTAAACACTATTCGCAAAGCGAGTGTTATAAAATTTCATGTTTTATGCTAATGTAATATTTAGCCAGCTGGACAGAGTCTCAGGGCAGCAGATGCTCACATTAGACACTAATGATTTTGGCCAAAACGCTAAAGGTCACAGGGTGATGGAAGTATATGGTCATCACAGTATTTACCATTTATATAGTCATGGCAAGATTTTTTTAATTAATGGAGCTCTATTACCTATTCTAGGTATTAGTTTAATACGTTTTAAAATGGAAAAAGAAATAGGGAAAAGTGCTTCTTATGCCAAAATTGGTTATTTCATAATTATATTATTTTTTTGTATTATGTTTTTCATTTTAGTCTTTAAAATGCTAGAATTTGTACATAACTCTACATTTTTGTCTGTCTGATGTTTTTAAACATCTAATCATTTACTAAGTACTTAAGTTGTGGCGACTGCTTGCCTACCGATCTACATATCAGTGTATGAATGTGCGTGTTTGTGAGAGCAAATGGGTGAATGTGGCTCCAATATAAAGTGCTTTGAGTGGTCAGCACGACTAGAAATGCACTATATAAGGTCAGTCCATTTACAATTTAAGTAGCATTTTTACTAAATGTGTTTTTCCTCTTATTTTAGTAATTTCTTTGATGGCTACCTTTTTACCTTTACTAGAGAAAAAACACGTTGAACTAGTTCTACTCTTACACGAGTACAACTTCTGGGTACTCTACACACCTCTGCATACAACCATTACCATTCAGCCTGATAAGAATTGAATGATTATATCAGGGAGAATTCAAGGCATTTCTTCAGGAAAGTTGTCCCAAGCTTATGAAAACATTTTAAAAAAGATGAGAAAACTACATTTAAGTATTTTTTTTATAAATCCTAAGAAACATTTATTGTTTCCTTTGGTATTGTAGAGAGTTCTGTGTTTAGTGGCAATGAAATCATAGGTTTAACAGTTTAATTTGGTAAATATCTTTTAAAACAAATTCATTAATTCATAGTGATATCCAACAGTACTCCATCATATTATTGATGGTAATATGATACCCTGCTGACCTCAGCCCCATGGCGTGCTCTGTTGTAGCCATCTAACACAGCGTCTATCAGAGACCTCTGCTTGTCTCTAAAGACGCAGTTGGAATTTCGCAGCTGCAGCAGCCAGGTCCGAAATCTTTTTCCAGTAACAGCAGTGGGTGCGCCACCAAGTTCACGGAAAGGGAAATCTAAAGGAAGCAAAGGAAAGCTGTTGATGTAGGAGACAGGATTATTTCTCATGCAGTTACAGAGAAAAAAAAACAAGACAGGGAATATTACCAGTGTCCCGGACAGCGTCTAGTGCTTTCATCCTGTAAAGACAGTCATCAGAACCTACAATAAACACAGACAAAAAAAATCTCTTTATCAGTGGGACTATTCCTGATGGTTTTAATACTGATGTACAGGCTTTGTATGCTCTGACCAGACTGTCCACTCTGCGTCAGTCGGACATCAGCTGGAGACAAAAGACGTGGCTCAAAGTGGATTTTCTGGACCTGGCACAGTTTGGCTTCGATTACTTGTTTTAGCTCCTGCAAAACCAAAACAATCCAATAAACTGATGAATGACTAAAATACTTTGGAAAATCAAACTTGTGATGCATGTGTTTCACCTTAGGAGCATTGTGGCCAATGGGAGCATGTGGTCCTCTCCGAGACTTCATGGCAAGGCGCATAATTTGTCTTTTTACAAAGATGAACAGCAAAACAAACACCTAAACACAAGTTAGAGAGATGAAATAGTCATTTTAAACACTTCTTGTGCATGTATGGATATACAATGATTAGCCAGAACATTATAACCATCTCCAAGACATGCAGGTCCACCTTGTTGATGCTTTACTGGGGTTTGGCCTGCTGGGACACAGAAACTCTGAGGTTTCTTTTTCAGGATGTAAGCAGCAGATCCTTTCAGTCTGTTTAAGGTAATGGAAATTTCCCACCAGAATACTGTATCATAACAAGAATGTCTGCTTTATTAAAAACAACTGCCTTTGTACAAAAAAGTGAAAGACTGGGAAAACCAAAAAACAAATTTTAAGCTATTCCGGTTTCATTTTTCTGCTTTCTTTTTAATACAGAATTTTTGAGCCATTTATTTGATTTAAGTAAATTTTTCCATTTTGTAATCAACTAAAATTGAGCATGTATTTCAGCAATAGATATTCAGTAAGTCATGCACTTGACATGCAAGTGAAGCAAAATTGGTAGTAAGCAGTTACCAGTAAAATTAACCACAGTTTATAAATGTTTCAGATTAAACATTGCTATAATGTTGTGTTATGCTGCTCCTATGAGAAACAAGAGTTTTCCCTTGCTGCATTCGAGCATAGAGTAACAAAGCACAGCCACTTCCCTTCCTGTTGCTGGGCACTGCCAGTCAAAAAGTAAAACCTGACAGATTAGAAATATTTTTTGCAGTAAAAAAAAAAACATTACAGGGACAGTAATGTCATGCAAACTAAATGAGATTCACTGGTCATCAGAGAGGTAAACACCATGTTTGTTAAGCAGCTGACTGAGAGCTCTACCTGAGCAGATAGCTCATATAATTTAATATCAGCTTGTTATAACCTTGTATTACTCCATGCAGTAACTACTTAAAAGCTATGTTTTCTACTCATATAAAAAAATATATATATATATAAATAAATGGTAAATGTGATATTATTAGAACTATAATAATGAACGTTATTTTTTAAGAGTAGCAGGAATATTTTTTTGTTTTGAAGTAGGGATGCACAGATATGAAAATTTGTGCCGATATCAATATCCAATATTAATATTGCTCTGTCTCTCTCTCTCTCTCTCTCTCTCTCTCTCTCTATATATATATATATATATATATATATATATATATGTATTTCTCTACCCTATTTGAGTTGAGCAGATCAACTCAATTTCTGGTGAATGGTGTCATCATAAAGATGAGATAAATTAGTAAAGCAGAACTTGAGATTTATAGGCAGAAAATCTCTCTGACAGCTGTAATTTAAATTTAAGGCACAGTTTCAGTAGCTACACAAAGTCGTAAATACATTTTTAAAGCTTGTATTTATTTAGTCAGTTAGTTAGTGGGGTATGTAAGACTATGTAGTCAGATAGATAAA
Organism: Valencia hispanica; assembly: GCA_963556495.2. Taxonomy (NCBI): domain Eukaryota; kingdom Metazoa; phylum Chordata; class Actinopteri; order Cyprinodontiformes; family Valenciidae; genus Valencia; species Valencia hispanica. Next base: position 24,072,104 of record OY747710.1, read on the forward strand.
TAAATAATAAAAAGTTTAACTATACCGCAACTCAATAAAGTTACCCTTGTTTCTAATTGGTGTCGCGCCTGTTAAACAACAGATTTCTGATCTGGTTAAAACCTAAACAAACCTCCAGCAACAACGGAACTCACCACACTGCCGTAGGTCATAACAAGAATCACATTCATTTTTGAGGGGATCCCGTCTTCCGGCATTTTGAAATTGCGTCTTTTTCTTCACAGGAACCAACAGAAACAATTGGCTATTAGTGCGTCAGAACTTTAATGGTTAGTAGAGATGAGGTTTCCTTTAAGTTTTCTTTTAAAAAACACATTATAAAAAAGTTAAAGAGTAACAGACAACAGGAATATTCAGGCAGACTTGTTTCACTCCCTGCCTGCTTTGTTGACTTCCGCAATGGTCACGTGACTGACGGTATGCCGTAAAGGCGAAGATTCTAACAGAAAATCTGACAGCCGAGCCAACACGTAGGCAATATTAAATAGGCTATTGAAATTGTTGTTTTTTAAATGTGTGCAAAAGCGTCGCAAATGAATACTAGGCTACATGTCGAAAGAAAGGAGATAGCAATAACACATATGTAAAATACTCTCGTTTTCTAGTGAAATTAAAGATTTGCAGTTTTGTTTCTTTGTTTGGATTTTAAAACTAAAGACAAACCTAACTTTTACAGCTAGCAAATCTACCCAAACTTCTGCACAGTTTTATCCTTAAACTATAAAATGAAACGCTGGTAAAACTGTGCACTTTATATTGTTGCATTCATGCTATTTTATGTCTTATAATCCACTTTTAGTTTTAGACTTTAGTATTCCTGAGAAACGCGCGTGGTTTAGTTGAATGCTTTAAATTGCACGATGAAAAAAAAGTAAATTGGGTTGATTTGTTAAGAGCACAACTGTATTTTGTCGAATTAAACATTTTATATTTATGGAAAATAAGGTAGTTTGGAGGTAATTTGCAGAACAAAACAAATATTCAACAAACATTGATTTCTTTGAAATGTTAGGGCAAAAGTTTTTATTTTTTAATTATTATTTTTTTTTGGGAGTGGGGAATTTTATTTTATATGGAATGATAAATTACCGGTATACTGATAATGGTGATCACTGAGATAAAAATGAACAAAATATGCAAGTTTATATATATATATATATATATATATATATATATATATATATATATATATATATATATATATATATATATATATATATATATATATATATATATATATAAGAACACTATTAGGCCTATAATTCTTGGGCTATACCAGGTTATAAAACTGTGTTAACATTCAATTAAAGAAGCCTTAATTTAACTCTGAAAATATGGTAAATAAATAAACAAATACATAAATAAATGCTGTTTAGTTGAGCAATTTTGTTTCATATAATTATTATTATTCCTATTATAAGAAACATAGATGTAAGGATTTTACTACAAAAAGGCTAGCCTATTTATCTTCTTCATAATAATAATAATAATATATTTTTCTTCATTTTATATCTAATGTGAAACATCAGTCACGCAGTTTGACCTGAAACCCTTGGAACAGAACAGTCTGGCACAGCTTTTGGCTGAAAGAACGTGACACTCACAATATGGCGGTGACGTTGAGCCGGTACTTTTGTTTTGTCTCTGTGACTTCTGCTGCCACCTGCTGTTAGTGTCACTCATGGACTGTATATAATATATATGGTTTCACTGCGCTGAAGAAACAGGAAATTCATATTTACGAAGTTGGAAGGGGGGGCTATTCCACTTAATTCATATGAATTAAGTGGAATAGGCTTTATTTAATTGCCCAACATTCAATGTTTTGCTTTTTATTCACCATACTCCTGTGTTGTTTTACTCTGTGTCCCAAAAACTCATTTGAGTCATTTTTCATGACATTTTCAGATTTATACACCATAAATCAAAAATGTATTTAAAGCACAAGTGTGCCTGTGAGAGACAGACCTTTATTTGCATCTATCTGCAGACACACTGAGGGTCTTTCTTCTGTCACTAACAAGGGTGGGTGAGTTGGGCCTGAGCTAGCTATTTACCCCCACTCACAGACTATTCCCAGCCCAGATAGGCACCAAGCAACTCACCAGCCTTGCATATGTAAAACAGATCTTTCACAAGGAAAGTAAGATTGTAACAGGTTACCTAAAAGTCCCAATTTGCATTCAGCTTAGTTTGACAGGCTCAGACAGAATTCAAGGCGTCTCATATTTTGTGCAGCAGCAACCACAGTTTCCTTTGTTTAAACGGAAGACTAGGCAAGAAGCAGGTGCATGCAAAAAAGCAGAGCCAGCAGGATGATGAGCACCAAGTTTACAACAATTCCTGTAAGTACACTTTTTATAATGTTATTTTCATCAAAGTTTTCTCTTTGTGATTCTGCATAATACATTTTTTTCAGACTATTCTACTCACTGGGTATTGATTGCAGCAATGTAGCACTATTTATCTTGTCAACATTGCTGTCCCTAAGCTTCTCAACCAATGTGTCTGTTATACACAGTTATGTTGAAACTATGACATCAGAAAGATACACTTTAAACTATAAAATCCCTGCTGGTGCTTCTTTCTCTGTTCGCAGGTTAGGAGTGCTCTGTTATTATCCGTTAAATCGACTCGTTTGCTTAACATTGCGGGGGAGGTGGATGTAATTATCATCGTGTTGTGGGAAATGCCAAACATGCTCATGTCACACAAGTATCTTAATTGTATCTCCTCTCTCTGGAGGCAAAACTGCTGATGCAACATTTCGTAGGCTGAAGGTGTCTGAAGAATGTGTAGGACGTACATAAACATGTCAATTAGTTTGTCTTGGTTGGCGGCTGTGTGTGTATACAGTCATGTGAGGAGTATTTTCCCCCTTACAGACTTTTTTTGTTTCTACATCTTTGTCACATGTAAATGTTTCAGATTATCAAACTAATAATACATTAGTATCAAACAAAGATAACTTGAGTAATTACAAATTGCAGTTTTTAAAAGTTATCCAAACCAACTTGGCCCTTGGTGAAAAAGTAATCACCCCTCTTTGTTGTTGTGAATTAACAGGGATTGATCAAATTTGTTTGGCTCACTTACACTAGCCACACCCAGAGTTGGCCTGATTATTTCTTAACCTGCAGAATCAAGAAGTCCTCTAAAAAGAAATTGCCTGACAACATGAAGCAGGCGGACATATTTTAAAAAAACAACCCTGATCTAAGTAAATTCAAGTACAGATGAAAAACAAAATAATTTCCATTTGGAACAAAAGCCATTTCCAAAGCATTCGGGGTTCCAGCAAGAGCCATTATCTACAAATGAAAAAAAACAAAACATTAAATATCAGTGACACTTTCCAAAAGTGGTAGACCAAGTAAAATAACTTCAAGATTGCATCAAAGCATCATCCTGGAGGTCACAACAGAACCAAGAATGACATCTACAGCAGTGTAGGCCTCAATATCTTGGGAGCGTTCCAAGGCCAAAGCCATGCAGAGGTCCAGCTCACATTTTCGAGAAAGAATCTTGATGATCCTCAAGACCTTTGGCAAAATCGCACGTAGACTGATGAGACAAAAGTATAACTATTTGGAAGGTATGTTGACAGTCAAACATGGTGGTGGTATACGATTGCATGAGGCTATTTCAGGCTGCGTCAGCAAATGTATGACTTGTTATAATTGGTACAACCATAGATTCTGCTCGCTATCAGAAAATCCTGAATGAGAATGGCCTTAATCCCTGCATACACTGTAACCAGTAATCATACAGGACTTGATTGTGTCACAGTGTGCAAGTGAGATGTTGTGGTAGCTGCTGTCACGGTATACAGTAAAAGGTTGCTGCATGGAGCACCATCGCATTAGACCGATCCGACAGACACATCAGTCAATCAATAAAAGAAAAACAAGTTATGGCTGTCAATGTGCTTATTATTACAGTTAGGTGGTGAAAAGAGGAAGAGGGAGACAATGCAGGTCATAGCAGCAAAATGTAAACATCTAAAGCCTTGAACATGTTAAAAATCAGACATTGGTTGCAACAGCTGTCATATCCCACATTTTCCATAGAAAATATCAGACACAACTTGATATTTGTTGCAGGTTGTCTTTGGTCATGGGACCGGTAAATAGCTGCTCAGAGGGTGTGACACACCAATCGATCACTGACTACGGATTCAAGCTCACAACCAACCACAACTAGGACTACACGCTGCAGTCAGGAATGCTACCTAGCGAGGGGTGGAAAACAACAATGGCAAATGGGAGGAGAGAGAATGACAGAGAGAGGAGCTGGGAGGAAGCAAGAGTGCCAGGACAGGGAGACAAACCAGTGTAGCAGGTTTGCGTCACTGTACGCAGTCCATCATGCAAAGCTGATGGAAAGAGAAGAGCGACAGAGAGAGGGAGAGAGAGAGGAGCGTTAGGTGCTGATGTCACCATTGAGCGCTGTCTACGTTATATACCAACGCAATGGCTTAGGATGTGATCAGAGGATATGTTTTGTGAAGGTAGGGTTGGTGTTTATGTAAATATCTGTGTGGATCTATGTGCAGTTTTGTTTATTTCTGTTCACATGTTTTTTAAGGTTTATCCCAGGTTACACAGATGGGAGGCTTAGGAAGCCTGCAGGACAGGTGTTTCTGTAAGCTGACACTTGGACTCTCCTACACTGGAAAGCACCTCTAAAGGCTATTATTCTGAGAATACATACTGTAAAATAGGCTTAAAATGCTTCAAACCATGTTAAGTTATAATACTATGGGCTTTTTTAGACTTTGTATTTAAATAATTTGTTGGATTTTTGTATTACCAGTCATCACTTTGAGATAGTTTCACCTGCCTCTTTTGCTAGTGCTGTATACTCAGATGAATGATAAGTCATTGTCTGACAGTAATATTATCTTACTTTCAGTGGCCTGTATGTAAACTACAGTGGCTTCATCCTCAGCTATTGTTACTATAGCTGCTTAATATGTCTGAATCCACTAGCAAAATATTTTTTTTATTGGTTTAGCTGTCTCAATGAGACTGATATGCACAACACTGAAACTGGTGTTATGGTGGCGATTTAAAAGCATTGTTTTTAGCTGAGTAGGATTGCTGTTAGGTGAGTTTATCCAGTTTTTGGTTCAGGTTCAGCCAAGAGGTTGTCTTGAGCTTGTTGCCTGTATAAACAGAAGTCATCATGTGTGTTAAAAGCAGAGGGCTAGTCAGCGATTGTGTTTTGTCTTATTTTGAGGGGAATGTCAGGAAGACAGTGAAACATTGTAGTATTAGACGACAGAAAAGTACAAATTCAGTTTTTAACAGAAGTTTTTTTTGTAATGTTTTCCTTCACATTAGTATTGTTTTTTATATGTTGCCCCTCTAAAGTATCCATACAACTTTATTATGTCCACACTTTGTGACGCTACAGCCACAAATTTCATTGAACTTCATTGAGAGACCAACATAAAGTAGTGCTTGATAATGAAGTGGATGAAAAAAAGGATGAATTTATTTTTCTTCACACAAAAATTAAACAATTTTGGCCAGCATATGATTTCATACATGTATTCAATAGTTTCTAGAAACAATCTCTATCTTTTTTTTACCTTTCTTCCAGCTTTTCATGCATAAAACCATCAACATTTTCTTAGCAAAATAACTCAGGTTCAGTCAGATTGGAAAGCGAGCATCTGTGTACAGCAGTTTTAGCACAGATTCTCTGTTGGATTTAGATCTGGTCTTTAACTAGGCCATTCTAACACATGAATATGCTTAGATCTAAACCATTCTATTGTAGTTCTGGTTCTATTTTTATAGTCTTTGTTCTTCTGGAACATGAACCTCTACTTTAGTCTAAAGCTTTCTGCAGCCTTAAACAGGTTTTCTTCCAGTATTGTGGCACATTTAGCTCTATCCATCTTACCAACACCTCTGATTAGTTTCCATGTGCCAACAGCATCCCCAAAGCATGATGCCATAATAGTGTTTCCCACCACTGAATGCTTTTCTGTGTCGGCCAAAAATTTTAATTTAGGTTTCTTTAGACTAAAGCTCCTTAGTCTACATGTTTGCGTCCTCTGTTATGTGACTTGTGGCAAATTTCAAACTGGACTGCTTATGGACTAACGGTGGCTTTCTTCTTCCCACTCCTTCCTAAAAGAAAGGACCTGCTTGGTGTGCTCCTTGGTCTTTATGATGCATTTGTTGACTAATGTTCTCTAATAAACCACTGAGGCCTTTACTGTACATTTTTCTCTTATTACTAATTAGGTGATTTCTGCAGGCCCTTGGTTGCACTGGATTTTACTTATGAGTATCTGGTTAAAGTGAGCTGGATACACATGCTTGCCAAGCATTTTAAGTTTTTATTTATTTTTTTAATGTAGAAATTGATTTGTAATTTTCCCTCCCCTTCACAGTTATGCACATGTTTTGGTGACCTGGCACATTCCAGAAATTCCAATAAATACATTGAAATTTGTTGTTTTTATTGCAAAATACAATATTTTTGCAAGGCATAGTATATACATGAATCTCTGTCTACTAAATGTAGTCTTGTAAAATCCTGAGTTTGTTGTTCCTCTCCCACTGTGACCCTTTTTTTGTTATGCATGTCAAAAGCATTCTTCCTAGTCTTTTTTGAACACTAAAAACGTCCCTTTTTATATTTGGCAGGTATTGGTAGTTCATCACTGAATCTGAGAACAGAAAAAAGAAAAGTCGGGGGAAAACAAATATAGAAGAGGAACCAAAGAAAAGGACCTAATTATTAACCATAATTAGGGATACATCAGGAGTGTCTCACTTTTTTTTTTTACGCTCACACAATGGACTTACTCCCTCCTTCAACAGGTGAAAACCTTGCAGAGAGGACGGGCACACGCTTCACAGTCCGCTCAGCTAACTCTCCTTCATACAGTTTCACTCGCAGACGTGGTGTAAGGAAGAGACTGACAACTGAGAATGTTGAAGACACCAGTTGTTCAAACAAAAATGAGGACATAAGTATTATAAATCAGACAGAGTTTAACCAGAATGGTACAGCAGAGCAAAATAATCCAGATAATGGCAATGCTGTTGGAAGAACCCCTGCACTCCTTGCCCAGGGAAGGACAGAGGGGAGGAGGTGCAACCTGCCAAGCAGAAGTATGAGTTTAGACTGGAGATCGGGGGCAAGAAATCTACCTCGAAGTACCACAGATAACACATCCAAATTGTTAGGTAAAAGAGAAGCTGGAAGTTTTGAGGAACGAAGGACAGAAATTGAACACAACATGTCAAGAAATGGGACTTCTTCCTTAAGGGGTTTCAAGTTTGCAGGTCCAAGTTACATTGAAGACAATAGCTCAGTAAATCAAGGAGACTTTGCTGACAGAGCTAGTAAACACAACTCACTTCCTTTCAGTTTTAAGACTGAGTCAGGGTCTGTCTTGAGGCTTGAGTGTTCATTGGGGCCTCAAGGTGGACAGAGCATCCAAGAGCGGATAAATAAACTCCTTGAGTCTGCTTGTGAGACAACAGTTGGGGGAACATTTCCTAGGCGGTTTTCATCGGGCGAAGACTACAGTCCAGTGCGAAAAACGGTACCATCCATCTGGGCTCCAAAAGAAACCAATCTTGCAAGGTCTGAGACTTTAGTGTCTTCTGAGACAGTCAAGCTGAAAGAGAGATCAACAGGAACACAGAGGCAAGGACAATTCAGCAGCAAATATTTAGAAGAAGATATGTGGGGGAGGGAGACAATGACAATGGGAACAAAGTCCTTGGACAGAGCCAGGAGCAGGAACACAGTCGCAGTTCAAATTAGATCTGCTAGGACTACAGCAGGTATGTCACAGCCACAAACATTTGTAGGGGATACTTCCACATTTCAACTGAGAAGAGCAAGCATAAACCAAGACGACAGCAGACCAGAAACGACTGAAAGAATTAAGGTGCAGGAGAGCAACAAAGATAGAGATGAAGAAACAAAACAACAAACTGAACTGATGAGTGGAATTGCAGATGGAGATGTGTTTTTTACAAACCTACGGAAGGGTACCCTGCAATCGCCAGAGAGGAATAAACTTCCAGAGATTCTGTCGGTCCCCTCTTCAGCCAGTGTGAGAAATAAGATAAATCAGTTTGAAGCTCTGACACAGAGAGCAACAAGTCAAGTTCAGATACCAAGGCGGACTTTTTCTGTACCGACACAGCTCTACAAATCACAAGAGGGAGTAAAGAAGAGTGGGTCTGCAAAAGATATTGGTGAGCAAACCTATAATTGGGAGACAAAGTTGGATGGAAAGATTGAAAAAAGGAAGATGTTTGGATCAGAGAGGTCTTTGTCAGTGGACAAGGTTGGATTCAGATTACGGAAGTCAGAGACAGATAGAAGTATTTTGTTAGACAAGAGCAAAAATGACTTTGCTGAGGACTTAGGTAAATACTCCAACGTTAAAAAAAACCTACACCTACCTCTTAATAAAGGATCTGAAAAGCGTGGTAAATTGTTTTGCCTTGACGAGACAGATTTGCACAAACATTCAGGCTCCAAGGATTCAAACTTAAAAGACATTTTGACACAAACATCAGACACACAGCCAAGGCCACATTGTAAAGTTTCTTCACCAGTTAGTGATGAAGACAAGACCCCAACAAACACCCCTCAAAACACCTCTCCTTTTCTTTCACCTGTACAAGATCCAGAGGATTTATTTCCCCTTACAGATAACACAAGTCCTCCGGTAGTTGGACAAGAATACAAAACTAAAGATACAGACTCTTCTCCTCTCCCTCCCACCACGCTCTCCCAGAACAGTGTTTCAGACATCTTCACAACACACAAAGACAAAACTAAAGATAAGGACTCTCCACATCTCTCTCCTTACACTTCTTCCCAAAACAACTTGTTGGGCATCAATTCAGATGTCAAGAAAGAATTGCCGAAAGGAAGGAAACAGCTGTTGGACCTGAATGCGTGGATAGCTGGTCTGAACCCAGAGTATAAATGCTGGAATGAATACGTGGGAGAGTATGAGGATGATGATGAAACCACGCAAAATGATGCAGATTCAAACTACGACTCAGACTCTGGGGATTCCTCTGTGACCATAACCAGTAATATGAGCCAGTCAGAAAACAGGAGTTTCAGTCTCAGGTAGCTATTGTTTGCATTATCAGATTTCTTGTTTAATGGAAGTCATAGTTAAAGTAACTTACTTGTTTTCTTCTCACACTCCTACTATGTTGTAGTCTTTCAGACTTGTGGAACTTCTCTGGTGCTGACTGTGAATCGGATAATGACAACGATGATTGGCAACTTCCTGGCCGACGATCTGCCTCATTAAGTTCAGATGTCTCTGCCTTTTCCTGTGTCTCTCTGATTCCCACAGAGGAACTAGACAAGCTAGTAGAGGATGTCAAGAACCTGGGGGACGAAACCTTGCAGGTATCGACATTACAGCATTTACTTTTTAAATATTTTGCTCTTTGCTCTCAAATCATTTAAATTGCTTCTTTCCACTGTTATTGACACTCCACTGTTGTCAGGGAACTCCCCACAAGGGATGCTTGGATATGTTTGATCTAGTCTCACTGAAATCCCAATGCGTGCACATTTTTCTTGCTTCTAACACATCAAATCTGAGGACAAAATGGAATATATCCCACCCAGTAGCAGGTGTAACAAAGAGGTAATCAGTGTAAAGCTTGGTGAATAAAGTTTAACAATTACAACTCTAAGTTAAAAATATTGCCTTTCTATAGTATAGTTCACGGATAGGGGACTTAATGATACATACAGTGCAGTGTTAATGTTTTAAACCACCCATCATTTCTTTGTGTTTTGCTTTCAGTGAGCCAGACTTTCTTTAAAGGTTAACTTTCTGAAGATTTTTTCTTGGCATTTGGTCATGGCGACTTATCATACAGTGCCTGCTTTAGTAAATTTGAAATTGAATGACAGGATAACAGGCTCAGACCTCAAAAGCTGTTACATTAGATGAAAGATACATCATCCTTCAGTTGATCATCTTCTGAATACCAGGCTTTTAACTAATAGCTAAAATAAATAATAATTGTAGTGGCTATTTGTCCTCCGTGTCAATAATGAAAAAAAAAAATCAGTCCTCCCAGGTGCCCCTGATCACCTGTGTCTGCCAACCCATATGTAAACTCACCTGGTGTGCTCCAACTACCCAGTACTTTCAAAATCAAAGTGTGGTTGAGTACCAAAATAAACTTAATCAATACTAAATAAACAAACTAAAAGTGTATTCCCGAAAACTGAACCAAAAATAAATAATTAAATAACGAGTGATTAAATATTTAAAAAATAGCAAATAGCTCCGACAGTAATATTGGCAATCACTTTGTTGGTGCTAAAACATTTTAATGTCTGCGAAACGGTCACTTTTAGTGTTGTTTCATACATATTTCCTAAAGGAAACTGAACAAATGATGCTTGTGACAGACTGCAGGAATAAAAGGCTGAAAGAAACAATGATTTTTTTGGCCATATTGTTTGTTATTTGACAATACAACACAGATTTATCCCTTCCATATAGGAAACTTTTGCTCTTGTTAAGGCCTCATGTATTTTAGGCCTCATTTGTTTGTTTTCGTTTCAGTAATAAAAAGGTCTGCTAAAGTGACCCATCTGCATTCCAGTAGCATGTGCAAGGTCGGCATGCAGAGGTTGTGTGGGTGTATAAATTTACTCGAAACCATGTTAATGTGGAGACAGTGGCTCCAGTTAAACTGACTTTTGCTGTCTGTGGGACATTTCTTTCAAAACGTAATTTTTCTAAATGTGTTTTTAGTATAACAAGTATTATGAACCTTCCAGACCACTCAGTTCTTCTGGTTCAAGTCTCTGCATCTCCAGAATCAGAACCAAATATGGAGAAGCAGCACTCAGTTTCTATGCTCCTCTAATCTTGAACAAACTTCCTGCAAAAATGCTGAGACACTGAGTCCCTTTAAATCAAGGCTAAAAACCCATTTGTTAAGAGTTGCCTTTGATCTATAATGACTGGAACATTATTACTTCTGGTCTGGATTGCAACTTTTCATTACTTCTTTTTATTTTGCCACTGCAATGTGTTTTTATTGTTTTAATGTTTTTATCATGTAAAGCACTTTGATGCCTTGTTGTTGAAATGAGCTATACAAATAAACTTGATCAAACTTGATGAAGGCATTATTAATGTTTTCCCTTTTTTGTCTGTCTTTCAGGACTACAACGATGTGCAGGTCGTGGTTCTGCACAAAGAGGTGGGAGTAGGACTGGGTTTTAGTCTGGCAGGGGGTGTGGACCAGAACAAACCTATCACTGTAAGAAACTACCCCTTTTTCCCTTTTCTCATGATAATTATTAAACTGTCTCAGTTTCTTAATTTTTCTGCTGTCATTATCTTGCTCTCAGGTTCACAAGGTTTTTAACTCAGGTGTTGCAGCCCAGGAGGGCTCAATTAGGGAGGGAGACCACGTTTTATCCATCAATGGCACAGCCCTGTCAGAAAGTGCTCACTGGGAGGCTCTAAGGACCCTCAGAAGGGCGAAGGCTCGGGAGATGGCAGTGGTGGTGTTAAGGAAAGGTGACCTCAGTGGTGTCTCAAAATTGGGAGTGCAGGAAAGTCATGAGACAGAAACAACAACTCATTATGAGACAGGTGAGAAGTAATGCTTTACAAAGACACTAGGCATATTAGTCCTTAGCGTGGGAACTTAAATGAATGTACAGTGTGTATTTTCACACCTTGAAGGCCAGCGTCTATGTGTCCAACTGGAGAAGAATAGCAGGGATCTGGGTTTTAGCCTGCAGGGTGGTGTAGGATCCAGTGAAGGCAACAGACCGCTCACCGTGCAGAAGATCTTCCAGGGTGAGAAGATAATTTAAAAAGCTCTGATATTTTTGGATGTCCACCAGTACCACCTAGTGCATATATAGAGTTTGGATATAAAATCGTCATTATTAGCTTAGTCTCCTGAACTATGAAAAAAAGAATGGTTAAGAGAGAAGAAATGTATTTTACTTAATTAGTTGCAGGTGTACTTTAGTAATGCCATCCATCCATTTTCTATACCCGTCCATCCTAATGCAGGGTTGCGGGGTACTTTAGTAATGGTTTTGCATAAAATAAAATAAAATATTATATTATTTTATTATCAGATATATTATATATTATCAGTCAGCTGTGTATTATGGCCACATTTATTTATTTATGTATTTTAACCATTATTTACACGAGATCAATCTTATTGAGAAGTAAAGTCTCAGTTTCAAGAGAGACCTGTTCTCAAATGTTTCTCAATTGTTAAATTGAGGCATGATGTGCAGCTTCTTAAGATTTTTCAACCTACTTCATGTTGTTAGACAGATAAGTGATTTCTAGATTCTTCCAGTCTGGAAGTAATCAGACTCAGTGGAGGGTGGAAAAAAGACTCATCTTGAAAATGTGGTTTGATTGATTGCTTGAAGGATTTAAAGTGGGGTGTGTTTACTTTTATACATAAGGCTAAACTAATTTGGACAGATAATTCTTCTATGAAAAGAAATCTTAATTCAAAAACTGCTTTGTAATGAAATTTGAAACATTTCAGTTAGGGAGACTTTAATCCTAAATTTTAAATAAACATAAAAGCTTTTATTAACATCACCTGGTTAAAATGTTTTTCATGCAGCTGTTAAAAAGCCACTGCCATATAATAAATTGTACCTTTGTAATTCTTTTCAGGTGGACCTGTTGACAAGGTGTTCCCTGGTGATGAGATTTTAGAAATTCAAGGCACCAGCGTGGTGGAGATGAGACGTCTGGAGGTGTGGACGTTCATCAAAACCCTTCCCTCCGGGCCTGTGACGGTGGTGCTGCAACGCCCGCTTAAAGTTACGCAATTATGATGACAGTCCGGATGATTCACTTTGTTTTGTAATTCAGAGAATGCTGATCAACCAGAAACTAAGAAGCTGTTCAGCTGAGGGCACCAGTTTCTGCCGTGGAAAATAACTTAAAAATAAATCACCTGGACTTGAAATGCATTGAACAAACAGTCATCATGACAGTGTGCTTAAAGCAAGCCTAAAACCAGGTCAAAGGTGTACATTTTTCCCATATTCTCTCTTTATTAACAGGATTATATCTACCTCAAGGCCTGGAATGTTCATTGTTATAAATTATGTTACTGTGTTACACATTTATAAAGTAAACCAACATTTAGAAGAGGAAATGTTGTAAACATATAAAAGCTTGACACCTAAAAACATGACAGCATATTTTATTGTGAATAACTGCTTTTATTTTGATTTATCGTTTTAATAAATCAAAGCGATTTGACGGCATTGAGTATTCTTACATTTACTAGAGAGGGAGGAAAATTAACAACCTGCTTTATTTTTACTGACTTATGGGTTAACTTTCCAAATACGATAACAATTTTAAAGGCTTATGAATTATTTTAACTAATTGACATATTATATTTTTTAAGAGTTTGTGAACAGAGAGAGAACATTATTTAATTAAAAAAAGTAATTTATCTTTTTAATAAGGTATATTTTTGTAGCATTCTTGTCAGTTTCCTTTTAAAAACTGCTGTAGTTGCTGCCCCTTTTAAACCTGATTGACCAAAAGCTGTGAAAGGCTATTTAAATTAAATAAAAGGGTAAGGGAAAACTAATATTTTTGTGTTAACAGTACAAATGCTAGATACATCAACATTACTAAGCACCTTTTGAGTTTAAAAGAAAACCCAAGCTGTAAAACAATATTGCATGTGTATTTTCTGGGTATATTAAAGAATGACTGACCTCATATCAGTCATAATTACTTAAAAATCTGAACTTCAACAAAACAGATTTTGTTTAGGCATATGAATGTAATATTTCCACAGACCTCTTATACTGAAACCAAGGTAACAGTATCTGACAATGGTAGTGATAAGCTGCAAAATGCAGTACCTTGTCAGAGGAGAGTCACAAACCTTATCCTGTTAAAGAAAGAGTACAGACATAAATACAGATGCAGATATATATTTACTCTGATTCCTCTAAATAAAATCAAGTGAAAAAAACACACCCAATTATAAGTTCCTTTTTTTTACTGTAAGTATAAATTCAGTTGTTCAATGAAGATCTCAGAGCAAATCTTTAAAGAGCGCAAACGTCGGCAGGTTATCTCCAAATGTATGCTTTACGCCATCAAATCATATTTTCAGCCCCCTTGTAGGGAGGACTGTCCCTGCCAAAATTGACAATAAATAAATAAAATAGAAATAAACAAATAAAATTAAAGAAATAAATGTGGGAATAAAAAAATGTATTTCCACATTTATTTATTTACAAATTTTTTTTTAAATTTTTTAATTAATGTCAATTTTGGCAGGTCCTCCATAATGGACTGATGGGAAGATCAACTTGTAATTAACAGTCAAAGTTTGCACCAAGATTCCTGGCATGGGTCTGAAGAGCAATTGACCATTACCCAAAATGGTAAATGCTTTCTTAAAACTGTTACGGAAGTGGGTCTGGAAGTGGATCTGCCATCTATTAATGTCCTCACCATGTCCCCCATCAGCATGCTAACATGCACTTTTCCAGCCCCTACAGCTGCAAAACAAATTTAATGAATCTTGAAATAAATAAATATTAATAAATATTACATTTTGTGCAGACATGATGCCAAGGATTAACTGTGAAAAATAGGAGACGTCAGATTCTGCCTCTAAGATGAAAGCTACTGAAACATATATTCTGACATTTTCATCCATGCAGAAAACAGGACCAAATTACTTTGTCATAGAGCCTTTGCATATCTTATCTGTTGCTCATTCTCATTCAGTGCACATCTGTTGATGGAAATCAAATGCAATAACACCTTAATAAAGCAAGTAAATCATTAGGAATGCATGACAGTCCTGGATTCAACAGGCGGTCACGATGACAACAATATTTGTTATGATGAGAGTGTTTTATCAACAGCAGCTTAATAAAAGATAACAACAGAGCACAACCAATTGTAGGTACTAGAAACTTCCATCTCAATATTTTTGTCTGTTTTAGCTATCTCCTGAGGAAGTCCAGCCAGTGATTTTGGGCCAAAGTCATTACCGTGACAACAATCCCTCCTCTCGAGCAAGCATGTGAACATCTAACTAACTCCTATTATACAATATTATTCCAGTCACAATCATAACTTTTTAACACCCACTGCAAATTAGCCTTATTGCCAATATTTTCAAAAACTTGTTATGTTCAAGAATTAAAAACTTTCACCATGAGTCATAATGAACACATTCAGGACACAGTATAAATCTCTGTTTGTGCACATGTAATATGTACAGTGCAAACATTTATTTTCCTAATATGCAGTCTTTATATCTTTGGGTGTGACCATGCACAGCATATCATGTTGCATGAGCGGATCTACTGGCGTGGCAGCAGGGGAGGCAAGCCTTTCTTTTAGGGTGACTGCCACCCCAGCGGGCAGATACGATTTCAAGAAATAGTTATGTAAAATTGGACATTAAAGTGGAACTGAACCCCATGAAAAAGCTTAACCCCGCCCACAAACAACATTTGAAAAATTCTACAAAGTTGGCGGTGCCAGTAGACACGGATGGGCGTGGCCAAGTGTGGAGGATGAGCAGAGGGGGAACATGGGGGTGTGGTCAGGAGGACAGTGACAGCTAGCTTAATCTGACACTGAAACATGGACAGTCACCGAAGCGACGTTGGAAGTTTTGCAACTGATCGACGTTCATCTGTTTTGAACGTTAGCCCATGTTAGCATTACCAGTCAGAGACTGGACTCCTCCTGTCTCCCTCTCCCTCAGCAGCACCGGCCTGACTCAGCGCCGCAGAGTCAGTGCTACCCGAGGCTGGCGCTGCTGCTGAGGCAGAGGGAGACAGGATGGGTCCAGTCTCTGAGTGGTAATGCTAACATAGGCTAACGTTCAAAACAGTATGTTAGCTATGCTAACTAAGTGCTAATGTGATAATAATGGTAACCTGAAAAATACAATCCAACTCCAAACTCACCGCGGAACGAGTGTGTCTGAGAGATGGTTTTATACCCAAACCCACGGGGCGTGTCTGTGAGACCATGCCTGTGACTTAAAGAGTGGAAAAGATGTACCGCTCTCCACCAATCACAAAATTCAAATGCAGTAGCCACACTTCAACCCTAAGAGGGCAGCACTAAGACGTTTTTCGACCAAAATGTAAAAAAAATCACCAGAAACTGAAAGATTGGTAAAGACCAATTTATACAGTTTATAGGCAAAACATTTTGTTTTGGGGTTTAGTTACTCTTTTAGTGCGTGAAGCTCCTTTTCATAGCACATAAAAATCGCTGCATCATATTCTCTTTGGTGAACCTTTAAAGCTGCTCTGTGGAGTTTGCATGCGCACCATGTGGCCGTCAGAGGAACTGCAATCAGCAAAATGCGCACTCCCGTGACGTTCAGGCGCGTTATCATCAGTCCGAGCTCTATGACGGACAGAAGCCATTTTCACTCTTTTTGTAAGTCTTCTCTTTTTTGACTTACATTGAGTTTGTGTGGCTGTCTGGGCTGGCTAGCTTAGCTTATCTAGAGGCTCTGCCTCCTCGTGAACTCGCATACGTGGGTACGTACGTGCATTGTTGCGTCACGGCACAAGCACACCCTGACTTGGTACCATTTACCAACCGTCGCAAAAAGTACTAGATTCAATCGTATTGTCAGGACATGAAAAAACTGACTATAGATTAAAAAATATTTTAACAAAAATATTACATAATGCAGCTTTAATATGCTTTAATAACCTGAAGCAAAACAAATACATGTATGCATCTGTCATATATGTAAATACTGCTGATTGAAGAGGTGAAGCATGTGTTTTGACTGAACAACAAAACCAAAGTTTGGTACCTTGTTTCAGTAAAACATTTTTTCAAAACAATGCATGTATTCTCACCTTAGTCCAGCTCTGTCTATAGATATTCACAGGTACATTCTTATTCATTTGCTGACTGTGGTCGAAACACTGTCTGATACACTATGTAAGTACTTGAGTGATATATATATATATATATATATATATATATATATATATATATATATATATATATATATATATACATACATATATATATATATATATTCATTCTGTCATATAGTGGCTCCCCTGAAAAATTATTGCCCCTCTCTTGCCACCCCACAAATATTGTTCTAGATCCGCCACTGCTTGTCGGCTTTGAAAAATCATATTTAATCAGATTGGTACTAATTCTCATTTAATCTGTATAGCTAAAGAAACTGCTGACAGGTTTTAAAATGCCTCCTGGACGCCTCCCTGGTGAGGTGTTCCGGGCACGTCCCACCAGGAGGAGGTCCTGGGGAAGACCCAGGACACGCTGGAGGGACTATGTTTCTTGGCTGGCCTGGGAACGCCTTGGGATTCTGCACGAGGAGCTGGAACAAGTGGCTGGGGAGAGGGAAGTCTGGGTCTCTTTGCTTAAGCTGCTTCCCCCACGACCCGACCCCGTATAAACGGAAGAAGATGGATGGATGGATGGATGGATGGATGGATGGATGGATGGATGGATGGATGGATGGATGAATGGATGGATGGATGGATGGATGGATGGATGGATGGATGGATGGATGGATGGATGGATGGATGGATGGGTTTTAAAGTTCCTGGGGCTTATTAGACTCTATTACAGATTGTCCAATTATCTTTTTTTATTACCTCTCTTTATGTAAGTGCCCCCTAATAGATGTAGCACATCATCTTATCCGCACCAACCAATCTTCAAGAGGTACATCTTAATAAACAGGCCACAGTCTATTCAGCAGATTCTTTGAAGGGACAAAGGACACAGGGGGCACATCCTTGGATGCTCAGGTGAAGAGAACAGTTTTTTAGCCCCACGACATCCTAATGCTTGCCCATATTTCTAACACATCAGATCTGAGGACAAAATGTAATATATCCCACCCAGTAACAGATGCAACAATAAATAGATAATCAGTGTGAGGCTTGGTGTATAAAGTTTACAATTACAACTCTAAGCCAAAAAATAATGTTCTATAGTATAGTTCACAGATAGGGGACTTAATGATACATATAGTGCTGTGTAAATCTTTTAAACCACCCATCATTTCTAGAACTGGGTTGTTTCTGTAAAACAAAAACCCTTGGAGGAAGACATATGAATGTAATATTTGCACGACCTCTTCTTATCCTGAAGCAAAGATAACAGTATCTGACAATGGCAGTGATAAGCTGCAAAATGCCGCACCATGTCACAGGAGTTTGATAAACAGTCACAAACCATATCCTGATAAAGAGGACACACAGAGTCCAGAAATAGATACAACCTGAGAAATGACATGAAACTGTCAAGAAGTCATCATTCATCAGCTCCAAATCATAATAATAGCATTTCACAAAAAAAGGAATGAATAATATTAAAATTGACGTAAAAGAAAGTCAAATTTAAAGCCATTAAACATAAAACCAAGTATAAGAATGTCCATAAGATACCAAAATATCAGTGTATTTTATGTGATTGTGTGTAATAGACCAAGAAGAGTTTTGCGTAACTGAAGTGAAAGGAAAAAGATAGATGGATTTCAAATGTATTTACAAATTAAAAGCTAATATGTGTGACGTGTTTGTATTCATTCCTCTTTACTCTGATTCCTCTAAATAAAACCAAGTGCAAAAAATTCACCCAATTATAAATTCCTTTTTTTTCTGTAATCCGAGTATAAATTCAGTTGTTCAAGGAAGATCTCAAAGGTTAGCTCATTAGTTAACACACAGCATCATGAAGACCAAGGAACACAGTGGACAGGTTAGGGAGAAAGTTGTGGAGAAATTTATTGAAGGGTTTGGTTATGAAACAATAACCCCACATCTGTTATGGAACACTGTTAAATCCATTATTCAAAAAGGGGTCTGTTGCACAACTGCAAACCCACCAAGGCATTAGAGAAGCAGCCAAGAGAGCCATGGGAACTCTGGAAGGGCTGTGCAGATTGACACCTCAGATGGCAGACAAATCTGAACTTTGCAAAACATGCTAAATGCAATGTGTGGAGGAAAACCAACATACCCTGAACACATCATTCCCATGAAATATGGTGATGGCACCATCCTGCTGTGGGGAGGCTTTTCTTTGCCAGGGAAAATGGAGACTGTTCAGAGCTGAAGGGAAGATCAACTTGTAATTAACAGTCAACGTTTGCATCAAGATTCCTGGCATGGATCTGAAGAGCACTCGACCAAAATGGTAGGGGATGCTTACATCTGAGTTACAAAGTAAAAACAAAACCACATAGGTTTTACTTTTATGTACATGAAGGCAGTTATCCATCCAGAGATTTCACTTTATAACACACTTTAGGATGAGATTAATTACTGACGAGCTATCAAGGCAAAAGGACACATAAATCAGAATATCGTCTGCATAATATTTAGGGAAAACATGACCCAGGAGAAGCACACAGTATGCAGTGTGAATACGATTTATCAGGTACAGCAGTTTAAATCTGCTGACTATATACTCATAACTAAATGTGTAACAGAGCATTGTCTACACATGCTTAAAAACCTTTTTTGTGGATGTTGTTACTTTAAGTTACCATTGCCTGTTGTTTAATTATACACCTTATAAACCTTTTTTGCGGAAACACTAGTAGCCCATCACTTCTACTTTGGTTCCGCCCAATTTTAAACAGACAGTAGTGAGACAGCTGCTGAAAAAACAGGGGCAGGATCCAGCAATGTTTTCAAGCTACAGGCCTGCATCCAATTTACTTTTTTGTGCGAAGATTTTAGAGAACATTGTGTACAAGCAGTTGGTGCGTTTTTTAGCTGACCATGATATCCTGGAACCTCTCTAATGTGGGCTCAGGTCTGGACACAGAACCAAGACTGCTCTTTTAAACATTTTAAACAATTTGTTGTTAGCCACAGATGAAGGTGATCTGGTACTCCTTTTACTGTTGGACTTAACTAAAGCTTTTGACACTATTGATCACCAGGTTCTGCTTGATTGGCTAGAACACTGGGTGGGGCTTTCTGGTGAAGCTCTACAATGGATGCGGTCCTATCTTGCAGACAGATCTTTTTGTGTCATTATGGGCAATTACTCTCCCAAGGTTTATCCCCTGAGATGGGGGGTACTTCAGGGGTCAGTGTTGGGCCCATTCCTGTTTTCCATTTACTTGCTGCCGTTGGGTATACTCCTTCGGATATTCAAGGTCGAATTCCGTCTGTATGCAAACGACTGCCAGATCTACGTATAACGGATACGGCAACATGATTAAGACAATTATTGACTGTCTTGCGGATATTAAGTTATGGATAGCAGCTAATTTTATCAGTCTTAATGAAAGCAAAACAAAGGTAATTGTGTTCTCTCTTAATGATCGGAAGGAACATGGTCTTAACCTTCTTTGGGGGTGAGACCTTATGCTGCATTGAAATTGGATCTTCGGATAAATGCTTTGACCAGGTCATGCTTTTTTCATCTGCAACGGTTGGCGAGGATAAGGCCTTTTCTTTCAAAGTCAAACCTTGAGATTGTGACACATGCCTTTGTGTTTTCCAGGTTAAACTATTGCAGTTCCTTATATGCTGGGCAGTATAAGGCCTCAGTGGCAAGGCTGCAATTGGTCCAAAATGCTGTGGACAGATTAATTTGTGGTGCGAAAAAGTATGAGTGTCTCCCTGAACTGGCTGCCAGTACAATACCTGATCTTCATTAAGATCCTTGTTTTTGCTTTTAAGTCCCTGGCAGGTACATCAGCATCTTATCACTCTTATTTACTTTCAAAATACTCCCCTTCAAGGTCCCTTTATTCTTTGGACTAGTGTGTGCTTCTGGTTCCGAGAACTAGATGCAAGTCCCGGGGGAACCGTGCGTTTGCTGTGGTGGTTCCGAGACTCTGGAACCAACTGCTGCCGGCTATTAGAGAGGTTGCCTCCGTACAGAGTTTCAAAGCCAAGTTGTTTTTGTACTACCGCACTTTATCATCTGGGTAGCAGGCCTTATTTTTGTGCTGGTCTTAATTGTTTTAACTGGTTTGTAAGTTTTTAGGATTGTATTTTATACTGTACCTTTTCATTGTACAGCAGTTTGGGCCTCCTCTGTTGGTGATAGAAAGTGCTTTATAAATGAATAAATTAAATCAAATGGATGTTGTTACTTTAACCTTCATCTGCCTGTTGTTTGATCATAGAGATTAAAGGCTAATTGGTTGTGTGTTTTGTTAAAGCAACTTAAAAATTATCACTTATATCTATGCAATGTTATAATCAAGTGTAGAAATCATATTTAGTTAACCTAAAAGCTTCCTCAAAACTGTTAATGAAGTGGGTCTGGAAGTGGATCTGCTTAATATTAATGTCCTCACCATGTCCACCATCACCATGCTAACATGCACTTTTCCTGCCTCTACTGCTGCAAAATACAATGTATTAAGCTTGAAATAAACCAAAATTAATTAAAAAATACATTTTGTGCAAACATGATGTCTATGATTAACTGTCAAAAAATAGGAGAAACCAGATTCTGCCTCTAAAAGTGTTGCCATTAAGATGAAAGCTACTGAAACATATAATCAGACATTTTCATCCATGCAAAAAAGAGGACCAAATTACTTTGTCATAGAGCCTTTGCATATCTTATCTGTTGCTCACTCTCATTCAGTGCACATCTGTCGATGGAACTCAAATGCAATAACACCTTAATAAAGCAAGTAAATCATTAGGAATGCATGACAGTCCTGGATTCAACAGGCAACAATATTCATGACAACAATATTTTTGAGAGTGTTTTATCAACAGTACCATAATGTCACGAAGAAAGAAAACAACAGATCACAACCAAATGCAGGTACTAGAAACTTCTCTCTAAATAATTTAGTCTGTTTTAGTTTAGTTTTATTTATTTTTTAAAGCTCCAATTATAAAAAAAAAGTTATTTAAAGGTACCCTATAGGACAAATAGATTAGATTCATATCCTGGTATATAGAAATACATAAATTAATTATATCCAATAAATTTGGATTCAAATACAATCGCTGTCATTTCAACTTGAACCCAGCAACAATATAATGCAGTCAAATTTGTATACTACAAACATTTACTTTCCCTATATACAGTCTCTATATCTTTGGGTGTTACATGCACTGCATATCATGTTGCTTTTGTAATAGGCTTTGAAAAACCATATTGAATCAGATTGGTAATAATCCTTATTTAATCTGTATAACTGGAGAAAACTGCTGACAGGTTTTAACATGTTCCTGTGGTATATTAGACTCTATTACAGCTGTCTGGTGATCTTTTTTATTACCTCTCTTTATGTAAGCAGCCCCTAAGAGATGTAGCACATCATCTTATCTGCACCAGCCAATCTTCAGGAGGTACAACTTAATAAACAGGCAACAGTCTTGTGTTAGTCTATTCTGCAGAGCTTCAGGGCGACCCAGAAGGGACGAAGGATACAAGGGACACATCCTTGGATGCTCATGGTGAAGAGGGCAGTCATTTATTCCCAGGACGTCCTCTGTCTTCTCTAAAACTGATCACATCAAACTCCTGAGGAGACATAGTCAGACTTAAAGGTGAAGAGTGGTTTGCCTTAATCCAACCATGCTCAATCCACGTTTGTTGAGAATGAGGAATGCTCTGTTCCGACAATGTCTGGCTGAGTTCTTGGGAACATTCGTCTTGATTGTAAGTCACACTAAAGTTTTAATTCAACCTCAAAATCTGTTTTAAAAACAATATGAGCATGGTTGTATGGTTTTCAACCAAAAGTGGGTTATTTGTGAGAAAAGCAAATCATTTTCCTGCAGCTTATTTTTTATATTGTTGTTCAGAGATTAAGCTGCTTGAACAATTAGTCAATCAGCATTTACTTGTAGAGAGCCATTTATACAGACGAGCATAGCTAAAGTGCTTTATAAAGGTGAAACACAGATGGGACGAAAGGAAGTAAATGGAAACACAGAACTGAAAGAGTAGAGAAATATCAAACCTTTTAAGAGAATGATGGACTGAGGAAATGCAGTACTGTCATTGTTCAGGAAGGAAACAACAGAAATTAATATAAAGGGAGGCTGTTCTACAGCTGAGTGTCTGAACATGAGTTTTGGTTTTCAGGTTAGGTATCAACAGAAGACCCTTTTCCAGAACGTCTTAGGGGTCATGTGAGACTAAACCTAACCTGAAAAATGAGTCAGACTGAGATCATAACACAAGTTCCAAGTACCAGTGGGAGCACTTTGAGGATCTATTTTCAGTTTTTCCTGACCTGCTTTGGGGAAAGTCTCCAGTGTTTTTAAACCTTCAAAGCCTAAAAGACTTATTGATAAAAATATAAACATATCTTTTATATCAATAAAAAATTATTTGATGATAAAATATCTACTGACAAAAGTATAGACACACGTGTCCAGATCAAATCAAATTATACAGTCATGCAAATACAATTAGGGCACCATAAAATATTTTGACAGATATGTATGTATTGTATTACTATTATTAGTCCTTGATTCGACTGTGTGGGGTTCAATTCCCAACCCTGGAACCTTTGCTGCATGTCTCTCTCTGCCCATAGCCTGTCTAATATACTGGAAATAAAAGACACTAGTGCCACAAAAACTCTAATAAAAAACAATAACAACCATGTGCATATGATGAGAACAGAGATGCTAAGCACTTTAAAGGATGTTTGTCCTGTTTAAACCTTCGACATTTCATTTGATGTGATCCTGAATGTCGCCATAAGAGGTCGGCCAGAAGCAGAGTTATATAGTACAAAGCCCTTTTTTGGAAAAGTTATAGGAATTAAAACATGAAGATACTTTGTATTTTTTAAATGAGTTTTTAATAAAGGGATACAAAAAATAATAACTTAAATATCATTGAATGTTTGGTAAAAATGTATGCATCAATTGTGATTTTTTTGCACAGGTATATTATGTGCACTACTGCATTACTATACATACCCAATTTGTACTCCAAATACCAGGTACAATACCAGTTTCCTTGGCCGGGGCACTTTTCTCAAAGTTGCCTACTGATTTTCACAGCGGTGTATGAATACAGTATGTGGGCTTTGGGACTGTGACAGGGTAAAAGTCGTTCTTATGTAAAAGCACTCTGAGTGGTTGTATAACTACAAACTGTAACTACAAAAGGTCTATAATCACAGAGTACCAGTTTTAAATATATACAAGGCTTTAAATATTTAGAATAATAGTTTGTAAATCCCTTCTAACAAGCAGTTGAATGTTTAGAATACATATTTTTACTCTTATTTTTTATTTGGCTTTAAAGGCATAAAGAACAATTAAGCACTGTTCTATCTGATCCAGCATTGGGTATTTTATCTCCAACCTGTAATCTCTGGATTTATATTGTTTCTTATCTAGCTGTTTTTGATAACAGTCACTTTAATGCCAAAGGTTTTGGATCAATTGCCCTTACACACACTATAAACTTTAAGGACTCCCCATTGTTACAACAAGGGCTTTAATATTGCGTTGGCCAACCCTTTGGAGCTATAACAGGTTCAGTTTTTCTACGAAGGCTTTCTATAAAGTTTACAAATGTGTTTAAAAGGATTTTTTTCTTATCTTTCAGAAGCCTATTTATGAGGTCAAACACCAATGTTGGACAAGAAGGCCTGTTTCATAGTCTCTGCTCTAACTTATCACACACATTTCAACCACCAAACCTAAACATAATGACAGGATTCATTGCACAGCTAGCATCCTGTCATGGTAAAACATTGAAATTCACTGAGCTCCTGAGAGTGACCCCTTCTTTTACAAGTGTTTGTAGAAGCAATCTGTATATATGCTGGCTTTTATACACCTATAGGCCTGGAAGTAACAGAGGGATTACAAAAATATATCATTGTAGGACTTTTAGTTGTAACACTATTTTGGAATTGGAAAACCAAATTTTGGTCAAAGAAAAAAATGGAAGAAAAGAAAAAAAAACTTTTTAAACTGGATTTACATGCATTTTACTTACTGCATTTGATCAATTTATAGTTGTTGATGAGTAAATGGCTGCTATGTAAGAAAGTTGCTGCAACATGTGCATCTACATTTTTCTCTAACCTCTAATGAATGTAGAGTTTCTCTTTACATAAAACTAATGAGATGTCTCTGTGTGTGTCATGAAGCTCTTTGGCTTAGCTGCAGCAGCGCAGGTGAAAACCAGCAGAGAGACTAAAGGCCAAACTCTGTCAATCCACCTATCATGGGCTGTGGGAGTCATGTCAGCCACATTCCTCACCAAGGGGATCTCAGGTAAACATTTAAGGCAAGCTACAATATTCATAGAAATTCTTTCTTTGATTAATGAGTAAACTCATTTTATTAATGTATAACAGACCTTCAATAAAAAGCGGTTAGGATGATTCATTGCTGATTTGCAGAAGGATATGAACCATGATGACTTTATTAACTGATTTGAGCCTGCATTGAAAAAGTATCAGTGACTTGTTAAGTTTGGTTTTAAGTAATAAGTATTTACGTCACAATGTTAGTTTTTGTTTCTCCTCAGGTGCCCACCTGAACCCTGCTGTGTCTCTGTGTTTTTGTATTTTGGGGAAGCTGCGCTGGGGGCAGCTGTTGCCCTACTGTCTCTCCCAGATCCTTGGGGCATATATGGGAGCAGCACTGGTCTTTGCACTCTACTATGGTTTGTCTTTCTACTATTACTCTAGGTCTTCATACAGTACCTATCAGATATGTTGGCAGCCATTTTATTTTAAGCACAGAAGGAATAAAGATTGTCAAAACAGCCAGTTCTATAAAACAGAATAATATGGAACCAATCAAGAGCATTAGATCTATTTGAAACTGTTTACTGAATAAAAGAAAAATAATTTACAGATTTTTCCACTCAAAAAAACCCTCACTAGAACATAATCAATAAACATACTCAGTACTACGTAATTCATCAACAAATTTAGGGCCTAAAAATGAGTCCTGGGGTGATTCTTTATCGAACTTAGTAAACGAGAAGGTGGAACTGGCCCTTTTGACACATTGTGTTCTATTTGGCAGATAGTCAACAAACCAAGTAGTAGCTCATCTTTATATACCAATCTAGAATAGCATTTTAATGAAAGTGCATTATCGACACTATGGAATGCTTGTGACGAGAAACTGTGCTACATAGACAAATATAATCACAATATTTTTAAACAACATTTATTGTAACACAGTTTCAAATTAACAATCCTGTTTTATACAAACTGAAAGAACATTTTAATATAAATATCATAAAAATAATGACATTTGTTTTCAAAATTTGTCATAAACTAAGCACTATTCCTTGAGCATCGTGGGACATTGGGGACTACAAGTAAAAAAGTGAAAAATAAAATAAAAATTCTCCTTCACAACCAGAATACCTGTACAAAACCAATTTATAATACTGTATAAGAGTTCAAACGTGTTTCAGTAAAAGCATAAAATAAGGCAAATCCAGTTGTAATCATTTCTCTAACTTGTAATAAATGCTAACAATAATATAATGCTTTCTAAACCCAGACTAAATATCTGTTAAAATACCGTTTGTATCTAGAAAACCCTTCAGCTGATCAATGACCATCATTTCAAAAGCTACGGGTTCTGCCAGGACAAGTAATTTTGGAATTGGCCTAAAATATGTCTTTCCAGCGCTTGTAGATTTTTTATCACATTTTAGGCTTGAGTTGAAGACGTGTGACAGCTTGGCAATAAAGTCAGCTGCCCATTTAAGAAAGAAAGGGTTCAGGTTATCTGGACTAGCTGGTTTTTTGATAACAGTTTTTTTTCTGTGCTTTACGAACGTCGGTGGCAGACAAAGGAGTGAATTTGAAGGGACAAGGATTAGATCATCTGATGATTACCTGAGCTGCAGGATTCAAAAGAGGCTCAGTTGAATCAGGGTCTAAGGAATCAAATAAAATGCCTGCAGATATGAAATGTTCGTTTAAATAATTTGATCTTTAATTTATCTTTCAAACTTATACTTTGTTTGATTAAGATATTAAGTATAGTACATACGCTGTCATAATATTAAAAAAGGTAAATCCTAAAACTAAACATGTTGTTTCCTGTTATTAGATGCTATAATGGAGTTTAGTGGAGGGGTGTTGACTGTTTATGGCCCAAATGAAACAGCATCTATATTTGCCACATATCCATCTGAATACCTCTCATTAGGAGGGAGTTTCCTTGACCAAGTAAGTGTCTATCAAGATGAAAAGCTGCTCTTTAGAAGTTCTCCTTTTACTGAGTCCTTTATTGATTCTAAAATCGTCCTTTCATCAGGTAGTGGGCACCGGAACGCTGTTGTTGTGCATCCTGAGTTTGACCGAAAAGAGGAACACCGCTGCTCCTCCTGACCTGATTCCTCCCATAGTAGCAGCCATTGTGCTCGGCATCATCATGTCCATGTCGGCTAACTGTGGCGCTGCTTTAAATCCTGCTCGTGACCTGGGGCCACGCCTACTCACGCTCACTGTAGGCTGGGGCACTGAAGTCTTTACGTAAGGACTTTATTCTGCATTGGACAGTCGCCTCTGATCCCAACCCACAGTCAGACAACTGAAGAACAAATACCTAACACATTTCTCAGAAATTTTTGCTCTGTAGTCACAAACTTGAAGATGAGTTTCAAAGCTTTTACAGAACTCCTAATAAGAATATGCTGTTTGTTCCAAAACATAACCTGTGAGTATAATTTTAAGAGCCTGTGAAGGTCGTTCCACAAATACTTAACTTACAAGATATTTTCTATTCAAGGCAGCATGTGTTGACTCTTTTCAGCTTTAGGGCAAGCTTTTAGAAGTGGCTTTTCACTGCTGACTCATTATTTACTGCACTTGCAAGTGAAGCGGCTGCTCATATAATTTTGTTTGTATATCTACCGTCATTAAAAGGTGATCATTACCTAGAAAGGACATATAGAAACATGACTTCTGCAACTGCACTAATATATATATACACATGATTTCTCCTCAGGTGTTACAACTACTGGTTCTGGGTACCCATTGTGGCTCCGATTACTGGGGCTCTCGCTGGCACTTCCTTGTATTTGTTCTTCATCGAATTCCAGCTGCCTGATGAACTCCAAGAAAGGCGCCCAACAATCTGTACCATCAGTGGCAGCATCAAGCAGTCGGCCACCATGAGGGAAAAAGAAGATTACCTAAAGTCAACACATTTATAATTCCTACTTGTTTATAAGAGACATTTTAACACAAACGCCAATACAAAAACTACTCATCGTTTATTTTAGTTGATGGATGATATCTGAGAAAGATCAAGTATTTACCTCTCCAGGTAACACATTCATCTCATCAGCTTATGTTAACAGCTGAAAATCCTATTACAGGTGCCCTGCCATACGTTTTTCATTACATTTGTGGTAATTTCTGAAGTTTTCCATGGACTCCGTAATATTTTTTGTGGAAAAAATGCCTTGGTTACCTTGTTTCAAGCCATTCTAGCGTCTAGCATTAAAGCCTGCAGGAAGACTCAGCTCGATTTGCACCAGTTTTCATTAATATTTAATGAGCTAAGCTGCTTGACTCCGATTGGCTAATCGCTAGGATATGAGAGCATGGCTATTCCTTCAGAGGCTAGAGGAACTTTGTTTACTATCTTCTGGAATCGCGGCAGAAATGGCTTCTTCAGGTATAGGCGAGGGGGCCCTTTGAATATTTTGTGCCCAGGGGCCTCTGCTAACATAATCCGGCCCTGTTTGCGTCGGTTTCCTCCATGACATGACAGCTTGGCAACAGCTGTTATCAAATAATTTTAGCTTTATGGCATGAACTTAGCTTGGCTAGCGAGTGCTAGCATTGTCCAAATTAAAATTAAACCTGAGCGGAACCTCAGGTCTGGAACCCTAGGGTAGGAGCACTGGGTGAGAAATAATGGGAAAAACTGTGGGATCAAATAAAAAGCGCATTTGTATCTCCTGGTTAAGCTCCCAGTGAGTTTTATAATGCATTCTTTGTGTGTGCATTCAGGGAGATGTTGGTGCCCCCTTGTGCTAAGTAGGTGCTCTCTGTTTACTGCTGACATTAGAAGGAGAAGGTTACCTGTCAGGGATGCATTTTATTTTCCCTAAACCCAACATGTAATAAGATTTCCTGGATTTTGGTTGGTTTTTAGAAGGCATGGCTGCTTGGTACCATCAGTCAAACTGAGTACGGGTGGGATGAAGTGCAAATAAACCTGTGATGTTCTTTCTACATACGTCTGCAGGTTTTATGAAGAGTGGTGATAGCTTGATTCAAGACTTTGTGACAGACAAAACTTAACCTGTTGATTAATTCTGTTTGCTGATTTCTGATTAGTTTGCATGATAATGTTTTTTTGTCTATAAAAATGTTTGATTGTAGATAACTTCAGTAAAGTCCAGTAGTTTTATTTGGGTTTAATTTTAAGACTCGGTGAACAATGAATACTGTTTCAGTTCAGTAGATAATTCTGTTAAAAATGTTTTATTATATATCTGCATCGTATTAGTAGTAGAATTGATCATATGCTGAATTATTCTATGTGTTGCTTACATACATATATTTTCCACATTTCTTTGGTCATAGACCTTTGATTATTTTAGAAAACATATTCTTTGAACATCAACTGTTTTGTTTGGGAAAGTGAAAGCCATAACTATTTAGCATAAAAACTGTTTGGTCAGATTCACTGATGACAGAAACGTTTTAACAGCTGGATTTGAAAATCATAAAATGTAATTATAATAATGTTGGATTTAAGCAAATATTTTTTACTCAGCTGCTTGTGGTTTGATTTATCTTTAATTAGACTTTTTTTAAATGGTCTCTCCTGCAGCACTTAATGTTTACCTTCAAGTTTATCTTAATAATTTGGGTTTGCAAATAAATCATAAAAAAACTACAGAGATGATGGGGGGCAGTATTTAGTCGCAAACCTCAAATGGCCTGATCTAAAGATTAATTTGAGCAAGTTAGTTAGTTTGTTAGTTAAATAGTTGTAAAAAGGAACAAAACACTATAAAACACGACAGCCTACAATAGATCCACAAGGAAATTAGCTAAATGTGCAGGTGAGATGAGAGAACCCCAAAGGGCTCATTATAAATCTCAGCACAGTTAACTTGAAATTACAAGTGGATAAAGTAAAATTGACGAATTAAGAATTAAGTTGAAAAGAGTCTTGGTTGAGAGAAGAGTAGAGATTGTGAGCCAGGCCTCTTCTTTCAACATCAGTGTCTGACCTCACAAATGTGCTTCTGGATAAATAGTAATAAAAAATATTCCAATAAACACCGCTAAGCATGATGGAAAGCCTTAACAGAGGAGTTGAAGCTACTACAGGTACAAAGGGTGGGCTGACATCACATTAAACCCTGTTGATTAAGTATGGGATGTTACTTCAATTCATAAGAGTGTGAAGGCACACAACTAAAATACTTTAAGCAATACAGTGTATTACAGAGAGGAACATTTAAATTTGGCCTTTTGAAAAAAGCAAATGGATTGAGAGATCTGAAGAACCTGCTTAGAAAAAACAATACAACATTTTTAATAAACAATCCAGTCCTTTAAGTGGGCCGGTACGCAAGGGTACGCAGTACTGGCATTTCTAAATTTTACTCCTCAGCATACCGGGACTTATTTCCAGCGTGCGCTGCATACCGGAACGTTTTTCCAGCATGTGTTGATAAGTACCTGGACTTTTCCTCAGCAGTCAATACCCTCCTTAGACTTCTCAACAGTTTAAATCTTCTATTTGTTTATAATAAAAATCGCCTCAAAATAAAACCACTGTTTATAGCATAAAGCTTGCTGTAGCTACTGCTGCCTTCATGTGGTAGGCTATGGGAAAGATGATGTTTTCCACTTGTGAAGTGGAAATTCCCATTGCGTTATGTTCAAGTGCTTTTGTTGTCGTAGTGAAGTGAAAGGAACGATGCCACCTGCGGCTGTATCAGCGGAGCTGAAGCGCTGTGATTCATCTGTGCCCCGCACAAAACAGTGGTTTTATTTTGAGGCGATTTTTATTATAAACAAACAGATGCTTTAAACTGTTGGGAAGTCTAAGGAGGGTAGTGACTGCTGAGGAAAAGTCCAGGTACTCATCAACACATGCTGGAAAAACGTTCCGGTATGCTCAGGAGTAAAATGTAGAAGTGCCGGTACTGCGTACCCTTGCGTACCAGCCCACTTAAAGCACTGATTACAAGAGGAGTTACATACCCTTTCCAAAAAATTTGAATGTCAATGTCATGTTTATGTATTTCCATAATTCCATTCAAAACGTTAAACTTTCATGGATTATAGTATCAAGGCCCACAACTTCAACGATTTCAAGTTTTTAGTTGTTTATTTGTACATAATTTGGGCTTCCAGCTCATAAACCCACGAAAACAGGAATTCAAAATATTAGAATACTGTGAAGAAATCACCATTTACTTCTCAGTTTTTGCTGAAACAAAAGAAAGAAAGTAGGATCACATCAAATCAATCAAAATATGGTTTAACATTGGTTCAATTGTCTCAGTTAGGTTTATTATGGGGAAGACTGCAGACTTGACAACTGGCCAGAAGACCATCACTGATACCCTCCAAAGGATGGATAAGCCACAAAAGTTTATAGCTAAGGAGGCTGGCTGTTCACAGAGTGCTGTATCCAAGCATATCAATGGAAAGTCTAGTGGAAGGGCAAAATGTGGCAGGAGAAGATGCACCAGCAGAAGAGCTGACTGTGGGCTTCAGCGGATTATCAAACAGAGAAGATTTGTGAATCTGGTAGAGATCCAGAAAGAGTGGAATGAGGCGGGAGTCACAGCTTCAAAAACCACCACCTTCAGACGCATCCGGGAGATGGGCTACAACTGTCGGGTTCCTTGGGTCACTCCACTTCTGAGCCTGAGCCAACATAGGAAGTGTCTCAACTGGGCCATGGAGAAGAAGGACTGGACTGTTGGCCAGTGGTCCAAGGCAATCAAGGTCCAAGGGTTTGGAGGAAAATGGGTGAGAAACAGAACCCAAGCTGCTTGAGGTCCAGTGTGAAATATCCACAGTCAGTCATGATTTGGGGTGCAATGTCCGGTGCAGATGTTGGTAAACTCTGCTTTCTTAAATCCAAGGTCACCGCATCAGTCTACCAGAATGTTTTAGAGGACTTAATAATTCCCTCTGCTGATGATCTGTATGGAGATGCAGATTTCATCTTCCTGCAGGAATCGGCCCCTGCCCATACCACCAGAAGCACCAAAACCTGGTTTGATGCCCATGGCATCACAGTGCTTGACAGGCCAGCCAGCTCGTCGGAGCTAAACTCCATTGAGAATCTATGGGGTATTATCAAGAAGAAAATGAGGGGCACCAGACCCAAAAACAAAGAAGAGGTGACAGCAAGCGCAAGCATCAAGGATATCTGGGCTTCCATAACTCCCAGACAATGCCACAGGCTGATTGCCTTAGTATAAAGCTTTGTAAAATTCTTTAAAGGTGTTGTTTATTCTTTCAGGATCATTTACTGTATCATACAGTATATGATTCCATGTAATTGAACTGAAAAAGGCAAGGGAAGGCAAGTTTATTTGCATAGCCCACTTTCAACAACAAGGCAATTCAAGGTGCTTGAACTCAAGGTGATGAATAAAGCATAAAACACACACACAACATATGACACATTAAAACATTACTCAAAGGGAGCTTTAAACATATTTTTAGCTTTGATTTAAAACAGCTCCGTGTTTCAGCAGCTTTGCAGTGGTCTGGAAGTTTGTTCCAGATTACAGGAGCATAGAAACTGAAAGCTGCTTCTCCATGTTTGGTTCTAATTCTAGGGATATCAAGTTGACTGGAACTGGAGGACCTGAGGGGGATTGGTTTATAAATACAGCAGTAGGTTTTCAACATACTTTGGTGCTAAGCCATTCAATGATTTATAAACCACTAAAAGTATTTTGAAGTCTATTCTCTGAGCTACAGGGAGCCTCTTTAAGGACTTTAGAACGGGGGGGATGTGCTCTACTTTCCTGGTTCTAGTGAGGACACGAGGAGCAGTGTTCTGGATCAGCTGCAGATGTCGGATTGACTTTTTAGGCAGACCTGTGAAGACACTGTTGCCGTAATCAATTGGACTAAAAATAAATGCATGGATGAGTTTTTCAAGGTGTTGTTGCGACATCATTCCTTTAATCCTAGAAATTTTCTTCAGGTGATAGAAGGCTGACCTTGTTATTGCTTTTGCGACCCTGGAGGTTCAGGACTGAGTCCATTACTACATCTAGATACTCTGGCATGATCAGTAGTTTCTAGCTGTAATAACTGAAGCTGTGTGGTGACTCTTGATTATTCCTCTTTAGGTCCAAAAATAATTACTTCAGTTTCGTTTCGGTTCACCTTGAGAAAATTATGGCATATTGTTGTGGGAAAAAATGTATTTTATCCTTCTTAGGAATGAGGCTGGAGTCTGTATCTGCGTTTTTCAGGGTTAGGCCATTTGTGATTTTCTTTTGTTCACCCCTTCATTCATAGTGGTGGGAAAAGATTCTGACGACCTCCTGCCTCCATGGATGGCCACATTTCATCTCATCATCTGTCAGGACTCCAGAAAAATCCAACAGAGAGAGATGTTATGTAGCCTCTTTTTGCCCGTCTCAATGAGATATTAAATCTGGACTCTGTGTTGAACTGTGCGCGCTTCACTTGTAGCTGCTCCATGTCATGACCCCCAAGGTCCACCTCAGCTTCTGCGTCGCCTCGGAAGGGAAGGATCACCAATCAGGAGGCCCCTGATCTGAGTTATTAAGTGCTAGAGCATTTTAGTCTATACATATGTGAGCTAATTCAAAGGATTAGTTAGTTGATTATAAGTAAGTGATTAAGTCAGATAGTAGGTTGGAAAGAATTAGAAGAACTGGGAGTTTGGGTTAGATTACCTTGATGTGGCTGCTGCATCGAGCAATCCTAAACGAACTCCACATTAACTTCATTAACTCTTTATGCAAGAGGAAATTAATCACTAATTTAAGAAGGTATTTAGTTTTTATCTCCAAAAACCCAAATATCCTCCTACATTTAGAGTCATTTAATCTTGCTGACTGTGTTTCAAGTTGAATTTGAATCCTTATTCAAATTGAATTGAAATCCACTATTCCCCTCTTCTTCTTCTAGTATAATGCCATTATACTATAAACTCTTCTTCAAAGTCGTGATTATTTTCAAATTTGACTAAAACCCCAATTGAACCAAAAACTTTAATTACCAAATTATCTCCCAATAATCTCCTAATCAATTGACCTGCGTTATCGCAATGATCTTGATAGCCTTTGAATTTTTATTGGAGAAACTGTATGAACCCTGTTAATTATTAATTATTTCCTAAAGGTAAGGTACCTTTTGCAAATTCTATGATGTCTTTAAAGAGTAACTAAACCCCAAAACAACTTCTTTTTGCTTCTAAACTGTATAAATGGGTCTTTACCAATACAATCTTTCAGTTTTTGGGGATTTTTTTACATTTTTGTGTAAACTTGTTTAATTCTACAGTTTTTGGTCTAAAAGCGTCTTAGTGCTGCCCTCTTAGGGTTGAACTGTTGGCTACTGCATTTGAATTTTGTGATTGGTGGAGAGCAGTACATCTTTACGTCACAGGCATTGACTGTGTCACAGCAGTCATGGTCTCACAGACACGCCCCGTGGGTTTGGGTATAAAACTATCAGACATACCGGCTAGTGATGGGAATTCCAGCTCTGTTTGGAGAGCCATTTCTTTTGGCTTGGCTCACCATAAACAGCCGGCTCTTTCGGCTACCAAGTGGCTCCTCAGATTTTCTGTTGCTTAAAGTGTATTTTTTTACCAAAATTAATGCAGAACGATGTGTACCAAATGTACCAAAACAAGCGGGGGGGAATTTAAAAAACGGCTCCCAATAACGAGCCGGCTCCCATCGTTCACTTCAAAGAGTTGGCTCTTAGAGCCGGTTTGTTCGCGACCGACACATCACTAATACCGGCCCCGTGGCGAGTTTGGAGTTGGATTGTGTTTTTCAGGTTACTATTATTATCACATTAGCACTTAGTTAGCATATTTATGCTGATGTCATTAAAAACTTTGACAAGGGCAGTCTCAGGTGCTGCAGTGAGCACTTAAACCAGACTGAAAAATATCAAAAATGGTTGGTCATTGTTAGGAAGCTTTTTAACTGTTGAAACAGCTTTTTCAATAATTTTACTGATGAATGGAAGATTAGAAATCGGCCTGTAGTTCTTCATTAATGTGTTATCCAGAATATTTTTCTTTAGTAGTGGTTTGATAACTGATGTTTTTAAAGCCTGGGGGAAGAGACCTGACAGGAGGGATCAGTTAACTATTTGAATCAGATCAGATCTAATGACAGAGAGAACTTTCTTACAAGGGTAAGATATGGAGATTGCAAGAGGAAGAGCTTAAGTGGGTCATGATTTCATCTAGGTTTTTGGGGGGTTAATTTGTGGAATTTAGTCATTTTCTCTACATTGGTGTTAATTGGGGATGACACTGGTAGTGTTTGTAGAGTAGAGTTTGCTAAGGAAGTACAGATTGACAGTCTAAAGAAGTAAATCTGTTAGGGGAAAAAATAAATACATAAACACAACTTGATCTTAACTTGACAATATTTGCCAGCTCTACCTAGCTCTAGTGAGCAATACAAACAAAATTGCCTTGCCTTGCCTTGCCTTGCCTTGCCTTGCCTTGCCTTGCCTTGCCTTGCCTTGCCTTGCCTTGCCTTGCCTTGCCTTGCCTTGCCTTGCCTTGCCTTGCCTTGCCTTGCCTTTCTGTTGAGCAGCTCGCTAACACAATACCACACGTGCTTCACCCAGCAAGGCTGCTACAACAAGTCTACTGGTCTCCCCTTAGCTAGATACAGAGTTGTGGACTTCTAAAAGAGCAAAAAATCACTGGTGCAAGACCAGAAATAGCCACCCGCCAACAAATGGACTTTCATTGCTAAACCTTAGGTTAACCAGATCTATTAAATTAAGATAACTTTAAAAAAAATCTAAAGTCCTCTTTACATCCACCAGGATCAAGGACCAGTTGGGCCTGGCATGGCTGGAGCATCTAATGCCGATCTTCTTCCATGAATGCATGGGTTCAACTTTACCAGTTTTTCCATTTCAGGTGGGATTTCTGTGAAAATGTCCAGTTTGTGGTTTCTTAAGGGAAGCGGGACGAGGACCCTCAATAGGAAAATGGCCTTATGTTCTATATGGGCTGATCTATGATGGGCTGGCGGGGGGTGCAGCTCGCACTATGCAGGTAAATATATGGGGTTAATAGCCTAAATGAAACTACTACAGAAAATTCCACAATACAGGCCTTATTTGTGCATCCCGATGCAAGGCCTCTTCTGGTGGTGTGTAGGGCAAGTGTGGGTTAGCTCTGTCCACACAGTTCTGCAGAATAGCAGGTTTGTTTGGTATTACCTTATAACTTTTCAAACACATTGTATTTTATTTTGCATCACTTGCAAAAAAATGAAAATCTTTTAAATATGCAAGCACTCCTGGGAGCCCATTGCTGTTATAAAAAGCATAAGCATCTGCTCCATAGGTGTCCCACACCATGACAGTCTAATGATAAGGACAAACTGTACAGATAAGCAACTGGATAACAGACCATCCGAAGAGTCTGAATGTTTATGTTGTCTTCTTGCAAAGGACTCCATAAGAGTTCACCTACAAACCCAACAGGGTTACTGTGGTTTCACAATGCCCAGGAGTCCAGAGTTCAACAATACAGTAGTGTAGTTGTGCAGATTCTGTGTAAAGGACCTGTCTGCTTAGAACCGTATCATGTGTGCTATTACTTAATGTTTCTATAATTTTAACCCCCTAAATCCTTTCATCTAAATTATATATATATATATATATATATATATATATATATATATATATATATAAATATATATATATACACACAGAGTTTTTAACATGTTTTTAACATCTGAAATAAGTATATCTCCTTCTGAATCAAAGTTTTAAACATTTTATAGAAGCTGATCAAAAGCTGATCAAAAGCAGCTTAGTTCCTGAGACTCACATAAAGCATCACAGATGTTCTTGCTTGACTTTGCCTTGATACTTCCAAACATACATATTCAAATTCCTGAATAAGCTTGAGCTTTTATAACTATTAGTGATAATAGTTTTCTGTTCCAAAACAATGTTGACAAGCTCTAAATTTAAAGAATTCTGTGACTTTTAAAGGAGAGTAAAGATTAATCTTGTACATTGTAAACCCCTAAGAAAATTAAAGGCTCATGTTTGCATCTCATAGCTGTTTAAATGCGTAGTATATACCTGACAAATTGTCAAGGAGATACTACATAAGAGGGTATTTACGATATGGTATAAATCTTATTTTCAGATTACAGAGATGTTCATGCAGAAGGTTTATGTCCTCTTTGAGTGTTTCATACATGAATTGACAAGTTGCGTCTCACATACATAAAGAAAATAAAAAAACATATAATTCTAATTTTCTGTCTTTCACATCTGTAACATCAAGAAAATTGCTGACAAGTAGTAAAACACAGTGTAGCTTAACAGCTGCCATAAGGTTTGTTCTATTATCTGAAAATTTATGGTCTCTTGATATGACCGACCTCTTACAGAAGGAGCAAATCATATTATCTGTGACAGCTAGTATCTCCGGTGTTAATAACAGAGTTATAGTCTTTATCGTTTGTCCAACTCAGCGGGGCATTAAGGCAAACCTGGAAAGACGAGTGACAGAGTCCGCACATCCTCAAATGCTCAGGTGGAGAGGAGCGATAATTTAGCCCCAGGGTGGTCCCTGCCTCCCTTAAACTCATCATATCAGTTCCTGACAGTGTCAAAAGAGCGAGCCATGTTGAAGCCGTGTATGCTGAGGCTAAGGAGTGCCTTGGTGCGAGAATGTATGGCTGAGTTCCTTGGAACATTTGTCTTGCTGGTAAGTAACACTGGAGATGTAAATAATATTTGTGAAATCGTTAAATATCATTTCAGTTGTTTTCATTTGGTTTTATCGAAGAGAACTACAGTCATAAATAACAAATTAATGAGCCATTTTCACTGACTGCAGCATTTTCCAACATTCTTAGAATAAAGAAAATAAAGAAAATCTTTATCCTGGTAGCATAATCCTGTAGATGATTATTGTGACTCTAAATAGTAAGAAAAGTCCAATCTGAATAACTTTATCTATAAATATTAAATAGAGGAAACCTTTTTTTTTTTACTAAATCCAATTTTTTTCTGTCTGCTCGTTTTTATTCTTTGACCCACTTTTGCCAACGGGATCTTTCTTCCGGCAGATTAGGACACAACTAAGGTTAGATGTGGCCTTAAGCAGAATTTGATTTTAGGGCCCTTCTTCCTGTGAAGAACGTCACCACCAACAACATTTCAATACAGATTTGAGCAATCACAGATAACTGGTCATTATTTCCTGAGGTGTATTTGTGAACTAGTCGAGCTTTAACACAAAGAAAACATTAAACCTGTTGCATCAGACTGGAATGGTGTTAACAGAACAATTAAACAAGGAAGATTAATGTTTGAACTTTTACAACGTAAAATATCCAATCCTTTTAAACGTAACATTTCAATTTTTACAATTTAAAATCTTTTAATTGATCGGTGGTGAAATAGTCTAAATCAAATTTATTTGTAGTCTCATTCTCAATAAGTAAATAAGTAAACTTTATTTATATAGCACTCTTCACAGACAAACATCACAGTACTTTACAGTAGTAAATAAAAATACAATGCAATAAAAAATAAAAACTAGAAAAGCACTCAGAGAGCACAGACCTCTGCAAGGGCCACTCATTCCAACCTCCCACATCACCATGTTATCTAATTCTTACTTTCGGTACTTTTCCAAAAAATGTCTGTTAATGAGATGCATGGCTGTGTAGTATTGCTGGTCATTGGTGGATATCCACTTCATGTCAGATCAACCCCAAAATTTAATCAGTTGCTCCTGGTCCCATTGCGGACATTTCCTGAAAATTTCCTCGAAATCAGTTCGTAATTTTTTTGAGTTATGTTGTTAACAGACAAACAAACAAAAAACAGACAGACAGACAGACAGACAGACAGACGAGCACGAAAACATTACCCCCTGACTGAGGTCAATAATTCAATAAAAACACAGTGACAATAGAACCAGTTAAGAGGACTAAAACAACCACAAACCTAGTTATAATTCAGTGTCTCATTCTGAAAAAGCTTTTTTAAAGAAAATACCCTTAAGCTGCTTTTTTATTATCAGCTACGCCTGGAGGTATATGTTTTCATGCTCGTTCTTCTGTCTGTCTGTCTGTCTGTATGTCTGTTAGCAGTAACTCACAAAGTTATGGACGGATTTTGATGAGATCTTCAAGAAATGTCCGCAATGGGACCAGGAACAACTTATTAAATTTTGAGGTTGATCCGACATGAATTGTGTACCCTTCCACTGACAAGCTGTGCTATCCTGGACTCCTCTCCCGTGTCAGAGAGCTCCCAGACGGCTGACCTTGCACAGCAGCCCCACTACGGTTGGAGCAAATGCACAGCAAATTTATTGTGCACGCGCAAATCTCCCCTGTCTGTTGGAAGAGCACAGCGACAGCGCGAACAGAGCCATGTGTCTCATTGACAGACATTTTATTGGAGAAGTGCAGAAAGTTAGAATTAGATAACAACTTGGGGGTGTTGAAGGGTGAGGGGCCCTGGCGGTGGTCTGCGCTCTCTGAGTGCTTTTCTAGTTAAATGATTCGATGGAGTCCAGGGAACATAGAGACAGAAACTAGGAGCTACTGCTGCGAACCATCTATCTCCTCGGGTCTTGTAACGTGTTCAGGGAACCATCAACGGGTTCTGATCTGAGGACCTTAGGTTGTGAACAGAAACTTGGAGCCAGATCAGACCAGCAATATATTTAGGACCCTGTCCATGAGGGTTCTTAATACCATGACTAAAATACAAATAAATAAACAAATATAAAAAATATTATGGTCTGTGATAAAATCCATGCATTTATGGGAGGTCTCTGATGGATAAGGGGCTCTAACCAATAAGGTCACTGTAGTGGACAGTTATCCAAAAAAAACAATTTTCTTCTAATGCTAAGGTTTTTTTGCTGGAACTTGATATCAGCAACTAGAGTGCTCTCTACTGCCACACTCCATTCAGGTCAACTCAGGGGCCAGTCATTGTAACTGCAAGTACATTTCCTCTG
Organism: Valencia hispanica; assembly: GCA_963556495.2. Taxonomy (NCBI): domain Eukaryota; kingdom Metazoa; phylum Chordata; class Actinopteri; order Cyprinodontiformes; family Valenciidae; genus Valencia; species Valencia hispanica. Next base: position 24,112,352 of record OY747710.1, read on the forward strand.
AATCCAAGATGGCTGATAAACAGCCACACCTTTTGACCACCATGCGTCAGCAAGTATGTTAATGATTACTGTCATATGATTGTTTGAGCTCATATGACTACTTTATTTTGTTATATTATATAGGGTATTTATTTAAAAATAGATAATGTTGTTCAGATCGGTTGCAGATGATGCAACACTCTTAATTTTGTTATATTTTGCAGACCAAGTGAAGCAGAGAGTAGGCAAACCTATAGAACAATCCAAGATATTCCTTCCAGCTCCATTGATGATTATTGTAACAACAGTGATAATGAGAGAACTTCCAGAGAACAGTAGAGACATAGGAGATGAGGATGATGAAGGGAAATATAGCCACTCAGGATCCAGATAACCAGTAGGATGAAGGGCAGGATGCAAAGGTCGACTCAATAAGGGACCTATGGAACATTTGGAGATTTAACACATCTTCCATAGGTCCTTCGTCAAGCTATGAAAGATGTGGAAATGTGCACATATATCAGGCCACACTCAGGCAAGTAGAAATGTTTGGAAATTCCAAAACAATGGCTTTGATGGACATTTTCTTAGAGACTTGAAAGTAAATTTCGAGGGAAGAGATCCAGTAGATCATTTCCTCAAAGATCTCCCTGATGACAGTTTAGAACACCAATTTGTATGCTTATCAGAACAGCAAAGAAAATCTGGCTGTGACAACAGAAGAAATGCAATTATTTTTAGGGATCAACATGGTCCTAGAATAAATTTGTTATCTTGTCGTACTAGTCTAGTGAAGATGGCATCCGTCTTTTTGCAAACGCCAAGTCTATGAACAGATGTAGACTAATACATTTGCTGTAGTTGATGAAAACATGTTACATTAGTGTAATTACATAGTAATGCCAGTCCTGCACCTATGGAGAAAAATGGAATTTCAAAAAATAGTTTTTCAAGTGGAGTTATTTGAAACATAAAGTTAGCATATGCATAGGTGTTTTTCTATCCTGGCTATAACAATAAGCCAAATATAACTGCACATGGATTTATCATTAACATATATACACTTTTATATTAGGTTCCTAATGTTTTATATTGAGTGTTCAGGCATACACAGTCCACTATGTGGACACATTAAACCTCCCTGAAAAAAAAACATTTTTCAAAAAAAATATTTTTTTTCCATGTCCTCAAAAGAATTAAAACACTGAAGAAACTTTTTGTACTCAGGCTTCCGTAATTCATGCCTCAGAGGGCTAAGCTTAGTTCACCTATGCTCTGGCCTGGTTTTAAACCAGATCGGTCTTTGAGGTATGGAAAATCTTTCCTATCAATCAATCAATCAATCAATCAAGCAACCAATCAATCAATCAATCAATCAATCAATCAATCAATCAATCAATCAATCAATGTTAATCTATATAGAGCTTTACTCAGCCAAAAGGTGACCAAAGTGCTTAACATTAAAAGACAAAAATAAAGTTAGCAATAACAAAAGGTGTAAAAAGTCAACAAGAGTAAAAAGATTTGTTTTAAATAGAAGCAGCTGCACAAGCGATAAAACAAATAAGGACAATCAATATAAAGTTTGAATTATATGATTACTTTTTGTAGCAACAATAAGATTGGAATAAAAGCAAAGGAAAAATAAAAACTAAATTACAGCACAACGTAATAAGTTTCAGCTCTCCTACATATTTAATGCCTGACAGAAAACGTGTGTTTTAAGTCTATTTTTAAAAAGTATCAACCATGCAAAATATTAATTGAAGGCCACAAACAAACGGAAAAGCTGCAAGTGACACAGCGTTGATACAGCAGCCTGCCCGACATAAAAAAGAAGGGGGGGGGGACTGGATGCAGGGTTCCAGCAGGTGGGTAGATCTAACACCTCAATCAATCAAACTTTATTCATAAAGGGCTTTTTATACAACAGTTGCAGCTCAAAGCGCTTTACAGAATTAAGGCTGTTCTGCCGGCAAGGGCGGGGCGAGCATGTTGAGATCCAGGAATGTGTCTGTGATTGTAGTGAACGTGCAAGCTTGTGTGTGTGTCAGTAATAGTGGGTAGAATATCAAAAAATTTTGCTCAACTAAAAGTAGTGATACTTCATAATAATATTACTCAAGTAAAAGTAAAAAGTACGGCATAACAAAACTACTCAGAAAAGTTTTTTTACCAAAAGGTTACTCAAGTAAATGAGTACATGTAGCTATTACTACCCTCCTCTGATAATGTTGTATAAAACAAATCCCTTTCACCTTCTTGTTTACCTCAAGTAGAGCTGTACAATATATCAAATGGCAGCTGCATTTACAATATTGATGTGTGCAATCTCAAAATCATAAAGATTTTCAAGTGGAATGCCTACAAGTTTTGCATAAGTTGTTTTCGGCCAGAAGGATGAACGGTTTCTTTCTTTGAAGTCCACACCTGATATAGATTTTTGTGATTGAAATCCTGACGCTCCCACATGGTGGTGGGGAACAACTAGAAAACAGAAAGGGATAAAAATGTAGGTTAATAACTACAACTGACATGATCAGCAGTAGTATAGCAATCACATGTTTTCCTCATATTTATTCCTAAGCTTTGCAACATTGCTTTGGTTCTAACCATTTTAGCTCCTCTCTCTGTGTATTGTCCAGCTCTTTGGTTGCTCCGCAGCAGCGCAGGTAAAAACCAGCCAAAACACCAAAGGCCAGTATCTGTCGGTCAACATGTCCTTCTCCGTGGGGGTGATGTCAGCCATGTACCTGACCAAGGGGATCTCAGGTAAAAATAAATTACAAGTTAATGTGTCCAACCATTATTTAAATTAGATGACGTGTAAGCTTATAAAAATATTACTCTCCAGAGTGGATGGTGGACAATTCAACAGCAGATAAGTACCAGGATTAGTTTTATTTTGTTTTTCCTCTCCGAATTGACTGACTTTTTTATCTTTTGGAGACAATCTGAGAAACTATCACCTTCTTATCTTTATCCCCTTTTACCTTCTGTATTCCTTGTCCAATAGGAGCCCATCTGAACCCCGCAGTGACTCTAAGTTTCTGTGTATTGAGGAAAGTGAGGTGGGGAAGGTTGGTACCGTACTACCTCTCCCAGGTGCTTGGGGCATATGTGGCATCAGCGTTGGTCTACGTGGTCTACTATGGTTGGTATTTCTGTCATTACTGGACTGACTTACAAGTAGCATGAATGCAAACAAACCAATACTGTCAGAAAATAATCTTTTTTTAAATTATCTTTCCAAAACAGAGGAGTTTAACAAAAAGGATTAAACTTTCCAGTCAAACTGCTTTAATCAACAAACTCACTAAGCAAGTAACATACAACTAAACTACTAAGTAAAAGAATGAATGAATGAATGAATGAATAGTTTATTAATCCCACAAGGGGAAATTCAGTTTCCAGTACAGCCCATCCAAGACAATACAAACAACACACACTGGTACATGTGGGGTGGATCTCTTGCACAGCAGAACCAGGTCACAGCCAATCAGCGCATCCATACAGCTCGTAATACAGGAGTGGGAGGGAGATTCAGGATGGGGGAGGATGTTGAAGTGAATGTGTGCATGTCTGTGGTTATGGCGTGAACGTGAGTAAGTGTGTGCGTCAGTAACTGAGTGAGTCTGGTGGGGGAGGAACAGACCATCCTTCTACATAAATTGAGCTGTTTGACTTTCCAAGGCTGACATCTGGGAGCCAATTCAGATAACAGCAATTATTTTGGTTCAGACTGAACTTGTTGTTTCAGCCTTCAAGTAATTTGGTGATCTCAATGGCAACTCCAAACAGCCAAATCTGGGATCAGTTTCCATCCAGCAGGCTGAAAACTTCTCCAAGTTGTTTCCACGCCATGCACGAGTCCCTAAACCTCAGCTAGCTCACTGGACAAAGAGTCTAGCTTGCGTTGTTGTTCATATTGTGCATGAGTCTGAGTGTTCACAGCATGGCACACCCCTTCATAGAGCTCCAACAGCTTGCCAATTGCTGCTGACAGCTTTTGAAGCTTGTGATACATCAGGAATCCACCCATGCCAAACAGCAGAAACCCAGTTATCAGTAATCCAATCAAATAAATATCTTCAATGTCCTCCACGGACAGCAGCGACAGACACATGATCTTCCACTCTCTGAATATGTATGCTTAAAGACCAAGAGTTGTCTTGAAGGATTTTGGAAAGTGAACCTTAGTTTTGAACTAATTGTGATTAGTTTAAGACGAATTAGCACCTTTTGATGTGTGTTCAGACAACCAATTTACAATGCAAAGTAGACGTGAAGACAAACATTATTTGGAGGAAGTAATGTTTCATTAAATAATCTGCTGGATTAGAAATCAATAACCTTTATAAAATGTATTTGATTTTAGGAATCAGTCACCGCAATGATGAATCTAATTTTAGTATTCTGACATACATACATTTCAAATACGACTTATAGAATTAGTTTTTTCAGTGTTGAAACTATTTAAAAACGGATCTGTTTTTTGAATACCATAGGTTACAATCTTTATAGTTTATTACCACTGGCGGTCTGCAAAAAGCAAGCCGCACTAATCAGAACAAAATAAAAACTCCGGTTGGACGGAATAATTCATGTTGCATGATTTAAACGACTCTCTCTATTAGTCAATAACCTTTAAAAAACACAGTTTATACCCGAACAATGGAAGAATTAACTCTTACAAATGCAGCAAAAACGCAGTGAAATAGACAATCAAAACAAACCTTTATTTGTTTATCCTAAGATAATTTATCACTGCACAGACACAACCTTACTTGAACAATCTTTAGATTTCCATGGAAGGATGGCTCCATTGTCTAGAAAGACTGGCAATATGGCAGAAAAACCAGCTGTTATACCTGGCCAGTTAGAAGCAGCTGTGTGGTGCACCGCCAGCAGTCGGTCCTCGTGGGTGCGTGACTAGCAAGCCAAGAAGCTCAGAACATCGTTGTCCTCCCAGCTCAGTTTGGCTCGGCTCAGCAATCTTCTCCCACGGACCGATCCCTTTCACGGGCAGCCTTCAGCTTAGCATCCTGGGTGAGTGGCTCCAGGTGAGCACATGCAGCAAGGAACAGAGTGTCAGACAGGCTCTCTATCCCTCTCTGGTGGAGCATGGATTCACAGATTCTTTCTGCAGAGTTCGAACAAGTCAAGTTCAGATTCCTTCGGCCGGATACAGTTGACCTGATCCACGATCAGCTGGCTGTAAAAGTATTTTGGATCCAATGAGTTTCTTCAAGAAACTCGCTTCCTCCCCTCACCAGCGAAGGAAGGATAGTTTAAAGCCCCATTGCAGTTGCCTGCGGTCAAAGAGGCCTGAGTTCAGGGCAGCACCTACTAGGGGTTCACAACTCCTCCTCTTCCTGTTGAAACTAAGAGTGCATTGCGTGATTAGCACTCCTACCAGCTGGAGGTCTGTGTTTTGTTCTAGTAATCACAGCTATAGGGTCCAACATCAGTCACTTTGTGCATTTATCATATCACTAAAATGTAAGCAAAGGTGGGAGGTGGTGGGCATGTCGCCAGTCCATCACATTGAAACACAGAGGCACACACGACAACCAGTCAAGCAGATGTGCATTGTCTCTTAAGGGGAATTCAGATAGACCAATTAACATGCATATTTTTGGAGAGTGGTAGAAAGCTGGAGTACCCAAGGAGAACCCATGCATTCAGGGGTAAAGCATGAAAACTTCCCACAGAAAGACCCTAGGCCTAAATTTTAATTGAGGATGTTCTTACTGCAAGGCAATAGTGCTACCAACTGCTCAACCTTACATCCCATATGTTTTCTTTATCTGTTGAAATAGCCATGAAAAGTCATCCTTTTGAAGTCCTGTGTTTTTGAGAGATGGTAATAAAAATATGTACACTCCCCCTTACATTCTACTATTGTATGTATTTTGCTGTACTTGCATTGCCCTGATCATGAACCTGCCAAGAGGACTAGTCTGGGACAGAGAAATATCACTGACTGCTTGTGTCCTCACTAGAACCAGGAAAGTAGAACACCTCACCCCAATTCTAAAGTCCTTACTCTGGCTCCCTGTAGCTCAGAGAACAGACTTCAAAACACTGTTACTAGTCTATATATCATTGAATGGCTTAGCACCAAAGTATGTTGAAGACTTGTTGCTACTATACCAACCCCCACGATCACTCAGTTCTTCCAACTCTAGTCTACTAATCCTTCTTAGATTAGAACCAAACATGGAGAAGTAGGTTTCAGTTTCTATGCTCCCCTTATCTGGAACAAACTTCCAGACGACTGCAAAGCTGCGGAAAAATTGAGTTCCTTTAAATCAAGGCTGTTTAGACCTGCCCTTGGGTAAGTGATGAAAAATATCTGGAATGTCATGTGTTGTGTGTCTCTAATGTTCTGTTTTATGCATTTACTGTTGGTTTATTACAGCTTTTATTTTAAACCCTAATCACCCAAAGCACCTTAAATTGCATTATTTTTGAAAGTGTGCAACACAAATAAAGATGCCTTGCCTTGCCTTGCCTTGCCTTGCCTTGCCTTGCCTTGCCTTGCCTTGCCTTGCCTTGCCTTGCCTTGCCTTGCCTTGCCTTGCCTTGCCTTGCCTCGTCAAACGATCAGGGCCCTTTATTTGATATAATCAACTTTACTTTAACATATCATCCTGGCTATTATGATGTTAAACTGGACTCATCTAATCTTAGTGATCCCCGGTGTCCTGAAGTGCAGTCCTGTAAATATAAAAACTTGAGAAACAATTCATAAGGCTATTCAGAAGTTTTAGAATTGGTTTGTTTGCATTCAAATCTGAAAATATTTTATTAAACTCAACGAAAACACTGACGTTGTTCAATGTTGCATACAATTGCAATTTAAACTTTATTTTGTTTCCAATATTAAAATCGGCTTCCTTGCAGATGCTATAATGGACTTTAGTGGAGGCGTGTTGACTGTTTATGGCCAAAATGAAACAGCATCTATATTTGCAACGTATCCATCAGAGTACCTCACATTAGGCAGGAGTTTCCTTGATCAAGTAAGTGTTTATCAGAATTAAATCATTGCTATGTCCATTTTCCCCTAACCTACAGTAAATGTATAAATCTGTCGTCAGGTAGTGGGGACTGGCATGCTGATGTTATGCATCCTGAGTTTGGATGAAAAGAGGAACACCCCCGCTCCCTCTGATCTGATTCCTCCTATAGTTGCAACGATTGTCCTCGGGATCTCTATGTGCATGTCAGCTAACTGTGGTGCTGCAATAAATCCTGCTCGCGACCTGGGGCCACGCCTTTTTACTCTGACTGCAGGCTGGGGAACTGAAGTCTTTACGTAAGAACTTTATCTTGGTTTGCATATGTGCAGCACAGTTTCACACTCAGAAGACAGAAAAAGCAATATTTCTACATTTGAAAACAAATATTTGAAGAAATACACTATTTTCTGTTTCTCAGAAAACAATGTTTATGTGGAAGATAAATGTCACCTTTTAAGAGAAATTATGAAATGTTATTTTCTTCAAACAAAGCTGCTCACGTGATTTCAAGGAGTCTGCAAAATATTTTCTAATTATAGCAGGATGTACAGTTTTTTTCTCACAAAAACAAGCTATAATCATGAAGCTTTTTCTCAAATATTTCTGTGATTCCTCCTCAGGAGTTACAACTACTGGTTCTGGGTTCCACTGGTGGCTCCACTTATTGGAGGCCCTTTAGGCTCTTTCCTGTATTTGGTCTTCATTGAATGGCAGCTTCCCACCCTAGAACCCCCTCAGACCCTCTCAACAGTCTCCACCATCAACAACGGGATCAAACAGCCTGCTACCCGATGGGGAACCAGGGGTGCCTTAAAGTCAACCTATTTTTAGTCATTGATTTATAACAAAACCACAGCGCTTTAAGCCTTTACGACCAATACAGATGGTATAAAATGGTAAATCCAACTGTGTTGGTTGGAAATGAAGGATGTTAAGGTATTTATCTACGTTGATAAAGCACACACATCTCAAGAGCTTCTGTTGACAGATTTGTAACTAATTTTAGGAACTACTTTAAATTTATAATGGCAGTTTTGCAGAATCACTCTGCTACATAAAACCTCAGTTTATTTTTATTTCTGATCCCTCATAATTTCTGATAAAAACATGTGCCCACCCTCACCCTCTGACATAATCAGTAAAGTGGGTTCCAGGGTGTACCCTGTTCCTTATCAAAGGACTGGACAGGAAGGGTAGGATTTAGAGGAAGATAAGCATTATCTCATGCTATAAAGCCAATTAGAAAATAGGTTCTACTGTATTGTTTAACTCATCTTATTTTTAAGAGAGACTTCTCAGTTCTTAGTTAAAATGTGATCTATCTATCACTGTAGCGTAATAACTTTTTCAGGACTGAGGCTATTTTCACATGTAACCATTTCAAATGTGTAATTATTCCACTAAAATAAAGCACAAGATTCAACTTTAGGTTCCAAATATTCATCCATCCATTTTCTATACCTGTCTGTCATATGCAGGGTTGCGGGGGGGCTGGTGCCTTTCTCCAGCAGTCACGGGGCAAAATGCAGGGTACACCCTGGACAGGTCGCCAATCCATCGCAGAGCAACAGAGAGACATACAGGACAAACAACCATGCACGCGCACACACACTCATACCTAAGGGCAATTTAGAGGAACCAATTCAACAGTCATGACTGAACCCATGACCTTCTTGCTGCAAGGCAACGGTGCTACCAACTGTGCCACTGTGCAGCCCCGATTCCAAATATTTACAATCGTAATTGAAATTTACGGCTAACGAATTACTTTAAAGATTTCGGAATTTCCAAATCAAATTACAATAGACCGATGCATAAAACTTAAATACCTTGATGCAATGCTACTTTACACACCATTGTCGATGCCAGCTGGCATCCTCTGACTGAAAAAGTGCTCTACAAATGTAGGCCATTTACCATTATAGCTCGTTAGCATGCCTCTGCAGAACTTTGCCATGTTGAGGAGATAGTTGGACCATTTGAATCAGCTTTGTTGGAGTAGAGACTCATATAAAACTGGCAGCTGACACCAGCCCTTGAGGCCTAGAATTGGACATCCCTGCTCTGGAGACAACTTCAGTTGATCAGTGAAGGATTTTATTCAAACTGTAGCCCAAATCAGAACAACCTGATCACAAGGAAATCTTGGCCCAACTGTACAAATCCCTGTTGATCTTTAGACCTACCTTCTTTTATAGGGCTCTAGACAATACGTATATAGTATCATATTCGGCATCCTCCAACATATAGGTCTTACTTTTGTTGGGCCGCAGATAGGTAGGATTTGGCTATGAATAATTATGAATAGTTGCTTATGGCAATTATTAATAAGATTGATAATTTTATGTAAAAATTACCAAATGTAGGGGCACCATCCTGGTGGATTCCAGGAACATATAGCCAAATTGTTCAGTCTCAGTTTATGTTTATGATTACCAGCCTGATAAGGCTAAGATACTTAAACAAATGAAGGAATAAGTTCTTACGCTGTGGACATTAATTGTACGCATCACTCCAAGTAATCCCAGACAACTTCTCTTTAAGTTAAGGGGACTTTATTGAGAAAGTAGAAAATCCCATCTATTCTAAAACATGCAAAATTTACTACAGATCTTAGACAACAATAATAGGTGAACATTAAACACAATTAACATGAAATGAAATCAGTGAGGACAGCTGAGGGGGGTCAGAAAAGGAGGGGGGCCTCACTCCAGGGAGCCCAAGTCACAGATAGCCTGTGGGACAAAAGTCATAAATCTCAGCTCTGTGCCAAGATGGAGATCAGCACATGGAGTCTAAGAAAGAGTCATAAAACTAGCTTTGGCTAAAGGAGCACATGGGGGAAGCGTCCATGTGCAAGGCCTCTGCTTTAGCAACAGACTAAAGACAATGGAGTTAAACTTTTCAGCTAAGACCAGCTAACGCAGGCCAGACCGAACCCGACTCTGCCGACAGTGATCGGGGAGCGAGAGAGAGAGAGAGAGGAAAGGAAGGAAAAAGAAAGAAAGGTGTTATCTGCTCAGGATAAAACAAACAGTTTCAAAAATACAGCAATTTCAGCTCCAAATTATGCGTGCGGCGACGCAAAAATTAGCAAACAGGTACAGTGCTTAAAAACACTTTAACCCAACAATGAACGAGATCTAACTCGTTAAAACTCTTATTTTCTCTATTTATCTCTGCCCAGACACAATATTAGTATAAATGAACCGGTTCAGTCTTACTTTGCTTTGAAGGAGGTCCAGTCCACTAGGAGGAGAGCAAATTGTGTCTGTAGTTGAGCAAGAAAAGGAAGAGTTATAAAAAAAACCTGTACAGGATTTAAGGACCGTGTGGCCCACATGCAGGCTGGAAGGCCTGTAGGTCGACGTCTAACAAACTATCTTGGAACAGTTCTGATATAACCCAGCTGGATACACCAATAGCAAAAAGGGCACTTCGAAGCTTTGAAATGAGTTCTTCCCCAGTCCAGCAGGTCAGAACAAAAGAGAATCTTCACCGGTGAGATGTCCTCTGTTCAGCAGTAGTTCATCCAAGAACTTCTAGCTGGAGAACAGTTTGAAAATGGGCGCGACTCCACTCTTATAGCCCCCTTTGGCCGTGATGTCATCGCAGATGTCAACATGGGTGGTCACGGACCAATAGGAGTGTGTTGGGGGTCACTGCTAGGATTGCTGGGAAACGTGGTCTTCCAACAGTTTGTTCAGGTCATCTTATGATAAGTGCAATCACAACACTTTGAACAGACTCTGCCACATGCACACTTTCCATATCTGGTCTTCTTTAGGTCATGTCCTTGACTGTCTCCACATCGTCTTGGGATCCACACCTTTCCTTATTTGATCAGTCCCAGTGTAAGACTTCTGCTTAGAAATATGCTTCAAGTATCCTCAGAGGCTTTTCTGCAATCAGACCCTACACAGTTATTGGTTGTAGTCCCCAAGAGCATAGATAAGTAAGTCTGTAGGCATTAGCTTCTGCCGTAGTGCTAAGACAGTTTCCACTGTGCATATTAATGCATATTAAGGAAAATTTGGTGTTTGAACTATTAGAATAGGCAGTTCTAAGCGTTTTCAGAGATGGTCTCAGGTATTTGCAGATTTGAGCTATTTGCTGGCGCAACCACCCACGAACATCAGGGGTCCGCCATAAATAAGATTACTGATACAAGAAAAACTAAAACATGTACTGACAGACATTTAGTCAAAACACTGTTTAAACTTACTACTTATTGTTTAAGACCTTGGAGCACCTATGTGAAAGTAAGTTGTTTGCTTTGACTTGATATAGAGTCCAGCAAATCCATTTAAAGTGATCCTTAAGAAGAGAATTGTTTTGCGTGAAAAGTTTGTTCCCAGGTGTGCTTATGCACTACATATTAAAGAGAAGATTTATATCTGAAATTAAAATTAATTATGGTAGTGACATCTTCTATTATGGGAAGCTGACTTTGGTAGTTTTCTGACTTTGGTAGTTTACTTTTCATATAAATGTTTCACACTATAGATCATGTTTGTTTTTCTTTACTCATGTTAAAACCCTTTCATTTTGTGAATAAACTCCATCATGCTATTAGACTGTGAAAAGTATAGGCTACTGCATGACATGTACTGCTATCTAAAATACTTCATGTAGTGTTAGAATAAAGAAATCAGCTGCGTTTTAGAGTAGTAGTCCTGCCTACACTGGGAATTATAAGCTTCCAGAACACAGCCAGCAGAGGAGAAGGCAGCTATAATGGGTATTGATTAAAGAAATAAAGTTGCTTACATCAATGTCGTTGTTCTTTATGATATTGATTCTTTATATCAGTAAGTTGTTTACTTTTGAGATGGCTCAATAACCAGTATGCATGTCAAACAAAGATATTAAAGCATTAGGTGAAAGTGAGGAAATATATTTAGTTATCTGCTATGCTATAATGCTGTACTTAATAAAGCTATCTTTAGATAGGTTTATGTGAAGCTTTACTGCTTGCTGCTAGGCTTTGATTTATGGACAGCATAATAGGCTTGCAAAGACAACATTGTTAAAGATTACAACCACCGACAATTTGGTTTCTGATATTCTGATTCTGATTCTGATTCTGATAATCCCAGTTATGATCCAGCTGACTTTAGGGTGTTACAAAAGTATGACTTTCATTCCACACTGTTTTTTCTGTTTATCTTAAAGTATCCACATAAAAAAGTAAAATGACAAAATGTAAAAGAAAAATCAAGGAAAAGTAAACAAATCTTTATCAGAGCTTTTGGTCACCCAAACAGCTTTTTCTGTCATGGCGTGTTAGTTTAAGTTCAGACCAAAATACAGACAAGAACTTGGAATGATCGAAATGACTATTTAATAAAATTTACAACATAAGGAGAACAAGACATGGAGCAAAGGTAGATTAACGGGCAGGAAGACACCGATAACAATGAGTAACACAACAGGAGAGTCCAATTAAGAACAATTAAAGTCCAGGAGCTTAAATTCTGAAGCAGAGGTGGAGATGACAAAGCAACCAGAAGAACTAATTGGATAGAAACGGGAACAGCTAAAGGAGAATTCAGACAGAGGAGAATCATGTCTTGGATTACAGCTGTAAGGGGAGCAAACTACCAGGCTGCAGGATGGTGAACAGGGACTCGGAGAAGTTACAAATCGAGGGGAAAACCAATCAAAAGGAACAAAATATACAAGCACAAGAACAGAAGTAACAATCAAATAAAACACAAAGGAATTAACTAATAGGGCAAGGTCAATAAACAACAAAAACTTGACCAAAACAGAAAAAAGAACACCCAAGGATCAGAACATTTGTATGTAATAATGATAATCCTATGAGGGATAAAGCCAATACTTTGATTTTAGTCATATTTTTTTTTGCTTGTAACTAAGCATTTTTAGCGTACTGCATTTTCTCTTTGGGTCACACAAAGAAAACTGTCTTTTTTTACAGGTTGGTCGTGTTCTTATTTTTGTATCAAACATTGTTTCAAGTCTGTTTTTGACAGTTCTGCATCAAGACTAGGATTAATTTTCCAGCATGCAGCTATGCCGAGGTTTCTTCAGTCAACTCTTAGGAGTCTGAAAATTACATGCAAAAACCATGTATTTATGTCCTCATTAATTTCAAGCTTTAGCTGATCTTGTTTCATGAATCTATTGTGATTAAGTTAGAACAGTCCTAATGTTCTCATGGGGATACCACTTATTTAGTGTGCATTTTTTACAATCAGTTTCTAAAGTTCTTAGCCTGTGAATTATATTCCCTGTTTTTTACAAACTGCTGTAATATGCATGTCCAAAATACAAACATTACAGCACAAAAAAAAATCAAGTCACTGTCCATGATCTTCAGCTGATAAAGATCTTGGATAGGAAGTCTGTTAGAGTCCATCGCTGTCAAGAAACTGAATATGATCAACTTTGAAAATCAAATCTCAACCTGCTTAAGGTTCTTTGGATGCTTAGTGACCTTCTGGTTCATTTTAGAACAACTGGTTCAGCAGCTTGTTGATCATCCAGTGGGAACTGTGAGGTTTCTTCTAGTAAAACCTCTCTAAATCAAACAGCCTTCTCTGCCCTTTAAATGTTAAATATTAAATGGCCTTAATTCAGATTAAAACTAAAGCAGTTTCTTCAGAAAGACCAGGTCTGTAGTCATTAATGATTGCCACCATTTTCAATTTAATTTAATGGTAGTGGGTTTTGTCTATATGTACGGTTTGGTCATAATCAGTGTTGTGTTTTACTCTGTTTTGTATTTGTATTTTTAACTTTGTGTAATATGTTTTAATGTTATAAAAACTTAAACAAGGGACAAACATTTTAAATATGTATGAACTATGCATGTTGAAGTGTTCAGTAAACACCAAACATTAGTTTTTACAAAAATAAACTAAGAAATTAAATAACAAAGACATCCTTCATCCTTTGTCAATAAACGACAAAGTCTGCCTTTATTTTCCTTGAGAAACTTGTACATTTTAACATCAGAATCTTTAATGAGGATATGTTTCTCCATCAAACACTCAATTTTTACATTTCAGCCCAGTGCACACCCGCATACCACATTCATTGGTACCCTGGCAAGAAAATTTTAAGAGCCTTGATCTATAACATACATATATATATATATATATATATAGAGAGAGAGAGAGAGAGAGAGAGAGAGAGAGAGAGAGAGAGAGAGAGAGGAGAGAGAGAGAGAGAGAGAGAAGGGAGAGAGAGAGACCAAATTTTCTACACTTAACAATCAGTGACAATCTTAATAAATACATTTTACTTAATGATTTTTTATGTTATTGTATGTGTTATTAAAATTGATTGATGGTTGTCGACCTTTAATTATTAATAATTAGCTTCTTGTTCACCTGGGGTTTAAATGTATAATTACATTGAGCCGTATTGGTCTTAGCCATTCTTCCAAACTGGAAACGCTAAAGAACAATTCAAAAAAGGCAGATGTGTGCTGATTGTCAGTCAAGTGAAGTCAGAATATGGCTGCAAGCTAAAATGTGCTCAAATAAACTTACCTATATAGTCAGAGCAATGGCTGCGGTTTTTAAAACAACTGGAGCTGTGACAAACAGGGCAGAAGGAACCCCACGTTTTGCTGTATACATGCAGTGTGAGAATATTGATAAGGAAAGTAAGCCAGAAGGAAAATTGGACAGATTTTAAACCTTCCCTCTGGAGCCAGTTAACTTTTGGAGCATTATGGACTTTTTTTATTATGGACAAAAATTTGTTGTGTTTGTATCTCTTTTGCGATGTTTCTTTGTATGCTTCAACTGTTTTTTTTTCTTTCTCAAGTGAATTTGAACAATGCTTATGATCCTACTATGTATTGATCTAGAATACTTCTAATTTTTTAAAATGCTTAAAATGAACAAAAAAAGGTAAGAAGGGTTAAACTAAATCACTTTAGTACTATAAACACAGTTTTACCAGTGGTGCCAAGAACTGCGGAGCTTCTCGAGAGGATAAAATGAACAGCAGAGGGCGCCAAGACGACAAGCAGACAAGCAATCATGTAGATAAGTAGTAAGATGTGTGTTTAGGTTTGTAAAGCCGCTATGTATAAGTAAACATGATTAAAAGGCGAATTGGTTTAAAGCAGTTTATACATTTGTCTTCAGGGCTGTAGATGAAAGGCATAAGAGAGAAATGTGAGACTCAGCAAATTTATCTCCTGGGTGCAGGAAGTTCAGATGGAGAAGGTGAGGTAAGTGAAACCCTTCCTCCCACCTCTGCTCCTCACCCTATCTCTCTCACTCTTTGTCTCTCTCTCTCTCTACCTCTCCATCTCTCCTCCAATCAAAGCCATTCCTCCCTGGTCCTAACCCGGGAATGTGTGTTTCTCCTCTCCTCGCTGAGTCCTCCTTTCATTGTGTCGTACCAAACTGAATTCTGAACCTCATCATGACCTCAAGCTCGACAGAGTTTCCTCCAGAAACACATTTCTAAATCAAAGTTGAAAAAGGTAGGATGTTTTTGAGCTGATTAACCTTTTTTAAGTATGTGGCTTTCAATTTTGATGTTTAGGACTTTATCAGCAGGAGATGTTTAAGGTTTGTTGTGTTATTATAGTTGTGTTATTATGTTATTCAGTGTGTTACTCAGTATATTTTAAAGTTGCTGATCATGTAGAGCAGTTTGTGTAGAAGATGTGGTTGGTTTCAGAGGATTTTAAACAGTCACTGTCGCTTTCTATAAGTCATAACATTTCCGAAACTTAGAGTTCCTCCTTTGACTGTAGACACACAGACTTTACTTTCATTTATTGAAGTGCTTCTGTTCAATAAATACTTCTCTAAACTGACTAAACCTGTATCTGATGAGACATGATGTGTTAATGTGGATTATAGCTGGAAACACCAGACCCTGGATTTTATTTACAGTGCCTTGCAAAAGCATTCACACCTCATATTTTTTGCACATTACAACCACAAACTTCGAACTTCACTGTGTTTTGTTGGGATTTTATGTGATAAACCAACGTAATGCATATACATGAAGAGGAAGGAGAAGAAAATGTGGTTTTCAATATTGTAGCTCTGGTTATGTCTTTAGGGTCATTGTCTGCTAGAAGGTGAATCTCTGCCCCAGTCTCAAGTCTTTTGCAGCTTCTGAAAGTTTTCTTTGAATTTCTCTCCATCCATCTTCACACCAACTCTCAACAGTTTCCCCATTCCTATTGAGCAGAAGAATCCCCACAGCATGATGGTGCTGCCACCATGTTTTGTGGTTTGGGTGGTATTTTCAAAATGATGTGCAGCTTTAATTTTCTACCATGCATAGCACACAGTTTGGTGAAACGTTGTATTTTGGTCTCATTTAACCAGATAATTTTCTTCCACTTGTTTGCCATTTTACCTGCATCAGTTGTCTCTAAACCCTGACTCTTATTTTCTGTCCTGCATATTTTAGATGTGTCCCTGCTTCAGGAGGACTGATTTAGATCATTAAATCACTTCATGATTATCTTCTGATGATTACTTCATCAGAATGCAAACAAGTTCTGC
Organism: Valencia hispanica; assembly: GCA_963556495.2. Lineage (NCBI taxonomy): Eukaryota > Metazoa > Chordata > Actinopteri > Cyprinodontiformes > Valenciidae > Valencia > Valencia hispanica. The sequence continues at coordinate 24,128,874 of OY747710.1, forward strand.
AGAGGTCTGTTAATGGCCAATTCATTTAAATTAGGCACATGGCAACAGGGAATCAGTTAACCCTGAGATTGGAAAACCAATGATCTACATGCTTCTTATGGATTTCTTTTATCAATGGCTTTCTTAAAGCAGTTCTTCCATAAATGCCAGATTGTGGAGTACACAACTTTGTGGAGTTCTGTTTCACTGTCCATTGTTGACGGATTATCCCACCCAAACTGTGGATCCCTAAAACAACCCCAAGAATTAGCTTGTGCTTTTTAAATGCATCTATGGTTACAGCTATATACAGCTACATTTATGCAGTATTTTAAATTACACACATATGTACTTTAATAATTAAATCTTTTATGAAGACCATTTACTCCATTGAATTTTATGTTGCTGCATTAAAGTAAGAGATACTGTGGGTGGATGCATAATACACTAATTAGATTTTAATTTGTAAAAAATGGGAAAACAATCAATTATTTTCTTTCACCTTAAATGTACAGACTATTTTGTGTTGGCCTATCACATAAAATTCTTATAAAATACCTAAACATTTGCTGCAAAGCACTGTATCTCAACATATATATCCAAAGAACATGTAAAATGTCGTCATTACCAATCGTGTTGAGCAAAAAAGTGTGTCTGCTTTGTGAAGGTTACTACAGTGGTCTAAGGTTCAGCAATCTTGGAAATCATAATTGGATTTATTGTATGCAAATATAACAAAAGACTTCGTTTTTTCAGTTTAAGGGTATTGTGTAAGAATTTGATCAGTCATCAAAAAGTCCACATATTTTCTACAGTGTATTTTGAGTTCATAATGATTACATTGCCAACTTAAAAAGCCATAAAAAAGATGCCCATTAGGGGTGAACATTTATATGAAAACTGTAAAATTGTCTGCAATGAATACTGCCATGACAATTTACAATAAAAATACATTTTTTATTACTCTTTTCTTTCTTTTCCTAAATCACAATATCCCTACCACTTCTTGTGAGTTTAAGTAACTCGACTTCTAAAAATATACATCAAGTGTAAACACAGAGCGCATTAATAGTCTAGCAGGCCACAAATATTATTAGCATGTAGAATCTGTGTGCTTTGCACTTAAAATATAATATCCTAACAAATATTGCTTTCAAGCAATCTTTTGGGATACTGATATTGCAAACCATGATACTAGGTTGCCAAGCATGATTCAATATGTTGTGCAGCTCTAATGTCCATGAGCATCCAGCCTTAGAAGCATTGCATCAAGTGAATAAGTTGAAGTATTGTGGTGATTTTTTCAGATATGATGTTAAGATGGGACAGAAGATGAATTGATGGATTGGGGGGGGACTTAGAAAGACAGAGCTGAGCCAAAATTCAAAGCTCACTAGTTACTGGTTTGTTTTCATTATCCCCCTCATTTATGGCCAGACAATGTGGATGATCTCCTAAGGAAGAAAATAATAGATCCCCAAGGAAGGTCAGATGGGAGGTCAGATAGGAAGCTCTATCAACCAAGAGGAGCTCGGTGTTGAGTTGCTTCTCTTTCGCTTTCAGAGGGGAGAACCGAGGTGGTTTTGGATCTGATCAGGATACCTTGCTTTAAAGGTTTTCCAGGCAAGTCCGTATGGGATGAGACTTTGAGTTAGACCAATACTAGAAGAATTATAAATCCCCGCTGGCTTGGCAAGGCCTGTGGATGCCTAAGATCTTTGAATGACCTCGGAGAAGTGGAAGCCAATGAAAAGATGAATCCACTGAGTTAAATTTAGGTTTTTTTTAAAGACATTCAGGACATTCAGGCTTCAGGATGCCACCTATAGGTGCCTTGTCCTTTGAAGGTTTTTCAGGCACATAAGACTGGGAGGAGACTCCAGGGCAGTGCCAAAACTCACTGGAGAGACCATATATGAATGGACGGACAGATCTTGACAGAGGAAATTGAAACAATTGTAAAGGTTGTTTTAGGAAATCTCACAAATGCTGCCGTATTTTTCTGCTGATATAAATACTTTGTTTTATTAGCTGAAATCATAGAAGCAGAAAAATAAGAAGTGTTTGTAAATGAAATCCTGCAACACTGTGCTAAAATAACTGGCTGGTCCAGTGACTGACTCCTGTTATGAGTTTATGAACCCTACACCAGTGCTTACAATAGTAATGGTAATAGACTCGCAGGTGGTGTTGCAGTTCAAAGTGAGAGATTTCATTGGGGATTTTAACACACACATCAACTTTGCTGTTAGTGATGAAACACGTGTAGCCCAGATGTCAATGACGGTGCACATATATTTAGTTTGTCTTTAGTGGTTCTCACTTCCCCATGAAGCCAGTTTTAGTTCAACTGACCTGCAGGTCTGTAGGTTTACACAAAGCGTCAGTGACCGATGTAAACCGAGAGAGAGGAAAAGGTGTGAAAGCTAAAAGGCTTAAGAGTGAAGAGAGGTGAGAGAACCTGAGAAGCTGTTCTCCCTCCGGATTGTCATGCCTACATGAAAAAACACAGCAGCTTTATAAAGACGGGAAACTAAAGGTCAAGACCTCTGTTGCTTTGATATGGTGATATGAATATGAAATCATGCATCGTTTTTGCCCCACTTTGTGTTGGTTTGTCACATAAATTCCAATAAATTACAATGAAGTTGTAACATGAATAAAAAGGGTTTTGCAGGGTGCTGCGCACCACTTGGCAAGTTGGTGACTTGACTTTTATACTTAGCTGGTGTAGATATTTATGTTTTCTCTGCTCACACATTTCTGTAAACTTTGATTTACTCATTGTGTCCATAAAGTTGTAACCTTGTACTTTATCAGTAAACAAATCTAGCCTTTTTGTTATTTTGGTTGATTAGCTTGTACGGCTGTATTTATTTCTACTCGTAGCCGTTAAGAGTTTGTTCAACTGTTTCAAAGTCCTCTAAATCACAATAAAGAGTTATTGCTCCCGAACAGGGCTTTTGATTTACGCGTTGGGTTTCCAGGCCTCTGCTTGACCTCCACAGTTCCTGTAACAGTCATTTGATAATCACATTATGTACCAAGGAAACAGCTACCTTAAAGCACTTTGCTTCCGTCTTGTAGCCTTCTTCAATTTTCAAACTAAAGATGTATTGCATAAGGTTTACATTTCTAAAAGCAAGCTTTAAATGAATTTGAATGTTGGGTTTTATTCCAAAAGTACATAAAACAAAAACAAAATGTCAGGTCCTGATAAATTTAACTATGTTAATCCTTTACTTACTAAAATAGTAACAATGACAAATTTTAGCCCGTTATGTCCTAATGTTTTCATGCCACTGTGGGTTTGTGGAGTGTACCAAGATAGCATGCAGAAAAAAAAGAATGTAAAGCAGGGTAGAAAACGAAGTTGGAAACAATAGCTGATCTGCCCCACTGGCATGGAGAAGGCAGAGCTGATTCTTCTCAAACAGTATTGATTTGATGTTTGCTGCCTTGTCTGCTGTATTGTATGCACTGCTAAACCCAAGAGAAAGATGTGTAATGGCTCATCTGTCATCCTCTGTCGCCTTGCTTCTGTACTTAACTGAGACAGAAGAATACAGTAAATAAAAGCACATTACCACATTAACAAGTCAGCATAAATGAAGAGAGGAGGACAGTACAGAGGAAAAAGGGTTTAATTGTGCACTGCGGCCGCTCTGTTAGTTTGTCTCCTCTGTCAGAGAGAGGAGAGCAATAGTGGATCTGGCTGAAGCCACCAGCCCCCCAGACAGAGAGCATCACAGAGACAGATGCAGCAATCTGCTGAATGTCATTTCCTCATTACTGTTCTAAGAGAGCAGAGGCTATCTGTTGGATGTGTATGTTGGTCCTGTTGTGCAACAGTTTGAATGCATATCTGATTTGCATCTTTTTTTCCACAGTACTTGAAAGTAAATCCTGCGCATCAAAAGATGACACTCATTCACACTTAATAGTTTGCTTTAAAACAAAGAAAGGTGATTGTTTATTAGCGCTTTCTGTCAGACAACTTGTTTTTGTGGTTCTCACTTCCCTTCCCATCCCTCCTGAACTGAATCAGTACAAGTCTTCGCTCTTGCTTTTGTGTTATAAGTTTGTTGTGATAATACTGCCTCTGATGATCTTACCGCTTTCTCTTTTTCCTCTGCAGACAGTCTCATGGGCCTTAGCAAAAGGACGGCGGCAGAGTGGAGATGTTCAAAAAGAGGCCTCCTCCAGGTCAGCACCTCATATTAAACAAATTCACCATAAGCACACAGGGTTCCTTTGCAGTCTGGAAAAGCTCAGAACTTAATTTGGTAATTTTCCAAGTCTAGATAAATATTTACAAAGAAAACAAAGTATGGAAAAATATTTGCATCTCAACACTTTATTCCTGATATTACTGTGTAAACAGAAATGTACATTAGCAGATCCAGACCCACATAGGAAAATGTACCTCTATTATTTTATATCAAACAACTGTCTGGTGCACAGCCCATGCTCCAAGATACAGCATCCAGTGGTCCTTGAACACATAGGCGTTATTTTAGCTGGGGACGCTGGGGACATGTCCCCACCAATATTTACGATTGACGGTTTAGTCCTCACCACCTTGGAGACTTATGAAGGCTTTAGAGCGAGTGGCTGTGGCGGACACAGACTGGTGCATCTTATCCACTAATCCAGAAGGAGCGCATGTTGTGATTTCCTCCTGCTGAAGCAATCTTGAAAGTCTCCTTCAGAAAGAAGTGGTGCTTGTTATTCCAGTTTGCAGTGTGTGACCAGACCGCATTCAACCTCCCTTACGCACAAGCAGGTGCGCAATTCCCGTCCATGGACCATGAGAAAGTTGTGAGATTGTGCGTTAAGACCACAGCAGGTAAAATGTTCATATTTAGTACATGTTTTCATCTGCTCCAGTGTGTGATGGCACATTGGAGATTCTTTGTTCAACTTGTTTTTGGACTGAATAATAACTAAATGAATGAAACATTAAATAATAGTGAATATGTTTTCATATTGTAATGAAACGTGAAATGGATGAATACTCATAGGCTATATGAATTATTTACAATAATTGTCCCCAGCAATCTTCAAACCACATTCATGTTTATGGTTACTATCCCAAGTAATTTTAAAAACAAACTGACACCCTTGCTTGAACTTGTTCTATTCAGGGGCCTTAAGGGTTCTCATAAATCTAAGGCAGGAGTCCATTTTCATGTCTTGTCTCAGCATGAAGCATCTAATGTGTGTTAATGGGGCGCCTGATGATTGTATAGTGATGACACACACTACAGAGGTTCCAGTGTCCATTACTTTTTAAAGCTTATCCATCCAAAGCTTAATGTCATCCCTTCTGCTGTGAATTTGAGGTTCATCCACTGCTTTAGCTCCAACAAAAAAGATGCCAAGCAGTTTAAGCTAACTTGCCATTTTATCCAAAAAAGGGCCCATGCACAAAGTTTTTTTATACACACTGGACTCCTTGTGGAACATGACTTTGAGTGGGGAGAAGCAAACACACCTCAGAATTGTGCATATAGCTCAGTTTCTGGGAGCACAAGATAAGTTGTAGTTTCTCAGTCTGTAGTTCAAATAGAAAATGTAATCATCAAGCTGGAAAATTGAAGCCCTAATTGACATCATATTTTGTGATGAGAATTGAAGGGGCCTATTTTTTTTCTTGGATGAGAAGAAGAATGTAGGGGGCGGGGGGGGGGGGAGATGACCATTGCTGTAAATATGAGTAGAACCCTTCTAGAATAATCAGTAGTGGTTGCACATGTTCTTCCAGCATCGATTTTTCTCCCCTTGAGGTTTCATCTTCATGTGCGTAGGTTAGAGTTCTACCACCATAAAGTTTACTTGGTTTGTGTTAACTGCCATTTGTTTAATACTGGCCACCTAAAAATGTTTTCTCTCAAACAGGTAGTCTAAAGTCGAACTGCTTGCAACTCCAATGCATTTCTAACGTTTTAGAACTATATGTTAAAATCTGCCAAATGTTTCTTGTCCTTCAAAGTGTTTAAAACTGCCAGCTCAGTGCCTTGAATCAATGACTGAATGTCTTGACTGCAATTCACATTTTTTCTGTCTTTTTTTTATCACTTTATATTTAAAAAATTCCTGAACCTTATATTTTAGCTTATTGTCCCATAACTCCACAATTTTTTTGTTGAGTCAGTGTCATAAATTCACCTCTGGATAAGCTATTATCCTAAATCAATATCTCATCATGTTCTCTAAAGGTCTACTCAAGTTTTACATTTTTATGTTTCGCTCGTTTTCTTTCCAGTCCTGGCACGTGACCGTGCAAGCATATTATACAGTATGTGCTTTAGGAATGATGGGGTTACGTATTTATCCAAAACACAGAATGGGAGAGATGCATCATTCTTCTTCAACTTCTGTTGCTCATCTAGTTTTTTCCCACCTGGTAGCTCTTTGGAAGGCGCAGTATTAATGAAATACTTTTCTAAATGTTTCAGACTGCGTTACGTTTGCTATTTTTTTTAAACATTGTGAAAAGGGAACCATTGTTTCTCACGTGGCGCGAGGGATGTGGTGCAGCACGTGCTCTACCACCTGCCTGGCCCCGCCCACTGCGGCTCACCTTCCCGTGCTCAACTTGCAAAATCGATTTTTCTTCCAAACTCATCAGTGTGGTTGTAGTGCACACAGTGGTTTCGGAGCCAAAATGGCGCACATCCCTCTAAATCAGCGATTCGCCCAGCTGTGGGATCCCTGCAGTGGCAGTTTCCATGGCAACCCTAACTGGGTTACGTAATGGTCCACGTTGGTCAGTGTTTATGTTGTGGATGAAGCGAATTGATTGAGGTTGCAGTTTGAAATATCGCAGTGCTGATCGGCGCCCTTGCAACATACTGAAGAAGCGTCTGCAACAACATGTGGATGGATGGGTCATTTTAGAAAAAGCATGACCTCATCATTTCTGCAGACAGAGAGGGAGACACCCGAGCAAGGCGCGCTCTAAACGTGAGCCGTCTGCGCAATCCAGGAGTGCAGAGAGGAAGCAGCAGAGAGGCAGGGTGGGATGGTCCGATTCATCCAACAATAGTGAAGTTGGTTCGGAAGCTTCATCGCTTCTTCCTCACGGAGATCCTGTTTATATCCAAGCGGCTGTCATAGCGCTCTTTCTAAGAAAGAAAAAAAACACACCAAAAGATGACAGTACTGAAAGACATCCCGGAGAAATGGTTTCCACTGGTTCTCCTCGCTCAAAAAAAGAAAAAGACAGGATTCGGGGAAGGAAAATCGAAAAAGAAGGGGACAGGTACGAGTTTAAGGCTGTGATTGTGTGTAGCTACAAATCTCATCCCATTTTACAAATAAAGATCATCTATCCTTATCACTTCAGATAGCATAAGTTCAAGTTTCATCCCATCTCCATCCAAACCAGTTTCAGTCAGTTTTATCTGCATTCCTCCTCGTATTGCACCTCCACATGAAGGAAGAAATGTGCTGTGATTTCTAGCTATGTCCTAGTGTGGAGGGCCGAAAGTGCAACAATCCCATGAAGAAATTAGTTGACATTGAATCATTAAATGCCTAATATCTGATTGGTCTACCTGTGCTGCGCAGCAAGTCACTGCAGACCAGTCGTGTCTATAGCACTGCTAGTCTCCCCACTGACTTTGGTGGGTCATGGTGACATTAAAAATATTCAAAATGTGCTTCAACAAGCCTATAAAATGAAATAAATAAATGATTTAGATATTGTTTGAACGAATGAAGAATAGAATGAAATCTTGAAGTAGGAATTTACAGATTTATTTAAATCATCACATATATAAATATTTAAGGCCATATTGAGGTATTGAATTATGACACTTTTAGCTTGTGATAGACTACTGATCCCATATTGCCATGCAGTTATTCATGCTTTTATGTATTAAACACCATAAAAACAGATGAAAAGATAAACAGACATTCTTCTTCATGTATCATCTTCCTTCGGTCTTTATAAAGGCTCTGTAGGTTTGTAGGGTTGTTTTTTTGTCTCATATAAGTACCAATCTGTCCAACATAACTCTTTGCTTTTATTTTAGTTCTCTTTCGACAGCATTGGATTTGAGCCTGAGTTTTGTGTGAATTACAGGCTTCCTACATGGTCTATGAAAGTCTGCTTTAGTGATTTCCCCCGGTCTAGAATAGTTTAGTTAGAAAATAGTTATGGAAACATTTTTTATTATCTAGACATTATTATTTTGTCCAACTCTTTGATTATTTTCCTTTTTGAGTCACAGAATACGCATGCACAGTTATTTAAAAATTGAAATCACAGGTGTATACCCTCCCCAATCAGGGTTTTATTCTGGATTTGCAGATCTCGAAATGTGGCCACTGGCTAGATTTCAAACAAAGCATTGACATCCTGTTGTTCTGAATCTGAATGAAAAGAATGTTTCACAGATCACAAGGCAGTGTTTACCAACCCTGATCCTCAAGGCACATTGCCCTGCATGGTTTAGACATTTCATTGCTTTAACACACCCCATTCAGATGATTGCAGTTCAGCAAAAGCCTGAAATATCCACTGAAATAAGGTGTGCTAAAGCAGAGGAACATCAAAAACATGCACTGCTTTAAATAATCTGTATGTAGTGTAGGATAACCCAATTGAGTTTAGAAAAATCTGTGAATTATAGATGTGGTCTATAAAATCATATGATTTAGTCCAGACAGCTTAAATGCAGTTTTTTTCTTTTATCAAGCTGGCAAACCCAAAGACAACGCCATCACTGCATTGTTACATGATTTGGACTTAACTAGATCATTTTTTTTCTACTTAATTCTGCAGATTGTTAGAGAAACTCTTAGAAAAAAGAGTACATTTGAATATAGAAAATTATGTCATTTTAAAATGGAAAATAAGTGCTCCAGGCACCACCTGTACCTTCATACCTTAGCGTAACGATCATAGATCCCACTTGATGTCTCCCTTCATTCAACCCCCGCTCCATCAGTCTGTTGCTGCCAATATTGTTTTTCAGCTAATTGTCTTTATGTTGAGAAGGACTGCAGATGCTTCTATTTGCCTAATTAGATCATCCACAACAAGCACTCTTCCGGAGAGTCTTGTCTGATTCAGAGTTTAGCTGAGAATTAGACCAGCATTTCCCATAAGTCAGGCTGACTTTCTAATGTGGTCATTGTTGTAACTTCAGTCCCTGTAGCTGATGGAAATGCTGTGCGACCCAGCTTATGAGGGAATGATTGTTAAGCCGACAGAAAACAGAGTGCCTCAGAATAGTTCTTTTGCATCTTGATAAATAGATTTTATCCTGCTGACTATTTTCACTTGAATCAATATTATTTTACTCCCTAATGTCTGCAACTGAAAGTTTCGGAGTGATACAGCTTTATAGATTGATATTGGCCCACTGTGCAGCGGGGTGTCTGTGTCAGGGGTTCTGATGCCCTTGAAATTGTCAGAGACATTAAGCACTTACTGTGCAGTTTGCTAAAGATTCTCATTCATTCAGGCTGTGGTGGTCAGCTCGCAGAGGGCAACCCAGGACCAGATGTAAGGTTGCTGGAAACCTCAGTGCTTACCATCAGAGGCATCGTGCTCTCCTCACAGTGTTAGCACTGCATGTCGATCAAATCAACATCATGACCTTTAAATGCAAAGAAATGGGCAATGGCAGAAGAGAGAATCAGAATGCGGAGGAGGTGTAGGAGTTTCGGTGGAACAGATTTTAGAGAATGGGCACCCACACATCTACAATATGAAACTTAAAGTACCTTAGGTGAAAGCTGGGGTGAGTTTATTTACTTCCAAACTCTTACAGCTGAAACATTTGCTCTTTTAGTGTTTAGTAGATTTAACATCATGCATGTAGGGCATCCCCCCCCCCCCCAGTTTTTCAGAGGCGTATTTGTAACTGATTACAAAGTTACTCTACCAGGTTGAGTTCAGGACTGATCTCAAAGTTTGGGACCCATGCACATGCTGCACCTCTGCATTTCCTGACCCCCCAGTTTTTTCCACTTTGGCCATTTCCACTAAGTGGCCTGTGTTTGTTTGCCGACGCTCAGCACAGCAGAGGTGCAGATCTAGATCATGGGCTCCACTTGGTGTGAGAGGGCTTCACAGAGCTGCAAATACACAGGAAACCACAGTCTTTGTTCATGTTGTGTGTGCATGTTAATTATGGGGTTAATGCCTTCTTTTTTGTCATGTCCCTTCCTGTAGAGCCGCACCGACTCTCTGTTATATGTCAAACGTTTGTCGAGGACGAGGTTGTTTCAGTGCAACAGTGTTTCATCCAGTGAATACAATATGTCTTCGTGATGACATTTTTTGCATATCTGTCTGGAGCTGTGCAGTTTCACTTAAATAGGATCTTAATTCATGCAAACTATAAAGTGGAGTAAAAATGATATATGGTTCTCATTTGCATGAAAAGTGTGCATTGCACCCTCAGTTAATACTATAGGTCCAATTACAGGTCCAGCTACCAGCTTTACACATCTGCTGAAAATGTTGTCTATTTCTTTGCAAAAACGCATTAGGCCTTGACTTTGACTGGATCATTCTAACACATACATATTTTTTGATCTCAACCAAAGGTGTCAGAACCACTTTTCAAGGGCTGGTCTCCTGCACCTTTCAGATGTGTTCCTGTTCCAGTAAACCTCAGTCAATCACCAATCTCCTAATTATTTGATAAATAGTTGTGTTGAAGCAGAGACACTTCTAAAAGCTGCAGGACACTGGCCTCTGGGTTTGGGAGTTTCACAACTATGGTCCAAACTATTTCATGGTTTTAAAACGCATCTTTTACTTTACTTTGTTTCTGCAGAGGAGGAGAGAAAGGTCAAAGCCAATGACAGAGAACACAATGAAAAGTTTCAGTATGCGGTGAGTGCATCTCCTGTTTTCCTCTGTGCGTATTACAAAGTATAGATAATAAACTTCAAAATATAATTTTTTCACTGTTCTTTCCTTTCAACACAGAGTAACTGCATCATGACATCAAAGTACAACATCCTCACCTTCCTGCCTGTCAACCTGTTTGAGCAATTTCAGGAAGTAGCCAACACTTACTTCCTTTTCCTGCTGATTCTGCAGGTGAATATAAACAGGCGGGAATTAGGAAACTTGGCTTTTCTACATTGTTTGTTTTACAGAATAAAAAATTGAGAACAATTTATGTGAAAAACAATCCTAAGAGACAGGCACTTATATATTTGTATATTTATTTATACAAAAAATACATAATCTTCTTCTTCTCAATGTCTGATATTTAATCACACTAAACTTTTTCTGTTTTTGGTCAGAGTAACCACAATTATTTATTTTACTAAATGCTAGAACACCGGAGTCTAAATCTTTTAGCTATAGTCACATTTTTGTTCTCCCACTGCATGACACAGACAGGTGGAGCCAATGTGGTCCCACCTGTTATTTTAAAAGTCTGTTTCTTGGTGTCTTGGTTCCTTGAGACGGGAAGTTAAGAGAGTTGGATCTGAAACTCTCAAGGCATTTTCATCTGATAGCAGCTGTAAATTGTATGTGACACTATGGTCTGTTTTTTTCTTAGAATGTTATAATATGAATATAAAACTATATGCTGATATAAAGGTTACACATTTAATAAGAAGCATTCTTTATTTTATTGACATAACCTTTTACTAAACCTTCACTTTTCCAGTAAAAGAAGTACTAGGACAACCTATAACCTGATCATGCCAATCTCACTATGAAGGATGTTGGCTGCATCATGCTTAGGGGTGCTTTACTTCAGCAGGGACAAGGAGCTAAAACACAGACCAACACTCAAAGAAAACAAGCTGGAAGCTGAAACAGACTTGAGACTAAGTTGGAGGATCACCATCCCGCAGAATGATGAGCCTGTATTCATGTGTTAGAATGGCCCAATCCAAGTCCAGTCCGAAAGCCAGTTGACAATCTTTAACTAGATTTAGAAAATGCTTTTCACAAACACTACCCATTTAATCTGGCTGAGCTTGAGCTATTTTGCAAAGAAGAATGGGCACATTTTTCAGTCTCTAGATGTGCTAAAGAATTTGAGATTTACACCAACTGACTTGCAGCTGTACTGTATATACAACAAAGATTTTCACTCATGGGACTTAATACAAAACCATATCATACTTGAGTCTTTTATCAGTGGAAACTTTAACCACCATGCATCATTTTCTTTCCAGTTTAGAGTTATGGACTTTGTGTTAGTCCATCACATAATATCTCAATAAAATACAATGAAGGTTGACAAAATGGGAAAAAGATGTTTATGTTTGTGCGTTGCTTATCTATCTCTATTTGTACTAATCAGAATAATCTTGTCTTTTCCTATCTTTGTTAGTTGATACCTCAGATCTCTTCCCTCTCCTGGTTCACTACCATTGTGCCTTTGGCTCTGGTGCTTAGCATCACTGCAGTAAAGGATGCCACAGATGACTATGTGAGCATGCATTCTACACACCCTGAAGTTAAACACATAGAGCACCCTTACTGATATAACACCTCCATATTTGTCCCCTGCAGTTTCGCCACAAGAGTGACAACCAAGTGAACAATCGTCAGTCTCAGGTTCTCATCCGAGGCTCGTAAGTCATCGCAGCTGAACACCTACATACATGTCTTGTTGCTTTGATTCAAACTGTCCGAGTTTTCACAGTCAGATTTCACCACATGCTATTCTGATTTGCTGTGGCAGGCTGCAGAATGAAAAGTGGATGAACGTTAAAGTGGGCGACATCATTAAACTGGAAAACAACCAGTTTGTGGCGGTACGTGTGAGAGCGACACAGGGATTTTCATTTTCACGCACATACAGTTGCAACAAGTAATATTCAATCCACTCATTTTGAAAGACTTTCCAGTGATGTGGATAGACAATGATGACAATAAATGGAAAAAAAAACGAAATAAACAAAATATTTTTAGTTCTTTTAACCGCAGAAAATGACAACTTTGAATTTCAAATGAAAATCTAACTATTGGTATCTGGAGTATTGGTAAACTCCAGCTTCAGTATATTGTGAAGGATCCTTTAGACTTCAAAACCTCTAACAAATGTTTTTTAAGTGCTAACAAGCTTCTTACAAGCTTCACCCATCTCTCTTGCTTTAAAGAAGGAGAGAGACACTGAAAAGAAGGAAAAGAAGTCAGAAGAAAGCTAATAAACCTTATTAAACTTACTAAACCTGTTAATTATATTCAGCATCAACATTACAATGTTTACCACAGTGAACCACAGTGCTGGTTCTTTTGGATCTCAGTGCAGCATTTGACACTGTTGATCATGATGTACTATTGGAACGACTGGATAGCTGCGTCGGACTCTCTGGTACAGTACTTGGCTGGTTCGAGTCTTACCTAAAGAACAGGTACTTCTTTGTTTCAATAGGAAACTTTTCATCAGAACAAACAGAAATCACATGTGGGGTGCCCCATGGCTCCATCCTGGGGCCCCTCTTATTTAATATCTACATGCTCCCACTAGCCCAGATTATAACAACCAATAAGATTTGCTACCATAACTATGTAGATGATACTCAGCTTTACATTACGATGTCACCAGGTGACTTTGAACACACAGCTTCAGTTAATCCTGCTAGAAACTACTGATCAGGCCAGAAATCTAGGTGTAGTTATGGACTTAGACATGAACCTCCAGGGTCACATAAAGGCAATAACAAGGTCAGCCTTCTATCACTTGAAGAAAATTTATAGGATTTAAGGACTGATGTTGCAACAGGACCTAGAAAAACTCATCAATGCGTTTATCTTTAGTTGGATTGATTACTGCAACAGCGTCTTCACAGGTCTGCCTAAAAAGCCAACTAGACAGCTGCAGCTGATCCAGAACGCTGCTGCTCGTGTCCTTACTATAACCAGGAAAGTAGACCACATCACCCCCATTTTAAAGTCCTTACACTGGTTCCCTGTAGCTCAGAGAATATACTTCAAAAAACTTTTACTAATTTATAAATCATTGAATGGCTTAGTACCAAAAATGTTGAAGATCTGCTGTTACTATACCAACCCACCAGATCACTCGGGTCCTCTAATTCCAGTCTACTCAGCATCCCTAGAATTAGAACCAAACATGGAGACGCATCTTTCAGTTTCAATGCTCCCCTAATCTGGAACAAACTTCCAGAAAACTGCAAAGCTGCTGAAACACTGAGTTCTTTTAAATCACAACTAAAACGTATCTGTTTAGAGCTGCCTTTGAGTAATGCTTTGATGTATCATGTTTTGTGTATTCTTATATCATGCAGCTCTACTGATTTACCAAAGTGTACTGTTAAACACAAATAAATCATCCTTAATACATCCCTCATCTGAAAGAACTCACCAATAGAAGAATCTTGCTCTTGATAAAAAAAAACTTTAATTGCTACATCTCTACATTTTTTGGAGGAAATAAATATGTCTGCTTGCAACAGTCCACACAAAAACACAACCAAGACCAGTTCAGCAGGTCTGTTTTGGTACTGAGATTAGATTACTATTGCTCAAGGAAGCTATTTATAGACTAAAACATAAGATTGTAAATTGATTTATTTTGCTTTCTTTGGCAGAAGTTGTGATAATCATGCATTTAATCTCTAACTCTCTCTATATGTATCTATCACTCATTGTGTTCATGACTGATGCATACTTTTATCTCTGTATCATCAGTGCTTCTCTCAGTTTTGCTGCATGTACCTTGCAGTAAATGCTAACGTCAGCCATCTGTTTTCAGGCTGACCTGCTCCTGTTATCAAGCACTGAACCTCACGGCCTGTGTTACATCGAGACAGCCGAGCTTGACGGGTCTGAAAGCTCCCTATACATCAGTATCCACTCACAGTTGCTTATAACCTCTACAGGCAACAGAAAACTGCATCTAAAAAAGCTTTTTTTTTTCTGTGAACCTGCAGAGAAACCAATATGAAGGTGCGTCAGTCTGTGTCAGTGACAGCTGAGCTTGGTGATCCGAACAACTTGGCGACGTTTGATGGTGAGATTGGTTGAAACAATTTGATCTTCTTTCAGTTTCCTGTTCGGTACATCTTTCAGTGTCCATCCAATTGTAAAATTTGGATGCCTTTCACACGCTGCCAAATAAAAAATTGAAACATTCACAACTACACATTTAACGTCCTCTGCTTCATCTGAATGACACCCTGCCATCACCTATCCACCCACCCACCAGTGAAAGAGCTTTGAGTCAGCAAAGCACTACCCCAACACACACACACAAACACACACCTGCTCAGGAAAATGCATTACTGCAGCAAATCAACCCACACTCTGCCTGATATCATCTTACAAAAGAAGTGTCTCTCTGGGTGTGTTTATAGTGTGACATCAGCATGAGGATGATAAATTCAACTCAAGATCAGGTTGCCTCTGATGTAGATGCTTTGCAATAACTGGATTTGGTAATTGCCTGTCATGTCGGGGTCCATTATTTTATTTAAGTCACCACAATTTCTCCTTGTGTGAAGGTGAAGTGGTGTGTGAGCCTCCCAACAACAAGCTGGATCGCTTCTGTGGGACTCTGTACTGGCGAGAGAGGAAATACCCCCTGACCAATCAGAACATGCTGCTTCGAGGATGTGTCCTCCGCAACACGGAGGCCTGCTATGGCCTGGTCATCTTTGCAGGTCTGCATGTGCGTATTTGTATTTGTATTTGTACAAATGGATGCCATTAGTGTGTGTTACAAGTAGGTTCGATTCTGTTGCTGTCCCAGGTCCAGATACCAAGCTAATGCAGAACAGCGGTCGTACCAAGTTTAAGCGTACAAGCATCGATCGTTTGATGAACACTCTGGTCCTCTGGGTAAGACACCCCAACCCTCTCACTTTCATAGCCCCAAACTATTTCAGGATATCATCTCAGAGGCATTGTTTACATCTGCACATGCTAGTAATAGACTCCTAATTTTGGAATAACAGGCAACAGACCTTACTCTGTCTTTGCGTTGTTTCTTTTCTTGCATCATTGTTAGATTTTCGGATTCCTGGTGTGTATGGGTGTGATCCTAGCTGTGGGCAACGCCGTGTGGGAGAGAGAGGTGGGCTCCTTGTTTCAAAGCTACCTGCCCTGGGACCCTCCTGTAAACAACTTTATGTTCTCAGCCTTCCTCTCCTTCTGGTCCTACATCATCATTCTTAACACAGTCGTGCCTATTTCTCTATACGTCAGGTAAGAAAAAGTGCAGCATATCACAAAGGCAAATATGTGTACATAGGAGGTAGATAGTACAAAAAATGTATGAGCTAACAATTGAGACTAACACCTGGTTTATGCCAGCTATTTCTGTCATCACAAAGAGCATCAGAATCATCTGCATGTGTTCTTTCAGTGGGTTTCACACATCCACATTTTTGTAACCTTTTTTTTGCGTAGTACAAGTCGAGGCCGCCAAACAGAAGGAGCAGCAGATTAGAGTCTGAAGGGATTATTTTTTACACAGTGTTACATAGATTACATAAAGGCTCGTAAGTAACACTTATATAGTCATACTATGTACAGTGGACGCCTGGTATTCGCGGGTTGCGGTCCCCTTAGCGGTCCACTTAGTTGAAATCAGCAAATACCAGATATCCCCTCTAAAAAGGCTTATAGCTGCCTATTTTAAAAAGTTCAAATACCAAACATACCCGAATATGCATTATTACGCACATTGGAAACTGCCTTGGGACTACTACAGAAGCTAACATGCACGGTCTTTCCTATCTCTGCTCTTGGGTGTACAGCTAATCAGTGCAAAGAAAAATAGACAATGCTCCTCGATTGACTGCTTTGTGAATGCCAGCCAGTAGCATGTTAAGTAGTTTTGAGGCTATTTCAGCTTCCCAAGATGCATTTTCTTTTGAATATTTTAGATATTCTCGAACAAAAAAATCTGCAAATTGGGAGATTTTCCACAAAACAATTTTGAGTTATGTTTCACAGAGAATCCGTGAACACTGAACCGCGAATAGTACTGAACCACTGTAGCTAGAGTTGTGTATTACAAATACACTTTCTCTATAGAGTCTTGTTCTGCACTTAATTGTTGAAAACGTGCAGATTTTATCTGCAACTCAATCCATTGGGTTAACAGAGACCTACAGTGAGTGTA
Organism: Valencia hispanica; assembly: GCA_963556495.2. Lineage (NCBI taxonomy): Eukaryota > Metazoa > Chordata > Actinopteri > Cyprinodontiformes > Valenciidae > Valencia > Valencia hispanica. The sequence continues at coordinate 24,145,946 of OY747710.1, forward strand.
GCAGGGACATTTGTGGCAACATAATTTTCTCCGGACATCTGGCCTGTGAAGCTATGCTCAACCTTAAAAGTGATTTATTTAACTATTATACACTCACTTTACTTCATGCTTAACTGGTAGTATCCTAAACAGTGTAGTTAAAACAATCTCTAGACATAAGGAGACGATAGAGATGAGATTCTTTTCCAATCCTTATCAATTCCACTTTTGTTTTCTAAGAGCCATAACACATAACAGAAAAAATATCCTGCAGAGTATTTCATAGAGGCAGTCATTTGGAAAATAAAGGTTTTTTATTAGACATCCCGTCTAATTAAAAACCTTCATTTTCCAAAGCAATTTCAGCTTTGAATTTTCCTTAGCAAATTCCCTCCCACTCTTCTTACCCAACACTACATTTAATTTCAAGGTTAGGAGCCAATATAGATATTTACTAGTGTCATAAAATGTGGGCTACATGCTGAACAAAAATGCAGACAGAACCTTGCAATGAGTATGATGGCAAGATTTAATGGAAAACCATGAAAATAATTTTTTGAATAGCAAGTAGAGCCCCTGCTCCTGCTGTGTCCAGTCCTTTATCCAGTGCCAGGATTTAATTTTTTTCTCTGTTAACTAGTCCACACACTATTACCAATGCCTCAGAATCCATATTTATTTACTTCTTTGACTTTAGTCACGTTTTATATCATGAGGTTTAGTTAGATTTCCTGTCTGAGCTTGGAATGTTTGTGAGGAAAATCGGTTTGTGTGGAGTCATTGCCGTGTGGCCGCACACCACACATTGTAGGACCAAAACAGGAATATCCGTGATTTTTGGTTTGTGCGGTCTGAAACTCTTGCAACAATTTTAAAATCCTGCCATGTGAACTAGGCCTAAGCATTAATAAGGAACAAAAACATAAATAGCAAGGAAATGATCAAAGTGCAAATATAAATGAAACCCAAAATCTCTTACACCAAAGTATCATGACAGCTAGTGGTTATTAAACATACAGAAAGTTACAAGAATTCCCTGTTCTTTTGCACTTATTTAACCAAAAACCAAAATGCTGTACAGTCGTTATACTTGAGTGTTCCTTGTTTGTTTTAATGCATGGAATAAAGAGAAATGTTCATAGAAGCCACCATAGAAACAATTAATGTCACTTTACAGATTTAGGTTCCAAATGATGACTTCCAAAGCCAATTAAATGCAGCATTATAAATTATTCTATATTTTAATGTATTTTTCTGCTCTGCCGGCACACTAGTGTAGAGGTGATCCGGTTGGGTCACAGCTACTTCATTAACTGGGACCGGCAGATGTTCTGCTCAAGTTGCAACACAGCAGCTGAGGCCAGGACCACCACTCTGAGCGAGGAGCTGGGCCAGGTGGGCTCATCAGAGGTTCTCTGATGTTTCATATCATATCTCTTTATCCAAATGTTACTCACAGGGCCGGCACAAGGTTTTATGAGACTCAGGGCAGAATTTGATTTTACCTATTTTTAGATTTACTTACAAACAGTTACAGTGTGCACATAAAATTTGGCCCCCATTCAGTAACAAGCAGCAGAAACTATCTAATTTGCATAAATATATTCATCCATCCTTTGTCTACATATAACCGCTTATCCTTACACCCTGGACATCAAGCCAGTCCATCACAGGGCAACATAGAAACACACAGGACAAACAACCATGCACACACACTTTCAGACCATAGGGGCAATTTGTACAGAGACCAGTTAACCTAAGAGTCGTGCTTTAGGACCCCGGGTGAACATGCAAACTTAATGGGGAAAGAACCCAGGGATTCAAGTCTGGAGTCTTCTTCCTGCAAGACAACACCACTAACCACTGTTAGACCGTTCAGCCTGCATTAAAATGCGAGGCTGGTAATGACACTTTCAAGATATGAACTGGTGAGTTCATAAACCTGCCCTGTGTAAATTTAGTTGCTCTGGGACCTTAGTAAGCTGTTGCTAACTTTGCTTGCATCTTGTGCTGGCTCTGGTGATTCAGTTAAACAAAAAATATTTTTAACTCTTTTAGGTACACAGTTTGCTTATGTATTGTCTATGTGTGAAGTATAAATGCAAACTAGAAAACAGCTTTGCAAAAGCTTCATCAGGGATGTTCAGGATCCTGAATGTTTTTTTTTGTTGTTTTTTTCAAAGTCCAGTATTGTCAAAAACAGCATTGTAGCTTTGTTAAAAAAAAAAACATTTTGTAACCTTATGCTAATTTTTATTCAGGTTGAATACATCTTCAGTGATAAAACTGGAACTCTAACTCAGAACATTATGAGTTTCAATAAGTGCTCCATCAATGGTCAAACTTATGGTAAGAGACCACACATTAACAGAGCATACATAGAGGTTCATATATGTACAAATATGTTTTATCTTCCACATTCTTACCAGTCATTTGTTTTTCTGCCAGGTGAAGTCATGGATCCACTGGGAAAACAGCCAAAGGTAGACATTCCTTCTGTTTTTGAAAGTAAAACATCTCACATTGGAGTCTAATTCTCTCCTGTTATTCTTTCAGAGGCTGGATTTTACTCCTTTCAACCCCCTGGCAGACCCAGATTTCTGTTTCTACGACCAAAAGCTGCTGGAATCCGTGAAAGTGGGGGATTCGCACACTCAAGAGTTTTTCCGCTTACTTTCTCTGTGTCACACCGTTATGAGTGAGGAGAAGAGTGAGGGTGAGCAGGAGGAGGGAAACAAAAACAGCAAAACACAGTTTCTCTATTATTTCCCAGGTTTTCATTGTTTTACGTCTGTACCCCCAGGGGAGCTGGTCTATAAGGCTCAGTCTCCAGACGAGGGCGCTCTGGTGAAAGCAGCTCGAAACTTTGGATTTGTGTTTCGCTCTCGAACACCTGGGACTATTACTACAATCGAGATGGGTAGAACCGTCACCTACTCGCTGCTCGCCATACTTGACTTCAACAACATTCGCAAGAGGATGTCTGTTATAGGTAAGGAGGTGTCTAGTATGTTTGGTAACATACTGGAATAGTAGTGTAAAATTATTACCATTTATACTTGTCAAAGAATCATTTTACATACTTTTACCAACCGATCCCACTTTGTTTTGTTTTGTTTTCCATAGATTTCTCCCCTTGGATTTGGGTAGCTTCTATCTGGAATATAAAAAAGAACCATTATTCAGTAAAATTGCCTTAACAAACTAAGGGGACTTTTTTCTTTTTCTTTGTTTTGTTTGCCAGAATACAGACTTAGAAAGTCCTTTCTGCTACAGAAATCATAACGTTTAATTTCTAAAGAAAGTTACCCTTTATGAATTTCTGCTGTTTCTACTTTTTTCACACACCTACATCTTTCAGATCATCAAACATTTTTATATCAGAAAAAAATAACCTGAGTAAATACAAAAACCTATCAAATAAAATCATCTCATATAATTATTTTGTTTATTAAAGGAAAAGCATATCTTAACCCAACCTGGCACTTGTGAAAAAGTAATTGTCCTGCTGTCAAAACATCCAATAACGGCAAATATCCACATTTTATGGACAGCTGAATTCAATTTCACTAGCCACACCCAGACCTGATACCCACCACATCCATAGAATCAGAAAATGACTTTCATAAAACCCATATGGCATCATGAAGTATGCTAAACAATACAAAAAAACAAGTAATCAAGCACCAATCTAAAAAAGTGACATCTATCAATCTGGAAATTGTTACAAACTAATTTCTAACATTTTGGGAGTCCAGTGAACCACAGTGAAACATGTTTTCACTAATAGAGAAAACATGAACAATGGTGAAGCTTCCCAGAATTAAACAGCCTTCCAAAACTACTCCACAAACACACCAAACACATTCACAACTCACCTAGGAGGTCACTAAATAACCCAGTTGTTGCTACCATGGATGTAAAAACCAGTTATAAGGTATAGGGGCTCTTACTTTTCTTTTTTAAATAGTTACAGGTTGGTTTGGATGGCCTTTGATCCCTTAATAAAAAACATCACTTGAAAACAGCTTTTGGTATTTACACAGGATGTATTTGTCTGATAGTAAATTTGTTTGATACTCAGAAATGTTAGTTATGTTAAAGTGTGACAAAAAATTAAGAAATGAAGAAAGCTGTAAGCAAATGCTTTTTCACAGCTCTAGTAAGTCTCATAAAGCTTGTAAAAACATTTTAACTGGCTTTGCTTTCTACAATATTCTCTCTTCTGTGATTCTCTAGATTCAGTCATCACCAAAAGAACAGGTCAATTTTTTTAATCACACCTAAGTGTGTACTTTTTTTTAAATGTAGCTGTATTCTGTGGAGCTTTTAAATGGGTTCTATGAGAGCTAATATATATATATCCATCCGTCCATCCATTTTCTGTATCTGTTCATGCTATGCAGGGTTGCGGGGTGGGGTGGGGGGGCTGCTGCCTATCTCCAGCAGTCATGGGGCGAGAGGCGGGGTGTACCCTGGACAGGTCGCCAATCCATCACAGTATATATAGCTCTTGTATTCTAATAGATGTGAACCACTTTAAGAGACCAAAACCTAAGCGACAATATCATGAACAACACAGACAATGATTGCTCATTTCTTCAGAAGGCTTTTCAAAAAGAATATTTGAAGGTTATTGTAGTTTCTCACCTTATCTGCTGCCCTAACTTGGTAAATAAGCTCTTGTCCTGACTTGACTGTCATAATTTAAATCTAACTAGTTTGCAATGAGAAGTTGTTGATAACTTCTCCAGATAAACAAACTTAAACAAACCTAAAATGTAAGCATACGGGGGGAACCTGACAACACCATGGTTAGTGTGCATGTTTTAAAAACAGCAACCTACTTGCATCAGAATAACCGTGATTAGCATTTAGCTTAGCTTTCTTCAAGCTGAGGTCAAATTACCCTCTTTCTACTGTAAATAGGGTACTCACTGCTGAAAACAGCTCCACAGAATCCCACCTCTAAGAAACCCAACTCCTTCAAGTCATGACAATCACAAGATGGCTGGTGATCCTAGTTGGGGTTACTTTCTATTTCCTAGTGTGATCTTAAGTGTTATCATGTCCTTATGCAAAGGCCTGAAATGAAAACACATACATTTGCAGCATGTAATGTTATTACGTAGTGTGTATAACACACTTTATGAAGCAATTAGTCTTGCTAAAACAATCATGAAGTAAGAATATAGGTATCTGAAGGTAATGGAAGAGTTGTTTTCCTTTCATTATTTCTTTAAAAACATCATTGTCATTTGAATTTAGTGCGTAACCCAGAAGGCAGGATCCGTCTGTACTGTAAAGGAGCTGACACAGTACTGTTAGAGAGACTCCACCCTTGCAACCAGGAACTGATGAGCATCACCTCAGACCACCTTAATGTAAGTAAACAGTTGTTTGTGAGCATTGTTGGTGCTGCAGTGCCACCTAGTGTGTCCTCACTCAAAGTGAGCTTTTTCCGTTTCAATTAAATAGCATCAGAAACAGTTAAAAACGTAAGCCTTTGGGGTTCCTTTGAATATTATTTATATGCATGCTCACCTCAGTTGATATGTTTACACACGTCTTGGATGTGTATTTTTGCTTACAGGAGTATGGGGCCAATGGGTTACGGACTCTTGCTCTGGCATACAGGGAACTTTCTGAGGACGAGTGGGAGGCCTGGTCAGAGAGCCACCGCTGTGCAGATAAGGCCACTGACTGCAGGGAGGACAGGTTGGCTGCGGCTTATGACAAGATAGAACAAGATATGATGGTTAGTCAATTATTCTCACATCCATGCATTAAAATTAATAATTTTGCACATAATCAAAATGTATACATACATTTGTGTTTGTGTGTCCAGCTCCTAGGTGCCACAGCTATTGAGGACAAGCTGCAGGAAGGAGTACCAGAGACTATTGCTCTCCTCTCCCTGGCCAACATTAAGATCTGGGTTCTGACTGGAGACAAGCAGGGTGAGATGCACACACTTTAGACTAGCTTTCAAATTAATTTGTTAACTGGTGTTCAGAAAAGTAGCAGAAGTGGCATGTTCTCAACTATTATTCTCTACTATTAATCTACCCCTGTGAGCCCTCAAAATGAAACATGACAGACCGGATGTGACCCAAACACATCAGAGTTTTTTACTGGTATTTGGCTTAATGAAATATAATTCATAGGATAAAATAATCTGCTATAATAAGTGTGTTTCCACTAAATAAGAAGAATATGGTTAGGAGAAGCAAAAGTAAAGCAATGATTGTAATTGACACCCAACAGAGTGCATAGTGCAGTGCATCAAGAAGTGTTTGATCAGTCAATCAAACTTTATTTATAAAGTGCTTTTCCTACAAAGATTGAAACCCAAAACGCTTTACAGATTCAAAATGACCCCACGTAAACCACATTCCCATCCCTCCCCCACAGATTTAAAAGCATGATCACATTTATACATTTAATTATACCCCACTCCCCCTAACCCAACGCCCATGCGCGCACACACTCTAGAGCAATATTAAAATGGACATCGGGCCGAGTACAGATGAGCCAGGTAAGGTAAGGAAACGCTATCAAAGGAGCCATATGCACCTGCAGCAGCACATCAACAGCAGCTGCCAAGGCACCGACACAGGGTGCCCAGAGGAGGCAAGGCCGAGACCACTACCTCCACCCACGCGCTACCTGGAGTTCACCCAGGCAGCCACAGACGACCACCGCTCCCGAGGCAGAGGCCTCCTATAGAGGAAACACTTTAGAGAATTTAGTATGTGAAATGATTAAAATTAATGGCTTGTATAGTTTGTGCTCAACTCCTTCTTTGTCTTACACAGAGACAGCAGTCAACATTGGCTACTCGTGTAAAATGCTGACAGATGATATGACTGAAGTGTTCATAATAAGTGGAAATACTGTTCAGAGTGTACGACAAGAACTCAGGTCAGTTGTTGTCTGTAGACTTCAAAATACAGCTGGTTTCTTGTTGAATGTAAAACAGAAGTTGCATTAGTTGACTACAGTTTTCTTGCGTTGGCTAATTAAGCTGTGGCCCCACCAGATGTCGCTGTGGAGCTCTATGCACGACATGCTTTAATTAATCAGAAGAACAGGATCGTTCATTACAGAGTAATATTATATAAAGACTGATTCTGTTACCAAAAAGATTCTGTTATAAACACTTGTGTATAAATATTTCAGTCTTTGCCAGAATACTGACAAGCTCAGTAAGCTAAATCCTCTTGAAGGAGCAATTTGGGGCCAGCGCCAGCCCCTTAACGTTTGCTTAAATGATGAAAATGATGAAAACCTGAAGGACACAAATGCCACAGCCCCAAGCGGAGATGCCGCTACCCTCCTCAATAGAGAAAGGCAGCAATGCGGCATCTGGCGTGCAGTCTGCCGGAAATTTATTATTAGAAGAAGAAAAAGATGGTTGTGCAGCATAACTCATTTTAAAGTCTAATACCCTTCCTAGCTACCAAGACAAAGAAAAAAGAATGAAGTAGATTTTTTAATGAAGTCTAAATTTACCACAAGATGAAACATTTGGGATGTCAACAGCAGTTGATTTTACCATCGTTCAAGGACTTTAAGAGATTATTATAGATTTAAAGGGGATTATTTGAAAGGTTATATAGTTATTGAAAAGTTTTCCCAGATGAAAGATCTGCGGGTTTTTTTTTCAAGAATTAACACTGGTGATTGACCCTTTATTTGTAATTTTATGTAGGCTATAAAAAAGGTTTCATCTTTTAATTACATTTACATAAAATGGCGTCTGTAGTATGTAGATGTGTGGTATTTTATGTGGTTCATTTAATATTTAATCAATATCAAAATTAATAACATAAAATAGCAATCAATATTATTGATCAAAGTCCAATTGTATGCATCACAGAATATTTAGTTGCTGCTATTAGGTGTCAAGTTGCTGTGCCCCACCTAACTTATCATGCCAGACTGTAACTAAGCTCTCCTTTGCTTATCTTAGTTAAGCTTTGTTTTTTGGGGTTTTTTTGTTCCCCTTATCTTAGCTTATTACTTGTTGTTTCGCTTACTGTAGGTTAGCTCAGCTTTGCTCTAACTTTATATACTCAGTTTAGCCTAGCTGAGCATTCCAGCATATTGTTCAGCATGTGCTTAAAAAGGAAGGAAATTAGATATGCAGAGGGGGAAAAGAAGTGTTAGACCTAAAAACTATATACACCAGATGACAGTATCTTAAAGTCAGCAGTTATGCAAATAAAAAAAATCTTAACAGGGCCTGAACAATACATCGCTCTTTAGCTCACCAATTAAAAATGTAGCATTTGCCAAGTTGTCTGTTATGTCCCTCAACACCAGCTTAATGGTTAGGCTGGGAGTTGTTTATATATGAACACCTGATTGGCCAGAGTTCAGTGACTTGACAAAAAATGAGTACGGTAAGTCCTGTTGATGAGTTTTTACCCTTGCTCTTCAGGAGGGCGAGGGAGAGGATGATTAACTTGTCCCGAACTAAAGATGGAGGGAAAGATGAAAGGATGGAGAGCTGGGCTGAGGCATGCTTCATGGGTAATGAGTTGAAAGACGGGCAAGAAGGAGATTGTTCAACAGGAAATGGGTCGAAACAGCTGCATTCCTCCCCTTTCCCTTTGTCTGCCTCTACTGACATGGACAACATTTCAGGGGAGTTTGCCCTCATAATCAGTGGTCATAGTTTGGTAAGAATAATACACCTTGACTCATTACACTCAGAAGCACGTAGCAAGCTTCTGCAGTCATTTGCATCACACCTTTAACTTAAAAAATTCCCATAAACGTCTAATCCCTTTTCTTCACTTTAACAGGCACATGCACTTGAGGCAGACATGGAGGCAGAGTTTGTGTCGACAGCGTGTGCGTGCAAAGCAGTTATCTGCTGCAGAGTCACTCCGCTGCAGAAAGCTCAGGTGGTGGAGCTCATCAAGAAACATAAGAAGGCCGTCACTCTGGCTATAGGAGATGGTGCCAACGACGTCAGCATGATCAAAAGTGAGTTGTGCTGAAGGGTCCAATCCGTGAGGAGTAGGAGAGGTCGCCCTAACAGGATTACTGCAGAGAAATAAAAGAGAATGCTTAGATCCGGTAATTTGACGGCCCTGTCTACCTTGAAGCAGTGGAAATTGTCAGCAGAAGTGGTGGATGTCAGAGTTGTCTACATACATGGTGTTCCAAGCTGTGACATAGGCCATGTTGAAATGCGTATTGCGCTGGCCGCAATGCCTTTATGAGGTTAGACACTGGTTTCTACTGTCTGGGTTTAGTGATATTCTAAACTGACATATGTGCAAAACTTTGAAATGCATTTTTGCAAAAGTACTGATGTATAGTCTTAAAAGCTGTTTGCCTTTTTAATTACATGGAGAAACAGAGTTGTTACCAGCTAACTCAGCTTTGTTTCTGTTTGTCTTTTGGATTGCACCACTTTTTGGGTTTTTGTCTGTATGTGCATGAAATGAATTTATGCAAGCCTAAAGCAGAAATGCAATCAGTGCAATAGTGATGGGTGTGGTTTGTTCTCATCCTGTGATTACTAGTGTCAAATTCTCTAAAAAGAACAAAACATCTGTTTTCTTCACATTAATGAAATGAGATGGTGGTGTCTAAGAGTTTTGATAAGAGGTTTTTAATTTGCACTTGGAAGTAGCTATGCATGCTGTTAAGGAGGGGAATCAAACCACATGGCCCTTGCTAGAAATGTATGTTTTCTTAATAACAAGGAACATATTGACAAACCTATAAACACGTCAAATTTAGGATTTAAAGCGTAACTGAAGTTGTTTCATCAGTGGGGAAAAGTATTTTCATAAACAAAAATTGAAAGACATGTTTTATATTATTAAAGAGATTCATGTAAGAATATTAGTAAGTTTACCTTAAACACATAAACTATTAGTAGCAATTGGGAAAGGAAAGACCTAGTTAAACTAGATGCATGAAAACATCTGAAGCAATAATATGTATGTCATCTCAGGGGTTTCAACCATCAGGAAACTATTCTCTGGAAATCGATTATTATGAAAATATGGTTATGTTCAAATTTTCAACAGTTTGTTTACTTTCAGTTCTGGCCAGAAGTTTAAATACTCTCATTTAATGTCAGCCTTTATTGATTTAATCAAATAACAAACAACTGAAAGGATTGTGTAAAACAAAAAATGATTGCAAATGTTTTAGTGAGGATTTTTTCACTTCTTTATAGGGTTGGAATCACACATACAGGATCAAATATATACAGTCGTGGCCAAAAGTTTTGAGAATTACATAAATATTGGAAAGTGGAAAAGTTGCTGCTTAAGTTTTTTTAATAGCAATTTGCATATACTCCAGAATGTTATGAACAGTGATCAGATGAATTGCATAGTCCTTCTTTGCCATGAAAATTCTACTGCATTTCATTGCTGGTGTCAAGAAGGGCAGCAAAGAAGCCACTCCTCTCCAATAAAACATCAGGGACAGATTGATCTTCTGCAGAAAGTATGGGGAATGGACTGCTGAGGACTGGGGCAAAGTCATATTCTGCAATGAAGCCTCTTTCCGATTGTTTGGGGCATCTGGAAAAAGGCTTGTCCAGAGAAGAAAAGGTGAGCGCTACCATCAGCCCTGTGTCATGCCAACATTAAAGCATCCTGAGACCATTCATTTGTGGGGTTGCTTCTCATCCAAGGGAGTGGGCTCACTTACAATTTTGCCCAAAAATACAGCCATGAATAAAGAATGGTACCAAAACACCCTCCAACAGCAACTTCTTCCAACAATCCAACAACAGTTTGGTGAAGAACAATGCATTTTCCAGCACGATGGAGCACCATGCCATAAGACAAAAGTGATAACTAAGTGGCTCAGGGACCAAAACGTTTAAATTTTGGGTCCATGGCCTGGAAACTCCCCAGATCTTAATCCCATTGAGAACTTGTGTTCAGTCCTCAAGAGGTGGGTGGACAAACAAAAACCCACTATTCTGACAAACTCCAAGAAGTGATTATCAAAGAATGGGTTACTATCAGTCAGGATTTGGCCCAGAAGTTGATTGAGATCATGCCCAGTCGAATTGCAGAGGTCCTGAAAAAGAAGGGCCAACACTGCAAATAGTGACTCTTTGCATAAATGTCATGTAATTCTCAATAAAAGCCTTTGAAACGTAAAAAGTGCTGGTAATTATATTTCAGTACATCACAGAAACAACTGAAACAAAGATCTAAAAGTAGTTTTGCAGCAAACTTTGTGAAAACTAATATTTGTGTCATTCTCAAAACTTTTGGCCACAACTGTACATACTCATCATTGATATTTGGACACATTTTTCCTAGCAAGTTGTGGTGAAACAAGCTTCTTGTACAACTCTGGTTGGATATTTGACTTCTATTCTTGGCAGGATTGGTAGCGTTTATTTAAATTAGATAGTTTTCAGGCACATGGCTGGCTTTAAAGCATAGTCAATAAATTATCAGCAGGGTTAAGGGTTAACAGCTTATGATGTGTATTTGCGATACTTTTTTTTAACTGGAACACGCAATTTTGTCCATGTGTCATACATCTAGCAGTTGATTTTAGATTAGGTTGAAGAAACTAGACGTAATTCATTTAATTTTTCTCCTCTGGCCATAAAGTACTTCCCAGTATAAAACAAACTGTAAAGCTGAAGCCTAAATTAGTCTAGTTGATACAGGTGTCAGATTTTGTTGATTATTTAACAGTAGTTAGTAAGAATTGTGCTCCAAGCGCTTTCTGTGGCCCAGTAGTTTGCATTGTTAAAACACAGAGTGATTTAGCAAAGTTTAAATGATAGGATGTGAAGTGTTTTAAACTGTTAGTTTGTGTCTTTTCCTACAGGTGCTCATATTGGAGTCGGTATCTCCGGCCAGGAGGGAATCCAGGCCGTGCTGGCCAGTGACTACTCATTCGCCCAGTTCCGTTTCCTCCAGCGGCTCCTGTTGGTCCACGGCCGCTGGTCCTACCTGCGCATGTGCCGTTTCCTCTGCTACTTCTTCTACAAGAACTTTGCATTCACCATGGTGCACTTCTGGTTTGGCTTCTTCTGTGGTTTCTCTGCCCAGGTACGAGCAGCACATTGCGTTAAGAACAAGGGGTGCTGGGAGGGCATACTGTAAGCTAATTGTGATTTTCACCTTGTGTCTGTGTTTGTCTGCTGTCTTCTTTTGTTGTAGACGGTGTATGATCAGTACTTCATCACACTCTACAACATTGTGTACACCTCCCTCCCTGTGCTGGCCATGGGGGTTTTTGACCAGGTCTTTTTCATTACTACCTTGTACTGAGCTTGTATCATTAAATGTCTTTAAATGTTCCCACATACTGTGTAAAATGTCTCCATTGTGCGTAATTTTTGTTCTGCTTTTGGTTAGTACTTGCTTGCGTTTGCATTTTGCTCAAACCACCAAGACATTGGGTCTTGTCCACACTCTTATTTTAGCAAATAACATCTCTCATTTCCCCTTTTATGGCAGGATGTTGCGGATCACAGAAGTCTGGAGTATCCAAAGCTGTATGAGCCTGGGCAGCTGAACCTCCTCTTCAACAAGAAGGAGTTCTTCATCTGCATTGCCCAGGGTATCTACACCTCAGTGGTGCTTTTTTTTGTCCCCTACGCCGTGCTGTCCAATGCTACTCAGAGTAACGGTGTGCCCCTCGCCGACTACCAGACATTTGCCGTCGCAACCGCAACAGCCCTGGTTATTGTTGTCAGTGTACAGGTGAGAGACTTTTGTTTAGAGTTAGCTTATTTTAAAGTTGTTTTCTCCTCTGTTGAATAATCATGGTGCCTTTATTTGCAGATTGCTCTAGATACAGGCTTCTGGACGGTTTTTAACCACATGTTCGTTTGGGGCTCTGTGGGCTCCTATTTCACCATCATGTTTGCGCTGCACAGCCAGACCCTCTTCAGGATCTTTCCCAATCAGTTCCACTTTGTAGGTTGGTCCCCTGCTTCTGTCTTTGGCCTCCGACATACAGAGCCTGGCAAAAAAATATTCATACACTTTGAACTTACATCTTGTCACATCACAACCACAAACTTCAGTGACTTTTATTTGGTTCCTATGTGAGAGACCAATACAAAGTAGTTTATGATTGTAAATTGGATACATCGGAATGATGCATGGTTTTTACAAATAGTATAAGAATAATAGCCCAGGCAAACTGAGGTTGGATGGAGAACATGTTTGAACATCCATTTTGAAGTTTTGCCACAGACTTCCAATTGGGTTTAGGTTTAGACTTTGAATGGGTCATTCAAATATATGGATATGCTTTGATCTAAATCAAACAATTGTAGCTGTGGCTTTCTTATTTAGGGTTGTTGTCCTGGGCCCTCATTTTGACAGACAAACAGACAGACAGACAGATCATAGAAATTTTCCTATATTCTATCCTGCAAATGAAATTTAGAATGTTCGTACGCACAAAATACAAATGCAAAATACGCAAAATCCGAGTTCATCCAATATGCGGTGGCTACTCGTACGCATGTTCCTCCACAATCATCTGTTGCGTGTTGCATCTGCGTACGTATGTGCTTGTGCCCGTTCACAGTCATTTGCATGCAGAAACGCCTTCAATTAACCATATTTGCTCCCACCACATCCTCTGACACATGCATTAATCCTTGCGCTCTTTCTGAAAATAATGGCCAAGAGAGTGAAAAGAGGACTTTCAGTGACATCGAGATCGAGGAGAAACAATAAAAGAGTCCTGATGAACAGACTTTTTGAAAATTGTCATAGTTAAAGCAAGGTCATTTTAACACCGATAGTTTTTGCCTACTGTTATCAGCTGTCCCTCCGCTTTATGTCTCCCTCTCTTCACTACACAGCTGTTATATTCCTGCTGCAGACAAAAAAATGTGGCAAAGGACCATTTCATTTCAACTTCATTGAACAAATTAAATCCGTTAAATTTGTCCCAAACATTGCTGTTTCGTTCTATCAGCTCAGGGGTAGCAAATGAAAAAAGAATAGCCATCCTGGGAGAAAGTGACAGAGGCAGTAAGTGCGGTCGGGACAGTGGAGAAGTTCCTGTTGGAAATAAAGAGAAATAATGGTTCAATATCAAACTGAATACAATAAAACGTCCCTCAGAACACAGCTGGGCCGGATCTTCTACTGGGGGTGCACAGATCACCCCAGAACTGACAACATTTGACACGTTTGTGGCCAGCGTTATTGGAGACACTGCTTTGCCTGGCATCAGTACCCATGGAGACAGCGACAACCTGCTTCACCAATATGCAGGACCATCTAGTTTCCACAGTACAGTTTGCAAACCTTTTTATTATTAGTGTAACAAAAACCTTTTAAACTGAACTGCTTGATGTGACAAGTAAAAAAAGCACATGGAGAGCACAGACCTCCTCGAAGCACCTCACACACCCCCACCTCCTAGTTTGCGATTCACAGGATCTCCATGCATAATCACCCCCAAAATCTAATCATTTATTCCATAGCAAATTCCATAACATTTCCTGAAAATGTAATCCGAATCCATCCATAACTTTTTGAGTTATTTTGCTAAAAGACAGGCAACATGAGCTCCTTGGCGGCGGTGAAAAAACTGATGAGATAAATATTCCATCAAAGTAACTGTTTCAGTGTTGCAGTTCCCCCATTCTAACACTAGATGCTGTGTGTACCGATGGTCAGAGGTCTTCCTATATTTAGAAAAATGTCTTTGCCCAAGTACAAGTAATAAATACCACACAATGTGTAACGTTGTTTACGCATGAAATACACACAGATCTGTGTGTAAGTACAGTTGATAAATGAGGGTTCTGGTCTTTTGCAGCCTCTAACAGGTTTTCTTCCAGAATTGCCCTGTATTTAGCTCTATCCGTCTTCCCATAAACTCTGACAAGCTTTGATGTCCCTGCTGAACAAAAATCCTACTCACTATATTTATTGATCGGGGATGGTGTGTTCTGGGTGGTTTTGTGTTTTAGATCTTGAGTGAGAATTTACATTTTGGTCTCCGTTTGCTGTTTCCCCTACATGGCTTGTGGCAAACTGGAAACAGGACTAATTATAGCTTTCTTCTTGCCATTCTTCCATAATGGCCAGAACCGTGGCATGCACCACTAATAGTTGTCCAGTCAACAGATTCTTCTTCCTGTGGATCTCTGAAGCTCCTCCAGAGTTACTGTAGGTCTTTTGACTGCTTCTTTGATTAATATTCTTCTTGTCTAGCCTGTTGTTTTATATTGAAGGCCATGTGTTGGCAGGTTTGCATTTTCCATTTTTGGGATGATGGATTGAACAGAACCCTATGAGATGTTTAAAGCTTGGGGTATTGTTTTATATACTAACCCTGCTTTGAATTTCTCAAGACCTTTCTGCTTGGTTCTTGGCAATGGATTTTGAGGGAGTAAAGCTGAAAAAAAATGCATGTCACATGTCACTCTTTTCAGCTTTTCATTTATTTAAGCAAAACTGCATATCCTTTTTTTCTTTACACCTTACAATTATGCACCACTTTGTGTTTGTCTGTGTCAGAAAATTCAAAATACTCTGAAGTTTGTTGTAACATCCTAAAATGTGAACATTTTCAAGGGATAAAATTACATTTACAAGGCATTCTACATTTAAAAATGTACTATTTATTTCTTCTCAGTTGAGATGAGTATATTTTAATTAATGTGCAATTATTGTATTATTTACATTTTTATTAATCTGTTTTATTTAATGAATACCTTCAATAGTAACTGCATTTCTATTATGTATTAGTGAAAAAACATTTATCCTTTTAAGAACCAACTTTCCTGTACAATCATTTCCAATAGTGACATTTTGAAAGATGCTTTAAATTTCAAAGGAATGGATAAGTGCTCACGTTTGTCTCTGTATGTGTGTTTTTTTGAGTACAGGTAGTGCCCAGAACACACTATTGCAACCAGTTGTGTGGTTAACTATTGCACTAGCAACAGCAATATGTGTAGTTCCAGTTTTGGTATTCCGCTTCCTCAAGCTGGACCTCAAGCCTCAGCTCTCAGACACGGTGAGAAAGGACAAAGTTTCCAAAAATTATGTTTTCATCCATATTGCAACATGAGCTAGTGTCTTTCCAGTATGTCAGTTTGAAACCGATTAAAGTCAATTATTAACTGCATAAGTAAAAAACATGTCTGTACTCTGAATGCCCAGCAAATATTCACTTAATTAATGTGGCCTAATGACAAGAGCTGCTTTTTGAAAATTACCTTAGGCTGAGACTGGGAGGGGGCATCAGCCAGCCAAGCAAAGGCGCCTCTTTAATTTGAATATAGCTTGTCTAAAGTTTCCATAAGATACTCACTGTGTTAGTCACTATCTCATTGAAACTCCAAATGTCTGAGTCCAGAGCATGTCACAACAATTAAAAGTGATATCTGTGTTCCCCTGTTTTGGTACATCTATAGGTGCGCTACTCTCAATTGGTGAGGGAGAAGAGGCGGAAGCCTGCAGGTCGTAGCATTGGAGCTGCCTGGCGCGGCACAGGCAGCGTCTCTGAGGGCCGCCTCGGCGCCCGAGGTGGTTCCAGGAGGTCCGGCTATGCCTTCTCCCACCAGGAAGGCTTTGGAGAGCTAATCACCTCGGGAAAAAACATGAGGCTCTCCTCTTTGGCACTAGCCAATTTTGCATCCAAACACAGCTCTAGCTGGATTGAAACCCTTCGCAGGAAGAAAAACAATCACACTCCCCCAAGCACCTCCGGAGAGTGCAGCCCAGCACCCAGTCACATGTCTGGGATGGGTCCGGCTCTATCAAACTCTTCTTCTGTTCTGGGAGGCTCACAAGAAACACCAATAGAGGAGGAAACTGACACTAGAATTGTCTTGTCTTCATCGTCACATCCAGCAGCCTTAGAACCAGCTGAACCTCGCGCATCTGCTCAGGTCGCTCCTACTGACAGCTCTACATCTGCTGCAGTCAGGACTGACTCGCCCGGAGGCTGGACCCTCTCTCTGGAGACTGTGCAGGTCAGCTGCTATTTTCTCTTCTTTGTACCATAAAAGAAAGAGTGTTACATTTTTGCACATTGTTTTTCTCCTTTCCCTTCTCCATAGGAAGCTCTGTTTGGTCGAAGGGGCTGTGCCAGTGCTTCCAACAGCCAAGGCCCACCATGCGATGCCAGAGAAACCCCCCACACTGAGTAAAACCCATGCATAAGATAGTTGTCCACACAGAATGCATGGTGTGTTTTTCTGGATCCATGCAAAGACTGATCGTTAGAAAAACATAACCGAGACAGAGTTCTCGTCTTAAAATATCACACAAGAGGAAGTGGCTTATTCTAATGGCTTTGACCTTCCCATCAGTGATTCTGTGACTTTATAATGAGATTTAATGTGTTTAAGTGTTGCAGCAGATTTGGAAACAGATGGTGAGATACCTAGCTATTAATCACATTTCTACTGGATTCTTCACAGGCCTTACATTAAAAAAAGTAGTTGATGAATGAATGAGAGGGAGGTAAGATGCAGGCATTAATAAATGGAAAAGCCTACTTTGTTGAAAAATATGTTTATTATAGTTCTCAGTGAGAACGTCTTTAGTTTAACCACAAGTCTGTCGCAACAGTTGTGTTACTTTTTCATACTGATCTGCTGTCTTACTATTCTGTACCTATTTTTTGCATCATATTGATGTGTTTTTAAAATCCTGGTTCAGTTGCACCTTTAATGAAGCATTTAGTGCTTTGATTTTAAAGTTGGGCCTTGGCTTTGAGAAAGGCTGTATTTCTTTTCCTTTCATTTTATGTGCCTCTTAAATAAAACTAATTGAAAAATGCAAACTCGTGACTGTTTACTGTAGATCAGATCTGGGAAGAGTGCAAAGAAGGCACAATATTAGCTGAAGTTGTTTTACAAATTCTTATTTTGTTGTTGTAAACATAAACTCCTGTCAACTTTTTCTTGTTTTTACTTGTAAATAAAAAACTGAAATTAACATGTTTCTGGATCATCTTTCCTTCATAATCCCAAATTATTGCCTTTCTTTTTGCTTCCCTTTCAAGTGATCAAGCTGAGAATTTCTTGCAAACCCCTTCTAAGTCAATAGTTTATAAACCACAATATCTTGTAAGTACGCCTGCATCTCCATTGAGGTATGACTAAAATCTTTTCACGTAGAGACATCCATTTTTACCCGTTAAACAATTTTCTCTATCTTAGTCAAATTGGCTGGAGAGCATATGTGTGCATCAATATACAAGTCTTGTCATAAAATTGAAAATTTAGGTCTTGACTTATTACTAGCTCCTAACACATGAATGTGCTTTGAGCAAACCATTTAATCTTTGTTCTCGCAGCATGTTTAGAATCGTTGTTCTGTTGGAAGGTGAACCTCGGCTTCAGTCTCAATTCTTTTGTATCCTCTAACAGGTTTTCTTCCCCGGTTTGCATCCCCGCAGCATGGTGTAGACACCAACCTTTTTCATCGTCTGGATGATGTGTTCAAGGATGCTGTGCAGCGCAGTTTGTCACCCACATATAGTGTTTTGAATATGAAACAAAAAAACAAGTTTTGGTCTCATCTCCCCAGAGGACCTTCTTCTACATGTCTGCTGTGTTTCCCTTATGATGTGCAATGTAGACTTTTTATGGCTTTCCTTCAACAATGTTTTTTTTTTTTTTTTTACATAAAACCAGATTGGTGGAACTGCAAGACCAATAGTTGTCCTGTCAACAGATTCTTCCACTTGGGCTGTTGATCTCTGTAATATCTATAGAGTTACCGTAGCTCCCTTAGCTGAGACCAATATTCTCCTAGTCCAGCCATTTCTTGGTTGGTTTTCTAGCTGTCCTGTACTCCACGTTTATATGATAGACAGACTAGTGCTCCGTGAGATATTGAAACCCTTGGATATGGCTTTCTAATCTAACCCTACTTTAAACTTCCATACATTAGACCTGACCTGTCTGCAGTGTTCCTTGGTCTTCATGAGGCTTTTTGTTTGCTAATGTTCTTAAACAAACCACTCAAGCCATTACAGAACAGCTGTATTGATACTATGAATAAAAACATTTTATTTAATTTTTTTCTGAACAGTGACATCTGTGGTGGTAATGAGACAAAATTTGAAGAAATTCAATTAGTGAAAATACTTTCACAAATCACTGTAAATAGACCTGTTTATGGTATGCAATATGTATTCCAAACTTTAGTTTGTGCAAAACCTTCTAAATGGAATCATTGTTTTGTTTATGTAAATGTAATTTGAGACAAAAAAGACAACTTGAAGTTTGCTTGTTTATCAGAGGATTTAAAATTTAAATGGCTTTTTCTAGCTTTAGAAGATGTGAATTATTTTAAAACTATATCAAAGACTCACCTTCATTATGTGACTTTGGTGTCCATTTTACAATATCATAAAAAAGCATGACCATTACTAGTACATAAAATAAATGTTTAAACTGTACAGGAAGAATGTACTAAATACATATTACAATGGTAGACCTAAATTCAGCTTTAGAGGGTTTTTCTATGTTGACGCTGAAGAGGATATCCTCTGTGTAACGACGCTGAACAGGGGAAAGAGCACTGGGATTTCACAATAACGGGTCTTACGGACAGCACACTGCTGCGGCCACATGAACTCTTCTTTAATATTCCTGCCTGTACTAGAAGACAGTCAGTTTCTTCTCAGGCTTCATGAAGTTAAATGGTACTCAGCGTTGTGCTGCAGTAGTGATGATTTGAGGACTTGTTGATGGGGGGACCACTTCCAAAGATGACAGTTTTCCTCCTGCTGCTCTGCTTTCTGTGCATCCAGCCAGTTTGCAGCTTTTTTGAAGGTATCTGTCCCAGAAAAGGTGAGTCCTTAGTAAATAATCGAAATATATTTGAAAATTTTCACTACAGTATTACGTTGCTTTCTAAAGAATATGTCCAGTCTTTGAAATGTCAAAAAACTACTTCACAAGAGCTGGGTTAAATGACACTTTTAGTAGGATTCACATTTTTTCCTATAACATCCAGTAAAAAAAAAGATAGAATGTTTTACTTACATTTTCTACAAGTTTACTATAAGTTGAATCAATCTGTTAGATGTTTTGGCTTTTATTATTATTATTTTTAATTAATTTTAGCTGGATGAAGATTAATTTTTACCTCAGTCCTATAATTTCATTGGGTTTTATTTTTCTTTTTTTCTCCATTTTATACTTTAAAACGTCAATATTTTTAATTTATATGGGCATAATCTATGGGGCAAAGATTTACACCCACAATATAAGCTGCTAAAATGCCACTGAAAATATGATAAATATATAGTTTTCAGCTAAATCAAAGCATCTATAAGGTTAGAGGAACTACTCGTGTAAATATACAGAGCAGATGAAGTTCAGGGTGGAAGAGCAACTGTGTAGGCGAGAGAGAAATTAAAAGAGGAAGTTTTAAAGGAGTTGGTATTTTTTGTTATGCAACACTGGGTCCTATCTGTGCTGTGCTTATTGATCTGGGACCAGCAGTCATGTCTTCAGAACATTTAAAGATACAGTGTTCACGTACAATAACACGATGAATAAACTCGCACAAGCAAAGACATCCAGCCTAGTCTGTATCTTTGCAACAAATGTTTGTTTTTGTGTGTGTGTGTGTGTGTGTGCAGACCCTCCACCTGGTGTGCTGGTTGTATCTCCAGGAAGCAGGCTGGAACTGACCTGCAGTGGTCATGTGAAGGTGAATGGAGTGAGAGTCACCTTAACTGAAAATGTCCCAAGCACAAACAAGAGAAGAACCCAGTCAGATAGAACCCCTACCATACAGCAAGTTAGAAGACACAGTGTTTTTTCAACTAAAAGTGATCAAACTTCTGCAGTAAGTGAGAGAAATCACTCATCTACCACAACGGGTGGAGTCAGCACTCTGCAAGGAGAAAACCGAAGCAGTGGATATTCAGACACAGAACACACCACTTCTCCACAAGTGGTCCAGCCAACCCCTCCAACTAAAACCCCAACGAGGGGAGAGTCGGACCGGGAGGGTAAAGAGATGAAACTCGAGGCTGAATATAGAGATGAGGAGTGGGAGGAAGGCACGGGGGTCACAAGAGGGATTGAAATGAGGCCTCAGTGGAAGTGGAATAGACAGCTGGTGCATAGTGTGAACAGAGACTGGGGGGAAATTGCATTTCTGAGAGATGCGAGCAGTTTATCTCTGAGTTCAATAAGACTGACGGATGCTGGGAAATACACATGTCATCAAAAGGGAGAAGAAACACTCGCTGTTAAAGTGATTGTTGCAGGTGAGTTACAACGCATTTCCTATACAGATTTGCTACTGATGAGCTTATTTTAACTATTTTATGTTAACAGGATTTTATTAGTCTAACTTAAAAAAACTGATCAGTCTCCTTTAGGCTATCTGTTGAAAAGTCAATCTCAAGGATGAATCCTTCCTAATCAGGGGGCTTTCTTATTGAATATTTTAATCAAGGAATGATGATGGTTTTGTAATAATAAAAAATAGGATTTAATATAAATCAAATCAGTTGCAAGTTAACAAGGATTACGTTTCTCACTAATCATTTTAATGTCAGATCTCTAATTTTTAATCAAGTAAATCAACCAAACCCAACATAAAACTAACAAACATGAATAGTAAACTTTATAATAATGAGCTTGATTGGCAATAATCAACCTAATTAAAGGTTTAGCTTCATGAAGTTAAACCTTCATCAAGTGTCTTGCATTTCTTTGGAGTTTAAAGACAGGGTTTGCAATCTAATTTTTGAGGTAAACGTTCTAGGGGTTCAAAGATAGGGATGAACTCAAAGTGAGCCTCTGCTGCCACAGTAGAACTAACAAGAGTCCAACTTACTTGTGGTCCATTATCGGTTAACTTATCTTAATTTTGTCATTAAGCCTCTGATTCAACTAATGAGAAATGGAATTTAAGAAGCATCTGTAACATCACATCATACAGCCAACAAAAAATATTGAAAATCTTCTTTTCCAACTGCATTCCATAATGTCAGTCCGTGTGACATGACAACCACTCAGACAATTTTGATCGTAACACTTTCAGAGTCACAAGAACAAAAATGAAATAAGGCAGCTGTGGACAAACTGCGAAAAGGTTATTTTGAAAATAATGGAAGACAGCAGTGAAAAGTGTATTCAAGGTCAGATTTGAGGTTTTTGTCTGCACTACAGATGTTCCTTGGAGGAGGTGTTGGGGAGTGCTCCTACCGGGGACTCTCTTGTTCTGCTAAAGGGGCAATGACAGTGTGGATGGGAGGAATGGCCCCACCGATCTTAACCCAAGCTGTGTTTTTTTGTTGAACTTGTTTGAACACTGTTTATAGTGGGGGTGACGTGCTGCTGACCTTGACTCGGGATGTCCTTAGTTGGTGGACGCAATACATCAAAGACCTCCTTTGGCCGGCGGGGCCCGTGGGCTTGTCACTGCTGCCCCCCGGGCCCCTGCATAGTAGCCGCTGGACGTTCCCCTGGGGTTCTCCTCTGCTCCTCTCTTGGGGGATGCGGTCGGCCCCGCCCTGGTCCGTCTGGGGCTCTGGGGGTCCTTTGGACGTCTTGGCTCCGATCTCCTTCATGTCTGCATCGATTCCTGGGAGACGGATTGATGCCTGCTCACACCAGCTATCGAACACTTTTATGGAGAAACCATATATGCACCAGCATGCTCACACACACACATAGATGTGGGGTCTCTGGTGTTAACAGATATATTCTTGGTCTGAGGTTATCATTACTAGAGCTTGATTAATCGCTACCATGAGTTTTTCTGTGACATTGTTGTTGTATTTTTATATCCATTTTTGTGTGATGTGGTTGTGTAGTTCTTAGTTCACAATGTTTGTTTTGTTTTGTCGATGTTTCTTTTCTGTTTTTTTTTTTTTCCTCTCTCTGCCATCCTGTGGGTATGGAGGCAGACTTCAATGTTTTCCTGTGTTTTCTCTGTTCCCCTTCCTCTCTTGTATTTTCAACTCACCCTCTCTCTTGACTTTTTGTTTCCTGCCTCTCTTCTTCATCTTCTTACTTTCTTCCCCTTTATTTTCAGTCTCCGTGTCCATAACATCAGGAAATAAAACCCACAGCAATTCATAATAAAGATTTTCACACATATATTTCAAGTGGAGTAGCCTACTATAGCAAAAGCTGTACTGCTCCGCTTGTGAAAGTAAATCTGTTGGGCTTCTACTTGGTACTCAGACACCAATTCTGAGCTCCACACTGCCAAACAGGACACATTAAAAATAAAAATAAAAAAAACCTCCTTAATCCCACCAGCACCACTTCCAATCTGGAAGTAGAGGTGGTTAAGAAGCTCCTTGCATTGGTTAACGCCGCTCTGCAATATTGCATGGACATTGGGGGCAGTTCTCTTAGATTGGCAGACCGGGGTGGTTGTCCCCCCTATTTAAAAAGGGGGACCACAGAGGGTGTTCCAACTACAGGGGGATCACACTTCTGAACCCCTTGGTAAGGTCTCTTGAGGGCTTCTGAAGAGGAGGATCTGGCGGATAGTCAAACCTCTGCTTCAGGAGGAACAATGAGGTTCGACAAGCTGTACACCCTCAGCAGGGTCCTGGAGGGTGCGTAGGAGTTCGCCTAACCAGTCTAGATGTGTTTTGTGCACTTGGAGAAGGCGTTCAATCGTGTCCCTCGGGGAGTCCTGTGGGGGGTGCTCCGGGAGAGTTGCACTCCGCCAAGGTTGCCCTTTATCACCGATTCTGTTAAAGCAACACTATGTAGTTTTTCAACTTCCATAATATATTTCCTAGACCCTTGTGATGGTACATCGACTTACAATAGGTTGAATGACACGCATGCCATAGCCTGACGGGGTCTGTATCACTTTTACTGGCACTACGTAACTTGCGGGTAGTAACCTGTACACAAAAAGAACTACAAAATTCGACTGCTGCTTTACGGCATACCTCACTTCCACCCCCTACGTGAGCCAAACAAGCATTTGTTTGCTGGCTGCTACTGCTTGTGAATGTTTTTGCAATGGCCGAAGCAGCAACAAAAACGAAAAAGGCTACGTTTTTGTTGGAGGAGACTAGGAAGCGAAAAAGGGAGAGTGACAAACTCAAGAATTAGCTTATGCATTATGTAAAACAGTAGCCAATAGGCTGCTATAATGATGCTGGCTTTTAAATGTGAGCTACACGATCTTTTGGCATTTGAAGAAAACAAACAAAACATGAAATTGTATTCATATGTGTGCCAGCGTAGAGCTGTCAGCCATATAAAAAAGAAGTTAGACCGTAACACGTTATAACGTGAAAACAACTTGATAGTTTCGCGTTTTTACAATAAACTGTTCTGTTATAACGTGTTACGGTCTAATTTCTTTATTATATGACTGACAGCTCTACGCCGCCGTACATATGACATGCTGAAATATAGAAAATGTACCTGGGATGAAGACATTTGACACGCAACGAAGGCTGCTCAAGACGTGAAAATCAATGCACGTGAATCCCCTGGTGTAACCATAACAGATTTTACGACAGTAGGACAAAACAATACATTTTTCCCAACTGTAGGGGGACCCAGAGAGCAAAACTCACACAGTGTTGCTTTAACTTCTATAACTTTTATGGACAGGATTTCTAGGCGCAGCCAAGGTATTGAGGAGATCCGTTTTGGTGGCCTCAGGATTGGATCTCTGCTTTTTGAAGATGATGTGGTCCCGTTGGCTTCATCAGAATGTGATTTACAGCTTTCGCTGGAACCGGTTCGCCGCAGAGTGTGAAGCGGCTGGGATGAGGATCTTCACCTCCAAATCTGAGGCCATGGTCTTGAGCTGGAAAAAGGTAGAGTGCCTTGTCCAGGTTGGGAATGAGGTCCAAGTGGTTGAGTTTAAGTATCTGGGGATCTTGTTCACGAACGAGGGAAAAATTGAGCGGGAGATCAATAGGTGGCTTGATAGGGCATCTGCAGTTATATAGGCGCTGTACTGGTCTGTTGTGGTGAAGAGAGAGCTGAGCCGAAAGGCAAAGCTCTTGATTTACCGGTCGGTCTACGCTCCTACCCTCATCTATGGTCACGAGCTCTGGGTAGTGACAGAAAGAATGAGACCACGGATACAAGCGGCTGAAATTAGTTTCCTCCCCGGGGTGTCTGGGCTCTCCCTTAGAGATAGGGTGAGAAGCTCAGTCATCTGGTAGGGGCTCAGAGTAGAGCCGCTGCTCCTCCACATCTAGAGGCCTTTTCCATTGACCTGGTTCCAGAGTTGGTTTAGTGCTAGAGACTGACTTAGAACCGGTTCTAAGTTTCTTCCAACTCCGGTTCTTCCTCAATAGAAAAACTCTACTAGAGGTGTCAGTTGAGGTGGATCGGGGATCTGGTCAGGATGCCTCCTGGATGCCTCCCTGGTGAGGTGTTCCGGGCTCATCCCACCAGGAGGAGGCCCAGAGGAAGATCCAGGACACGTTGGAGGGACTATGTTTTTCAGCAGGCCTGGGAACGCCATGGGATTACTCCTGCGGAGCTGGCCCAAGTGGTTGGGGAGAGGGAAGTCTGGGTCTCTGTGCTGCCCCCGCGATCCGACCAGCAGAAGACAATGGACGGACGGACGGACGGACGGACGGACGGACGGACGGACGGACGGACGGACGGACGGACGGACGAACGGACGGACGGACGGACGGATGGACGGACGGATGGATGGATGGATGGATGGATGGATGGATGGATGGATGGATGGATGGATGGACGGATGGATGGATGGACGGATGGATGGATGCTGTTACTCAGCACTGAAAATGCATGACCAAGACCACACAGAGTGGGTGGGGTCTTAGTTATGTCTGATGACCGTGTGGGGTGGGTCACCCAATGTATTTATGCCAGAATCGCCACTAATTATACAAGACAAAGATCCAAAAAACAAAAGGTTAGCACTAAACTACTGTTGGTGCTTGCGGTACAGCTCTTAACTGTAGGGAGTTTGAAGAATCTTTATTTTACCCCTTATTTTACCCTTTAATCATGTAAAGCACCTTGAATTACCTTGTTGTTGAAAGTGCGCTATATAAATTAAATTGCTTTGCCTTGCCTTACCTATATGAGCCACTGATTTAAATGTTTTGGTATTGCTCATAGAGCGTTCATTGATTTTTGCAGTTCAGTCGATATTGGGCTTTGTTTGAGAAGTTGATTCAGCACAATAGATGAGACATGAAAATATATTTGTAGTAAATGAAGATGCTTTATCTTAATCAAAATACTAATTTTGGAAAAAGTCTATTGCCACTCCAACAACCAGGCTCCTCTGCTTGCCTGATTAGATGTTTGTCTATATCCTAGACCCTCCTGAGACTCCAAGAATCTTTTGCTACAAGAAGTCCCCCTGGAGTAAAATTCGTTGTGAATGGAGGCCTCAGAAACCAGTAATCAAGCAACCTGAATGCTCCCTCTTTCTGAGCAAAGGGTAAGAATTCAAAATATATAGTAAGTAGCAAAAACTAATCTAAAGCTCATCTGCCTACATAGGCATATAGGTCTTTAATTTAGTTCTCAAAGGCAAATTGCAAATAAGGTTTTGATTTTTCTTTCACAATACATATCTCATTAAAGATTTTAAAAATAAAAACTTGGTTCGCCTCAAAGCTGAAGATAGACACTGATTGATTGATACGCTAAGGCTCTTAGGCAGCTCTGCAGTCATACATCTGAAATAGATATAATAAAACTGATGTTTTTAGACTGAAAACAATAGAAATAAAATAGTTCAGCAAAACAATCTCAGTAAATTAGCAAGTTCTGGATAGAAATTATATTTTTACCTATAGTTCATTTAATGGTTTAATAATGACACAGGATTAAAGTCAATCAGCTCATGTAGAATTAACTGTTTTGGTCACTGACCCTAAATTGGTGATCTTTGTTTCTGTATATATTTTTCCATCTCACTGAAAACTGTGACTTTCTTTTTTCCCAGTCATCCTTTTCACAGAACGTTTGAGCATTTCAACCGAAACCAGTGCTCATATTCTTCTCAGCATTCCCACTGTTGGTGTGCTCTGGAGCACCACGAGGATGAGCGGAGGACTTTCCATGTGGCCTTCCTGTGTGTTACCAACTTCTTAGGCAATGCTACCAGTCCCCTGATCACTTTCACACCTCTGGATATTTGTAAGGTAGAATTTTATTGCATTTTTTCAAATCAAAACCAAGCTTTCATAAACACTTTACCCCTTCCTGCCACTGCAGTAAAGCCAGACCCTCCATCCAACGTGTTAGCTCACCCAGTGGAGAGGCAAGAGAGGATGATAAAGGTGACCTGGAAGTTACCAGTATCCTGGAGGCAGCAAGAATACTTTTATGACATGATCTATGAGATCAGATACAGACCTTTGACCTCCTTAAATGAGCAGGTATTTTGGAGTAGTAAATATTTCAGTCATGATTCTAATACTGAGGATTATGGGCTGTTCCAGTTGATTGAAGTCTTGTTTTATGGTCTGTATGTGTCCTTACAGGTAAACATGATCAGAGAACGTACACAGTACACAATCACTGATGCTCTGCCTGGTGCCGAGTACCTGATTTATCTCAGAACTAGAGAAGAATATGATGGTCATTGGAGTGAGTGGACTTCACCTGTCTCTGCAAGGAGTTGGACAGGTAGATAAAAACACACATATGTCTAAAGAATACCAAATCAGACTATTTCATAAGGTTTGTACATATCTTAGATCTTATTATACTTGTGGATCCTCAGACTCAGAGCAATAATGTCAAAGGGAGCTGCAGCTTTGGCAGCAGTTGTTAAAACACGACCAAGACAGTGCACACCTAGAAGTAAGACATGTTAAAAGAGAACATATAAATATGGTCAATTAAACTTAAGTCAAACGCAGTGCCAACTAAAAAACTGATTGAACCAATTCAGCTTTGAACAATTGAGCATTTATTTCATTGAGTTTTGGTTTCAGTGAACTCATGTCTAGATTTGTGGCACATAGCACTGCTGTAGGTCAGCTACTTTACTGGCAACATCACCTAAGTGGTATAGCTCTATAATCTATAATAACATCTTGAGCTGGAATAGCTTTTATTCCTTCCTACAACACTGGTCTTTCCAGGAAGTTAGAGCTCTGACTGTCCCCTCCCTTTTAACTCTTCCTGTTGGCCTCCCTTCATGAATAAGTGTACCTATTGTTTAGTCAATATTCAGAAGAAACATCCAACATTTTGCCCTGAGCTTGTTGATCAAACAATATAGACACAAGTGATTTAAAGAGCACATCATTTCCAGATTTAAAAAAAATTGAAATCTCTTGCACATGTTGAATATGGAAATATGTTGTCCGGTGTATCTCATGCCCTGTGACTTCTCCACAAATTGAAAATAAAATCCGAGCTCACTTGTGGAAATGTTGCAGTAGCTTTTCTGGTTTCTATTAAGCAAACTTATTTATTAAGATTTTTCCACAAATGTTATATTTGAGATCTTTCATTTGAATCAAAGCATCACCTTAACGGGTTATTGTTTGCATCTGAAAAGTGTGTTATGTATTTGTATTTAGCACCTTCACTCTGTCTTGCTTTCATAAAATCCAAAACAACTAATTCCCTCCGGGAGTTGCATGACCAGTAAGTTTAGCCCATCTGTGTGTTATTTACCCTTAGTACAAATACAGCTGTTCTCTGAATTTCTCAAAGGTAAGTTAGAAAACATCAGTGAACGAACTGCATAATACAGACCAAGGACACTGTTGACACTGAGGGACAAAGTTATGGTAAAGTTATGGTTAAGGTTTGGCACCAACATGCAAACCAATACGTGACCGGCCACCTCAACTAACAGGCTGGGCAACGAGAGCATTAATCAGAGAAGCAGCCAACAGGTCCATGATAGCTCTGGAGGAGCGGCAAAAATGTACAGCTCAGGTGCAGAACCTGTTTTCGATCAGTTGTGTACTGCACAAATCTGGCCTTCATGGACATGGAGTGACAAGCAGATAAATGCCGTTAAAAGAAAGCCATACGATATATATATATATATTTTTTTAGCATAGGTGAAACAGAACTTTCTGGCCTATATCTGAAACGCTATGTGTGCCATAAAAGGAACACTGAAAACACCCTCCCAATGGTGAAACATTAATGTGGCAGCATCATGCTGTGGGGCTGAATTTCTCAGAACGGAAAGAGCAGCTAGTCAGAGTTTAATGAGTTGGATGATGGATCAAGACTAATTGTGGAAGAAAAGGTATTAGAGGCTGCAAAATACTTGAGCTTGTAGGTTCACCTCTAAAGGCAAGCTACACCTTTCATATTTTACTTGTAGAAAAAAATAAAAACTGTACGATTTTTTCTTTTAATTCACAATTATATGCTACTCTGTGTTGGTCTATTGTGTAAAATCTCAATAAAATACACAGATGTTCATGGTTGTGACGTGATAAAATGTGGAACAGTTAAAGCAAGTATAACACTTTTGCAAACATTTTAATTTCTTTAGTATCTGTAGCTACCTAAAAAAACTTTTTGAAGTTAGATTGATCATAATTTTCATCATTTGTCTGACTCATTAAATCAATGTGGTGTTTTGCATTCAAAAACAGTTCAACTTCTTTAACCCCACTGCTTTTATAGTTTTAAATATTTTTCGCACAAATCCTAAAAATCTAGCTATAATATTTCTAAAAATATCTGGAATATTTTTCTTTCTGCATGTCTCCTGCTTGCTTTCTATATTACTTTTTGCCACAATGAGCAATATCTACAATATGTGCTCATATTTCACAAATGTCTAAAAAATTGTCTGAGTGAATACTTTGTTATAAAAACTGTTTTGTATGTTTTTAAATAACGTGCCACCTGTTTGTCTCTTTTAAGCTAAAGTAGAAGAAGAGAGTGATTTGACAACTACAATGGTAGGAATTTTAACTTTCAAATGTCTAAACCTTTTCACCTTTAATTATCCCATCTTAACATATTATTCTTTCCTTTTTTATTGGTTCATTTATTTATCATCAGATTGGCTTGTCCTCGAACGAAGAGTTTGGCTCTGGTTTTCCTGATGATAACTACCTTGATGGTTAGTTTGCTGGTAGTAAGTTGTTTCTATGTGCATATTTGAAAGAAAAGCATGAGAAGTGGGGGGGAAACACCCTGAAACTACTCTATGCCCCACTGGGTTTCAACAGGAAATGAAGGGATCATAATAACTGAGGCTCAACAGCTAAACAAGCCTAAAGAGACATGGTTCTCTTGAAATAACATCTTTTTTATAACACCTAGTCATACATGCAACCATTAAAATTTCTTGTGGTTTTCTTCTCTTTTTGCTGCAGGTACAACAAATGAGATATGTACTAATTCAGAAGTTTCATGCAAACCACAGTATCATATCCTATGGATCTCTGCTCTTTTTGCTGTAATGTCTGTTCTTTTGGCTGTCTACATCTTCAGGTTGAGGAATTTGGTTTTTCATTTTAATAAAAAAAAAAATATATGCTTGCTTTATAGCTGATAAATGTATATGTTTGACGAAACTTAGGGCTCAGCTGATTAGTCAACTTATTCATTTGAACCAATGTTTTTTTTTTTTTCAGACACAAAGACAGGTTTATGTCCAAACTCCACAGTCTCAGTGCCACCACCCACAGTGATAACTTGTCTCCACCTCCCCCTTCCATCCCTTCGGCCCCAGAAGGAGAAGCTTTGGTTTCGGGATCTGGCCCTCAGCTCTATCAGCAGCTCCCACCAAGTGGCACACAAGAAGAGGAGGAAAGGGAGGAAGAACAAACTGAGGTGGACGGATTACAAGGCACGAACTTCAACAACAAAAGTTACTTCTTCCTGCACATGGAGCTATGAACAAGTTTCAGAAACTTGGTGACATAATGAAAAGGGACTAAGCTGGATGATAAACACTCAAGGAAAACTTGTACAGACTGTATATTCTGTATATGTATATATACTTTATATTTGCCATGCTTAAACTTGTGATACAATCTTTTTTTTGTAGTCTAGTTTCTTACACTGCTGTGTATCAGTCCCATTTTAAAATTGTGAAATCAGCCACAAAGGGTGCATTATCACTATAAATATTTTGTTTTTTATGTTACTAAAAAGTTGATCAAGTTTAGCTTGATGTAAAATTTCTTTCCTAAGGCTTTTTTAGAACCTTCTGCCACTGTTATGACCTAAAAATATTTTTTATCTCAAAATTATGAGTAAGCAAAGTCACCATTTTGAAATTCTCATTCTGATGACTGCTATTTCATATTTTGAATTAGCTAGCTCATATTTATGAGGTACGGTTTAATATTGAGCTATATCATAATAAGTTAGATACTATATAATCATTTAGATTTTGCAACCTGATAATTGGCTTACATCTCATAAATATTAATGGATTATTAATTATAGTAAATAGTTGTGGGACTTGATTAAAAAAATAATGCAATGAATTGGTGGCTTTGCAATTAATTAACAGTGTTGGGGTAGTTACTCAAAAAAGTAATCCATTACATATTACTCATTACTTCTCAAAAAAGTAATCCCTTACATTACTTAGTTACTTTTTTTAGAAAGTAACTTAGTTACATTACTAGTTACACCACTCTTGCATGGTTCTAAAACATCATACTGTGGCGGCCCACCAGGGGGCTCCACTCACACCCAGAAAACAGGATGTTAGCATTTAAAAAATTTATGAATTTTTTGCGCGATTATTGTATGTGTTTATATGTTATGTGTACTGGCTTACCGTTGTTCAGTGTCAAGTCGGAGCTGAGATAAAGTGGTGATCGAAACTAGAACCTGTGTGTCGTCCATTTATTCCTCCACAATACCTGAAATGAATGCCGAGGTGACTAAAAGAATATTATGACAGAAAAAGAGTTTATATATATATATATATATGTGTGTATGTATATGTATACATGCACAAAAAGATGTGAACAAAAAAGTTTTTAAAAATGTATATACACAAACATCTAAGAACACAAATAAAAAAGAAAACATCTATATAAAATGGCTGACAGAGCTATTAGCATTAGCTAGTTTGGACATACCTCTCTTCCTCCGGTAAAATTCGGTTTTCCTCTTCTGATGATGAGTTCTCAACACAAACATCCGATGAACTATCATCTGCTCACCTGATCACCTGCGCGTAACTGCGTCACAGCGCTCGGCCCCGAGGTAAACAAAATATCAGTTTTTAGAATAACGCAGACCTGTAATTCCAGTTTCTATTGGCCGATTTAGATGATTTAGATATGGTTAGAATCGTAAGATCCTATAGAATCACGCTGACATCAGAACTTTGAAGCAGATTGGACAAAGCAAATGTTTACATAGGGAAAGTTCACAGTGCGCATGACAGACAAGGTTGAGCCTCCTCGAATCAAATGTAAAAAATAATGGCAAAGGATTAGGTTTTTTTTACTTTTTCTTTTCTAAATGCACACTGGCATTTTAGTTATTCTGGAAATTCAGTCATATCACGGTAGTACGGAAGTACGGAAGCGTAGAGCTGTCACCCAAATGAAATAAAAATAGAGCTATATCACGTTATTAACTTTATTGTTCTAACAATATAACTTTTTTGTTTGTACAATATACTATTACGTTCTTACAATATAATTTTCACGTTTTACAATATACATGTTTATCATGTTCTTACAATAAAAATATTATATTGTAAGAACGTGAAGATATATTGTACAAACATGAAAAGTATATTGTTCGAACAATATCTTTTATTGTAAGAACGTAAAACGTGCAGCGCTCAGATATATTTTTCATGTTTGTACAATAAAAGATATTGTTCGAACAATATACTTTTCATGTTTGTACAATAAAAGATATTGTTCGAACAATATATTTTTCATGTTTGTACAATATATCATCACGTTCTTACAATATAATATTTTTATTGTAAGAACATGATAAACGTGTATATTGTTAAAACGTGAAAATTATATTGTAAGAACGTAATAGTATATTGTACAAACTAAAAAGTTATATTGTTAGAACAATAAAGTTATCACGTTATAACGGGATATAGCTCTATTTTTATTTCACCTAGGTGGCAGCTCTACGCTTCAGTACGGTGAATTATTTTTTTCAGCAAGGAAAAAACTAAGGTAAGAAAGAATTTATGCTCTTGTTTTTCAAATGCTGTACGTATTTTAGGGCTTATTTTGCTGATCATTTGCTGAAATTTGCATGTAGCATGATGACACTTGCACCTTTAGAATCTGTGAGATGCTGGCTTTCAGAGAAGGCAAAGTTTGCTCGGTTCTGTTCGGCAGAGTGACCGACAGGTTTGGTTGAATGTGTTCATGTAAAAATTGCAAAATAGCACAACTGTTCCTTTAATTTATTTCTATTTTTTCTGGTTTTGGAGGTCACAGAAAAGATTTATGAGTCTTTAGCTGAGATTCTGAGGTTTATAATGATAGGACATGTTTAGCAATCAGTGACCCCTTGTCAACTAAATTCGGACATTCCCCCGCCCTTCCCCCACAGTGACCCAGCGGCGGGGCTGTGGGGTGGAACAAGTTATGTAACGAGTAACGACATCATATTTTCCAAAGTAATTGTAATGTCATTACAGTGTTTGCCGCAGTAACGCGTTACACTACTACGTTACAAAAATAGTAATGTCATTACAGTAACTAGTTACTTTGTAACGCGTTACACCCAACACTGTTAATTAATGGCTTCTTTTTGATCAAAAGTAGTAGTTCTTTTAGTTGTTATATTTTAAAGGTGTTCAACCATTCTCTGTATCACTCTGACATTAACACACAGTAGACCGTGATGCTGCTGCTCTGTTCTCCCCTACCTGACAATACTTGATTCTGGTTGTACAGCGATCTTCATATCAAGGAAGGAATCTTTAATGTTTTAAGATCTTTACCTTTTTTTTCCATGTCTAGTAACTGGACCCGTGAAAATATAAATACATCTCAATTGGCTACAGAAAACCTTTTCCACATGAGAACGTCATCTGGCTGGATCCCAGTCTCAATCTCAATAAGATCAACAGATTGGGGTATCGTTTCCGTGTGCTGCTTATGTCTCGTGGTAAAGAAAGAACTGAGTCAAAAAGTAAAGCTTTTGATTTATCTGTCCATGTTGCAACCTTCAGCCATGGTCACTAGATATGGATGCTGACCAAAAGAACAAGATATCTGCTATTTTAAAGAGTAAAATGAAAAAGAAAATGATACAAATAAGTAACATAATTACATAATAATACATTTTAAGCAGAATAAAGACTTTTCTAAGTAAATATTTTAAATGTAATACCAATACTTATTGTAGGAAATAAATAAAGATATCTTAGAACAAGGTAAATAGTACTTCCAGTGACAATTTATGGTGTTTACTATATAATCACTGGACCTCAAAATGCAGAAAAAGCTCAACAGACAGAAGATTGCATTAAAAAACCAAAGCTTGTGTAGAAAAAGGTGGTCTCCTTCATTAAACTGTGTGTGTGTGTGTGTCTGTGTCAGGTGTATTTTTGGTTAAAATATGTTTGCTCTTCACTCAGTGAATTCAAAGTGGGAGGATTATCCAGAATTTTTACTCAAGTAAGAGTAGTGATACTTCATAATAATATTACTCAAGTAAAAGGAAAAAGTATGGTCTTGTAAAACTTATATGTGTGTGTGTGTGTGTGTGGGGGTGTGTGTGTGTGTGTGTGTGTGTGTGTGTGTGTGTGTGTGTGTGTGTGTGTGTGGGTGTGTGTGTGTGTGTGTGTGCGTGTGTGTGTGCGTGCGTGCGTACGTGCAGGCGTGCGTGCGTGTGTGTTTGTTTGTGTGTGTGAGCATGCTGGTGCATATAATGTTTCTCCATACAAGTGAGGGACTCAGTTTTATCTTATTTTTAATAATGTATATATATATATATATTTTTTTTAAACTGATGTATTTTCAGCCATAACACCATAAAAAGTCCAAATTGCACATCATTAGGGAAACACAGCAGACATGTAGAAGAAGGTCCTCTGGGGAGATAGGACTAAAACGTAACTTTTTGTTTCATATGCAAAACACTATATGCGGGTGACAAACCACGCTGCACAACACCCTGAACACGTCATCCTGACGATGAAAAAGGTTGGTGTCTGCAACATGCTGCGGGGATGCTAATTACGGGGTAATCATGGAAGAAAACCTGTTAGAGGATACAAAAAATTGAGACTGAACCCGAGGTTTACCTTCCAACAGAACAACAATCCTAAACATGCAGCGAGAACAAAGATTAAATGGTTTGCCCAAAGCACATTCATGTGTTAGGGTCTAGTAATAAGTCAAGACCTAAAGCAAAATTCAAATTTGTGACAATACTTTTATATTGATGCCCACTGGAGAGTTTCAGCCTTACTGTATGGGATGCCTTTTAGGCTTATATTAGAGGTCAGATCATTGCTTATTCTGCCCCCCCAAAAAAGATCTAATTTCCTGGCTTTACAATAAAATACTAAACCTGACACAGACTCCCTCATCCAAACTCAAAACGGTGTGGGAGGAAGACTTGGACATGACCATCTCTGGTGAAACATGGGCCTCAATACGTTAACGTGTTAACACATCATCTCTGTGCCTGCGCCACTGAGGGAACGGTTAGTCTGCTTTATTATGATCAATAACAAGTACATATCTCTTAAAAGGAGTGATAGGTAAAATATTTTTGGTGTCCTCGAGTCACCTGTGTATAATGTTCTGCAATGTTCTTAATATTATCCTCTGCTTGCTGTATAATGATAAACATTCACACAGAAAGGAGTTTGGATCTTCAGCTGGACAGCTCCCATGAAACAGCTGCAGTTTGTTCGGTCTCTAAAACTTGTTTTGGGGCCGGACGGACTGATAAGGCGGGGGGACAGCCTGGGAGCGAAGCACGGGTTCACTTTGCTTCCCACGCGCCTCCTCTGTATGCTGCATAAATGAAGATGGAGCTGTCCAGCTGATGAGAGTCTGCCGTGGGATTTGTGCACGATCGCCCGGCCGCGTTAAGTTAACAGATCTGACCGAGAGGAGATGACTGGCTCTCCACTCTCAAGTGTCAAAGGTGAGATGCTGTGATGAAAACTTAATGCCTGTTTGATGAAGCATTGCTTTGCTGCTGTTTGTGTGGGGAATAGAGAGGGACGCCGTATTCTAGCATAAATCAGTGTATTTGTTTGAAAAAGTATTGCTCTGCTTTTGCTGAACTGCATCTGTGTGGCGGAATAATAAAGATGACACATATTCTAGCACGATAAGCAGTCTGGTGTCCCTTCTTTCTTCCTTTTATATTGTGTGTGCCGATCCACTAAGATCCTGGGTAAAAATTTCACAAAACAAGGAGGAATAAACAATCTAAGAATTATGTGGAAAACAAACAAAAACCAAGGAATCTGCCTGTTTTCCAGTAGGGGTCAAAGGGTCATAATGAAGTTCAGGAGAGTCAAAAGAAATCTAAGAATAACTAAGGATGGGTTTCCCAATCTCAACTGAAGGAGCAGCTGTGGTTGCTTTTGTCGAAAAAACACTGTTAGGCTCAGAACAACTGCCTTAGCTGATGGACAAAATGGTCTAAGTATTGTTCCTTAAAATTAAAACTTTAACTAGGCAAGAAAATGTCCCGCTTCCCGTTATGAAAGAGGGAAAGGTGTGAGGGTCCGAGAAACTTAACTCAAACCATACAGGTGCTTTAACATAAAACCTCAGACAAACTGTTGAAACAAACAAACCGAATGACCTAACAAACAAAGAACGAAAGTGGGCTTAAGTACTGGATGATCAGACTGACATACAGGGGGAACAATTATTTGCACAATTCACTCAAAGAGTTAACCTTAATACATGGGTAACAAAATAGAAAAACCATGAATCTTACTTAATTCATACAGAAGTTAGATCAAATAACTCTCTTGAATGGGAGACAGTTTTAAAATATGGAATTGATAATAATGATGAAACAATAATAATGAGAATAAGAAATGGGGAACCTTAATGATAAAAAAAGATCATAAAATTATGAAGACAGGTACAGCTACAGGTAAATGATTCCGTTCATGGGAGGATTGTCCCATGAACTAAAAGCAGGTTATGAAAACAAGTTTGAACAGCAGCTTCTGAGTAAACTGGGGATTTCATTAAACATGGTTTAAAAAGTAGGTTCTAAACGAAAGAGGTACCGGAAGAGTTTAATTATTGAAATGATGTATCAGGGGTTCCAACAGCAGAACTGGGATTAATGGGAACTTTTCAAGTTACGTTCATAACCTTTGACTATGGTCAATTCTTTCCCCCCAGGGTACAGGAGAAGCAGATGAAGCAAATTTAACCACTTTAATTTCCTTAATTGTGCATTAACTTTTTATCTCCGCAGCTCTCGTCAAACAGCAATCTCTTTGGGAAAGTTTTCACATGGGATCATAACAATTTTGATCCAAGGGATCAATATTTTGAAGAAAAAGAGGGGATTGCATGACCAATTAGAGGGAATTGGGTTCTCTAATTGAATTTTTGGGTTTAATTGGGTTTTTGGTCAAATGTGATATAACTATAATTAATCAGAATAGGTTATAGTATAATGGGTTTATACTAGAAGGGGAGGAGAAAAGAGGTTTCAAATAAATTCGAATTAAGCTTGAAATTCAATTCAGCTCAACACACAGTTAAATCAGATTAAAGGGTTAGAGACCATTGATTTTTGGAGAGAGGGATCTTGTGTTTATGGGCAAAAAAACTAAAGACTTTCTTTAAGGATGATTGTTTGAACATGGATTTGATTTCCTATTGATTAATTTCTTATTGACTAAATCCAAACTTCCAGTCTAGGCCCAGTTAATGAAGCTTGGCTCATTAACCTAAGTTTGTGGAGTTCGTTTAGGATTGCTTGATGCAGCAGCTGCATCGAGGTAATCTGAACCAAACTCCCAGAGCTGCTGAATTTCTAACCTAATCACTTACATATAATCCACAAACTAATCATTTAAAATTAGTTCACATATGTTTGGACTAGCATGCTCTAACACTTAATGACTCAGCTTGAGGATCACATCAAGGGCCTCCTGACTGATGATCCCTTCCCTTCGACGCAGAGGCTGAGGAGGACCAGAGGTGGACCTTGGGTGTCACGACATGGAAGAACCCAGGGAAGCGTGCACCGTTCAACACCGAGTAAGATTTAATATCTCACTGAGACATGCAAAAAGAGGATGCAAAAAAAAAATGCAAAAAGATTTTTTTCTAGAGTCCTGACAGATGACGAGACGAAATCTGGCCATCCCTCAGGGGCAAGGAGTTCGTCAGAACGTCTTTTCCCACCAAAATGAATGAAGTGGTGAACAAAAGAAACACCACAAATGTCATATTAAGACCCCGGGTGGGTTTTTCGGTTCTGACAACAAGTGATGTCTCAACAAGGTCATCTGGATGGACGATCCCTGGTTACCTTGAGCTAATTCCATGGCCAGCATGATTCATGTCTGATTATAAAGTGATTGCTTGATCATTGCCTTTTTTTAGTTGGCTCTCTTTGCACCCATTAGAAATTGTATCAACATCTTGAAATATTTCTTTATGTTTTGGGCATTACTGTAGTGTATGAAAAAGATGGGACTGTTGTAGCAACATTTCAAGGTGATGTCAATTAATTGATTAATTACATATTAGTAAAGGCCTCTCTGGAATATGGGATAATAAGAAAACATTAGAGTCAGTAAAGAGGCCTTTCACCTAGACTCTAAGTGTTTTGGTTAATCTTGCAACGAAGACATAACATTGCGAGACTGAAGGCAAAAGCAGCGTACAGAGGGCAGACATGATCTGGAGTGCGAGAGAGGTTGAGCGTTGACCCAGACAAGAGTCGCGATCCAGACTTCTGTCTCATCCTTATGGAACGAATAACATATTTTCTTTCCGTAACAGTGAGCAAAGCTGTATCTGCTTGGCAGAACAAGCGTCTACTGCCGCGTTCATATTAAAATACAACCAAGCATGTTTCAGAGGTTTGTAGAGTAATTTCTAGAGCTGCTAAAAGCAGGCCACCAGTTACGGGCCGAAAGAAAGCTTGCAATAAGCATGTGCATTATTTTGGCTCCAGGGTTGTGAGGAGCTGCGGTGACATCAATGGGGAAATGCAGACAGATGCAATACCTGTTTTTTAAAGATTTTTTAAAAATTTTAATATATTTTAAGGTAAACTTACTCATATTCTTACATGCATCGCTTTAAAAATATAAAACATGTTCTACTACTTTCAAGTGCAAATTAAAAACCTCTTATCAAAACTCCTAAAAACCTCTTATTTCATTAACTTAATGTGAAGAAAACAGCTGGGTTTTTTTTTGAAAATTTGACACTAGTAATCACAGGATGAGAACAAACCACACCCATCACTATTGCACTGATTGCATTTCTGCTTTAGGCTTGCATAAATTCATTTCATGCACATACAGACAAAAACCCAAAAAGTGGTGCAATCCAAAAGACAAACAGAAACAAAGCTGAGTTAACTGGTAACAACTCTGTTTCTCCATGTAATTAAAAAGGCAAACAGCTTTTAAGACTATACATCAGTACTTTTGCAAAAATGCATTTCAAAGTTTTGCACATATGTCAGTTTAGAATATCACTAAACCCAGACAGTAGAAACCAGTGTCTAACCTCATAAAGGCATTGCAGCCAGCGCAATACGCATTTCAACATGGCCACGCCAACATGTCACAGCTTGGAACACCATGTATGTAGACAACTCTGACATCCACCACTTCTGCTGACAATTTCCACTGCTTCAAGGTAGACAGGGCCGTCAAATTACCGGATCTAAGCATTCTCTTTTATTTCTCTGCAGTAATCCTGTTAGGGCGACCTCTCCTACTCCTCACGGATTGGACCCTTCAGCACAACTCACTTTTGATCATGCTGACGTCGTTGGCACCATCTCCTATAGCCAGAGTGACGGCCTTCTTATGTTTCTTGATGAGCTCCACCACCTGAGCTTTCTGCAGCGGAGTGACTCTGCAGCAGATAACTGCTTTGCACGCACACGCTGTCGACACAAACTCTGCCTCCATGTTTGCCTCAAGTGCATGTGCCTGTTAAAGTGAAGAAAAGGGATTAGACGTTTATGGGAAAGTTAAAGTAAAAGCTGTGATGCAAATGACTGCAGAAGCTTGCTACGTGCTTCTGAGTGTAATGAGTCAAGGTGTATTATTCTTACCAAACTATGACCACTGATTATGAGGGCAAACTCCCCTGAAATGTTGTCCATGTCAGTAGAGGCAGACAAAGGGAAAGAGGAGGAATGCAGCTGTTTCCACCCACTTCCTGATGAACAATCTCCTTCTTGCCCGTCTTTCAACCCATTACCCATGAAGCATGCCTCAGCCCAGCTCTGCATCCTTTCATCTTTCCCTCCATCTTTTGTTTGTGACAAGTTAATCATCCTCTCCCTCGCCCTCCTGAAGAGCAAGGGTAAAAACTCATCAACAGGACTTACCGTACTCATTTTTTGTCAAGTCACTGAACTCTGGCCAATCAGGTGTTCATACATAAACAACTCCCAGCCTAACCATTAAGCCGGTGTTGAGGAACATAACAGACAACTTAGCAAATGCTACATTTTAAATTGGTGAGCTAAAGACCGATGTATCGTTCAGCTGTTAAGATTTTGTTGCACTGTAACCATAGTGTTTCTAAGTTCCCCCTTGTATGCTTGAATTTTAGAGTTGTTGAAGTTTGTTTCTCTAGAGAAGTTATCAACAACTTGTCCTTGCATATTGGTTAGATCTAAATCAGTCAAGTCTGGACCAGAGCTTATTTACCAGTTTAGGGCAACAGAAAAGGTAAGAAATTACAACAACCTTCAAATGTTCTTTTTGAACAGCCTTCTGGAGAAATTAGCAATCATTGTCTTAGCTGTTGCTGATATTGTTGCTTTGGTTTTGGTCTCTCAAAGTGGTTCACATTTTTTGTAATGCAAGAGCGTTTGGCTTCCGTGAAATCAATAACCACAGTTAAAATTGACCAAAGTTAAGTCCATAGGGGAACCTAGTAGCAGTATTTTAGGGCGCAAATCTCAAGACCAGCACACACACACACACTCCTGTCTTGCTATACTTGTGTGTGTGTGTGTGTGTGTGTGTGTGTGTGTGTGTGTGTGTGTGTGTGTGTGTGTGTGTGTGTGTGTGTGTGTGTGTGTGTGTGTGTGTGTGTGTGTGCGTGTACATGTATAGCTATACTTGTGTGGACCAACCTTTGACAGGCCACCAGCATTATGTGGACATTTGTAGTTGTGAGGACATTTTGCCTGGTCCCCACAATGTTTAACAAGCTATTACACTCTACTAGTTAGGTTTAGAGGTAAGGTGTGAATTAGGTTTAGGTTAAGATTAGAGTTAGGCATGTATCACTAA
Source organism: Valencia hispanica (assembly GCA_963556495.2). Taxonomy (NCBI): domain Eukaryota; kingdom Metazoa; phylum Chordata; class Actinopteri; order Cyprinodontiformes; family Valenciidae; genus Valencia; species Valencia hispanica. The sequence goes on from OY747710.1 coordinate 24,187,282, forward strand.
TGGTTAGGTTTAGGGAAAGTGTCTGGGTTAGGCATAGTAGAATCAATGGAAGTCAATACAATGTCAACACACACACACAGGTGTGGGGATTCCGTTGTGTACAGATACATTTTTGGGCTTATGTTACCATTACTAAATCTTATAATAATGAACTTTTCGGGGACACAGTTATTGTATTTATATATCCATTTGTGCGTTGTGGTTGTGTAGTTCTCGGTTTGCATTGTTGCAAAGAACCTTAAATTCAATCCTGAAATGTACGGGGAGCCAGTGCAATGATTTTAAGACCGGTGTAATGTGCTCCCACCTCCTGGTCTTCGTCAGGACACGTGCTGCTGAATTTTGTAGTAGTTGTGAACCTGATATACTCTTTTTGGGAAGACCAGAAAGCAGGGCATTACAGTAATCAATTCTACTGGAGATAAAAGCATGCATCAGTGTCAGTGTATCAGTGTATTGGCCCGATAGAGAATGGGGCGGACTCTGGCGATGTTCTTTAGTTGATAAAAACCTATTTTAGTCATATTTTTTATCTGAGGAATAAAAGTCAGCTCAGAGTCAAAAATCACGCCCAGGTTCTTCACTTGTAAAGAGGGATTAAAAGACAGTGATTGTAGTTTTGATAAAAAATTTCCCACTCTGAACCTCAGGACCGATGACTAAAACTTCAGTTTTGTCCTGGTTGAGCTGGAGAAAGTTTTCTGCCATCCAGGATTTAATGTCTAAAATGTAGTTAAAAAGTGCATCCATTGGCCGTGTGTCATCGGGAGACATGGAGATGTACAGCTGTGTATCATCAGCATAACTGTGAAAGTAACTCCATGATGACGCTGCCAAGAGGGAGCATATACAGGTTAAAAAGCACTGGGCCTAAAATCAAACCCTGGGGCACACCACATGTAATCCTATGGACCCTAGAGGAGCAGGTATCTAAACTTACCATAAAAGTCCTGTCTGTGAGATAGGATGTGAACCATTTGTGAACAGCACCAGAGAGGCCAATCTGTTTTAAACGGGTTAAAAGAATAGTGTGGTCTACTGTATCGAAGGCAGCGCTTAGATCCTGTAGAACCAACACTGTCAACATCTGTGCATCATAGTTTAATCTAAAATCATTTAAAATCTTTAGAAGGGCCGTCTCTGGGCTGTGGTTCACACTAAAACCAGACTGAAATTTCTCCAGGACATTGTGCTCATTAATAAAATCATTAAGTTGAATTAAAACAATTTTTTCAAAAATGTTGCTTAAAAAAGGTAAGTTAAATACCGGTCTAAAATTGTTTTAAAAAAACACACAGTAGTGGTCAGAGACAGCCAAGTCAACAACAGAGGACACGCGGGTGGACAGGCCATGCGTGATGACCAAGTTCAGGGTGTGTCCTTTGTTGTGAGTCGGCTGCATGACATGTTGGCTAAAATCCATATAAATCAGGATGTTTAAAAAATCTGTTGATTAAGGATCTAAAAGGTTATCTATATGTAGATTAAAATCACCAGCTAAAATGATCCTTTCAAAGGAGTTGTGCAAAATTGATAAAAACTCTGAAAATTCTTGAATAAAAAGTGCACTCTTTTTAGGAGGCCTAAAAATGACACATAAAATCTGAGGAGTGCTAAAAACATTTGCATTATATTCAAAAGTAAAATAGTTATAAAAAAAAACAGGTTTGGCGGAAAGTTTTGATGAACATTTAAAGCAGTTCCGCCTCCCCTTTTGCTACTCCTCGTAGAATAAGTGAAGTTAAAATTAGGTGGGGAGGCCTCTGTAAGAACAACAGGGGCATCTGCACTCAGCCAAGTTTCTGTTAAAAATAAACAATGAAGATTATGGTCTAAAATCAGATCATTTATAATAAAAGTTTTGTTCAGCAGAGAGCGAACATTAAAAAGTGCCATATTAATAGTGATTGGAGATGGAGGGACTGTATGATTTACTGAAAGTGGGGCTTTTGGCAACTTTTTGAGATTATTTGGATTGCATTTGTTCGGTTTATGATTCTTAGTCCGCTCTCTGCTGATAATAACAGGTATGAATGAGGTAGAACAAGGTCCAAGTCCAGTATGTGAATTACTGTTAAAATCAGGGGTGAGTTCATAGGAGCAGGGACCATTTGCACATCAGGATGTGGCGGAGGAATCAGAGAAGGCAGGGGTAGCTGTGGCCAGTGTAGTTGATAGGGGTGGTGGGGGGGCGTGGACATGCCAGGCTCAATGTCAGTGTACAAGTGCCTTGTCTATTTAGATGGAGCCCATCTGGTCCAAACAGGTGCTTCCTGCCCCCAAAAATGTTAAAATTGTCTATAAAACCAATATTGTGAACGGCGGTGATGGAGGAGAGCCAAGTATTAAGGGATTAAAGTCTGCTAAAACGGCCAATTCCTCTGCCGATAGTGGGAGTGGGGCCAGAAATAAAAACAGAGACATTGTGTTTTCTAGAAGATTAAAAAGGTGAATAAAATCACGCTTCAGGAGCTCAGACTGCTGTTTATAAATGTCATAGGGGCTGTATGGACTGCTGTATGACAGGTGTAGAAGCTTCCCCAGGACTGCAGCGATGTTTAATCGGCGCCGAGGGCTTGTTCCGTGGGTTCGGGGGGAAGTGGAGCACTCCTCGGCGAATTCGGGCTGCAGCCCGGGGTTTGGCGCGACGTGGGGGGCTGCGGGAGTCCGGATGTTGCTCCTGCTGCTGGGAGGGATTAAGCGGCGCTCCTACGGAGCTACGGCTACCAGGGGCTGTCAGAGGAGGGAAATCCGCATCCAGGGCGCTGAAACGGTTTGATAGAGGCAGGCAGGTTGGAGGAGAGCGGTGCCGGCTGCTCCAAGCGCCTCCCCCGCGGCCTGGCCCAACCGTTAACCGGGCACCCTGGAGCACCGGAGTGGAGCTGATGGGGGCTTTTGGTTTAGCCCCCTGCTGGAACCAGCGGTCCTCCTCTGCTGCAGATGTTACGCTGGAGTTTGGCACCCCGAGTCCGCCTGGAGGCCCAGCGATGGATCCTCCCCCCACAGCTTCGCCGGGCTGGCAGGGAATGGTGTCCGCCAGCTGTGCACTGCTGGCGGCGGCGAAAGTCCGGCCGAAGATGATGTCCACGTCGCGCTCATGGTCCTCGATTTGGTGGAGTGTTGAGATCCTCTGCTCCAGTTCCAGAACCCTCTGGCTAAGTTTTGCGCAGCCATCACACCCAGGACTGCAGGTGAGTGTAGGCATGGTGGGGGAGAAGTAATCCGCGCTTCCCACCATAAGGCATTGTCTTGCACATGCGTTCAAACCTCCAAGAAAAGACCAATTAAAGAGGTGACACACTAAAGGGAGCTGAAACACTGAACCCTGCCCCGGGTGCTTAAACTTTTGCCTGTGGAGAAAAAAATATTAACATCAAGAAGATTAGGACGCCATATTGTGAAATAATTCATTTTTGTTAAAGTTGTTTTCAACCGCTTCTTTCGTATCTGGAAAATAAACATAGTGGTGTTAAGGGTCATGCATGAGACCTCATTTCAGAATCCGAGTATTCTGCTGCCCCTTCACATAACCATATCCCCCATAATTTAGACCTTGTAATACAAAATACATCCCAAAATTATGCATGGGTTCTCCAGAACCTGCTTTTCAGAATCTAGATGAAGTTACAATAAGAAATATATCGCAGTTCCCTTAGTTATACGTTCCTTCAATAAAACCCACCTGCTTTTTGGTAAAAAATGTTTTTAACTCATGTCCATGGTGTCCAAATCATGCATCCCAACTGCGGTTGTCATAACTTCTATGGCTGTGTGGGCCTTTAAAGAGTTATTTAACCGTTTACTTATTCCATTTAAAGTATAACAACCTAGTCTATAATCAAATTACCTGTTGATTTAAGTTCCATAAAGAGAGTCATAATTTAAACTGTGTTAAAATGTTATATAAAATATGTGAAAATGATCATGGATACGTTTAAAAACCTGTGCTTGCAGTGATCTAAAATAGTATTGGGCATAAGAATTTTAAGGAATAAATAAAGTTTTTAAAACTTTCTGTAAAATAAAGGTTACCGTATTTTAGTTTGGAAAGCTCACATTTGAAAGAGGAAGTGATGTACCACAAAATAGTTTGATTAGTCTGTGATTGGTCAAGATACAGAAAGTAGCCGGAACAGAAAGTTTTTAGGAATCAGGAAGGAATCATCTCAAACTTGACCGTGCTGGGAAAAAAAGGTTACGAAGTTTGTCAACACTGATGTTGAGTTACTATTTTAGACTTTTTTTACGGTCCGCGAACAACTATACATTTTACATCAGTGTTGGGAACTATTGTGGTTGTTCTCAACCAGAAAATCACAGTATAATGGTCGTAAGAAAGAAGTTTGTGACAAGCTTATTAGCATTCACTAGCCTAGCATCACGCCTGCAAAGGAGTTTATGTTTTTGTATTTAATTTACTACATTGTAGTTAATTATTCGCAGCTATGGTGGATCTTAGAGTGTGGGACGTTATTCCTAATATAAATTTAGTTGTAATATTGCATTGTACTTTCAATCAGTTATCTCATATTTATATAATCCTACTACTGAGTGTAGGGAACCTGATCCCACTACTGTGCTATTTGTCAGGTGAGGGAAACTCAAAACACTGCATAGGAGGTAGTAGACTATGTTTATCATACGTATTAGTTGAACATTGAGTTCATCATCCTACGTTCAGCTAGCATTTTACTGTAACAATGGATTTCCTTCAACAATGGCTTTTTTTTCTACATAAAAGCCAGATTGGTGGAACTGTAACACCAATAGTTGTCCTGTCAACAGATTCTTCCACTCGCGCTGTGGATCTCTGTAATATCTAGAGAGTTACTGTAGATCCCTTAGCTGGGGCTCGGATCAATATTCTCCTGGTCCACCATGATTATATGATAGATAGACTAGTGCTCCGTGAGATATTCAAAGCCTAGGATTTAACCCAAACTTCCCTACATTAGACCTGACCTGTCTGCAGTGTTCCTTGGTGTTCATGAGGCTTTTTGTTCACTAAAGTTCTCAAACCAATCAGGCCGTCACAGAACAGCTGTATTGATACTATGAATAAAAAATGTAAATAAAAAAATGATCTGAATAGAAAACAATGAAATCTGTGATGGTAATGAGACAAAATGTGAAGAAGTTTAAAAGTGAAAATACTTTTAGAAATCACTGTAAATTGACATTCTGTTTATGGTATACAATATCTGTTCCAAACTTTAGTTTGCGCAAAACCTTCTTAAACGAATAATTTTGTTTATGACTACGCAAATGTAATTACTGTTCTAGAAGACAGTGTCTTCACATGCTTCATAAAGTTAAATGGTACTCTGCATTGTGCTGCTGTAGTGATGCTGGTTGATCAATACTCAATTCTGTCACTGTGCCCCATGGCAGCTGTGGCTACAATGTAGCTTACCATTGTGAGTGTGTGTGAATGACCGACTGTAGTGTGAAGCGCTTTGAGGTCCTCAGGACTAGATAAAGGACTATACAAGTACAAGCCATTTATCATTTTACAGGACTTGTTGATGGGGGGACCACTTCCAAAGATGACAGTTTTCCTCCTGCTGCTCTGCTTTCTGTGCATCCAGCCAGTTTGCAGCTTTTTTGAAGGCAGCTGTCCCAGAAAAGGTGAGTCCTTAGTAAGTAATCTAAATATATTTGAAAGTTTTCACAGTATTACGTTGTTTTCTAAAGAATATGTCCAGTCTTTGAAATGTCAAAAAACTACTTCACAAGAGCTGGATTAAATTACACTTTTAGTAGCATTCACATTTTTTTCCTATAACATCCAGTAAATAAAAAGTAAAGAAAGAATGTTTAACTTACATTTTCTACAAGTTTACTATAAGTTGAATCAATTTGTTAGATGTTTTTATCTTTTATTATTATTATTATTATTATTTTATTTGTATTTTTTTATTAATTTTAGCTAGAAGAGGGATTTTTACCTCAATCGTATAATCTTATTGGGTTTTATTTCTTTTCTTTTCATTTTATACTTTAAAACGTCAATATTTTAATTTATGTGGTGATAATGTAGCTAGAATTTGTTTTAGAAAACTGAAGACAACTACGGATAATATGTATCTTGCATTATAGTGAGCAAGTCTATACAGAAGCTGTAAACGCCAAGGTTTAATGTTTTTTTTAATACGGGGCAAAGATTTACACCCACAAAATCAGCTGCTAACATGCCACTGAAAAGATGATAAATATATAGTTTTCGGCTCAATCAAAGCATCTATAAGGTTAGAAGAACTACTCGTGTACATAAGAGTGAATATACAGAGCAGATGAAGTTCAGGGTGGAAGAGCAACTGTGTAGGCGAGAGAGAAATTAAAAGAGGAAGTTTTAAAGGAGTTGGTATTTTTTGTTATGCAACACTGGGTCCTATCTGTGCTGTGCTTATTGATCTGGGACCAGCAGTCATGTCTTCAGAACATTTAAAGATACAGTGTTCATGTACAATAACACGATGAATAAACTCGCACAAGCAAAGACATCCAGCCTAGTCTGTATCTTTGCAACAAATGTTTGTTTGTGTGTGTGTGTGTGTGTGTGTGTGTGTGTGTGCGTGTGTGTGTGTGTACATGTATAGCTATACTTGTGAGGACCAACTTTTGACAGCCCACCACCCTTGTGTGGACATTTGTTCTTGTGAGGACATTTTGCCTGGTCCCCACGATGTTTAACTAGCTATTAAACTCTACTAGTTAGGTTTAGAGGTATGGTGTGAATTAGGTTTAGGTTAGGGTTAGGCATGTATCAGTAATGGTTAGGTTTAGGGAAAGTGTCTGGGTTAGGCATAGTAAAATCAATGGAAGTCAATACAATGTCAACACAAGGATAGCAAGACGTGCAGGTGTGTGTGTGTGTGTGTGTGTGTGTGTGTGTGTGTGTGTGTGTGTGTGTGTGTGCGTGTGTGTGTGTGTGTGTGTGTGTGTGTGTGTGTGTGCAGACCCTCCACCTGGTGTGCTGGTTGTATCTCCAGGAAGCAGGCTGGAACTGACCTGCAGTGGTCATGTGAAGGTGAATGGAGTGAGAGTCACCTTAACTGAAAATGTCCCAAGCACAAACAAGAGAAGAACCCAGTCAGATAGAACCCCTACCATACAGCAAGTTAGAAGACACAGTGTTTTTTCAACTAAAAGTGATCAAACTTCTGCAGTAAGTGAGAGAAATCACTCATCTACCACAACGGCTGGAGTCAGCACTCTGCAAGGAGAAAACCGAAGCAGTGGATATTCAGACACAGAACACACCACTTCTCCACAAGTGGTCCAGCCAACCCCTCCAACTAAAACCCCAACGAGGGGAGAGTCGGACCGGGAGGGTAAAGAGATGAAACTCGAGGCTGAATATAGAGATGAGGAGTGGGAGGAAGGCACGGGGGTCACAAGAGGGATTGAAATGAGGGCTCAGTGGAAGTGGAATAGACAGCTGGTGCATAGTGTGAACAGAGACTGGGGGGAAATTGCATTTCTGAGAGATGCGAGCAGTTTATCTCTGAGTTCAATAAGACTGACGGATGCTGGGAAATACACATGTCATCAAAAGGGAGAAGAAACACTCGCTGTTAAAGTGATTGTTACTGATGAGCTTATTTTAACTATTTAATGTAAACAGGATTTTATCAGTCTGATTTTAAAAAACTGATCACTCTTGTCGCTCTTTTAAATGTTGAGAATGTCCCACTGTTGTCCAACAGTAGTAAAAATGTTGCTTACTCAAGAAATCTGGACTGGTCAAAACTGAGCAAAGAGGATATGAATGGCTTGAATCACCGTGTTGAAAGTGTGCTATTCAAATAAAATGGCCTTGCCTTGCGTTTTTATTGCGAACTGACAGTTCTCTAGACAACATTGGCCTAAGGAAGCCCTAATGTGCTCAGATAGGAATTGTAAGGATGGGCAGCATGCTGAAAAACTTTGTGTCATATATGATACTATCTGAAATGCCTCTGACCATCCAATGAGCCCTTTTACGAGAATAAATGAAAGGTCACCAACATCAGACCTGGATGGAATGACTTTGTTGTTGAGAAGTATGCTGAGGCAGGACAGACCTTTAGACTTTGGTCAGAGGCTGGTTAGCCTAGACAGAGGGTCTTGCTTGACATGAAAAAGCATACCAATGGCAGATTTTAAAATGCACTTCATTATGTTAAGAAAACTAAAACGTGTTCAGAGCACAATAGTTGGCCAGAAAGCTACAGAAAAACAATTTAACTGTATTCTGGATAAAGGTAAGCGTGATGAACAAAAACAAAGCTTTCTTATCTGATATTAAAGGTGATAGTAACTCATAAAAAATAGCCAAGCTTCGGCGTGACCATAACTCTAGTCTTTTCATTTTTGTAAAAAGTAAAAAGGTCAGAATCAATCTTAAAGATACTTCTTCTCTGCAGATAAGATAGTTAGAGCAATAGATGTATGTGAAGCTTTTAATAGGCTGGAGAACAACAAAGCCTTTGGTATGAATTGTGTCACAGCAGAATATCTCAAATATGCCTGCCAAAAGCTGTCTCCTTTGCTTTCCCTTTTCTTCACTGGCTGTCTGGTTCATGGTGCCCTGGCTGACTCCAATAAGTCTGCAATGCTGTTGCCTATGCTCAAATATAAGGCTGGCAGTATGGACAACTATCGACCATTGGCATTGGCCAGTGTTCTGTCCAAAGTATTGGAGAGAATACTGCTGACAATGTTAGAAATTTATGTTCTTACTTCAGATAATCAGTTTGGATTCAAAAGAAAACATGAAACTGACCTGTGCATTTATGCACTTAAAGAGATTGTATTCAAATGCATAAGTATGAACTCATCTGTCAAGTTAAGTGGGATAATGTATCTGCTCCATTTAATGTTTGTAACTGGGTGCGGCAAGGAGGAATATTGTCTCTGATTTTATTCAATGTCTATGAATGACTTATCAACTCAGTTAAACAAGCTAAAAACTGGCTGTCTTGTGGGCAGCACCATTGTTAATGATCTTATGTATGCAGAGGACCTGGTTCTGCTCTGTCTATATAGTGCTGGGCTGCAGCAGTTGTTAAAAGTGTGCTCTCATTATGGACTCTAATATGACATGCGGTATAATGCTAAGAAAAGTCATATAATGATAGTTAGAAGTGATGGTGACAGGAAATAAAATTTTCCCACCTATCTGTCTGAGAGTCTCTCGCAGGGAGTGAGGAAGTTAAATACTTTGGTCATGTTGTAACTAATTACTGGACTGATGACAAAGATCTTTATCGTCAGCATTGTAAAATCTACTCTCAGACTAATATGCTTATAAGAAAGTTTGCTATGTTCTCAAACGCATCTCTGCGCCTGGGTCCATCAACCACATGATAATTTCAAGTCTTATGACACAATCAGCATGAGATAATGCTGCGGTGGACTAACTGTAAAGAAGTTGTTTTGAAGGTAATGGAAGACAGCAGTGAAAAGTATATGAAAGGTCAGATTTGAGGTGTTTGTCTGCACTATAGATGCTTTAAAGATGTTGACTCCTTCCAATTTGTAAGTATTCGGCCCCCTTGAACTTTTCCACATTTTGTCACATTACAGCCACAAACATGAATCAATTTTATTGGAATTCCACGTGAAAGACCAAAACAAAGTGGTGTACACGTGAGAAGTGGAACGAAAATCATACATGATTCCAAACATTTTTTACAAATAAATAACTGAAAAGTGGGGTGTGGGTAATTATTCAGCCCCCTGACTCAATACTTTGTAGAACCACCTTTTGCTGCAATTACAGCTGCCAGTCTTTTAGGGTATGTCTCTACCAGCTTTGCACATCTAAAGACTGAAATTCTTGCCCATTCTTCTTTGCAAAACAGCTCCAGCTCAGTCAGATTAGATGGACAGCGTTTGTGAACAGCAGTTTTCAGATCTTACCACAGATTCTCGATTGGATTTAGATCTGGACTTTGACTGGGCCATTCTAACACATGGATATGTTTTGTTTTAAACCATTCCATTGTTGCCCTGGCTTTATGTTTAGGGTCGTTGTCCTGCTGGAAGGTGAACCTCCGCCCCAAGATTGCCCTGTATTTGGCTCCATCCATCTTCCCATCAACTCTGACCAGCTTCCCTGTCCCTTCTGAAGAGAAGCACCCCCAGAGCATGATGCTGCCACCACCATATTTGACAGTGGGGATGGTGTGTTCAGAGTGATGTGCAGTGTTAGTTTTCCGCCACACATAGCGTTTTGCATTTTGTCCAAAAAGTTCCATTTTGGTCTCATCTGACCAGAGCACCTTCTTCCACATGTTTGCTGTGTCCCCCACATGGCTTGTGGCAAACTGCAAACGGGACTTCTTATGGTTTTCTTTTAACAATGGCTTTCTTCTTGCCACTCTTCCATAAAGGCCAACTTTGTGCAGTGCACGACTAATAGTTGTCCTATGGACAGAATCCCCCACCTGAGCTGTAGATCTCTGCAGCTCGTCCAGAGTCACTATGGGCCTCTTGGCTGCATTTCTGATCAGCGCTCTCCTTGTTCGGCCTGTGAGTTTAGGTGGACGGCCTTGTCTTGGTAGGTTTACAGTTGTGCAATACTCCTTCCATTTCTGAATTATCGCTTGAACAGTGCTCCGTGGGATGTTCAAGGCTTGGGAAATCTTTTTGTAGCCTAAGCCTGCTTTAAATTTCTCAATAACTTTATCCCTGACCTGTCTGGTGTGTTTTTTGGACTTCATGGTGTTGTTGCTCCCAACATTCTCTTAGACAACCTCTGAGGCCGTCACAGGGCAGCTGTATTTGTACTGACATTAGATTACACACAGGTGCACTCTATTTAGTCATTAGCACTCATCAGGCAATGTCTATGGGCAACTGACTGCACTCAGACCAAAGGGGCCTGAATAATTACGCACACCCCACTTTTCAGTTATTAATTTGTAAAAAATGTTTGGAATCATGTATGATTTTCGTTCCACTTCTCACGTGTACACCACTTTGTTTTGGTCTTTCACGTGGAATTCCAATAAAATTGATTCATGTTTGTGGCTGTAATGTGACAAAATGTGGAAAAGTTCAAGGGGGCCGAATACTTTTGCAAGCCACTGTAACTGTGCAGCCCCAAGTAAAAACAAAAACTTTAAATTTCATTGAACTAGTGTTTGGCAACTCAGAACTTGAAGTCAAATAGTATTTACAAGTATGTTTTTGACAAGAGAACAACATATGCTTTAAAAATCAAATGTGTTTCGCATGAAATGTCTCATTTTAAAGATTATTTTGTTTAAGTTAAATCTGCAAAATGCTTGTAAACAGACTCAAAATCAACCAATAAATACGCATAGCACTTTAAATTGATTCATGAATGTTATTTTTGGTCATGGAAGATTGGTTAAAGGTGATGGAAAATTTCAACTGGAAAGCTGTAGGAACCCTGAAAATAGTTCAGCAAAACAACCTCAGTAAATTGGCAGGTTCTGGATAGAAATTATATTTTTACCTATAGTTCATTTAATGGCTTAATAATGACACAGGATTGAAGTAAATCAGCTCATGTAGAATTAACTGTGTTTTGGTCACTGACCCTAAATTGGTGATCTTTGCTTCTATATATATTTTTCCATCTCACTGAAAACCGTGACTTCCTTTTATCTTCCCAGTCATCCTTTTCACAGAATGTTTGAGCATTTCAACCGAAACCAGTGCTCATATTCGTCTCAGCATTCCCACTGTTGGTGTGCTCTGGAAGACAACGAGGATGAGCGGAGGACTTTCCATGTGGCCTTCCTGTGTGTTACCAACTTCTTAGGCAATGCTACCAGTCCCCTGATCACTTTCACACCTCTGGATATTTGTAAGGTAGAATTTTATTGCATTTTTTCAAATCAAAACCAAGCTTTCATAAACACTTTACCCCTTCCTGCTACTGCAGTAAAGCCAGACCCTCCATCCAACGTGTTAGCTCACCCAGTGGAGAGGCAAGAGAGGATGATAAAGGTGACCTGGAAGTTACCAGTATCCTGGAGGCAGCAAGAATACTTTTATGACATGATCTATGAGATCAGATACAGACCTTTGACCTCTTTAAATGAGCAGGTATTTTGGAGTAGTAAATATTTCAGTCATGATTCTAATACTGAGGATTATGGGCTGTTCCAGTTGATTGAAGTCTTGTTTTATGGTCTGTATGTGTCCTTACAGGTAAACATGATCAGAGAACGTACACAGTACACAATCACTGATGCTCTGCCTGGTGCCGAGTACCTGATTTATCTCAGAAGTAGAGAAGAATATGATGGTCATTGGAGTGAGTGGACTTCACCTGTCTCTGCAAGGATTTGGACAGGTAGATAAAAACACACATATGTCTAAAGAATACCAAATCAGACTATTTCATAAGGTTTGTACATATCTTAGGTCTTATTATACTTGTGGATCCTCAGACTCAGAGCAATAATGTCAAAGGGAGCTGCAGCTTTGGCAGCAGTTGTTAAAACACGACCAAGACAGTAAACCCCTAGAAGTAAGACATGTTAAAAGAGAACATATAAATATGGTCAATTAAACTTAAGTCAAACGCAGTGCCAACTAAAAAACTGATTGAACCAATTCAGCTTTGAACAAATGAGCATTTATTTCATTGAGTTTTGGTTTCAGTGAACTCATGTCTAGATTTGTGGCACATAGCACTGCTGTAGGTCAGCTACTTTACTGGCAACATCACCTAAGTGGTATAGCTCTATAATCTATAATAACATCTTGAGCTGGATTAGCTTTTATTCCTTCCTACAACACTGGTCTTTCCAGGAAGTTAGAGCTCTGACTGTCCCCTCCCTTTTAACTCTTCCTGTTGGCCTCCCTTCATGAATAAGTGTACCTATTGTTTAGTCAATATTCAGAAGAAACATCCAACATTTTGCCCTGAGCTTGTTGATCAAACAATATAGACACAAGTGATTTAAAGAGCACATCATTTCCAGATTTTAAAAAAATTGAAATCTCTTGCACATGTTGAATATGGAAATATGTTGTCCGGTGTATCTCATGCCCTATGACTTCTCCACAAATTGAAAATAAAATCCGAGCTCACTTGTGGAAATGTTGCAGTAGCTTTTCTGGTTTCTATTAAGCAAACTGATTTAATAAGATTTTTCCACAAAGTTTACATTTGAGATCTTTCATTTGAATCAAAGCATCACCTTAATGGGTTATTGTTTGCATCTGAAAAGTGTGTTATGTGTTTGTATTTAGCACCTTCACTCTGTCTTGCTTTCATAAAATCCAAAACAACTAATTCCCTCCGGGAGTTGCATGACCAGTAAGTTTAGCCCATCTGTGTGTTATTTACCCTTAGTACAAATACAGCTGTTCTCTGAATTTCTCAAAGGTAAGTTAGAAAACATCAGTGAACGAACTGCATAATACAGACCAAGGACACTGTTGACACTGAGGGACAAAGTTATGGTAAAGCTTAAAGCATGGTTAAGGTTTGGCACCGACATGCAAACCAATACGTGACTGGCCACCTCAACTAACAGGCTGGGCAACGAGAGCATTAATCAGAGAAGGAGCCAACAGGTCCATGATAGCTCTGGAGGAGCGTCAAAAATTTACAAAAAGTTTTCGATCAGTTGTGTACTACACAAATCTGACAAGCAGATAAATGCTGTTAAAAGAAAGCCATACGAAATATAATTTTCATTTTACATTACATACTGTTACATTTAGCATAATTTTCCATCATTTGTCTGACTCATTAAATCAATGTGGTGTTTTACATTGTTTCCGGTAAGAGTCGGACTCCACTAAGGTTGCCCTTTGTCACCGATCCTGTTCCTAACTTTTATGGACAGGATTTCTAGGCGCAGCCAAGGTGTTGAGGGGATCCGTTTTGGTGGCCTCAGGATCGGGTCTCTGCTTTTTGCATATGATGTGGTCCTGTTGGCTTCATCGGAGCGTGATCTACAGCTTTCGCTGGAGCGGTTTGCAGCCGAGTGTGAAGCGGCTGGGATGAGAATCAGCACCTCCAAATCCGAGGCCATGGTCTTGAGCCGGAAAAGGGTGGGGTGCCTTCTCGGGGTCGGGGATGAGGTCCTTCCCCTAGTGGAGGAGTTTAAGTATCTGGGGGTCTTGTTCACGAATGAGGGAAAAATGGAGCGGGAGATCGATAGACGGATTGGTAGGGCATCTGCAGTTAGGCGGCCGCTGTACCGGTCTGTCATGGTGAAGAGAGAGCTGAGCCGAAAGGCGAAGCTCTCGATTTACCCATCAATCTACGCTCCTACCCTCATCTATGGTCACGAACTCTGGGTGGTGACCGAAAGAACGAGATCACGGATACAACCGGCTCAAATGAGTTTCCTCCGCAGAGTGTCTGGGCTCTCCCTTAGAGATAGGGTGAGAAGCTCAGTCATCTGGAGGGGGCTCAGAGTAGAGCCGCTGCTTCTCCACATCGAGAGGAGTCGGTTGAGGTGGCTCGGGCATCTGGTCAGGATGCCTCCCTGGTGAGGTGTTTCAGGCATGTCCCACCGGGAGGAGGCCCAGGGGAAGGCCCAGGACACGCTGGAAGGACTATGTTTCTCGGCTGGCCTGGGAACACCTTGGGATTCCTCCGGAGGAGCTGGAACAAGTGGCTGGGGAGAAGGAAGTCTGGGTCTCTTTACTTAGGCTGCTACCCCTGCAACCCAACCCCGGATAAGCTGAAGAAGATGGATGGATGGATGGATGGATGGATGGATGGATGGATGGATGGATGGATGGATGGATGGATGGATGGATGGATGGATGGATGGATGGATGGATGGATGGATGGATGGATGGATGGATGGATGGATGGATGGATGGATGGTTTTGCATTCAAAAACAGTTCAACTTCAACCCCACTGCTTTTATAGTTCTAAATATTTTCGCACAAATCCTGAAAATATATCTGGAATATTTTTCTTTCTGCATGTCTCCTGCTTGCTTTCTATATTACTTTTTGCCACAATGAGCAATATCTACAATATGTGCTCATATTTCACAAATGTTGTCTAAAAAATTGTCTGAGTGAATACTTTGTTAAAAAACTTTCTTTGTAAGTTTTTTAATAACGTGCCACCTGTTTGTCTCTTTTAAGCTAAAGTAGAAGAAGAGAGTGATTTGACAACTACAATGGTAGGAATTTTAACTTTCAAATGTCTAAACCTTTTCACCTTTAATTATCCCATCTTAACATATTATTCTTTCCTTTTTTATTTGTTCATTTATTTATCATCAGATTGGCTTGTCCTCGAACGAAGAGTTTGGCTCTGGTATTCCTGATGATAACTACCTTGATGGTTAGTTTGCTGGTAGTAAGTTGTTTCTATGTGCATATTTGAAAGAAAAGCATGAGAAGTGGGGGGGAAACACCCTGAAACTACTCTATGCCCCACTGGGTTTCAACAGGAAATGAAGGGATCATAATAACTGAGGCTCAACAGCTAAACAAGCCTAAAGAGACATGGTTCTCTTGAAATAACATCTTTTTTATAACACCTAGTCATACATGCAACCATTAAAATTTCTTGTGGTTTTCTTCTCTTTTTGCTGCAGGTACAACAAATGAGATATGTACTAATTCAGAAGTTTCATGCAAACCACAGTATCATATCCTATGGATCTCTGCTCTTTTTGCTGTAATGTCTGTTCTTTTGGCTGTCTACATCTTCAGGTTGAGGAATTTGGTTTTTCATTTTAATAAAAAATATATGCCTGCTTTATAGCTAATAAATGTATATGTTTGAAGAAATGCAGGGCTCAGCGGATTAGCCAACTTATTCATTTGAACCAATGTTTTTATTTCAGACACAAAGACAGGTTTATGTCCAAACTCCACAGTCTCAGTGCCACCACCCACAGTGATAACTTGTCTCCACCTTCCATCCCTTCGGCCCCAGAAGGAGAAGCTCTGGTTTCGGGATCTGGCCCTCAGCTCTATCAGCAGCTCCCACCAAGTGGCACACAAGAAGAGGAGGAAAGGGAGGAAGAACAAACTGAGGTGGACCGATTACAAGGCACGAACTTCAAAGACAAAAGTTACTTCTTCCTGCACATGGAGCTATGAACAAGTTTCAGAAACTTGGTGACATAATGAAAAGGGACTAAGCTGGACGATAAACACTCGAGGAAAACTTGTACAGACTGTATATTCTGTACATGTAAATATACTTGATATTTACCATGCTTAAACATGTGACAAAATGTTTTTATGTGGTCTAGTTTCTTACACTGTTGTGTATCAGTCCCATTTTTAAATTGTGAAATCAGAGGTGCATTTATATATATTTTGTTTTTCTATGTTAATAAAAAGTTTAAGTTTATCTTGATGTTGAATTTCTTTCCCAAGGCTTTCTAGAACATACTGCCACTGTTATGACCTAAACATATTTCTATCACCATGAGTAAGCAAAGTCATCCTTTTGAGATTCTAATGACTATTTGATATTTTAAATTAGCTAGCTCATAATTATTTAATATTGTGCTATATCATATGGAGTTGGGTACTATATCATTTTGATTTTGCAACTTCATCAATGAATTTAAATTTTGGTTGATTGAATAAATAACCACATATATATGATTTACTTAGTGATGGTGTACAGCTATTTCTGTGTTTTGATCTGAATTTCTGGATGAATGAAGCTTGCTAGTATGTAGAAAATATGTTTTTCTTTACTTTGTACACTCAATTGGATGCCTTGATACTCGTTATGTGCTGATTTTATTATTTTAGAACAGTGTACCAAGTTTGTACAATGTACATACATTTGTACTTTTTATGCGTTAATGTGAGCTTTTGCGCACTATACAGATGTCACTTTTAGTACAGTTTACCACACTGCATGTATTGTCTGCATAGCTTACCATTCCTTTTCTGTATAATATTGTGTGGGTTTGTGACTATATTTATTTTTGCTCTACTTTTAGAGTTTGTAGTGATGAGGAGCAGCTGGTCTCCTGTTGAAGAACTGGGAGAGGAAGATGAGGATTTTTGGTGCCTACTGGAGGAGGCTGAAGGGATGCTGGGCGTTCTGATGATGCTGCGAGGGACCGAAGCTGTTCACCACATCATCCCATGTGGAAGACAGGCAGAGCAAAAAAACACAAAACTTCAGCCCCCCCTTCAATGGTTTGGCTTTTGTACTGATACCCAACCTGGCCTTGAAACGGTCTCAGGGCATGATGGTGGCAGGCAGTTCTATATGGAAAATTGTTCCAGTGCGCCAAACGTTGCTGATCTCTGGGAGGTGGTATTCCGTGATCAGGGTACAAGTGTGAGAGCTGTAATGTGGGCCTGTCCTTGCAGGTAGACAGGAACTGTCACTGGCTGTACCATCAGGACATGGAAGTATGAGGAGATATGCAGGGAGGGTAAAAAACGTCTGTACATACTTTTAATTATTGGCCGTTTTTTTCCCAAGTGAGAGAGAGAGAAAGAAAAAACAATTGTAAACATGTTCTATACTGTTGAAAGTGTTAATTCATTATGTAAAATCAGTACTTCATGTTCATCTGCAGTGTTTTCTTATCACTAAAACTCTGAAGTCTAATTTTGATCTGGTGATTTTATTAATTTCAAACTGTTTTTACACTGGTTTAGTATACAGGATATTGGAAAATAATGCCATATGCTGACATTTCCAAGTGTTCTGGAAAAAGGAGCCAAAGCATTTCCTCATGTGACATGTTCAGCCCATTTTATAGTTAAAAAAAGAAAAAAATGCCAGGCGGACATTTTGAGGCTTAGGCGTTAAAGGTGTTTAGGTGTTCTAAATAATTTTAGATTTAGCTACTTAACTTAACTTCGCTTCTTTATATTTATGACTTAGCTATGTCAATGTGATTAAATATTGTCTTGTCAGTATGACTCGGTATAATGTAATTCTAAAATACAATGTCACATCTATAAGATAGAGTATGATGATTATAAGATGGGTAAGTCGCATTTATAGGAGAAAAATATGATTATGATATAGTATAATTAGTAGGGCTGTGTCTTATTTTTATACATTTTATTATAGTTCTAATTAATTACAAGACAATTATGACATAGCTATTTCTAAATTATGAGTAACACTTTTATTCGCTGTAATTAGATTAACATTAATACTTTCCCCTGACTCAACTACGCCCTCTCGTGGCCAAGCCGATGAACGCGTCCGTTTCCATGGCAACGGCCTTTGGAAACAGGTGAGCGTTCGATTTCTCTTTTTGGGGAGCAACAAAACATTTACAAAAACGCCTTTTGAGAAGCTATGGAAGAAGCTGGAATAAATATTTTAACGAAAGTCAACGTTAGTGTTTTGAGTCCCGAACAACAAGAAAAACTGCGACAGTTTAAGGTAACTCTCAGCGAGAGCTGGCCAGATAAACTGTTGATTAAATTGTTAGATTTATTCCGCATATGCGTTTTGTTTTATTTTGGCTCAGATTCACACGAGGATCAACAACGAGAAGTATTTAAGAGCTCACCCAGAAGTGGAGGAAATTGTTGGCGGATTTCTAAGGTTGGTTTATTTTTCGCCTGATTTAACAGAAAGTGATTATCAACGTTTGCAACCATTTCAGCTGGTTAGCCGCAAGGGCTGAAAAAATAAATCCCGCAAATTCCCAGATACAGAGGTGGATTTGAATATATATATATATATATATATATATATATATATATATATATATATATATATATATATATATATATATATATATATATATAAAACCCCAAAGTGACGAAAAGAAGACGTTTATTGGGTCGCATTTGGTTGTTAGGTAGGCTATATTAAACATCAACTTTAACCAATGGAAGCAAGTATGGGTCAGTCAGAGTTTCTAAGCAATCTTCAAAAGTATGGAAAAGTAAAAAATATTGTAAGATATACATCTGCATTTCCATACTCATTTCCCTATTTTCTGAGTGTGACATGTGTGCATGAAAACCAGTGTTTTTAGCTCTTTTGGAGGCAAATATAGTTTAAAATTATGTGATGATTATATTTTGTATACTGTAACTTATCCATAACATGTAGTCCTCGTGTATAACACACCTTGTTGAACACAGTGTTGTAATTGTGCAATATCTGACTGAACATAGCAGGGAGAAGAAAACGTTTCTTTGTCTTTTAAAATGTTTGAAGCATACACAACATGAAGCACAACCCTTGTGCTATCAAAGTTTTACAGTAGTTTTACGAAGTTGAGGTCGAAAATCAACTAATAATTTGAATTTGGGAAAAATAAGGAATTATAAAATGGAAATTCTGCACGTGTGCCGAGCATCTTGAACACGATTGTTGATGTTGAGTTACAAAACACAAAATTTGACTGTACATCATGTAACACTGATGAAATGCAAAGCAAGGCAATTTTATTTGTATAGCACACTTTCAACAACAAAGAAATTAAAGGTGCTTTACACAAAAACGGCAATCAAGCATAAAACACACACAAAACATATGACACATTAAAACATTACTCAAAGGCAGCTCTAAACAGATGAGTTTTTAGCCATGATTTAAAAGAACTCAGTGTTTCAGCAGCTTTGCAGTTGTCTGGAAGTTTGTTCCAGATTAGAGGAGCAAAGAAACCGAAAACTGCTTTTCCATGTTTGGTTCTGATTCTAGGGATGCTGAGTAGACTGGAATTAGAGGACCTGAGTGTTCTGATGGGTTGGTATAGTAACAGTAGATCTTCAATATACTTTGGTCCTAAACCTTTCAATGATTTATAAACTAGTAAAAGTATTTTGAAGTCTTTTCTCTGAGCTACAGGGAGCCAGTGTAAGGACTTTAGAACTGGGGTGATGTGCTCTACTTTCCTGGTTCTAGTGAGGACACGAGCAGCAGCATCCTGGATCAGCT
Organism: Valencia hispanica; assembly: GCA_963556495.2. Taxonomy (NCBI): domain Eukaryota; kingdom Metazoa; phylum Chordata; class Actinopteri; order Cyprinodontiformes; family Valenciidae; genus Valencia; species Valencia hispanica. The sequence goes on from OY747710.1 coordinate 24,207,129, forward strand.
GCAGATGTCTGATTGACTTTTTAGGCAGACCTGTGAAGACGCTGTTGAAGTAATCAATCTTACTAAAGATAAATGCATCGATTAGTTTTTCAAGGTCTTGTTGTGACATCAGTCCTTTAATCCTAGAAATGTTCTTCAGGTGATAGAAGGCTGACCTTGTTATTGCCTTTATGTGACCCTGGAGGTTCAGGTCTGAGTCCATCACTATATCTTAGTGTACTACACTGGGCCTGATTAGTAGTGGGAATTTTAAGTTCATATCTAAAGATTTTTATTTTATTTTAGGAAAATAAAAGTTTCCTGACTTTTATATGAAACATTTGCCATTCTTCTCATTACAAAAATACTAAGACATAACTGGAAAGTATTCCCAATGCATTTTCCTTATTCTTTTTATGTTACTTGAGTTGTTGAAATTTATATATTTTCCAGATATTTGTAAAGTTACAGGATGTATGGTCTTTATGAAACATGATAGTCTAAGGTTATTTTCACACCTGCGGTATTTAGTCCATTTAAAACAAGTTCTAGTTTGTTTTCCCCCTTGGTGCAGTTCGTTTGTGTAAGTGTGAGCACAGCGATCACAATAGGGTGCATCCAAAACAACCGTTTTGAGACCGTTTTGAGGAGATGGTGTCAGAACGGTAGAAACTGTAGAACAGCTTGTCTTTGGTGAGAATCTGATCTGACCTCAATCCAACACAGCTGCCAGGTTTGCCCTGCAGGCTTGAGCCAAACGCCTTCTCCTTGCCAGCTATGCGTTGTGCAATGGAGTAAACACAGCATCTTTTCTCTGTATTTACATTTGGTACTCCTGTCCTGGACACATGTGAACCATAAACAGATTGAGTGTTCTTGTATGGTCTTGGTTCACTTGGTTTTCTCAGTGTGGAAGCAGCCAAGCCACTGGTAGAAGTTAAGAAACGTATCACCTGAGTGGAGAGACGTTGCTGACCAGGTAGTGACCCATGTTTTCTTAGTGCATCTACTGCTTACATATCAAGAGATTTGATATGCTGCTCCCTGGCCAAATGCAGGTTGATCTTCAATTCATCTGAAGCAGAGGTCTTCAAGAGCTATTATCCTAAACCTTTTAGATGCATCTCTCCTCCAACACACCTGAATGAAATAAGGGAATTTAGCCAAAAGTTGCAGGATAGTCGGCCTTGAAGTTGGGGCTTCGATACCACTAATCTAAAGGAAGACTAATAAATATCTTCTAAACAAGAGAAATACGGTTTCTTTTTATTCATTTTTGATAAATATAAAAGGAGAATACATTTAGCAGTTTTTTTAGTGTTGCATTCTGTGCTATCCTCCCCCTGCTGGTCGAAAGCAGAAGAGGAGAAAAAAAATCGTCATTATTCCACCCAGCCACCCAAAGTGGCATCAAAGACTTAAATAAATAGAAATACATGAGATAATTCTAAAATAACTAATTTAGCTAGAAAAAACATTTTTCAAAATATTTGTTCAAAGTAAAACTAATACTTAAAGTGGGTAATGTATTTATATATATTAGACCAGAGTAAGGTACCTTCACTTGACCTCCAAATGTCACAACAGGCTCGGCAGATAGAAAATCATGTTAAAAAGATGATGCTTGTGGACAAACAGGAGGTCTCACTTCAACATAAACTGTATGTGTGAGTCTCATGCATTTTTGGTTAAAACAAGTATTCAGTTTCATTCAGTAAAGTTACTCGCTGTGGGTGGACTAGCCAGAAACGTTACTCAAGTGAGAGTAGTGATACTTCATAAAAAATATTACTCAATTAAAAGTAAAAAGTACGGTCTAGTAAAACTACTCCAAAAGTTTTTTGGTTTTTTTTCAAGAAGTTACGCAAGTAAATGTAACTATAGTTACTACCCACTTCGGATCATATATTTTATGTTTCCAAATCTGTATTTTATTTGTCAGTCTCCTGCATTTTGTGTACTTTATAACTAACTTTTATTGTGTATGACTTCTTTTTTTCTCTCCTAAAGATGCTGGATATTTGAAATGCATGAAAATGTGTCTTTGATAAACTGAGATTATTGCTTTATATCCTAAAAACAGTTTGCTGTTAGGGTTGATGTTTACTTCAACTCATTGCTTTTGGGCCTTTATTTAATAATATTACAGAATGTAGTCATATGACCTTAGAATATCTAAGGAGTAGCTTTACTATTTTTAAAATAATTGTTTCAAAAACTACATACAGGCCCTGCCTATAAGCATCAAACTGTACTGGTTTTTAGACTCATCTCACTTCTCTCTTTCATTAAACAGACATTTACTGATTAAAAGGCCGTCAGACGTCCGTGAGTTTGCTGCAGGTGAGTCATAAACATAAACACACTCATTGGATTAATGCTCCCGCTTTAATAATCATAATTACACTTCTAATCGTATTGGTAACATTCTTCTTAACCTGAGTTGGATCCTAGCTGACATAGATATTAAAATAACTCACACAGAGAGAGTAAGGTGTTCATTCATTTGTTTTTATTAGTCAAGCATTATTGATACATAGTATTTCCTTAAAATACTTTGCTCAGTTTTTACATAACCAGCTGCTTTATGAAGTTATATACAAATTAAGTTTAGTCATAAAGACTTCTGCTGTTCTTTTTGTTTGTTTGTGTTGAGCTGTTTTTTTCCAGTACCACTGTCTGGTCTCAGACTAATCGAATCACCTTAAAGCCTCTGGAGGGGCTTTATAATAATCATGCTTTTAAAATTCATCATTGTTCTATTTTAACTCTGTTTAATATCTTAAACTTTACAAACTTGTTCAGTTTCAGCTATTTGATACTTTTATTTAAATGTGAATAGACTTGCTCCAGAGCCACTTTATAAATTTGTGAACAGCTTACAAAACATCAGATCTACAAGAGCTGTAACATCTGGAGACTGTAAAAGGAGCAAAACTATGAAACTCTCTACCGGCTCATATAAAAATTATAACAAAACTCTCCACCTTTAAAGGACAAACCGAATCATTGCTCATACAACAACAATGATGAGACCATGCATAAATCATAAAGTGGAGATCTCTGTGTGGGTCTGTGTGTGGGTCAATATTGGTAGGAATTCAGTCAAAATAATTTTTTATGCTGATAATTGTCAATCTTTTTCTTTCTTTTTTCAGATTATTTCACTTCCCTAAACGTTCCTTCTGCCTCCATAACGAAAAGAAACAGTGACACGGATTGTAAGAGCTGACAACATCCTCCTAGTACCTTTCTTGAGACACTGATCGGTATATTTGCATGGGTTCTGAATTTACAGCAGTGCTGATCCATTATGTTTGTGTCCATATTATTCATTGTCAAATTCCTAGAAATGCCTTAAAGGATTTAACTAATTGTGTGATTGTGAAAGAGGAGCCAGTCCTGTGGGGGTTACACAATGCTGTTTGACACTTACAGCAATTAATCTTGACGAGATTCTTTAAAGACTTAACGGTGTCTCATGCTCAGCTAATTGGCCGTACTTTAATGTGACTTTGCAACAGTTTACATTTGCTAATATGTTTTGGTCTCATGTGGCTGATGACTCAAACGTATATTGACTTGTCGTGAAAATACAACTTCCTTGAAATATGTTTGTTTCTATTCTCTCAAGTTTCTGTACTTTATGACAGAACAGCAAAAAACACTGGTAGATATTATTTCTGTTAGAAAAGGATTACTAATATGTCTATAGAGAACAGAAGACTTCACTCCATACTAAGAACTTCTCAGCTGTACTGAAACATTCTGATGTTTCATCCCCATGTTTATCTGCTTCTTTCCATGAAGACCGGAATAGGGCTTTTAGTCTGTGTTTATCTCTTCTTGTTTGTTTTAGTTGAGCAACATAAATTAGGTAACGCAGCAGTGGATTAGTGACGGGTGGAGCCCATCAATTTTCTGCTTCATGCTGTCAAATGTTTATGACTCATTCCCATCAGTTTTTGTGAATTGCACTTTGAAATGCAGTAATTTACACAGGTAATGACATTTTTACTGTCAGTTTTCTAACAAAGACTCAGTCAATTAAAAGCATAATTTTATGGAAACATAATTGGGGTAAGCATTACTGCATCTTTTCCTGTTATCGCTGTTGCACTCCATGGAGCTGTTTGGTGTTCAGACTCTTGAATTGATCTAGTTTTCTCTGTACCGGGGCCTTCTGAGTTATTCTAACACAAGCTTGTGTTGGTGTAACTTTATGTTATGGGAACTCTTTGTGTTTCACATGGTTTTTCTCTCCGTGGTGAGGCCTTGCTCGCTTTGTTAATAGTGATGGCAAAATAAAGCTTTCTGAAGCACTGAAGCTTGTATAAAAAAAAGGTTCATTACTCAAAGCTTTCTAACACACTGCTCTTGGATCTCATCTAGTGGCCTTTAATATGAACCCCAACTTGAATCAACCTGCTTGCCGATCGATGAATAAACTGTCCTTAAACTCATGCATTGTTTGCTGTCACTTTTCTGTCAATTTTCTGTCGAAATATATATATTTGTTTGGTGTTTTTGTTTTTGGCTGACATAAATATGAAAAAAACAAAAGAAGGGATCATGACTTGAACCCGGGACAACTCTGTCAATTGCAAACGTCTGCATATGGGTCGCCTGTTCTACCGCTACACCACACCACGCATTATGTCACTTGTGGTATAGATCACTCACTTGTTTACTAGTGATTGCTACTTACGTCCAATACAAACCACAGATTCAGGTCTTTTTGAACCATTGACTCTGCAAGCAGTGACTGCTTGGGTACCCGGGACTCTGCTCAGGTGAATCAAAAATTGACACGGTGCTTCGGAAGCACTCTTTTGGTTCTTTTGAGCCATGCTCTGGAGCTTCTGCTTCAAACGGACCATCACTAAGTTAGCTTAGCTTCATTGCAGCCATGCTTACTTTTGTGTCTCCATCTCTGTCTAAATCTGACATGGCTGCAGCCAGGTTTCTGTGAGACAAAACAAATCAATTTATCACAAATCAAGTCACTAACACTAAACTTTGAAAAGAGAGATCTTATGTTCAATAACCACTCTTAATTGTTTTATTTTTCAGTTCAGTCAAAGTCATACTCATCTTTTTGAGATTTGCTCTTGTTAGGTTAACCTTTGATCCATTTGATTTTGGCCGTGGGCAAGACACTGTCTCTATGGGGTAATGGGTGGGTAACAGTAAAGAAGCTGCAGAGAGGTGGGTTAAACTATGACTCTGCTTCCTGGTCTGGACCCTGGGTTGTCAGTGTTTTGGAGGACTAATAAATTCGGCCAGATTTCTAGAAAGAAGAGCTGCTCCATCCAAAGTGGGATGGATGCCGTCTCTCCGAATTAGACTAGGTTTTCCCCAAAATGGTCGCGAAGTATCAATGTAGCCCACATTGTTTTCAGGACACCACCCAGACAGCCAGTAGATGAATGACAGTATTCAGCTAAACATGTCATCACTGGTCCGATCGGACAGGGGACCAGAAAAAAATTTGAGTCCGACAGTTTTAGCAAACTTACACACCGAAGAAACACTAGTTTTAGTGACCTCCGATTGGTGTAACCAGGTGACTGTTCTGGTCTTGTTAGATCTCAGTGCTGCTTTTGACACAGTCGATCACAATATTCTCTTAGAAAGGCTTGAACGTGTTGCAGGGATCAAAGGAATTAACAGCACTAGGCTGGTTTAAATCATATTTGTCTTCCAGTTTGTTCATGTAAATGATAAATCTGACTGACGCAATCTGCTGGGATTCCTTAAATAGGAAACTTTTTAACTGATTGGAATGTTTGTATAATTGTATTGAAATGACTTCTTGTTAAGTGCCTTGAGATGACATCTGTTGTGAATTGGCGCTATATAAATAAACTGAATTGAATTGAAATCTTCACACTCAAGGGTTACTTGTGGAGTACCACAGTGTTCTGTGCTTGGACCAATTCTTTTTACTAAATATATGCTTCTCATAGGTAAGATCATGGCGACAGCATGGGATACATTTCCACAGTTATGCCAATGATGCACAACTATATTTATTCATCATGATATGAAACTGCTTAGTCAATCACTTCATCTGGATGGTATTAAATTGGCCTCCAGTATTAAAGTAAAGAACCTCGGCGTTATTTTTGACCGAGACATGACATTCCAATCCCATATTAAACAGGTTTCTAGAATTTCTTTCTTTCACCTCAGGAACATTGCTAACATTTGAAACATCCTTTGCAGGAGTGATGCTGAGAAACTAGTCCATGCATTTGTTACCTCAAGGCTGGACTACTGTAATGCTTTACTATCAAGAAGTCCACAAAATGTAATTAAAAGCCTTTAGTTGATCCAAAATGCAGCAGCAAGAGTTCAGATGAATATTAAAAAGAGAGATCACATTTCTCCTGCTTTAGCTTCCCTTCATTGGCTCCCTGTTAAATCCAGAATAGAATTTAAGATCCTCCTTTTTACATACAAAGCGCTTAATAATCAAGCTCCATCATAAATCAGAGATCTAATTGTTTCATATGTTCCTAACAGAGCACTTCGCTCTCAGACTGCAGGTTTAATTGTGGTTCCTAGGATTTCTAAAAGTAGAATGGGAGGCAGATCTTTTAGTTATCAGGCTCCTCTCCTGTGGAACCAGCTCCCAGTTTTAGTCCGTGAGGCGGACAATTGGTGTACTTTTAAGACCAGACTTAAAACTTTCCCTTTTGATAAAGCTTATAGTAACAACAGATTGATGTTAGCCAGTCATTGAATGAGTGGGGGAGGGGTAGTAGCTGACAGCCTAAGCCGGTTGGTGGGGAATGCAGTCCAGACAGACAGTTCTGCTTGGCTCTGCCTCACTCATATCTCATTCTAACGGGCTGGGTTATCCTGAGCTATCTCTGTAGTTATGCTGCTATAGGCTTAGACTGCTGGAGGACAGACTTACCAATTTTCTTCACTCTGCTACTTTCTTTTCTACTACTCTCCAGTTGCATTATTTGTTGTTATTTCAACTGTTAACTTTATGTTTTTCTCTCCATAGAAGCTAACCCTGGTCTGGTATCCTGCTCAGCTGTGATGCCTTGTTGAACGGGGGGAATTGGCCAGTAACTGAACGTTCTGCCTCTCCTGTTACCAACGTTTTGCTTTCTTCAACATAGAAAGTGCTCCTACATCAGATCTTCTGTTCTTTTTGTGTCTCTGCTCTGTCTTCTCGAACCCCCAGACAGTCGTGGCAGCTGGCGGCTCGTACTGAGCCTGGTTCTGCTGGAGGTTTCTTCCAGTTAAAGGGGAGATTTTGCTCTCTACTGTCCCTACATGCTTGCTAGGTATGAGGGATTGCTGTAAAGTCAACAACAACGCAGGCGACTGTCTACTGTTGCTACATGTTAGTCCAGGAGGAGTGAATGCTGCAAGTCATTGACTCAATGCAATCTGCTTGGTTTCCTTGAATAGAAAATTGTAAACTGATTGGAATGTATCCGTAAAGTGCCCCTTGAGATGGCATTTGTTGTAAATTGGCGCTGTATAAATAAACTGCATCGAAAACTGAATTGAATCATTTCATACAGTTGATTTCTTTGCCTTTCTCTGTCCCATCCCCCCCACCCCCCCTGCCAACGTGAATCACACACCTGCTTTGAGTAAGCCATGGACAGGTAGACACCCATCCGGCTTACATCAGACAAGAAGGGCAGAAGAAGAGCGCACACATTTTCACTTTGTCCATTTTCACAAAGTCAACACAGAAGAAGGTGGATAATCGGTAAGTACTACCAAATTTACACAAATCACTTAGTTTTGTTGAGTATTTGCTTTTTTAAATAAAAGATATATGGGGAGGAAGACAACTAATCTATATCTAATAACTATTTTAAGCTGATATCTTTGTTTGTTTCTCTCTGTACCGCTTTTAATTATGTTTCTTTTAAAGATTAAAGAAGGCGACACAAACTTTGCAATAATTTATTTATAAAGAAACCAACCTGTTAAGTATTTTACTTATTTGTCTACATCCTGCTTAAATGATTTTGCTTTTATAAGGACAACACATAATTTGTAGGTAAAAATTAATCTTATTAAGTAATCAATAAGTTCATTACAAGTCTTAGTTTTTGTAAACTGCACTATTTACTAGAGCTGGTTTGACATCTATACAGGCATGAGATTCAATGTCTGCAGATTGTTCATCAGTGGATTAAAATATTCATGCTAATGAGTAGAAAACGTATATGCTTGGACTCTGCAGTAAATGGGAGTTGTTGTCTTTGTTGTCCTTCTGTACAGTTTCCTAAGATCATTAGCTGTATTTAAATAGGAAATCAAATCACTGGAATGCAAATATACCAAGATGCAAATTTCTTTGACAGAGAACCTAAGAATATGGGATTAGGAAAAATAAGGAAAACTGACAAGATGTCGTTGTGAGTTAGCAAATCTGTTTTTTGCTCTGTGTTATCCTCGATTGTCCTAAAGTCTCCCTCAGGGTGAGTAACATGGAGAGTTACTAGGGAGTTATGATTACAAAGCCTCAGAGGAGGAAGTTTATTAGTAAACTGCAGGCGTCTCACTTGGAGACAGGTTCCATAACAACCATAAACCTTTAAGAAAACCTTGGGATCGTACTTTATGTCATGGAAGACAAGTAATAAAATTCTAAAGGTAACTAATGAATTCTTTTCCCCTATTTTGCCAGACTCGTTTGTCACAAATGGGAATGTTAATATTTTTGCAATGTCATAATCTCAAACAGACAAGCAGAATTTTCCCAGATGTCTCCAAATGGAACAATGCGCTTATTTGTGCTCATTATGGCCTGCACAGTCTTTGGTTAGTAACACATAATAGACATTCTGTCTACTTTTCACTTGTTTAGTATATGTTTGAAACACACTTCTTTGTAATGCATTCACAAGTTTATTTATATTGGTTTATAGCTACTGTTAGTCCGGCTGGGCCTCCAGATATTATGGCTGCAGACAACACTGTCTTCATTGCTAAGAAACTGGTAAGAAATTTCCTGAATAAAAAGGTTTCAATGTGAAATATGTTTAGGAATTTTAGTTTAATAGAGCTGACTTTGTCTCATTGTTGGTGAAAAAGGTTCCGAAAAAATTAACCTGTGTCAAATTTTAAAACATAATTCGATTTTGAACTTTTGCTGTAAAAGTAGATTTTTAAGACCCAATATTAGCAGGTGTCCTTTTTAAAATTTAATAAATAACTGTTTTATAAGTAGTTAATCTATTTTTTAAATTTTTATTTGGCTTTGTTAATTACCTTAAATATACAGTCATTTCACAAAATTAGCAATTTATACGCTATTTAAAGCTATATGTGTCAAAGCTTTGATCTCTGTCATTTGCAATGTCAATGTTTAAAATTGTATGCCTTACCGGAAATACCCAATGTAGTTTTATTTTTTTCTGTCATTAGATGATGAAATGCTACAACAAAGGTAAGGAAACATTAACTGTATTTTCTTATAAACTTCTTTTCCTTCAGCGTTGGTCGGTATTTAAACTCAAATAAAAATGTTACATATTTTGTTTAAGCAGTAAAAAGAATAAATAATATACCACAAATCCAAAGAGAACATGCATGAAGGAGAGGGATGGTGTATGGACTAAGTTGTGATGTATAATGACAGTCGTCGTAATGTTTGCACACCAGATACACCCCTGCTTTCGTGTTTTTATTTTGCAACACATAAATGTGGATGTTTGCTGTTACAGGAAACCCTCTGCCTAAGATGACTCTGTTGAGAAATATCTTCAATAACAGGTAAATTGTGTGTATGAGTCTCTCACTTATGTTTTGTTAGTTTCCATGGAAGATGAATGTTGTCTAATTAAAAAAAACAACAAAGAAAACAGATGATCTTGTGATATTCTCAAAGATTAATATCCCTGCAATGACATATTTTAAACCTTATTTACTTGAAATTGATTTAAAAACTTTAAAAATATCAAAAGTTTGTTATTTTTTCAGGAAAATCTGGCATTGGAAACCTTTTCTCCTCACCTGCCTTTTCTCTTCGTTTTCATTTGTTTTATTGTTTTAGTAACTTGTTAGAAGGAGGCAGAACTGGTGATCAGTCCAACAGCTTCTTGTCCACCTTTCTTCATATCCTGGAAATGGTCACTGGGGCCACAGACAAAAACTCACAGACCCCACGCCTCATGAATGCTGCAGAGACCAGGGTGTGAATACATCCACCAATAATAACCCACAACCTTTTTATGTTTACAATAAAATAGTACAAAAACATTTAACATAAACAGTTTAAACCAGATGTTAACAAACACTGTATAAAGAGAAATAACCGTTTTATTCCCAATACCTGAAAATTTAATCTGAGTAAGTATTTACTGTTTTTGGTCACATGGAATTAGAAAAAAATGTTTATATTTGGTAGCAGTGCATTTGAATTCATCCTTTCTTTGGTCTCTTTCCACAAGCATCTAACACAATTGTGCTGGAATTGTGGCTCACTCCTACTGACAGAACTGCTGTGACTGAGTCGGGTTTATAGGTTGCCTTGATCTCACACACCTTTTTCAGCTCTGCCCACAAATCTTCTAAAACATTGACTTTGTTATCAATAGGCCATCTTGCACTAATTTGGGGTTATTGCTCATTTGTTCTGTGAGGTTTGACTTTCTAGATGTTGTCTTGAGATGTCACTTCAAGATTTACACATCATGTTCTTTTTTACATTACGATATCTTTTTTGTGAGGTGCACCAGTTCCTAATGAACCCTCAGAACATGATGCGAGCTTACTCCAATTTTCCGCAAAATGTGAAGATGGGTCATGCTCTAGAGTTGGTAGGCAGATTGCACACCAAAACATGTTCACATCAACAGTTGCCCCTCCATTTAACTTGCATGTGAATTAAGCTATAAGAAGCTTACAAAACCCATGGCATGATCATATTGGCTCCCCCAAATTGTTTGAAGCCATAGTAGATTTAATATTTGTAAAATTCTAACTTTAAAGAAAGTAATAATCACTTTTAACAAATCACTCCTTGTTCTGACAAACAAAAATAAATATTTCTGGTAATCCTTGCTGACCTAAAACAGGTAACATTTAGTCTAATGTAACAGTAAAAAAGTTGTCTTTTAATACAGTGTATGTAAATGTCTGATTTCAACTCTAGTACATATTTATTCAAATAACTGAATTATTTTCTTCTGTTAATGGTTGACGTTTTTCTCTTTCTTTTGTTGAAAAACAAGATGTGGAATTGCAGTGACCTCACAGCTGTTATAAGGATGATGAAGGACTCTTCAGTCAGTACAGTAGAACAAAACACTATCATCTATTTAGGAATTATTGCAGTCTAACCTCCTTCCTGGTTGTTTGTTTTCACAGGACCCATCCTGCTGCTACATTGAAGCTTTTGTGGCCCCTCTGTCCTGGGCCACTTTGACAGCACCGAGGGAAAACTACTTTGACTCCAATGACTATAACACACTCCTGTGGGCTGCCAAACCTGTGCTGCAATACATACCCTCGGCAAGAATGATGCTCCCCGCCAGAGTAGACCCCCACAACATGATAGCTATGTGAGTTTAATATAATACTTCACAATGCCATCTTCTTCATGTAATCTTTTCCTAAAACTACAACTGCCCTTTTCCTCCAGGATGAACATCATGCAAGAAGTGTACACATCTATGACCGAGGAGCAAAGGGCTGAGGTGTTCAACTGGGCCAAAGAACAAGTCCTACAGAACAACTTTAGCTGCACAATCAGGCCATCATCTGGCCCAAAATCAAGTAAGAAATTCTAAGTTTGATTAGAAACTGAATTCTGGGATAAAATCATGTTTCAACATCAAAACATTTACATATGATACATATGGTACATACATACCTTATGACCTCTCTATCAACATATTTTCCCGCCATGTTTATTGATTTACATGGAGGAACTTGCTTTTCTAAAATAACTCCCGATTTTAACGGTAAGAGAAGGGAAGGAACAGAAATAGGAAATGTTTTTTTTTTAATGAAGAACTAATTCCTTTTTAAAATATAATGAAATCAATAATACCTTAAATAAAATATCCCCCTAGAATATTCTAGGGAGGAAGAAAAACAGAGGAAGAGAGATGAAGAGGTAAAAAAAGGATTTAAAAAAAATCGTTCAAAGCAATTGGAAAAATGTTTCATTGAGATGAAAATCTTTTTAAATAAAACATGAAGGTGGATGTTTGACAGGAGCTTAGGTCAAAAACAAGGCACTGGGTGTGGTACTTGGCCAACACATTTGCAAGTTTGCATGCGTATTTGCAAATGTGTTTGTTTTGAAGAAGGAGCCTCGATCAAGGAATGGATGTACATCTCGGAGCATGTCTGTGCCCCACGTCTCTTGTCTCCTTCTCTGATGATGAAACAGGATGGAAAACTGTAACCAAAAACAGACTGCTGACAGTTAAATCAAAGCCGTGTATTAGAAGTTGCAAAATAAACACCAAACTCCTGATGTGTGAAATCTCCGTTGCTGCTCCTTTTACTGTGCGTTGAGCATGAACATGGGTCATGTAAACCGTACTGGTTTTTTTCACAGCGATGCTGAAGCCCTGCAAGCCAGCTCTGCAGTGGCTGAATTCTGAGACGCTGAACATGATGGGGCATTTCCTCTCCGGTTTGAAGCCAGACGATGTAGATTCATTTCCTACAGAAACTGTAAGTTGGCCTGTAAACAATGCTAAAACACTTCTATAAAACAGGGATTACCACCTATCACTTCTTACAATACCTGCCTCTTCTGGTTTCCTTTTTTATCTCTCCCAGCTGTGTGGATTTTTCCTCTCAGGTCAGTTCAAGTCCAACATGACCACCAAGGTGAACCCTAGCCTGGGCAGGAAGTTCCTTCAAAGAATTCAAGGGTGCTCCAGTGCCTCAGAGCTCATTGAGAAGTGTGTATTATTTATTCATTATTCATTTTTGTGAAATTTTCAACTAACTTAAATAATTGATTTGTTGTTTTTCTTCACAAATATAAAAATTACTGAAATTGCCAGGGTGGATTGTTTTATCACTTTCCCGTCTTACCTAATTAAAATACCTTTGAAAACTTTTTCTTACCCCTGGAGTTTTTCACATTCTGTTATGGTACAACCACACACTTATGTGGATTTTATTGTAGTTTCATGACAAACACAAAGAAGTGTACAATCATAAAGGTAGGCGAAAGAACAGAATTCATGGTTTACAACATTTTTCTACAAATAAAACATTCAAACATGGCGCACGTATCTGTATTCAGCCCCCTTCTGAATCAGTTCTTTGTAGAAACATCTTTTGTACGTAGTTAGAGCTGCATGTCTTCTGGGGTATCGCTCTAGCAGCTTTGAACATCATAGAGATTGAAATCTTTTGCCAATTCTTCTCTGCTAAATAGCTCAAGCTGAATGAGATTGGATGGAGATCATCTATAAAGAAATCCCAATAAAATGCTTTGGAGTTTGTGGTTACATTGTGACAGGAAAAACCTCATGGTGTTTGAATACATTTGGAGTGCTGAACAATGTGGTTCTTAAAAAGATGGAGTAACTTCATAAAAAAAGTAATAATTTGACATTAAAGAAAACTAAACTGATTTTAAGAGGTTAGTGCTTTGACTCTACCCAGGCTTGGCCCTCTGGCTTGTTATTACGAATCTACAAACCTGACATCTGACACCAGCAAGAAACTCCTTCCTCAGCTAGATGACTGCGACGGCCCCACAGTCTTTAAGGTGTCTTTCAGTTTCTCACACTTACTTAAACTGCTGTGTCTCTGTTTATTTTCCAAAGAAGTAGAGACAAATCTTCATCTCATCATTGCTTCATATTGTTCTTGTCGTCTGACCAAAGCTGAAGAGGAGCCTTGTGAACAGCTTGATGACCGGTTCCAGTTCCGCTCAATATCTGCGTGACCTTGGCAGGAGTGTCTCTTTGCTGTCACCTAAACAACTGTCAGAACTCTCTGCAAAAAATCTCAAAGATGTTGTAAAAAACCTGGGACCCGGTGTGAAATGGTCCAGGAGCCAACTGCGCATTCTGGTCAACAAGCAGCTGGGAGAGAGGAAGGTGAGCCTTTAGAGATGACGACTGTACTTTTCTGTCTATAACCCACATCAATATGCTTCTCCCTTTTATTTGTCTTAGTGTGGAGAGTTGTCAGGTCACCAGCTGATGGAGCTTCAGTCGGTTGCAGCCGGTTTGCCAAGCTGTGTTTTGAAGAATGTGAAACCGCAGGATGTCCTGAACAACACAGAAACCGTGAAAACCATCTCAGAGCACATGAGGAAAGGACAGCTGAAAGCCATGCTGCAGGGGGTGAGTAAGAAAGAAAATACTGACAAGCAATGTTTACACACTCAATTCCATTATTTGAAGCATTTTTATGTTCAGGATGACAATTTCTTGAAGAATGTTTTTATTTCTTGTAGCTGAGTGAGAAGGTTTCTCCCTCAGAGTTGGTGCAGAAGTTGGCTGGCCCTTTGCTTCGCAGTGTTTCTCTTAAGAATCTAGAAAAAGCAAACATAACCTCTTTAGACCAAGTGGAGAATAAAACCTGGAGTCTGCCACAGGTAAAAAAAATTATTATTATATTTCTTCTTTCTAAGTGTGGAGAAAGTATGATAAAGGGAATAGAGAAAGGAAAGGTATTCTGATTTTTAGACTTTGTTCCCCATCCTATTATTTAATTGTTCCATCAATCAATGTATCTGCTTGTCCATCTATCCACCCACCCATCTATTATTTAAAGATTAGACAAATTTGTCTGGGAAAAGTATAGAATTTGGTCATAAGAAATCTGTAGACACACTACATACCATATTCTCCTTCTGTTACCAGCTGTGGTATACTATTTTTGTTTATGAATATCAAAAACAAACTCCTACTTCTGTGTTGACAACTTGTGCCATGTTTTTTTTTTTTTCTTGATATCTTAGGCTGCTTATTTGGCAAATAAGATGCATGGTCTAAAGAAGCTCCAGTACAGGTAAACCATAGAGCAGCCAGAGAAGTTTTTAGTTGTCTTCCAATTTAAAAATGATTCTGTCTCACATTTAAAGACATTGATGTTGAACATCACAAAAAGTCTGACTGCTAATTTATCTTCATATATGTAATGTAAAACATTTTTTGATGTGTTTAATTAGGTGCAAAATTGTGTTACACAGTTTCCATTCATTGTTTCTTACACTCAACGTGTTTTTTTCTGTGATAGGAGGCTGAATTCTGTCCTCCAGGGCATAACCTGCAGGATGATTAATGAAGTCAATGGCAGCTACGTACTGGACATGGCTGAATCCATAACAGAGACTCCGCAGTGGCTCTCCAAAGTCCAGGTAGGTGTTTGATTTTCATTTACTGACACGCACAGAAATATACCAAGTATTTTATGGCAGTGTACCTATTGTGTTTTTTCAGGCACAATGTGCTGCACTACAGCTTTTTAAGACTTTGGAGAAAGAGAGGACCGATTATTTCAAGGATATCACCGTTCAGGAGATGGAGAGGATTCCCACTATGCTACTGCTTCTTCTGCCGTGAGCAGACAAGGACACGGTTATTTTTTTGTCAATGTAAAATTTGTGTTTATTCATAATATTTTCTAATCATCCCAGGCCTTCAAAGGTGAAGGAATTACCTGACTCTGTGTGCCAGGTCTTCCTTGACAAGATAGAAACAAGCAACCTGACCTCTCTGCCTCCTCGTGCCCCATCGCGCCCCGCACTTGCCAAAAGAGCTCTGCTTTGCCTGCCTAATGTATACGCGCGCACACATATTTATACTCAATTTGAGACTTTCAATGATATTGTTCCTGGGGGAATTTAACTGAGAGATTAATCAGTGACAGCTTCCTGTGAATTTTCAGGGGAGAAATATCTCTGGATTGACCAGTTCAGAGGTATTAAGGCTTGGTCCGCTCTTGTGTGAGCTCAAACCTTCCACACTGTCCCTCATGGCTCCTGAAGTGTTAAAGTTCAGCCTCCAGGCCATGGCTCTCTGTGAGGCCATTCCTCAACCTCACACGGCTGACCTGATCCAACTGGTCAAGCAGGCGTTTGGGTATGTCTAGCTTTTAGCGAATGCTGGAGCTGCTTCAGAGGAAGCAGTCTGATGTAGGATCATTTGTTGCCTGCAGGAGTCCTTCTGAGTGGCCAGCTGAGACCGTGGAATCACTGGGTCCCCTCATTCTGTTGGATGACACTGTCGTCTCCACTTTGCCAAGTAAAGTATGTATCTGCTGTATTCCTTACAGTCCTTACCTTCTATATTCCTCTGTCTTGTTTTTATAATTATGTCACCTAAAAGAAAAATTAGCTATTTTTTTCTACTTCTCTTTGCCTTTTTAGCCTTGGATGAAGGATGTTCTTGTTTTCCTGAAGCTGCAGCTTACTCAGATTTCAGATGCTCTTAAGAAGAAGATCTTTGATCTTACCACCACTACATCAAGCACAGCACGTAAAAGGCGAGCAGGTGAGGAACAAACATTTTCAGGTTCGGACCAATGGAAAAACATCCTCTGAAAGAGACACCTTATTTTGGACCAATATCTTTTATGTAATTTTAAAAAAATCTTAGCTATTACGAAAAAAAGAAATAAAAATGTAAGTCTTTGCATTCTTGTTAGAGGACTTAAAAAAACAGCACAGCTTGTCTAACCCTGCTGGCATACACTTGACTTGACTGAATGGGTAATTAACAGGCTTCTGAAGCACCTTGTGCTATGGTGAGGAGGTAATGCAATCAGATGTGATGGAGCTGTAGAGACGCATCTAAAACATGAAGGACAATGGAGCCTGAATACCAGAATAAAACTCTTGTTTTAGATAAATGAGTTCCTTTTACATGTCTGTTTTTTGGATAACTTTACCTCCTCAAAGTCTCAGTGCAGTTGCGGTGTACCACAGGGTTGGATTCTTGGCACACTTCCATTCTCTTCATTCAGTATACATATTTCCTCTCAGCCAGCCGATTGCTTTCTAATCCTACAACATTTTTTTCATTACATGTCAACCACCCCAAACATAGGTAATCTTTCTGGTACCCCAAATATGAGTGCTGACTGATCAAATTAACATCACCCATCCTGCCTGGAAACCAGGGAGCAAAATGATTCCAAACGATGTTTTTATGCCTAAATCATTTTGTGCAGTCCTGTTTTTCCATCTTAAGACAGTTTCAAAAAATCACTACTTAATTATACTGCTCAGGTGGAAAAAGCCTTACATGTTACTGCTTCTAAATAGATTTTAAACCTATGAAACTGTTTTGTACCTTTCTAAACATTAAAACCCACAAGACCTTAAATACCCTTCTAACTATTCCATTACAATGACACAGAAAGGTCTAGCCTTTCACATTAAAACCTTTTCCCATTAAAGTCAGGCAAGAAAACACTTTAGATGAACCTGAACTTCCTTCTTAAAATTAGTTTGAGTGTGTGAAAGATTTTGGTATAATATATATTTTAAAATCTTTTGGGTTCCTATTTCAATTCAGTTTATTTATATAGCGCCAATTCACAACAGATGTCATCTCAAGGCACTTAACAAGAAGTAATTTCAATACATTTATACAAACATTCCAATCAGTTAAAAAGTTTCCTGTTTAAGGAATCCCAGCAGATTGCGTCAGTCATTGGCGTGAGGTTGGGCCCCGTTGATGCAGACTTTCCAACCACAGCAATCCTTCAGCAATCCCTCATACTGAGCAAGCATGTAGCGACGGTGGAGAGGAAAAACTCCCCTTTAACAGGAAGAAACCTCCAACAGAACCAGGCTCAGTAGGAGCGGCCATCTGCCACGACCGTCTGGGGGTTTGAGAAGACAGAGCAGAAACACAGAAGGAACAGAAGATCTGATATAAGAGAACTTTCTTTGTTACAGGAAGTAAAAAGTTAATAACAGGACACAGTGGATGTTCAGTTACTGGGGGGATCATCCCAGTCGATGCCCCCCGTCCAACAGGGCTTTGCAGCCAAGCAGGATACCAGACCAGGTATATCTTCTATGGAGAGAAAAACACTGAGAGAAAACAAAGTTAACAGTCGAAATAACAGAATGCACTGTAATACAACTGGAGAGTCGTAGGAGAAAAGGAAGTAGCAGAGTGAAGAAAATTGGTAAGTCTGTCCTCCAGCAGTCTAAGCCTATAGCAGCATAACTACAGAGATAGCTCTGTTCTGTTCCCCTCATGTAAAGGACTCAATTAGAAAAAATCGATAATGAAATAATAATAACTAAATAATAATGACATTGGTTGTTATTTACTCCTGTATGCCCATCTATCTTTCAGTCAATGCTGATCCGTCCAGCAGTGGTACAGAACCTACAGAAGCACTTATTGAAGAACTGGGACTGGATAATGTGTTCTGGACAGCAGCAAATCTGGAACTGATGTCAAACAGCACATTCCTGGCTACCGTAGACATACTTGGATCGGTCTCTGGTTACAGCTCAGACCAGCTAGAAGTGCTCTATAGAAAGGCAGTTGAGGTACAGTCATGTGAATCATCTCAGTCTTGGTCATTTTAGAAAATAACGCTTCTGTGATCTAATTTTATGGGGTTTTTTACATTTATGTACCATCTTATTAGGATTTTTATTGTAGACTGTTGCATTGAGAGAATACACAAAATACATCAACAATGTTTTTACCAGTTGTAATATTTAAGCTTCTTGATGTTTGAACTAGAAATGATACAGCTAGAGTAATGTTAATAGAAAATTAATGTGAAGAATTCTTAAAATCAGTTTTTAAGGTTTAATCTGTTACAATGAAGAAATATTGTTTGCTCACTGTGTTCAAATAAAATGTATTTGTGTTTTGTTTTTTTACTGCAGACCTTTGGCCCAGTGTCAAATATGACTGAGGGTGTTATTATTCAGCTGAGGTGTATAACTCAGAGCTTCTCCAACTCTGAGCTGGAAATGCTTCCCTTGTCTCTGGACAGTCTGGATGAAATCGACGTGTGTGGCTGGAAAGATTCACAGGTGAATTACAGACACCGCTCTACTTGACTGGGATTTGTACACCAGTACACACTAAAAACTGTTGGGTTAAAAATACCCCAATTTGGGCTGTTTTATAACTCAACCGCTGGGTCAATATTGCACCAACCCAGCGGTAGTTAATTTGACCCAGCAAGATGGGTTAAATATCCCACCCAAATGCTGGGTCACAATAACCACAAATGCTGGGTTGTTTCAACTAAATATGTGTTATTTTTATTTTTATGTGTTATTTTTTATTAATATATTAATCATGACATGCCTTGTGTCTCAATAGTTGCGATCAGTATGGAAGGGTGTAGCTGAATATAACAACCTGACAGCGCCGCAGCTGGGATCTGCAGAGATGGTTCAGCTGAGCCGGTTCATCTGTGGCCTGAACTCCAGCGAGATCAGTCAGCTCAGCGTCAGTGCCTTCAGGTCTGTGTAGCGTACACGGCTACGAAGTCATTGGATTTATGACACCTATTTTATGATTTCATTTGTGTGGTATGAATACTTTTGCAATGCGCTTTTCTATCAAAATTAATTCAGATTAAAAAGTATTGCATCACTTGTTACTTGAATGGAGGACGTTGTCTCAGGTTCAAGGAGTAATTAGGGTGTTTTCATCACAGTGATGCAGTGGGCTCCATGGATGGTCTTCAGTGTCCTGTTGAGGTTTTACAACAGCTGAAAAATGTTGCTGTGTCTGCGTTTGGAGCTCCATGCAACTGGACTGAGGCTCAGGTTTCTGACCTGGACAGCATCTTTGGTAAGAGTCGTTCATCTACCAACTAACCAGTCAAAAGGCAAAGCAGTTTAATTCTTACTTGTTGGTTTTGTCTCCTTCAGCCGGTTTGAGTGGATCTGAATTAGCCTCCTTGAGCCCTTCGGTCTTCCCATTTATCAGCAAGAGCTGCATTTCCCAAATTCCTCCGGAGAACTTTGCTGTAAGTAGCTTCAACTAATCTGTTCTCTGTTTGGGTTTTGTTCCAACACCAGCTGTGAGCTAAAACTAGTGATATACTAAAGCACTGTTCAGCTGTGAAATACATACAGCTGCTCTGTGTACGGTTTTTAGTATAAATGTGTGTTTTCTACCAGAGGTCAGTGAAACTTAAAACAAAAGAGAAATAGACTAATTTTTGCTCATAAATTAAAAATCTGGAAAATCCAGAACCGTCACACCAGTTCAGTAGGTCAAGGTCACCAAACAAACATTACTGGACATTTTTTTCATTATTTTTTTAATCAGATTACTTTAATCTGCTTTTGATCTGTTTTTTTATGTGTCATTTATCATCTGAAAACTATTTTAGGCTCCAAATTTTCCTATCGTTTCATTACTGGACAATCATCCTGCTGTATCTGTGTTACATATTTAATCAGGTCCTCTGAGATAAACTTTAAATTGGTACAATCTCAGCAGATGTTAATCTTTGCCGTTTTCCCTTCAGGCGTTCTCTGTTGTTCAGCTGGAGGCTCTCGGCCCTGACAACGCCGCCATGGTGACCAGTGAACAGCGAGCAGTGCTCACAGCTCAACAACTGAGCGTTCTTGAAAAGGCGGCTACCGGTGGTCAGGAGGAACAGTCAAGAAAGTCAGGTAAAGAAATTAATAAAATCCACCTAGAGATTCTCCTAAAGTCCTTGAAGAGTAACACCGTACACTTACTGTCTGCATCTTCAGAACCTCAAGTATTTCAGACTTTTATCTCACTCACGATCTAATTGTCAACTAAATAGATTTGGGTTCTGAAAGATGAAAGACATTTTAAATATTTAGATTATTGATAAAAAATATATACTACGCACAATTTCTACCAACATGTATTAATTCAGAGGTTATATGAGTAATAAAAACATCCTGATAGTGAATACATTGTTTACTGCTGAGCATCATTTTCAGACTAAGTTTAACCTTTGTACACCCCTGGTGTATAGAAAGCTTACCGTTGAAATTCTAGGATAAACATTTTTTATGCTTGTTTTTTTCTTTTATTAGTTTAGATTTTTGTTATTCCTTTTTTATTTCTACAGTTGTACATATTTTCCTTTATCACTGGTTTTTGGAGTGTACTTAGATTTTTATCAACATTTTCTATTTGATTGTTTGCATTGTGGGGAGTGGTTTTGCAAAGATATTTGATTTGAATAACTTTAGAATTGAGTAGAGACAGGATCAGACAGATATACATTTAAACCTCTTATGTATACCACAAAGGTTCTTTCATGTGATAATAGGACACTAATCATCAGACGGCACTGGACAAAGTTGTCTCTGAAAGGTCTTTGCATTTCAACCACATTTCATTCTTCTGTCCAGGAGCTCCTGTTTTGAGTCTGGAAGGAATCTCCACCTTCATGAAGCCTGTTCTGTTTCTTTTTATTGGATTCCTGCTGCTGTAAAAATTGATTCATTTCATCCTGCTGCAGAAAACAGCCGGAACCTCCACAGGAGTTCTCTTCATAATGCACTTTTTCCACAATATTTACTTTAATTAGTCTTGACTGTATTAAAGCCTTAGATTATTTACACTATGTAACTGTAGGGCTGTGTTTAAAGTGTACTTTATAAAATGACGTTGCAAAGTGTTTGAGGGTTATGGCTAAATATGTTATCTCATGTATATTGTAAGAGGGTATATTTTATTAGAATGAATGTACTGTCTAGAATGGATCTCCACCTTCACGAAGTCTGTATTTTCTTTTGGACTCCTGCTGTAAGTTGTCACATCCCGCTGCCAAACCAGCCCAGATTTTGGGGGATTTATCCTGACACAGCACTTCTGTACTATGTGATGCTTCCAGATTGGTCCTGTTTATCGCTAAGATTTACATTTTTAGACTCCATGACTGTAAGTGTAATTTTAGTCAATTTTTTCAGACAAAGCTGTGTACTAGTTATTGCTCAACTTTAAATATTTTAATATATATTCAGAAGTATATTTTATTAGATTGGAAAGGAATATTTTATGTAAAATTGACATTTTGTTTGGAAAATGATACAGGATTAAATTAAATTCAATAAAGATCAATATATAAACCCAGCAAAAAAACAAACATTTGAGACCAAGAGTCAATTGAAGCCAGTTTTTATTTTCATGTAAAAAGTTTTAAATTAGAAAGTATTTTGTTTTTGTTAATACAAAAGTTGTATTCAGAAGTTTTGGTGGAAGAACAGAAAAGATCTTGTGAAGTTAATCAGAAATCAGACTGACCCACTAAATTACATTACTGAACCCAGACATGATGGTTAAGAAAAGAACAAACTAGGTAAATCATTTCAGGCAGCCATCACCCAGTTAAGGTTTCTATTGAGAAATATTCTTTGCTATGATGTGATTCATCAGAAACTCAAGTTACAGTTTTATTCATGTCAATCATTTTAATGTTTTAAACATCCCCCAACCTAAAGAAAACAATGTTTAACAAGCTCCCACTTGCTAAGAGAAGCATAAAAAGTTAACATCAAATATAGTTTTTGTTTATAGTCTTTTGTTGAAGCAAGATTTACAGAAACATTTGCTTAACAAATATATCATTTACTTCCATTTTTAGCTCACTGAGAAAATATAAATCAGTTAATCTTACAAAAAGTACATTCAATTTAAAAGGTGTTGAACGCTGTTTTCGAAAGTTTCCACACTAAAAGTGGATCTACAAGTCACATTATTGCCGACCATTTTCCAAAGCACACAGCTTGGAGATTTTTCAATGAGCATTTAAAATAGAAATTATTTTTTATCCTCAATGTCACACAAATACATTTTATTTCTATACAGTAGCTATATAGCTGAAAACAAAGAATTTTCACAGTCTCTGAGAAAGAAATTGATTTTAAAAAGGTTCCTGATCTGAAAAAATATGTTTGATTTGATCACTTTCTAAGTCTTGTAAAAACTAAAGTAAGCAGGGAACATGTTTGAATTTCCATAGTTATCCTTTATCTTAATCACAACTGAACTTTTTGTCCCAAAGTGTTGCATGTTCTGGTTTTTCACTGACAGAAATCAAACATCAGGAAATGCCGTCTCACTGGTTTTTTGACCCCTGGTGAAACTGGACCTGTTCAGGACTGACATTTTTTTTTGCTTTAAAGACTTAATTTAGTGCACAATAATCCAGTCCATAACTAAGAAGTATTATACAACAAATTTTTAGAACAGTGTTGTTTCATTATTTGTAGTACATATAGACGATGAAGCCCAAGGAAATAAATATCTTGTATGTATTTGTCCACCATGTGTTGGAAATTGTAGAAGTTTGAATCTGGAATTTTGAATTGAAAAGTTTATAAGAACCCTGCTTTAATAAATACATCATGAGTCAGGCAGAAATAATAAAAATGCAGAACATGCTTTGGAAAATGGTTTTCAGAAAATGAGCATAATTCAAGCTGATGCAGTGATTTTTAACTAAGAAGAGTTTAGAGGACGCCTGTTCATGAAGCTCCTTAGTAGCCTCAAAAATGACTCAGACATTTCATCGGTATTTTCAAGTGAAACTGCTTTCATGATCACAGCAGAGTCGCGTTAATACTACTGTCACAGTTTTCTATAGACACATATTAAATGTGAATGTGGTCACAGCAGTGAGGTTGAATCCGATCCGTATCCTGATGAAACACAGAAGGTAAGCAGCAGATCCTGAGAATCAGAGGGTTAAGGCTTTTTCTCAAACAGTCAGGAACATTCAACTGTTTTAGAAACTTCAAATGAACAATCTTTGGTTGGTTTAGTGCATAGATGCAGGGCCCACACATGAACGACAGAATCAAAAAGGCACATAGATATTCTGAATTGAGCCATTTTCTTTCCATTACCATTCTAGGTAGTCTTCCCTGCGTTCCTTGCAATAATAAAAGCCATCCCATGAGTTCTGAAGTGTGTGTTGAGATCTGTTGCTTTTTCAAAGTGTTTACCACACACCTTACAAGCCAGCGCTCCCTCCTCTTCCTTCCCCTGACCTGCTGCAGGTTGACTGGAGGGTGAAGCTGGTTCACAACCGTTCAGAGCGCTCCTGTCGTCGTGGTTCTTGACGTTTCCAGCAGAGAGCGATGGAGGGACACTGGGGGTCTGCTGGCTGTCGCTGAAAGCATCTTTGACCTTGTGAATGATGAAGCGATGGCGGGACAGGGACGACGGGGACGTGAAGCAGGCGCCACATTGCAGACACTGCAGACCGCCGCCCTCCGTCCCCCCTCGCCTGTGCTGGCTGATATGCTCCAGGAACGTTGGCTTGTCCTCCGTGGTGAAGCCACATGGAGCACAGCTGAACCCCGACTCAGGCTGGGTATAAGGAGCAGAGGAGGAGGAGCGTAGCTTCTTTACCGGACTCGTTTTGTCTGACGTCTCTGCGTCCTGCTCCGTCTTCACAGCAGCTCGACGTCTCCTGCGGGACACCAGACTGCTGTCCTGTTCTGAAGAGCTTTCAGCTTCATCGCCTCCCTGTGTGCAGAGCAGACACAAATATTCAGCTTTTTTTCCTCCCCGTCTAAATATCTCCAGCTTTGGCTTCCTGTTAGGAGTCCAGCAGTGAAAGTAGCTCACCCTGAGTGAGTCCTGACCCGGGCTGTTCATGCTGTGTCTCATCTGGATGTGCCTCTCCAACATCGAGCGGCTGCTGAAGGCTTTCTTACTTTCAGAGCAAAATCTAAAAATCACACAAACTTATTGTTTATAGTGGCTGCATTTATAGAGGAGTATTTATTAAGGCATGATAAATACTAAAAAAAAAATGTTTTGCTGTTTTAATAAATGTTTGCAATTGCAATCATTGTACAGTTTATAAGTTTTAGGTTGTTGGTTATCTAAATACTATTCCTCTCTCAGTATTGGAACTGGGATGTCAAGATGTTAGGAAGTTTCATGATGCAAATTTTAATCGGTAATTATTGCGATGAAAATGTTAGTTGCAATAAATACACACTTTACTCCCTTACTTGCATCCTGAGCAGGCCTTCTGCGCCAGGCGTGGGCATCGACTGCACTGACCACGCTGAATATTACATTAGTACACAAACTTTGCTTATGACACCAGGAGGAAAGTCATTTCTTTTCAAACTGTTCTTTGTGATATCAGATTTCCACACACGTGCAATGATGTAAAATCTATTCATTCATGAGTTACGATTTTTTATTTATTTGAATTAATGAAATAATGTCACTTTTTGATGAATATCTAATTTGCACCAGTATTCGTCCTTTTCTGAAAATCTAAGATCTGCACACTAGTTTGTTCAACATCACTGAAGCCGTCAAGTAAATAAAACTGTTTCAGATCTTATCTGATCCACATATGGCATGAAAAAATTCATGTTGAAACAAAGCAGAGTTTTGGAAACAGGGTTGTGTCCCAACAAGGATGAAGCGGACTGTATAATAAAGCTATAAACTCACTGGCAGCGGAAGCCACGGTTCATGACTTTGTGTTTATCTCTGATGTGGCGCCTCATGCTGGACGTGGTGGTGAAGGAGCTCTCACATTTGTTGCAGGGGAACTTCTTCAGAAACTAAACATTATAGAAAAGAATAGTATGAATATAATCTGCTCGTTTTTAGCTTTGTCTAATAATTTTGTTAGAGCGTATTCTTTGACTGGTAAGGCTTCCCTGACCTTGTCATGCTGTTCACCCATGTGAGCGATGTATTCCTCCCTTTCTGTAAACTGGGAGTTGCATGAGCGACATTTCCACACTGTAGGTGCTTTCATCTTTTCAGGTTTGGCTTTCTCTTTATCCATCCATTCCTCCTCTGAGCTCTCCAATTTCCCAGCTAAAAGGGAGGCACCAGTCGGAGGTGAAGGCAGCTCTTCTTTCAACGTGGGAGTCTTGTGGGTCTAAGGGAGATAAATTGTCAAACGTAAAACATCTGAGTCAGACAACGCCAACAGGGGGGGACTTCTGCGAGGCTGCCTTACTGCATAGGGCAGTGTTTCTCAAACTTTTTTTATCATTCCCCACTTTGGACAAAGGAGCATACACAAGCCCCCCATGTTTTTGTCGCCCCAACAGAATGGTGACCACGCCTGATTTTTAAAGTATTCTATTTATTTAAATAGCCGAGTTAGTCTACAAGTTTTTAAGGGTATAAATTAGTTGGAAAAAGCACTGGTATAAAACCGGCTCAGAAATATATGCTGTCAGTAGTTGCTACATGTAGAACTTCAGCTCACAGTTGGAGAAAATAAAAGTTGTAGTTTTATTAAATTTACAAAGCTTTCTAAAATACAAAATAAAATAAAAAATAATAAAACAAATAAAGAGCAAGATACTCATCCCTGTATTTCCTCCGTGGTTGACCGTGTGACTTCTCTGACTCTGAAACGTTCCCTGATCTTTTTAGACATTTGTACATTTTGTAGATGGAATCTCTGATAATGCGGCTACTTCAGCTTGTTTTGTTCTGCTGCGATATATTCCAACGTCAAACTCCCAGCCCGATGTTCCAGGTCCTGGTTCTGTTTACAATGATGATCACAATTGCTCATTTATTTGAGTGTGTTTAATTTTGAGAGAGAGGGGAGCTGGTTGATTGATTTAATTTACAGTGCAGTGAAACATTCACAACGACAGAATCTAGGGGGAAAAACTATTTAAATCCCATTGATGTCACGCCCCACCTGCAATACCACTATATGCAATACCCACCTGCGCCCCACTAGAGGGTCTTGCCCCATAGTTTGCGAAGCACTGGCATAGGGAAATGTACCTTGAAATGATCCAGCAGGGAATTCCTCTGAGAAAACAGCTTGGTGCACCCTGGGCATTTGAACACGTGCACCTTCTGATTGGTTAAGTGAGTGTCAAAGTGGGCGTACAGCAGTGGCTTATGAGTGAAAACTGTGTCACACATGACACACTTATAAATCAGCCTGTAAGGAGTGATGAAAACACCAGAGTTACTTCAATGAATAAAGGCAGTGCTTTGTTTAGCGTGCATATGAACATTGAATGAACTGTATTTACATGGCCTTTGCATCAGTGAGGTCTGAATGTTGAGTGGAGATGTGGTTCTGGATGCTGGGGGCAGATTTGAAGGCCATGGGGCAGCTGGGGCACTTGTGGAACATGTCGCAATGAGCCTGCTGGATGTGGGACTTCACCGAGTTCAATCCCCCAAACACTACCAAGCAGCTGGAACATCTGCACGGAGCAACGTGAAGACAATGAGAAACATGATTGGTTTGGTCGAGCAGATGTAGCATTTTATTAGCAATAATGTCTGTAAAAAAGTGAATCCTTACAAACAGAAACTGAGATTTAAAGAAGATTATGTGGTACCTCGGAAGCACAGAAAGGCTTTGTTTAATCCCACCTGTAGCCAATGCGGCGAGAAAAGTGCAAGCAGCTATCCTGCAGGTGTTTTTGAAGCAGCTGCTGCTTGGCGGTGCCGCCGCACTCTGGGCAGACGTGCGGCGCGGCGCTTTGGTGGACTCGCTGATGGGCTGCTGCACTGCAGCTGTTGGGCAGGAGCATGGGAGGAGAGCACTCTGTGCAAGACTACAGGTAGCAGGCAGGAAAAAAGTGAGAATGAGGTCAACTAAAATCACTCGAGGCAACCGTACCCCGTCTAAAAATGTTGGTTCTTTTTCTAACGTCAGAAACAGATGGAGCCAAAAAGCAACCAAACCCCTTAAAATATTGCACATTTTGTCACATTATAACTGCAAACGTCACTGAGAGATTTGCAAGTAATGCATAATTGTTAGATGAAAATAAAATGATAAATGGTTTCCATCATCTATAACCAGCTTTCTTGCTTCTGCTCAAGAAAAGCATCCTCGCAGCATGATGCTGCCACCGCCATGTTTCACCATGGTGCTGGAGTGCACATTGAGATGAGGAGCATTTTTCTACCACAATGTTTTGACATGAATGCCAAAAACTTCAACGTTGGTACACCATCTTTTTACTGTTACATTTTTTTTTTTTTTACAAGGTGCACATTAGCAACACTTACTGTGTTTTTAGCTGGCTTGATCTCTTGAAAATGGTCCGAAACCTCCTCTTTACTGCTGAACTGAGTCTGACACTCTGGGCATTTATTACTGGTGTACTGCAGCATCTCTGTTTCTTTCTTGGAAGGCGCAGCGTGTTGCGCCACCTTCAGAGCGACCTGGCCTACAAACAATACAGATAGAAAAGTTCCAGAAACCACATTTGATCATAAGCTAGATTCGACAGTAATCGCTTTGAGGATGTAATTCTCCTCTCACCCCCTGCTGCAGCTGCTGGTTCGGGCTGACTGATCATCTGCTCCACAGGTACAGGCTTCATGACCAGATGAGAGCACTGCATGATCAGGCCTTTCTCTTTGTGCTCTCGGGCGTGCAAAAGCAAGCTGCACTTGTTGAAGAAGGCCAGCCGTTTGGCACAGTGATTGCATGTCACCTCGATCCTGAGCGAGCGCCTGTCGTAGTGCTGCGCCAAACTCTGCTCCAGGGCGAAGGCGTCGCCGCACTCCAGACAGCGGTAGCCCTGCGGGGAACCAAGCAGCCGCTCCATCAGATGTGAAAACTGATCCCTCTGATGTAGATTTGGAGGATTTTTACATCTCGACAAGAAAAGAACTACAGCAGCCTCAAAATATGGTTATACTTATTCACATTTTGTTACATAATCATAAAGTTCAATGTACTATATTGGCCAATACAGCCAATGGCTTGAAATAAAAATAGGTTACAAAAGACTAAAACCAACTTGACTCGTTTATAAATTAATTTTGCTGCAGATGAAGCGGTGTGGGCTCACCTGTGCAGGAAGGGAAATGCCCCACTCTGCTGGCACTGGGGAGCTCAGGTCTGGTTTATAACTGGGAAGAAGATTTTTGTTATTGAGGATCTTGTTGAAGGCTTCCACCAGGTTGGTCTGACTCTTTGAGATGATCGCCCCCGTGTTGTTGACTATAGATGCCGGCCTGCTGCTGGCCTGAGGAGCCCCTGGTGCCGGCAGGGCGATCCCACTGTTAAGAGTTTTTTTACCGAGGCTGCGGAGGTTGATCGCTCCTGGGTTGGCCCTGGAGGAAGAGGAGGAAACGGACGGCAGCGTCGCAGTTTTTGTGATGCTCACAGCTGTAGGGGACACTCTGGGCCTTTTCTCCCTCACTGCACCGACACCATCTCGTCTTGCGGCTGCAGGTAAGTCAGACTGCTGTGGCAGTTCCTTTTTGGACTTTACCGCCTGGCCTTCTGGAGACGGCTTTGAGCTCTCTGCGTCCTTTGTGGAGGTTTTTGTGATTCGTTTAGCAGCCAGATTGGTAACCGTCCTTGTGATGCTGCCTGTTGGTATTTTAATTTTAACCTTGAGTGGTCGGGGTGGAGAGGATGGCGTCTCTGCGAGTTCGCCACCAGCATGGCAACTCTCATTCAATTTTTCTCCATCTGCTGTCATCTTTTCGCCCAGATCTTCAGCTTCCTCTGATCTGTCCTCCTTTCTGCGCTCAGCTTCAGCAGGCCAACCTTTTTCTAGGACTTCCCCCCGGTTCAGATCTGGGCCTGGGGTTGAACCCAAACCAGGGCTGCTGTTTTTGTTGAACAGAAGCCCCGTCTCACTGGGTGGCGGACTCTCAGGTGAGTCCCTCTCATCGATCACATGCTCTGGGTATTTCTCCTCCTTCAGCCCCGCTGAGTTAGTGTCGATAGACGAGAGCGTCTGGGGTTGTGGAGCTGTGGAGGGAGGCTGTTTATCTTCCTCTTTTGGAGATTTAGGTTTTGCTGAGAGATTAGGAGGCTGAGGAAAAACAGAAGATGCACTTTCAAACACCTGAGGAAGATCTGAATGTAATTTTTGTCGCCGTCTGCGTTTTGGAGGGGAGACCATCATCGATTCTGGGCTCTCCTGAATCACCAGTGGACTTTCAAAGTCCAGATCGGACTCATCTTCATCCGTGTTCACAACACATTTGCTTTCATCTGCCATGCTTCCGTTTTGTTGCGCAGGAGGGGATAAAGGGTTAGCAGGTTTTCCCCCCCGAGGCGAGCGAGGGATTAAAGAAGGTGGGGACGGAGGCGATGATGGGGTGGTACCAGGTGCTGTTGAGGACTGCGCGTACAGAAGGGGCGACAGACTGTTAATAACATCAGTGGTGGGTCCAGCTCCTTCATTGCCCTCATTAACGCTCAGCGTGGAGCTGAAAGACGGAGGCTCAGACCATGGCTGTGCGCCGGCCTGTCCCTGATTGGTGGGTTGAGCTTCCTCAAAGCCATTGGTAATCTGAGGCTCCATGGCAGCGCTGGCTGCCAGTTTGGGCTCCAGCCCTGAAGTGAAATCCTCTAACTTGACTGGAACCTGAGAGGCCAAGGCACTGCTCGGAGGATTATCAGTGTTATCCCTGGCAGACCTCTCTTCTTCTTCTTCCTCCTCCTCCTCCAGAGACTCAGACCGAACCGTGTTCTTCACAATAACGCTGACCACAGGCGGCTCAGAGCTGGGGAAGCATGAAGTCCCACTCTTGCTCCCCCCGGGTGCATTAGTGACCCCCCCATCCCGCTGCTCGGCTGGATTGGACTGAATGGCCTCTTGTGCGTCAATGTCAGGGATGTCGAAAGCCGCTAGCAAGTCATCAAAATCAGGGGTCTTCATGTCCCCCATCGCCGAGCCCCGAAACCTGCAGAGGTAGCAGCTGAGTCAGTGATAGCAGCGTGAACTCAGCTAACAGTTAATGCTGAGTTATTGACCGAGCAGATGGTGAATTAAAAATAATTGGATTGTCAAAACAGGATGCACATTGTTTGCGTGCATATATCCAGTGTATGCACAACAAAAACACCGACTAACGGTTAAA
Organism: Valencia hispanica; assembly: GCA_963556495.2. Classification (NCBI taxonomy): domain Eukaryota; kingdom Metazoa; phylum Chordata; class Actinopteri; order Cyprinodontiformes; family Valenciidae; genus Valencia; species Valencia hispanica. Next base: position 24,237,881 of record OY747710.1, read on the forward strand.
AGTGGGAGAGAAGCGGAGCTTTCAAACTTCAGCTGCAACAAGTTGAAGCTAGCTGCTAGCAGCGTTAGCCGCTAACTGTTAGCATCCCACGCTAACGCCAACCGAGCCATTAAAATGCTTTAATTTAACAAATCAAACACTCGGATGATTACGGTACGATTTAACCACATTAAATGAGCGCCGTTCTCCCCTTCAACAACAAGCTGACACATATTTCCGCTACCTGACGGTTGGCGAAGTTGGGTCCTGACTTTTCCTGTCGGTCCCGTCACTTTTCCGTCAAAAAGTCTGCGACAGTCGAGCAGCAGCAGCTGAACCGCGGGGTTACAGTCTGAGCTCAGAGGGTGGAGTAGCCAACAAATGTACCCAAGAGTAACACTGCTTCTACATATTTCACTCAGCTAAAAACAGCTATCCAAGAAATTACTCAAGTACGAATAAAGAAAGCAACTTTAGTACCAAGTGACTGGCTGAAAGTAATGGGATCAGACAAAAACATGAAGCTATGTGTAAAATCCTGTAATTTTAAAATAAGTTATAAAATCACAAAATAAATTCAGGTTGAAGAAACACTTTTCAGAGGAAGAATTTATAAATATATACATTTTACTGATGTTTTCTTAAAGGTGCAGACTGCACACTAGGATGGAAGAACCATTAGGTTTTAATTGATGAGACTAATAAGCACCAGTCTTTACATACAAAAACCCAAACATAACAATAATCTCTATTTGAAATTTATATAAAATTTAAAAAACTCAATGCATTGAGTCTTTTAGCGACCATGTAATTAACCAAATTACGTCTTTATATTAGTAACATTTTTGATTCTAAAAAGATTGAATTTAACAATCAAGTTAGATCAAAACTGGCAAAGATAATTACAGTATTGGGAAAAACGTGTCACATACCAAATTACAAGGCTCTGATTGTTAATAGTATTGCAGTAATCATTTAAAAGTAGGTTGATAGTAGTGTAAGTAGTATGTAATTATTGTTAGTAGTATTTTGTACTTTTAGTATCTTCTGCAACCAATCATTTTCATGTATCATTACAATTTTCCCAAACCTCCCACTTTTATATTTTTTTTCAATTGTGAAAATCTTAATTCTAAAGCTACTTACAGGTCCTCAAAAAATTAGCATATTGTGATAAAGTTCATTCTTTTCCATAATGTAATGATACAAATTAAACTTTCATATATTTTAGATTCATTGCACACCAACTGAAATATTTCAGGTCTTTTATTGTTTTAAAACTGATGATTTTGGCATACAGCTCATGAAAACCCAAAATTCCTATCTCAAAAAATTTGCATATCATGAAAAGGTTCTCTAAACGAGCTATTAACCTAATCATCTGAATCAACTAATTAACTCTAAACACCTGCAAAAGATTTTAAAAACTCCCAGCCTGGTTCATTACTCAAAACCGCAATCATGGGTAAGACTGCCGACCTGACTGCTGCCCAGAAGGCCATCATTGACACCCTCGAGCAAGAGGGTAAGACACAGAAAGAAATTTCTGAACGAATAGGCTGTTCCCAGAGTGCTGTATCAAGGCACCTCAGTGGGAAGTCTGTGGGAAGGAAAAAGTGTGGCAGAAAACGCTGCACAACGAGAAGAGGTGACCCTGAGGAAGATTGTGGAGAAGGACCGATTCCAGACCTTGGGGGACCTGCGGAAGCAGGGGACTGAGTCTGGAGTAGAAACATCCAGAGCCACCGTGCACAGGGGTGTGCAGGAAATGGGCTACAAGCCACTTTTGAACCAGAAACAGCGGCAGAAGCGCCTGACCTGGGCTACAGAGAAGCAGCACTGGACTGTTGCTCAGTGGTCCAAAGTACTTTTTTCGGATGAAAGCAAATTTTGCATGTCATTCGGAAATCAAGGTGCCAGAGTCTGGAGGAAGACTGGGGAGAAGGAAATGCCAAAATGCCTGAAGTCCAGAGTCAAGTACCCACAGTCAGTGATGGTCTGGGGTGCCATGTCAGCTGCTGGTGTTGGTCCACTGTGGTTTATCAAGGGCAGGGTCAATGCAGCTAGCTATCAGGAGATGTTGGAGCACTTCATGCTTCCATCTGCTGAAAAGCTTTATGGAGATGAAGATTTCATTTTTCAGCACGACCTGGCACCTGCTCACAGTGCTAAAACCACTGGTAAATGGTTTACTGACCATGGTATTACTGTGCTCAATTGGCCTGCCAACTCTCCTGACCTGAACCCCATAGAGAATCTGTGGGATATTGTGAAGAGGAAGTTGAGAGACGCAAGACCCAACACTCTGGATGAGCTTAAGGCCGCTATCGAAGCATCCTGGGCCTCCATAACACCTCAGCAGTGCCACAGGCTGATTGCCTCCATGCCACGCCGCATTGAAGCAGTCATTTCTGCAAAAGGATTCCCGACCAAGTATTGAGTGCATAACTGAACATAATTATTTGAAGGTTGACTTTTTTTGTATTAAAAACACTTTTCTTTTATTGGTCGGATGAAATATGCTAATTTTTTGAGATAGGAATTTGGGGTTTTCATGAGCTGTATGCCAAAATCATCCGTTTTAAAACAGTAAAAGACCTGAAATATTTTAGTTGGTGTGCAATTAATCTAAAATATCTGAAAGTTTCATTTTTATCATTACATTATGGAAAAGAATTAACTTTATCACAATATGCTAATTTTTTTAGAAGGACCTGTAATCAGTATGGAGAACCATTCCTGCCAAAATAAGCACTGTTGCCTTGCAGCAAGAAGGTCCAGGGTTCAAATCCCGGCTTGGGGTCTTTCTGCATGGAGTTTGCATATTCTCCCTATGCATGCGTGGGTTCTCTCCAGGTACTCCGGCTTCCTCCCACAGTCCAAAGGGATGAGTGTGTGCGTCCATTGATTGTTTGTCCTGTATGTTTCTGTGTTGCCCTGCGATGGACTGGTGACCTGTGACCAGTCCATCGCAGGACCAGGATTGGTGACCTAGAAATAAAGAAATACATATGGAAATAAAGAAAAAACTAAAATTGAAAATACATTTGTAAATCCATAAATATAGCAATAGATTAATAATTATGGAAATAGAATGAAATTGTAAATAAATAAATGTGAAAACACATGATTAAGTTTATTTATTCCCACTCATTTATTTTCACATTCATATATTCCTATATTTATTTCCACATTTATGCATTTAACTCTGAATGTAATTATTTATTCCCACATTTACTTATTTATTTCCACATTTATTTATTTATTGTCAATTTTGGCAGGGACAGTCCTCCTTAAATCAAAGGTTTTGGCCTCTCACTGATAATACTTTAATCAAAACTTGTGAAATAATAAGGGAGCAATATTTGACCACCTGTAAAATTCACACATCATTACAATTCTTTAAGATGCCAAAGCAGGATTGTATTAATGTACAAACCTGCAGTTAACTTTCTGGTCATGTTATTTCTACATTTCTTTTAGTTTGTTAAAAAAAACTCACAATAAGTGTTTGTGTCAAGATATGGGCTTATCATATGCGATGCAATTAAAACATTTAAATTATGAAGAATATTGGATTTTATACATTTATAAAAGTTCTGCCTATTTTTGTTGTTTAACCAACTCAAACTACATTTGTCATAGCAATATTTATATATGAAATTTGACCTTCACAAGGGACTGCATGGATGCATTACACAGGACTTTTTATAAGTTTTCATACACATCTAACTTAACATTGCATTTTTAAAAATATTTCAGATACCCTAGAACAGTGGTTCCCAAACTTTCCAGCTTCTGACCAACAAAATAAAAATCTAAGAGGCTCGTGACCACAAGACTTGGTTGAGCAAGTATTCCTACTGAGTCATGTAAAGAGTGGTGTACAATGGAAACATAATCAGCGACAATTGTCAATATATTGGCCAATATTTGCTTTATCGTTTTTCGCTATTTATAAAATGCACTTTCTTAAAGCGATTTTTTGTATGCTTGTATGTTATCTTCCCAAGGGGATCTTAAGACGCCACACTTAAATCATTGGGACCCCAAGTGGGCTTCTGACACCAACTTTGGTAACTACCACCCTAGAAGATGTGTTTAAATAAACCCACGAACATACAACAAAATATCCCGAGGGTGTTGAAAATGTGATTTCAACACGATGGCAGCCATGTAGAGCATATTACATAAATAATATATTTGGGACACCCTGTATAGACCTATAATATAGATTTAAGCTCTAAATGTAAAGAATATATTTGGTCAAATGGGTGAAATCATTTTTAATGATCGAGGTGCCAAAGCTCCCAGAGTGGTGGGGACATTGTATTGATGGAAAAGAAAGAAAAGAGGGAGGGAAATGTGGGTTAGTTACAATCGTTATCACAATATTAATTTTGATCATGTTCTACTAACATCAGTCTTATCTACACTAGTATTAATCTTGAGAAGTTATTCCCAGTGTTTCCCCAAGATCTTCCTGTTTCCTTCAGTACGACCATGAACCTTGTCTGATGTTCTTCTCCATGTTCAACATCCTTTGTCCAATACATCCAACACCCTTCTGCTGCAGATGTCAACATGTCCAAAGCACAAGTTCATTTGTCCAGGAAATATATATAAAATTAGTCAAATTCTGCCATTAGACAACTTAAACTTTTATTCTAAATCCTTTAAATGAAATAAAAGGTTTCTTTGTACCTCTATTATTTGAGTTGGTACCAAGAAATCTATTGGATCCATGTAAATGTATGGTGATGATTATAAATGTGACAATAAAAACGTGTCTTTTAGCAGAAACGTTATTCAAGTAACCATGAAGTATTCAAATGGTCTGTTCTGTAAATTTATTGAAGAAACCTGTAATTGAGGAGGTATATTACAAAAATGAGAAATAAACTGAACAAAAGGGATGAAAAAAAATCGCCCTTGAAACAAGAAAAAGCCAAAGACCGTTGATATTTTACAGACGAAAAAACAAACAAAAAAACATGTTGGGTTTAAATGTAATGTTACTGTGAAAAACATGCAAAACTCTCAGAGGTCTTATTTATCACACAGTTTTATATTCTCTTCCTCTAAAACACTCATTTCTTTTTCTCCTCATCCTTCTTGGTGTCAGACTTGGAGCCCGTTTGTGAAGCCAGAGAGCCCATGGCGTTCCGGATGGCCTCGTTGTTGGGGTCGACACCGGGGAGGTTCTCTAAAACACTCTGCAGGAACTCTGGATCCTGCATTACATCATAGTCCTCTTCATCCTGCAGACAAGGACAGCAAGCTTATAACCATGTGTTTTCTCAAACAGATGGAAAGCCTTATTCAACACTAAAACAGCGCCTGCTGACCTTAGCCTCACTGGAATCCATGTCAGCACCCGTGTCCATCTCCTCTGCGACAAACTCTGCAGGATGGATAAAAAAAGAAAGATTGTGCTAAACAAAAAGGGAATGGTATTGACCTTGCTAGATGACTGTAAACGGAGCAAAAATGTTCAGTCTCAGTCAGAAATGTCTACATGCTTCTCATGGCCGTGAGTGTCATACTAATTTGGGTCTTTTAATGATTTTTAACCCATTTTATAAGGTAGAATGAGTATCTCAAATTTACAGTAAACTTAAAATGACTTGTGAAAGCAATGATTTATTATATTGTGGATCTTCTCTAGTAAAAGAAAGAAATATGCACCCTGACCATTTGCTTTAGAAGCCATCAATAAGCTCCTGGCATAATTTAGGTTTAATATTTGGCCACACTTCTTAAGTTAATTTAAACTGGTTAGCATCCTGGCACAGGTGTGGCTTAAAAGCATCGTGCATTAACTTTCAATAGCATTGAGCTCGAGTTCATTCCAGAAGCTTAATGTTAGCCGGTTTTATCCATTATAAAACCAGATTCAACAAGTGTCTGGGATAATTTATTGTTTGGAGCACCCAACTGGGTCCAAGTTTCATCCATCCAACACAAACGGTCTCACTAAGAAGAAAGGAGATTGGCTAGAAGGCTTCAGCAGATCATAAACTGGAAAGCGTTTACTGCACACAGTGAAGCCAGTTTTACATCAACACAGACTGAGAAGGTGCTGGTCGAGAAAGAAGGCCCTACTTAAGCTGTTTGGCCACAATGACAAAACATGTTTCAAGGAGTCAATGTAAGGGTTCCAAACCTGTTAAGCACAGTGGTGGCAGCATCATCCTTAGGGTCTATTTTGCGACTAGTGATACCAATACCTTGCACAAAATGGGACGGCTTTTTTCAGATTCTTAAAAAGTTCTCACCAACGATGAATGGATGAAACTTGGACACAACAGACAACAGTACCAAACCTGTATCAGAGCGGGTTCTGGAATTTATAAAGCATTTGTCAACAAGCAGTAGGGAGGGCGTAAGTTCATGTGCCTGCATGGGTCTGTATACTATGTAGACAGTGGCTTGCAAAAGTATTCGGCCCCCTTTAACTTTTCCACATTTTGTCACATTACAGCCACAAACATGAATCAATTTTATTGGAATTCCATGTGAAAGACGAATACAATGTGGTGTACACGTGAGAAGTGGAACGAAAATCATACATGATTCCAAACATTTTTTACAAATAAATAACTGAAAAGTGGGGTGTGCGTAATTATTCAGCCCCCTGAGTCAATACTTTGTAGAACAACCTTTTGCTGCGATTACAGCTGCCAGTCTTTTAGGGTATGTCTCTACCAGCTTTGCACATCTAGAGACTGAAATTCTTGCCCATTCTTCTTTGCAAAACAGCTCCAGCTCAGTCAGATTAGATGGACAGCGTTTGTGAACAGCAGTTTTCAGATCTTGCCACAGATTCTCGATTGGATTTAGATCTGTACTTTGACTGGGCCATTCTAACACATGGATATGTTTTGTTTTAAACCATTCCATTGTTGCCCTGGCTTTATGTTTAGGGTCGTTGTCCTGCTGGAAGGTGAACCTCCGCCCCAGTCTCAAGTCTTTTGCAGACTCCAAGAGGTTTTCTTCCAAGATTGCCCTGTATTTGGCTCCATCCATCTTCCCATCAACTCTGACCAGCTTCCCTGTCCCTGCTGAAGAGAAGCACCCCCAGAGCATGATGCTGCCACCACCATATTTGACACTGGGGATGGTGGGTTCAGAGTGATGTGCAGTGTTAGTTTTCCACCACACAGAGTTTTGTATTTTGGCCAAAAAGTTCCATTTTGGTCTCATCTGACCAGAGCACCTTCTTCCACATGTTTGCTGTGTCCCCCACATGGCTTGTGGCAAACTGCAAACGGGACTTCTTATGGTTTTCTTTTAACAATGGCTTTCTTCTTGCCACACTTCCATAAAGGCCAACTTTGTGCAGTGCACGACTAATAGTTGTCCTATGGACAGATTCCCCCACCTGAGCTGTAGATCTCTGCAGCTCGTCCAGAGTCACCATGGGCCTCTTGGCTGCATTTCTGATCAGCGCTCTCCTTGTTCGGCCTGTGAGTTTAGGTGGACGGCCTTGTCTTGGTAGGTTTACAGTTGTGCCATACTCCTTCCATTTCTGAATGATCGCTTGAACAGCGCTCCGTGGGATGTTCAAGGCTTCTTGGGAAATCTTTTTGTAGCCTAAGCCTGCTTTAAATTTCTCAGTAACTTTATCCCTGACCTGTCTGGTGTTCTCTTTGGACTTCATGGTGTTGTTGTTCCCACCATTCTCTTAGACAACCTCTGAGGCCGTCACAGGGCAGCTGTATTTGTACTGACATTAGATTACACACAGGTGCACTCTATTTAGTCATTAGCACTCATCAGGCAATGTCTATGGGCAACTGACTGCACTCAGACCAAAGGGGGCTGAATAATTACGCACACCCCACTTTTCAGTTATTTATTTGTAAAAAATGTTCGTTCCACTTCTCACGTGTACACCACTTTGTATCCGTCTTTCATGTGGAATTCCAATAAAATTGATTCATGTTTGTGGCTGTAATGTGACAAAATGTGGAAAAGTTTAAGGGAGCCGAATACTTTTGCAACCCACTGTAATTTAGACCTTGTGTGGATTAGAGAAAATCAACTAAAAAGTCCAAGTTGTGCATCCAATTGTGGAGTTTGAAATCACCAAAGTTGTATGTTATATTATCAGGGATAACGCCTGAGGCAAGTGTATATAAACTTCTGACCAGAAGAAAAAATAAAGCAATAAAGGCTGAAAAAAAAGAATGCAAACAAGAAAGTTGTTCAGCTTTTTTACGAAAATATAAAATCTATATCTCTGAACCTGCTCCTGCTCCCTGCATGGACATCTGCAGAGCATAGGCGATCTGTTCTTCCTCTGTCATGCGGCTGAAGTCTGGCAGAGCAGGTGACGCCGAGTCCGCATGTGAAACTGACATCTTCAGCAGGGCATCCTCCGACTCTGGATCAGAGAGGAAAATATGCAGCGTTGTTTGCGCGCTCGTGTTTGTCTGTTGCACTCAGTGAAAACGAGCTGAAATTGCCATCCATGATAGAAACTCAAAGTTATGTAAGTTTTCTCACCGTCTGCAACAGGGGAGGAAATGTTGGCTTCAGCTGCTGACGCAACAGCAGCTCTGCGAGCTTCATCCTCTTGTCTTTGTCTCTGTTCCTCCATGGAAACACGAAGAGCCTACAAGAATCAAGACACTTTCAAAATGGCTGATTATCAATTAAACATAAAAAGTGTCTTGGCATATTTCCTTAGTTGTTTCCTCTTACCAGGGCCAGCTCTGGGTCTGCACTGGGATCCACTCCAAACTCGAAGTCACTGGCACCCAGACCCAACACGGCGCCTCCTTCCCCTGCCAGGATGGGTGAAGAAAGCAGGGCATCTGCCAGACTGGGCCCTGGAGGTACAGTGACCAGGTGGGAGCCTGCTCCCTCTTTGCCGTTAAGTGTGTTGATGAAAGCCGTCAGCTTCTCAGTGTTCATCTCCTGCAGAGAAGGGAATGATTCAGAAAGAGCGACTGTCCCAATAGTAACAGCAGCATGAAGCTGAGTGTCTGTGAAGCTTTAAAATTACCTCCTCGCCAAAGTTAATGATGTCCACGTTGACTTTCTCCTTCTTCAGACGCTTTGCCATTTTGACCAGCTACAAGAAAAAAGGAACCACTTTAGTTTATTGGTCACTAAATTTAAGAAAATTCTTTTCACTAATTTATCCTTTTTTTTTAAATCAAAAAGGTATAAATATAATGTATCTGGAGCCTTAAACAACAACTAATAACACATGAACCTGGAGCGTTTATATCACTCACTTCTTTTTCGTTGTCCTCCACCGGGCTGCCCACAAATGCAATAATGCGCATCTTGTGATTTTTTCCCTGCCTGTGCTTCAGCGCTAGCTGCAGAGAAAGAAACCGCATCAACAAAACACAGGAAAACACACAAAGATGCTAATTCATGTTTTTGACCAGGTTTGTCAAAAGCAAACCTAAAATCACAGACTACAAGACATTTTTACTGTGGAAGTCTTGAATTATCATAATGAGTGATGCACGCCAATATCTGAAAAAGAAACAATTTTTTTCCCTGTTCATCTTTATACGGCACTCATTGAAATAGCTTTAAAAAATAATAAATCAACCCCAGAGTGTTACTGTGGTATAGAACAACACTTTTCTTCTTTGTTACATTAAAAAAATTATGTTATTTGCAGACAATCACAGAACATGAAAGGATCAAATGTAGTCACTTCCCTGGTAAAGGGCTAGATGCATCAAATCTAAAAGAAAACAACTTGTTTCTGTTTGTATGAGCATTAGTTGACACCAGGTTCCTTAATGGCCTTTGTTTTGAGCTTGGTAGAAATCAGATGAAGGTTGAGAATAGATACATTGGTGCATAAATGAAGCTTTTCTTAAAATACCTTTATTTTCTATTGGATTCAAAACTACTATGAAAGAATCTGCAGCACATTTTGGTTCTTTAATTGTCAATATGTGTTACATTTAATTGTTGGATTAGATCAAAGTTTACACAAATGAGTTTGTATGTGTTAAAGGCCTTAGAAAGAAAATCATTTATCTGTGTGGGCCAGAAAAGGCCGCATCGGTGCATCTCTAGTTATAAAAATAAACACAAATAAAACACAAAATACCCACTGAGCATGAAACAGAAGTGTAGTGTGGGTCATAAAAGCATTGTATGTACTCTTTAGCGAAAAAGCCACTTTATTTCTTATAGGGGCACTGAACTATACTCCATGTTTTCATTTTATTGCACTAGAGTAAAACTGTAGTCCTAACTGGTTCCTACAGGAACACTGTTCAATAAACCAAGTGCAAACTCACATGTGCCACCCTGATGCCAGTACAGAAACTAATATTTCCTCGAGGCTGCACAGCGTGTAGCTTGGACAGTATCCTCCCCGTGTCGGGAGTCAGGGTGGTCAGCACTTCACAGTTGCTGCACGGGGACAGAACAGAGGCTTTGTTAGAAAACGCTTTAAATGTCAGCGCACAAAGTAAGGGCACCGTTCTCTTTACTTTGCCATGGTGATGAGGCCCACGTTGTTTTCAGGGTTACTGCGGGTCTTGGAGTGACAAACGATATTAACTGCGTCCTGCTGAGCCTGCAGCCTGGTGGGCAGAAAGTCTCCATTTCGCATGAACTCACTGTTGTCCACACTGGGGGGAAAGAATCCACATTAACACATTTTAGTAAGGTGTGTAGAAAAAAAATGATTGGCTTTGCCTGGAGTAGTCTATCCGACTCTAATGAAGAGATTTATCCAAGAAAATGCTCCCATGTGGCTCTAAGGGATCTATGGCTGTTTAAATTTAAAGTTAGGAGATTATACATGTGATTACAAATAATTTTAATCACTTTCACACATATGATTATCCCCTGCTGTCTTCGTAACCTTCAATCGCAACATCTTCTCTCAGGATATTGGATCTTCCTTTAAGTGCTTCAATTAAGAACCTTCAGAATAAAGTAATGGTGAATGACATGCCTTATAAAAACTAATAGTAGCATTTCAGGTGAAAAAATAAGGCTGAAAATTGTTTTGTGAGAAGTCACAGCGGTAGCTAAAAAGCCTCCTGGCAGCAGGGCAATGGGTGTGGATGAGATTTAGGCTGGGACACTGAAGACTCAACATTTTGGGGCTGTCATGGCCATGCCTCTTCATGTCGATGGAGGCCTGGGACAACACCGATCGAGTGAATCTTTGAGGGAGATTTGAAGGGCTATCTGACACTTGTATACCCAAATCATCAGCAGCGTCTACTATCTTAAAACAAAGCTGACTCTGCTAGGGCTGCCCCTTGTCACCGATTATTTTTGTGGTGTTCATTAACTAGATCTCAAGGCGCAGACAGATTAGACAGGTTAGAGCTTCATTTGCAGTTATGCAGGTGCTGCTCAGGGCGTGTTACCCTCAAAAAACAATCTAGGTTAACTTGACCAAGCCATTACAATAAAGGCTTTTTAACCTTTTTCATTGGAGAGTGCCTTGGAGTTCTTTTTGGTTCTTGGCATTTTGTTTCCCATCCAAAGAGCACCTCTTTTGAACCAAACTCTGGAGTCCAGGAAGCGCTCCTCTACTCCCCTTTTTTGTTGAATCTAGGATAGCTATTAAAGGGATTCCATATATTTATGCTTAAATCAATGAATCTGGACTCAAGCAGAATCTGAATAGCTAGTATAGATAGTACTATTAGACAGATTATTTAAGCAGCATTAGGAATAACTTGCTTTTCTGCTTTAAATAAAAGGAGTTGCTCATGGTATTCGTTTTTGTTCTTACTGCAAAACCATGCTATTTCTACTCAACATTATTATATGTAGGGCTGGGCGATGAATCGATTTTATCGCTTAATCGAATTTTCTGTGTATTAAGATTTTATTTTTGGATAAATCGAGAAAATCTGAAAAAAATTTCACCAATGCACTCCAAGGGTTTCAGTAGTTCAAAGTGATGTGAAGGTCCAGCTTCATGTTTTACAGTGTGAATTTATTTGGGCTTTGAATTCAGGTTAACTCCCAGAAAGGATGATTAGATTAAAAGCAAGTTTTAAAAATATTTTCTGTCATTTTAAATTTCTTTTCAGGAATAGAAAGGGAGAAAAAAATATAATCAATTAAAAGTCAGAAATCAGATTTGGCATGACAGAAATTATAGATTTAATTCTTAAGCCATATCGCCCAGTCCTTATTATACGTACAAAATATGAGTAAAATAAGACTATGACGTACCTCAACTACATAAAGGGGGCGATTCTGGGGAGGTAGCATACTGTTGTGGTACATTCTTGAACTATTCAGCCAGACTAACCAACAAAAGGGTCAAACAGAACAGATACACACTAAAAACAGATATTGTCCTAGACCTTGCAGCCATCCAGTTGCTTTTACTTTAGAGTTTTGCACACTGATCATTTTCTTAAATACTCAAAAATAACAAAGTCCAACAACTATTCAAAGAAAAGAAAAATCTAAGTGGATAAACTGTGCAGTAATACTAACAATCTGATAATACTAACAAAAAAATCATCATACCGTAGCTTAATGTCACAATAAGTAAAAATCCTCACCAAGATGAAAAGAACCTAAACAACCAGCATCTCCCATCCCTAGCTGGGAGTAGTGCAGGTTATAGAGTCAGCCTGTCTCTGAAGGAGACGGTTCAGAAGGGTTGTTATTTTTTGCTCCAGTTGTCCAGTCTCCCACAACCTCCACCTAATAAAGGGGGCATCCCAGCAGACTCTGGTCTCATCTATATGTAAAGTGAATTATAGCTATTTGTTCATAGGTAGATTATTGAAGAGAACATGTCTAGTCATGTCACAGCGAGTCTCTATTGCAGTTTCATCTTTTGTCTCCAATAATAAATATTTAATGGGGAATTATTAGATCAGAAATCCGCTCCAAAATAATAAAAACCTAGTGATGTTTTCAGTATTTTAGGCCAAGTTGAAGAAACGATCTTAAAACCAATTACTCTTGATAGTATTTGTTATTAAAGCGACAATAAAAAGGGACGTTTTTGATCTTCTTGAGAGTTGGTTTAACACGGCATAAAACTTCATTTAAAAGGAAAAGTAACATGTTTTTCTTCTTGGTAGAATAACGGTGACAACAATAACAGCGGCTCTAGGTTCTGTTAGCTAGATCATGCTAACCCGTTTAAAAGAAGCATTTTGGGGAACGAGGTGAACAATACACCGGGTTATAGAAACCACCACGTAGAAGCAATATACAAATAAAGATCCCTACCAAATAAAAAGCTTGTAAAAACACTATTTTTGAAACTAAAAAAATCGGTTAGCTACTAGCTGTGGCTAAGAGTGACTCAGTGGAGAAATACAATCCAAAACAAAGCACGTAAACGTGAACCGTATGCGTAACACAAACATGTACACAAATTATAGACTTTATTTTTTATGCTATGACATAATCCAAACTAAGGAGGCATTTAAAGCATTGAATTTATACACATATTTCAAATTTCTTACCAGACCATAGTACTTTCAAGCACCATCTTGAAGTCGTTTACGTCGCAACTCGCAACGTGAAGGCTCCTGGGTAATGAAGTTTTCTTGTTGCCAAGCTTTCTACTTAGGGGGACTACGGTAAAAAAAAAAAAACGTCGGTATCTTACCGTTGAATTTCAACACTTACATACAAATCAACATGTAAATACATAACTGACCAAAGGTCTTAAATTTAGCTCTTATTTGTAAAAGTAATTTGCCGCTGACAACTTAAAGAAAATAAATGTTACCCATATAGGCTCTCTGGTACAAGCAATAGGCTATACCATAAAAACACATTGGTTACCAGGCTGATTATATGGATCAATAAAACATTCAGAAAATAACGGCCTGGTTGACATAAAACAGTATTTCTTGCAGCAACAAAAAGTGCATAGAACCTGTTTGCAGAGTGAGTCTTTAAAATCAGATTAAACCAGAACAGTTGAAGACAAAACAAAGCAAACTTAAATATCTACATGAAATGTAAGAGATCTGAAAGAGATATATCACTACAGACAACTTTTACAGCAAAATCTGAGAGCGATGTGACTCAGAACCAGAGGTGTACATTGTTTATAAATCATATTATGGTTTTCCAAAAACAAAGTTTCAGAAATAACAAGGAAGTCTCCTAATAGACTGTAATTGTATAGTCTTATTCCTTGGTTGAAAACAGCAGCAATCCTGACTCAATTAGTTTTAATTATATTTGTCATGTATATAGGCTACTATTAATTCATAGCCACGTATTAGCTATAACTTATGTATTGAAAGAAACAGAAAATAATCTTGTCACATTTTTACCTTCTGTGGAGATGGAGAATGTTTGGGAGTGACATACACAAAATTATACATCAGCAGTGGTAAAGTAATAAAGACAGACAGACGGATAGGTAGATAGATAGATAGATAGATAGATAGATAGATAGATAGATAGATAGAAAGACGGATAGATAGATAGATAGATAGATAGATAGATAGATAGATAGATAGATAGATAGATAGATAGATAGATAGATAGATAGATAGACGGATAGATATAGATAGAAAGACGGATAGATAGATGATAGATAGATAGACAGACAGATAGAAAGACGGATAGATAGATATAGATAGAAAGACAGATAGATAGATAGATAGATAGATGAAATGTTGGATTTAGTTAATATAACTCCGATAATTACACTGAACAGTACTTGTACAACTAAGGTAAAACACTAAGAGAAACACTAAGAAAGTTTTGTGATCAAGTAAACCACAGGATCAAGAGAGGCCAAGAAGTTGACTATAAAACGCTACACTTTTTGTTCATTATTATTCTTTGGTCTCACACAGATGTATCTTACCAACCATTTTAATAACTAGCTTTCCTGTAGCAAAAACCACTACCTGGGTGCTGGCGATATTTATATTATAAACTAAAAAGGTTTGAGTTTGAATAAATAGCCTTAGACTAAACGTGTTTCAAATTTGAAAGGTCATTTAAAAGACACATTTTAAAATTCCTCATGAAAATCTGTTTAAATAATGTTCTTTGGCTCAAATGTTATGTTTTTTGATAAGGGTTATGTTTTATGTAGGAAGATTATGTTGAAATCATAAATCTTATTTAAATGAGGAAAATAAAATACTTTTTTTCCATATCACCTACCACTACAGTGACAAAATATTGGAT
This sequence comes from Valencia hispanica, assembly GCA_963556495.2. Taxonomy (NCBI): domain Eukaryota; kingdom Metazoa; phylum Chordata; class Actinopteri; order Cyprinodontiformes; family Valenciidae; genus Valencia; species Valencia hispanica. Next base: position 24,253,007 of record OY747710.1, read on the forward strand.
TTTTGGATTCTTAGACAAAGATACTCCTACTTCTCCTGCTAATATTTGCAGTCTCAAGATTGCAGATGGACAGCTGGATAGCCCCGGTGTTTGTTTTCACAGAGAACATTTTTGTGGAGGAGGAGGAAGCTGAAGTTATGTAACAAAGTCAGACACATTAAACACTGAAGTTTAATTGAATTTCATCACAGACCTAAAACGAGATGTGCTGTAAAACTGTATATCTTAACAAAATGAATAACACAAAAAAAGCCAACTATAGATTTAGAAAATATGTTTAATCCTTCAAATCAGACATAAAAACATCACCACCACATATTGTAACTGAAAGATGGCAGGAGGAACAGGCAGTTCATGTTGCATGAGAAGGCATTTCCGTGACTTATATGTACATATACACATTTATACACCGTAAAAATATAGTAATTGAAGCATATAGGACAACCAGCAACACTGGCTTGTAAGCCATTTGAAACATTCATGTAGAAAAACAATGGAAGAGCCAGAAACATCATGGAGAGAATATTGTATCACAATCTAAACATGAAATATAAAATGCGAAATTGTCAAATAGTCCCCCTTTATAGGCATTAAAAGCTATAAAGTTTTAGACATCCTTCAGCCAGTTTACAATCATCAAAAGTAAATAACCTGTTATCATCTCGGCCTACAGCAATCAATTACATAAATAAATAAACCTCAGAGGGCTGAGAGGTGGCAGATTGCAGTTCGTATTGCATTACTTTAACTTCGTTGTGTCTACACCTGCCTGCATCCTCAAAGCACCAAAGGATGTTTCTATTGTGCCATAGTGTGGTAGAAAATCTCAGACCTGGTCTTCATCCCGAAACTAACAACTACAGATTTAAAGAAACAGCAAAAAACACATTTAAACAGGTGTGGGAGACAAAATCTGAACTTCACTTAAAATCAGAATCGGATATTTGGAGTGTTATTTTGGTGGCTGTCTGACTCTTAGCCAATCCAAATAAACAGATGTGTTTGAAATGATTAATATTTAACATTTCAGCATAAATATTTGAAGCACATCATCCACGGAACACAATGGTGGGAAACAGCAGCTCCTAAAGCGCTACCACAGCTGTAGTGTATAGAAGTTGTACAGGAATGACGAGTTATCGTTTCAAATGTCTCAGAGTCTAAATTCAACTGTATGATAAAACAAAAAATGTTTAAAAAATCTACTGAACTCACAACAAATGCAGCAATTCAGAAATCAAATGGTCCAGGAGAAAAATAAACATCCAGTTTCATCAAAAACCCTTAAAACACGGGTTAACTCAGTGTTGTCATGTAAAAACAAATAAACCCCAAGTAGGAGAGGATCACATAATCTTCACCTTAGGCTCACTCTTCATGTGTCCACTATGCTTCTCTCTTTGGTGCCATGAATACAAAAGACTTACACCTAAGCCCTCAACTCTGTGCATGTATGAACACGACTATTTTGTTTCTCTTGATTAGTTTATCCTGTTCCCTCTCTGCTGCATAGAACACATGCTTTAAACAATAACAGGAAATGAGATGATGTCAAGTTTTGCTACAGTCACAAGGTAGTAAATTTAATTTGTGTATCAGAAATCCCTTCTGAAGACTTAGCTTTATTCATGCTCTAAACAACAAAGGAAATTAAATATTTTGTAAATAAACACTAAGGCTTTTTAAAAAACCTTAATCTGATAAGTTTAGGATTTTTTAAAAGAGATTCTTTTAAAGATTTATGAGCAGTAAATATGTGACCTGCAGCAGATAACTTAGTGGATGGTTTCATTTATTATTAATGCAGATTAATAAAGGTTATTAAAGTAGCGTTCGCATGACATGTGTTTTAACTTTAAGACCCAGAACATCTTTCCCCAGACCTTTAAATACATTTTTGTTTTATCCTGGCTGTTTCTTGCGTGCCTTGTTTTGACCATCTTGTTCAGAAGCTGAGTGAGGGACCCTAAAACGATCCCTTCAAACTCACGGCTAGTATTATTGGTCCCAGACTCACTGTGGGCAGATGTCATTTCTGTAACCAGCAGAAATGAATTACTGTTTGAAGTCGGGAGAAACAAAAATCTGCCACACTGGTAACTGGTGTTAGTGTTTGTATTAAAATCTGAAACTCTTGTAAACCCTCAGAACTGACTGGTTAGTCGGGACATACGAATGGCAGTTTGATGAACATCAGCAGTAGTGATAAGGCAGGTTCTGTGTGCAACTACAGCACTAACCTTCAAAAATGTCAGCTATACATAAAAAAGGTAAAAGAAAAAAAACATTCAAGGCACAGACATGACAGGTAGACAATAACTTAAAAATGACTACAATTCTCTATATAAAAAACACTATTATTTACCTGCATCCACTATCCAGCAATACTGCAAACGCTTTGCTCTGTAGTCATTCATACTTCAGCATACGTGGCCACATTGGAAGAGCGAGGATTTCCAGGGTGGTATAAATGTGGTCGGTTGCTTTAGTAAGACTCATTCTGCTTCAGAAGAAAGTAAAAATACATTCATCAGTGGCAAAAGTCTAGATAGTACCACTGAGGCTCCTACAAGAATAATTTAAAATATGAAACAAAACTACGTCCTCAGGTTTGGTTCGACCCGTCCTGCTGCACCCACTAAATCTGATTCCATACAAATACTGCACACGGATAACAAATAGGGAAGAAATGCATTTGTGATTGTGGAGTTGAGCATCAAGTGTTGATTGAATGATTTCTATTAACAACATTGTCAGTTCAGAGTGTCTCTGCTCATCAGAGGAATAGAGGATGTAGTGTCACGTGTTTGAGAACTCATTTACCCCGTACATCCATGCCGGTTTGCCCGTCATGTGTTTTGAGCTCACTGTGCTTTTGCTGAATTATCTGCCCAATCACAACTCTTCTGTCTATAATAGAAAGGAGGACTTGGCTCATTAAAATATACAAATGACTGAAGTCTTTCTCCGGGACAGCGGTGGACAAACATGAGCACACAGTGGTAGAAGGGCTGAAGCCTTCCACGTCTTTTCCTTTCATTACTGTTGTTGTTGGCTCATGTCTATACTGAAGGGTGACTAAATAACACAGGTGCTAAGAAGGGGTTGTCTTTGACAGACGACTTTTGTTCACGTTGTTCTTACTTCCAACCACTTCATCGCATCCAGTAGTGCTGCATCTTCATAGATGTGGCCAGGTAGTTTTTTCGTTGTTCTTTATTACTGTGAAATATAAACTGCTGTTAGTAAATTTTTCGTAATCTATCACTGCTTTTAGAAAAAAGTGGAAAAATATTCACTTAAACTTACAAAACATATGTTAGTCTCTGGGATGATGTCGGAGAGAGAAACTACCTCTTCATTTCCTGACAGGTTGGTTGAATTATCGACGGCCTCTTCCGCCCCCAAGCTGGAACAAAAAGAATGTAATTAATGAGTCACACAGGCAAGTGAAAAGCAATGCACTTAGTATTAACCCTTTACTAGACAGTAAGTTATTCTTGTGGGCTCAAATTTGATTCCTGCAGGCTCTGTAGAAACGCAATGTAGGTGAGTACACAACTTATATAAAGCTGGGAGGCTAAAACACTTGTATTGGACGGACATAAAGCCTCGTACTATTTCATTACTACTGCGATTAATTTAATTATTCAATGGGTGGGGGAGAAACTCACGTGAACAAAACCTGAAGCGGCACAATTATTGTTAACCTCAGTAATCCCTTTAAAATAAATGCAACGGACGCCTTTTTAAATTATACTTTACCTATTTTTCTTAAATTGATCAGTTTCTAGGAAGTTTTCACAAGTAATCTATGATTCTCTGTTTCCCTGGGGTGGGAATGTAAAATGACAGGGGGACGTCGACAGGGACTTTCATATCAGGATAGTCATGCATGTTGCTCTGTATACATGAGAGGAATGCAGCAGAAAAAGACAGCGGAAAGCAAGAGACTATGATGTGCTGCTATGGTTACACAGTCCCGAGGTATTGCAGGGATTTAAACATTTCAGATCACACATATCGGGTAAATCATTTGTCATAATCTGTTGGCTTTCGCACTATAAACGAACCACACCAGGGCGACTGACACCCGTGATCTTAGGCAGATCAAATTTTCCTGGCTTGGTAAGCGCCAAAGTCTGGAAGATTTTTCACACCTGCCCATACAAAGCAGACTATTGGAGGAAATGAACACGGATCTGTTTGAAGCAGAACAAATACGGTGTAAGCATGTCCTAAAATTGTGTTTTTTTAGCAACAGACACTCCAGATAAGATTTGGCGTGAAACGGAAAATTATTATGTTGAAAAGCACATTATGCCAACTGTTAAGTAAGGAGGAGGATCTGTAATGCTGTGGGTCTGATTCAATTCCTTGTTTGAGAGCATCACTTTCTATATTCTCAAAACTTGTGAAATGTTAGAGCAGTAAATAATTGTCCCTTCAGTGATTTTGTTAATACAGGGTTCCTACAGGTTTCTTCAAGTTAAATTCAAGTCTTTTTAAGACCATTAATATAAAAACTTAATACCTATTTCAGACCCTTACCAGAAATCCTACCAAAATCCTTGAACTTGTGTTCATTTATTAGTCAAATGTAGAATGGGTAAAAGATAACCAGGGCTTAAAGTGAAAAAAAAATCCTGAGCCTGAACTTTTTTCCAAGGAGTGGGTTGCAGTGAATCCAATGCATATACAGTAGAGGCAATTTGGCAAACATCTTTTAGCATTGTGCTTGGTAATGTACAAGATGACCTACAATTCAAATGTGATTTTTAGAAGTAAAGGTTATTAAGTTATAAATGAAAACATGTGAAACTCAGTCAAGCCAATTAATCTGATTCATTTGGCAACAATTTAATTTAGTAAAGGGAAATTTATACAAAAAACATAAATTGTAACTTTTCATATCATTTTTTGTTCAAAACAATGGCAAATTAAGTTATAGGAAATACATTACACTGGGACTTGACTCCTCTCCTTTTTAACATATTTGCAGAGGCAGTTCATTTTAACAAAAAAAAAAACAGTAAAGTGCTTCAAGAAGTGGTAAACTGAATAATATGAAACAAATACAAATAAATACAGAATGGCTAAACTGAAGCTTCCAGTGCAATGATCAGATCTGAAGCACTGCTAATGCTAATGTTTACTTTCTTGCTTGCAAGATGATGTGTTATTACCTTTACCATTACATTCAGTATTTTTCCCATGTTTTGGGTGATTGCTTCATCAACATTCAGAGAACACATACATCCTTTGAGCTGATGAGACAGACGTTTCTTAAACTCCAGTGCTATGCCATGTGTGTTCATATTAGGGTTGCCAACTCCCAGCAAATGAAATAAGGAACCACCCCCCACCCGCATGATGCTTAATCGACGTAATCGACTTTAATTTAATGCACGTGTAAAACAAATACACAGAAATCAATTATTTTCTTAAAATAATTAAATAGATTCAACATCTTTCTTCGACAGAATTGCAGACTGCACAGATGGTACCTTCCCAAAGGAAAAAATACTATAGCTAACTAGGGTATATATTAGACTCAATAATATTTACTAAGATAATGGATTTCTATACATTTAACAGATGACCACTTTAGTTGTAAGATTCAGATTTTTTTAAATTAAAAGCTAGACATTTTAAATGAGAATACAAAAGAAAAGTATTTATTTCCCCCCCTTTCCCTGTTAATGCCCTAACTGGCCCCCCACGCAAAACGTAGCTAGAGCCGCCCCTGCACAGTTACCAGCTGTCAGCTCAAAAACGATTCTGGTGTTATTTGTCTCTCAGAAACAGTTTATAACTTCCCTTCAACTCATTCATGTCACCTAAAAGGTAAACCTGTTTCTCCATCACCTGTTCAGCTCTGATGATTCAGTAAGAACATCTCCTGGTTTCATCTTCATGTTTCCATCTCACCACATATCCAAACCGATATCATGACCAGCAGCTTTTACAGCTGCGGCTTCAGCAAACATCAGCTGATACTAGAAAGTCATATTAAATCAGTTCTAACAGGTTATTAAACGCGCTGCTGTTGTTTAGTGCGACACCCGCTGGTTTCCTCTATCTGCTAAAAGTTTGCGATAAACAAACAGAAACAGGACTGCGACAGAAAAGCCGATCAGCTGATCATTGATCAGTTTCATGATTGAAGGAGCAACAGGAGAGGGAGGGGAGAGAATGAGAGAAGACGAAGCAGCTGCGCAGCATAAAGACACAGAATAACTCCAGCTTTGTGTCTTTTTTTCCATTGTAGCTGAAGTACGGGACTAACCACGTTCCTTTTCACCTCAATACGGAACGCGTAATATTTTCTCTGAATACGGGACGATTCCGTTTATTACGGGACAGTTGGCAACTCCAGTTCATATAACTGACATGCTGATTAGAAACGGACAGTTTTGTTAAAGCATTTTTATCAACTGCTACTTTTTTACATAGATCTACGAGCGGTTGAGCGATCGTAAATGATAAATGGTGTTCTGCAATGAACGAGCACACACATATTTTCAAGTCACAAACACCATCGTTCATCGGGACCGCTGCGTCCGCTGTGGCTGCTGCTCCCGGCAAACGGCTTGTGTATTGGAGCGTGCGGACAGCTGCTTTATGTCCGGCGTCTTGTCCGTGACGGTGAAGAGCTTTTCTCCCGCCAGTCGCATATACTAGCTTCTTGGAGCACAACACACAGAAGCAGGTACCAGGCTCCCTTAGCTTCTGGCACCAGCTCCCAAACGGCTTGCCGTCTCCGCCCTTTTCTTCTACCCATGCCCAGCGCCACTTGTTTTTAAGACTCTTGTCAACAACGACGTCTTCCCCTGGCGCCATGCATTTAGCGTCCATTCTTCTGATTTCGGGAGAAACAACCGTCGGCTCGCGTGGGATGCTGCATTCAAGAGGGCTGGGTTTTTTTTGGGGGGGGGGTTGTGGTTTTTTTTTTTTCTGAATCATAGTCAAATGCCGGAGATCCAGCACGGTGCTGGAATACTTAAAGCCCTGGATAACCCAAGCAGGTGTGAAAAATAAAAACATTTCAGTAGGTCACAAGAAAGTTTCACAAGAAAGTGACCCGGGGCTGCGTTCCGTTCTCCGTTGGTCCCGCCACACTTTATTTATACTACGTTATTTAATCAAAATAATTGGTGGTTGACAAATAAATCTTTTGAAGAAAAATACAATACGAAGAAGTTACATACAGCACAATTTTTAAGACCCGGACATCAAAATTCAAGACTTTTTAAAGTCTTTTTAAGGTATTATTTCAAAATTAATAAATTCAATGCTTTTAAGACTTTTTAAGACCCCGCGGGAACCCTGTAATAAATGTACCCCCATTTAGGTTATGCTACTACGTCACTACAATAAAAGACTAATTTATGTTTAGGCATTACCAAATTTTTTTACCAGGTGGTCCCATTATATGTGGCTGGATTTATATAAAGTCTCTTACTTTTAATTGGATATAGCATGAATGGGCTGTTTTCTTAGAACTGAAAAAATATTTGTCAAGCTGCTAATTTCTGTGTACCTGTGGGAGGTTCCCTGGTCATGATCTGTGTTTGCTGATTTGTGAACTTCTACTCCAACGGACCTGCAGGGCAAAGTCAGAGTCAGACCAGAAGCAGTTAAAACAGCATAAAAATGCAACGCTGGAGAAGAGATTTTACCGTAGTGGAGGAGAGGCAGAGCCTACTCCTGTGCTCCCTAGTGATGAGGTGGACAGATTGGCCTCAGCGTCAGCAGGATTGTCTGCTGGAGGAGGCGTCCTGGGAACCAGATCTGGTTTGTCTGACTGAACACCTGACAACAAAAGAAAAACCCCCCTCAAATTTCCAAAACCAGTGTCCTCAGTGCAGAAATAGATATAAATGGAAAGTGTTTGGGGAGATACAGTAGACCATGGAGCCACCTTAGTTCTTACCGCTATCAGCCTCTGACTCTGTGCTTCTAAAATGGCTATGATAGACTAGTCTGCAGTCACCAGCTGACTGTCCCGCTGTGTAGGAGAGTGGAGTGGGACCCCCCAAAGTGGGGGCTCTTCTAAGCCCTCCTTGACCTCCACCACGGCTCTTCTTAGAGGGTGACGGCTTAACTGAAGGAGAGATTGCTCATAAAATTAGGAATCAAAAACAAAGCAACAGCTAAACCTGGGTTTAGAAAAAGACACATAGAGATGCTCACGTGGAATTTTCTTGAAAACTGTGTTGCACATAAACTGCTGGAAACGCTCAGCGTAGAAACCAGGTCTGTGAACTGAAACAGTGTCCTGAAAAGAGAAAGACATAACCCCTGTATCCAAAGGAACACATCAAAGTTGACTTTACTACAACAGTTTTTCTCCAAAGCTCTTCGAAATTACTCTCAGGATTTTTTAGGACTAGTCAAATCAAAGTCTTTTTTTATGGCCTCAGGAAGTGTTAAGCCCAGAGAATATTTTGTCTTCATGCCTTTCACTAAATGTAAATTAATTTGAATTATCTTTATTATCTAAGTGGGGAATTCAGAAAGCTTTAACATATTCTATAACTACCCCCTAAAAATTACTACTGATTAATGTGCTAAACTTTAAAATGTGAACTTGTTTCATAATTCAGTGACAATGATTTAACAAGTTGGAAACAATGGAAGGCCAGTCATGAGACAGTTACTGTGTCTAAAATGATAACTTGTTGCAAGTTTTGGTCTTTTTGTCCATAAAATGTGGTTTAAAAAAACGCACTCAAGAACATTTTTCTTGGTTGTCTAATGCACTCGTTACCCAAAGACAAAGACTCTGATTCGTTGATCAGCCCCTCCTCTCCCAGAAGACCCTGCTGCAGAGAGCTAACCAGGTTTGAGCCAGGCCTGATCACTATGTAAAATTAAGTTGCGATAAACATTAGTGTTAACATTGTATGCTTTGCTACATTTATCTAATTTTTGTAGGAAGTTTCTGTAGGATTAAGTTTTGTTTTGTTCTTCACACCTCGAAGGTGTCTCCGTCACTTAGTAGCTTTCTTAAAGAAAAATTCTTGTCATAGACAGCCTGGTTCTAAATCCAAAGTGGGCCGGAGCCAAGAGCTTCCAGTCAGAACAACAGCAGTTTGTGCCAACAGTTTTTTCCTCAGGCGAGTTGAGAGACGAAAGGAAAGGAACAACACACCTGTAGTGATTCAGTCGATTCTGTGAGTGAGCTAACAGCCTGATTTTGTATCACAGTAAAACATGTTTTTCCTGTTGTATCGCGTCTCTTTTAGTGTTGAAAGCTGACAGATCAAAATATGTTCAGAGAGTTTAAATTTCTACACCGTCTTCTCCAGCTTTCCTCTCTCAGATTAACATGAGGTATTACACCTGAATCAATTAAAACCCTATTTCTTAGGCACCTGAGACACCAATGAACTTTTGATAAATGTTAGACTTTAAACATAATTAATATTTTGAACAATATAGTCCCAAGTCATACAGCTTTCCCTATTAGCTGTAGCAATGGTTTGTAGAGTAGAATAAGTGTTAGAATTTGTTTGCTTTTTGCTATGTTTCTTTTACCTAATTAAATCATTGGTAAGCACATGTTAAAGTGATTCATAAAAATATTCTTGATGCTACTATTTGTTTCTGGTGATTTTGCTATAAATTTACACATAAGTATCTTTATCCTAATTGAACCTAAATTATTCTTTGGTCCTGAGAAATATACACAAATATTCAGATACTTCTTTGAATTAGTAACAGAGATAAAAAATACTAGCACATTTTACACAAGTTAACAAACTAATAATCCCATCTTAATACTAAAAATGTTAATTAGTCCTAATATAATCAGTTATGGACATCTTTTTTCCCACTTTCACTGGTTGCTTAATTGTAGTAAACCACATTTAGGTTCTTACCCCATCATGGACCAGTGCTTTCCAGGAGTGTTCCAACTTCTTAATAAACCTGAATAACATTAAAACAATAAAATTGCTCAGAGTATTTTAGCTAAATCAAACTGTTGTTCTTGTGAACAAATAATACTGGCCTTGAAAAGGAATTCAACACCTACCTGTAGGACTGGAGAATGTCAATGATGCCAATGTAGATTAGCAACCTGTCTCCTTTTACATTGCGAGCTGGAATACCTCCCACACTGGAAAGTCAGGGTCAGATAAATATAATTCATCAATTCATAACTCCACATTTTACCAACAAAAGCTAGACGCTCAGACTCTGGTGGTAAGTACACTTACTGGTCTTCTGAATCCAGAGCTCCCTTTCCTCGAGCTTCCCCTTGGATGGACTCCATGGCTGTACAGTACAAACTTTTCTGGGCTTGTGGCCGACGCTGATCTGGAGTCACAGGACCCTCCAATGCCACGCTGTCCCCTGAATTACCTCCGCTATGCTCCCGCTCTCGACTTGCTTGTTCCATATTGTGGATGCCCATCAACAAACTGTAGTCCATGATCTTGAAACTCTGCAGAAGCTGCAGGAAAGAGACCAACATAAAGAAGGAGCAGCTCATGTACCCAGTAAAGAAAATCCTTCAGGAGAGGAGAAAATCACTTCAACAATAATTACAAACTCATGAGCTATGATGGATAAATACATCTGTTCCTAACAAGCTTCAAATATGCTATAATTCAACTTTCCAAAATATGTGGGGCTGAAACTTCCTTGGCTGGCCACTACTAAAATCTTTTTCACTTTCAATCTTAAAATAATTCCAAACTATTGCAAATCAGTCAAAAATGTTAATTAAGACCCCAACTAGTTGAGATTGGATTGAGATATGCCTACTGGCCAGTCAGTTTTGTTTTTTAAAGATAAATTTGTACAATAAAGAAGTAGAAACAGATCAAAACTAAGAAAAAAAGGGAAAACAATGAAAATGTCTAATAGGACATTTAATCACTCCAAACAAGCAACTGGAGTAATTTAACTTCAACAGACCAAAATTATCCACACTGATATTCCAACTGAACAATTTTACCAACTTAATCTAAATTATTGGCAAACATAAATCTTTAGTTTCCAACAGCATATGTGAGACTACAATGCCTACGAAACCGTTAGTACGCTCAAGTAAATAAATAAATAAATAAATACACAGCTTTTCAGTATTTAATCAAAAAATGAATTGCCATATACAAAATAACTCAAACTTCAAAATGCTCCTACTTTTTTCTGCAGTGAACATTAACAATGTATTCTGCTGTTCAAACACACATACTCTATATACTCAGTAATACTCAGCATTCTTCACAGCACAACCCTTGAATAACAATCAGTCCACAAAAAACAAAACAAGTGTCTCTGTGAGACTCACCAAGCAGTCCCTCTGAATAGTCTTGCACAGGGCATTGTAGTTGTCTGCCTCCAGCAGCAAGCCGTCAGGCATGTCCTGGATAAAATCCAGGTCTTTGTAAGTAGGAACAGCCTTTTCTCTTTCCTTAGGAGAAGCTCGTCTTTTATAGGTGGAGCCCTTCAAGTCGTATTTTAAGTGCATGGGGACGATCCGGGGCAGAAGGTTATTCATCACAACAATGCGGATATTCTTCCCCCCAGCCTGAACGCAGTAAAGTCCATAGAATTTAGGCAGCAGGGTGCGCTTGTTTTGGTTTATATTCTACAAGAGATAAAAGAATAAAAATATAATATATGAATCTGAAATGATCACATTTCTAACTAAGTCAGTGGTTCTTTAAGCTTTTTACACCATGTGCAACCTGAAACATTTTTTACTCTCAAGAAACCACCATTATGACTGTTGTAGTTAAGCATTATTAGACCAAATAAGATGTCTTCCTCTTCATATATGCACATATTAAGAAGACCAAAGAAATTAACTCTATGCTACAACACATTTTCTAGCTAATGTTCAGAACGCTACAGGGTCAGCTAGTACCACTAGATGCACTGGAATCCAACATTAACAACCAAATCCTGTAAACACGGTCAAGACTCACCATGAAGTAACCTGGTAAGAGCTTCTGGAGGAACTCTGCTTCTTTGTGTTGAACTGTCTTGATGATAAACTCATCGTCACTAGAAACATAGAAGATGGATCCACTGGCTCCCGGGTTTGACAACTCGATCAGTGGCTCATTGCACAGAGAATACTTTAACAGAAATTAAACTGTGTGTCATTATCTGAAACATATGAATACTCTGTATCAAACAATTGTAACAGAGCGGGAAACTGTTTTCTAAACGTTGGAGGCTTTTTTCATACCAACAATAAAAATAAGTAATTAATTACTTCTGATTCTAAAATATAATTCTGATTATGCTAAAAGTTATAAATATTTGTATAAATTAAAATATACAATTTCACACACTGAATCCATGGTCTGAGAGAATTGGTACACACCTTTAGTATCAAGAGGAAAAAACTGTTACATCTGGAAGTGGTTTAAATATAAAAAAATATACAAAAGAAAAATCAAGCCATATTAAAAAATTAAACTCAGCAAAAAAACGAAACGTCCTCTGACTTTCAACTGTTTTTACTTTCAGTAAACTTAATGTGTGTAAATATCTGTATGAACACTAAAAGAGTCAAAACCATAAAACATAAACTAAAAATGTTTCACAGACATGTGACTAACAGAAATAGAATAATGTGTCCTTGAATGAAGGGAGGCTCAAAATCAAAAGTACCAGTCAGTATCTGGTGTGGCCACCAGCTGCTTGAAGTACTGCAGTGCATCTTCTCCTCATGGACTGGACCAGATTTGTCAGTTCTTGCTGTGAGATGTTACCCCACTCTTCCACCAAGGCTCTGGCAAGTTCCTGGACATTTCTGGGGGGAATGGCCCTAGCCCTCACCCTGCCATCCAACAGGTCCCAGACGTGCTCAATGGGATTGAGATCCGGGCTCTTCGCTGGCCATGGCAGAACACTGACATTGCTGTCATGCAGAAACTCACGCACAGAACGAGCAGTATGGCTGGTGGCATTGTCCTGCTGGAGGATCATGTCCGGATGAGCATGCATAAAGGGTACCACATGAGGGAGGAGGATGTCTTCCCTGTACCGCAAGGCATTGAGATTGCCTGCAATGACAACAAGCTCAGTCCGATGGTGATGTGATATACCGCCCCAGACCATGACGGACCCCCCACCTCCAAATCGATCCCGCTCCATGGTACAGGCCTCGGTGTAACGCTCATTCCTTCGACGATAAACACGATTCCGTCCATCACCCCTGGTGAGACAAAACCGTGACTCATCAGTGAAGAGCACTTTTTGCCACTCCTGTCTGGTCCAGCGAAGGTGGGTTTGTGCCCATAGGCGGCGTTGTTGCTGGTGATGTCTGGTAAGGACCTGCCTTACAACAGGCTTACAAGCCCTCAGTCCAGCCTCTCTCAGCCTATTGCGGACAGTCTGAGCACTGATGGAGGGATTGTGTGTTCCTGGTGTGACTCGGGCAGTTGTTGTGGCCATCCTGTACCTGTCACGCAGGTGTGATATTCGGATGTACCGATCCTGTGCAGGTGTTGTTACACTTGGTCTTCTACTGCGAGGACGATCAGCTGTCCTTCCTGTCTCCCTGTAGCGCTGTCTTAGGCGTCTCACAGTGCGGACATGGTAATTTATTGCCCTAGCCACATCAGCAGTCCTCATGCCTCCCTGCAGCATGCCTAATGCACGTTCACACAGATGAGCAGGGACCCTGGGCATCTTTCTTTGGGTGTTTTTCACAGTCGGTAGACAAGTCTCTTTAGTGTCCTGCGTTTTTAGAACTGTGACCTTAAATGCCTACTTTCTGTAAGCTGTTAAGGTCTTAACGACCATTCGCCAGGTGCATGTTAATTAATTGATTATGGTTAATTGAACATGCATAGAAAACATTGTTTAAACCCTTACAATGAAGATCTGTAAAGTTATTTGGATTTTTACAACATCATTGTTGAAATACAGAGTCTTGAAAAAGGGGCGTTTCTTTTTTTGCTGAGTTTACATGTAAAAAAAAATTTTTTACACTAAAATCCATAAGCAGGAAACTTCTGTTAATACGCTCCATGCACCATGAAATAGAAGCACTGAAGAATCAGTGAAGGCTTAAGAAACGCTGTAGTTGTGAATATGGCAGGATGAGCTTGGTTGAAGCACTGACCAGGTAGTCATCGGGTCGAATGCCAAACATTTCTCTGAAGTAACGGAAAGCAATAGGAGCGTAGGTCTTAAAGCGAAAGTCGCTGTAGTGATGAGCAGGGGTCAGGTTACTCCCTTCGCTGGAAAACAAATGAGATACAGAGAGACAGAAGGCATCAGATTCAAGCTCCAATAACCTAAGGGAATTTTAATTAAATTAAATTATAAACATCTATTTTCATAGATATCTTGTTTAAATGTATTTTACCAACCTGGGGAAGAAGATGCTTTCAACCACCACAAAGTCCTGCATAAGAACATCTCGTTCTGCCTTTTGGCTTAGGCTGCCAACTGTGTGAGCGATGCCCAATTGAATTGCACCCTTTAGGGCAGATGATGTGGTCTAATGAGGACAGAAAGGAGAACAGAGTTAGTGCAGGAACAAACAATATTTTACCTCTCTGAACGCTATTTATGAGTTTCCAGTCACAAAAACCTCAAATATAAACATTAATATATTAACAGAATTATACATATGGTACTTTTTTCATTGTGACTCAACAGACAGCATGGCACTAACCTTTTTGTATGTGGTCTCTCCGGTGGTTGTCTCAACACCCCGGTGCCCGATGGTCTTCTTCATACTTTGAGTTGTGCTTGAAGAACCAGGCAACTGTGCAGCAAGAGAAGGAAAAAAAGAAAAAGAAATCATGCTGGGTAAAATAGCCAAAACACAAAAGAAAAACTCACTAAACATAATTAACCAATCAACAAAGATGCTAAACCCTTAGTTTAAACAATTAAATGTTTATTTTTCCGATAATATCATATAGTACCATTATATAGCTATAATAGGCCACCATTAAAACTGCTATACCTCCTTTTACAGTCAGAGGTCTAAAGTTTCTGCTTCATCTCTTACGGGCCTTTAACTTTACTTTGAGTTTAATTTGAGTCTTGACGAGATTGTGTGGAATGGCACAAATACAAATCACGACCCAGTAACTGTATATCAAAGTAGAGAGGAAGCCAGCTAGAGCTAGGATGTTACTTGAACATATAAAGAGATGATGCAGGAGCTTATTAAAGACATTTAGCTTTATGGGGAAAAAAAATCACCAAGTCCCCTAGGTGGTCTAAGCTTCATTAGACTATTGGGTAATTTACCCAGATCTTTTTCTGACGGGGTAATCTGTTGGCCCGCTCCTCTCAGCCACTGTGTCTCCATACACAATCGGCCCTTTAAGGAATCAGCTAAAGACATCCGCATATCACGACTGTTTCAACAGCGAGGAGCCTCACTGATCAGCACAAAAAGGCGCCCAGAGCAGCAGAAATAACAAGAGATCGACAAAGCAGGGCTTGTTGCTGCGTTTCTGTTTGTTGTTGTTAGAAACTGCTTCACCAGCAACTCCTCTTATTTTTACTAAGCCAGTTGTTTGGCGACGTCTACTCATTTCCATCAGAATTACAACCAATCAGTGTGACTTAACCACAGCTCCTGCTCAGTGACTCTACCGGGCCATTTCTGAGTACCAACCCCCAGACTGGTACTCCGCTGGTTCCTGAAATGGCCCCGAAAACAGCCCTTTTGGCCCGGCCCAATGAAGTGGAGACAAGCGCATATCGGAGAGGTCTGATCAAATTACCCTGATGTTCTGATAGTGGAAACGCACCTATTAAATCTTTGTTGGGGTAACAACATAAGGGAGCTCACCTAAACCAAACAACAGATATGACCATATCACAACAGTAATTTAGAGACCAGTTAATGGCTGCAATGAGATTCTCACAATATCAAAACTTTGAGTAAATACCAGTTCCATTTTATTTATACAAAAACTTCTAAAAACATGATGTAAATTACTTTATTTTAAAGACATAAGCAACAATTATTCCTCCTGCAGCTAAAATAATGTAACATTGATGTTCAATATTAAATAAATGGTGTAAATAAATAACATTTGTTTATTATTATCTTGATTTCGTTGCATAAATCTATGCAAAAATAAGGATTAAATAAATACCAGCTAAATTTAGTTGTAGTTTCCCTGTGCTTACTGTGCTAAATTTTATAGATTTTAGGCAAACCAAGTTTATTTGTATAGCAACAACGCAATTCTAGGTGCTTTGGTTAATTAGGGGATCAAATAATAGCAGCAATAAAACATTAAAAGCGTAAAACACAACATTAGAGAGTAATAACATATGACACATTAAAACATATGACATTTCAGCTATTATTAATTGCTAATTCAAAGGCAGCTCTAAACAGATGGGTTTTTAGCTTTGATTCACATCCTGATGCCCCAGGATGGAGCACTGGGGCACCCCAGATGTGATTTCTTTCTGTTCTGTTGAAAAATTGCCTATTGAAACAAAGAAGTCTCTGTTCTTTAGGTAAGACTCAAACCAGCCAAGTACTGTACCAGAGAGTCCAACCCAGCTCTCCAGTCTTTCCAATAAAATGATATGTCAACTGTTTTAAGTGCTGCCCTGAGGCCCTGAGGTCTTTCTGCACTTTATAGAGTAACTCTATTCAGTAGCAGTTCTTGATATGGGTGGTTAACCTTCTAGGGTCCAGGATGTAAATGCCCGTTTTTGAAAAATTTTGATTTTACCTTTATATTTCCTAATAAAAAGCATGAATATTGCCTTGTGTGGTATCATTCTTTTCAGCACAACCTGGACTGGCTAAGTTTATACGTTTTTTATTTAGACATACTGTGATTACATATTGGACCTCAAGCCACACAAAAAGCATAACATCCGAGTTGGAAAAAAGTTTATTTTTTTACAATGAAGCCCACAAACGTGTATCACGAATGTTTTTTAAAATTATTTAGAATGCCAATGTGTATTGTAAATTTATAAAAATGAAAATGTATAGCAAACAACACTGTTTTATAAAATTATTAGCAGGTCACACAGGTCAAAACAAGATGCCAATATATATATATATATATATATATATATATATATATATATATATATATATATATGCCAAAAGAAATTATAGTGCTGCTAATTCCCTATCAATATTTGAACAAATGTTTACAATTATTTACAGAGTTGGTGAAATTAATCATGCCATTAACTGCTTCCAAATAAAGAACATTTTATTAATATTGTCAATCTATGCCCATAACATTTTTTTTTTAAATTCTAGGATTGTGCGAATCTGCTCACACTGTAAAGTGTATAGGTCAATATTGCGAGCTGTTCCTGTCACAAGGGCTGTGTACAGTGGTAGGGAGGCACTTTAGCAAATAATAGATCTATTCTCCATCCATCCATCAATTTTCCTCCGCTTATCCGGGGTCGGGTCGCGGGGGCAGCAGCCTAAGCAAAGAGACCCAGACTTCCCTCTCCCCAGCCACTTGTTCCAGCTCCTCGGTCTCCTCCTAGATCTATTCTCTCCTATTTATATGCAAGTTAATGTGTTTATGTATGTATACACTGTAAATGTATATTATCTGAATAAATTCAGTGCAGTTCAGACAACAGTGTTTACAGTAACATATGTTAAAGATTAACAAGGCAGGACTTTCATGTTACTGAAGCATCTACTTAAGCTGGTAAAATGATTTATCACAGGATGAATAAAGTCTCTTCTAGCACCTGTTTGTACGGGGAAAAGCACACTTGCAAATGAAGTCTCCAAGCTGACCCTCAAGCCTGGATTTTAGTTTTTCATCAGCAAGTTTGCACTCATACGCACACGAATTGACGGAGACGTTTTCCTTTTATACTTCTCCGTTGGTGTGTCAGTGCTGCAAAGCAATTCTCCACCACGTCAGCAGGGGGTGCAGACCTTTTCTGGCAGGTCCACCGATGGTTGCAGTGATGTCTCTAGTCGAAAACAGCTTATTTACTTCGGCTTGTAAACGCACATCCACTCAAGGAGCAATGGCTGATAGAGAGCGAGTTTTGATTGAGCTGGAAAGCTTTTTACTAAAAGTGCCGCTCATAGAATACTCTAAAAACGCATGTAAACAAAGACAGCGGGGCGTCAGAGAGGGTGTTCGCCCAGGGCACCAAATGGGCTAGGACCGCCCCTGACTCTTTTAAGTTAACAGCGGTTAAACAGTCTTCGCAGCCGAGTGTGAAGCGGCTGGGATGAGAATCAGCACCTCCAAATCCGAGGCCATGGTCTTGAGCCGGAAAAGGGTGGGGTGCCTCCTCCGGGTCAGGGATGGGGTCCTTCCCCAAGTGGAGGAGTTTAAGTATCTGGGGGTCTTGTTTACGAATGAGGGAAAAATGGAGCGGGAGATCGATAGACGGATTGGTGGGGCATCTGCAGTTATGCGGGCGCTCTACCGGTCTGTCGTGGTGAAGAGAGAGCTGAGCCAAAAGGCGAAGCTCTCGATTTACCGGTCGATCTATGTTCCTACCCTCATCTATGGTCATGAACTCTGGGTGGTGACCGAAAGAACGAGATCACGGATACAAGCGGCTGAAATGAGTTTAGGGTGATAGGGTGAGAAGCTCAGTCATCCGGAGGGGGCTCAGAGTAGAGCCGCTGCTTCTCCACATCGAGAGGAGTCAGTTGAGGTGGCTCGGGCATCTGGTCAGGATGCCTCCTGGACGCCTCCCTGGTGAGGTGTTTCAGGCACGTCCCACCGGGAGGAGGCCAAGGGGAAGGCCCAGGACACGCTGGAGGGACTATGTTTCTCGGCTGGCCTGGGAGCGCCTTGGGGTTCCTCCCGAGGAGCTGGAACAAGTGGCTGGGGAGAGGGAAGTCTGGGTCTCTTTGCTTAGGCTGCTGCCCCCGCGACCCGACCCCGGATAAGCGGAAGAAAATGGATGGATGGATGGACGGTTAAACAGTCTGACTAGCAGCTGAAGCCACAGTCAGCTACTCATAGCTTCTCAAGTCATTTTAAATGACAGCTTTTAATTTTTGTTTTGTATGACAGAAATATTTCTAGAAGCATAATTATTGTCCTTAGTGAGGGACTGATGTATGCAGCAACAATGTTTTGTGTGTGTGTTTTTTGGGGAAGGTGGGAGTGCTCCAAACAGCTGGAGAAAACACTGCACTACTTTGTCCTGCATCTGTTACGATGACTTTAAACCCGTGGAAGAGCTTGATGCATTTCTATGTTTTAAAAATGTAACTTTTAAAAACCTTGACTTCAGTATTTTGATGCCTGGAGCTGGACCATAAAACACTAACACACAGATGTTATAATAATTATAATAATAATTTAACTGCATGTTTTGTTATTCTATTTTTTGTTAAACTTAACCAAAATCAATTCATTTTAATGTTAAATGAATGAGCTGTCGAAAATATTTATCCACAATATGATAACCGGTGTTATTGGGCAGAAAAAAGGTGGAAATGCTGTAAAATAAACATTTCTGAAATAAAAATAAAACACACCTGTTCCCTTTCCCTTTATAGTTTAAAATGTTACATTACCCACAGCAACCAATCAATTTCTGGCATCCTTACCTCTGCAGGGGCCATTTTTCGAATGCTGCTGGCCCCTAAAAGATAGGAAAAAAAAGTTAGTTTATGACATTCAACCACCTTTTAACCACCTAACAGCTTTTGTCATAAAAGCATCTGCTAACGGCTGTATGTAAAACCCTCTGCTGGTTAATTAGCAGGGCTATTTCCAGCGATGGCTGATGACTATTAGGGCACTGACGAGTCGAGACCTAAATGTGGCCTCAGTTACAGACTGCTCCATCTGATACATCAGATCCATGTGAATTGGAGCTACTTCTCCCCTGAGTTGGCTGCTCCACATTCATCTGCTCCCGGAGGATGTGGGTCAACATCTCTACGACTACAGAGAAATGCCATCCTTTGCTGATATTTTCCCCCTGCCTACCTTTTGAGTCTTGCAAAACTTGCCCTCATCACTTAAGAGTAAAACTTCATTCAGCCAACAGTATTATAAAAGGCCGCTTATATAAAAAGAAGTGTAAAAGTTGCATTCTATAGTGTTACGCCTAACACCTGTTTAAGATTGCTATGTAGATATGAATTACCTTCACCATATCAGAAGTGACATCACAGCACACAGAGTTTGTGAAGTCATACAACTTTTTCCTTACATGAACTTGTGTTAGAAATGTACTCCCTCGGCCCCGGTTCAATCACATGTATCCTGTAACCAATGGCAACATCTACTCCAAAAGCTGCACCACCACTGGTAAAGATGTATACAAAGGCATTGGAGACTGAGAAGATTAGACACTCGCAACTTGAAAAATAGACAAAATGCATTCCGTCTGATGCACAGTAAGATGTTTCAGCAAAACAAGCCAAATTATAGAGTATCATCATGCATCTTGACTCGGTTATCAAGGACACACTGCAATCCACCCGGCGGGAAACAATAAGCGTCAGTCTGCCCACATTTCCCATCATTATGTAAAACAACACACTGCATCACCACTGCCAAAGCATCTTCTGCTCAAACACACAAAGAATCACTGAATCACACCCATGCGGGTACCTCGCCGCAGAGCTCTCCTCCAGAACTGAGTCCTTATATCTGTGAAGCAGGACACGGTCAGCCTAAAATACCTCATTCTTGTGAGTAGGACGGCAATGCCGATTATATTTAAAACTAAAACACTTTTTTAAAAAGTATAACAGTAAGCAACTACTCAAACCAATGAGGAACAAAATGACAGAAACTGCTAAAGTACGAAGGGGCGAAACGACACACGCCTGCAAACAAATACATCTGAAAACGTTTCTTAATGTTTTTGGTAATCAGTATGTTATTTAGAAGAATAATTGACAATGATAAGGGATGTATCGATATTCAAAATCAAAATATCGATTTTTTTACCTTAGGATCTGAATGGAGCCATTTATGATGACAATAATTTTTGTAGTAAAATTAAAAGTATTACTGGTATTTGGTGGCTGTTTTCACCTTCTTTGTTCCAGTGGATCAACTAGATTTAGTAATAAAAATGGATGTGTTTAAGTATGAAACAGGTTGTTTGGAAAAAGCTGTCACAGTTTTTCTACAGGTAAATTAAGGGTTTATTCAGACCTGGACTGTTTGGTCCACTTTAAACGGACCTGGGTTCGTTTTGAACGTTGGCCCAGACCTTTTATGCAGGTGTGAATACACACAAACTAATCCTGGTGCGGATCAGAGAACCGGACAGAGAGCCACTTTTTTAGGTGGTCTCGGTCCGGTTCCAAACGGTCTCTGGTGCGGTTCACTTCAGGTGTGAATACAAACCAATCGATCCGAACCAACTCCAGGATACATGTGCCTTTTTGGCCTTAACAAGTCACCATAGCAAGGTTTAGTTAATTCCTGATCCTCCGTCTTCTGTTTAGCCTCGCTGCTGCCAGCATGTTGTGGCTCATGGCACGCAGAGCACATCGTCTCCTTTGGGTTACTACAGACATTCGCCGATGCTGTTCCAAAATTTGAAACAGTGTCGCGAAACCTGCGTTGAATGAGCTGCTCTTGACACTCAATATGATTTTGCAGCTACAATAACAAATATGCAGAGCAGGAATGCAGCACTTAGGACTTCCATGTTTTCCTCCATTTCAGGGTCTGTGCTCTGTGTGCTGCCCTAGTCATTGCTGTCCAATGGCAGCACCGATCGTCACAAACGTGGATCTGTTTACAAAATATAGTTCACTTGCAAAAAGTACAGTGTGAGTGCGAACCGCACCAAACGGAAAAAACTTAATTCCGCTTTTGGTCCGGACCAAACAAGTGGACTAAAGGACTTTTCTGCTAAGGGTGTATTCACACCAGCCCTGTTCAGTCCGCTTAAATCGAACTCTAGTTCGTTTGCCAAGAAAGTCCGGTTTGTTGGGGAGGTGTGAATGCGCAATCGAACTCTGATTCGGCCAAAACAAGCAAACTGTAGTCCGTCTAAACGTAGGTTTAGGTTCGATTAAAACGAACTCTGCTGCGGTTCGATTGCATTTGTGAATGACAACCGGACCGGGACCGCACCAAAAGCAGGAAGCGGACTATTGTACAGGGCATTCTGGGTAAATAAAATCTAAACAACCGCGATGCTGCATAGATAGATGCTGGATCTTGTACATACCTTGCTCGACGTCTGTATAAGGAGGACATCAGTGGTGTAAAGTTGTACGCGCTCCTATTCATTGCACGCCGCCTCATAAGAAGCCGTCTTAGCTGCCTCGTGTAAAAAACATCCTTCTCCATAGTCCTCTGCCTCTTCTATGCTCATCCTGAGCTAATTGCTGCAGTGTTTTATCACAACAGAGCAATCCTAAAACTGCTACAGTCTGCTGCCACTCCATGTTTGTTTATATTTCACTGTACAGGAAGTGTCCCCCGCCCCACCAAGAAGTGCAGCACCACCACAGGCGGGGAGGTAAACATGTTGCTCAAAAGCTTTGGTTTGTTTAACAAAAAGAGCAGTGTGAATGCGAACCGCACCAGCTAAAAACAGCAGCAATGTTGCAATGTTGGTCCCTAATCGAACCGTGGCTACGGGACTATCAGGTGTGAATACAGCCTTAGTTTTAAAAAACACAATATATAGTCTTATTCATAGTATCACAATATATGGTATATGGCAATATATCATATCGTCAGATTTTTACCAATACACATCCCTAATGTCAATGATAGCATAGCTAGTTTACTACATTTCTCAAATGCAAAAATGATATTCATTAATAACACACATACAGTAAAAGATTTGAGGAAGGAATCAAGACTAACCTGACTGCTTAACAATAGATTCTGCTTCTCAGAGGGAAGCCTCAGGGCAAAAGACAAACCATCTGTTCCTCACCGTATACTAAAGTCCCTGCCAGCTTTGATTACAAGAACCCTGGAGCTAAAGAATAATATAGGACATCCTTTTCAGCCAGTGAGGAGTCTGTAAATGTACTGTTTCTTGGCCCAAAATAGGAAACAGGGTCACCGAGTACTGGAGGAGAAACTGCATTATGTTACTGTCACTCAAGTTTGTGAAACTGTGTGCCTGACAGTTTGCTGCATCTTGTTTTTGGACAGTGTTTGGGTCTAAGTCACATGGAGCGTTTTTAAGGCACTATTTTTAATCACTGATTCAACCTGGGTGGTAACCAGTTCAGAGCAACTCCACGACACACAGGGAAGACGAGACATGACAACTAACTGGGATTCAGACCCCACCATTATTAGCTGTCACGGGCTTCAGTTTAAAACATACTGAATATTTTTCCTTACTTATTGATTTTTTAAAATCCAGTAAACAACAGACCAGATCTTTATGGCTAAAGATCTGGTCCAACAAAACCGTGTTTGATTCACCTCAGGATATGTTTATTTTTATTAAGAAAATGGTCTATAAGATGTTTACAATTTGCCTATATGAAAAATCAACGGATTTAATATGATAACAAATGCTGGTTTAGTCTGTATAAGGTCCAGATTCCATCAAGAAATGGAAATAGCATTAATTTTCATTTTAGCCTCTAGGTTTTGCAGTTTTAGTTAGTTAAATGTAAGACTTTTTAAGATCAAGTTCAAGGTAAAATGGTGACTTGACTGCCTTTACGCATACATGTTACCTAGATTCAGCACTTCCCTACAGTATACATTTAGCTGTAAAACAGGAATAGATCATGTGTATTAGGCAAACATTGAAACTTCTGTTTGAAAAATCTCTACAATTCCATTATAAATAAGCTAATAGTGGATATTGTAAGAAGAATGTTTTGATTTTAATTGCCTATAAATATAGTTTTAGGCCAATGGGGCAACAACAGGATAAATATGTTTGCAGGTTTGTAAAGAAAACTGTGTCTGAGGGAGAAAAAGGTGATGAAGAAGCAATGAATGAATGCACATACAAATACAGGTCATAACAAAATGTAACTTATCACCTTGTAAAAAATACATCTGCATTTCTTTAGTATTTTTAAAGGCCTAAAATTATAAGGATTATTCCATTTAAAACTTCTTACAACTTTTCAGAAACTTTATATAATCTTTACAATGAAAAAGTAATGCAAGTAAATTTATGTTATGTTTCAATGTAGAATACTCGCTTTAGGTGTTTTTAATGGTCAAAATATAATATTCCAAAACAGAGATGGACGATCAGGACAAAACGTTCATCATCATATTCTGTGGTATTAACTACAATAATGGTAGTAGTTATGATAAATAACATTTAAAAATCCATTATAAATAAAATATATGGCTGCGGCAATAAAAGCACAGAAATACTGCCCAGATATCGGAAATATATATATATATATATATATATATTAGGGATGTGTATTGGCAAGAATCTGGTGATACGATATGTATCAAAACTTAATTTAAGTATAAGAAAACTATCACAGCATTCTAAACACTCCAACAAGTTTCATACTTTAACACATCCAGTTTTATTACTGCATCTAGTTGATACACTGGAACGAAGACGGTGAAAACAGCCACCAACTACCAGCCATGACTGTCACCATTAATGGTTCTGTTCAAATTCTAAAAAATAAAATAAAATCGATACATTGGTTTTGAATATTAACACAATATCGTGACATAAAATATTGCGATATATCAACGTGTCCGTATTTTCCATTGACTGTATATATAATTTTCTTACATCCTTTATATACACACACACTCCAAATGATCAATTTTAATTTTGGAGTTTAGTAAAAATCATCATGTAATAGCTTATATTTTTTACAATAAAACAAATACATTGCTATGAAGATAAAACAATACGATGCTAAAAAGAACAGTAAACGCTACAGCTTTAAAAACGCTGTAATTGTCTTCATCTTTCACCTACAAACATGATGCCGGTATCATTTAAAGTGAGCCCTTTTAGCCTCCTTACAGGTGGAATCGCCTGTTTGGCATAAAACTCTTGTGAAAAAGTTCCTTTAGCTGAAGCCATCAGCCAAAGATCCGGGACTAAATTTTAAACAGCGGAACAAGAAGAAGGGGAGTAAATACTTGTACTACCGCTAAAAGAATGACAAGCATGTGTCGCTGGTTAAGAAGGGATGCAGGAAAATCAATATTGGTCGACATCCATTAAATGATACACCACGTCAACTGTGAAACCTCAGAGGAAAATAACGGACCCGGAGACAGGACGTGACAAAAGTAGAGGGGATTTTTCCTTTACCACAAACAAAAAAAGATGGAGGAACATGAGCCATGAATGTGCAGGTTTAAACGACAAAGAAACGACCCTCCGTTGCTGGTTTATAAGTAGTCTTGTTATTAAGTTCATCCTTTTAGCTACGGGTGCAGATGCTTCATTACCCGTTATAACAGCGTAAACGTCACCACCGGCCTTAGAGATTTATTTCTATTATCAAAAACATGCTACGTCCTTGTATACATAAAACGGGTTTGTAACAATAGAAGGATATACTGAATACAAAAAAACAGGCTCCGCTGATGTTAATTACCTAAGCAGCTAACTAGGCTAGCTATCACTCCGTTCATTTGTTCGGATGAAATCTTCCATGCTAACTGGCTACAGGCTAATCAGGACTCGATAAGTCATATCTACCCTAATAAATCATTCCCATGAGCTATCCGTTGTTCTGTTTATATCTTAGTTTTCGGACAGCGAAGGAGGAACATGAATTGAAACGCTACCTGTCGGGACTGTTGATCCCGAGTCTGCTGTTTCAGCAGTCGCCATTACGCCCGGACCATTCGCATCACACACACCGCACTGACGGTCCAATTCTGATGCCTGCACACTGGCGCCCCTAGTGGACACACGTTGAATAGCTTTTTACTTTGTCCCGCTGAACTCATGGAAAATCAAATGTAATGAACACAGTATATTGAGATAAATTTGAGTTTAAAACAACGTCATGAGTTTCAGTAATTCATTTTATCAATACTAATACTAATTTGACTACTTCTACTACTACTACTACCACTACTACTAATATTTATAACAATGTATTGCTATGCAATCATAAATGTATAATTACTAGATGAAAAATATAATACAAAAATAATAAAATTATTATTATTATTACTGCATCATAGGTGCACAAAGGAGCATAATTGTCGTCTTTCCTCCCAGCAGTGTTAGACTCCATAACCATCACTGCTATGAACAGACTAAAACTCAATAAGTGTCCACATCTCTGCTGTTATGTGCACAATTTTTCTATTTCATTGAAAAAGTCTGTTATTTTTTATGTACTAATATACATGCACATTTTGTACATTTTTTAACTATCCAACTATTTATTTGAATCAGAGTATACTATTTTAAATAGCTGCACAGTATTTTCTTATTTTTCTTACTTTACAGTGTGTTATTCTTACTTCTGTTTTTGTTGTTTTTTTGTGTTTTGTTTATGTAAATATTTGACTTGCCTATTACTTTACTGTTTATAACTCCGAACTTCCCTGTTGATGGACAATAAAGCTTATTTCTAATCTTCTATTCCATTCTATCCATTAATAAACTATTTTTAATCTGTTTTGGGGATCTTCGCCTTGTTGGCACACCCAATTGTGTCCAAATTTAAATTGTGTGGCCCAAAATGTCACCATCAGATAAAACAAAATTGGTTAAAATGCTCTGAAACCACAGTAAGACCATCTAATTATCAGGATCGACAGTGAGAGTGCAAAAAATAAAATAACAAAACTATCTTCCCAAAAATCCTTCTGCCCGTCTTGATAAGCCAAATGTCATCCAAAGAAAAGCTTTATTGTCAGTCTCAGCCGAGATTGAAATAAAAACAAGTTGGCTACAGTGGCAACATATGTGTTTGTTGTAGTCAAAGTGAAACTTTCAAACTTAAGAACACTATCAGAGTGATGTTGAGGCAACATCAAGATGAAGGACCATTTGGACAGGGTTATTGGAACAATAGTAGACAGTCTTCAAATTCACCAACTTCACCTCAAATCAAAAGATAGACTGATGAACGACAACTAAATATTCTGAAAGAATAATAATCGGAAACACACTTTAAAACTGGTTTTGGAATCAATAAAAAACATGCTGACATTAAGCTGTTGGAATGCCCCTGATCTCAACCCGATATAAAATGTGTGGACTATGTTTAAAAGCTGGGTTCTAGGCAAGAATCCCACGAGTTTAAATTAACTCTACCAAATCTGACAAGAATAGTGATCAGACATGCAACAGTTACTCATTGACCATACTGATGGACATTTTTTGTGAAACTACTGTATCGAGTTGTATGCATATGTTTATGTATGTATAATTTAGACCCTGCAGATCAAAGAAATCCACAGTAAATCCAAACTTGTGCACTTAATTTCTCTTTTGAAATCCATTCATGTAGTTTGCTGTGTGCGAACAAGATGATGTTCAAAAAAATGATTAAAGTCCTAACATGACATTTATGCCAATGACAAGTGTATGTAAACTTCTCACCCGCACTGCATGCCACTCACTCGAGCCAGGATTTAAAATCTTAAGTCACTCACAGTAAGCCCAAATAAGATTTAAAACTGTTTTTATTAAAACTTTTTCAGATAAAAATCCATATAAAATTCCTTTTGCATCATTTTTAAGCTCTCACCAAACTGAATTCCTAATCAAATATGCATAGAGCAGCAAAAAAAAAAGAAAACAGTGTCACAGCAATGGAAACAAGAGTCGGATTGGAAACTATGTGCTGAAAACAATTCAGTATTATTAATTCCTGCAGCAATGCTTTCAATGTGATAACTGTAATTTACACCAGCAGTAGATGAAGCTACAAAGTGATATACATTTTTAATACCCTTTTAGTATTTGTTTGTGCTCAGTGACTGTAAACCACCTCAGGAGCGAGTTTAAAATTTCCAGAAATGGATCAGTTTCTGCCAGTGTTATATATATATATGTTTAAG
Organism: Valencia hispanica; assembly: GCA_963556495.2. NCBI lineage: Eukaryota > Metazoa > Chordata > Actinopteri > Cyprinodontiformes > Valenciidae > Valencia > Valencia hispanica. The sequence continues at coordinate 24,280,921 of OY747710.1, forward strand.
GGATGGGGCATATTTTCTTCTTCTTCTTCTGGCCCTTTTTGGTCGCTTTGGTGATAGCTTCCATTACATTTTTGCTGAAACACTGTGTAGTCTCTTCACGTGAAGTCATCTTGCAGCAGCGGCGAACAACTGGAGTGGGAGACTTGTTTGATGAACACAATTTCTGGGATATTTGTTCAAGCTGATTTGATTAAGAGAGAACAAAGTCCACATGTGAAATATAAGAAATTTATGTTGCAAAGTGTTAGACTTTAAATGAATGAACATTTGTATTTGGTTTGCCTTATTTTAGAGTGATTCCCTTCTCGTTAGATACTTCTAACTCACCTTTTGCGCAAGACAAGTGGTTCTGTCTTGCTCCGGCAGGGGGCAGCATTGGGTCTTCAGTTGAAAACCGACTGGAAATCTGCACACAGGTCACATTGTTATTGATACAACCAATTTACTACTACTTATATAGGTGTTGCAAAAATAATTAGCAGATAATTGAAAAATGTATTTATCTTAGCGATTTAATGCATTGTTCATTCATAACACTCATATGTTTATTTCACTTAATTTTGATCATTATGTCTCACCCCTGTTAAAACCTCAATATTCAGGTCATACTCTGTAGATTATCTATGGGTTTATGGTCAGACCAGTTTGTTGACCAGTCAACCAAACGAGTGCATCTGCCATGAAAGTAGATTTTGGTACTTTTGGCAATGTGAACAGGTGCCAAGTCCTGATGGAAAGTAAAATCATCATCAACATCAAGCTTGTCAGCAGAGGGAAGCATTAAGAGCTCTAAAATGTCCTGGTAGGCAGCTGAGTTGACCTTCTGGTTGATAAAAACAAATTGGATCAACACCAGTAGACAACATGGCTCTGTTTATCACTGACAGATAAACATTCACACTTGACCTTGAATTTTTTGTCTCTACTTTGATTCCTTAGACTTATTGATTTTACACTCCAAAAGAAATGAAGCAGATAAGAAAATTTACTTTCATATGAAAACAGAACTTTGGGCAACAGCCCAGTCCATTCACCCCTTGGACCATGTAAGACACTTCTGATGTTGTCTCTGGTGCAGGACTGGCTTGAACTCAAGTAATCCAACAGCTGTAGTCCATCTTTTTTATACATCTATATAAATGGACTGAACTTAGATAGCGCTTAGATAGCACTTTACACTGAAGCCACATTCACCCATTTGCGCTTAAAAACATGTACACATTTATACACCAATACGCAGATCATTAGGCAACTTGCCAATAAGTGCCTTGCCCAGAGGGACATCGACATGTGATAGGAGGAAGCTGGAATCAAACTTACAACCATCCGATTACAAGCCAACTACTCCACCCATTGAGTCACAATCGCTATATGTGGTTCCTCTTGAAACTCTGACTCCAGCTGCAGTTCAAGCCTTCTGAATCTTCCCTAAACTCTTGAATTGATTTTGCTTCACAATTCTCTGAAAGCTGTGGTTATTCCTGTTGCATCTTTTTTAACCACACTGTTTGCTTCTACTCAACTTTCTATTAATATGCTTAGATATAGCACTCTGTGAACAACCATGTTCTTTAGCAATTCCCTTTTGTTTCTTACTGCACTTGTAGAGGGCGTAAGTAACTCTCTGGTAGGCCACAGTTAAATCAGTGGTCTTCCCCATGATTTTATTGGCCAAAACAGAACATTTATGTTCTACAAATCAAATCCTTTTTATCAGTTTTATGAAAAATTAAATTTTTTGGAGAAACAGAATTTTCCATTTTTACAGCTGTAAATCATGATTCTGGAATTTAACATAAATAAAAGCTTAAAACAGATCAATCTGTGCATACAAATTACATAATATGTGACTTTCAGTTTTAGAAAGTAAATTACTGAAATCATTTTATATTTGATGATACTTTAAAATATTCAGATTCATCAGTATAGATCCACTGCAATATACCATACAATGGAATATATTCAAATATATTGGGAAAAACACTGAAAACCCCCGGAATGTACTACAGCCCTACCTCTTGTTGATAATCTGGGTATCACACATCTGGTTAAGTGTGGGTGCCTCAGTAGCATCTGTTGTGTTGTAGAGTGGATCTGAAGAAATTGACTGGAAACAGCTATACTGATCATCCGCCTGACAACATGAGAGGTCCACCTGTCCACCATTCCCAGCTGAGCAGTATCTATTAAGCTCCTCGCGCCACTGAAACAAAAACAGAAATTGGTGTCAAAATCATTCATTTCAAATAAGATATGTTTTGAAAGCTTCTTCTTGTACCTTCTGTTCAGCGCAGGTGAGCGCAGCCTTTTTCTTTTTGCAGCACTGCTTGAATCTCTTCTCCAGGCGGTTGATGGTCTTCACCTGACGGGCCAGCAGCTCATAGCCTGAGCGTGGCAGACACTTGGTTGTGTAAAGAGGTCGAAGTCTCTGGTTGCCACACAGAGACTCAATGTTAGCTGTGGTAGGTCTTCCAGGAGGAAAGTTGATGTCGATTCTTTGGGAAGTTGGTAGGTTGAGTTCTGTATTTTCTCTATTTGCTCTGGGACTAGGATGACTCATCAGATTCCTAGAACGCAAGTGCCACAAACCCAAATATTACTTCATTCAAGCTCTAAAAATACTGTAAAACTGAGGAAGTGTGTTTTGTAATTTCTCTCAATTCCCTTTACATCATGTGACATATTATTCATACAGACTTCTCATTTGAGTTGGAACAATTATTTAATGAGGCACGTGTTTTGCTGTGAGTTTTGGTGAATAACTGATAATTTGGCAAAACGTAAGGACATTTCTTTTTTTCAAACACTTGATTTCATTACTCCTACAGCCCCCCTGTCTTGTTTTTATCACTGCAATCCCACCAGAATGTATTATTCAAGTATTTAATAGCAAAAATAAAGAGGAAACATGCCTGTTACTGTTCCAAAGTTGCCCACATTTTGTCAAATTACAACCACACACTTCAATGGTTTATCAGGATTATCAGGTAGAGGAATCTGTCTGCAAGAGAATCATTAGTCGACGATATAATTTTTACAGAAGTCACTGTTGAAGGGAAGCTACGAGAAGCATGTGGAATAAGGTGATCTGGTCAGATGAGACCAGATTTGAAGTGCTTAGCCTACATGCAAAAGTGTATGTGTTTCTTTCATTACTCAGGGTTGCCCTTCTTCAATTTCAACCAAGTCATGTTTATACTCCAAAAATGTTGAGTTTAGCTGCTGCAAAATGTGGTTTGACAAAGTATTGACTATGAGATAATAAATACACATGCATGCTACACTTCATTAGATTTTTATTTCTGAATAAATAGTCCTTTTCCTTCTACGTTGCGTTGGTTCTTTCCAAAAACTCTCAATTAAACACACTGAAATATGTGGTTATAAGGTGACAACAATTTTTCCAATTGCAATACTTTTACAATAGGCATTCCTGTCAACAGACCTTGGGCAATCGTTACTATTGAAGGTGAAGTTCTCTGCAGAGTTAATCTCCTCCACAGGCAGCTCCTCTGATGGCTCATAGTTGGGATTCCGAGCGTCTTTGTTGAAACAGTTAAGTCTGTTAATGTCTGTTTCCCTGCAGCAGTGATAAAGCCGATCTTTCACAGACGAATCCTCTTCACAGAACAGCTCAATGGAGCGCTGCCACTGAAGAAAGCACAGACAAAATACTGCATGTTATCATGGCGTATGAAATAAATGCTACAATATTGACAAAAGACTGCAACATAGACACATTTTGTTGCAAAACAGGCCAAGAATAATTTTGAAGCTAAGAGGCACATTTTACCTGAAATTTTAAACAGAAATAAATTGTTCAGCTTTAACAATATTTTCATGATTTAACCAAAGTATTTTGTCGAGGTGCTTTCTCTGCCTGTTTCAATGGCTCTAGTGCCAAAGCCTGTCTGCTTTCACTATTAATTGAACAAAAAATGTCCCAGGTCTCCCAACTTTACTTGAAACATACAGCTGCGAACATTTCAGCAAAGTGAGGAATGTTTTATGCTCCTTTTCATTTTCACATTAATTCAAGATCAAAAACTGTTGAAAAAAAGACCTGTTCAAGGAGTAAAATTAAGTGTTATCTCTACACTTATGTTTTTCTAAAACATAAGTGTAGAGATAACACTAAAATGTAAATTTCTATTAAGTTGCATTGATTGCAACATAACAGACACTGTATCTGATTTGAATGAAAAAAAATTAGCTGACTCTGCTGTTGTGCAACTTACTGACTGTGTGGCGCAACACAGCGTCAATTTAGTCCCCCATGTCTGGTTCCCTTTACAGCATGAGTGGAACCACGACTCTGCATTATTGACAGCTGTGGCCATGCGCTTCTGTTTGCTAAAATAAGAAGGGGGAAAGTAAGACTGTGGGTAGCGGGGTCGATGGTCGGCGTGAACACAGATGGCCTGGATATTGTCAAGTGTCGGTCGGCCGAGGGGAAACTGGACAGGATAATTTTCCGCAGGAGGGAAGGAGCGGGGCTTAAAACTAGATTGACCTTAAAGGAAAAGAGAAACGACAAGCAGTTAACAGTTTTGTAGTTGGAGGTGGTGCACACTCAGTGAGTTAAAAGATAAAGAAAAATATGCATACTCTTTGGTAGTGGCTTACCTTCTGGGGCAGAAATATCTTCAACTGAAGAAAAAAGAAACATTCACTGTTAAACATTAATTTGGATGGATGGATGGATGGATGGATGGATGGATGGATGGATGGATGGATGGATGGATGGATGGATGGATGGATGGATGGATGGATGGATTTAACACATTGAAGGTTATTTACCTTTCTGCCATGGAGGTTTGACAATTACCTGCTCTGTGAGGAAATCTGTGATACAGAAAATAAATGGATAATTGTAGTTCTGGTATATATTATTCAGGAAAACAGAAGCTTTTTTTAGCACTGTAAGAAGATAAATTGTACCATCAAAATCTAGAAGATCCACCAAATCTACCTCTCTCTGCAGCATGGATAAATCTGGTTCCATCAGCACTGCAATACACATTTGATTTCAAAAACACTTTCTATACATTAATGCAGTTTAATTGGTTAAATAAGGGTCAGAGGCAACACGATTAGACCAAACAAATGTATTAGTAAAGTAGGCAGATCCTGCAAAACAACCCTCCCAATCCTAAAATTGGATGCTTTAATAGCTTGCAAAATTTCTCTTCAAGTCATTAAATATTGCTTGTTGTCATAGCTAGACCATACTATAAGCCTAGAATCCCCTAATTATGATCTAAAGGCCAGCAGGGGGAGCCCACAAAATTTATTTTGTTATTATTTGTAGCATGTTTATCAAGAGTGTTTCAGCTTTTAAATGTGTTGTCTTTTATTGCAGATTTAAAATACTTTTAATAGAATTTAGATGTTTAAATTAACTAAAGATAGAAAATTGACTGTGTGTAAACCACAGAAATCGTCATAGTTTGATGGCTGATTTAGTCAAGTAATAACTCGACAAGCTCATCTTCCTTACTCTCTTGAGTCGGTATTCCAGTTCCACTTTAAACTGGAGATGACAGCAAGAGCAAATGAGTACAACAGAGAAACAATCCAAACTCCACATAGTTCACCCTTTTCAAAACTTTACACTAAGAGTTATTTTTCCTCATAGATATTGCAAATTCTCTGATGGGATTATTACACAGTCAATTTAGGCAATTAATATTTAGCTCACTAGATAAACATAGTGTACAAAGAATTAGGCAGGGTGGTACAGTGGTGATCTTATCAGAAAGTTAGCTTTTATGTCAACCCTGCATGTACAGGTGCATCTAACTAAATTAGAATATCATCATAAGTACATTTATTTTAGTTTTTCAATTGAAAAAGCTGAACTCATACATTAAATAGATGTGACAAAAAACTGATATGTTTCATGTGTTTTTTTCTGTTCATGTCAGTGGTTATGGTTTACAGCAAATAAAAAATTCAAATGTGTTTTCAGACCTTTAAGACCATTACAAATGACCAAAAAGGAAAATAATTTTTTTAAACAGAAATTTTATGTTGGGGCTTACAACTGTCTGTCTGTACAACAGGCTTTGACATCCTTCAAAAGAAGGGAAAGCAAAAACATGTAATTGATAAAGGAGCTGGGTTTTATGAGATTGTTGGATCCAAAGGTATTCATGGAAGGTTGAGTGGAAGGAAAACATGTGGTAGGTGAACAAGCAACATGATAACTTACAAATGATTGTAATTTTAAATTCCTTGTGTTCCACCGCTACCAGGGACAAAGTCGGAGGGTCTTACCTGTGCTCAGGGGAAAAGGACTGGATTGTTGCTCAGTTGTTATCCTTTACAGATGAAAGCAGACTTTGCATTTCATTTGGAAATACAAGTCTCAGAAACTAGAAAAAGAGTGGAGAGGCATACAGTCCAAGTTGCCTGAAGTGCAGCGATGATTTGGGTAGCAATGTCATTTGCTGGTGTTGGTTTCTCCGTGTTTTCTCAAGTCCAAAGTACACTCAACCATCTACCAGGACATTGCAGAGCACCTCATGATTACCACTGATACAACCCTTAAGGGGATGCTGTTTTTACCATGGTATTACTGTGCTTAACTGGGCAGAAAACTGGTATGACCTAAACCCCACAGAGATTCTATAGAGCATTGTCAAGAAAAAGAGGTAAGACCAGATTCACCAATGCGGAAGAGCCAGAGGCTGTCATAAAATCAACTTTGGCTCCCTAAACACAACAGCAGAGCCCCTGGCTGATAGAGTACATACATTGATTTAGGAATTCATGCAAAAGGAGACCAAACCAAATATTCAGTACATACTTTGCATGCACTAGCCCTACCTTTATTTTTTGGTCTATGCAATCAAGCCCGGACTTAAGCAGGGGCTTACCAGGACTCCAGCCCAAGGCCCAAGGGCTGTGGGGCAGTATTTCCATTTTATTGATTATCCGAGTTTCAACTGTTTTATTTGGAAAAATGACAGGATTTTCCACGTTACTTCCGTCAATGACTTGTGCTTGACTCGGTCCTGTGATCCATCACCACTGAACACAAATCTACAAGCTAGCTGAAGGATTAAAAACTGAAGTCTCTGAAAAGTTTCTTTGCAAAATGGAAAGGTTCAGTGAAGAGACAAAGGAAGAGCCTACAAATTCCAAGAAAAAGAAAGCTACATTTAACAGACAATACCAGCGGTCCAACCTAAAATATGGATTCATCACGACCGATGATTTCCACTAACCAAACGCTTCTCTGCTATTATGTGGTGACTGGGGCTTTCTAATGAGGCGATGAAGCCCAGACGGGATCGTCTCATTACAGAGAAAAACAGCTACAGGGCTGACTGATTCAACATTATGGTGAGTTGTATTTTCCATCCACTTTATATTTGTCTTGGTAATAAATAGTATTTTAAAGGCATGTTTAAACGTTACCATAGCGACCAAAGAGTGTTGGGGGGAAGAGAGGAAGTTACTCATGTTAAGATGTTGGCACGATGATAAGTAAACACTAATGAAGTTAGGAGCACACATTAGGTTTACATTTATTTTTATCCAGGTCATATATTTTTATTTTGTTGCATTTATCCGCCGGTCCGTATTAATATTGTCTGATATTAAAACGGTTCGTGGCGAAGATTGGTTGGGGACTACTGATATAAATGACACTAATCAAAATGCAGCAACTAGAAATGAAGCAAGGTCACTTGACTAAAAAATGGACAAGCTTGAAGAGGCCTTTTTGTTCATGCTTTGGCATTGTATTCTCCAGCGCCTTGAAAAAGCAAGTGTTGCCTTGCAGGCTGTGGAACTGGACTTGTGTAAAGCTGTGTTTGGTGGGATCATTGTGAGACTACATTGGAGGTCTGAGAGATCAGTTTGACAGGTTTGAGTCTCAAGCTAAGGTGTTGTCTCCAACAGTTTCACAGGTTCGTAGAGGTAGCACTGAACGCCCAAATAAATCCAAAAGCATTTTTTGGAGAAAGCACAGCCTCAGAGGATGAATTATCACCTCGACATCATTTCTCCACTGGAGCTCTTTTGGTGGTTGTTGATAGACTAATTTCTGAAATGGTTCCTAGTTATGCTGCAACCTCAACAACACCTTTGGCTTCCTGAACAATGTTTCTGATGGAACTGTTCTAGAGGTAAGAAACAAAGCATCTCATCTCCAAATGAAATATCCAGCTGACCTGGAAATGGACTTTGTAGAAGATATCGTGCAGTTCAAAGATTTTATTCCCGGTAAAGGCATCACATCTGCTCCCCTGCTTTTACAGTTAGTTAGAGAGAAAAAACCTACAGGACATCTTCCCAGATGTGGACATTGCGCTCAGACATTACCTGACATTTCCTGTCACAAAGCAAGTGGTGTGCGACCCTTCTCTAAGCTTAAAATTATTTCAAAAAATAGACTCAGATCCACAATGGGACAGGGAAGGTGAATCGTTTGACTCTCGTGTCTCTTCAGAACAATCTAGTGAGAAAGGTGGACTTTAGAGATCTTGTGAAGGACTTTGCTGCAAATATTTCCAGAAAAGTAGCCATCTTTTCAAATACCACTTAAAACTAATGATTATGAGGCTTATCTATATGACAACTAACTCATCACTGAAATTATTGGTATTATTGGTTAGGGTATTGGTTGTAAACTATATATATATACACACACAGATATATATTATTTTGCGAGCATGTTAATGTACAACAACTATGATTATGTAGGACCAGCACATTTGTTCAAGCTCAGGGGCCCGCATCCTCCTAAAACCGGGCCTGTATGTTACATGTGAATTTTCTGATCTACAGGTTTTCATTAGCTGCAATCCATCCACATTTACACTTAAATAAACGATAGGCTATAACTTTCTGCGTGTAATGAAGCGACACACACCTTGACCCAAGTCAGTCACCTCACGCTGAAGGCAAGCTTCCCCATCTGGAAAACGGTAAACAGAGGTAATGAAAAAGTTATGCAACATGACCTGTTTTGATGCCAATTACTGCATGAGAGACTGCTAGCAAAAAGGCAACAGTAAAGAAAAGTAAAGAAAGTCTACATTTTCTTTAAGAAAATTTAGGCGTTTTGTTTAACCTCATTTTATTGCGTATAAATGTTTTTAAAAAATGTAATCGAAAATACGTGTAGCTATGTATTCGTAAATAACCCAATGTTTTTCAAAAGACTCTTAAAAAGTATATTAAAGTTTGGAGGAAAGATAAAATATAAACATGTAAAGAACTTTTTTCTGCATAGTTGATCCAACATAGATCCTCTCTGCAGATGCGACGAACAAATATGGATCCCAACCATGAAGCACAACAATAACTCTAAGAGAAGGGGATAAAAACATCCGCACCGACCTTTGCAGGCTGAGCTCTGTAAAACCAAGACCGACGCGGCGGCGGCGCAAACTAAAGCCCAGGAGGAGCCCATGATCCCGCTGTGTGTCTCCTGCTGTACGGAGCGGGAATATCCTGACCCAGTTTTTATGTCAGTTCAGAGGCCGCCCAGGAAAACACGCAGAGACTGGTTCGGTAATTGGTCCAACAGAAGCTGCTGCGCTGTCCGTCTCAAGCCTTCTGCAACCGGACAAACAGTCCCATGGTAGCGCCTGGAGGAGCAGAGGCGGGGTGAGGAAAACGAGGGGAGGGGGGCTGGGAGGGAAGTTTTACAAGATGACTCTTGATCCGTTTTCAGACAGAAGTTCTGGAATATTTGCGGACAATTCTATCCGGTCTTTAACCGGAGTTGTGTTTTCAGACACACCACTTTTTTTCCGGGAGGATCCTGATGAATGTCTGGGGGGGTGGGGGTGCGGGGGAGTGGGGGGTTATATGTGGATATTACATAAACTTAGTGCAGCAGGCGTACATGTCATTTCCCCAAACAAATGCATTATTGCAAAGATGGTAGATTAAACTGCAGATCTACTTGCAGCGCTCGTTTTTGTGATGTGTACAATTTTGTGAACATGGAAACGCTTAAGAGACATTGATGAAGAAGCAGAAAGGAAAATAGTGACATTTATACGTCATCAATGTGTGCGCTCACAGCGTCCCCTGCCCCTCTCCCCTTTTAAACTTTTCTCAGTTTCCCTGATCTGTTTCTTTGCCAGCTGCACCACAACCCTCTGATTTGTCATACTTGGTTCTGATGCCACTCATCAACTTTCCCAGTAGTTAAAAGCCTCTGTTTCCTCAACTTTCTGCCGGATTCTCTATTGCCCTGTGTCCATTCACCATTGCACATTCTCCATGTCTGTTTCCTCCATACTGGTTCCCAGTGCTGTATTGGCGTTGTCTTTTGTTTTGTAAGTTATTTTATTTATTTCTTCACCCGCTAGTCTACCAGCTTACTTGCCACTCTGAGTTTGGGTCCGTCCCAGAAGACTTGGAAGACTTCATGTCTCATAAATGTCTCATGTGCCTAAAATAGGGCGACCAGTAGAGCTGAATGACTACAGACCGGTGGCTTTGACATACCACATCGACCTCGGAGCGGCTCCTTGTCCATAGAAAGAAACTGCAGGTTGCTGAAGAACTAGACCCCCTCCAGTTTGCCTATCAGGAACACTTAGGAGTTGAAGATGCGGTCCTTTACATGCTGCACCGAGCATACAGCTACCTGGATGTGCCTGGTTCTTATTTAACTAGCAAGGACCACGCTACAGATTCAGAATTTAACAGTTTATTGAAGGCATGTAGAATTGAATGGTCTGGGGAGAGGCGTCGCCAAAGACCCGGAGGAAGACTCAGTGTGGGGGTGCAGTCTTCGTGAAATTGTCTTTCCGAGCCTGCTCAGGACCCTCCCAGACGGAACCTAAAAGAGAGAGACGTTAGAAGAGATGGTACAGGAGTGAACTGGAGTGCAGAACAGGGAGGCTGTGCCCGATGCTGCGAAAATAACGAGGGGAAGGGCGGGTCGGCAGGACCCGGAAAAGAGAAGGCGGGTCGGCAGGACCCAGAAAAGAGAAGGCGGGTCGGCAGGACCCAGAAAAGAGAAGGCGGGTCGGCAGGACCCAGAAAAGAATAGGCGGGTCGGCAGGACCCAGAAAAGAGAAGGCGGGTCGGCAGGACCCAGAAAAGAATAGGCGGGTCGGCAGGACCCAGAAAAGAGAAGGCGGGTCGGCAGGACCCAGAAAAGAGAAGGCGGGTCGGCAGGACCCAGAAAAGAGAAGGCGAGTCGGCGGGACCCAGAAAAGGCGAGTCGGCAGGACCCGGAAAAGAGAAGGCGGGTCGGCAGGACCCAGAAAAGAAAAGGTGAGCCAGCAGGACCCAGAAAAGAAAAGGCGAGTCGGCGGGACCCAGAAAAGAAAAGGCGAGTCGGCAGGACCCGGGACCTAGAGGGAGGGGAAGGGAGGGGTGAAAACGAACGAGACAGATGAGGGATGAAGGGCAGGCAGAGTTTATATGTGTATCCTGGCGTGATTAGAGACGTAGAGCAGGCGTGAGGTACCGGGTGAATCGAGTTAAGGCTGATTAGGATTTATGAAGCGGGTTTGAGGCGTGGCCTTGCTCCTGAACCTCGGCTAACCTGTTAGCTCCATGTCAGGATCATGTTCTTCGACTTCTTCAGTGCTTTTAACACCATAAAGTCTCCCATACTGAGAAACAAACTTATTGGTATGGGTGTAGCCCCCTCCCTGACATCCTGGATTATGGACTATTTAAAATCCAGACCTCAATACGTCAGGGTGGGGAGATGTGTTTCTGGGACACTGAAATGCAGCACTGGGGTCCCACAGGGAAATGTTTTGGCTCCCTTTCTGTTCACACTCTACACATCAGATTTCAAATACAACTCAGAGTCCTGCCACATCCAGAAGTATTCAGATCATACAGCTGTTGTGGCATGTGTCAGCAGTGGACAGGAGGGGGAGTACAGGGACCTGGTGGAGACCTTCACTGACTGGAGCAAAAAAACTGTCTTCTCCTGAACACCACCATGACTAAAAAGCTGGTGGTGGACTTCAGGATATTGAAACCACCAAGACTAAGAAGCTGGTGGACTTCAGTATATCGAAACCACCAAGACAGCCAGTCTACATAGATGGGAAGGAAATAGAGACTGTGGAGTCCTACAGATACCTGGGGGTGGTTCTGGACCAGAAACTGGAGTGGACCACCAACACAGACAAAGCATACAGGAAGGGACAGAGTCACCTTTTCTTCCTCAGGCAGCTAAGGTCCTTCGATGTCTGCAGTGACATGCTGCAGATGTTCTATCACACATTCATTGAAAGTGTGCTTCCGTATGCTCTTGTCTGCTGGGGAAGTACTGTGGACAAAGACTGCAGACCTCTGGACAAACTGGTTAAAAAGGCCAGTTCTGTACTGGGTCGGGAGCTGGACCTTGTAAGAACTGTGGTGGAGAGGCAGATGAGGATGAAGCTGCAGTGCATTCTGGGTAATACTAAACATCCCCTCCATGATGTCCTGACCAGCCAGAGAAGCAGCTGCAGTGAAAGATTGACATCTTGAAATGCAGGATAGAGATGTTCAGGAGACCGTTTGTTCCTGGACCCATCAGACTGTTTAACAGAGACATCCAACATGTTTCCTAAATTGGGGCTAAATAAAGTATCTATCTATCTATCTATCTATCTATCTATCTATCTATCTATCTATCTATCTATCTATCTATCTATCTATCTATCTATCTATCTATCTATCTATCTATCTATCTATCTATGTATATATCTATCTATCTATCTATCTATCTATCTATCTATCTATCTATCTATCTATCTATCTATCTATCTATCTATCTATCTATCTATCTATCTATCTATCTATCTATCTATCTATCTATCTATCTATCTATCTATCTATACATAGTTTCAGCCACAATTCACTGTGAAGGATGGTATTCTAGGTATCATGATGTGATCATTGGTCAGTTTGAATGCATCAAAACACTTTAAGACATCATGTCATCTGATGGACTGACAACCTGTATAGGGTGTACCCCACCTTTCACCTGATGACCGCTGGATAGACACTAACCCCTGCGACTCTGCTAGAATAAGCTGTATAGTCAAGGGATGAATGGATTGATGTCATCTTATAATAACAATAAAAAAGGGCAGATAAAAAGTTAAATCAAAACAAAGTTTCTCTACCTTTTTCCTTATAGTCTATAAATTAGCTTAATACTCCAGTCATGATTCACTCATACAATCACAAACGCAGACCCATGCATGCTTAATCACCAAGCCTAACCACAAAAGAGAGCAAAAAAGCTTTCAAAAATACAAACGTAGGTGGAAAGAGCTGCTGGCTTCAGCATTCAGTCACTGGACTGGGCTCCAGTGTTTTGGGCACAGTCAACACTCAGCCATTGTTGAGTGGTTTGTTAGCTTTAGCAGCCGTACTGAATTAGAATCAGCAATATTGGCCTGATTTTGGCGCACAAACTAAACTAAATGTCTGAGCCATTAATATAATAAAGTATTATAAAACTTTTTTTAAACCATTAAGATACCCCTACCCTACAATTTAAATGAATAACAATTAACAATTTATTTTAATCAATAACATAGTGTTAATAACATTAGTAATTTCTTTCTGTTTGTCAGTATTTACTGACATCACTCAGGTCTCTTAACATGATTTGTTTTTGTTTCTTACAAACTTTCAGTAATTGTAAAAGTGTGTGAATGCAGGGTTAAATTGAATTCAGGTCTTCTGTTCTTCATTAAAGTTAGTTTATTGAAGAATAGCCTAAATTGGCCAGGGCTGCACTTGATATATATATTTTCCAAATGTTTTGATAGTTATCAATAATTATCGATATCGATCAAAATGACTATTCTCTTCATCAATATACTCTTTTTCTATATCGTCCAGGCCAGTGAACAAGTAAAGGAGTTTGTTTACAATGATAAAATAACAAATGTCCACACTAAAATGGATTCAGTGTCTGTGTTTCAGCAGCATCGAGAGGAAGGAAAGAGATTAATCTTCATGAGAACGATGAATCAAAATGGGTTATGGTTCTAGTGTTGAAGGTAGATGTTGAGGGGAGGAGGAGATCCTGGCAGTGGGTGGTGGAAAATGACGTTGGGTTAAAGGGTTTGTGTTCCAGGAGGGCTCCGGCTAGGAGTGGAGCAGATGGTATGTGAGATCCAGGTGATTACTAAACAGAAAGTATTGGAGAGCGGGCAGGTAGATGATGGCTGGAGACAATGGAGCTGCAGTTAACAACCATGGAGTTAGTGAACATCAGAGGAGATCTGTCTCTGAAGTTTTCGGTGAATGGATCTATGGTTGATGTGGAAACCAGACAAGACAATGCAAGATAACTGTGAAAATCGAACACTTAAGCTTGACTCTACCAGAAGGCTGATCGGTAAAATCTGGTCTAAGAGCTCCTTAAATCCCCCCTAGTTGTCAGATGAGGTAATTTCAGACAAGTATGGAATCTGCAGCAGGACAGCCAAGACCTCCAGCAGAAATGCTCTGTTCAGGGAAGAATCTCACACCTGCACCCAAACAACACACACACCAAGATACATGTTTGTTTCAACACAGCTGCACACACACCAGTAAGTGAGCAGCATCTTTGTTCAAGAACAGGAAGAATAATATCATGGAGTGGCCAGCCTAATCCTCGGAACTTATTACAATAGAAAACACACAGGGGGAAATAAAGCGTCCTGTTTTTGGAAGAAAACCAAAAAATTTAGATTGAGAAATGCAATCCCCAAATCCTGGAATGGAACATATTTTCACAGGTGCCAGAACATGGTCGAGTCCATGCATCATTCTTCACAGCATCAAGAAAATTATCGACAACACTGAACATCCTCTTCATTAGACTGTCCTACAACTACAGTGTCTTCAATCAGAGGCTTCTTTAATTTTGCTGCAACACAGAAAACTACAGGAGATCCTTCCCACAGCCATCAGGATCTACAATACCTCCTTGAAGAATTAAATTATATGAGCTACAACAACACTTCATTTCCCTCTAGGATCAATATAGTATTTTTGAATTAGAATTTGAATTGAACACAGAGCTGAAGCAGTTCTATGAAACTGTTATCATACAACTAAACATTAGCTTAGCTATTCATAAATAAGCTTGGTCTTTTCCAACTTATCCAGTAAATGTTTAAGTTCGTAAAGAACAACACAGACAATGACAGTTTTTTAAACAGGTTTTCAGTTTTTTTTAGTCTTCTCAGCATATTTGTGTGGATGTTAGTAAAAGCTGCACGGTTACTAAGCTTTTCTCACTTTTTTAAACACCTCTATAAAACATGAAATGGGTGGATCAAGACTTTCAATTGCATAGTTTCGGCATCTTTCAAAATTTGTTTTCAGTCATTTCTTATTCTTGGATATTTGTAATCAAAAAGCAATTAAACAAGAAAAATCAAACAAAAACTAGAGTGGCTTGTTTTTATGATTTGTAATTGGCCAATAGGTTTTATGTTTTTAATCAGCTATCAGCACAAAGTTAAGGTTAGTTAGGTTATTTATCAGTTTGTTGTAGGGAATAGGGATATTAGGAGCTAACCTTTGAATAGATAATAAATCTGTTGTCATTAAGGCCTTTTTCGATTAGATGTAGCATAGAAGAAAAAAGCCCTCTTTTTGTTTAGATATTAATTTGTAACTGTTTGACAAGTGTGTCAGTGGCAAGGCAAGGGTAGGCAATTTTATTTGTATAGCACACTTTCAACAACAAGGTAATATAAGGTGCGAAATTTAGTGAGAAATGTATTAATCCAATTCAGCTCCAATGAGCAATGGAAAATTCCTCTATTTATTGGCTTCCGTTACTAGCTATCTTACACCCTGAGTTGGACTACAAGGTTATTGTGACCTCCACATTACACGAGTCAAACCAAAGGAAAACTCCCCTTTTCAGATGTCAGAAGTTGTTTAGTAAATCGCTCACGCTTTGCTTTCTCAAGGCCAGATTTCAACCTAGGAGGAGGTTCCTGTTTTCTTTTCTGCACTTCCCACAACATCATACACACACCAGGATCAAACATTTGACTTGGTGTTTAGTTGGGGAGTCGAGAAGCTGTACTGGATGGGCTTAAGTCCATTTATGTGCTCAGTGGGTACAAAATAATAGACAACTTAGAAAATAAGCTTTTGCAATAACCTCCTTGCAAAAGTTTGCATCCTTCAAGCAGCTTTTGATTCAATTTCAGCATCCCACAACATCTGTAAAGACTTGTATCTGTATTGTGTAGAGTATTGGTATGCCTTATCTACCTTGTATAAGAGACGTTCAGCTTAATGATCAACCCTTTTCTGTTGGATCACATAAAAAATGGAGGCAATTTTAAATTACCTTTTCTTAACCTGGTCAGGAACAGATTTGTATTTGACAATCTGATTAAAACTTTCAAAAAATAACGTCATAGTTTCTGCACAAAGACAAATATTTCCTGTGTCTCAGAGCTGCATTTATACAGAGTAACTTTTTTTAAATTCTAAAGAAAAAAATTATTCAGTCATCCAAGAAGGGCTATGCCCAATGTTTAAATTATATATCTTGTGACACCGTGTCATAAAATGATTTGTTTTACTATTAAATGTCTTGGGAAATGTACTTATGCTTCCACATCTGTTTGGTGTTACAGCCTCAGGAATGAATGGAATGTTTACATTGGAGTAGGGTCATTATCAGTTCCAGTAACAACCAGGAATACAGTACCGTGCAAAAGCATTAAAGCCACTTCAACCTTTTCACATTTTATCATGAGACAACCACCAACTTCAATGCATTGTATAGGCATTGTTGGGATCAACACAAAGTAGTGATGATTGTGAAGTGGAATGAAAGAGATTTTTGGTTCTCATGTTTTTTTACATATACAAATCTGAAAAGTCTGTCGTGCATTTGTATTCAGCCACCTGTTACTCTGATACGTCTAAACAGAAATTACTCCAACCATCTAGAAATGGAAAGGCTATGGCACAACTCAACTGCAAGCCTACAAAAAACATCCACCTAAAGTGGCTGGTTGGAAAGGAAGGAAATTAATGAGGGAAGTGGTCAAGAGACCCATGGTAACTCTGGAGGAGCTGCAGATATGAACAGCATAGGTGAAATAATCTGTTGACAGGATAACTATGACCTGAGGATAACTTTGACTCCTAACTGGCCTTTTCAGTAGAATGGCACAAAATAAAGTCATGTTTAAGAAAACCACATAACGTCCAGTTTGTAGTTTGCCACAAGCCACGTAGGGGATTCTGCAAACATGTCAAAATGTGCTCTGGTCAGATGAGACCAAAATGAAACCATTTTCCCTGTTTGCAAAATGGCTTATGTGACAGAAAACTAACTCTGCTCATGATCATGAACACTCAACTCACATGGTGGAACATTGTAGCATCCGAATCATTCTGTGGGGATGCGTTTCTTCAGGAGGGACAGGGAGACTGATCTGTTAATGGAAAGATGGAGGAAGCTAAATACAGGGAAATCCTGGGAAAAAATCCATTATAGGCTGCAAAAGCCTTGATACTGTGTTGGAGATTCACCTTAAGCAGGAAAATAACCAGAAACATACAACCACAGCTACAATGGACTAGTTAAGATCAAAGCATGTTTATGCGTTAGAATGGCCCAGTCAAAGTCAGACCTAAACCCAGCTGAAGAGCTGTTCCAACACTTGAAAATTAACATTCAGAGATACTCGCCATCCACTTCGACTGAGATTGATCTATTTTACAAAAAAATCCAAGAAAAAAATAAGTATAGTCTATAGCTTTTCGAAGGTGGTGGAGAGTTCAAGCTGTATCAATACTATTACTGAAAACTCTTATTTTTACCTCAATGTCATTCAGTGATATTTAGGGACAGATACGTTTTTGGAGCGAGAAAGGAAAGGTTGACACGTAACAAAATTTTTCTACATTTAATGTAAATCATTTAATAGCTTAAAAGTTATAAAAACCTGCAGGAGTTTTTCTAAACAAAGGGAAACCACATCTCTGTTGGTTTTCATTCTGAGTTTATGTAAAAAAAAGGAGGTTGGTTGAAATTACAACACGGCAAACTTCCTATAATAAGGAGACAGTATCTTGAGGCAAAAAAGTCTGCTTTTGTATCTTTTATTAAAGCAATAATGCAGCCAAAACTGCTTGGAAAACAAACATGGAGCAGAAGCAAGAATGGTCAAACAAAAAAAATAATAACATTTTACCATTACATCAACAGCTGTGTACGCGAATAACAAAGAAGCTCTGTACTAACTTGAAATATGAAAAGAAGATAAAGTGACAGCAAAAAAATGGAGGTTATGTAATGTTTTTCCTGTGAAATGGGGTCAACATCTGTTACAGTTCATCATTTTTACTGCTTATTTTTTACCGGAAAGCACAGCTTGTTTTTTTGTTGTTGTTTTTTTTTAAACCAGTGTGGTATTTACTGCTAGAGAAGCAAACCTTACAGCACCAGTTAGACTCACTGGTTTTTAGATCAGACTAAACCTTAACTACCACAGGATTTTTCTCTGCCTTTTATTGAGCTGTTTACTTTTCTTATCTTCTGTTTGTTTGGAAAAGAAATTTTCAGGCTGAATCCAAGTTTATATGAAACACACTGCCAAAGTAAAAGCCTTAAGGGATGTTTTAGTTTGCAAGGAGATTTTTGGAGTCACTTTAAGTTTAAGTTGACAGTGCATTCTGCCTCTCTGAATGTCTGCATAAACAAACTGTGACACACTTAGTAGCTACAGCTGGAAAGAATCACAACAGCACATCCTGAGACAAAATAAATCCTACAAATATACTCTCAAATAACATAAAGGTTCACGGTTGCCTGAAATAATGAACCAATCAAAAGGAAATCATTTAATAATCCATTACAATTACAGTTTTCTCCTATACAAAATTCAGATTCCTTTGGGAAGTACCATTTAAAACGTAAGGTTCTGCTTGTCTGTGGACGTCTGCGTGTGTCTGCATCTTCTGCGGGTCGGTCAGTGAGTGGCCCCTGGCAGAAGCTCGGCCTCGGATGCAAACAGCTCCTTGTAGAGCGGAGGGAATAGAGAGTGAGCAGTGAGCGGGTATCGTTGGCTGAACCAGCGCAGCTTCTCCATGTGCAGGCTGCACAGCGAACGCAACACTGCCATCCTCTGGTAGAGCTACAGAGACGACATGGACACTCTGAGACAGAAATTACAGAGGATGTTTTATGAGCATATTTATTCCTGAGGATAAATTTACCTTTGCAATCAGACTATCCTGGTTGTCTCTGTGAAGAATCTGAGTGAGTCCCAACTCCACGCTTCTTTGCACTCGTTGAACTCTGCCTCTGTCTTCCAGAGATGGACGGTCTGCACACAAAATAAAAAAAAAATAAAGAATTGATTGACTAAAGGCAAACGACTAAAAGTTGCCAAAGTATTTTTATTCCTTGAACTTCCTTGACGTTTTTTCATGTTGCACCTGCTGCAATTTCTGCAAAAGACCAACAGGAAGTAGTGGCTAATTGTGAAGTCAAAGGAAAAAAAATGTGATGTTAAAATTTAGCGTGCTTTGTTTTCATCTCAAGTCAATATTTAATGGAACTATCTTTTACTGTAACAGGTGTGAGTCTTTTGGGGTATGTCTTCAACAACTTTACACATCTGGAGACTAAAATCTTTCTCTTCCTCTCTTTTCTTCTTTGCAGAATAGTTCAAGCTTAGTCAGACTGAATGGAAAGCATCTGTGAACCAAAATGGATGAAAACAGGAGCAAGAGGGGCTTTAAAATTTAGAACATTAGTGAACAAACAGACTCATAAACACCAAGGAACATGCCAGACAAGTCAAGGGGAAAGTTGTAGAGACATTTAAAGCAGGGTTATGTTGTAAAATGACACAATCGCTTGCAAGGAAAACTATTATTCAGGCACTCCACAAATCTGGGCTTTATGAGTGAGCGGCAAAAAGAAAGCCACTGTTGAAGAAAACCATACGAAATCATGTTGTGAGGTTACCACAAGCCATGTTGGGGGAAGAAGTTGTTATGCTTGAGACCAAATTTGAACTTCTTGGTTTACATGCAATGCTAGAAAGCAGAAACCAGAAAAAAATATCCCCACTGTGAAACACAGAGGTGGCAACATCATACTGAGGAAATGTTTTCCTTCAGCAGATACAGGGAAGGTGGTCGGAGTTGATTGGAAGGTGGATGAGGCCAAATAAGGTCTGGAGTGGAAGTTCACCTTACAGGAGGAGGTTAGCAATCCTAAACAAACAGCCAAAGCTACAATAGGATGGTTTAGATCAAAGCATATTCATGTGTTAGAATGGTCAAGTCAAAGTCCAGACCTAAGC
Organism: Valencia hispanica; assembly: GCA_963556495.2. Taxonomy (NCBI): domain Eukaryota; kingdom Metazoa; phylum Chordata; class Actinopteri; order Cyprinodontiformes; family Valenciidae; genus Valencia; species Valencia hispanica. The sequence goes on from OY747710.1 coordinate 24,301,212, forward strand.
TGAAAATCTGTGGTAAAACTTGAGAACTGCTGTTCATGAAAGCTCTCCATCCATTTTGACTGAGCTTGAGTTGTTACGCAAGGAACGGCTAGAAATGTTAGCCTCTAGCCGTGCAAAGCTGATAGTTACTTGTTTAAAAAGGCTTTCAGCTGTAATCCCAGTGAAAGATGGTTCTACAAAGTACTCACTCAAGAAGGCTGAATTGGAGCCGTTTTCCTTGCACTTTACAATTATGCTCTACTTTTTGTTGGTTGCAAAAAATCCTGTTGAAATGCATTGAGGTTTGCCATTGCAGCATGTCAAGATGTGAAAAAGCTGAAGGGGGTAAATATTTTTGCAAGGCACTTTGTAAATGAGAAATTTGATTTTTGTTAGGAATTATTCAGTGACAGGAAGATTAATTTTGTGTGAAGAATAAATTATGGTAACCATGAGCAAACTTTCCAGGTGAAAACCTGTTTTTAGTCAAAAAAATGTCAAAAAGAGAGCAAAATTCAAACTTCAACATGTCAATACTGGATAACTCCTTGCTTTTTCAAAAAGCAGAAGTTCAGCCTACCAGCGTTGATCAGCACCAGTGCACTGAAGAGGGCGAGCTGCTGCTCTGTGAGTTTCAGAGCACACATCCCGTGAGCAAAGTCGAACACCGCTGCGATTAAATCACCACACGCTGCAGGGAAAATACATCGTAACACACCAATGAGTCCCTATAAGTTTTCCATCGTTTTTATCACAAAGGGCTTCTGATCTTGACACAGATATTTACCCAGAGACTTGAAGACTTCAGTTCCAGCAAATTTTCCATCAAAGAAAACAGTGTTGTTTTCTGTGTTGAAGAAGCGGCACATCCGGACCAGAACCACCTCCATGGAGCCTGCCGGTTATACATAAGAAAGATTGAGAATTGACCAATTTTCTTTAGTCAGGGTTAAACTTTCATTGTGAGATAAGTTTACTGAAGTCTCACCAGTTTTGAGGAGAGCGATCTGGTCGTTCTGGCTGAGCATACGGAAACCTGGGATGTGTTTCGCAAACTCCACCACATACTGAACAGCGTCAGTCAGTCGGACAGCACAGTACTGCCACATCTCATCTACTGTCTGGAAAATTTATATGTTAATATGTTTTTTATCCGCAACATATAAAGTGAGCTGTACATTCTTGTAATCCTACATCAATATATATTAGTTCCATTAGAGGGGCTAAAAAGTTTATTAAAACTCTTTGAAACTTTTCACTCTTTGTCTCATTACAACCACAAGCCTCAACAAACTTTACTTGGATTGTTTTTTTTTTCTAAATTAAAAATTAAAGCCTGATTTGTGGACTGCACAGCTAAAATTTTGTCCTGTCAACAGATACTACCAACTAAGCTGGGGATCTCTGCAACCCTCCTAGAGTCACCGTGGGCCTCTTAACTGCTTCTCGATTAATGCTCTCCTTGGCCGTCAATTCATTTGGGTGGGATTCTGGTAGACATAAAATTGTCTGACACTCTTTCCATTTTAGATGATGGATTGCTCGGTGCTCTGTGAGATGTTCAAAGCTGGCATATTGCTTTGTAAACTTAGCCCTGCTTTAAGCTTCGCCACAGCCGGCTCTGTCAGCTGTGTCTCTTGGTCTTCACAATGCTGTTCGTTCACTAACATTCTCCAACAAACATCTGAGGTGTTCACAGAACAGCTGGATTTATATTGAGATTAAATTAAACACAGAGGAGTATGTTTACTGTTTACGTGATTTCAGAAGGTGTTTGGTAGTGCTGGATTTTATTTAGGAGTATCACAGTAAAAGGGCTAACCACACATGATTATGTAAAATCTCAATAAAACACAAGTTTGTGGTTGTAACGGCACAAAATAGGAAAACGTCAAAGAATGTGAATGTTTTTTAAAGACACTAAATTCTTAGGCTGCTACAGTTTTTATATTTCATGACTTAATTTACCCCCTCCATCATCACCCCATCCCTGTATTTCAAAAAACACCAGCGATCAAAGAGCAAGAAGGAGGGGGGAAACGATGAAAGAAGTTTTCTCTGTTTTCTGTTTGATTCATCAAACAAAGGAGACCTCAAGCCATGTGAAACGACGTGTTTTGATATGAGACTGTCTGAATCACACAAGAGGAAGCCTGAGAAATAAAAAAGGGGTTGAAAACGGTGATTTTAGTTTGGTAATACCTTGGTCTGGTAGGCTTGGATCTCCTCTCTGCTGAACACTTTCCATTTGAGAGCCTGAAGGTCCTCCAGTCTGTACTGGCTGGTCTCTCTATGGGAACGCACAATGCTGGGACACAACTCATCTGAAGAAAGAGAGAAAACATGCGTATGTTACAAACATATTATGTGCTAAAGACATACAGTACCTTGCAGCACCACCTTTAACACATTAATAGGGGTTTAATGCAATACAACATAGTGCATAGCTGTAAAGTGAAAGGATAAGCGTGGCGTGAATTTGTATCAAGCACCTTTGACTCTTTTTTTGACTTTTTAACAGCATCATAAACATCAAGGGAGAAAGTTGTGGAGAAGTTTAAAGAGTAGTAATAAAATATTATCTCAGTGTTCTTGACCATCTCACAGAGCTCATCTCAATCCCTCATCTGAAAATTAAGAACAAGCCAAAACTGCAAACCTACCAAGAGATTACAGTTCACCTAAACTGACAGGCTGGGCAAGCAGAGCAGTATGGTGCGTTCCACCATAAAAGAAAGATAGCAGTAAAAAGTCCCATTTAAAAGTCGCCACAGGCCATGTAGGAGACACAACAAATACTGTATGTGGAAGAAAGGCTATGTTCAAATGAGATCATATTGAGGTTCCAGGCTGCAAGAGACTTGTGACTGGGCCAGACGTTCAAGAACGAGAACGACTCTAAGCTCACAGGCAGAGATGCAATGCTTTAGATCAAAACCTGTTCATAGGTTAAAATAGTCTGGACCTAAACTCAATTAAGAATATTTGGCAAACCCAACAACTACTGATGTTCTGAGATGCTCTCTATCCAGTCTGACTGAGCTTGAGGTATTTTACAAAGCAGAATGGGAAAAAAATGTCAGAAAAGACTTGCAGCTGTAACTGCTGCAATAGCAGTTCTACAAAGTATTAACCCAGAGGAGCTGAATAAAAATGCATGCTACACTTTTCTGATTTATATTTCCAAAACTGTAAAAAAAAAATATATATATATATTTCTTCTGCTTCACAATCACCCACCACTTTTTCACATAAAATCCCAACAAAATATAGAGAAGTGTAAGGGTTATCAGTACGATGTGGAGACTGCTCACCTATGTTTCGCATTGAATTGGGATACAGGTTGTACAGATCATCGAGAGGATTGTAGGGATGAAGAGCCATAAGATCATGAGGTTGCTGTCTGGAGTCAAATCCTGACAAAAAGCGAAAAAAATACCAACAATGAGACCATAATGAGAGTAGAGGAAGGAAATTGCATTTAATGAGAGCTCCCACATCAGCTGCTCACCTCTAACATCATGGTGTCCGCTGTTGTCCCCCCTCCCCTGGGATCTGGATGTAGGGGAGACACCGGAGCCCCGGTAGATCATACCAGATAACTGCGAGTCGCTCGGGGAGCACACCAGGTAGGGATGGACCTCGGCGGCGTAGGGCAGCAGCTCTGGGTCACCACTGTGGGGGTACGGTGTGGCCATGGGCTGAAGGAGCTGCGGGGAGCGGTCCTGCCGGGTTTTGGTTGGGTAGGAGAGCCCCACCTGGGTGTCTCCCTGAAGCTGCTGTTGTTGCTGCTGCTGTCTGTGTCGCTCCACTTCGGCAATAAGAGAGTCCCTCTGACGCTTGGACATGCGGCCAAACTTTACAGCTGGAAAGAATAAACGATTGTTTAAAAAAAAAAAACAATCATGGAAATTCTGCAAGTGAAGGGGAAAGTCAAAGTGTCTGGTTCTGCCTCACCATCTCTGCTCATGCCCTGAGCCAAACACTTCTGCAAACGGCAGTGCTGGCAGCGGTTCCGACTGGCCCGGTCGATCTGACAGTTACTCTGCCTGGAGCAGGAGTAGGATACAGTGGGAAGTTGGCTGCGCCGGAAAAAGCCCTGGGGGTTCGAGGAACAGAGCAAAACACAAGCATGAATTTTAAATCACACTTGCGTACATTTTTTTCCAGCTTAGCTGATGCTAATTTTTTAATAATAAAGAAGAAAAATAATCCAAGACAGATCAAAGATAACCTGAGTAGTTACATAATGCCGTTTTCAAAGGATTTCATTTATTAAAAGCCTTTGGGGATCCTCAAGATGTTTTTTGTCTAATGTGAGATGGGCTTTTGTGTTGTTGTTTTTTGTTTTGCCAGCTGTGGTTTTGACGTTTAAACTCTACATTGGATGACCTCTGTGCACAATCTTTTTCTTATTGCTCAATCTTGAAGACTGACCTTAACTGCGGCAACTAAGGGTCAACAGAGATTTGTACTGGGTTCTGTTGTGACCTCCTGGACGAGTTGCTATTTCCCTCTTGGAGTAATTTTGGCAGGCCAGCTATTCATGCAAAGGTTCACCTCTGTCTCATGTTTTCTCTATTTGTGGAAAATGGCTCTCACTGGTGTTGTCTGGAGCCCCAAAACCTCAGAAATGACTTTGTGACCCTCTCCAGATTTAATAGATGTTAGTGACTCTGTTTCTAATCTGTTCTTGAATTTCTTAAGATTGCACAATGTGTTGCTTTCTAAGATATTTTAGTCTACTTCATGTTGTCAGGCAGGCTTAGGTATTTTCGTAATTCTACAGGTCAAGCAGAAACCACCCTTGGTGGTGAAATTGAACCATGAAATGTTGTTAATCACAGTTAATTCATGATAATATTACCTAATTCAACACTGGGATCAATAAAGTATTTATGACTTGAATTGAATTGAATATAACAAGGTGGGTTGAAAAAACATAACAGAGCCAGCCAGGTTGGATTTAATAGTTTAAATCATCACCTAAAAACTGCATTTTGTCCTTATTCAGATTATCTTTGTTAGGTATTAAAACTTTTCTGATGATCTGAAACATTTAGGTGTGAGAAAAATTGAGCAAAAACTGGAGAAATCTTTAGGTGGGGAAATATTTCATCGTAGGACTGTAGCTGCAGAAAGACTCCAGTAATCAATAGTTCAGACATCTGGAAAGACACTGCTTTTTTTTGGTATGAAAGTATTTTTGTGCTCACGAGGTGTCACTGCTCCTTGTTTACAAAGTATTTGATGTACACACTTGTGAAATGACTTGCCAGACAATGGGCATAAGAACAAAACAAAAAACTAAATCTGTCCTTTGAAAGACTTTCTGCTTTTTGTTGTTTAAAGGAGTAGCTCAACTTGTTGGGATTTACCCATTTTGACCTTCTGGCTGCAAGGTTCTCAAATATGACATCACTTCAGCTCATCTCACCATCTCAGTTAACTCTCAAAACCACTGTACAGTCAGATTGAAAACTTTTAAATAACAATTTAAACAACATCAAGGAGTGATGCTGTAATAACTGGGCTTCTGATATGAAGAAAGCAGGGTTAGTTGCTTTGCAAAAACTCAACCTGCTTAACTCTTTGTTTTTTTAGTGTTTATGCTTAAGGCGGGGGACTGCACAGTGGCACACTTGGTAGCACTGTGGCCTTGCAGCAAGAAGGTCTTTCTGCATGGAGTTTGCATGTTCTCCCCATGCATGAGTGGGTTCTCTCTGGGTACTCGGGCTTCCTCCCACAATTAAAAAACATGGCTGTTAGTTTAGCTGTTCTCTAAATTGTCCACAGGTGTGAGTGTGTGCGTGCATGGTTGCTTGTCCTGTGTGTCTATGTGTTGCCCTGCGATCAAAGGTGTCAAGTAACGAAGTACAAATACTTCCTTACCTTACTTAAATAGAAATTTTGGGTATTTACACTTCACTGGAGTAATTATCTATGGGCCTACTTTTTACTTCCACTCCTTACATTTTCACACAATTATCTGTACTTTCTACTCCTTACATTTTAAAAATAGCCTTGTTACTCGTGTTTTATTTAGTCTTTTGTTAAAAAGAAACACAAAAAGAAACAAAAAGAGGTCCGTGAGCCTCCAAGGGGGTCATCAGAGATTGCAGGGTTCTGCACAATTTTGTCTGTGCTGAGGCTGTAAGACTTTTGTTATATAATGCTTCATATTTTATACACCTGGTGACACACAGAAGGAAAGAAAACTGTATAGATATTGATCTATTTTGAGTCATCATCTTTCTGTCCTAATGAGGTAAACTAATTCAAAATATAAACAAAATAATTAAAATAAATCAAATTCTGTGAGTAGGTCACACCTGATGACTTAGAAATGCTGATTTTTTTTTTTTTGTGTGTAGCTGACATCTGGCTGTGTATTACACAAACCACTTCACAGTCCAGCCAAGACAAAGCCATTGATGTTGCCGAATTCAAAGAAGTCGGTGGTAGAGACTCAGACAAATGCAGCACTACAATATTTAGTCATTATATCTTCCACTCCATGAAACACTTATTAATGCTCAATAGTCAACATATGGTTGTTTAGTGTATTTGTATTGGAATAAAATGCATAGATTTAATGAACATATATGCATCTGAAACAGGTAGCCTTGTATATCCCAAATGTTTCAATATTAACATTTTTATATAACATTATAATCATTATGGCCTTTAGTAAAAGTTTTTTGGGGGGAGGTGTGGCTTAAGCTTTATTCTTTAATGTCATTTTTAAAAATACATTATTTTTACTTTTACACTTTAAGTAGTTTTGAATCCAGTACTTTTTTACTTTTACTTGAGTAAAAAACTCGACTTAATACTTCAGCTAATAGTTACAGAAGTCTTTTTAAACCCTAGTATCTATACTTCTACTTGAGTATTGAATGGGAATACTTTTGACACCTCTGCTGTTATTTTAACGTTCTGATCATTTGAGTGCAAAACTTTTTTTGCACTCAAATGCTTTATTTTGGCCTCTGGACAAACTAAGATTAGCTCTATTTTAGACTCAACTCAAACTGGATATCCATTTAATACAGATTCTTTAAATTCCAATTTGTCACTTTTGATATTTTCCATATAGTTGGTAAATGGCAGTGCCAATGCTTTGTTAAAGAACCATAGGTTCCTGGGTTTTACTTTATGCTAGCCAAAACCAGGAAATAAATAAACTCATCTCTCTGCATCTCAGTTCAGCTAATTTTATTAAACTTGAGAAAATTAAGGGATATTATAATATTGAAATATATGGTAACAAATGATTGCAAATAGTTAATTGTTACAATAATGAATACACAACCTAAAAAAAAAACAGGAATAAAAATACAAACTAGGGGATTATGCGTTTTGTTTTTAAGGATCTTCCGTCCTGCATCAGGAAGTTGTACAATCTGTACTATAGATCTCATGTAGAAACTATTTGCTGCACTTAGTTTTTCTACGGACCTTGAAATACAGCTAAAAATCATCTTGATCATCTTTTGAATCCACAGTGGAGGCCAAGATGTGCAGAAGTCCATGTGACGGTGAATAAAAACCACAGTGTGTGGTTAAGATCTTTCTCTTGTGTGTTTTTGTCTGTTGTTTCTCACCTTGCAACCCTCACAAGTGATGACTCCATAATGCACTCCAGAAGACTTATCACCACAAATTTTGCATGGGATAACTTCAATCTGGGCTGGAAAGAGGTAAAAACACAAAATAAAAATTGCATTAACAGCTTTTGAGGTGCAGCATCTGAAATGCCTGACAGAAAAGTTACACGCTTTTGTATCACAATTTCAGACAGACAGATGGAAGGAAAATTCAACCAAAAACTGGATATGATGGTCATATACGTTCTGAAAACATGAGACATTTTTAAAATAAACATAACTTTTATTCAATAACTACACAAAGACGTGTTTTTTTTAAATCTTCTCTAAACATATACAACATACTAGAAAAAGTATTGACAGAGACCAGGACAGACAGAACCTCAAGTCTTGAAGATTTGACAATCAGCAAATATTTTGGGTGAGGGTGTCAGCCTTAGATATGAAAGAAGTAAACAAGAAACCTTTCCAAGCTGAAACAGTTTTTGGCTCACTGTCTTTTTGCCAAACAGTTATGAAATCATAAATTGAAACAATTAATTGATGCAAGATTTCCTAATGCAAACTTGAAAAAGTACAAAGGCCCTTTAACTTTAACAGTGACTTCAATTCTACAAAGATTCAAAGCATCAAACGGCTTGAAGCCACTGCTGAATAATTTGCAATGATCGATTTAATAAACTCTGGAGATAAATGCTGCAGATTCCTGAGGCACAAGGTCATCATCAGGAAGAAAGAGAAGGCCGTTCAGGCTGTTGTTTTCTCAGGGTGCAGAAGCAAATCACCGCATTGGTGTTAATTAGTGAAAATAATGTGGGGGATTTGTTCATGTTTGAATGTACAGCTGACAATAATGTGTATTGAGACTATTTTTTTAAAGTACTGTGGAACAGTCAAGAAACATTGTTTTGTAGATATTTTTTCATCCTTTTGCAAAATAAAAATCAGCATGGCTTTGTTATCATTATATTTGAGATAATAAAGCCAAAAAGAAAGAATTTGTTATCGTTTTTATCAGTAAGAGGTTCAAATAAGTTAAACAAAAATGACAGATTTCAGCTTTTGTAGCATTTAAAAAAAATTTGATTAAAATTTGCAAGCTTTTTATATGCGGCTTGGAATCAGTGGCCCAGAAAGTGGGTATACACTGTATGAGGCGAATGAAGGCTCTGCGCTAGAGGGGTTGCCAAAGCGATGGTGGGATAATTCTTTTAGTTAGCATTTTCTGTGTTTAACAGCTGTTTGTGCATGTGCAAATGATGTAATAACAAGCATGTCGATAATTAGGTTTCGCTCTGCTCCTTCACCCCCCTCCAAATTACCCACGTCCCCTCGAAAACGCACTGAAGCGCGATTGTTTTGATTTAAATGTGATGACAGCTAGCGCTAGGCTAGCTTAAGATTGAGAGGCAGAAAAGCTCTCAGGGGCACAAAACAAAAAGAGGGAAAAGAAAAATGATTTCGTAGGAATGAAAAAAAGCTTTTCAAAGTATTTGAAGGAGAGTAGGTGAGTTATGTCCGTGTAACAACAGGAGGTTTATAGTTATTCAAATAAGCTAAAGCTGTTCCTGGTAAAATGACAGGTTGCTGTTGTCTTGGAACTGTACTGATCAGTATTTGGAATATATAACAGATCATGGAAAGAAAAATAAAGGAACTGGTTTGTGGTCATTTTGTTTTTTAGACAGTAATCATTTGTTTTAACGACGGTGAATCATAAAACATGGGTGATACACTTGACTTTAAGTTTCTTCATTCGGATAACATTACAGTGATGTATCTGATAAGTATGATCAGATTCCAATCAGTAACTGATATACAACAAGGATATTATATAACATTAAATGTAATGTTTTTTATATGTAGATAAGTGATCACGATACAACTCTTCAAAAACATCCGGTCATAATCTATTTTTACCCATCAATTTTTAAAATGGCAAGACAAGTCGTACTAGTGTGCCAAAGGTGCAGCTAGGTAAATATGAGTAACTCGTAAGAGTATTTCTGAGCTAGTTGGGCAAAAGTTCAAACTAGTAGGGGAAAATGTTTAGCTAGTCCCATTCAAAAAAATGGGCAACTTTTTCACTAAAACAAGCTCGTAGTTTGTGACAACAAACGAGGACAACGCGTTGTACTTTGCCTACAAACCACCATTCGATTTAAATATCAAGTCAATGGATTGTGTGATGTTGTGGCAACAGGCATATCATCCATCCATCCATTATATACACCTGTCCATCCTCTAGGGTTGCGGGGGTCTGGTACCTATCTCCAGCATTTAGCATAAAGTATCATTTTAATAATAATATGATGTGACGCCATATAACTGGGAAACTTTGTCTTGTAGCTCCTCAGAGTTAGAAGGAAAATCCAGCACCAAGCAACATGAACCCACAAGTCTAGAGAGGGCAGGATTACTTATTAAGTGAATATTTTAGCATTAATATAATGAAGAGCATGGTGTAAGGCAAGCCAATCAATTTATATCTTTAAAAGTAAGGCAATAAATACACAAGGCCCCCATATGAAAGAGAATAAAATGAAAGTAATATAAAGTAAGACTGCATGCTTTGCCATTGAAAATATCTTAATTGGTTAGGTCAAATGTGTTTTCCATATAAAATGCACTAAAGCTTTACAGAATAAAATTTTTTATTGTGACTCAGGTGCAGCAGGTGAGTTTAGGGAAACTGGAGGAAGTGTGAAAGAGAGAGCAGAGTCCACTCAGGGATAGATTACAGAGGCAGCAGCTCAGAATATAGATTTTGATATTGTTAATGAATGTGTTGTAAAGAATAATATAGATGTGAACAAATGTTGAAATAAATCTACCTTGTGAAGTTATTAACCCTTATTTGCACTGAATTGGACATTTTTCAGAAAAATAACAGTGTGCTGTTGTAGCTTTACCATGTAAGGTTATAATTACATGATTTTAATATTATAGGTTGTGCTATAAAGTGGGCCGGTCTGAGGCATGAAACTCCAGCACTGAAAATGAGTCTCACTCCGGTCCTCCACAAAGTTAGTTCAGTCATTCAGCTGTGAAGATGGAGAAAAAGAAGAGAAGAAGATAGAGAAAGAATCAGGACAGATAGGAGAAGGCAACATGTTGGTCTAATATTAGTTGGAAGTACAGGAACAGCCACTTAATACCAAGTGTGTCATTTTTAAATATTCATACCATTGATCAAGGTTTGTAATTTCTTTAAAGCTATTATATAACGTTTGAGACCAGTGATGACATCAGGTAGAAATAATTAAACTAGTGAGTCCACAAAAAACTTTACTTTCGATTGAGCTGAGCACCTGCTGTAATATGTAACATAAAAAAAGTCTATAATAAAAACGTATTTATTAAGTCAATCAACAAATAAGACTTCTTCACATAAGCATTACAAGAAAGCTTGCTCAGGTGGCGGGGGTATAGGGAGTGTTGGGGGGGTTGTTGGTGGCACATAAAGCTGAACTCAGCAGTGGGAACATTTCTCTAGTGCTGTACTTCCCCTTCAGCATCAAACAGCCATTCTGTGACCATGGCAAACCAAAGCTCTTTTTCTCTCCAGCACCTTTTAACTTAATAAAAATGAACAAAATAACATCAAATGCAATAAGGAGGGGTGTCGTCTAAGGACGTGGAATATTTGCAATTGGAGAAAGGTGGCGAATGTGAAGGTGTCAACCTCAAAGTCCTTTTAAGTGGTTGCCTGACTTCTCTTTCATTCTGACTGGCCCTCTTTCATGTCATTTCTTTACTTTGTGATTCTTCTCTATCTCGCTCATAAAGGACAACTGCCAGTAATACAGTCTTTCATTCATCACTGCCAGTAATGTCCATCCCCCACTCGCCTCCCCCTGTCCCCCTGATCTCTGTAAACTCTCACACTCCTCAGGCTTTTGCTCAGTGCTGGTTTCTGTCACAAAAGAATTTATGAAACCAGCAAAACGTTTTTTTTGAAAAACTGTCTTGAAAATCTGTATTTTCTGAGTGTGTTTTTCTTTTTTTTCTTACACAAAGGTCTCAACACGTTCAGCCAGTGTTACTGTACAAAACCTGGAAGCGTGCAAAACTCATAACACGCCACAATCTTTTTATCTAGTCGTGTAATCTCCCGTCTTCCTTCCACTCATGCTCCGAAGGGGTGACTGTCCTCTGCGAGAGGAGCTCTCACGCCTGCATGTGGATGTTGCCTTAATTCACAAAATATTTGTGCTTCCGTGCAGAACTGTGTCAGATTTTGTTTTCTTGCAAGTGTGTGTTAGTGTGTCAGTGTGTGCCCTCTTTATCTGGTGCCACAGGGATCACCCGAAGGCTTCAGAGAATCAGATTAAATAAGAATCGAACATAGAGCGGAAGCGTGTGTAGAGAGGAAAGGAAGAAACAATTAAAGCACGACTGATTAAAATGCAATTTGTAGTATTAGCAATGACTGGTTGACCTCGACAGATGCTCATATCCATTGTGGATTATTTAGTTTTCCAGAAAAGAGCCTGAGCCATGAGTTTAGCTAAGTTTCTCTGAGAGCTGCTGCAGGATATGTGGAGAGAACATTAGTGGTCTCTGCTTTTTTTCTGCTATTTCAGTTTTGATTGTCAACCTCAAACAACAGGAAATCCACTGTGACCCACAACTTCTCACAGCTCACGCACTCAATCACACACATAGAAACACACTATAATCAAACAACACCATGTTTCCATGCAATCGCACCTCTGAAGATTCTCAAGCTTCGACAGCTGCAAGCAAGAATTGAACAAAATCAGGAAATCAGCAGAAAAAATAAGTTGCTTTCAGGCATTTTGGGACTCATTTTCTTATCTCCACCCACGGCCCAGTCCAATCAAACCCAACATCTCCTTTTGCGTGCAGGTTTGAGAGAGGTTGCGAGATAATATTTCCCACCTTTATCTCTTTCATTTGTGTCTTTTTCTGGTAACCATAGAAAGAGAGATTGCGTCCTGGTGTGGCTGGAGTGAGTGCAGTGCAGATTTTGCAAATGATGTAATGTTTCCAAAAAAGCTGGGATTGTGGGAAAATAATCAGAGGATAGATTAAACTTTTTTTAATGTAACATTAAAAAAACGACAATATGTAGCGTCATGCAAAGATACTTATATTCCTTAAACTTTTACATATTTTGCTAAATTAAAACACCACACTTCAGTGTGTTTCACTGGGATTTTATGTGATAGACCAGCACCAAGTGAAACCAAACTGACACATGGCTTTGAAAATATTTTGTTGCCACTAAAAAACCTAGAAACTGGAGTTGCTCAAGCTCTTTCAGAATGGATGGAGTGTGTCGTGAACAATATGTTCTAATCATGCCAAAGGCTGTCCATTTAATTCAGGTTTAGGCCGTTCCATGAGATAAATAAGCTTTGTTTGAAATCATCCCACTGTAGTTCTTGCTTTAGCTTTTGGGTCGTTGTACTCTTGAAAGGTTTACCTCCACCCGAGTCTCAAGTCTTTTGCAGCACATTTAGCTCCATACGTATCAACATCTGAGCAGCTTGAGTGTCTTGCTGAAAAAAAAAAAATATCCCCACAGCGTGATGCTGCCAAGACTACGTTTCATTTTAGTTCAGGCTGTTAGCGTTCTGCTGCATGTAGCATTTAATTTGATCCTCCTCTGACTAAAACACTTTCCTGCCCATGTTTGCGGAGTCCCATAGTTGTCCTGTAAAAAGCTTCTCCCATCTGAGCTGTGGATCTCTGCAGCTTCTCCAGGTGACCTTTGGGAATGCTCTCCTCCATCTGCGACAGCGTTGTTGGATGGCCATGTCTTGGCAGGTTTGCATTTGTGCCACTCTCTTTTCGTTTTACCCCGGTAAGGCAGTCGGTTGCTCTGACTTTTACAACGTCACCCTTTTCTGTGCAGTTCATCATTTTGCACTTTTTTCTGATAGTTTGTTACATAAAATCTTAATAGAATGAATTGCAGTTTGCAGTTGTAAAGTACGCAAGTAAAAAAACAACCACTGTATGAATACCTTTGTACGGCAGCATGGAAGTAACCAAAAAGAAAAGAAGATGTCTTCTGTCTGAACCTCAGAAAACTTTTGTTCAAGCTACATTTGAACGTCAGATGATGGTTGAAAATTTTAACATATTGCAGCAGCTCGTTTCTTGATGGGCGGTAGACGGCATGAGCATTTTACCCCTGTCCTTGCTGAATTGCATTGGCTGCCTGTTAGTTATAGAATCCAGTTAAAAATGGTATTACTTGTTTTTAAAGCTTTAAATGGCCTGGCTCCTGCTTATTTGTCTGAGCTGTTGTACCACCATGTTCCAGCTAGGACTTTAAAGTAGTCCTTTCTGTTCCTCTTGGAGGTTCCTATATCGAGGCCCAGGTCCTGGGGTGCCAGAGCTTTTTCAGGAGCTGCTCCTGAATTGTGGAACGGGTTGCCGCTCCATATTCGTGCCCCTCAGACTCTTGTAAAGTTTAAGTGGTTACTTAAGACCTCATTATTTTTCATTGGCTTTTACCTAAAATGTTTATTATGTATTTGCGATAGGAAGTGTGATTTTTAATGTGTTTAGCTACAACTATTGTTGCTTTCTTGGTGTTTTATTTTATTATTTTATTAATTCGTTTTATTGTTTTTATTACTTGTACAGCACTTTGGCCAACCATGTTGTATTAAATGTGCTTTATAAATAAATTTGAATTGAATATTTATCTGGGATAAATAAAGGTGAGGACTGGGTGACATTTTATTCAAACATTTTTGCTTCATTTCTCTTGAACAATTAATATCTTAAATAATGCATCGATTAATCAACAGACATTTTTTGTTGATTGGCTCTGACACATGATTACCAGGTCCAAGACAGAAAAATCTCAGTTTTTCTGCTCATTTATTGCAACAAAGCTGAAGAATCTGGTTTTTATTTCTGTCAATGAACAATCAGAATGGTCCCTGATGCTTTTTCTTTAGAAATAATTAGAAATTTGAGGAAAAATGTTCTTTAATGAATAAAAGAAAAAATTACCAGACCTTTATTTATTTATTAATTCCTTTTATGATAATTCTTGGGTATATTTAGGTGTTGGATTAAAACAAACTTTACACAAATTGCACGTGTTATGGTTCTTAGAAAGTACTTAGAAAGTTTGACCTAATAAAATCAACATAGGCCACTATAATACTGACTGGTGCATATCAGGATATATTGTTTTCTACAAAATCTTTAAATAAATGTGATGCATTAAAATCTTCCACAAAGTTTCACATTTATATTGAATAGCAAGCTCTCCGTCTTGAAGTTTGTTAAAAACACAGATCAGTTCTGCTTTCCGTTCTGATTTGTCAGTGAAGAAAGAAGAGGGCCACCTCCCACACTTCCGTGTAATACGCCAAGATGCGGGTGAGCTAACCTAACTGCATTTCAATTAGTGTTTCGCTGTATCAATAATGTATTTGCTTCAACTGCTGTAGAAAATAATTCAAGGTTATAAAAAAACTTAGAACCTGATTTATAACTTGCAAATACAAACATTAAAACATAATTTCCACCTATTTTTGAGAAAATCTGGAATCAATTTTTGGCTCTTATTTTTTGATTGCACTGTTTTTATTCTCACACTTTTTTATAAGTTTAGTAAGGTCACAGTGGATTGTGCAAAATTGGTAAGGTTGTTTATGATTTTACAAAGTTTAAGACATTTAATCCTAAATTTGATAAGTTATGCAAATGTGCAAACTAAAATGACCAAGTTCAGGCTGTGAAAATCTGCAAAGCAACAAACGGCAGAGACACAGATGAGGACAATCTGCTAATAAAAAAAAGCTTAGAACTGTTTTACTATCTTTATTTCCTTTTTGTGCCTCTTATTAAAACTTTACTTGCCTTGATAATTTGACCGAGATGCACCTTATGCAGCTAAATGTGTGTCAGGCAGCACTCAGTAATATCCTCCTATGTGATAGAAAATGGGCCAAAGATGAGGAGTCTCAAGTTTTAAAAAACAAACAAATCACAACCACTAAATCATGAATGGATAAACATTGTTTTAGATTGGTTTAGTAAGTAACAGGTAGGAAAACATGACAGAAATTCACATATATTTTAAAAAGAACATTTTGGGGGGAAATGATAAAACGTCAAACAACAGAAAGCTTTTGTTTATCATGTTTTTTTCCACCCAAGACGAGTTTTATCACACTCTTCCCAAACACTGTCACGTAAAATTTAATTAACGGGAGGTTATTTGTGTTTGAGAGGACAAACAACGGAGAAATACACTTTACAGATTATGCACCACTCTGAAGTCAATCCGCCTGAAATCACCTTGTCAGCAATCTGCTCTTTGCACTGTAAACGGACTGAAAAAAACCTCAGCTTTCCTCTTACGGAAGTTTACTATGGGCACATACGCAAGCAAGACAGCAAACAAAGTTTGTATACACATCTAACAGCCACGCAAACACTCACACACTCGCAAACAGTCTATGGAGGGCAAAGACTTACAAAAATAAAAATCTGTCTTTTTATGTTGTTACTAAGAGGAAGATAATGCAATTTAGAATCGCTATGTCTCTTTATTTGCAACACAAACTAAACACGTCTAAGTTCATAAAAATGTATTCTCTATATTTCAGTCACTATATTTAAGTCCGCTATATTTAAACTTTAATGGCTTTCTGGTAAAGCGCGATACATTTTCTAATATATGAAAAACAATCTGAGAGTAAAATAGGCAAGTTTAACTATTTTAAAAATAACAAAATAACATAAATAAGGATGCATTTTTAAAGTTAAAAATTTTCAGAAGATGCATTTGAAAATATATTAAATTATATTATGTGAAATGTGTTATTAAATAAAAAGATTTACAGTGCAGAAGAGAATAATTTTGTCGCAATACATAAAGAAATAATAATTAGGTAATTAGCATCATGACAATTTAAAACTTAGGACTGTATAAAAAGAAATGTTTTGTTGAATAAAAAAGGACCAAAAAATAAGAATGAAAATTTAAACATTTTAAATTTAAAAAGCATGACCTTTGGAGATGACTGTTTTATTGCAAAATATATCTTATCAAATACAATTTAACTTGCCATTAGCTAGATTTACGTTGTGGTTGTACAAAAGCAAAAACTCATTGATCTGTGAACTGCTTGGTAACAACAAAGATGGAAAAACTACCCACGGCATCCTATCTGAGGAAAAGGGGAATTATCAAAGTCGATCTCAATACTAGTTAGCATCAGTCAGGACTTTGAAGTGCTTTCTGAATTCGGAGGTGTTAGACAAAAGTCGTGTTTTGATGGTAGCAGTGGCTATGAATCAGCTCAACTGCTGTATTTCATTTACCATGTTTTGGGCGAAATGTGTCACCTGCAATTTTGAAGTCGGCTTTGATCTGAAGAATAACCGCTTCTGCTGTATTTGGAAGAGCTGTGTGCAGGTTTTCTGCAGCGGGAGGAACAAGGAAATCCTTTTTCTGATAAACAAACTGTATAAGATCTTCACAGGAATCCCCAAGAATAAACTACCTGAGCCGTACTATGAGTATGTGTGTGTGCTTGAGTGTGTGTGTAAATTCATGGAGCAAACTGGTTTTCCTGCTGCGGCTTAGATGCTGAAATACTTCGTAATATTGCCATCAGTTGGAGCATGCTCTTTGGTTGAGCAGTATCCACAGTGCAGCTGCAGGAGAGAGATAGGCTGCATCAAGGCGCCATCTGAAAAGCAGCTGCGAAGGTGTGTGTGTTTGTAAATGCGTGTGTGTGTTTGCAGGTTGCAACAGCTAAAACATGTAAGCAGCGTTGCACAGAAAAACGTTATACTTCTCAGTTTTTCACCTTCTACGTCATCAAAAAACGAAAATGTTCTTGTTCAATCATCAGTTTTGACTGCTCGTCGGGTCCTCTGTGTCTGCATGGAGTCAGTCCATTTAAACAAATGCACTGCGGTCAGGCTGCATCCTGTTTTCCGTTGATTTCTATTCAGTGAAAGTGAATGCAAAACAGGCTTGCAACATCACACTTTGGCCTGTTTCACTTTAAGCTTTAATGAATAATTGGTTCAGTAAGTGGAATGCGCCAACTAAATATGATAACGACTCTGATCAAGGGTTAATGCGTGGAGTTACAGACAATCTTTTGTGTGTTTCTCGCTGCCCTTTGAACTGTCGCTCTCTGAATTGAGAGAAATGCCATACGTGAGCTGTACAGTACCTGTGGGCAGAAATAACCGTGGCAATGATTCAAATCTTAAAGCCATCAAAGGGAGCTAAGACTAAATCATGTTACCAAACCATAAAAGTGAAACACATCAATCGGCGCCAACAGTCAACCAATGCAGAACTCCGGAGAGAACAAATAAGTTTCAAAACATCAGACTTCATAGAGAGCAGTTATACTATAAAAATGTAATTTGTAGAGGATCCAAAGCAGGCTGACAAAAAAGTTCTTGAGCAAACTAGAGGTTTAACAGAGTAAGTTTTGAAAAATAACTATATTAGAAGAAAAGAGTGAGACCCTGAACAAAATGCTTAACCATGCTGCATGACGGAGCTGTTTGAAGCAACAGGTGTCTGTCTGCATGAAAGGAAACTTATTTCAAGTATTTCATGAAAGCTCGAAGAAAGAAAAAAAGCGCCGCTGCTTGAAACCAAAAGACTCGAAGCGACATGAAGCATCAGCTTTAATCGATTTAAATGATAAAATATCTTTGATTGCACTGCCCACACACATGCGGATACGGACCGGAGAAGTTCATCCCTACCTCGCATCATCCTCACTCCTCCACTTGTCTCAGACGTTTGTCCCACTTTCACAAACTCTATTCTCCTCTCACTCTGTCTGACTGGCGTCTATCACTTTTTTTTGGGGTAAACTATATCTTTTAATCTGTCTTCTTTCTTTTTTTCTGTTCGTCCTTCAGAGAGCTGGGTCAGGTACTCACTGCAGCTTGAGCACACATATTCAGACTTTTGAGTGCCAGTCACCGCCTCACCCTCCTTCTCTGTGTGTGTGAGAGAGACAAGACAAAGAAAAGAGGGGGGGGCTGTCCCCTGCCTTTACTTTATCTCTCAAGGTACTTTTTTCCCTTTATACCTTTGTTGTTATCCTGCACCCCCTCACTCTATAATACACACGATAAAAAGAAATGCCTCATAATGTCTGGCACCTTTCAGACTCTCCATGTGAATAAAACTGCTCGGTCAGCAGGAGTCAATGGAAGAAGAAGCTAAACCCTGCTAGTTGTACAAACAACTTTGAGTTGTATTTTATTCCTATCATGCAAATGATGATAAAAAACTTTACTTTGCTATTAGCTATGGAAGTTTTAGAGTTGTATACAACTTTATGCAGCATGCTTACTCCTTTTGACTTCAGAATCTTCAGCTTAGCTTGCAGATCAGCAGGTAAGTTCCTCCATTAAATTACAGGCCAAATGTGTTTTAAATTGAATCAATATAGAATGTTACAGGCTTTTGTGATATTAGAAGTTACTTTAGATGTCCAAGCAGCAACATCCCAACGTATTCTTGTTTGCACCCTTTAGTTTAGTAGTAAGATTATTCAATATTAATTCAACATTGCGTAGAAATTAGAATACTGGTTGTGTTTTACATGAGACATGCTTTGTATGCTTGGACTAAGAGGGATGGTTAAAGTTTACTGTGCAAGTTTACTTTGAAGGAAAACTTCCAGGTTTGGCTAAAATCTCCCAAAACCTTGTGGGAGAATGTGTTATGATCTAAAACCAAGCTTAATTTCAAAAAGGGATGTTTGGCACAAATAAACAAGACTGTATATCACCAAAAGAACACTATAGGGGAGTATGGTGGTGGCAATGTCATGCTCTGGTGTTTCTTTTATTCAAATGGAGCCAGGTTTATATCAAGGTGGATTCATTTATAAAATGTTTCATATACCAATCAGTGTTAAACGTTTAGGTGTCTGCTACAAAGCTCAAGATGAAGATGGATTTTATTTCTTACCATCACCAGGAGATAAAAGCTCAGAACTAAATCTGACAGAAAACCTATGGGACTTCTTGAGGATAGGTCTGGACGAGAGAGGTGTCCTCACAATTCAAGTAATTCGGGGAACATTTGCAAGGTGAAGTGATCAAACAGAGCCAACCAACTAAGATGCTGCTAAGACTCCAACACAAAAAGAATGCTATTTTTTAATCAAAAGTTACTTAAACAAATCTCTAGTTTAAAGGTGTGCACACGACCAGGTTACTGGAGATTTTTAGTTTCTGTAGATTTCTTCCCCTCTAATTTCTTTCTTGTCACAAAAATCAGACAGTTTAACCTGAGTGTGTAAAACATTGAAAAGGCAGACAAGAGGGCCCAGCAGAAGATAGTGAGGGGAGCTGAAAAGGTCATTACAACGTCACTGCATGCATCTCTTAAAGGATTTATCACACAAATATGTTGCAAACACACAAGAAAGGCTGTACTTTCTGGCTGTTGTGTTGTATGCTATTTACCATACAACGAAGTGACAATTCATTCAATTCTTTGATACTAACACTTTATATTCCAGACAGCATTGTCAAATTCCCAGCAAATCAATACATTAATGCACTGCTTAGAAACTGAAACCATTTTTTGAGAAAATATTTAATAAGCTAATAATTTTGATATTTAAAGAATCTTTAACATGTCTTGGCACAAGTTTTAATACTTAAAACTAAAAAAGTCTGAATTATTAAACTATATTAATAGTAATAGGGTAAATATGCAAATCTGCCATCAATCCTGGCTCTCTCAGTACATTTCTTTGTTATTTCTCCTTCTGAAGCTGCTGAATGATTAGTAAAAAAAGGACACCAGCGCTTTAAAACTTCAAAAAACCTTCCTTCACTCTGGGCTCCATTTTTTTTCACCTTCCCATGCAATGATCTGAGAATTCATCCCCGTTCAGCCTCAGCTTTTTTTTCAGAACACCGCTTAATACAAAAGCTGTGTTATGCAGAGCATCCCACACTTGATAACACGGCCAGGTGTGCTAAAGTTGTGGCAGAAAGTGTTAAACCAGAAAAGTTAAAAAAAGACGAGATACTATCGCTGTCATCTGCATTCATATGCCAGAGTAGTTGGAGTTTGTGTGTGTGTGTCTGTGTGTGTGTGTGTGTGTGTGCTTGTACATGGGAGAAAGGGGGGCGGGGCACCACAGGTGCTACACACACACACACACACACACACACAACCCTCACCGTGTTTGCTAATAGCCCAACCCCAGCGACACCAATATGGGACTGTGTGTGTTTGCTGTACAGGTGCAAAGTTGCATGTTTACAAACTATGAAGTTAACCGCAGTGCATGCACAAATATCTAGCACAAACACGAGCAATGTGATTACCATATGCAGACACACACACACATCATATGAGGCTAATGCGCAGAGAAAGTTTGAGCATCGACAACTTACTCAAATGAGTCTTCTTGGACACGACGCCTCCTGAAGAAGAAAGAAAATATTATTTAGCTCAATATACAGTACTTGAAAAAAGAAAGACATGGATTTGCAGATTGTCTCAGTTGAATATTAAAGCAAATTATCAACATTTTCAAATAATACAAAACCTTAAAAAAAATAAAACGACACTATACAAACCCCGCTAACATGCTGACACAGCAGTAAGATAGATTTAATCAAGGAATCATAAAAATTGTTACCATCAAACTCAGATCATGTATTTGCCAAATTCTCACCCAATATGATTTAGACACAAACCAGCAGCAGAGTTTTCTTCTCTTATTTTTATGTGACTTTCTCGATGCAGTCGTTGGTTGTTGTGTTTTCTGAACAAAACCAAAGAGAGGTTTGCTTATCTCTCTATTTTGAGAAAAATAACATTGTTTGCTAACGATCACAAGATAAATATGCAATGATAAGTATGGCTCATTCTTATCGTGGCAATAGCTGATCAGAATCAGAATCAGAAATGCTTTTTATATATACTTAATGATATGGCTAAATAGTAATGGTTAAAATATTGATCTCAAGATAATGGCATTAAATAAATTCATGTCACTAAATGAGTTAAATGATAATAAATGGTTATATAATAAGCTATGTCAAGAAAATGACAACGATGTTGTTATCCCAAATTAAATATCTTGAAATAAAGACAAAATTAGACTGTTTTCAGATTATAACAAATTTAATATGTTGTCAAAACACAATGAGCTCCTATTTCAAGATTTGATTAATAACTCATAATGTCAAGATAGCATGATCCAAAAAACACCAAGCATCTTATATTCTGTACTTAGCTAAATGTATTAAACTGAGAGTTATTTTGAGATAGTGACATAAACTTTTGTCATTAAATTGTGAAATGTTTGCCACAATTTGAGTTATCTTGGAGTTATTACAAATTAACTAATCTGGGGAAAATTAGATTATTAAACTCATTTCACAAACGTTATCTCAAGATAAGAACTTGATTAAATGGTTGTCACAGCCGGAGCTTATTCAGAATTACATGTTTAAACTGTAATCACAAAGTTAGCTATCACAAAACAATGACTGTAACAAAATGAATCATCTTCAGGTAATGACAAGCTGTTAATACAAATAACTTATCTTGAGATGATAATTACACCAGTATCTAGAGATATAAAGTTATCTAAACTTTTCAAAAATGAGCTACCATCTTGAGATAATGAAACAAAGTAGTCTTTATTTCGTCATAGCATCATTAAAAATATTTTTAATGCCTCAGCTACTTACAGTACACTGAGGCTGGTTTTCACTACATGAATAGTCTAAATACTTCTGCCACCGAAACCTGCACTGCAGCATGAGTAACTGTGATGAGGTGAATAACAACTTACCAATGTGCCAACTGCTGAGATGTCTGAATACACAATCACAACATCCTATATCATGATCAAACGGGCAAATAAACACGACAGTCCTTTTTCTGAACATATGTGACATCCTAAGTATGACAGAAAGCAATTCAGGATTTGGAGAACACAATAATTGTTTTCTTTACATCTTTTTTCTTTCTTGTGCAGAAACTGGACAGATAAGAAGCCGGGGTAAAGGTGGGTAAATTAGTTGATTCCTATTTACGCTGGTGTCTGTTTGTGCATTTCAGTGCATTTACACAGCAGAGATAAAGGCAAAGGAAGGTGGGTGTCTGTGAAGCAACTGGTCCCCCTTTTTCGTCTGCCTGTTTGACCGCAGTTGTGAGAGTCTGTGTTGCAGTAGGTGTGAGAGAGGGTCGGTTCTGAACCAAAGAGTTTATTTCTGGAGTCGTACACATCAGTGTGTGCGTGTGTCTTAGTAAGAGAGAGAGAGAGAGAGAGATGTTTTAAGGCAAAGCAGATAAGTATCAATGGAAGGTGCAGAGTTTGCCGGCCTTTGTCTGGCGCTACTTCAGGTCCTCTGTGGTTTCCTCTGTTTTCTTGCCCTCATCAAATCAGTTTTGCTTCATAAGCAGAAAGTATGGAATGAAAGCAGAGCAGTGCACGCACGCACGGAAAATTTAAAAAACACATCAACACAAACTAGGCAGGTGCTTTAAAGGGATTGTATAGTAAAAGGTAAACAACTGTAACAACAAAGGTTAAGAAAACATTTTCTAATCTATTGCTCTATGCTTGATTTTAACTTTTAGAGTGATGCATTTTTCTTAAATTGTGGTCATATTTTAGTCTATCATATAACAATATAATTTAGCATTTCTTTAGACAAAACTCAACTAAAGAAAAGCAAAAAACAACAGAAATTGGATTATTCTTATGTTTCTTTGCATATAAGATGTACATTGCTTTTGGAAAAATAAAAATCAGCTGTATTTGTGTAAACTGTAGGTGACAAAAGATGGCTGCATTTACAGTGGCTTGCAAAAGTATTCGGCCCCCATGAACTTTTCCACATATTGTCACATTACAGCCACAAACATGAATCAATTTTATTGGAATTCCACGTGAAAGACCAATACAAAGTGGTGTACACGTGAGAAGTGGAACGAAAATCATACATGATTCCAAACATTTTTTACAAATAAATAACGGAAAAGTGGGGTGTGCGTAATTATTCAGCCTCCTGAGTCAATACTTGGCAGAACCACCTTTTGCTGCAATTACAGCTGCCAGTCTTTTAGGGTATGTCTCTACCAGCTTTACACATCTAGAGACTGAAATTGTTGCCCATTCTTCTTTGCAAAACAGCTCCAGCTCAGTCAGATTAGATGGACAGCGTTTGTGAAATGCAGTTTTCAGATCTTGCCACAGATTCTCGATTGGATTTAGATCTGGACTTTGACTGGGCCATTCTAACACATGGATATGTTTTGTTTTAAACCATTCCATTGTTGCCCTGGCTTTATGTTTAGGGTCGTTGTCCTGCTGGAAGGTGAACCTCCGCCCAAAGATTGCCCTGTATTTGGCTCCATCCATCTTCCCATCAACTCTGACCAGCTTCCCTGTCCCTGCTGAAGAGAAGCACCCCCAGAGCATGATGCTGCCACCACCATATTTGACAGTGGGGATGGTATGTTCAGAGTGATGTGCAGTGTTAGTTTTCCGCCGCACATAGCGTTTTGTATTTTGGCCAAAAAGTTCCATTTTGGTCTCATCTGACCAGAGCACCTTCTTCCACATGTTTGCTGTGTCCCCCACATGGCTTGTGGCAAACTGCAAACGGGACTTCTTATGGTTTTCTTTTAACAATGGCTTTCTTCTTGCCATTCTTCCATAAAGGCCAACTTTGTGCAGTGCACGACTAATAGTTGTCCTATGGACAGATTCCCCCACCTGAGCTGTAGATCTCTGCAGCTCGTCCAGAGTCACCATGGGCCTCTTGGCTGCATTTCTGATCAGCGCTCTCCTTGTTCGGCCTGTGAGTTTAGGTGGACGGCCTTGTCTTGGTAGGTTTACAGTTGTGCCATACTCCTTCCATTTCTGAATGATCGCTTGAACAGTGCTCCATGGGATGTTCAAGGCTTGGGAAATCTTTTTGTAGCCTAAGCCTGCTTTAAATTTCTCAATAACTTTATCCCTGACCTGTCTGGTGTGTTCTTTGGACTTCATGGTGTTGTTGCTCCCAACATTCTCTTAGACAACCTCTGAGGCCGTCACAGGGCAGCTGTATTTGTACTGACATTAGATTACACACACCTGCACTCTATTTAGTAATTAGCACTCATCAGGCAATGTCTATGGGCAACTGACTGCACTCAGACCAAAGGGGGCTGAATAATTACGCACACCCCACTTTTCAGTTATTTATTTGTAAAAAATGTTTGGAATCATGTATGATTTTCGTTCCACTTCTCACGTGTACACCACTTTGTATTGGTCTTTCACGTGGAATTCCAATAAAATTGATTCATGTTTGTGGCTGTAATGTGACAAAATGTGGAAAAGTTCAAGGGGGCCGAATACTTTTGCATGCCACTGTAGCTACACCCAGCTTTCAGGGTGACCATTAAGCCACCAGGTAGCCGCCGTAGAGGAGCTCACTGTTGGTGAAACTCTTCAGTGAAAATTTCACTAGCTTGTCCGCGCTCTGACATCGAGGCTCACTGCTGAACTGACAGTTGCTGCGTTACATAATAGTGCTGGAGACCACTGAGCCTGGAGAGGAGGCTGACAACTTCGCCTGAATGAAAACACATCTTGCAATATATTTAAAATATTAGAGTCTAAAAGGGTTGTTTTTTGCAAATTATGATTTTGTTTTAGATTAAATGGAAAAAAGTATATTACAGAAAATCATCAAAGTAAAGAACAACAAAAATTGGCAACAATGGCAACTATATAGATGCCTATGAGGATAACTTAGTTGTTCATGAGGATTAAATTGGATTGTTGACCAACAAATGGCATTAATGCCATGTCCTCAGAGCCAATAAGGCTTTCTAAGTTCAGTCATGCAGCTCAGAAATTATGAACTTACAATAAATATTTTTGAAAATGTGTTACATATTTAAGGCTGCAGGCATCATGATGAGGCTGAATTCTAATGAAAATCTTATTTACTGAATTTTAAAAAACAGAAAAAGTACTAAGATTAATTTAAAATCAATAATAATTTTCATCTTTCATAATAATAATCATTCAAACATTATGGCTTAATTTCTAAATGTAATTCTAGTGTATTTCATCTTGAAAAAGTCTCTATTAAGCTGTAAAATTTAAGCAGCGTAGCTACCGGATACTGCAGAACCAACGAAGAGGATCAAATCCACACCGGATAAGCTGTGACAGCACAAAGAAAAAATTTCTGAACAAAGAGGAGGGTTTTTGTGTGTGTGTGTGTTTGTGACACCAACAACAAAATTGCTTAAGATATATGAGAAGACACCCACAACAGCCACAAAACCCAACAAACTCATCAACTCAAGAAGAGCCAGCTCAGCAGTATGAAACTGAACAAGAGCAGCATGAACACGGCAACTCCTCGCTTCACCCTGAATAAACCAGTTCCAGGACCTGATAAGTAAGCTGATGCTGTTTTACTTCAAATCCATAAGCCCCTTAGTATCCAGTTTTAACATTTTGTTTCCTCCTAAGTAGCTCTGATCTTGTTAAAACTGTCTTTTTCCACTTCTACTTAACACTGCGTGTGTTGCATAACAGTGTTTCAGCTTCAGCTCTGCATCCAGCTGCTCTAAAATTTGATATATTAAACTGATTTGAGTCATTCTTTTAAAAAATCTACACAAACTAGTCCATAACAAAATGAAAAACATAATTTCATAAAAAATTTTGTAAATGTATAAGCAAACTATTATTTAGACATTATATGTAAACAAATATTCAGATCCATGGTTTAATATTTATTTGAAGCATCTTTGGCACCAATTACAGTCTTAGGTCTTCTTTGAAATCTCTATAAGCTTGGAACACCTGTTTCTGAGTGTTTTCTCACATTTTCCCTGCAGATCGTCTCAAGCTGAGTCATGCTGGATGGGCATCATCAGCACATCCAGCCTGACAGCCATTTTTAGGTCTTTTTAGAGATGTTCAGTTGGATTTAGGTCCAGGCTCTGATTTGCTATGCTGCTGCTGCTGCCTTTACTGCACCAACTGGCCTATTTAAGTGATGTTTTTCTATTTATTATAACTTTCCTTATTACTATTTTATGTTTCATGCTCTTTCATTCACTTTTTTCAAAGTCTTGTTTTTAATATCATGTATCCTTATGAGAAACTAAATTGTATTGTGAACATTACAATGACAAAAAACTTCCCTTAATCCTTGAATGAGCAAATTTGTCTGGAAACATCAGTTTTCAGGTTTTCAGATTTGACTATATCTAAGTGGAATTCAAATGCAGAACTCTGACTTTGGCTGCAGCTCTTTTGAACTGTCGTCATCCTGCATTTGCTGATTAAACAGCACAGATTCTTGATGCACTTTGGCAAAGAAATAAGGATGGCAAGTGTCTTCTTCTGCATAATGCACTTTGCATTCATGCATGATTATCCCCAAAGATGTCGAGGAACTGTGACCTTGTATTTTACAAAAGATGTGCAGTGGGTTTCTGTAGCAGAAGGACAAGCGCTCTTATCTTGCCACGGTAGCTAATAGTTTGACTAAAACAAGGGGGTGCTTAGAATAGAAAGGCATTGACACAAGCAGAAGCAAAAATAAGGGTTAATCCGAGTGGATTACTCTGTCTTAGTGCCATTCTTACCCACTCAGAGCACCTTGCTGCTGCCCAATGAATGGGATAAGGAGGGTTACTGGGGTAAAGACTGATGAGAGAGGGGAGTGACAGAAAGGCGAGATAAAGAGTGTGTGGAAGTGCGCACACAGTATGGCATGCTGGGAAATACGTGCATTGATTTATTCGAGTAAGCAAGCCACTTATGATGTAAACTAAAAGTTCAATTAGATGTATTTTTTCTGCAGTGACATTAAAGCTAGTTTACTAATAATATGAGCAAAGCAGGCCTAAAGTTGTATGAGACCTGGAGTGGAATTGCATTTAGTGGCCCACCTCACTTAAAAAGGCAACTTATTTTAGTGCCAGAAACCAAAAAACATTTTTGTTTAAAATCATCTTTTTCATTGTTTACTGAAGCAAATAATACATTTTAAACACCTTTCATAATAAAGAGCCTTTTGAGTCACACCCACTAAAACAGGAAGGCATTATTGTTTATTTATGATGAAGTAGCGTCTGTAATGGCGATATCTGAAAGACCCTCATTGTATTCACAGAACAAATTGTTTTCATGGTGAAACTTTTTAAACAGGAATACGTTGAACTGACATATGTCCACATCACAGGAACGTTTGCTTTTGGAAGTAAACACAGGCAGGGAGGGCAGATTTTTAATTTCTCATCAAAAACTGTCTCTCTGCTGGAAACACTTTCCCCCCAGGAGTATAAAACAACTGGAATCTTGGATTTAAAAGAATGAACCCAAAGCTGAAAGAAGAGAACACAACACTGTGCCTTTGCGATGGCTGATGCAGACAGCCGGAGCAGGGAGTAAACAGCCAGACCACTGATGCGACTACAGTTTGTGAGCATTAAGTTTACCAGGTAAGAAAATACTTTGTTGTCTGTCAGTACAAAATGTCCACAGAAAACGTTGAATCAAGCACTGTCCTCCAAATGATCCTCCTGAGTGTTCAGCATCAATAATTAGCTTCATCTGCAACAGTTTTCCTACCAATGTCTAAGCCAAAAGGAAGGAGCGAGTCTAGGACTACAGCTGCTCCCTGACTGTATATTTGTAATTTCATCTTCAAATCCTCTGTGGGTCTGAGTAGCATCAGCTTGAAATTATGTTATAAGTAACCGCAGATGGACTTGCAGTGTTTGTCTTTGGCAAATGGAGTCCTCAGAATAACATTGTGACTACATTACAGTAATGCAGAAAAAGTGAGACTTGCATAACCAGTGCTATTCTGATCCACATCAGAGTAACAGAGCTGGTCAGAACTGGAACGCTGATTTTGACTTCCTCCTCCTCAATGGATACATCACTATATAAAAACACACTTTGTGAACTCAAACTTGTACTCCATCTCTATTTTTGTATTGGGTGGCCATGGTGTCATGCATTAATGCTGCATTTTAAGCGCTGCAAATGCAACGTCATCCCTTGTCTGCAGCTTTAGATTAGCTGACTATTGTAAAGTACAAGCCTGAACACATTTACAAAAATGTTTGATAATTTTCCCATCTTGCACAAGTTGTTTAAACAGTAAGCCAACAATGAATTACACTGATCACTGTTTTCACCATTGTACTCACTCTCATTTCATTATTAAACTATACAGACAACTACCTCATCAGCTCATTTTGATTTTATGTAAAATGTTTTCCCACTTTAGACAGAAGCAGCAGAAATTAGTAAGTCAGCTTTCAACTATGAGAGTGAACATACATTTTAAGTTAAGATGATTTTCAATAACAATAATGGATCTCAGTGAATTACAAAATCATTGAATACCCAGTGTATTTCATTATTTAATTTCAAAACCTAAAACTCAACTCATGTTAAACCTAGTGATATATTTTAGGAAATTGTTTCTGTTAATTTGGATAACTATGGCTTACAGCTGAAAAAGACAAAATCCTGTTTCTTAGAAAGTTTAAATATTGTCAACAAAGAAGTTATTTTTAATTAAATGTTGGTACTTTTAGAATTATAGAAAGGCGCCAGGTCCTGTTGGAAAAAGAAATCGGCATCTCCATAAAACTTGTCAGCAGACGGAAGCACAAAGAGCTCAGAAATTGACTTAAAATAAAACTCAGTGCACCAACATCACCAGATAACATGATTCCACAAATCAGAAATTCACTCTGAACAGCCTTCAACTTGGATATGTCGCCTGTCCTCTCTCTGAAAAACCTTCATTTGCAAATAAAATGGAACTATCACTTTTATCTAAGAAGAGGACTTTGGACCACACATCAGTAGATCAGTCATTCTTCTACATGGACAAAGTAGGATATTTTTGGTGTTGTTTCTGGTTCAGGAATGGCTTGTTGCTAGAAATATGACAGTTGTAGCACATGTCCTGAATACATCTCTGTGTTTTGGTTCTGGAGGCACTAACAGACGCACCTTGGGAAACGCCCACAAATTAAGAAATGAGCTTTGGTTCACAATCTTGTCTTTGATAGTCTACTTATGCACTTTTAACCATCCCACCTCTTCCTTCCACTCAACTTTCCATTAACATGCTTGGATACTTTACTCGTTGAATGGGCAATGTCTAGGTGACCCTCTGTGGCTTACCCTTGTAGATGGTGTCAATGACTGGTGGAAAACTATCAGATCAGCAGTGATGATCGTGTAGGCCATGAGATGGCAATTTCTGTTTTAAAATATTTTGAGTTTTCATTTGGGGTGAGCTACAATAATGAAAAATCACAGAAATAAACTAAATGTAGTGAATCTAACAAAAAAATTGTTTGCCCTAAGTTTGCATTTACCTCTGGCCGGCCATGGTGCTGGATAATATCTGGTTTACCTTTATTCCTGGGGGTGTCTGCAGGTAGAAAGTCTGGCTCCTCATATTCCATACCGCTCCTGTCACAACGCTGGATGGGCCTACACACTCTTGCGCTCACCTCTCACCCACACAACCACAAGCAAACAACAGAAGTCAGCCAAAGCGAACCTGCACTTAATTCCACTTTCCTCTATTTGAGCTGTAAAGTAAGATGACAGAAGCCAAGCTACCTGTTGGCTGCTCTAGCGCCCGGGCCGGCGCAGACATTTAAAAACGTGCACTGCCATCTCTCCTCTTTCTGGCCTCACAGGTCCAAAAACTCAACCATCATTCTCCTTCCAGTCTCCTTTTTTTTCTTCTTTCTTTCTCTCTTTCTAACAGCGCACCTCCTCCCCCTGTCTGTGGCTGTTGTGAAATAATTGCTCTCACCCCCGTGGCAGCGGCAGCGGTAGTGCAGAGTGCAGCTGGACCAGGCCGAGCCGTGGATTCACAAGCCCCGCTGGTCTCACCCTACCCCCCTCCCTCCTCGCCCTCCTGCGCGCCCTGACCGTCCCAGGCCGGGCTGGAGAGAGTTATGTCACCGCTGTTACGTAACGCCAGCGGATCGGGTTTGCTTTGAAGTGCTCGGCTGTGAAATATAATCCCATGTTGCTGCCACAAAGTCCAATTGACAAAATAAAACCCGGAGACATGGCATTCCTGCTGTTTCAATGTTATATGCAAACATGGAACATGCATAAAAGGCCGCTATTATTTTTGTCTGTTTTGCATGAATCAGCTCGTATAAACAGGAGTTTTTATAACCTTTGCGGGGATACAATTTATCGACGGCATCTAATCCCTGCTTCTTTTTTTTTTTTTTTTTACAACAGACAAGAAAGACAAAGAAAACGATGAATAATCAATATGTGTTCTTGGTTTACATGATCAAATGTTTCTGTAGGACGCAGTGCTTACGCAGGGTCCAGACTAATGCTGACAGCAGCTCTCGCTTGAGCTGCAGCTAAATGTCGGAACATGTTGAATGTGCGTTTATTGCAACTTTTAAAAAGGGAGTGTCGACGAGCCGAGAGAAAATGGCGGAAAACTCGACTCCAGGTTCACTATGAGATCGACAGACTGATGAAAGATGCAAGGGAATCGTTATTTTCTGAAATCTGATTGGCCCCCTGAAGTGCCCCTGTTCTGTCACTCATCTGTCCTTCGATGATCAGGTCATAGTGAATGCAGTTCACCACAGCACTGAAACTGCCCTCGTCAAAGTTTTCAATGACATCCACATAAATACAAACTGTGGTAAAACCCCAGTGTGGGTTCTGTTGGAGCTCAGTGCAGCATTTAACACTGTTGATCATGATATACTACTAGAACGACTGGAGAGCTGGGTTGGACTCTCTGGTACAGTACTTGGCTGGTTTGGGTCTTACCTTAAGAACATGGACTTCTTTGTGTCAATTGGCAATTCTTCATCAGAACCAACAGAAATCACATGTGGGGTGCCCCAAGGCTCCATCCTGGAGCCCCTCTTATTTAATATCTACATACTCCTGGTAATCAAGATTATAACCACCAATAAGATTAGCTATGCAGATGATACTCAGCTCTAAATTACGATGTCACCAGGTGACTTTGAACCCATCAAATCCCTAAGTGAATGCATTGAGCAAATAAATGTATGGGTGTGCCGTGATTCTTTTCAGCTGAACAGAAACAAAACAGAAGTAACAACTTTTGGACCTGAAGAGGAACGATCAAAAGTCCGCCCACAGCTTCATTTAATACAGCTAGAAACTACTGACCAGGCCTGAAATCTAGGTGCAGTAATGGACTCAGACCTGAAGCTCCAGGGTCACATAAAGGCAAGACACAAGGTCAGCTTCTATCACCTGAAGAACATTTCTAGGATTAAAGGACTGATGTTGCAACATGACCTCGAAAAATTCATACATGCATTTATCTTTAGTTGGATTGATTACTTCAACAGCGTCTTAACAGGTCTGCCTAAAAAGTCAATCAGACAGCTGCAGCTGATCCAGAACGCTGCCGCTCGCGTCCTCACTAGAACCAGGAAAGTAGAGCACATCACCCCAGTTCTAAAGTCCTTACACTGGCTCCCTGTAGCTCAGAGAATAGACTTCAAAATACTTTTACTAGTTTATAAATCATTGAATGGCTTAGCACCAAAGTATGTTGAAGACTTGTTGCCATTATGTCAACTCCCCAGACCACTCAGGTCCTCCAACTCTAGTCAACTAATCATCCCTAAAATTAGAACCAAATATGTAGAAGCCGCTTTCAGTTTCTATGCTCTTCTAATCTGAAAAAAAACCTTCGAGATCACTGCAAAGCCGCTGAAACACTGAGTTCCTTTAAATCAAGGCTAAAAACACATCTGTTTAGAGCTGCCTTTGGGTAAGTGATTAATAATAACTGGAGTGTCATATGTTTTGTGTCTCTAATGTTGTGTTTTTTACTTTTACTGTTCTTATATTGCTGTTTTTATTTAATTCCCTAATAATGTAAAGCATCTTGAATTCCCTTGTTGGAAATGTGCTATACAAATAAAGTTGCCTTGCCTTTTACTCAAGAAGGCTAAACTGGCTGCTGTACAGCAGAGAGACAGGCCGTCGAAAATGAATGCTTCTTGGTCCTGTTGGACCAGGAATGGAGAATCTGTTAAAGCTTCATTTCACGAGTAGCTCTTCTTAGTCATTTGAGCGTCAATTCAGTTAAATAAAAATTTTATCTTTCAGCCAAGATGACGTCAAAAGAACACAAAAGACCAACCAGAGGGACAATAAGGTCTTCAAGAGAATAAAATGTAATTAAAGAAAAAATGTGAGTATGCGTATGCAAAGATTTGGTTGTTCCAGGTTCTATTTCCATCCATCCATGCATCCATCCATGCATCCATCCATCTATCCATCCATCTATGCATCCATCCATCCATCCATCCATCCATCCATCCATCCATCCATCCATCTTATAGTCTGTGTTTTTCTCAGGTTCTTAGGGATCAACAGTTGTAGTGATATTCATGGTTTGATGACCCGGCACTGTTCTGTTT
Organism: Valencia hispanica; assembly: GCA_963556495.2. Classification (NCBI taxonomy): domain Eukaryota; kingdom Metazoa; phylum Chordata; class Actinopteri; order Cyprinodontiformes; family Valenciidae; genus Valencia; species Valencia hispanica. The sequence continues at coordinate 24,334,293 of OY747710.1, forward strand.
TTTTTATTTTGGCCTTTAGGGCAATGTTTCTATAAATAGATAAATGCTCAAAGAACCTTTTTCTTAGCTTTTCCCCATTCAATACAACGCCTACCCAAAAAGCAAGATTGTTCAAAAGACTGTCCATTCCTCTTGAAAAATAAACACCTCACCATTCTTTTAGCTGTTTCCAGCTGTCTGTTGAAAAAAATGATTAAAATGTAGTTTCAAAAAAAGGCATTTAGATAGATCTAAAGAATTATTATTATTAGACATATTTTCTGAAGGTTGCTTGATTTAATTATATCCATCACTCTTTCACCCAAAAATGTTTGAAGATATTCGTTGCATTTTTGACAGTGACTTCAAGTTGTGTTTGAGGGTTATTTTTAAGCATTCTTTAAAAAATATTAGACAAAATGAAACTACCGGAACCTTGTGAAGGTTTTAAATGAGCTATTTTCTACTTTTAGAAAAAAAACTTGCTAATGAAACATGTTAATGCTAATCTCTTAATTGCTAGTGTGTGAATTTTCTCTATAGCATCTTAAAAAAACAAAGCTGGCATCTTTCCTTCAGATCAGTAATAGCCCTGCTGAAAGCCAACATGATTACAGTAACTACTGGTAGTGCCGAGGAATCGTGAAATTGAACTCCCCCACATTAAAAGATTGATGGGCCTGAAGTGCTGCACTGGACAGAGCAAGCTGCAGGTGGTTTAACTGAAAAGTGGAAACCAGCCGCCCCTCACCCACCCGCTTCCTTTAAACTCAACTTGACCACATGCGACTGGAGAGGGGGGAAAGAGAAGCTTGTGTTTATTTGTCCTGCCCTTTCATGCATTAGAAAGACTTTAAAAACTAGGTAGCTTTTCCATCCGTACGCATGCTTCAGCGAGGTTAAAGATGTGAGGGGCCCTCAGAACACTTACCAGGCCTGTGCTGTGATGATCATACATACACAGAAACCACACAGGAGACCAACAAGTGGAAGAACTGACGTTAAATAGAGTGTTGAGGCTGCTATGGTTGTGAGCATTACTCGCTAACGTAAAATCTAACATCTGTGTAGAGCTGCTCTTTGACTTTTGGGATCCATAAATAGGTAGACATTATTACATATTAAATAAATAAAAATAACTCAAGTCCTGTTAATCATACATTTAGGCTCAGATATATACATACAGCCAGGTTCTGACTGGATATATGACCATGACATTTGTATCAAACATCATAATAATAACGTACATAAATAATAACATTATATTAATCTTACTTTTCTGGAACGAAAAATAAAATTTGTGGACTATGCTCAAAAGCTTGGTTCGTGCCAAGATATCAGCCAGACTGGTAAAGGTTCACTATTCTCTTCCAGACATCTTGGCTGATTTCTTTTGGTTTTCCCACGATGTCAAGTGAGGTAGCAGTGTGTTTTAGGTGTTGCCTTAAAATATATCCACAGGTGTGCCTCTATTTAATTCCAATGTATTGAATCAGAAGCTTACAATGCCTTGGCATCATAATCTGGACAGCAATCTTGTGAATGTAGTAGTTGTAAAAGTAATTAACCATTTTGTAATTGATCTTGATTGTAGAAATGATTTTTTTACCCTAACAGAACTTAAATAGGGATGTTTTGTCTGGTTTATTGTCAGACATTGAGAAAAAAATGAAGGGTTTTATACAGTACATATAAATATCTGGCTTCAACTACATACATTTGAGCTTGAATGTACGACTTTGAACCTGTGTATAACTTTATTCTAGTTTTTTTTTAAAGCTCCAAATTAACAATATATTTATGCACACGAGGACTGCATGTGAATCTGACTGGAGTTGTGTTGCACCAGGAAAACCATTTAGGAGACAAAAAAAGGCTTTGTTAATATGACCATGTGCCTGAGTGATGACTATATCAGATGAAGAAAAAAAACTCACAAACACGCGTTTTGTAGCTCTGGATAATGAAATAAATTCTTTTTTAATAAAAATAATTGTTTGTTGTGATTTTAAAAATCATTCATCAATCCCCATATTGCATGTAGGGGCCTTTTTCTGCCATGTTACAATAAGAACTAACAAATATTGAACATTAATATAATAATAATAATAATATCCACTTTGCTATTCCTTGCATCTTACAAAGGTCACATTGCCCTAAAGAAAAGAGACCAGTTGCGTATCAGAAGCTTTCTAATTTCGTGGTCTGCAGTGGATGCCAGAGCAACGTGTCTGTCTCTGATATGGAAGCCGTTACTTTTTACGGGTCGCTGTCGTTTTTATATGCAGACACATGCTCAAAGTGCCAGAACTGGCTGACGTGATGAACTAGTTTTTGAAGGCCTCAAATCCTCATGACTAAGTTTCGATAGTCTCCTGGTGAAAAAAGCTAAATTTCACATTCAAAACCCAACCACAGCCACCACATGGTGGAGTAACAGCTAACAACCCACACCTGACAATCAAAGCTCAATAATTGTAGAACTGTAATACAAGAAGCATGAAACTCACGCTTATTAGAAAGGAAACAAAATTCAAAAGCTACCATCGTTCTTTCTTCCTAAAACCCCAGCTTTTTTTTCTTTTTTCAGTTACTGGCAATACCAGTGTTCTTTTAAATAAAGTGGTTTAGAGTGCTTTGTGGTAAATACTTGCACACGATCACAAAAATAAAATGACAAAACACTTCCTTCAATACAGCCCATAATACATATTTGGTCTTTAAAAGAGCAAACCACAGGAATCCAACAAGCTCTTCTTGTCTTTTACATCTATATTCTTTTCTTTCTGCCATGAAAATAATACTCATAAATGAGGCTTTGATCTTGGAGACAGAAAATATACAATATATCTCAGCAAAAGCTCCAAACTTTAGGGCCCCTGTGTAACTCAAGTCAAAATACAGTAAATAACACCTTCAAATTTTGTTCAATAAATACAACTCATATACAGCTCTGTTCATAACTTTTATGGACAGGATTTCTAGGCGCAGCCAAGGTGTTGAGGGGATTGGTTTTGGTGGCCTCAGGATCGGGTCTCTGCTTTGTGCAGCTGATGTGGTCCTGTTGGCTTCATCAGAGCGTGATCTACAGCTTTCGTTGGAGCAGTCCGCAGCTGCATGTGAAGTGGATCGGATGAGAATCAGCACCTCCAAATCTGAGACCATGGTCTTGGGCAGGAAAACGGTAGAGTCCCTTCTCCAGTTCGGGGGCGAGGTCCTTCCTCAAGTGGAGGAGTTTAAGTATCTGGGGGTCTTGATCACGAATGAGGGAAAAATGGAACGGGGGAGAGATAGGCGGATTGATGATGTGAGCGCTGTACCGGTCTGTTGTGGTCAAGAGAGAGGTGATCCAAAAGATGAAGCGCTCGATTTACCTTTCGATCTACGTTCCTACCCTCATCTAGCTCTGGGTAGTGACCGAAAGAACGAGATCACGGATACAAGCGGCTGAAATGAGTTTCCTCCACAGGTTGTCTGGGCTCTCCCTAAGAGACAGGGTGAGAAGCTCAGTCATCCGGGAGGGACTCAGAGTAGAGCCACTGCTCCTCCAGGAGGTGGCTCAGGCACTAACCCCCGACCTCGGATAAGCGGAAGAAAATGGATGGATGGAAATACAGCTCACATATGTAGTTTTTTTTTGTATCAGTACCACTATGCAAAGGCATTCCAAATGAGACTGTTAGTAGTAACATCCATCCATCCATTATCTGTACCCGTCCATCCTTTGCAGGGTTGCGGAGGGCTGGTGCCCATCTTCAGCATCATCGGGCGAGAGGCGGGATAAACCCTGGACAGGTTCCCAGTCCATCACAGGGCAAGACAGAGACGCACAGGACAAACAACCATGCACACACACTCATACCTAAGGGCGATTTAGAGAGACCAAATAACCTAACAGTCATGTTTTTATACTGTGGGAGGAAGCCGGAGAACCTGGTTGGAACCCACACATGCACAAAGAGAACATGCAAACTCCATGCAAAAAGACCCACGCCCAGATTCAAACCCAGGACCTTCTAGCTGCAAGGCTACGGTGCTACCAACTGAGCCACTGTTTTTGAAAATAAGTCTGCAATCCAAACTGATGAGATTCTCACACATTTAAACACACACACACTTGTTATGGCCTCCTTGTTCGACGTAAACCTGGCATGTTGGTTCACCCTCGCAGTAGGTGGCTGACACTGATGGACACAAACAGTGCTGCAAAGAGAAAAAATAAAATAAGGGTGACAATACAGAAGGTAGCCTGACAGAAAATGAAGTGACACTGAGGAAAGTTACCTGTTGCATCTGTGTGCAGTTTGGAGCCGTCCGTGCTGGTCACTCGACATGAAATAAACTTTTTCCTGCCTTCCTCTTTGTCCAGAACAGACTCAATAAGCACAGTACTTCCTAGTGGGATGGGGCTAAAGACAACACAACAGTTTAAGGCTAATGGACTAGTGCTCTCCACATATGTTGACCCACCTGATCAACATGCGAACAGCTTTAAAATAAACTCAGCTTTGTTGCCAAAGCAGTTTTCATCCATACTTTACTTTTTTAAAGTTAATCTAGTGGAACCTCTGCTTTATAATTCATGTTTTCCCGTTACCCTAAACATTAAAAGCAGAGGCTCATTTTTAGAAGGCACTCTTTAAAAAAAGGGAAAAACTAGAGAACATGCCATTCAGCCGAGGTGGTTGTTTAATGTTCTTTACAAGTCAGGCAACACAAAAAGATAAACCTGTCCATATCTACAATCAGAGCAATAATGATATAGTTTAAAACAACTGCAGCTGTGAAAGACAAGGCTGGATGAGGACCTAACTTTAGTTTTCCAACACACAGAGTGAGAAGAATGATGATAAAAAAAAACTCTGAAGCTCACTTTTAGAGAACTGCAGCAAAAAGTGGCATCTATGAGCTAACATTTCCATAAAAAACATTGAGCACTATCTGCATAGTACCCACTGGTTGCTTGAGAGGCGTTTCTAGGAAGATGCCGTTCTGTTCTTCCATCACAAACATAACTGTCTTGAATTTGCTAAACTTCTACTGGAGCTTTAACTGGGAATATGTGGGAAAGCACCCCATACCAACTGTTTAGAATGGTGGAGGATCTGTCATGCTGTGGGTCTGTTTCTCATCATGAACTCCAGAGATTTAAAGAGGAATCTGGAATCTATCTAATTCTCCAAACATTTAATGCTTTTACCTGCGGTAGTTGATGTTAAGGTAGGCAGTCATAACCGGCGCAGTCAGCACAGAGGCATGAGTTCCTGTAACAGTATCGATCATGGTGGCTATTGCCCCCCCGTGGACATGTCTGGAAACACACATGTTGTCTTTTAGACATTTATTGCAAAGTTTAAACCACACCTTTTGTGGCATATGAAAAGATAGGAATCGAATGATGATTTTTTTCTTTAGACAGTAAATATGCTAAGGGATGTGCTAGTAGTATAAAGGTAATGAAGCTATTCTAAATGTGACAAATAGTTATGGAAAAAACCAGAAAACAAATACTGACATTCATACATAAACATGATCAGGAGTAAACATTATCTCACCCTGGTGGCCCCTCCAGTAGGTGTCCAGCTTGGAAGATGCAAACACAGCTCTGCTTGTCTTGTCTGAGAAAGAGAACGTACTCAAACGCTGCACCAGGGTTCCTGATGTTCCGGGTGAAAAGACGAGCTTTTGACTGGATTATCTTGCTGAGATACACTCCCCCTGACGGGACACAAGACAAGCACACAGAATAATCAGGAGCTAACTTTGTGTAATTCGATTGAGATCTATGTGCATGGTATTCCAGCTACAGGTAAGAGGTCACAGTTCCTGTAATGCTTTGGGCAACCTGTGTAGAGATTTGTTTTACAACCGACTTAAAAAATGGTTCTCGTGGAAACATGGCGACCCCAAGACTCCACTGTCTGTTACAGTGAGCTTTAGATTTGTCTTTTTTAACCTTTCTCACCATGTTCTGCACTTTCAAAGATGACTAAATAAACCCGGGTCCTGATCCAGCCTTGTTTCCCTCAGCTGATTTTGTTTTTCAATCATTGATCTGACTCAGGTTTAGATGAGTAGCTGTTTTTCTTACTTGCAGATCAACACACAGTTGCCTAACCAGAATGGCTTTTGCTCTTGTCTAACCTGTTTTAAAGAATGTTAACTCAGAGGAAGCAGAACGTCCTTGATTAGCAGATAAAAGATCCTATTCACTTGGATTTGAGAAACGTTCAAAGTTAAAATTTAAACCGCCTCAGTTACAATCATTTTCATAAGGATTGAAACAGGGGCCACAATTATGAGACTGTTAATTTTGTTAAAACTTGGTATTTGTATGCCACTTTGTTTCATGGTATGGAAATAATTATCTGGAATGTGAACAGAGTAAAAAAGATGGTTGTAGATTTCAAGAGAAACTGGGTCAGTTCAAACACTGTTTGCATCATGGGAGAAGAAGTGGAGGAATATGAATACCTATGTGCTCGCTTGAAAAACAGACTGGACTGGAGACTCAACAGTGAAGCCGTCTACAAGAAAGGACAGAGCAGACGTTATGTCTTGAGGAAGCTTAGCTCCTTCAATGTTTGCAGCAAGATGCTGCATATCTTCAGTAAGTCTTGTGTTCTCTTCTGCCATTATCTGTTGGGGTAAGCAGCATCAGAGCCAGGGATAAATAAGTCTCAACAATCTGATGAAGAAGTGCTGGTTCTCTTCTGGGAATCACTGTGGATCATCTGGAGACGATGATGCAAAGAAGAATTCTTCATAAAATCAAGAAAAATACAGACAACCCGGATTATCCTCTCGATGAGATTGTTATGCAACAGTCTGCAGTCAGAGGTTTCTTCAAAACCGCTGTGATACAGGTTGCTACAGGAGATCCCTCCTGCCCACAGACATCAGCATACACGACAATTCTTTGAAAAAACTTAAATACGAGTTACGACAAAAAATTTTTTTCTCTCTGGGCATAGGAATCTGGGAATCTCTCATTCAAAGCATATTTGAACTGAACTGAATGGAATTTGAATTTCCTATGATAGATTTTTCCTCAACTGAATAAATTTAAATGAAAGGTTGAATTTTTTAGAAACATATTCAATGTGAGGTAATGCTACAACACTGAAAATGTACATTTAACAAAGGTGAAGGGCACTGCATTGTCACGTACGTAACAAGGTGAAGCCCCATCAAGTGGGAAGTACTGTGCTGATTAAATATTTCTCTTACCGTTGATACTGTGAAGACTATGGGAGTAGCCGCTTTCTTGACTTTGTGAAAACACACATTTGCCTTACTTTAACACCATGTTATATTGTCTTTCCAACTGTGAACCGTGTCTAAGTGAAACTGGTTTTTGAGTGATGTCATATTTATTCTCCAGAAAACCAGGAGGTCCTGGATAACAAGTGAAACAGTCTGAGACGCTCAGATCAACCAGTATTTCAAGTATTTCAGTTAAATGTAACATGTATTTGTATCCTGGGATTTATTCGTGGGACTGTTAAAACAACTGTGGCACCAGATATTTTGTTTAAATAATTATTTCCTAATTTGTTCCCCCCAAAACTGGGGAAATGAACTCAAGTTAAAGTCTAGATTTTTGCATGCAGCGTTGCACAAAAGGATATAAAGTCTGGTTTTATATTCAAGTTAATTTGAAGACTAAAACTTACACAATAAAAATATCAATTTGTCTGTGTGTATGATCTCAAAAGGAGAATCACAGCTTTAAATCATTAGCATTCACATCTAAATTAGAAGAAGGTGCAAATGTACTTCCAAACATATAAACACAGCTGCAAACATAAGTCAGGATATGTGTTGCCGGTTTGTTTTTTAAGCCGTTCACATCATCCAGCTAGTTCTAGCTTAGTGAGTTGTCTCAAAACAAGCCCCCCTGTTTGCACTTGTACCTGTTGCATACTTTAGAGACCGATTGTAGCTTGGCAGTCTTGTCCACTGCTCTCCATGGTCCTCCTGTCCTTCAGTCGCCTCCTCACTTTGGCTGTTATAATGGTTATACAGTCGCATCATCTCTTCCCCCCATGAGGAGTTGGGCAGGCTGAAGTCTCGAGGTTTGGGGGAAAAGATGGATGGGAGTGCCTCCTGAACATTAAAATAAATTACAGTTGTTTAGAAAGCGTAATTGAGTCTGAAAGCTGTAAATCTAGATTGCTGTAATTTATACGTCACATTTGGCTGAGAGAGAGAAATTTGGAAATGCAACATTTGAAAGAGGAGATAAATGATTTGTATATGTAGAGCTATAAATGTAACATTTCCAGCCATACTGGCAATAGATACAGTGTCCTGTAAAGTATGCAAACCCATTATCTTTGACATTTTGTCACATTATAAACTAAAACATTTTTTTTAACTGTTTTACTGAGATTTTATGTGAAAGACCAACAAAAATTAGCGCATAATTGTGAAGTGGATATAAATTAAAAAATTTAACACAGAGAAAAATCAAAGAAGTGTCCCGTATGTTGGCCTTATGAGCAAATATTTCACCTAATTTATTCAGAAAGCTGCAGGTTCAAGTTTAAGTATGTATTTGAGTAGATTTGCTATTAGAGGGCAGTTTGGTGTCATCTGTGACCCATGTTTGGAAGGAACCTGTACCGACAGACATGGGGTGGCCAGAGAAGAAGAGAAGCTCTGTGTAGAAGGAGTGTACCGCTGCAGATGCAGATTAAACTGAACATTCAGAGATGCTGTTACTCTGGTATCCTCGTGCAGCTACTTGGCCTTTGAAATCACATAAATAGTAAATAGTGTCCACATGTGTGCAATTATATTGCAGTAAATGTACAGCTTTTTTGTAAAGCCCTTGTTGGGGAACATTAGTGAAGACATAAAAACACAGAACACAACGGACGGGTCAGAAAGGAAGTTTAAATCAGGGTAGGTTATAAAAAAAAATCCAAAGATTTAAACGTCTCACCGAGCGTTGTTCAATTTATCATCTGACAATGGAAAGAGTATGGCAAAACTGCAAATCTAACATGATACAATATGGTCATCCACCTATGATGAACGGCTGGGCAAGCAGGGTATTAATCAAAAAATACAGCCAAAATACACATGGTAACTCCAGAGGAGCTGTAGAAATCCACAGCTCAGCTGGAAGAATCTGTTGACAACAAACTATTAATCACGCACTTCATGGATTGTTTCTTTACAGAAGAGTAACAGGAAGAAAGCCATTGTCACGACACAGGTGGACGAAGGGGATCAGAAACACCAATGCTTTTTTGGGCCTAGCTGAAAAAGGCTGTTTGTGGTAGAAAATGAACATTGCCCTCAACCATCGCCACATGAACAAGGTGGTGGTTGCATCATGGTGTGGCAATGCTGATTTTTCAACAGGGAGAGGCAAGCTAGTCGAAGTTCACTGAATGTCGGAAACCATGTAAAATCTTTGTTCCACTTCAAAACAGTTCACTACTATGAGCCGGTTTCTACATATCCCAATGTAATATATTCAAGTGAACTTTCAGAGACACACAAAGACAATTACAAAGTTGGGCTTCTATCATCTGAAGAACATTTGCAGGATTAAAGGATTAATGTCCCAACAAGATCTTGAGGAACTCCTTCATCCGTTTATCTTTAGTTGAATTGATTACTGCAACAGCGTCTTCAGAGGTCTGCGTAAGAGTCAATCAGACAGCTGCAGCTGATCCAGAACACTGCCGCTAAGAAAACTAAGAAAACAGAGAATAGACTTTAAAATACTTATGTTTGTTTAGAAAACCACTGAATGGCTGAGCACCAAAACACATTAAAGATCTGTTCTTGTTGTTGTTGTTGTTGTTGTATGAACCTTCCAGACCACTCAGGTCTTCTGGTTCATGACTACTCTGCATTACCAGAGTCAGAACCAAACATGCAGAAGCAGCATTCAGTTGTTATGCTTCACTTATTTGGAACAAACCTCCAGAAAACTGCAAAAAGGTTTAAACACTGAGATCTGTTAAATCAAGGTTAAAAACCCATTTGTTTAGAGCTGCCTTTGATTAATATTACATGGAACATCACAAATTTTAGTCTGTATTACAACTTGTTATCACTTTCTTTTATTATATCACTGCAATGTAATGTCTTAGTTTGAATGTTTGTTATTTTCATCACATAAAGTTTTTTGTATTGTCTTGTGGCTGAAAGTTGTGAATTTCCCCCCATTGGGATCAATAAAGTATAAAGTATTTCCAAATGTGCTATACAAATAAACTTGCCTTGTGGTTGTAATGTAAAAAACATGTTCAGTGTGAACACTTTTGAAAAGGACTAGTAATTAGTTTAAACAGTCGCGGGAGTACATTTAGTTTTTCTTTTATTTTTTTAAAAATGTCAATCCCTTAAAAAAAAAAAAAAAATGATTGTTATTTAATTATTTAGCCTGAGGGTTATCCATTGTTAGAACAGTGCAGTCACACTAAGCAGAAGCCTCTGGAACCAATGAGAACAGCATGAGGTTCACAGCGTCATTCAACACAAATAACCAGTTTATTATGGCACCTACCATGAAGGTCCGCTCTGAGGTGGTCCTGAATAAAACCCTGGAACATTGTGTCTTCAGCTGTGGGTTCCCGAAAGTGAGAGAACCGAAGCCCCGAAATCCGCTGAATATTCGGCCGACGCTTCGTGCCATCTCTAAACTGCTGAAGAATCTATCTAAAAGCAATGCTTTATATTCAAGAATAAGATAATACTGTAACTATACCAACGCTCTCCGCGTTTGTTTCTAAACGCCTTCAAAACGCTTCAACAGAAACCGAGCTGCTAAAGCTCCCTCCTCAAACACTTCGACACATTTTCTCTAAATCAGCTAGGTCCGACAACTCGGACACTTTTTTACCGGTGACTTTCATGTCATGATTCCAGCGTCCGTCAGTTTCCGCACCGGTAACAGTGACGTAAGGGGCCGAGTCACATGCTTTGAGGCTTGCATCAGGATTGGCTGAAGGGTGAAAACGACTTCCTGTAACACATTGTCATAGCAACCAATTATCTGTTTTTTCTCAACCACCAAATGTGGAGTTTCACGCTTAAAGCGCAGTTTGTTCACTTTCTCCGCTCACTATGACGGAAATAACCTGTAGCATCAAAGTTTCCTGAACTTCTTGGAGACGTGGCCATTTTCATGAAGCCCAGTCTCTGTTACACGTACTAACAATAACACAATGAATCAATTAAGTAAGATTTATTAAATTGAGGATTTTTTGAAGGTGCCCGGTTTGACTAGTCTTTTCTTAAAATGTTTTATCAAAGCATTTACAGAGTTTACAGAAATCCTTGTGCTGTCGAGCTAAATAACTTCCTATCCACCCATTGTCCATGTCAACTTATCCTTGCAGGGTCACAGGACTTAATAACTTAATTGATCAATATATTTTAAAAGACACATTGAACATTGATAAAGATGGTTAGACAATGTAAATGTGCCTGATTAGCCGAAGGAAAAGATAATTTATCCCCAAATAATTTCCATAGTAGGCTACATAAAAATTGTAATTTGAAGGACAGAAACCATCCAGAGAATGATGTGTTTCAATTTTTAATTAACTTTAAATTCCAAAAATACATTTATTTATTTTTACGTGTCCTGTTTGGCAGTGTGGAGCTCAGAATTGGTGTCTGAGTACCAAGTAGAAGCCCAACAGATTTACTTTCACAAGCGGAGCAGTACAGCTTTTGCTATAGTAGGCTACTCCACTTGATATATATGTGTGAAAATCTTTATTATGAATTGCTGTGGGTTTTATTTCCTGATGTTATGGACATGGAGACGGAAAATAAAGGGGAAGAAAGAAAGAAGATGAAGAAGGGAGGTAGGAAACAATAAAGTCAAGAGAGAGGGTGAGTTGAAAAAACAAGAGAGGAAGGGGAACAAAGAAAACACAGGAAAACATTGAAGTCTGCCTCCATACACACAGGACGGCAGAGAGAGGGGAAAAAACAAAAAACAGAAAAAGGAACATCGACAAAACAAACCAAAGATTGTAAACTAAGAATTACACAACCACATCACACAAAAATGGATATAAAAATACAACAAAAATGTCACAGAAAAACTCATGGTACCGATTAATCAAGATCTAGTAATGATAACCTCAGCCCAAGAATATATCTATAAACATCGGAGACCCCCCAAAAATACCTTATTAATCCCAGTGGAATTTCAAATGTTGTAACTCATGTATAATTTTTTAAGAGTTGTTGTGGATGCTTTTAGCTGTGGGCAGGAAAGGTACCTTATAGCTGTGTTGTTTTACAGCTACACTCAACAAAAATATAAATGCAACACATTTGTTTGTGCTCCCATTTTTCATGAGATGGACTTAAAGATCTAAAATTCATTCCAGATACACAATATTACCATTTCTCTCAAACATTGTTCACAAATCAGTCTAAATGTGTGATAGTGAGCACTTCTGCTTTGCTGAGATAATCCATCCTACCTCACAGGTGTGCCACATCAAGATGCTGATCTGACATCATGATTAGTGCACAGGTGTACCTTATACTGCCCACAATAAAAGGCCACCCTGGAATGTGCAGTTTTGTCTCACAGCAAAATGCCACAGATGCCACAAGCATTGAGAGAGCGTGCAATTGGCATGCTGACAGCAGGAATGTCAACCAGATCTGTTGCTCGTGCATTGAATGTTTTCTCCACCATAAGCTGTCTCCAAAGGCGTTTCAGAGAATATGGCAGTACATCCAACTGGCCTCACAACCGCAGACCACGTGTAACCACACCAGCCCAGGACCTCCACATCCAGCAGGTTCACCTCCAAGATCGTCTGAGACCAGCCACTCAGACAGCTGCTGAAACAATTGGTTTGCATAACCAAACAATTTCTGCACAAACTGTCAAACGTCTCAGGGAAGCTCAACTGCATGCTCGTCGTCCTCATCGGGGTCTTGACCTGACTCCAGCTCGTCGCCGTAACAGACTTGAGTGGGCAAATGCTCACATTCGATGGCGTCTGGCACGTTGGAGAGGTGTTCTCTTCACGGATGAATCTCTGTTTACATTGTTCAGGGCAGATGGCAGACAGCGTGTGTGGCGTCGTGTGGGTGAGCGCTTTGCTGATGTCAATGTTGTGGATCGAGTGGCCTATGGTGGTGGTGGGGTTATGGTATGGGCAGGCATCTGTTATGGACGAAGAACACAGGTGCATTTTATTGATGGCATTTTGAATGCACAGAGATACCGTGATGAGATCCTGAGGCCCATAGTTGTGCCATACATCCATGAACATCACCTCAAGTTTCAGCAAGATAATGCACGGCCCCATGTTGCAAGGATCTGTACACAATTCTTGGAAGCTGAAAATGTCCCAGTTCTTGCATGGCCAGCGTACTCACTGGACATGTCACCCATTGAGCATGTTTGGGATGTGCTTGACCGGCGTATACGACAGCGTGTACCAGTTCCCACTAATATCCAACAACTTCGCACAGCCATTGAAGAGGAGTGGACCAACATTCCACAGGCCACAATTTACAATCTGATAAACTCTATGCGAAGATGTGTTGCACTGCATGAGGCAAATGGTGGTCACACCAGATACTGACCGGTTCTGAGTCCCCAGACCCCCAATAAAGCAAAAAACTGCACATTCCAGGGTGGCCTTTTATTGTGGGCAGTATAAGGTACACCTGTGCACTAATCATAATGTCAGATCAGCATCTTGATGTGGCACACCTGTGAGGTGGGATGGATTATCTCAGCAAAGCAGAAGTGCTCACTATCACACATTTAGACTGATTTGTGAACAATGTTTGAGAGAAATGGTAATATTGTGTATCTGGAATGAATTTTAGATCTTTAAGTCCATCTCATGAAAAATGGGAGCAGAAACAAAGGTGTTGCGTTTATATTTTTGTTGAGTGTACTTAGACAAAGCCTCTGACTAAATAAAATAAAATCAAACTTTATTTATAAAGCACTTTTCATACAAAATAGCATCTCAAAGTGCTTTACAGATTAAAATGACCACACACATTTAATGTCTAAAATGCAGGTAAAAAGTGCATCCATCGGCCGTGTGTCATCAGGAGACATGGAGATGTACAACTGTGTATCACCAGCATAACTGTGAAAGTTAACTCCTTGTCTTCTGATGACGCTGCCAAGAGGGAGCATATACAGGTTAAAAAGCACTGGGCCTAAAATTGAACCCTGGGGCACACCACAAGTAATCTCATGGACCTTAGAGGAGAAGGTATCTAGACTTACCATGAAGACACTCTGTTGCTGTGTAACAGTTTCATGAAAAAGGATGCTGAGGGGTGTCTGTAATTGTCTTGATTTTATGACGAAGACTTTATCAACTCCTCCTAGCCCATGATGAAAAATAGCATTTGACCTTACCCAGTTTCTCTTTAAATCAAACATCATCTCCTTTGTCTTGTTCACATTGAAGATAAGATGATTGTTTCCACACAATATTCCATAAATATATCTGACACACTGGTAAGAGTATAAAAATATGCTTTCAAGTATACTTTAAAGGGAATATATTATGAAAATTTCACTTTTTTCATCCTTTTGTGTTGCCATTTGGGTCTCTCCTGCCTCTATAAACACCCCAAACATGAATAAAAACCATCAATGCATTTTGTTGCAATTTTATTTTCTGCTAGAAATCTCATGCCTCTACAAGCCATTTGAAAAAGTGTCTTATTGTTACGTCACAATAAGTTGAACTTGAATATGATGGCTCGTTTCCGAGTTGGTTTCCAGAGTTACAAACCGGAAGTTGCAAATAGAATGCCTCAGAGGTCGTATATACAACTCGTCGAGGCTCAGAGGACCCCGAGTTCAGTTATCAAGATGGCTACTACGAGCATCACACGTAAGAAAACATTGTGGTTTTCTACTATTTTAAGCACTTTTGTATTTGTTGTAACCAAATGTGGAAGTCGTAGACATAGCAGTGTATACTGTTACCTATAGACATGTCCCTACAGTCTTATGTGTTAAATACCACCTAATAAGTTATTTTGTTGCTTGTTTAGTTTAAATTGCTCCATGTTGCTATGACAACAATGTTGAGTCTTGAGCAGAAAGCAGTGCAGTAGCCTATCGTTAATGTTAATCAAAACGGAATATTCAGATATCAAACAGTGAAACATGTTTGTGTAATATGTAGCCTAATGAACATGTGAAATCTGCAGTGGTTAAACCGTGAACAAGATAAACACTATAAACGTTAAGCGTCCATCTTTTCTCCGACTTGTGTTGTGTACAAAACAGAACTCAAAAACCCGCTGTTATTTGTTTTCCAACACGGATGTGACGTCGCTCTCTAGTTGCCCCTAACCTGTTGAACTGCCCCCTCATATGTGAAAACCCGCCCATCAAGTCCAATTCCATGCCATTCTCAAGTGTGGCAAAATCACAGCCTAGTGACAAGATGGGTGGGCGTGGTCTGCAACTGCTAGTTTGCATAAAAGTGTCCGAGTCCTCTAAACAGCTCATTCTGAAAAGGACTGAAATTGTCCAGAATTGAGCTGGTGAGATCACTTTATGCTAGAGTGATTTTGTGCAAAGAACTTCATTGACATGTTTTGCACAGACCATAGACCTATTATTACTTGTATAAAAAGAGGCATAATAAGTTCCCTTTAAATACAGTCGTTAGGTGGCAGTGACTCACAAGCTGGTGAAATCATCTAGCAATCAGAAAATTGCCTATTTGATTTTTGATGTTTTTAGGGGAACATAGTTTACAGTCATAAAACCATAGAAGAATATAGGCACACACAAAAATTACGAAACCTTCATTTTTATTTCTTTTAAAGGAATATACCACATATTGATGTACAGTATAATCTTATCTGCTGTAAATATTGTTGGTAATGTACTGTATATGTACGTTTAGCTATTTTAGGTGACTATATGGGGTGCCCTAATTTATTCCCAATTAGAAATTACTCTTAAAAAAATATTTTCCAAGACTTTTTTTAGTTTTTATTTATTTTCTATTTATCAGTGTTGTCGAAAATGCTAATAAATATCTACATGTTTAAATATGTGAGAAAAACAGCCTATTGTAGGGTGTCGTTTATTTTTTTCAATGTATATGAATGTACAAATATCTTAACATAATGCAATTTTTTTACAATTAAATTTAATGTAATAAAATATTAGTAAATGTATTTGATTTCAGAATGTTTCAATAAATGTGCCTTCTGTATTGGAATAAAACAAAATATTATTTGTACCAAGAACGATTAAAGCCAGCAAAACCTAAAGAAATAAATTACTATCTGCACTCAAAGTTAGGTTTTTAATTGTGCTATTTTTAGAGGCCGTCTGTCTTAAAGGGTTAAGTATCTAAAATTCTGATAAAAGAACACAACATTTGTTGGTTGGTGGTATAAGGAAAGCATTTAGTAAAAAAGGGAACAAAAAAAGAAATGTTGGAGACTAGGTACAAAGGCAAATATCAATCTGAGAAATATGCAAAGAAAGAAATATACTACAAATTAAATGTAGTTACATGTGCAAAAACCACAGGTTTTAGCAAACAAATTCGAAAAGGCCTGTTTTAATAAAAAAACTAAATCAAAACCAAGAAAATGAATGGTGCAATGTTTTCATTGTTTTAAAGCCCTCGAAATCCAAAGATTTTTTGCTAATTTTAAAACCCTTACCTATAAGGTCATATACTAAATGCAAACCAAATGCCACCAAAGAGTTTGCCATTATAAAAAAAAACTATCAAGAAATCTTTAATTGTCCACTAGAGGGGGTCAAAAGACTAATTTAACTGAAGGGTCATCATATCATATTTATATATTTTACCGTTGTGGCTACAGGGATGTTTCAAATATTTGCATATATAACAAAATTTTGTGATGATCTAGCTGTGTAAATAGTTTCAGTTTCTCTAAATCAAGAAGCTGAACCTTCTCAGCACATTAAGAAAGACTAAACACAAGGGACCGAAATATCTGGGAATGTCGTAACGCACAAATATGTTTAAAGCATGACCAGAAAAATCACTCCAAAAAAAGCATATGTATATAAAAAAACATGAAAAAATATTTCCTCACTCCCATAGGTCAGCTCCACCTGGCCCACAAGTAAATGTGCATGACAATTAACATAAACACACACACCAACAAATATAAAACTTAGATGGTTCTTCTTAGATGTGCTTCTTTTATAGAAAAGTTTAAATGGATTTGATTTTATTGTGCTGCACCAGAGTCTCCACACAGTTTCCTATAAAACCAAAAAGAGAAAATCAGGACCTGATTCAATGAGGTTCTCTTTGATTTTACCATGACCAGTAGCTTTTTGCAATGCTCATCTTACCGTGCTTCTTCCTTCTGCATATCTGCATAGGCACAGATTGCTTTGTCCCTGTCCAAGATCTGTTGTTTCAAGCTCCCAATCTCATCCTGAGCCTTATTCTTATCGGCTTCATGATCAGCTGGGGTGGAAGACGAAAAGAGATTGGGTAATTTCTACATTTTATGTTTAAAACAGGTTTAAATGGTTGCTACATCATTACTGTTAAAGTTCAATGCATGTTATGATGTTACAAAACAGGAGGTTTGAAGAGAAGGCTAATAAAGTTTCACATGGGTTTAGAGTGTGGCAACAGGAAACAGATAATGAGTCTTATTTACCTAAACACACATTGGCTGCAGTGTTAGTACATTAACAGTGACAATATTCTTCCTCTGTCTGCACTTACTTTTGAGTTTATTTATGGATTCTTCCAGCTCCGTCTTCTTCTTTTCCGCATTGCCCTAAAATTTTTAATATGAAAGCACTGGTTAGCAGTGAAAATGAGGATGGGAACATTCAATATATAAATACAAATTTCAGTCTAACTGGCGTTGTTGCATAGTTAATGCTCAGATTCACACAGACAGCCCCTGACAGGCATCCAACAGTGACGGTAACATGATCCTAGGTTAGCAGTTGCATGCTAAATAACTTTTTTTGTTGGCTTCATGAATGGTCATTCCATGATGATTGGACATCCCAATCTGCACAGTGTAAGATGTGGAAGAAAACTTTTTTTATTGCAAGTAGAAATCCTCAGGCACAATCGAGAGATTCTGTAAACCAGTTTATATTTGTAATATATATCCTTTTGTAGGAAAGATCGAGGGTGGAAGGGGTCCCAGGGTACAATTGCGTAACCCCCGGAGCATTGAAAACCTTGTGTGTGAATGTGTCTGTGCCTTGCCTTGCCCGTGTTGCAGGTCTCCAGACCTTTCTCGGTTTCCTGTAGCGCCTTCTCCTTCTCCGTCTTCTCCTTCTTCAGCTCCTCCAGCTTCTGGTTGGCGTTCTCCACGGAGGACTTGAGTTCCTGGATTTTACTTTTCATGTCCATGATGGAGTCTTCTCTCCTCTTGACCTCCGCGGAGCTCTCGACCATGCGGGCCCTCAGATTACGCAGGCTCAGCTCCTGGCGCAGCGTCTGGAAAATCATCGCTACCATCACCGCCACGCTGACGGCGACGAAAAAAATCGCCAGCTTCATCTTTTTTTCTTTTGTTGTTGTTGTGTTTTTCTTCCCCACTCGCTCGATGGTTGGTGTAGATGGGAGTCGGGGGGCGTCTGCTGTGATGAAGACCGCTGGTGGTCACTTGTTCATCCCTGGAAGAATGTCTCCAGCTTTCTCCCCGAGATCAGCCGACACAAGGTTGTAGTGACCGGCTCTACCTGTCGAACAAGCTGGGCGTGTCGATCCACCTGCTTCCTGGTGACACTTTCGCACAGGCACTGAACAGACAACCAGGCAAACATTTAAATTTCCTCTATATCCTGCGACTCAAGTCTTCCAAAAAAAACAACTAATGGATGTTGTAACTTAAAAACCACGATTCCCAATAAAAAATGTCTTAATTGATATTTGAGTTATAGTTGGTTTGCAAGAATCTAAATTCTTAAAAAAAATTTTGGTTCAGAAAACTTAATGGGAATTTTAAATAAAATATGAGAGCGGAAATCAATTGGTTTTTTAAAGGGATCTTTCAGATTTTTTTTAAAGTGATGTGTTAAGTATACTTAACACAAAACAAAAAAATCTGCTGGTAGATTAACCCTCCCTTATAGGGGAGGTTTAGATACTATTATTAGTTATTAGATATTAGTTTAGATACTTAACCTTATAGGACCTTCCCCTATAGGGGAAATCTTACCAGCAGGCTAAATTACTCTCTTAGCCTTCTCATGTAGTCGTGTTAGCCAGGTTAGCCGGTTCCTATACTGAAACTTTTACCTAGTTCAAAGACCAAAGTGGAGTTCTTTTTCTTTAAAAAAAACTCCATCCTCAAAAAACTAATATTGTTTTTTGAGGATGGCTATTGAATGAACCTTTAAACTGTTGTTACACAGTTTAAAGGTTGGAGGCAGTGCAGCATACAAAGATGTTCCTGGGAAGGGAACATGTAATGTATTTCTGGCTGCTCTCTGACACAAAAGTAAAATGGTGTGAAAAACCCAAAAATTACAGTGGGGTTGAGTAAATGCAGCTTTATTTATTTATTTTAATGTGGCTTCCTTTAAGCATACATGACCCTTGACCATGGCCCTTGCATCACACAAATCTAGAAAAAAAAATATGCATGGAGAAACAAGGAGTAAGCATGACATGTATTTGCGTGTTCTTTCTTTTTTAAATGTACCAAACTAGTTTAGGACGTATAAATATTTAACAATCATCCAAAAAATAGGACAGTCATGTTGTGCTTGTGGCTCAATAAATAAATCAACAAATTCGAGATGATATATCTGGTATGTGAACAGGACTACTAAAATATATTTTTGCATTACAGTGTCTCACAAAATTGAGTGCCCCCATCGAACTTCATGGGAAAACACTGAAGATATGACACTTTGATACAACGTAAAGCAGTCAGTTTACTGCTGGTATAAAAGTATAAATTTGCTGTTTCCTCAAATAACTCAACAGGCAGCCAATAATCTCTAAACTGCTGGAAACATAAGTGAGAACACCCCTAGCTAAAAATGCCCAAATTTTACCCAATTAGAATTTTCTCTCCCTGGTGTTAGTGCTACAAGGTCTGGGGTCTGAATGGGAAGCAGGTGTGTTCAATTTTGTGTTATTGCTCCCACATACTTTCGTATTGGTCTCTGGAAGTTCAGCATGGCACTTCATTGCAAATAACTCTCTGAGGATCTGAAAAAAGTGGTGGGAGTGTTATGGTTTGGGGATGAGTGGATGGCAACATGTACTATGACATCTTGACGCAGAGCATAATCTCCTACCTATGGAAACTGGGCTGCAGAGCAGTATTACAACCCCAAACACACCTTCCAAGAAGACCACTGCCTTGCTAAAGAAACCGAGAGTCTCCACACCCTAACCCCTAATGAGCATCTGTAGTGCATCTTCAAGCAGAAGGTGGAGGAGTGCAATTTCTCAAACATCCACCAACTTTTTAACATTGGCATGGAGGAGTGGGAAAGGATTCCAGTGGCAACCTGTGAAGCTCCTTCCCCAAGAGAAACAATGGTGGCCACACTTTAGGCACAATTCGGACATTTTTCACTCAGTGGGTGTAGAGTTATTTTGAGGGGGCAGCAAATTTACACCCTAATTACAAGGTGTATACTGACTACTTTGTATCAAAGTGTCATATCTTTAGTATTGTCCCATGACAAGATGTAAAAGTTATTTACAAAGACATTAGGGATGTCTTCACTTTTGTGAGATAGGGTGTAGGCTACTTTAGGAATTTGTAACAACAGTTATAATTAGTTTTTCTTTTGTATTAGATAAATATAACTGTTAAATAAATATTGAGCTTATTTTGACCCCCTTTGAGCATCTTTCACTGTCACACTTCTAATAGGCTACAAACATTTTGGACGTCTCATCAACAGCGGACACGACAATATGTAGCCTGTGTTGTATAAATATTCATGTTCTTCATTTTTTCACATCTATACTGCTTTTGCCATAACAACAAGCTACTTTTTTTTCTTTTCTTTTTTACATTGATCTTATATCAGGCATGTAACATTTTAGACGTGGTGTTCTTCTCGGGTAGATGACTGGTAAGGCCCCCAATTTCTTTACAAAGAAATATTGACTTGTAAATAACAGCGCAAAGCAAATGTGCTAGTAGATTAAAGGGTTTTTTAAACATTTGTTTTCGATCTTGTTTGCTCTCAAACTACTTTCAGCCTCCAGGTCCAGCTAATCTGCATTTCCTAGTTTAAAAATAGGGAGTTATCGAGTCCAGGTAAGACAATAACTCCGTATAAGCTTTCAAGAGAACCTTAAGTTAAAAATTCCGAACTATCCCTTTAAGTGGCAAGACGAAAGGTCCCGGGTTTGACGTGTTACCAGGACATGGCAGGTGCCGCCGTCACCTGTTCCTCTTAGCGATCCAGGAAGGGGGCGTTTCTGCTTCCAGCTCCGATCCTAACAGTTGAGCAAAGAAAGCTCAGGTGAGTTGTCGATTGGTTTCATTTTGCCAGCGATGCGCAGAGAGGAGGTGTAACCGTGGTGAACCGGAATTTTACATTCAAGCTGAGGAGCTCTCGGATGGCGCATGGAGAGTAAAGAACCCGGACACCTGTAGGAAAAAACTCTTGACACTCTCAATCATTAGAAACTCGAGGACACAAAACAGGAAGGTTTTCGGTTCTTGCACAGGATGAAGGTGCATCTCGTGCTTCCTCTGGCGTTATTGACGTCTGTACTTTTGGTGGGGTTAATAAAGATACGCAAAAAGGAGCATGAGAAGGAGGAGAAGCGGAACCGGTTCCAGGGCATCAAGCTGCGGGTCACCAGCGATGTTCTCCAGGAGTACCAGAACGAGAAGATAGAGAAGCAGAACCAGGTGGAAAAGGCCCAGAGCGAGCTGAAGGCCATGGAGGATGAAGTCAAGGTTCTGCGGACCAAGACAGAGAAGAGTGCTGGAGATTTAGCCGGCTGCGATGGTTCCCAGGTGATTATAGTTGGTTAAATAAAAATCAGTGTAATCACTTAATACATACATCTGATACATCCAATGAAAACACACAGATCTGAAGCCTGTATGAGGCTACTGGCAAGCTGATAGACTTAAAATCATTACTATTGGTCCAAATTTGTAGTTATCTAAGAGTAATACAATCATTCTATGTTTTCAATCATTTCCATTGATAAAGAAATCTTCATACTGACCTATTCATTAGTTTGACTTGTTATATCCTTCCCACCCCCAAGAGCCAAATATTACCTGTCAAATAATGTGATGCGTCAAACTGAACAGACTGGTGTGAAAACCGCCATATTGACCCAATGAGAGATCAATGGAAGCCGACCATACTAAACCTGTTTATTTATTTACATATAAAAATGTAAATGTACCACTCATGCCTTTCTGATAAACTGTTGGTAACCTTATGAATTATTCCTTTCTTGATTTCCTTCTCAAATATTCTTTTTCCACCAAAGAAAACTGGGGAAAAACATGGGGGAAACATTTAATTGTGTAAAGGAATTTCAAATGAATTGTTTAATCTTCGATCAGCACCAACCAGAAAATCAGGCTTGACTTACACTTGCAGAATCATGAATGACAGCAGCCCAACAGGTACAAGCAAATCTTTACCTGTTGTGTTATGGTAGTCATAATGGTTTGTGTTCTTGTATTTACTGAGCTAGGCACCTCCTATTACCAGAAGTAAAACTGGGGGTTTTTGTACATGTAGATGCCAGATAAATGTCATCATTAAATTCCTATAAATATCTCTGCAAAGGAAATCAAAACAAATAAATTTTCTACAATATACAGAGAAACAAATTGTTTAAATCCTCTCGTTTATTGGCAGAAATCTGGTGTAGATCAACTGGCAGCAGAGGAGACAAACCTGAACAACCTCAAAGGTAAGCAATACTTGACACGTCTAAATGTTGGAAACAAGGTTGATCACTTGTGTATGTTTGGGTATTTTGTAACTCCCAACAGTGATATGCTTAAAAATTCTCATTGATATTACTCACTCTTTCAGCTGAAACTGAGAAGGAGAAGACTGAGTGGAATGCAGAAATAGATGGACTGAAAAAGCAGCTGACAGAGAAAAGCCCTGTGTGTAACTACTTGAAAGAAACACCAGATCCAATAAAGTACAGTTGTCTCTTAACTATGGCAAAATTTACAGAATAAGTGCACAGATTAAGTTTTTATGAGTTTTAATGTTGTATCTTTTCCTTCAAGGAGTATGTGTGGCATTAAAGAAGAGCCAAAGGCAGAGGCCCCCAAACAAGAGGAAAAGAAGGAAGAGGCCCCCAAAAAAGAGGAAAAGAAGGAAGAGCCCCCCAAACAAGAGGAGAAGAAGGAAGAGCCCCCCAAACAAGAGGAGAAGAAGGAGGAGCCCCCCAAACAAGAGGAGAAGAAGGAGGAGCCCCCCAAACAAGAGGAGAAGAAGGAAGAGCCCCCCAAACAAGAGGAGAAGAAGGAAGAGCCCCCCAAACAAGAGGAGAAAAAGGTAGAGCCCCCCAAACCAGAGGAGAAGAAGGAAGAGCCTCCCAAACAATAGGTGAAACAGAGCAACCCCTCCAAATGAGTGGCAAAAGATATAGCCCACTAAAAAAAAAGAGGTCATAAAGACAGATGCCCTGAAATAAAAATATGCACAAGCATCGGTTTTGTTCACAGGGACACAAGTATCCTGGTTTTCATCTTGGCTGGGATACAATGTTGCTGGTGACATGAAGCATATCCAAGAAAACATTATAAATGTGAATTTGGTTTTCAGTAACTTGACATTTCTGCAAACTGACCTTTAATTTCATAGCTATAGCTTGAACATGGTCAGTGCAATAGTCCAGAAAGTTAAACAATGAAGTAAATCAGCAGCATCAACCTAATTGCTATTGAACAGGTCAGTGGTGTTTTGTTCTCTCCCACCGAAATAATCCAATCCAATAAAAATTACGTAAACTTAAAAATTAGCTTTTGCTCCTACAGGTCTGAGACAAAGACCAATTCTCCGTCAGGTAACTCTATATGCTACATCCTGGTTTGTCACATGTCCCGGATTCCAAAAAAGTGTCATCTGTAATGCGACTGCATCAAAACACAAAATGTTACATGTAGTAGAGGTAGGTCCTCAAATATGACTTTTGAATTTGAATTTTCAAGATCCTTTTTCATAAGTAAATGAAAAATAAAAACGTATCATGGTGCGGGGTTTGTTTTGCACAGGTTTTGTTTCATTAAACTTATTGGGTTTGTTGTAATGTAATTCAGAATAACTTTTATATGATTAGTAAAAAAAAAAAAGTTTTCTTGATGTGAAACCCTGTGATGGACTGGCGGCCTATCCAGGGCGACCCCGCCTCTCATCCAATGACTGCTGGAGATAGGCACCAGCTGCCCTGAGCATCCACTGACATATTGACAATGAATGGATGTGAAGCACTTTGCTGAGGAATTCTGCTGTATGCATAAGTTCAACTCATACTGAACAACTGAAAATAAATAATTTATTGGATGGAATAGGTTTTCTGAGTTTTTTTATGTGGAACGCATTAGTAAAGTGCTTACGTTTATAGTTCCTTGCTAAACTAGTCACACCATGAACACCTTTTTTTTTTTCTTCTTTTTTTTTTTTACATTTTGTCATAAATAAAAAAAACAATGTATTTTATTGTCATATTTTATGTCATGAACATGAAATTGTGAAGTTGGAGAAAAATGATGCAAGGTTTTTAAAGTTTTTTACGAATAAAATTCTTAAAAGTGTGGGGTCCCTTTGTATTCAACCTATTTACACCAATATCTCTGAATAAAATACAGAATAAGCAACTGCTTTCAGAAATACCTAAATTTAAAATTAATTTCAAATGTGTGTACCATAATCTAATCTCGGCATAAATCTTGCTGTTTTATGAAGCTCTCATAGATTTATTTGAGAATATTAGTAAACAAACAGCATCATGAAGACTAAGGAACAATGCAGACAAGTAAGAGGTTAGGTTTGGAAAAATGTATTTGGTTATAAAATAGGATGGCATGCTTGGCATTTTAACTTCATAGTTTATCTTGATTTCCATCATCTAGGCTAGCAATGTTTTTGTTAACCTAACAGGTAATAAAACAATGCCTTTTTAAGTTTCTTTAAACTTTCTGAAATGGCAGCATATACTGTTCATAAAAAGAATTGGAATAACCTGAAAATGCATTTACTCCACAAAACTCTAATGGAGTAAGAAACCTAATATCGTGTGGTGTTTCTTCAGTGGATTTAATCAATAGTAACCATCTCCAAAGGGTGACAACTCAAGTAATTATAATTCAATTAGATGGTAAAATTGCAAAGAAAACTCTTATCAAACTGTTAGAAAAATTGTGAAAAAAGTATTAATTCAGTCAAAGTTGCTCAAAGAACCGTTGCTTGGCAGAGCTAGGTTGGTGATTTCTTTGTTAGCATGGTATGATGAAAAAATACATTTTAAAAGGACTTCAAACTTAATAGTCATATGTAATAAAAGACTTGGAATTGTCTGAAATTGAACAGAACTCTACAAAGTATTAGCAAGCCCTTGTTGCACAGAGAAATCCTCCTTTAGGTGTATTTGCTAGTACAGTGAATTGAAAGATAAAACAATTTTGAGATCACCTAATTCTCACCGAATGGGTATCATATACAATAATATGATAGCTAGTTTTTGCCATTAGCCTACTACCATGAGATAAAATAACATTCTCTGAGGTGATGTATTAAATTTTATGATAACCAACCAATATTTTTTAAATTAAAATTAAAAAAGTAAACTTTTCTTGCAATCAACTGTCAATAGATAAAGTGCAAATAAAATAAGCATTTGCCATTTCTTAAAGGAGAACTCTTGCTCACTATAGCTAAGTTAGCAATGTCTATGTCAGCATAACACGATGAATTAATCTTAAAAAGACTTCATTCTTTTAAATTGACATCATACATAACCAAGTATCTGGAATAGCCAGAAACAGAAGCATATATGAAAGCTAGTACAGAATAGTACAGACAAGCTCAGAGTTTCTAAAACTGCTAGGCTAATAGATAGCATCTGAATACCACCTAATTTGGTTCAGTAAGTAGATAAGGATGATAGCTTTAGATATTTTTGAAATGTCTTCTATTAACTGAGAGTGTTTTAGGGTGTTGTTCAGTCCTTGAATTACAGGGACATGCTTTGAATGCCTTTGGTTATTTGGGGAAGAGGAAAGATGCTGTCCTTCAAGCTTATCCACACATTCCTGTTTGGGTGAGGCATAGGCCTTGGAAGACGTTATTTTGCTTCAAATGATCTTTGAACTCACAAAAGAAATATCTAGTCATCGCCCACTGTTAGCTTAATTGTTTACATAAATAAAACCAAAATCAAGTAAAACTTAAGCTTAACAGTCCCAAAATACATAATGATCCAAGAACACTGTAACCCTCTTAAGTAGCCTATTCTCTCTGCAGGATTAATGGTACAAGTGCTGCTGCCATCAACATGCAGTTAGCTCACAGACACTACAGTCAGGGTGTGTTTAGCAGATGGATGGTTGTAAAATACCTGTTGAACCTGAATCTTGGTTGTGCAGGTAATGATTAATGCATGTTCCTTTAGCTACAGAAAGCAAAAGAGTAATGATCTGCATGTCACAAAACACAGACACAGATATTGACATGCAAGCTGATTTGTTTTTGTATTTGCTTGATATTTGACTTCATGGAAATTCAGAGGACAAGCAGCAAAACACAAATTATATACAGAGAAAGAAGAAGAACAAGAGAGAATGTCAGTGCTCAGTTTTCAGTACTTCATTGCAGTACTGCTTTGCTTGAATATTCTATTCTGGTTCATATCGTGTTTTCACTGTTGGCCTGTGGTTTCAGTCGTTCAGTTATTGCTTCAGATGTGTATTTCTCCCTCTGTTAGATAACTCCTTTGTCTTCAGTTCTGAAAACCAGAGATTGGCATTGAATACTCACAATTAACCTTGCCTGCTTCTCTCTTTCTCTTTGACTCTGCCTCAGGCAATTTATGTGTGTGCTGGTAAGTGCGAAACACACACACACACACACACACACAGAGAGAGAGAGAGAGAGAGAGAGAGAGAGAGAGAGAGAGAGAGAGAGAGAGAGAGAGAGAGAGAGAGAGAGAGAGAGAGAGAGAGAGAGAGAGAGAAACATGACAGACAGACAGACAGAGACAGACAGACAGAGGGAAACATGTTAGACACAAGGTCATTGTTGCTGGCCAATCTGATAACTAGAAGTGTTTGCCTGATGATCTTTGTGTTTCCTGTTGAAGGTCCGGCTCATTTTGTGCACTGGCTGCTCAGGTGTTAGTTTTCAATAAATAAATACAAATGAATACAACATTGTTTTTTGGCTGTTTCTGTTTTATTTGAGTTAAGTCCCTTTTTTCTACAAGGATCAATAAATAGCTAATTCCTATCAAAATTAATCTATACAAAACAGTTTCACAACGTATTTTACTACGTCACTTCAATAAAACGTGGGATGTATCTGAGAAAATGTATTTTCCTCTGAAGTCTTTAATACATAGAGGCTTTGCAGAAGGTTAACATCTGTAGCCTATTGTTAAACTTAAAATAAACAGGAAAAAAGAGGGACTTTTTCCCATCTTCTCACATTACAAATACAAACCTTACTGTATTTTAGACCAACTCAACATAGTGCATAACTGTAAGGTGAACCTACAAGGATACAGGACTCTTAAAAAATGTTCTGCAAATGAACATTTGACCTGCATTTATACTTTACAC
Organism: Valencia hispanica; assembly: GCA_963556495.2. NCBI lineage: Eukaryota > Metazoa > Chordata > Actinopteri > Cyprinodontiformes > Valenciidae > Valencia > Valencia hispanica. The sequence goes on from OY747710.1 coordinate 24,362,049, forward strand.
CTTTTACTATTTCACCCCTAAACCAAAACAAATCCTTAATAGTAAACTGAGTCAACCTGTGTGTGACAAAATCTCAATTTTGAAAACCATGTTTCATTTTTCTTACACATCCGTATTATTGACAAGGTTGTGTTGAGCTTTCCCTCAAAATTCCAGTAAAATACACTGAAGTTTCCGATTATATGTAGATAAAATGCATGTGAATTCAAGGCACTGTATTTGTCATTTAAAGGACATGTACTATTTTGTTGATTCCTACACTGTCCTCCATCTGTTGCAGATAGAGGATTGCCTAACTGTCACCTCCACCCCACCCCAGGCTAACAATAGGCGATCAGAGATCAGAGAGCTATCATCACGCCCCAATAGGCTGGGAAGGTCAAAGCAGGAAAGGATACAGAGGTGAAAGAGAGGGAAAATAGCCTGACTGATGTCTGCGTTGTTCATAAATGAGATTAGATTTTATTTGACTTGAAAAAATGCAGAACTTCATCTATTCAATTAGTTTTAATGTTTAAAATATTTAACCAGAGAAATGCCAGAATTGTTTTTTTTTGGTATAGAGTGAGTTTTAGGTTGAAGGTACCATTAATCCAATACCACATCATAATTTTTTTATGTTTACAATGTAATTGCTTTTAAATTTCAATCATTTTAACTGCAAACACAGTCATGACCTACTGGACATGTAGAGGTGAAAGTACTCTGTTATTGGCAGGCATCTGGCAGATAATGTTGATTCAGATGTGAGAGTCCAACCATGTGCCTGCGCAAAATCACTGTTTAACCCAACTTCCAAGGACTCAAATGGACAATTTAGGCCATTTTTCTCTGCAAAATGCCTCAAGCCAGGTCATTTGGGGTGGGGAGCATCTGTGAACATAATTTTTGAGGTTCCGCTAAAAATTCCTAATTGGAGTTGAGCCTGGAATTTGACTGAGCCATTCCAACACATGAATATTCTTTGTTCTAAACCATTCAATGCAGCTCTGGCCGTTTGTTTAGGGCCACTGTCCTGCTGTTAGGTAATCATCTCCCCAAGTCTCGAATCTTTTGCTGCCGTCAGATGGTTTTGTTTAAAGATTGCCCTGTTTTTAGCTTCATTCAGCTTTTCATCAAAATAGCATCCCCTCAGCTTGATCCTGCCACCACCATGTTCCACTCTGGGGATGGACCATTCAAGTAATTTTGGTCTCATCTAACCAGAGCACCACATGTTTGCTGTATCCCCTTCCTGACCTGCCTGTAGTCTTCGTAAAGCTATTTGTTCACTAATGTTCCCAAACAATCCTCTAAGGCCTTCACAGAACAGCTGTATTTGAGTTACATATAGGTGGACTCTGTGTAATTATGTGACTTCTGAAGGCAGCTTATTAAACTGGATTTTTCTAATTTTCCCCCTACATTTAGTTTTTATGCTTGTAACAATGAACAAAGACAAGTGACCATCATGCTTGGCATTTGTCCTCCCTACAGGCAAAAACTGAAAGTTATTTGACTCTGGTTTGTGTGAATATGTACATGTGTGTGTGTGTGTACTGTGAGAGCATGCTCACAGCAGGATGAACATCACATGTATTGATCAGGCTAATGTGGAGTGGAGGAAAGGCTGCAGGCCACAGCAGCTGATCAATATATGTCGAATTACATCAGTGTGAGCTTGTATGTTCCCAAAAGGGTGATTATTGGTACCCACCCCCCCAAACTCAAACACGGGTATAAATATACACTCGCCTCCTGATGTAAAGCATTTAAACTCCAAAACCAGTGAGACTTTTCTTTTTTGAACTTTTTAAGCAAACCATCAAATTTTATTTGAATTATTTAATTAACTAAAATCCATCTTTTTAACCATTACATTCTCCTGAAAAGAGAGAATAGCGATATGTTTGGATGAAAGAAGTAGGTAAGTATCATAATTTTATGTTTGTACATGATACTGGCGAGATATCCGACCTTGTGCTCCCTGAATCCAACAGATGATGATCTGAAATGCCAACAGAGTCTCTGACTCCCAGTGTTAGAGGGCCAGAGCCCTGAAGGCTGATCCTGTGTCATTTTGCTACAGAACCGGTTGTTCAGGTCTTTTACCGGGTAGTAAAAGTGGGGAGCAAACCTTGTTTTTTGTTTTTTGCTTAATTTTTTCCTCTCTCAATTGTGTCTTTTCTCATTCACAGCAGGGAATTCCAGTCTGCTGCACCCTACTGCTTCGCCAGAGGCTGTGTGATATGTTTGATATTCGGTTGTTCTTCTGCTTCATTGTATCAACTAAATATCAGACATATTCCTACAGAGTCTGGCACTGACTTCTGATCTTCTGCAGAGGCAGCTCAGGTGTAAGGATGCTACACTTTACAGAAGTGGTTTGTATCATCATGAGAACAGCGCTTTATAGCTAGAAATAAATGCAAGAATGACCACCACAGAGTCTGAGTAAATTATAAATGTTTCAAACAAAGGATTGAATGGAAAACAAACAAAATGAACCCGAATTTTAAGTTTCACCATTCTACTGCTTTTCATTCTTTTTCTCAAACACACACACAACCCCCCCCCCCCACACACACACAAAACTCACTATTAGTTTGTAATTGTGGCACTGTATTTTTTTAAGCACAGGACAGGGAGCTCCCCTCTATGAGCAAACAGCTGCTGCAGCTGGAATCCTGGTTCTTGAGATGGAGAATAAACAAACTAACCAGATAACAGCTTTGTCTTATTACAACCAGCACGGACCAGACCTTTCAGCCCATGTGACAGTAAACTCACTGTTCAGTTCCATAATTATCCTTCAAAAACCTGTCTTATTGTTTCTGTTTTGGGAATTAGGCATTTGTTTTCTGCACGGCTTGATCAGAACCAAGACGAGTGATTTGTCTATGTCTTTACGTACATGACTCATATTTGTTTGCTTTGCTTTAGCAATTAAAAGGAGAATTGCATGCTTCAGTTACTAATGTTAACATTTTATCAGCTGCACTTATATAATGATAAGATGCGTTTTGGCTTTTGGCTGTAATAGAACTCTGATTTAGGTTTTTTTTCAAAGGGCATTCTATTATGTAAGAGTCCATTTTAAAGGAATCATTATTATCATCCTAACTAGCCTGTGGGAACTGATGTGAGGAATAATGTGATTTTAATTAAATGAGATGCTGAACAGCTATGATGTCTGAGGGCATTTTTAAAGTAAAACGATTTAAAAAACAGACAAGAATAGACAACTGAGGACAACAAGGACTATTTGTGTTTATAACTTAACTGACCAATGTTTTTAGAAAAGATCTATGACAACCTGGTATTGACAGCTACTCCAAATAAATGTTGGGTACACCAGATTTTATGAAGGTGCATCAAATTAAAGGGAGGCAGAAAAGAAAAGAAAGCATCACCTTTCAGACTAATGTAGCCAATCTGCATCAGACCAGGCTGAAAGCTGTATTTAAATATGATCTTGCTGTATTTGATCAGTCAGCTGTGACTCTGACCAAGATCACCAAAAATTATGCTTGCTTCATGTTCTCATGCATGTTTGTTATATTATTTGGAATACCCCTCTCCCCCCATTTACTGTATGTATTAAATGCATTTATTTAAATAAATGTTTTCTGTTATATTTTGTTGCAAATTGTGGTCAGTAAAAAGGATATAAAGTCCAGTATAAAGATATGTTTCCTCCATCCATCCATCCATCCATCCATCCTTGCAGAAAAACCTAACTGGGGACTGATGATGTCAGACGAATCCTTGCATTTTCATGTCTATTGACATGAAGAGGCTCCTGTTCTTAAGGTAAGACTGAAACCAGCCAAGTACAGTGCCAGGGTCCGACCCAGCTCTCTACTCACTTCAATAATATATCATAGTCAACAGTGTCAGATGCTGCGCTGAGGTCAAAAAGTACCAGTAATGTGGTTCTACCAGAGTCTGTATTTATGCAAATGTCACTGAAAACTTTGACGAGGGCAGTGAGAACAGAAACCAGACTGAAACGTATCAAAACAGTTGGTCATTGTTAGGAAGCTATTTAACTGTTGAAACACTTTTTCAATAATCTTACTGATGAATGGAAGATCAGAAATTGGCCTGTAGTTCTGCATTAACGTGTTGTCTAGGTTGTTCTTCTTTAGTAGGGGTTTAATAACTGATGTTTTTAAACCCTGGGGGAAGTTAACTATTTGAATCAATTCAGACGTAATGACTGGGAAAACTTTCTTTAGAGCAACTGTGGGTAGGACATCGAGACAACAAGAGGAGGAGATTGATTTCTTCAAGGTTTGGTTAAGATTTTGGAATTCAAACATTTTCTGTAGATTGGTGTTGAGTAGGGATGACGTTGGTTGCGTGTTTGGTACAGATATACAGTTTAGTTCAGGGTCTACTGCCGCAGGGGGATTAGTTAGTTTTTCAACTGTTGCAAAGAAAGTTCTCGCATTATTAATGTTTCTGTTAATGATTTCAGAAAAGAACGATTCCTTTGTGTCTTTCAAAATTAAGTGATACTGTTTAGTCTGTCTCTATAAATCTCATTGTGAACCTGATGTCAAGTTTTCCGTCATTTTCTCTCGGCTTGTCGACACTCCCTTTTTTTCACTACATATCAGTGGATCGCTAGTCCATGGAGACTTCTTTCTACCCGAGACTATTTTCACTTTGACTGGAGCAATGCTATTAATGATGTCTGAACTTTTAGAGAGAAAGATTTCTACCAGCTCATTTACTGAGTTTGTGTTGGAGGAAGAAGGGGATGGGGCGAAGGGGGAGAGTACATTTGTTTAAAGGTTTCAACTGCATTGTCCCCGAGAAATCACTTTTTCACAGTGGTCTCGCTGTGGCTAGGCAAGGCAAGACAGGGCAATTTTATTTGCATAGCACACTTTCAACAACAAGGTAATTCAAGGTGCTTTACATGATTAAGTGGTAAAATAAAATTAAAACAGCAGTAAATAGTTCAGACTTAGCTATATAGTTTGGTAGAGATAGCTTTCATAGTCAATATGGATACTGAAATCCCCCACAAGGGTTAGGGTTAGGGGTAGGTCTAGAGTTAATGTCTGGTTCCCTTCTATATCAAATGTCTGTTATTACTGGTGGTGGTGGTGGAATTTTTGACTGCTTTCTGGCAATATCAGTAGATCCTGCGTGTATAACAAGCTTTTCCAGTTTAGGGTGTTGATGTCTGATTGTCAGGATATTTCTCTCACTGTATTTTTGGAGCAACTATACACTATGGTGTTCTGGCTACAAAAGTGTTCGATGCCATTAAATGATCCATCATGTATGATGAGAACTGGGGGGGGGGGTTCTTACTTTCTGTGACCTTGACTGATCCCAGGGGCTGTGTCGTTTTTCGGGGAAATGAGGAGTGTGAATCTGTTTTTCAGCTGGAGTAATATCTCCTGTTTTGGGCTGGAATTTCTTTTGTTTTTTCTTCCTTGAAACAAAAAAGGCAGATGTACATTCCGTGCGCTTCAAAGCCGGCCAGTGTTAATCAAAGTGTGAGTGTGGTGTTCTACCCGTTAAGCGCCTTTCAGCTGAGGGAGTAGTGTTGTTCTGTGGCTTCTGTGCGAGACTGTTGGACCGAGGTAACACCAGGCTGCCATGTTCTTCCTCCCTGCGTGTAGTGATCAGTAAAGCTGTCTCATTTCCACATCCAGTGTTTCATTCAATGTTAACCTCAAGACGGCTTAGCTTCGTCTCAATTGCTTCCATTCTCTGGAGCAGTTTCTCAAAGTCCTCAGCTGAGCAAAATGAAATTTTGGTAATCCACAGTCCTTCAAAAAGTAATCCAAATAAGGGATCCGGTCTAATACAGTAACTCCAGAGGTTGGGTGTATAAAGTAACTAAGAAAAAAGCTAGGAAAAGCAAAGATAAGAAAATAAGAAAAGAGGATAAGGCGAGAGATGAGGAAAAATCAGAAGAGATAAGAAGAGGCTGCTCCTCCTCCAGCAGCCAACACTGCAGGATAATCTACTTTTATTGACAAATCTCTTCAATTGTAAAACTTTTTTTTTCATCAAATGCATCAAAGTATAGGGTCTCATGACCTGTGGATATCATTAGCACTCAGATATCAAAAGGAAATGGATATAAAAATGTAACATACTGTAACTTCATTAAATTATAGTACACTTCTATCTAATAACTTACAAAATAAGTTACACACAGCAGAGACTTTTGATATAGGCATAAAGGATCTTCAGCCATTGGTCATCGTTAGCAATCAAATAAAAAAAGGTATCTGACAATTTTCTATTGCTTGACTATATATCCAGTCAATGGCCATCAATCCCAGCCCACCACCAGCCAACCCCGCGTGTTTTGTACAGTATGTTGTAAGAAAACTTGTCTGTAAAGTCTTCATGGTCGATGGCACTTAGGTTCATAGCTAATTAAAAGAATCTAAAGTAAATTTGTTCAGCTCAAGTTCAAGATCTAAAATACTTACACTGATCAAACCTAAACCTAAACTTTTGTTCTATTTATGAAACAACCAAGAATTGCATTTTAAATGTTTTTGTTGGTTTTTGGCACAAGAACCACTTAAGACTGAGACAAACATGGAAAAACAGAATATAAAGTGAGGTCTTCTGTAATATTCTTTTTATAATCCACAACACTATAGCATTGAACAATCAATGTTTTTTTTTGTTCTTTAGTTCTCTTTTTAGTTATCTGATATAAAAAGCTTTTTTCTTGTGTTTTGGGGTTTTTGTTTGGCAGAATGTTTTTTTTCAGTGGAGTGAGTGTGTGTTTAGTAATGTGTAGGGAAGGAGGTAATAAAGGAGGGGCTCACAAACTATGACATTTATATAAGAATTATATATATAAATTTATATACAAGAATTACTGTAGGTATTAGGGATTTAAGAAAAAATCGATACACCGATACATCGCGATATTTTATTTCTGGCTGTTGTCACCTTCTTCGTTCCAGTGCATCAACTAGATCCAGTAATAAAACTGGATGTGTTAAAGTATGAAACAGGTTGGGGCTTTTAGAATGCTGTGGCCGTTTTTCTACTGTTAAATTGAGTATTAAAAATCATAATATATCGTCTTACTCATAGTATCGCGATTTATCGCGATATATCGTATCGCATCCCCTATATCGCGATACATATTGTATCGCCCGTTTTTTGCCAATAAACATCCCTAGTAGGTAGCAAAGTATATTTTCTTATTTAACCTTGAGCTAATTGCAGTACTCTTATTCCTCAACATAATTTTTGGTAGCTGTCATAAAAGTGTGTACAGAAATTACACAGTCACATAAAACAGATCCTTGCTGTGAACAGATGAGAGATGAAGCACATGCTGGATGTAGCAGGTACATCACAGCACCCACACAGAGACAAATTAAATAATCTTCATGGTCAATTTACAGCTGAATCATTAATTACAATGTTGTGTTGTGCATCCATACAAGAAAACATACAAACTCCTAGAGGCCATCCCAAAGATTTCCATTTTGTTTTTGTGAACCATTCAGAGGTAGACTTGCTGGCGTGCTTTGGATTATTGTCCTGATGCATAACCCAAGTGGTTTGAGCTTGAGGTCACAAACTAAGGGTTGAATATTCAGTATATTCAGGTAAAGTGGAGATTTCAGGGTTTCATCAATTACAGTGAGTGTTGTGCTTTTTTACATGAACGTTAGATGGGCCTTTGGGTAAGTTTTGGTTAGCTGTAGTTTTCACCTTTGAACGTTGCCATGGAGGTCATTTTTGCCGAGTCTCTTTTGTTATTGTGGTTGAATTATAAACCTTAAGTGAGGCGAGCAAGCCCTGCAGTGCTTTAAGGTTGGATTCTTGTTGCAGTGCTCAAACAATGAGCTTTGGACCTTTTTTTCTCTTTACCTCAGATTCAATTCAATTCAATTCAAAACTACTTTATTGATCCCAGAGGGAAATTAAGTGTTGGTATAGCTCATATAATTAATTCTTTAAGGAGTTGTTGTAGATCATGATGGCTGTGGGCAGGAAGGATTTCCTGTAGCGGTCTGTATTGCAGCGAAACTGAAGAAGCCTCCGACTGAAGACGCTCTGTTGTTGTGTGACAGTCTCATGAAGAGGATGCTCAGGCTTGTCCATAATTTTTTTGATTTTATGAAGAATCCTTCTTTGCATTATCATCTCCAGATGTTCCACAGTTGTCCCAAGAACAGAACCAGCCTTCTTTATCAGGTTGTTTAGCCTATTTAAATCCCTGGCTCTGATGCTGCTACCACAACAGATGACGGCTGAAGAGATTACACTCTCCACAACAGACTTGTAGAAGATCTCCAGCATCTTGCTCCAAACCTTGAAGGACCTAAGCTTCCTCAAGAAGAACAGTTTGCTCTGGTCAACCACCTCCACTTCTTCTCCCATGATGGAAACAGTTTTTGACTTATCCCTGTTTCTTCTGAAATCTACAATCATCTCCTTTGTTTTGTTCACATTCAAGGTGAGACGATTGTTTCCACACCATGTCACAAAGCGGTCCACCAGCTCTCTGTATTCAGCTTCTTGTCCATCTCTGATACACCCGACAGTTGCAGAGTCATCTGAGTATTTCTGCAGATGACAGGTCTCTGATTGGTACTGGAAGTCTGAGGTGTACAGAGTGAAAAGGAATGGTGAGAGTACGGTCCCTTGTGGTGCTCCTGTGCTGTTGACCACCTGGTTTGACACACAATTCTTCAGTCTCACAAATTGTGGTCTGTTGGTCAGGTAGTCATTGATCCAGGCGATTGTTGAGGGCTCCACCTGTGTCTTCAGGAGTTTGTGACAAAGCAAATCAGGCTGAATTGTGTTAAATGCACTGGAGAAATCAAAGAACATGATCCTCACAGTGCTGCCTGCTTTGTCCAGATGACAGTGGGTTGGTTGAAGGATGATGGCATCTTCAACTCCAACTCCACAGTGATAAGCAAACTGCAGTGGGTCCTGATACGTTCTTGTTTGCTTACTCAGGGGTGCCAACAGGAGTCTCTCCAGGACCTTCATGATGTGGGATGTCAGGGCAACAGGTCTATAGTCATTGATGACTGATGGGTGAGTTCTTTTGGGTACTGGAACAAGGAAGGATGTCTTCCAAAACACTGGGACCTTCTCCTGAGTTAGGCTAAGGTTGAAGAGGTGCTGCAGAATGGGATGTGTATTTGGCTGGGAACAGGAGAGGGGGATGCTGAGCTAGTTCCTGAACTGAACCTGTTGAAGAACGTGTTCAGTTCATTGGCTCTGTCCAGACTTCCATCTATCCAATCCTTCCTGTCCTTAAAGCCTGTGATCCTTCTCATTCCTGACCAGACATCTCTGATATTGTTCCTCTGTAGTTTGTTCTCCAGCTTCTTCATGTATGCCTCTTTGCTGTCTCTGATCTTGACTTTTATTTGCTTCTGTATACTTCTCAGTAATTCCATGTCTCCCTCCCTGAAGGCTCTTTTTTTCTTGTTTAGCAGTTCCTTCAGGTCACTGGTGATCCAGGGTTTGTTATTAGGGAAGCATCGCACTGTTCTGGTGGGGATGATGTTGTCCACACAGAAGTTTATATAGTCAGTCACACACTCAGTCAGTCATGGCATTGATGTCCTCTATACGCTGCCGCTCACGTCCTCACTAGAACCAGGAAAGTAGAGCACATCACCCCAGTTCTAAAGTCCTTACACTGGCTCCCTGTAGCTCAGAGAATAGACTTTAAAATACTTTTACTAGTTTATAAATCATTACATGGCTTAGCACCAAAATATGTTGAAGACCTGTTGTCATGGTACCAACCACCAAAACCACTCAGGTCCTCCAACTCTAGCCTACTAAACATCCCTAGACTCAGAACTAAACATGGAGAAGCAGCTTTCAGTTTCTATGCTCCCCTTATCTGGAGCAGACTTCCTGACGAGTGTAGAGCTGCTGAAACTCTGAACTGCTTTAAATCGAGACTAAAAACCCATCTGTTTAGAATTGCCTTTGAGTAAATGCTTGATGTCATATGTATGAAATGTGTTCATGCTCTCTTGCTTTTTTTTTTTTCTCTTGCTTTATTGTGTATCATGTGTAATGTGTGTTTCTTTTATGTGTTTCTTTTAAATCACCAAATCATGTAAAGCACCTTGAATTACCCTGCTGTTGAAAGTGTGCTATACAAATAAAATTGCCTTGCCTATATGTGCTTGGCAAAGAGTCATCCAGTCTGTGGTTGCAAAACAACCCTGCAGGGCTTCTTCAGCTTCCTGTGACCATTTTCTCACAGTTCGTTTTGTCACAGGTTGCCTCTGAACAAGTGGTTTATATTCTGAACAGAGAAAAACAAGATTGTGATCTGATTGTCCCAGAGGTGGTCTTGGTTTGGACATATATTCATCCTTTCCATTTGCATAAAACAAATCCAAGGTCCTGTTTTCTCTTGTAGAGCAGCTGACAAACTGTTGAAATGTTGGAAGTGTAGTAGAGAGCGAGGCATGATTAAAATCACCAGATATTGCCACAAATGCATTGGGGTGCTGTGTCTGTAGCTTAGCAACAACGGAACTGATGACATCACATGCACTGTCGGCAACGGCTGAAGGTGGAATGTAAACAACTGCCAAAATTACACTGGTGAACTCTCTTGGTAAATAATATGGACGAAAACTCACTGCCAAGAGTTCGACATCTGGGCTGCAGAGACGACACTTCACAGTTACATGTCCTGGATGACACCATCTGTTGTTGACAAGCACTGCTACTCCACCACCTTTTCTTTTTCTGCTCGTCTTCAGATCTCTGTCTGCTCGTACAGTCAGGAAGCCTGGCAGACAGACGTTGGAGTCGGGGATATGATCCAGCAGCCACGTCTCACTAAAACACATGACACTGCATTCACGGTACTCTGGCTGAGTCCTTGTAAGGGCTTGGAGTTCATCCATGTTGTTAGCCAGTGAGCTTACGTTGCCCATTATGATTGATGGAAGAGATGGCTTGAACTTCCTCTTTCTCTGTCTCCTTTTCGCTCCTGCTCTGCATCCACGGCTTCAGTTGAGGTATTATTTCAGCTTTTGCGATGTAAATCAGCTGCTCCCGGCTGTAAACCACATTGTTGCCATGGTTACGCATCATAACAAATTGTCAAAAAGGGAAAAATTTAAAGCAAAAATCCTTCCAGCTTCACAGCACCAAAAACTAGAAAGTATACAGGTAAAAAAAATGCAATCTTCTTTAAGAAAAAAGAGGAACCAATGTACCAAAAAACTAAACTTAATATGTAGCCAACAGAGCCACTCCAACATGCAGCCACCCAGAGCAGCGCAATTCCAAAATTCTAGATACCTCCTAGCTCATTTTGCATGGTGGCAAGATGAACCCGGGTCATTGTCCAGCCTTGTTTGTCACAGTTTTAGTTTTTGAAAACTTTTTATTTACTCTTCTGACTGTAGATATGGGTACCTTTAGGTGAGTAGCTATTTTCTTGTAGCCACTTCTTGACACATGAAGAAAATCACACATTGAATTGCCTAAATATGCTCTCGTCTTTCGCATTTTGAAGAGTTTCTAAAAGTAAAGCGCCTCTGTGTCATATCTTATTTTTACAAAAAGCAGGAAGCCTTGTCTTATTAATTCAAAATTATAAAAGTGATCAACTCACCAAACTAAATCATAAGTGTTGAGGTTTGAAGACCTACAGTAAGTGGTCTAATGAGAATTAATCCAACTCATTTAAGCCTGGATTCACAAAGACATCATCCCTGTTTGGGTCACATGTGAAGACAGGATTAAATAAGTTAAGTTCTGACTTTTTAATTTTGTGAACACCAATGATGCTACTCAGACTAAAGTTATATCTATTTACTGCTATAGTTGAACAATAATTGGTGAGGATATTCAATTCAATTCAAAATTCAAAAATACTTTATTGATCCCAGAGGGAAATTAAGTGTTGGTATAGCTCATATAATCAATTCTTTAAGGAGTTGTTGTAGATAATGATGGCTGTGGGCAGGAAGGATTTCCTGTAGCGGTCTGTATTGCAGCGAAACTGAAGAAGCCTCCGACTGAAGATGCTCTGTTGTTGTGTGACTGTCTCATGAAGAGGATGCTCAGGGTTGTCCATAATTTTTTTGATTTTATGAAGAATCCTTCTTTGCATTATCATCTCCAGATTTTCCACAGTTGTCCCAAGAACAGAACCAGCCTTCTTTATCAGGTTGTTGAGCCTTTTTAAATCCCTGGCTCTGATGATGCTACCCCAACAGATGACGGCTGAAGAGATTACACTCTCCACAACAGACTTGTAGAAGATCTCCAGCATCTTGCTGCAAACCTTGAAGGACCTAAGCTTCCTCAAGAAGTACAGTCTGCTCTGTCCCTTCTTGTAGACGGCTTCACTGTTGCGCCTCCAGTCCAGTCTGTTGTCAAGGTGAACTCCGAGGTATTTATACTCCTCAACCACCTCCACTTCTTCTCCCATGATGGAAACAGTGTTTGACTTGTCCCTGTTTCTTCTGAAATCTACAATCATCTCCTTTGTTTTGTTCACATTCAAGGTGAGACGATTGTTTCCACACCATGTCACAAAGCGGTCCACCAACTCTCTGTATTCAGCTTCTTGTCCATCTCTGATACACCCGACAATTGCAGAGTCATCTGAGTATTTCTGCAGATGACAGGTCTCTGATTTGTACTGGAAGTCTGAGGTGTACAGAGTAAAAAGGAATGGTGAGAGTACGGTCTCCTGTGGTGCTCCTGTGCTGCTGACCACCTGGTTTGACACACAATTCTTCAGTCTCACAAATTGTGGTCTGTTGGTCAGGTAGTCATTGATCCAGGCGATTGTTGAGGGCTCCACCTGTGTCTTCAGGAGTTTCTGACAAAGCAAATCAGGCTGAATTGTGTTAAATGCACTGGAGAAATCAAAGAACATGATCCTCACAGTGCTGCCTGCTTTGTCCAGATGACAGTGGGTTGGTTGAAGTAGGTGGATGATGGCATCTTCAACTCCAACTCCACAGCGATAAGCAAACTGCAGTGGGTCCTGATACGTTCTTGTTTGCTTATTCAGGGGTGCCAACAGGAGTCTCTCCAGGACCTTCATGATGTGGGATGTCAGGGCAACAGGTCTATAGTCATTGATGACTGATGGGTGAGTTCTTTTGGGTACTGGAACAAGGCAGGATGTCTTCCACAACACTGGAACCTTCTCCTGAGTTAAGCTAAGGTTGAAGAGGTGCTGCAGAATCCCACAGAGCTGCTCTGCACAGGCCTTCAGGACTCTGGGGCTGACACCATCTGGACCTGCAGCCTTGTTCCGGTTCAGTTTCTCCAGCTGCCTCTTCACCTGACTTTTGGAGACAGACAAGTGGGAGGGGGAGGCAATGGGGGTAGCAGCATTTCCTGACTTGGTTGAAGTCAAACTTGTGGAATTAGAAGAGTCCATGGCTGAGGTGAAGGATAAAACATCCGAGGTGTAACAGGAAAGCTGTTGATCAGAGGATAGTGGGATGTCTGTTTGGCTGGGAACAGGAGAGGGGGATGCTGAGGTAGTTCCAGAACTGAACCTGTTGAAGAATATGTTCAGTTCATTGGCTCTGTCCAGACTTCCATCTATCCAATCTTTCCTGTCCTTAAAACCTGTGATCTTTCTCATTCCTGACCAGACATCTCTGATATTGTCCCTCTGTAGTTTGTTCTCCAGCTTCTTCCTGTATGCCTCCTTGCTGTCTCTGATCTTGACCTTAAGTTGCTTCTGTATACTCCTCAGTAATTCCCTGTCTCCCTCCCTGAAGGCTCTTTTTTTCTTGTTTAGCAGCTCCTTCAGGTCACTGGTGATCCAGGGTTTGTTATTAGGGAAGCATCTCACTGTTCTGGTGGGGATGATGTTGTCCACACAGAAGTTTATATAGTCAGTCACACACTCAGTCATGTCATTGATGTCCTCTCCATGTGCTTGGCAAAGAGTCATCCAGTCTGTGGTTGCAAAACAATCCTGCAGGGCTTCTTCAGCTTCCTGTGACCATTTTCTCACAGTTCGTTTTGTCACAGGTTGCCTCTGAACAAGTGGTTTATATTCTGAACAGAGAAAAACAAGATTGTGATCTGATTGTCCCAGAGGAGGTCTTGGTTTGGACGTGTATGAATCCTTTACATTTGCATAAAACAAATCCAAGGTCCTATTTTCTCTTGTAGAGCAGCTGACAAATTGTTGAAATGTTGGAAGTGTAGTAGAGAGCGAGGCATGATTAAAATCACCAGATATTGCCACAAATGCATTGGGGTGCTGTGTCTGTAGCTTAGCAACAATGGAACTGATGACATCACATGCATTGTCAGCAACGGCTGAAGGTGGAATGTAAACAACTGCCAAAATTACACTGGTGAACTCTCTTGGCAAATAATATGGACGAAAACTCACTGCCAAGAGTTCGAGATCTGGGCTGCAGAGACGACACTTCACAGTAACATGTCCTGGATGACACCATCTGTTATTTACAAGCACTGCTACTCCACCACCTTTCCTTTTTCTGCTCGTCTTCAGATCTCTGTCTGCTCGTACAGTCAGGAAGCCTGGCAGACAGACGTTGGAGTCGGGGATATGATCCAGCAGCCACGTCTCCGTAAAACACATAACACTGCATTCACGGTACTCTGGCTGAGTCCTTGTAAGGGCTTGGAGTTCATCCATCTTGTTAGCCAGTGATCTTACGTTGCCCATTATGATCGATGGAAGAGATTGCTTGAACTTCCTCTTTCTCTGTCTCCTTTTCGCTCCTGCTCTGCATCCACGTCTCCTCCTTATCAACTCATCGGGGATTTGTGGTTTCAGTTGAGGTATTATTTCAGCTTTTGCGATGTTAATCAGCTGCTCCCGGCTGTAAACCACATTGTTGCCATGGTTACGCATCATAACAAATTGTCAAAAAGGGAAAAATTTACAGCAAAAATCCTTCCAGCTTCACAGCACCAAAAACTAGAAAGTGTACAGGTCAAAAAAATGCAATCTTCTTTAAGAAAAAAGAGGAACCAATGTACAAAAAAACAAAACTTAATATGTAGCCAACAGAGCCACTCCAACATGCAGCCACCCAGAGCAGCGCAATTCTAGAATTCAATATATATGGTTGTATACTTTGTCTGTGTCAGGGTGGGTCCATAAGAGCCTTTAGACATAGAAATCTCCTCAGGAAAAAACAAATGAGTGTTTCAGTGTATTTATTTGCTATTGTATTTTAATGCATACTATCAAAGGACTTAGCGTGGTTGGTTTAAACATAGCAATACAAAAGAAAAAAACTCACAAAAGCCAAAAACAACCTAAGATTAAACCAAGAAACCCTCATATGTCACTGTGTTTATTTTTCTTAAAACAAACCTCACATTGACGCAATGTAAGGACTATTTATAGAAATATGAAGTCAGATAAAACCATTTTAAGAAACTCATATTTGGTCAATTAGGATTCATTAACCAAACCAACTGAATAAAATGTCTCATTAAGTAGTCAAAGAAAAAAAATGATATCCAAACTTTTACAAAGATATGGTTGAACATCAGAGACAAATTTGCCTTTTTTTTAACTTTTACTTTGACCAGGAGGTCAAAGGTTGATGTTTACTTTCCTGCACACACAAACGCAGCTCCTTAGCTTGAACAATTGGGTATTGGCTGACTGTCCTATGGATGATGTAAACAGCGCATTAACAAACGGGGTCAAATGGAATCCATTGAGACAAACGTTATCTGAAAGCCTGCACACTGTATGCTCAGGAGGGGAGAAGCAATGACGAACATAATGCTTGTGCGTTCATGTGTCTGTGTCTGTGTGCAGATAGAAGAAGGTAATATATGAGTGGGAGTTGAAGAGTCTGTGGCAGTGCAGTATAAATATCTGAGACCAAAGGGAGAAAGTGCATCAGTTCATCTGTGGCACTGAGGAGGAGGTGCAGACTTTTAAAAGGAAAGACTAATGTAAGAGAGGGGACATGAAAACATTACGACGGTGAATGAACCGAAGAGCCAACGAAGAGAAGAACTGACTGACAACACTGTAAGATCTGAAGAGAGTTTTAAAAAGTGGAGCTGGAAAATTGACCCAGGTTTGTACCTCCAGTTGGATTGTTTTGATTTCAGTGTTTTTCTTTTTTCTCAATAATCTTTGCAAAGCTATTCCCCAGAAATGGCCAACACAATGGGAGTACTATTGGCTTCACTGTTGCTCCTGGGAGCCAGTCTGCCATGTTTCTCGGTGTATAACAGTGGTGAATGCTTCTTCAACACTAAAGGTATATTTTTTGCTAATAAATACAGTATAAGTAATAAGTCCGTTAGAAAGCATGGTCTTTATTATAGTATGTGGAGCTAAATATTTGAATAGTTACTACAATCGTGCTGCTCTGCGCTGTTCTTTTTTGATATGTTTAACATGCAGTTTGAGATGCAAATTACAATTTTTATTTGTATATTATGACACATAATATGCAATCTTCTTGAGAAGATTTACTTTCCAAGCTGAAAATGATAGTTGGCTGATAGTGTATTTTTCAATTATAAAAAAAAAAGAGGAAACATCTTTAATCTTCTGTTTAGGTGAAAGTTTGGTTGTTTTTTTTTCCCATTAGCAAGCTGTGAATACATGGGTCAGCTGTATGGCATTGGGGAGAGCTGGATAACCAGTGATTGCTACCAGTGTGTCTGCATGGAGCCCTTTGGAGTGGGATGCTGTGACCTGTGAGTTTGTTTTCCTTTGCAGTTAAGATAAATCTTCTCTTAACATTTGCACTTGATGTCCTTTTTGTAATTTAACTTTCTTCGTCCCGGCAGTGCAACTAAGCCCGTTGACTACCCGGAATGGTGCGAGATCATTCGTAAACCAGATTCTTGCACCAGTGTTGCTGTGATGAGAGTCAATCACAAATTACCCTGCCTCTGGGGACAAGGCCGTCTCAGAACAGCTGGAAACCCATGGAAATCCGACAATGATCCTTTATTCTGAGTTAAGCCATTCAAAAAAAGAAAAGAAAAATGTGAAGCCCGTTGGGATGTAACTATGAAAAGAAACATAAATCAGATTTTCTTTTTAACATTGTGAGTAATTTCTATGTTGTGCTTCTGTTGATTACAATTAAAGAGTTTCTTGCTTTCTTTAAAGTAGTATTTAAAATTCGAGCTATTAATAAAATCAATGCTTATACAATATATGTCTTAAATGTCTTGCCATAATTTAGCCCTTTGACTTAAATTGAAAGTTTCAGTATTTTGTTATTTACTTAGTTTTTTTGCAGAAAACACACACATATCACAGAAACTTGTTTTAACCAAACATCAGTAAAAGAAAATTATTGTTTGTTTTTATTTTCACTATGCAGATTTTTTTTTTATATTTCTATTTTATTGTTTTTACAAATTAAAGAGAAGAAACTCCATCAAAACAAATACTAATTAGCTTCTAAGGTATACATATCTCTTCTTAAAAACCATCCACTTGGGTGAACTAATAGTTTTTGTATTGCGTTTATTGTTATTTCAGAAAATAATGATTTTCATTCATGCTACAATTACATTAGCATATATCCTATGCATAGGAATTTTTTATTATTATTTCTATTTGTGTTTTTTTGTTGTATTGTTGTTATTATGCCATTATTTCTATCATGGTTATTCTATGTTTGTTTTTTATTTTTACATTTATTTTATTCTATATAAATACTTTTAGCAAGCCAACACTACCTATTGTTACTTAAATCATGGTTCTGATGATGAATGAAGTCGTGATCGGTGTTGGCTAATTTAAGTACTGACCTAAATAATGAATGATACATGCACAACTATTTAACATGATATTTTAGAGATACACTTTTAGTCCTTTTTTTTATTAAGCTATTGCATGTCCTGCAACACATTTGATTAAATTAAAAAAAATTTTTTTCCCAAAGTACGAAACTTATTTTACTTTATTTTAATTCTCTAAAATGTAAACATTTAACTTCACAAATATACAATATACAAATTACAATATATAGAAATGTGAAACCTAAGTCATTTAAACAACACAAATAGGAATATAAACTATAAACAGACGATTTTCTTCTGGTCTTTTATTTTGAAAAAGAGCGGCGCGTTGTTATTACGTCATACGTGGCGGGGAGTGAGTTAATGTGAAGAGGAGTTTTTCATCTTAAAAATGTTCCGTTTCTCTCTTTTTACTTGTTGCAATTAATGAACAGGGAAGAAAAGGCTGGATCATGTGGATACTGACTCCTCTGCAGTCTGGAGGTAACCTTCTTAATCACGGATTGATGTTTTTCAAACGCTAGTTGCTTGCTAACAGGAACCAAGTTTCGATAAAAGCCTTTTAAGATGCATGAGGAGGAGCACTGGTGGGGTATTTACTGCAAAACACTGAAATGTGCTGAGCAGTGAAAGGGTCTTAAACACATAGCATGTGTTTGTGAACAGTTCGCAGGCTCTAATAGACTTTTGTATCGAAACGAATAATCTCCTGTAGCTAATTATAAAGTTGGAATAAGTGTTTAAAGTTAAGCTTTCACATTCACATTGCTTACTAAACAGAGGAGAAGTTGAAACAGCATTAATTTGTGTGGAAAAACTAGGTTCACCCAATAGCTGCCACACAGTAGGCCTCACAAAGTGCCCCGTGGTTGAAAAATTAGCCCACATCATTACTACTCCACCACTTTACTTGGAAGTTCCTATTAGATCTTTTGTGCTGAGATGCAGTGTTTGTTAGTATATTGGGGAAAAAAATGTTTCTTAACATAATCCACCCCCAGTTTTGAGCAATGGACTACCCTAAGTCTATACTTGTAAAATTGGTGATATTAAATGATTTCATAACGAATGATGTGTCTTTTATGCTAAAGCGAGTAGTTTTTTTAAGCTCTTAGAGATTCTTTTAATTTAACATTTATAGAATCTTACCAACTCTTGTCACAGTTACCACTTCATGACTTTACACCATTATGAACTTTTAAAGACTAAGTGTTTATCGACTTCACTCCAGATTGGAAATAGAGTAACCATGCCTAGTGGCAGTATAATGTTTTTTATTTAGTTTTTTTATTTCTAGCAATTTAGTAAGTGCAATATATGATGTAAAAGGCGTACAGTTAAAAACAAGATATTTACATACACTCAATAAAAAGACACACATTATCCACAGTGAAATGTGTCCTGTACTGACATGGGTTGAAATGCTCCTCAGCGAGGAGGAAGCAATTACTCCTAAAAACCAAAAAAAAGACATTGCAATTTGTAAAGGCACACAGGGACAAAGACCTTCATTTTTGGGGATATGTCCTTTGGTCTGAAGAAACTAAAATGGAACTGTGTGGTCAAAGTGACCATTGCTACATCAGAGACAATAGGGGGACACTTGAAGCCTGGGAACACCATCCCAACTGTGAAGTATGGGGGTGGCAGCATCATGTTGTGGAGCTGCTTTGCTGCAAGAAGAACTGGTGCACTTCATAAAATAGGTGGCATCATGAGGAAAGAACATTATGGGGAAACATTGAAGCAACATCTAAAGACATCAGCCAGGAAGTTAAAGCTTGGGTGCAAATGGGTCTTCCAAATGGACAACGACCCGAAGCGTACAGTCAAAGTGGTTACAAAGTGGCTTAAGGACAACACAGTCAAACATTTGGGCATGGTCATTACAAAGCCCTGATCTCAAGCCTATGGAGAATTTTTTGGCACATCTGAAAAGGAGTGTGTGAGTGAGGCAGGTTACAAACCTGACCCAGTTACATCAGTTCTGTCAGGAGGAATGGGCCAAAAGCAAGCAAGCTGTTGTGAGAAGCTTGAGGAAAGAAACACAAAATGTTTGGCTTAAGTCATTGAGTTTAAAGGCAATGTTACCAAATACTGAGGAAATGTATGTAAACTTCTGATTTTGAAGACATTCATAATTAAATTTCTGACATATTCTCTCTCACTCTCTGTCGTTATTGTGGTATTTAACAAATAGAAATAAGGTTGGTAATTCTAACTGACCTAAAACAAGGAAGGTTTGATTTGATTCAACTTCAGAGAGTGAGAAAAAATGTGTATGACTTCTTTTTCGGTGTATGTAAATCTCTGGTTTCAACTGTATATATTTTTAAATTGTCATTATAAAAAAATAGCAAGATAAAAGAGAAATGATCAGGGACTGTAAGAAGTGAGATGCAGAGGGCTGTCAGTGTGACTGTATTATATGTGGTCAGTGCAAACAGGAGAATTTTGCTTACAGGACAAAGTCAAACATGAAAGTTAGTATAAACGGTGTTATAAGGTAGGAAGTGTAACCATATTCAGGATTCAAGAGGATTATTTGTCGCTGTACATACAACCTGCAGTGAAATATAACCTCGAGTCACTCCTAGGCAGTAAACATTCAACACAACAAAATTAAAAAGCTAGAATTCACCCCAATGTAGAAAAAATATATATGTATGTATGTATGTATGTATGTACATAAATATACATATAAGAGAAACAAGGTGCACTGATGTAAACAAGGGTGCTATGTAGAATGTCAGGGTGAGGTGTGATGGCAGAAAGTGACATTGTGCATGTTTGAACCAGATCGTATAGGCTATAGCATGTGACAGACAAATTTCAGCTACTGTACGATGAAAAGGTAAATAGGATGACTGATTAGCCGACATCCTCTTTATCTCAATAAAGAATAAAGCTGTGTTGGATAATGTGCTCAAATGACTTTGATCCATCAGGTTCTATAACAGGCAGAGAATAAAAGCAAAAAATGGAGCAACTTTGCTGTACTCTCTTCAACCTTCCTGTTACTTGCTTTAAATGTCCCTCTCTCTCGCAGCCTGAATTCAATTCAGCTTATTTATATAGCGCCAATTCACAACACATGCCATATCAAGGCACTTTACAAGAAAAGCCATTTCAGTTTAATCATAAATACATTCCAGTCAGTTAAAAAGTTTTCCATCTAAGGAATCCCAGCAGATTGCATCGAGTCATTGACTTGCAGCGTTCACTCCTCCTGGACAAACGTGTAGCGACAGTAGACAGTCGCCTGCTTTGTGTTGTTGACTTCATAGCAACCTCTCATAACGAGCAAGCATGTAGCGACAGTGGAGAAGAAAAACTCCCCTTTAACAGGAAGAAACCTCCAGCAGAACCTGGCTCAGTACGAGCGGCCATCTGCCACGACCATCTGGGGGTTCGAGAAGACAGAGCAGAGACGGAAAGAAAAAAAAGAACTGATGTAAGACTACTTTCTATGTTAAAGAAAGTAAAAAGTTGATAACAGGAGAGTGAGAACGTTCAGCTACTGGGAGCGTCATCCCAGCCGATGCCACCCTCCAAGAAGGCCTCACAGAATGCCAGACCAGCTGTAGCTTCTATGGAAAGAAAAGTACTAAGAGAAAACATAATGTTAACAGTTGAAATAACAGCAAATAATGCAACTGGAGAGTAGTAGAAAAGAAAAGTAGCAGAGTGAAGAAAAGTGGTACGTCTGTCCTCCAGCAGTCTAAGCCTATAGCAGCATAACTACGGAGACAACTCAGGATGACCTAAGCCACTCTAACGATAAGCTTTCTCAAAAAGGAAAGTTTTTAGCCTGGCCTTAAAAGTAAACAGAGTGTCTGCCTCACGGACTAAAGCTGGGAGCTGGTTCCACAGGAGAGGAGCCTGATAACTAAAAGATCTGCCTCCCATTCTACTTTTAGAAATCCTAGGAACTACAAGTAAACCTGCAGTCTGAGAGCGAAGGGCTCTGTTAGGAACATATGGAACAATCAGATCTCTGATCTATAATGGAGCTTGATTATTAAGGGCTTAATATGTAAGAAGAAGGATCTTAAATTATATTCTGGATTTAACAGGCAATTAAGGGAAGCTTTATGTCCTCCAGACATGCCTGTAATCTACCTAACTAATTGGATTCTTCAGGATTGATGGATAAATATAGTTGTGTATCATCAGCATAGCTGTGGAAATGTATACCTTGCTGTCGGATGATTTTACCAATTGGAAGCATATATATATATATATATATATATATATATATATATATATATATATATATATATATATATATATATATATATATATATATATATATATATATATATATATATATATATATATATATATATATATAGTAAAAAAGAATTGGTCCAAAGACAGAACTCTGTGGTACTCCACAAACATTTCTTTACATGTCATAGAACATACAATTTTTCTTTTAAAATGGCTTCTTGCGCCTCTGTGGTTCCTTGGAGTTCATTTTGAAACGCCACACTGACAATAGTATGATTAAATGAGAAGTATTACATTTCGTGAGGATTCAATTTTTGGTCTACTGACCAGATTTTGGCAATTGCATTACTAAAACATTTTCATAGATTATTATTTGCTTTATTACTGTTATCAGGTTTTCACCTGCTGTTTTTTTCCCCTACAGGTGAGACGTACTATCTCCTCCCTGGTAAAGAGTACATTGTTGGGCGGAAGAACTGTGACATCCTTCTCGCCAGTGACCAGTCCATCAGCAGGTCTCATTCTCAGTTTACTGTGACTGACCAGGTGAGAGAAGGAAAGAATTGCATAAACAAAATCCTCTAATTTATTAAAGATGCTGTGCAAATGTATTATTGAAAAAAACAAACACATTTAGCTTGTTGCTGATCTAAACTTCTGCAAGCAGAGAATAGAGAAGATGCATTTATCTTTGATTCATTAGTTTGGATTTTATAGTTATTTTTTGGGTAACATTATTCAGATGTCTTTGAAAACTGAAGAAGTGCAATACTCTTCACTCTTTGTTTGTGCAGCCAGAGGTTCAGAGTGTTCCAGGCAGAGGTTGTTTTATTCCTCAATGTTAAGGCTGAGTCTGTCATAATCTGGGAAGATTGCCACTGTACACATTGTGGGGTTTTTTTGTGTGCAGTGGCATCTGAGTAAATATAGATATAGTTGGAACTAACTCTGCAGGAATGTAGCCGCCAGCCGTTCATTAAAATTATTTTCTCTGGATTAAACAAACTGGAGCAATGCAAACAGCAGCTGAATATTGGTAGTTATTTGTTGTTCTGCTTGGTTGAATTGTTTATTTATTTTTTTACATCCTGATTCAAACAGTAAAGAAAATAAGATTAAAATCATGAATCAATTTTTACTTTTTAATGTAAGGAATATATCTTCATTCTCTGTTTTCACATAGCTGCATTATTACATGGGGATATTAAGTGACTGGACACTTTGAAATGTTTTCATGCTGTTATACTTTTACACAGCAGGTGGAGCTGTTGTCTCCTAAACGTGCAGCACGACTGCAAAATGTTAAAGGTTTTTACTCTATTCTAGGTGCATCACAGTTAGACTTTCTTTCAAAAGTTTCAAAGTGGTATATTTTTTAAGTGTTTATTTCTACTTTGTTTTTATCATTATGTTTTACAGTGAATGAAAACCTGGAATTGTGTTTCTCAGAAAACCTGAACACTAAATAAGACCAACAACGAAAAGGACTTTTAATACAGAAATATCAGCCTACTGAAAAGTATGTCCCATTTACTGTAGCTTAGATGCTTTTGCCATTTTTACTGGTTCTGAAGTGGCTTAAAACAAGGAATGCAACAATTGTAGTTCATCTCGATACATCTGGTGTGTGGGGTCTCTTGAAACACTGACTCCAGTTGCAGTCCAGTCCCTGTGAATCTCCCTTAAGCTCCTAAATGGACTTTGCATCACAGTTCTCTCCAGGCTGTGTCTGTCCCTGTTTGTGTATGCATTTTTTACCTATCACATTTTTTCCTTCCACCCAACCTTCCATCAATATGCTTGGATACCGCGCTCCTTCTGTTGAAATACCTTTTAGTGACTTACCCTCCCTGGGGAGGGTGTCAGTGACTGTCTGCTGCACAGCTTTAAAGTCAGCAGTCTTCCCCATAATTGTGCCATAGAAAAACATTTCTATATTCAAAATCAATTTTCCTTATTGGTCTTAATGTAATAATCAGATTTTCTGAGAAAGAATTTCAGGTTTCCATTAGTTTTATACCATAATCATCAAAATTAACAGAATTAAATGTTTTGAGTATATCCCTCTGTGTAATGAATTACCTAAATAAATCAACATTTGATTGGTTTTCTAATTTACAAAGTTTATATAGAAGGTTTTTTGCCAAACATTCACTTTGCAGTCAAACAAAAAATAGTAGATTCCTCATCAACTATATTTCTACATATTTTTAAAATATGTTTCTGTGTTTTTATTTAACTGTTTTATTAGATTTTCTTTAATGCTTTTCATGTGTTCACACTGTCAACTCACTGTTAAGATCGTGGGTCTTCCATTCATATGTGCCCAAATTGACTAGAAACCTGTGTTGCACTCTGTTTGATCCATGTGTTTAACTGCTTGCTCTTTTTTTTAGACCCTGACACTGAAAGACACATCCAAATATGGCACCTTTGTCAACAACCAGCAGCTAACTGCGCCCGTTGAGCTGTCATCAGGGGACAATATTACATTTGGGGTTTTTCATAGTAAATTCAGCGTGGTGTTTTTGGAGAAGCCAGTGGTGTGTTCATCATGTTTGGACGCTGCTGGCAAGACTGCGCTCTCTCAGGCCCTTTCAGCTCTGGGTGGGAAGCTGGTGAACACCTGGACTCAGGACTGCACCCACCTGGCTATGCCAACTGTTAAAGTCACCATAAAGGTCAGATCCACTGTTTGTTTCGTCCCGGTTGGCGTGTTTTTTAACCAAACGTCTGCTGATGCTTTGTCCACCTTGCTTCTTTAGACGATCTCTGCCCTGCTGTGTTGTCGCCCCATCGTGAAGCCAGAGTACTTCTTAGTGCTGAGCAGCGCCGTTCAGCAAAAATCAGCTCCTCCAAAAGCAGAGAGGTAACATCTAACGCCATTTTAAATTGAGATTCATGGTAAATGTAACCTTCCTGGCTGCATTATATTGTCTGTTTTTGGCTTTTAAGTTATATCCCTGAGATTGATGAGCCCAGCTTGAATAAAGAGGATGTTAACCTTGGAACAACACCAGTTCGGAAACGGCTTTTTACTGGAAAGACCTTCATTTTCATCACATCGAAACAGGTTTGTGTATTCTTCTTTTGTTAGTTATGTTTTTCGTGATGTACAAACTACAATGAACTGCATTAGTGCTGGGAAAGACATGATATTGAAAAATGATGAGTGCTCGGCTCTTGTTATAAGTAATGCACTTCCATTACTACCTTTTCAGGAAACTAAAGAAAGATGTATTAGTTGGTGAATATTTTTAACACATTTTCTGGTTAAGTAGATTAGGGTGAGAATTGTTCAGACACCTAACCCTGTATACAGTATCTGAAAGTCATGTCCTTAAGAAGAAGATCCAGCAAAGTTACGAAATCTGAGAGATTCATAATCCTTCTGTTGACTGACCTTCTGTCTCTGTAAATCTTTGTGGATGTCTTTGTTGGTGCTAAACTTTTAATTTGGCATTTGTAGATTCAGCTAATGATGTGGGACAAATTAGGTCTGACAGGTTTCTGTTTGGCAATTACTGAAAACTCTCATCTTAAATCGGTTCTTTGCTAAATTGTCTTGCATATGTGAATACATTAGCGGTTCAGCCCCTGATTTTAGGGTCCGTTTCATTCATAGGTCAGAGTTGAGTAGCTTAAATTGTCAGCTACTCATCTGAAAAGGAGTGAAAAGCCTTCAGTCTAAAGAAAAGCTCCTGAAGAAATTCATATAGTCTGTAGAAATATGTATCAAGACCACTTTAGAAAGTTAAATGAAAGCCTGGTTCATCAGAAGCAAAGTACAAAGATGGCTAAAGAGTTTCCTCTATGTTTTCAACTGTAACAGCTTGAAACAGTGAAGCGGAAAGTGGTGACGGGGTCTACTTTATGCAAGATGTTTTTCCTTCTCTGTTCTTTTCTTAGACGACTCTGGTGAGTTTTGCTTTTGTTGGACATAGTTTGTCTCACTAGGACAGTCCTGTGTTTGTCCTGAGGGTGGCCTACAGGTACGACTGTGCAATTAGGGTCAATGTCTAGACCTGATTTGTGAAAATTACTGAAATCTAGTTATTATTTGGGAAAATTAGTTTAAAAGGGTTTATTTATGCTGTGGTGCAGTGTTTCCCAACGCTTGGCCTCGAGGCACACTGCCCTGCATGTTTTAGATGTTTTCTTGCTTTAACACACCAGATTCACATTATTGCAGTTCAACAGAAGGCTCTTAATCAGACACCAATTGAAGCGAGTTGTGCTAAAGCAGGGAAACATCTAAAACATGCAGGGCAGTGTGCCTCGTGGACCGGTGTTGAAAAAACACTGCTGTAGTGGAGAACTGTAATATGTAGACCTGCTGGAGAGGGCGCTGGTGAGCTGCAGTGGAAGGTTCCCTGTCTTTGTCTTGTGGGGCTACTTTTTTCAAAACATCCTACCAGAGAGATGGATTAACTGCAGGACAGAAAAAATGACAACCTTTGCTTTAATGTTTTGGATATGCCATCATTTACCAAGTATTCACTGGTGGTATTTTACTGAGGTCTTTCAGAAAATCCACTCATAGTTTAAATTGTTGTCAACAAAGTAATTATTACTAGACAAATGCTTCAGTTCAGAAGCTGTTCTGTAGGTATAAATATGGGGGGGAAATGCAAAGTTACTCTTTTAAAGAACAAACGTTCTGTTTCCAGCATATTTTTGTTACTTTAATGATCAGAGGTGAGCCTGCAGTCAGATTAAATGGAGCTCTCTTTTTCCCGTGTACAGCTGAAGCGGCTCAGTGCAGCAGTGAGTTTTGGAGGAGGCAGTAGTCGGCTGCTGGAGGAGGGATCTCTCCCCCGCGACCTGCTGGAGTCTCCTCAAAGCTGCGTGATTGAAGTGACTGCAGGAAGCTCCCAAAGTCTGCTCCCTCCTTCAGCCGCAGAGTGGGCAAACTCCGTGAAGAACATCATCCACAGGTTTCAACTTGTTCCGCATCTCAAAAAAAAAGACGTTTAAAGTTTGTTTTAAGGATTGTGAGTACTCAAAAATATTTTTCCTTTAACCACTAATACAGAAAAGGTCTTCGAGTCATTACAGAATCAGAAATTGGTCTGGCTGCCATCTATGCATCCTGTGACAAGTACTGCAATCCGTCCTGTCTGATCGTAGACACAGGTGGATAATCACAATGAAAAAAATGCAATATTTCTTTCTCTTATTTTCCTGTGTATAAATTTGTCTGTGTTAAATTTGTTTGTGGTTTAGATCCCGCACAAAAAGTGAAATCCAGAATCCCAAGTGCTTCGCTGTCGCAAAGCGTAACTGTGGATGAAACGGTGCTGCCTGCAGCATCTCAGAACATCACAGCTTATGCGGTCAACACAGAGACATCACAAAGGTACAAGCTGTTTGATTGTAGGAAAACGTGAAATTATAAATGGCCTGTTATTATCAGGATGATAATACTGATGATGATTGAGTCATTACTATTTCCTAACCATTATTTGTGAGCGTTTGCGTCTCAGTCACTAAGGTCTATAAGAGATGGGGGAAGAAAAGACAATAAAGATTGATCCATATAATATTTTGGATCCATATACTATTAGCAGAGTTTGAATGTGTGGCACCTAAAATAGTATAGGCTTTCATATATTGCATCCATGCAGTTCTTTGCAATTTTAGGTTCTACACACCGCAAAGTTATAATTCAATATATTGAACAGCTTTAATTTAAAGGATCCACAAACGAAACACATGCACAGGTTAAATAGATTTTCTGGACCATATGTTGTTATTTGTTGTTGTCAGGATGGAGTCTTGTAATGTTGCTGGAGTTGCTGCTGTAGGAGAAACTCCTGAGAAGAAGCAGAAACAGAACCAGAACGAATTTAAGTTACCTGGACCCAAACTAACCGCTCTGAAAACGACCACCGAGTCCATTGTGGAAGAGACAATGAGCACGTCTCTCAGCGCTGCCCACAACACAGACTCACAGAGGAGGAACCCTGACCCCAAACTAAAAGGTGATGTCATGAAAGATTTACAGCTATGTCTTTTCACAGATTGTACAATTAAGACCAAAATTATTCATACCCCTGGCAGACTTGGATTAAAGGATTTTTCATTCATTCCAATATTTGTTTTTGATAGGAAGCAAGACAGGGGTCTCTCAACAGATTAAAAAAAATGTAAAACTAGTATGGTTTTTGAAAAAAGTCATACTAGTTTTACTACTTCTTACAGTTAAATAAAAAACTGATATTTATACCCTTCACTATAATCACTGGAAAAATCTTTACTAACCTAACACTCAAAACGTTCTTATATTTTCTTAGCAGCTTTTTGCTTGTTTCCTCTGGTATTTTAATGATAAATCTTTAGTTATGCGCTCCAAGTCTTTAAGAGTGGAAGGCCTCCTTTCCATCACCCTAATCTTTAGCTACCCTCCACATTCTCTATCATAGTCAAGTCGGGACTCTGGCTCGGCTGGTCTAAAACTTAATATTGCTTCCAATCAGAAGAAACATGTTGATCAAATGATAAGTTACAGCAATGTGTATAATTTCTAGGCCCAACTGTAGCGTAAATCAGTGTGTTGTGCCTGGTGGGATTTTACTGTCTTTACAGCATGTAGCTTTACAGTGATAGCAGGGTTGGGCAATAAACCGGAAATTAACGATACCAAAATTTATGAATATAACCGACATCATTTTGCCCACTATGGCATATTTGGTGGGGTTTTTTTAAACTGAAAAGATGTGTGTAGTTTGATGCTTATGTCCCTTTAAGATGCTGCACTACTTTATAGACTGGATGGGGTGCAGTCACGTGACTCTTCCCCATCCCGTCTGTAACGAGAAGGGAAGAGAAACAATGTCAGCAAATCGAGGAGGATACAAATTTTGAAGCGCCGGGGGTAAAGCTGGTTGAGAAGGAAGAGGAGAAGCCAAAGCCCCATTTAGAAAAAAAATATATATATTTTGGCGGTGGGATAGTTATCTTCCATTTATCTTTATCGAGGTGGACAGCTCAATATATTGCAATATTGATTTGAGGCCATATCCCCCAGTCCTGAGTGGAAGCACATTTTGCACAATTTCTTCCATACATTATTCTTCTCTCCTCAAAAGATTTTTTCAGTGAGCCCTGTTAGAGCATTATTTATCAGGAACTCAACCCACTGAGCACATAGAGCACATACAAACTGATCCTATATGTGCCAGACTTGTGATAAATGCTGGTTTTACAATAGAATGCCATCCCTCAACAGTGTTTGACCAAAGCAGGTGATCAATATGAGGAGGACTTGCCAGGCTATGGCTATTGTGGTTCTTTCTTTTGTACATTTTGATCTGTCACGATAGGAAATGTTGATATTTTTTTATTAATTCCAAAAATAATTCTCCTAGTAATCATTTTATTTCCTGTTTGAAAGTTATTCTTAAGTCCACTCATTTATTTACCGGAATTTTCCCACAGAGGGACAATAAAGAGTTCATTATCTAAAACCAATCTTTCCACATTTTCAGGTTTAAAGAATACCGACTTTAGACCACCACCGTCTGCTCTCAGGACCAACGGTGGCAGCAGGACATTCCTTCATATGCAATCCCCTCAGAAACAGAGAGCTTCTGCACAAACCTCCCCACAGAAACAGTCGACTTTGACCAACTTCTTTCAGCCTGTCAACAAAAAAAGGTAACCGTCTGATCGTGTGGAACGTGGAGAGTCTTTTTGTATGGAGATACTAAATAAGGAACAGCCTATTTTAGTTAGAAAAAACATACCTTTTACTGGCACCAGCAAAGGCAGACACAGGTCCAGATTTTTTTTAGTTGATGGTAATAGATGCCAAAAAGAGTGGTGCATTATGTTTTCTCTCCTTATATATAGATTATGCACCGCTCTTTTGGAGACAATATGTTCATGATGACTTTAAAATCCATTCGGTATAGCAGTAAAACAGTCATTTTCTGTTCAAGTTCAGCAAATAATCAGCTTAGATATCTTTCTGGTGTTCTTAAAAACTCTTTTGGATCATGAGGATTATAGTTCTTTAGAAATCTTGGAATGATTTAGAAAATGTGTCTGTCAAAATCTAAAGGGCTTACAGTTTTCTTCCCAGAACACAGGACACAACAGAAGGTTTGGAAACCAAACATTTAAATTTTCACTTTCACAGTCAAGCTTCAAATACTAAACACAATTTGTTTTTTAAAGAAGTGATTATAGTTCATCAAAAAATGGGATGTACGCTTTAGATACAAAAACTATTATAAACTGTTTATTTGTATGTTTTGAGTTAGATTTTTAAAACAAGAAACCTTGTACCGTACCTGTTTTTTTGTGCTTTTTCTGTGTCGTTAAGACCTTTAGAGGAAGAATCCTCAGGTGTCATGTCAGCACAAAAGCGTCCGGCTCCTGAATCATCCATCACTTCGCAGGATACAAACTCCCCTAGAGCTTCTAAAAAAAGGCCCTCACTTCCCCTCGAGGGACCTGCAGCTGTGTCCGAGACTCCTCTTGAATCTGTGGATGATTCGTACGCTGGGCGGGCAGAAGTTCTCGCTGAGGAACCACACAGCAGAAAGAGGAAGACGATGGAGGGGGAGATACAGCTGGAGGAACTGGAGTCCATTATGTCCGAGGATATGGACTACCTCGACGATGAACCTCCAAGTAGTCATGGTCAGAAAGAGAAACTAATGGTGCACGGTTTGGCCAACCAGAAGCAAGGCTCACACACTGTTGAGTGTTCGACTAAGAAGCCGCGCTTCCACCAAGAGCAAACTGAAAGAGCCAGCCAGAGGCCTGATTTGGGCCTGGACGAGGAACGTTCCCAACAGAACCCCAGGGAGCAATCTGTGCCGTGTGTTGTCTCCATTAAGACGGAGCAGATTGATCTCACAGACAACATTACACCTACTCATGGCTTCAGTAAACCACCTAAAACATCTGCTGCCCGCGCGACTAATGAGATCAAGGCTCCTGAAGATGAAGACGCGTCTTTTATAGAGGTGGGGTCAGTTTTACTCTAAATTGATTCAGTTTAGAAATGCTGAAAACAGTTAATATACTGGATTCATTTTTCCTGTTCCTGCAGGATGTAGAACTACTCCAGGTAGATATTTCCCAGCCAACAGATGAGACCAAAGCGCCTGTTAAACCTGTAAAGATCAAGGAGGAGGTCCAGGTAAGCTCTCTGGAGGAAATCTCAGTTTTTGTTGTGTGCCTTGTGAAAGACAAAATCCCACAAATAAGAAAAGCCACCAAAAATAGCTTGTAATATGTCAGCTTGTTTTCCAAAGAAAAAAGGCGAAAGCCTTTTAGATGTTATATTCTGTTATATTTTAATTTAAAACTAGCCATACATTTAAACAAATTAAACAGAGTTTTGTGACTGATTTACGATCTCTGTGTTTTGTGAAGCTTTGACCTGTTGATACTGATTTTAGCTGATTCCCATTTCTCTTTAAAATCTATAATCCAATAAGATAGAAGTACAGCTTTTCTGCTTTTGGACATTCCTTAATAATCTATATGAGCAGAACTATCTTTACTATTTTTAAACAAAGAGGAAACCTGAACTTGTAGATTTAACAAAAAGTCCACAAACCTTTCTAAATCCTGTGTATTAATGATCAAAAAGATAAACCGACAACATTGGTGCAGCCTTCCTATTATCTGCTATAAGTGTTGCTCTCTCTCTCACACACAGCTTGAAATAACCATATACATGCCTCTATAACAGGGGTCTACAACTCTAGTCCTCAAGTGCTACTGTCCTGCAGTTTTTGGTTATATCCCTGTTCCAACACACCTGAATCAAATGAAGGGTTATTTACCAGTCCCTTGCAAACCTTGCTGTAATGCCATGGAGGGAATTCAGCTTTTAGATTCAGGTATGCTGGAGCAGGGATGCATCCAAAAGCTACAGGACAGTAGCACTCAAGGATTGGAGTTTGAGACCCCTGATCTCTATGCTGTGGAAAACAGTTTCCCTTTAAATAGCCTCTTGCAACGCTGCACTTCCTCTGACTTCATTAAAACACCTTTCTCTTCAAGATGATCTGTAATTTTGAGTTGTCTTCACTCAGTAACAGCGTCGAGACAAAAGACTGCTCAATTTGGTGTGTTAACTGACTGAAAAAAGAAGTATTTGATTTCTAAAAATCAACCTGTCGAGGTTAACAGCCAATTTATTGATGCATCTCAACGTATAGCTTTAAATCTACTTGCAACCCAAGAGTTTAGTAAGCTATGTAGTGCTAAAATGCATACAAATGTTACAACAGGTGAGTTTCAGTGTGAAATTTGACCATATACACTACCGTTCAAAAGTTTGGGGTCACATTGAAATGTCCTTATTTTTGAAGGAAAAGCCCTGTACTTTTCAATGAAGATAACTTTAAACTAGTCTTAACTTTAAAGAAATACACTCTATACATTGCTAATGTGGTAAATGACTATTCTAGCTGCAAATGTCTGGTTTTTGGTGCAATATCTACATAGGTGTATAGAGGCCCATTTCCAACTATCACTCCAGTGTTCTAATGGTACAATGTGTTTGCTCATTGGCTCAGAAGGCTAATTGATGATTAGAAAACCCTTGTGCAATCATGTTCACACATCTGAAAACAGTTTAGCTCGGTACAGAAGCTACAAAACTGACCTTCCTTTGAGCAGATTGAGTTTCTGGAGCATCACATTTGTGGGGTCAATTAAACGCTCAAAATGGCCAGAAAAAGAGAACTTTCATCTGAAACTCGACAGTCTATTCTTGTTCTTAGAAATGAAGGCTATTCCATGGGAGAAATTGCTAAGAAATTGAAGATTTCCTACAACGGTGTGTACTACTCCCTTCAGAGGACAGCACAAACAGGCTCTAACCAGAGTAGAAAAAGAAGTGGGAGGCCGCGTTGCACAACTGAGCAAGAAGATAAGTACATTAGAGTCTCTAGTTTGAGAAACAGACGCCTCACAGGTCCCCAACTGGCATCTTCATTAAATAGTACCCGCAAAACACCAGTGTCAACATCTACAGTGAAGAGGCGGCTGCGGGATTCTGGGCTTCAGGGCAGAGTGGCAAAGAAAAAGCCATATCTGAGACTGGCCAATAAAAGAAAAAGATTAAGATGGGCAAAAGAACACAGACATTGGACAGAGGAAGACTGGAAAAAAGTGTTGTGGACGGATGAATCCAAGTTTGAGGTGTTTGGATCACAAAGAAGAACGTTTGTGAGACGCAGAACAACTGAAAAGATGCTGGAAGAATGCCTGACGCCATCTGTTAAGCATGGTGGAGGTAATGTGATGGTCTGGGGTTGCTTTGGTGCTGGTAAGGTGGGAGATTTGTACAGGGTAAAAGGGGTTCTGAATAAGGAAGGCTATCACTCCATTTTGCAACGCCATGCCATACCCAGTGGACAGCGCTTGATTGGAGCCAATTTCATCCTACAACAGGACAATGACCCAAAACACACCTCCAAATTGTGCAAGAACTATTTAGAGAAGAAGCAGGCAGCTGGTATTCTATCGGTAATGGAGTGGCCAGCGCAGTCACCAGATTTGAACCCCATTGAACTGTTGTGGGAGCAGCTTGACCGTATGGTACGCAAGAAGTGCCCATCCAACCAATCCAAATTGTGGGAGCTGCTTCTAGAAGCGTGGGGTGCAATTTCTCCAGATTACCTCAACAAATTAACAGCTAGAATGCCAAAGGTCTGCAATGCTGTAATTGCTGCAAAGGGATGATTCTTTGACGAAAGCAAAGTTTGATGTAAAAAAAATCTTATTTCAAATACAAATCATTATTTCTAACCTTGTCAATGTCTTGACTCTATTTTCTATTCATTTCACAACGTATGGTGGTGAATAAGTGTGACTTTTCATGGAAAACACAAAATTGTTTGGGTGACCCCAAACTTTTGAACGGTAGTGTATAAACCTTTAACAAGCACTTTGAGTTTCTTTTTGTACAGAAATTTGCAAAATTAAATGCTTGTTATAATGATTGTTTATCAAATAAATTCAGAGTTGATTTTTATCTATTTTCAGGAGACAAAGATCAATGAAGATCTTCCCAAAAAGCTGCTGTTGGTGGAGTTTAGGTCTCTCATGGTTACTGCTCTTGAAAAACCCAAACCCAAACAAGTCCAGGAGAATGGAAACACCAAGAACTTCAAATGTTTCCGCAAGGTCAGACAACTATGTAAAGCATACAATAAAGGCTCCGTTTATAAATAAATTCTCTGGATATTAAAAGTCTCAACATTTAGTTATTTTTCTGTTAAAAAAAAAAGAAGAAAAAAGCAGATTGTAGTTTTTTCAGACCACTAATACAGTCCTAAAGTATTCACATTCCACCACAAACTTCACAGTATTATATTTATGCACCAACACAAGACAGTGAATAGTTGTGAAGTAACCACACTGATACTGGGTTGTAACAGGGCAAACCTTCAAAGGGAATACTTTTGTAAGGTACTGTATTTTCTTTTGAAGGGACGGGGGGAGTCTCATTGTTAAAGAGATACATGTTTCCATTGGGGAGGTTATTTCTAGCATCTGTAGCATAAATGTCAGTATTTTGGTGTATTTTAACAGGAAGAGCTCATGCATGTACTTTTGAAGTGTTTATTTAACCTGAATACCCCTGCATGTTGTGTGACAGAAACACCATCCAGGTGCGGAGGGCTTCCCGCACATCATTGGAGGATCCAATCTGCTGGTTCACAACAGAGGCAAAAACTCTGATCTGGATGAATGGATGAAAGACGCAGCAGAGGTACTGAAATCGCTCCTATTTGGTTATTTGTGCCTTTTCTGTGATGGAGGGTCCTTGATTTGAAACTATATCCTTCCAGGAGGAGCGTCAGAACAGGAGGGACGAAACAATAGGAGATGATCTGTTCAGGTGAGAAACTGGAAAATTATTTCTTGTTAGAAAATGATTTGATATAACTTCATCCTCTCACAATTTTCAAACATAACATTGTAAGATTTTTAAAAAGCATCCTCCACATTTATTGGCACCCTGGTAAAAAGCATTTAAAAAAACTATATATCTTTTATCACAGCAGCATAAACTGAAATAAATAGGAAGTAACCGGTTTATAAAAGTCAGAAGTGGAAAACCTGTAGCAGATAATATAAAATAAATGTAGCTATTTCTAAAAAAAAATTTTAATTCATTCTTTTTTATTTTTGCTGAACAGAGATTCTAGAAAAATCTCATTAGTATTCCCTGACTTTCTGTTTCCCTGGGGTATAAATGTAACTTGACACAGAGGCCTATTTCCTTTAGCCACTCTTTCGAAGTGGAGATACAAAAAGATATATAATTTAAATAGGACATTTGTGAGAGCTTCATCAGTCAGGAAAGGACTACAACAAAATAGCTTCAAGCTTAAAGTTGTACTTATCTACAGTACAGAAACTGAGGCAAACTCGACTGGGTGTGGTACCAAGTTTATCTTTCCTCCAAAAGTAATAAGGAGGATGGTAAGAAGTTTCCAAAGCTTGCATCAAAGACTGACATCTTGGTCACAAAATCCCCATAACAACCAGTTGCTATCTACATGGCAGCCAGTTGTTTTGGAGGAAGTGCGGGAGAAAAATCATTCTGTCCTACCATTACAAATGTAAACATGTGGCATTAGCTAAACTCTACTGCCACTTTTACTGAAGCATGATGTCTTTATCAGATGAGACTAAGTTGGATGGGTTTGGCATATAACAATGGAAGAATATGAAGAAAACAACCTGTCTGCTGTTAAGTACGGTGGAGGACCTGTGATACTGTGGGTCTAACTCTCTTTCAAGCCCCTTGGAACCTTGTTAGAGTGCACTGAGCCATAAACCATTTGAAGTACCAGGACTTTTTTGTTAAAAATCTGGTGGCCTCTGCCAGAAAACCAAAAATAGGTTGTCTCTTGGTCTTTCAGCACAATAAAGATCCAAAACCTGCTGCCACATCAGCACAAACTTTTCACCATGACACAGTCAACCTTCTTCAATGGAGATGTCAGTCTCCAGACCGTCATCCAGTAGAAAACCTGCGAGAGAGGAGCAAGGGTTGATGAAAGATCTGCATGCTCCAAGCGTGTTAGGTGTTATTAGCAAAGACTGAGCATGGTCCTACTAGCCAAAAGTGGTTACACATAGCACTAATTGCCCACTGAATAATTATATTCAAATTAACGGTAGGAGTATTTCACATTTGAGAGATGATGCTCCTGCAGTAATAACTTAATATATTTTCCAGCTTTTTACACATCTTTACCAGGGGTGCCTGTAAGTGAGAGAGTGCTGTATTGGCTGATTTACGTAGTTTAAAGATGGATGCTCTTAGAAATTGGTATTTCTCTCCATTACCACAATCAACTGATAATTAGGGGTTTGTTTGTCCAGAGTAGCTTCAACTTGAACCAATCAGGTATTCACTCGTCACCATGGTTGTCAAGGCGACAGCGTTGATGTAAGCTGCCTTGTTTTCTTTGACTAAGCAGAATAGAGACTGTCTGAGATTGATTTTTTTTTTTTTTGCCTACATGTCGGTGCTGAGGTGTTTGATCACTGAGTCACGCTCGGCCAGTCATACATAACCTGGAACCAGACTCTGCTGCTAAGAAAATAGTCCAGCTTTTTTTCTTCTTCTTTTTTTTAAAGGGGGAATCCAAACAAGTTTCCAGACGCCGTTTTATAGGAAGCTTGTTTGCTTTGAGCTGTTCAAATATCATTCGTGGTTTATGGCGCTTCATTTGGGCTGTTTTTTGTCAGAAATTGCTTTGGAACTCATTGGGCAGTGATACATGAGGAATGTTAAAAGCCAATCCCTACATGGACAGATGTTTGAGATGGCCTCTTTTCTCTCCATCTGTGTGCTTTTTAGGTACAATCCCACCAAACTGGCCAAAAGAAGATGAAACGCCTCTATCCTTGCTGCCTCCAAGGGGCGCTTCAGTCTCCAAGTTTGTGAAAATATGTCTAAAAAAGACACATGCAAAAAACTTAACAGATAAAATTTGTATTTTAGCAGTTTTCTGTTCTTCCTGTGTGTTCCAACACGTCTCTAATAAAGTCACTGACAGCTAGCAATGTAACAAAGCAGATTCGTGTTCAGAGAGTTTTGTTAACATTTTTATTTAATAATAAAAAATAATCAATACAAAACATTAAAGATCCTTCAATTTTTTTTTTAGAGATTCTAGATGCAGAAAGCAGCTTCTCATTCACTTTAAAGTCTGGTTTAGTTCTTGATTTCAGGAGAACCATGGACTTGAGAAAAGATTCAAGTGTTACTTTTTCTTTTTCCTCAGAAATCTCAAGCGAAGCCAATCCTTCAGGCACTTTTCTCTTCCTGAAACAGCTCAGATAAGTAGTTTTCTTGCCAAAAAATCCTGGATTTCTGTGCACATAGCTTTTGTTTTTAGAGAACGTGCTTTGTTAAAGATAAAAACAAATGCCAGTATTTGGTATGAATTGTACATTGATGAAAGCTTTTCATTTCTCAGATGGGCTAGGGTGGCCAAGGGAGTTAGAAAACTTGCTTTAAACATTTCTTAGAAATTAGAAGGAAAATGTTTAGGGTATTATTTAGGCTTTTGCAGCTTGAGTCTCTTGTCAAAGTCCATGCACATTTGTGCTAACATATCAAGTTCACATATTAACACAGAAAATAATAAAAAATCATGCAAAAAGCAGTGTGTCTCTGCTGGATTATTTTAGCCTTATATTTTTATTTATCTGCAGGTCCCTGTGTGGTTACATTCTCCAGCATAGCTCTTCCCACATCTTCTAACCTCCGCTCACTCTTTTGGCTCATGCTGGCATACATGCATTTAATATTTTATATTCAAACAAAAACGCAGCAAAAGAAAGCATTGAGTTATAATTTAGCTGAAAATAACAGTTAACACAGCTAATATTGGCACTAGGCAACTGTTTTGGTTACAAACAGAAATTAAGTGTGCTAGTGGAATAAAGTAAACGAACTACAAAAGTGGTTATTTAATACTGCATTAGCCAGCTTAACTGACTGATTGAGTGGCAGACATTGACCCTTAATTAGCTTAATAACCTTAATTAAAAGGTGACATCAGAGGAACACAGGCGAGGTGCACAGTGGAGTTTCTATAGGTGCATCTCAATATATCAGTATATCACCAAAAAGTACATACTTCTCTAATTCAATTAGAAAGAAGTGAAACATATATTTCACAGATTCATTCCGCACAGAGGGATAAAGTTCAAGCATTTATTTCTGATAATTAGACTAGAATAAACCTTTATTGTCCCACAAGGGACAATAGATTACCAGTATATAGACCAATCATGGTCTATAGTTGATTAAAAAAAACCAAGATAAATGTTCTCAGAAAATGTGAATATGGCATAGGACCAATAAAATAAGTACTGTGGACTCAGTACTTGGTTGGGTCTCCTTTATAAATTACTGCATCAATGCAATGTGGCATGGGGTTTATTAGCTTGTGGCACTGCTGGGGTGTAATTGAAACCCAGGTTGCTGTAATGGTGGCCATCAGGTCATCTGCATTGTTTGGTCTGGTGTCTCTCATCTTCCTTTTGACAATATTAGATTCTCTGTGGAGTATTGCAGTGTTACCATGCTCATTAAAGGTTTTCATATCTTTGGCAGTCCTGCTGGAAAAAAACATAACATTTCCATAAAGCTCATCAGAGCAGGAAAGCATGACGTATTCTGAAATTCCCTGGAAGATGGCTGTGGTGACTTTAAACATTACAGTGGGCCAACACTAGCAGATTACATCGCTCCCTTAACACTGATGATGGAAACTTCACTTTGGACTTCAAGCTATGTGGATTCTGTGCTTCTCCACTCTAGGACCTTAATTTCCAAATGGAATGCAAAATAATTTTCATCTGAAAAGAGAACTTTGAACCACTGACCAGCAGCCTTGTCATTTTTATCTTGAGGCCAGGAAAGACACTTCAGACATCGTCTCTGGTTAAGGAGTTATATGTGGTGGCTCTTGAAGCTCTGACTACAGCTGCAGCACGAGCTTTGTGGATATTCATTGTATTTGAATGGACTTCACAATCTTCTCCAGGCTAGGTTTATTGTTGCTTGTCCATCTTTAAATCCACTTTTTCCATCCACTAAACTTTACATAAATATCCTTGGATACTGCACTCTGTGAACATCCAGCTTCTTTAGCAAAGAGCTTTTGTGGCTTACCCTCCTTATAGATGGTGTCAATAACTGCCTTCATCAAGTCAAAAGTCTTCTCCCTGACTGTGTTGACCATGACATAAAATTTCTGTATATAAAAGATATATATTTGTTTTGTTTTTGGTGTAATGCAGTATAAAAGTTTTTTGAGAAACTGAATGTTGTGTTTTTGTTAGCTGCTAGCGATAATAATCACAGGTAATAGAAGTAAAGACTAAATATATCCCTCTGTGATAAGTTTTACTTGAACTGAGTTACAGAAAAACATTTTTTAATGTTCCTTTACCCAATATCCAGCGTGTTAATAGAAAATGAGCGGTGAATATGAAAAGGTGTGAGTGTGCATTACAACAAATTAGAGGCTTAGATCTATACTGCTTAAATTAAAGAAAACAGATCCTGGAAGGGCTGAATGAACATGTGATGGTGTTTTTTTGAAGTTAGATTTTTTTCCATGTAGTTTTAGGTTGGCATAAATTATGCTTAACATTTAAAAAGGTGGCTTGATGTATTTGTAACATATAGACTGGTAGATCATCACATAAAAAAAAAAAATATTTGCAGTTTTCAGTGGCTTAAGTTAAACCGTCAAGCTTATGTTTAATGTTTCAGTTTGTCTTTAGAGATTTTTGTTCACTATGTACAGCCAATGAGCACATTTAAACACCAGGAGTCTCATCTATAAATTATGCTAATGCACAAAACCGGATCTGAAAACTGCGTGTCACTTTCTACGCTAAGTTTGCGGAAAAATTTCCACAACTTGGCACACTAAGAGACTTGCTTATGCAGATTTTGGACACGGAGGACACTGGCACCACAGCCGGTGAGATGGCAAAATTGTGAATTTAAGCAACATTTTCAGACTTGTAGAGCTTCGCACGCACACGAACAAATAACTGTCAGCCCCCACCCCAGTCTCAGAACTAAGAATATAAATGAGAATTTAAATGAAAATATGTTCCTTTTAAGAATCAAGTCTTCAGATTATACAGCAATTTATTGGTGCATTAATTGTGTGAAGTACAAATGGCAATACTGCAGTGACCCTCCTGCACAATGGATGCTGTGGTGCTCACTGAAGATCACTCTACTGGCAGCATCTGGATGAGGGGAGCGAATGAAGATTCTCTAGATCTATGTGCTGAACTGGGCCAGGTGTTAGATCTACCAACCCGCTGGAACCGTGCACCCCCCGCCTCTTTAAATGTCAGGCACGCTGCAGCATCAATGCTGGGTCACTCGCAGCTTTTCCATTTATGCGCAGATAATACTTTTTAAAAGTGGACTTAAAACACACCTTTTTTGTCAGGCTTTAAATCTAGGAGTGCTGGAACTTAATAAATTCTGCTATACTTTACTTTTTGTTTAATTTGCTTTTATTCCAATCTTTGTTTTCTACAGGAAGTAATCACATAATTCAAACGTTATATTTATTGTTCACTTGTGCGGCTGCTTTTATTTTTTATTATAATCATTTTACTCTTGTCTAGTTACACATTTTCTTATGGCTAACCATATTTTTGTCTTTGAATGGGAAGCACTTTGGTCGCCTTTTGGTTGAGTAAAGCTCTGTATAGTTAAACATTGATTGAAATAAAATGGTTTTTCTGTGCCTCTAGTGCCTCCTTCAGTCTCTTTGGAATTGTACTTTCTCTGCCTCTCGGTTGTCATGGTTACCTGTGAGACGCCCCATATCAGTCGGTTTAAGTCTATGCAGAATATTCACCAGGCACTTTTACATTGACCGTTTATGGCAGAAAGCGGGTGCGTAAAAGGCAGATATGGTCAAATATTGCCTGAGCACATTTCTAAGGCGAGTGTGATTTATAAAGCGGAAATTGCTTGCAGCTGTGCATAGTCCGAGTTTGATAGATCTGAAACTTACTTGGTGTAAGTAAAAAATTTTGCTGAGCTTAAGTATGGTTTTAGTAATGATTCTACGCAAAGTTTTATAAATGAGACCCCTGAGTAACCTTTTAATGGCTTTATGTTGTCAGTGATGAACCTGGAACCTAGCAGAAAATCTGTAATGGGTGTATATACTACAATCCGCTCTGTGAGTGATATCACACTGAAACTTAAAACACACTGGACTTCTTTTTAAAAGTTTTCATGTTGCAACCACAAACTCCAGCATGTGGAGTGGAAGGAAACGATACAGAAAAAAGTTTCTAAAGGTGTGTAGTGCATATCTATCTATCTATATATATATATATATATATATATATATATATATATATATATATATATATATATATATATATATATATATATATATATATATATATATTCACACCCCATTACTCTTATAGCCAAGTAAAATGTAGTGCAATAGATTGCATTCAAAAGGGACATAATTAGTATATAGTTAGAGAATAATCAACATCATGAAGACCAAAAGCAGACAGGTGAGGGATTAGCTTGTGGAAAGCTATGATGTCCACACTGCTGCCATGTGGGGACACAGTAAACATGGAACAGGTGCTCTGGACAGATGAAAGAAAAACTTTTTGGTCTACTTGCAAATTGTTTTGTGTGGTAGAAAACTAACACTGTACATTACCCTTAATATATGATTCCCCTAGTGAAACGTGGTGTGGAAGTTCTTCTTCAGCAATCAAACTTAATATACAGAGGAGTTTGATACAGACATGTGTACCACAAAGTGGTTTATGGAGTATAAAAACAGAAGGACAGAGAGAACCACTAGAGAGAGACAATAAAAATGATCAAATAAAGTAAACAGGCAAAACAATTATATTGATGATGAAATTAAATGCAAACCACACTCTTGTTTAGTTTCGTTTGTAAAAAATCTTACTTTTCAGATGATTTATGTTGATAGCTTAAGACATTGTTTGATAACCCTGCTTTAAACATCTCCACAATTTTCTCCCTGACCTGTCTGCTGTGTTCCTTGGTCTTCATTATTTTGTTTATTCACTAATGTTCTTTAACAAATCTCAAAGGCCTTCTCTGAAAAGCTGTAATCAAACTGAGATTCAATTATGCTTTTCAATAGTTATGTGATTTCTAAAGGCAATTTCTTTGCACTGTATATTATTTAGGGGTATCTGAAAAAAGGGGTCTGAATATACATGCAGGCCACACTGTTAGACTTTTTTTTAATAACCATGAACCTATTTTCTCTCTTTTGCAGTTATGTTGATTTATCACATAGAATCCAAGAAAAACACATTGAAGTTTGAAATTGTGTAACACAATTTGATTGATTTCAAGGGTTTTGAGTAATTTTGCAAGGCATTATATTTGCATATAAAGTGTTTTAAGTTGTATTATCAGCAAATAACGTACAACAGCAGCTAAAATGAGAATCTACTGGAATAAAAAGTAAACAGTTTCATTAATTAGAGGCATTAAGACCATCTTTAGACATTAACATGTAAGGTCAGAGATTATTTATCTGATCATGTCACGGTGCAGAGATGGCTAATGAGGTGACATGTTAGTGTAGCAGCTATCATGTCAAAATCCTTTGCCTTGAATGTTAGTGCTAATGTTGTTAGTAGACTGCCTGAAGACACACTGTGAATGGAAAAATAACCCTGATTAAAACTAGGTCCCATACTGTAATGAGATGACAGATGAGCTATAAACCATTGGTACACGGTATCCTGAACCTAAAGAGACTTCATATGAAGTCAGATAAGACTCTTAAAAGCTGTCATATTTTGTTTCATTAGAAACTTGTTTACATCCACTGTCTTATTGGCTTCAAGAACAGATAAAACCTAGAAGCTTAGATGATAAAACACTGTATTAATGATCAAAGTAGCTAAAAAAAACATTTACCCATTTTTTTTAACCATGAAACCTGTGCGCTACGAGCAGATTCTTGTTTTCCTGATCATTTTTAAATGAAGTTGTTCCCTCCGTTGCTAATGAGCTTTCCTCTCTTCTTGAGTCTTTTCAGCAGACAGGAGGCAATGCCTAAAGCGCCGCCCTTCAGAAATCGAACAAAGTTGTCTCCCACCAGCGGGCCCATGGCAAACAGCCCCGGCTCCTTAGAGCACTCAAAGGTGTAGGGGTTGATGTCGATAGGGTTCTGCTTGCAGGAGATCGGCCTTGTTGGATCCTGTCCCAGGTACTGGCCCTGGCTTTTAAGGAAGAACAAATTTGGGTTTGTCCCGATCAACACCAGGGCCATTGAGATCTTGAACGCCTTTAGAGAGTTGTCCCCTTGTAACAGACACTTCATGTCAGACTGGAATGAGACCACACAGTGTTCGGGGAAACTGGTGTAACCGGGGAAGAGGCTGATGCTAGAACCTCCAGCAATGCTCCCTGCAGAAAGCTGGGGTTTAGGGCACATCTTGGCACATACTGAAGAGGCGATGCTAACTGCCTGGGCTCTGTTGGAGAAAGACGAGGATGCCACATTGGTACTGGTCTGGGAAGACATCATGTTGTACACTTTGTGATATTCTGGGTACAGGGTCTTGGGAAGCTGCTTAAAGATGAGGTCTGGGTTGTCTACATTCTTCCGGAAAACATGAAGCACTCTAATGTTGCTGTTAAGCGCACACAGAACTGCATCAGCAGCACTTAGACCAGCACCTACAACTAAAATCGGATCAGAGTTCAAATCCAGTTTTCCCTGGCTTACAGCCAAGCCCAGATCTGAGATGCTGTGGAACACAAAAGGTAGATCTTCGCCCTCTACACGTAATCGGACCGGAGAATCTGATGCACCAGTGGCCAAGACGACATTCTCAGCAAACAGGGAGAAAGGGATATGAGTGTCGCTCTGTACCTGCCGATAACCCCGGACCTCCCAGAGAGTGCCTCCTCCTCCATTGTTTTCACACTCTTTGCCATTCTCCTCAAAGCACCCATTCCCACTATCAACCACCATGTGATCTTCTTGCCCATTTTCCAGACCTTCCAGCTCATGTCCCCTACAAAGTTTCTGAACAGAGGTCACATAAGTATTGTCAACAAAATTCTTTTGCAGACCCTTTAGCTTCACATAGTCTTTGTAATAAGACGAGATCTCCTCTGGGGTGGCTCTGTCACTTGTTACATCTCTAAAGAAGAAGATGTGGACAATAAGAACATGAGTACCCAGTAAAACTAAAGCCTGAACCATCTCTGTTGTGTCGGGCTCTTTTTACCTTCGTTTCCCATTGGTCAAGTCTCTGTAGTTGACTCCAGGAAGCTCCATCCAGATCCCAAGACTAACAGTCAACATGGAGCCTTCCATTGCCTAGGGAGATGCAACCAACAGTGCGAACAAAGCAAAAATAAAGTGTTGACACAAAACCCAGATACTTACAAGGCTTTTGTATAACAAACTTACATGCCAGGCACCCCCAGGTGTTCCTTTTCCCAGAACCAGATGTGGGATTTGTTGATGCTTGTCTCTCCTCCACTTGAGCACTGGTGGGAACTCGTATCCAAAGTCAGCATTGGGGTGTAGTAGTGTATCAAATAGCACAGCCACTGGATTCCTTGACCGTCCCTCGAGACCTTCACTCAGGTATTCCATATCCTGGAATAAAAACAGTGCTTGTTGTCACATCTGAGTTTCATGTATAAAACACCTTGTGGATAACCATGAATATATTTCTACCTGTTCTGTGATGGGGAGATGCTTGGCCTCCTGCAACTTCCTGTACAGAATTGGGTTTGGGTGAACAGTCG
This sequence comes from Valencia hispanica, assembly GCA_963556495.2. NCBI lineage: Eukaryota > Metazoa > Chordata > Actinopteri > Cyprinodontiformes > Valenciidae > Valencia > Valencia hispanica. Next base: position 24,406,867 of record OY747710.1, read on the forward strand.
CAGTGTCCAGGTAGGGCTTGTATCCACTTAACAGGTAGGACAGACAAATACCTGATGGGCCATTCCCTGCAAACAAATTGTTAGAAAATGTGAGTATCCAAATACAATAAAAACGAAAAGAGAAAGAACAAGATTGACCGGATTATGGTGAGTGAAGGGTTACCTATGATCACCACAGGGAGGGTAGGTGGGTGCTCTTGACACAGAGTGGTCTCTTCCAGAAGAGGCATGGCTGCAGCCTGGGCCAGAGCCGGCACTGAGGGAAAACACGAGAGATATGAAAAAAGGTTCCAGATATTTCTGGACCGATCCATCAAACATTCAACTAAAGACACAGTCTCATCTGTGCTTTGTCTTTTTTCTGGGTCACATTATTTCAACAGGTCTGAACTGGCTTGCTGTCTTTGTCTACCAATGTTGTTGTTTTCTTAAATCCTGTCTCCATCCACTATCACCAGCTGACTCAGAAACATACACACTGAGAGAGAGAGATAAAAAAAAAACCTTTATTCATCCATAGCATTGTGCTTCCACACACATCAGTGACCCACCCAGTCTGTCTGGGACTTCAGACACGTGGAAACACCCCGCCAAAACACAACGTGCCCCCTGATTTTCTCACTGCTGTTCGTTGACGTCCATACACACCCCCTGTCTCTTCGCTCATGGCCTGTGGCGAGGCTAGCCTCTATTAACCCCGACACTGCTCACTGAACAAAAGGGAGTTCTCATGAGATTAATGTGGGCCTGGGTCCGTTGTGAGCATGCGCTGTGTGAGTTTGTGTGTTACGAGACAGTGCCATTGTTTATCCGGCGGGCAGCAAATCCCCCCTGATCATTTGTCCGACTGGGCTCTAATCCCACTCAGGCTGTTTATGTCTTTGCTGGGTGAGAATGTTATCCTGGCATGCTGACAGACTGGACCACTGAAAGATAATCTTGCCAAAAAAGTACACTACCGCAAGCAATCAACCACCTGCGGCAAATTCACACTTACCAAAACACTACCTATAATGTCTTGCAACCTGAGAACCAAGGTCTACATACAGCCGACAGTTTCCCCTCTCTTCATGCACATACCTCTCAGTATCTCCTTCCTTCTGTCCAACCTGTCTCTAAGTCATCCTGGTGTCTGTGCTAGCTTGTTTACATTTTTCAAAGTAATAGAATTTCACACATTGCCTGTTTGAAACGTCCCTTGCCTCCAGTTGGCAGGTAAGGCTGGTATTTCTATACCACTTGTCTGAATAGAAAACCTTTCCAATAGTTATAAAATATTTGTTTTCTTTTGGGGGCAGTAGTGGAATTGTTTATTATCTGGGACCATACAGCTCAGCAACATGCAGGGCTATAAAGAGATTTTTGCTTTTTTGGTCACATTTACATTTTTCATTAAACAAAGTTTAATACCAGACAAATATAAACAAAGTAAGTATTAAACACAGCTTTCAAAAGATATCTTCTTTAAGGTAAAACATCCAAACCAACTTTACCCTATACAAAAAAGTAATTACCCCTAATAACACCCCTGCCTTGTCAAAAATAAAGAATTAACTGTTTCTGCAACCAAGCCTGCATTCTGTCAGACTTGTAGTATCAGGAAATCACTTACAAAAGAACCCAGAGCAACATTTTAAGCAGTAAAAAGTTCACTTGCCTTAGTTAAGGTTTACTGCTCAGGATTTAATAAAAAGAGACATGGGCAAAAATGCCATTCATGGGAGATCTAATCACAAAAATATCTGGAAAATAACAGGGTGGTCAGTCTTACTGTTGGCAAACAAAATTTTTGATAATCCTTAAGGCTTTTGAGGAAATGCTTTGTGAGCGAGACAAAAGTGGAACTTTTTGAACAGTGTGGGTGCCATTAAATCAGTTGTAAAACTAAGAAAGCATTTCAGAGAAAAAAACATCACAACAACCGAAAAACGTGTTGGTGGTAGTGTCATGGTTTGGGGCTGGTTTGCTGCTTCATGCCCTGATATACTTTCTGTAATTGGTGGAGCCATTAATTTGCTCTCCAGCATAAAATCCAGAATAATAATATCCGGCTATCTGTGGCTATAAGTTCACCCTTGGGTTATGCAACAGGACAATGATCCAAAACACACCATCAAGTCCTCCTCTAAATGGCTAAGGGCTAAATGGCTGGTCTGAAACATTTACAATAGGTGTAACAAAGAAAGAAAAACCAGAAGAAATGTGTAAGGGGATAAATACTAAATAAAACTGGAACCAAGAAGCTGATATATATATATATATATATCAGCTTCTTGGTTGCCCAAACTACTGTCAATAGACTACAATAGCCTAAAATCTTCCTGCTTCTTCTTTCTGAGTCAGAGGAGTTGCAGGTGTTGCATCAAATACTGTCCAAAATAAACCGGAAATGATGCAACAGCTGATTTCAATACATCATGTGCATGTTTCCAAATGTTACATCACAAAAATACACTTTAGAGATCTAGGCAGCAAACTGGCCTATTATGATTTAAAAAGAATAAATCCCAGTGTGCATTTTTGGTGAATATATACATATATATATTTTGTAATATACCATGTTATTTTTCCAGATGTTTTCTTTCTTGAGATTTTGAGGACCCTCTCGAAAACGAGATGTTGCATCTCAAGGGGCTATCCTCTCAAATAAAATAAAATTTCAAAATAAAAATTAAACTGTTAGGTTGGAATGATTTAAAAGTGCATGGGACAAAAAGTGCTGAGTGAAAAGGTCTGACTCTCGCTAAGCACGATAGGATGGAAAATGCAACATTTCGTGCCTTTTATGCTGTTGTAGTTCATTTCATCACTTTGTAGCAGTTTTTCAGAAGACAAGGCTACATGCAGCGTAATTATAGTGAAAATGAGTTAAACATCTTGTGTTTCAAATACAGAACAACTTATGAGAGCATTTAGGACTCAAACATTTATTTTTGTGTGATTTGTTTAAAATTGTATTTTTATAGATTAATTTTCTACAATTGGCCTTTAAAATGCACCGTCTCAGCCTGGGGGAGTTACAAAACCAGACTAAGTCCAAACCGGGAAGAGAGCCTATATGAATGTGGATTTGCTGCATCACACCGGACTGGATGAAGTGAGTGATGCAGCAGATCATCCCCAGCATCCTCACTATAACACGCTCAACCCTCCTCGGGACTCTGTGCAGCTTCAGGTCCAGTAAGGAGCCCATGCTGCAGCCGCCACGTTCCCATCGTTGCATAATTTAGGTCAAGCTCACATCCATCCGCAACTCTCTGCCCGGAACCAGGAGCTCTTACCGTGCTGAGATTTATCTCTCTGTCCCCACTCAGTCGCGTCCAGTTATCACGACCCACGGCAGCCCTTTCCAATCGTATAAATAGACACAGACCGGTGGGAGGATCTATTGCTGTTTGGACTCTCTTGAATGAGATAATTAGCCAAACCTCCCTCTTGTCATCACACGCGCACACATAACACGCGCTCACCCCGGTGCGGTTAAATCCGACCAGACCCGGTGTGTGGAGGTCTGATCAGCCTGAAAGTTTGAGATTGGTGTTAGATCTTCTCAGAGTCCTGACTGCGGAGTGTTAAAAGAGACCAACCGGGTGATGCGTCTGCTGCTCCAAAGCCACATGCGCATCTCAGTGTGCGCGGCGTGAGCGTCAGCGCGTTCACGGAGCAAGATCAGAGCATCTCCATCGAATCTTCACAGCGCCACCAAAACACGCTAAGGTGTACAAAGCCTTGCAAACGTAATCACACCCCTTGAACATTACCACATTTTGTCACGTTGTCTCCAACCGCAATATTGCATGTTGGGATTTTTGATACACCAACAAAAGGAAGTTCATAGTTGTAAATGGAAATTATTTACAAGGCCACAAATAGTACAACTCTGAAAAGTGTGACACTTTTTTCTATTTACCCACATTTGCTCGAATACCTCTACACAGTGGCACATGGTAGCAGTGCTTGGGAGCGAGAAATTCTAGCATCGAATCACGAATTTTGTTTTTTGGTCTATAAAATCCCAACAAAATACATAGAAGTGTATCATCACACGTGACAACATATGAAGTAAGGTCAAAGGGAATGAAAAAAAACACATGAATTGTCCAAATCATCACACGTGATGTTGGAAAAATATTTCCTGACATTAACCAAAACGTTGTAATTTCACATGCAGTATACAAAAATGCACGTGAAGCACGCTAGCTTTATTAATTTGCGCATTTTTGTTGCTCCATCTGTTAAAAAAACAACAACTATCTAACAAACAGAAGTAGCTTACATGTGAGGATAATAAACTGAAGCGGGGTCATATTTATATTTTCTTATGTTAGTTGACGAAATCAGAACAATGTTTCAATGCATTTGCTTAATCACAAACAAAAGTATTTTACGAATTACAATTAAATGTTTTGATATTGTATGCTGGCCGATATTTTCTAATAATATTATAATAACAATCCCCTAATAATCATTTTAAAGTACGCTGTTTATGTCACTGGATTGCAGTTTTTTCTAAATTATTTTTTGTTATTACAAGATTAATCCCAAATCTGCTGCCCCTTTCTTTTCCTCTCCACTTTTAAAAACCCACGTGTTTTTTGCTTTGTTTTTATTACTAATTCTTACAATTACAATTTACTACCAGACGTAGTGCTTCTACCTGAACCAGTCCTGCTCAGATTACCTTGCAAGATCATAAAATACTTGTTTGCTCTATAAAGTAATATAAATTGTATATCGTATATTGGCATTATAGTAGACAAACATAAGAAAGTTACCATAAATACAATTGTTTTTCTATAAACCCTGCATCAATCTGCTGTATTATGACGGGCTAAGTACAAATATTGCTTCAGGAAAATAAAACAGATCATCTGTTTCAGAGCTGTGGCCTCAGCCAGGTAAAGTAATAAATGAAAGAAAGTTGGTAAAAGTACGGAGCCAGTGGTCCGTTGTGAAATAACTCCTGTAAATAATCTGAATAATAAAAAAGTCACGTTTTCTATGTGAGAGAGACGTATATTTCCCAGCATCAAATAGCAGCCGGTTATTCCACAAAGTCCCGCCTCCTTATCGCATCATCCAATCAGCGAGGAGTATTCCTTATTTCCGGTTGTTTTGATAGCACATGTTTGCTACATGTTTGCTAACAGCTATATCAGTCGTGATAAACGGGAAACATAAACGTGCCTGAGAATGGTTTACATCAGTAGAGTTTGTTTGCGCAAGGTAAATAAATACGTCATCCTGTGTGTTATGCGATATGAGTTATCGGTGCGGTTTTAAACCATTTGCTTTTAGCAGTCAAGCTAACAGTCAGTGTTAAAATGAGGTTACTAAAGTCAAAGGTTAGAGTTTCTAATAACATTTTGTTAAATTGATTGTATATGTTATTTGTTACGAAGGGGGAAATAAATCACTCAAGTGACACAATTTAATGTATGATTTAGGATTATAGTTAGCCATTTTTATTTTCTTAAACAATATTTGGACATGCAAAATGTTAGAAAGCTGTTATAGAAATGCAAAATAGAAGTTCATACAGCATCACAAAGCAGCCCATAATTGAGTCATACCAATGTTCCTGTATAGTAATCACCTTTACAGTGTCTTGTAATGCTTTCAGTGCAAAAGTATTCATCTCAGTAACGTTTTCAATTTTTTTATATGATGTGGAATTAGTATAACTTTTCTTTGGAAAGAAAATCACATATTTACTGATGCATTTGCATTTAGTAACTGTGAGTCAAAGCTTTGTTCAACAACTCATCACTGCACTTACAGTTGCAGGTTTTTCGGCTATAGTCATCTGTCTGTCTGTCTGTCTGTCTGTCTATCTATGAAAATAATTTATTATCCACATAACTATTCACTACCATTATGTGCTGCTTTGTGGTTGTTCATTTAAATAATATCAAAGCAAAATATATTTACATTTGTGGTAATACAACTGAGGAGAAAACACAACGTTACCATTTTAGTTGTGAAATAAAAGAATGTCAAGAAATAAAACCAAACATGCATCTTATATTTATAATTTTTTTTGTTACGGCTTAGATTATAATATGTTTAAGGAACATTTAGTACTATTTTAAATAAATGTACTCATTAGTCCATTAGTATTTAGTCTTTATAAAGCAGTCCCAGATCCAAAAATGGGTTTACGGTTATGCTAGGCAAAGCTGGTGATAAACCATAAATTTCTTTGTTGATATTTCAAAAATTTATAATAGGTGGTTTCCTACCTTAAAGCAGTTAGCATATAAGGAAAATAAACTTGTGTTTTCAACATTTCCATTCAGTATGGAAACTTTTTGGACAACCTCCGTCTGTATGCACGTGGAGGCACCGGCGGGATGGCTCTGCCCCGCCTTGGAGGACATGGAGGAAACGGTGGAGACGTTTGGGTGGTGGCGACAAAGAACATGACCTTAAGGAAGGTCAGGGACAAATACCCTTTAAAACGGTTCTTAGGTGGATCAGGAGGCAACAGCAGGTCGGTGTCTGCATACACAACCTTAGCTTTACATTTTAGTGCTCACTTACATCTATGCATTCCACCTAAAAGACATTGCTAAATGGTTTTGTTGGTATTACGTTATTTTTATGTCAGTGTTCGAGCTCTGAAGGGAGAAAGAGGGAAGGACGAGGAAATCCCAGCACCTGTTGGTATCACTGTCACCACTGACGATGGCATAATACTCGGTATCTGAGAAATCTGTTTTATGTCAATGATTTCATGTGAAGTGATTCGGTGGCAAAACTGTTTTTTCTCATCAATTCTTCCACAAGGGGAACTAAATACTGAGGGCGATCGGGTGCTGGTGGCAAAAGGAGGATTTGGAGGTACTCCCTACTCTACTTATGAGCCCAAGAAAGGTCAGGCCAAACACATACGACTGGACCTCAAACTCATCGCTGACCTGGGTCTTGTAGGGTGAGAGTAAAAATCTCACATTAGCAAGTTTATAGAGCCTTACAGAAGGGTTCACACCTCTTGAACTTTTTGTTACATTGCAACTGCAAATTTCCATTTAATCGTAATAAAATTTTTTTTAAAAATCAGCCCTTCAGTTATCCATCTATTAGAAGCTGCAAAAGACTTGATGTTGCAGAGGTGGAACCACCTCTGCAACATCTAGTTGCAGAGGTGGATGTAACGTTACCAAAAAAATGAAGCGAAAAAGACATTAATACTAAATGTGTCTGACTCTCTTGTTAAATTGCCATCAGATTCCCAAATGCAGGAAAGTCATCTCTCCTCACAGCCTTGTCTAATGCCACACCTCAGATTGCCAGCTACCCTTGTAAGAATATAACAATTCCAAGCTCAGTAAATCTCACATCTTATTCTTTACTTTATAAAGTCCTTTGTCATTTATTTTTTAGTCACAACTCTGAGGCCTGAGATTGGCAAGCTAGTGTATCCAGATTACAAGCAAGTATGTGAAAACGTATTAACACCTAATGTATGTTTTTAAGTTTCCCTCATTATTTGCTTTTATTTTGGCAGATTTCACTTGCGGATCTGCCGGGACTGATTGAGGGGGCTCACATGAACAGAGGCATGGGTCACAAGTTCCTGAAGCATGTTGAAAGGACCAAGCAGCTGCTGTTTGTGGTACATAGAAGCAAAAGTCATTTTACAAATATGTAAATAGTGTGGCCAGTGTAATTAGCTGAAGACAGCATGGGTTTATTATAGTATGCTTTGTGTTCCTGCAGGTGGATGTTAGTGGTTTTCAACTGGCCAGTAAGACACCTTTTAGATCTGCCTTTGAAGCTGTGCAACTTCTCACCAAGGTGAGTGTGATGCAATATGTTTGGGTTATTTTAATAGAAATTCCACTTTTACTGCCACCATGTCTGAAATGTCTGAAAGTTTGATGTGAAATTTGTGTAGGAACCTTGTAACTTCTTGTATAGCCCACTGACATCATGGGAAGTTTAATTTTACCTCCTTAATCATCTCACTGAAGGAGCTGGAGTTGTACAAGGAGGAGCTTGTGTCAAAGCCTGCATTACTGGCGGTAAATAAAATGGATCTGCCTGATGCCGAGGACAAACTGGAAGAACTCAAAGAGCAACTGCAAAACCCTACGGGTAATTCAGCGTGTTTGAGTATTGGTCACTGTTAGATGTTTAGTTTAAATGTTAATCGAAATGGTTCAGTACATTTATCCTTTAGTCCCTTAACAGTTAGCAAGGTTTTTGCTGCAACAGGTTTAAGGAAGTAGCGACATCTAGTGGCAAAAAATACAGATTATAAATCAGTGAAAGCACCCTAAGCCCACAGGTACTTATATCTATTCAAATATGGAAGTCTATTAAAAACTAATAAGTCTTTTTATGCCCAGTGTTTATGATTTTATGTTTCTAGAATATTTGTATAGATCTATTATTCTATGTCAGTGGTCTCCTACCTTGGTCCTCGAGACCTGTTGTTTTACATGTTTTAGATGTATCTCTGCTCCAACACATCTGAAACAAATAATTGAATTACCTCTTCAGCTGCCATCAAGTTTGGCAGCAAAGACCTAGTAACGAGCTGTTCATTTGGCAGATGGCCGCTCGTACTGAGCCAGGTTCTGCTGGAGGTTTTCTTCCTGTTGAAGGGGAATTTTTCCTCTCCACTGATGCTACATGCATGCTCAGTATGAGGGATTGTTGTGGTTGGAGTCTGCATCAGCAGGGCACAACTACCAGTCAATGACTCGATGCAATCTGCTGGGATTCCTTAAATAGAAAACTAGCTAAAACTTTAAATTGATTGGAATGTTTGTATTGAAATGACTTACTTCTAAACTGCCTTGAGATGACATCTGTTGTGAATCGGCGCTATATAAATACACTGAATTGAATTGATTCAGCTGTGTTGGAGCTGGGATGCATCTAAAACCTGCAGGGCAGTAGATCTTGAGGACCAAGGTTGGAGACTACTTGTCTTGCCTCTATATCAAACTGCTTACATTAAAAATGATATGTGTACTAGATGTTGCGTTGTTAAACCTTTACATTTGCCTGTGCTTTTATTCTCTGCCATCCAGAGTTTATTCGTTTGCTGCCAGATGAAATGATACCGAATAACTTCATGACATTCAGACATGTGGTTCCTGTTTCCGCCCTCAATGGGTTTGGTGTCGACCATCTGAAGAGTTGCATTCGACTCTCGCTGGATGAGTACACCTCCATGGAAATGACCACCATGCATCAGGAAAAGCTGCAAGCACTACGGCACCAATCCCATGAACAGTCGTGAGAAACGCAGACAAAATCTCACTGTTAAGTGGCGTCAGCAGGACTTAATGAGGGATGTCTGGAGTTCTATCAGTCAAAACAAAGCATGGTGGGAAGATCTCTCTTTGGAGGAACACCTGAGCAAGAAAAACCTTGAGCATCAGCTTCGATGGAGGAAACGTTGCCTACACTTCTGACTTTCTGATACAAAGTAGTACCATCTAGATGAAATGATAGACATCTTTTGTACTTAAGATTAAGATCATATTCATTGTTGTGTGCACTTTAAAGCTGCTTAAATAATATCTCAACATGCAGCATCCAAAGCGCACCAGGGATTACTTTGCATTGTTAACACCTGAAATGCAGGGTGAAAAACACTTATTGAGGATTAATCATGTTTGATTGACTCTAACTCAACAAAATGAGGTTTGTGTTTGAATGAAAGTTTTATTTTATATTAAATATATTACAATACTTAATGATTAAGAGAAAAAAATAAGTGGGCTGATTTTTGCATCAATAGTCTGTACAGCACACAAGTAAAAATAAAGATTAAAAAAAGAACAACTGCGAGTTCCTGGGGTTGAGGGCCGACGAGTCTGGCCGGACAGGAGCACACTGAAGTAGTCGGCCTGCTCGAGTACGCAAATACATTCAAAGTTTCCGGCCAGAGACAGAGTCCACAGCTCTTTTGAAGGATTGGACGCTGTGCCCTGTTTGGATTGGTCAGTCCAACTGTGTGTGCAGGCTGAATCCACAGACAGGTTTGAAGGACACATCCCTGCAGCCTGGATGGTCCCGCTCCTCACAGTCTGCGCTCCGAAGGTTGTGCAGTGCAAAGTCCAGGACACCAGAACGAACGTCTTCATCTAACACAGTATTATCTTGTTAAAACATTACTCAGCAACTGTGGAAATGATGTTCGCCTCAGAAAAATGAGAGGAGCAAAACTGTATAGAGCAAAGAAAAAAATAATACAGTGAAGCACTTATTAACCAGTCGAATGGTTGCTGTACATAATACCAGGGTTCCTACACAGTCTAGGAAAAGCTTGGAATATTAATTTATTTTCCTTGTCTGGATAACAATAAAACAGTATGGAAAAGTTTGCGTTTCCAGCTGTATTTGTTGTGTTTTACTGAAAAATAAAAATCCTAACTTCCTGAAAAATAAATGCATTTTTACAAGGACTTATTTATTTTATCCTAGATTTGTCATATCACAACTAAAGCTTTCGTCTTTGAGTCACTGGCAGAGAAGCGACAGACGAAAACATTCATTTAGAAATCAAATAAGGCCATTCCACTACACTTTTCTAAACCTTTTTCAGTCAGGGTTTTAAACTAGACTTGTGGTCCCTAAACTGTGTGGTTTAGATCATTTCTGTAACTGTAGATGATTCCCTTTACATATGTATTGTGTTTTTGTCCCTCACCTTTTCAAAAAACAAATCTGTATAAATACGAAAGGTTTTCAACAGATGGTTTTATTTTTCATGGAGAAATACTAACCAAACCAACCTGGTCCTGTGTGAAATTATAACTGTTTGATGTCAGTTGTTGCTGATAAGGGCGACACAAGCAGTTATTAGGTTTAGGGGGTAATTACTTTTTCAAATAGTGCCAGGTAAGTTTGGATAGCTTTTTCTCTTAATGTCATAATTTTTTCAAAACTGCTTTTTTATTTACACCAATTATCTTTCTCTGAAGGTAAATTATGTTTGATGATCTGAAATGTTTTCATGAGACAAAAAAAAAAAAGGTTTAAACAGAAGAAATCTAGGGGGGACAAATACTTTTTCAGGGCACTGTAGGTCAGTATTTTGAACCCCATGTCCAGAATGGTATAAAATCTGCTGGACTACTCCAGAAATCTGAGTCTGAAGGAGTCTAGGATTTTGTAATAAAAATGTTGAAGGAACCCTGTAATGCTGACAAAAAGGTGAACATTAGAAAATGTATTTAAAAACAGGATCTTTGAAGCAATATTAGTTCAATATCGTGAAGATGGGTTTACCTATACAGATCCAATGAATACATGAACTACAAATGTAAAAGAGGAACAGAAAAACTAGTAAAATGAGCTTTAAGACAGTGGGTTCTACACAAGGTAGAGCAACGGGTCGTAACTGTACAAAGAACTTGCTGTTAGGAAGCAGGCACCAAGACATCCACCTTAAATAGCTGCACAAGTGCGACAGAAACACGACTTTACTCTGTGAAGTCCCACTGCTGAGCGGCAGTGAGACACAACCCTTATTAAGACAAATGCAGCAGGGTTAAAGACTTTCAGTGACATGCTCGTTTTCCCTGTTACAGTCTCACAATAAGCCATCCAGAGATATAACTTAAGGTTCGATATAGAACTGCCATGCCATTGGTCTTCACAAGCTCAAACAGCAAGCACTGTACAGCATAGTTAATCATTTACAAAGGCTTAAACATCTCTAACCCTCAAAGCTAATTCCCAAATGCACATTTAAAAATGTCCAGATCCTGTCTGGTTTCAGCCGACCACATTCGTCTCTGCCTCCCGTTCAAATGAAGTGAAGGGAGGGACTTCCTGTGAAAAAGGGCAGCACACTGGTCTCAAACGTTCCCACGTACAATCAGGGGGCACATTTCCAAAAACAACATGAGTGATAAATGGTATGTCTATAAACTACAGCAAACACATCCAAGTCCATAAACTCAATGAGAAATGGCACCGAAAACTATCCTATTTATGCTAAAATAATACTCGTCCAGAACGGTCTGAGTAACGCTCCAAATGTGTCATAATCATCTGTAGGTGTATCACAGAGATTACTAGAAAATAATGCAAAGAAGATGTAAAAAGACACATTCTGCTGTTGATGGATAAAGCGAGGAAGAGCTCCCGAAAAGACAAAAACAAAAGAAAACCTGACAGAACAATGCAGGAGCGTCATATTTACCTACAGACATTGGCCTCTGTCTACAGCAAAAACAATGAGCTGAGTATGCTTTTGTCTTTCAAAATAAAAGCACAAGCATACTCGTGTGGTTTTTACTGTACATATTTACACACACATCAGCAAGTTGTGGGGGAACAAGAATAAAAGGAGGGCAGGGTTGGTTCAAGATGTGAAATATAACTGGTGACACATGGGTTAGTTTTAATGCAGATGCATGCGTTCCCTTCGTATCAGACTGCTGCTCTTCTTTATGCCAGGAAGATGTAGCTGATAATCAGGGCTTCTCCCATGCACTTTCAATTCAAACATCCTGCAGGAATCAGTCAGTACAGACTCGAAGTGATGTGATGACTTCTTTCTGGCTCCTCTGCTTCATTCAGAGAGGAGCTCCAACGCCTTAGGGTGGGTAGTGGTGTGTCTGAAAAGACTGTGAAAAGAGCTGATGAATGAAAGGTGTGTGGTGGGTGGGGTCCGGGTCCAATTTATGAGGCTTGAGCAAAAATGAACAGCTCGGCCTGTGTTCCACAAGGCTTGTTTCTCTGCATCTTCTTGCATTTCGAACATATTTGTTGACCCTAACTCAAACTGACTTCTGTCCACATATTTTTTATTCGGGTCACTGTCTCTTTCTCTTTCTCTTTAGGAGCTTAAGAGTCAATTTTATATGTTTTTTGTTTTGTTTTCCATGTGTAGAAAAGGAGACGTGTGTACTTTCTTAGGAGCTTTCTGCAGAGTTATATTGATGTTTCCCAAAGCTGAAAAGAAAACAAGGGGGGAGGCAAACAGGTGAGAAAGAGAATAAGATCTGCATTGTTAATAATAATTATTTATTTAATTGTTTATTATTAATAATAATAACTTATATAGCACTTTTTAAAGTTTAAGTTACAAAATTCTCTTCTACCTACAACCTCATGAAAAATAGCTATTTTTTCTGCTCAGGTGTGTATGTAAAGAATATCTATGACAAAATTATTCATGTAAATAAATTAATTGATTATCACATTAGAATACAGGTCCTCAAAAAATTAGCATATTGTGATAAAGTTCATTCTTTTCCATAATGTAATGATAAAAATTAAACTTTCATATATTTTAGATTCATTGCACACCAACTGAAATATTTCAGGTCTTTTATTGTTTTAAACCGGATGATTTTGGCATACAGCTCATGAAAACCCAAAATTCCTATCTCAAAAAATTAGCATATCATGAAAAGGTTCTCTAAACGAGCTATTAACCTAATCATCTGAATCAACTAATTAACTCTAAACACCTGCAAAAGATTCCTGAGGCTTTTAAAAACTCCCAGCCTGGTTCATTACTCAAAACCGCAATCATGGGTAAGACTGCCGACCTGACTGCTGCCCAGAAGGCCATCATTGACACCCTCAAGCAAGAGGGTAAGACAGAAATTTCTGAACGAATAGGCTGTTCCCAGAGTGTTGTATCAAGGCACCTCAGTGGGAAGTCTGTGGGAAGGAAAAAGTGTGGCAGAAAACGCTGCACAACGAGAAGAGGTGACCCTGAGGAAGATTGTGGAGAAGGACCAATTCCGGACCTTGGGGTACCTGCGGAAGCAGGGGACTGAGGGTGTTTCTCAATGTCAAGGCGCCTCTCCTACCAAGGCAATGCCTCGGTAGGCGAGGCGCCTTGCTTATGAGGACACTGTCCTTCCTTGGTCAAAGAAAACAATTAAATGGAACAGACTTACATCACGTGACCGCGGCTGTTCAGGGCCCGCCTTTTGCTTACACGCTCTGTTTACGTCCCGCCCATCGTTATATTTTATACGTATAAGTTTCAATATAGATGTATAACGAGAGTTTTACTTTTTTAATTGTGTATATATTGGTTAAATCAAATGTGAAAGCAAGTTAGTACCTGCTAGCAACCGAAGCTGCAACTTCGAAAATACAGCAATGTATCCTGGGAAATTTTTGACCGAGGGAAGGCATCAAGGCACCTCCCATGTATCCTTGGTCAGTTAGCTAAACGGCAGACAAACGGAGGACAGACGCCTTGGTAGCACATGAACATTGGAACATGCCTTGGCGGTCCCTGATGACATATCTCCTAGGCAACCGGGGCGGGACCAAGGTATCAAGGCCAGGTTCCTTGGCATTGAGAAACACCCTGAGTCTGGAGTAGAAACATCCAGAGCCACCGTGCACAGGCGTGTGCAGGAAATGGGCTACAGGTGCCGCATTCCCCAGGTCAAGCCACTTTTGAACCAGAAACAGCGGCAGAAGCGCCTGACCTGGGCTACAGAGAAGCAGCACTGGACTGTTGCTCAGTGGTCCAAAGTACTTTTTTCGGATGAAAGCAAATTTTGCATGTCATTCGGAAATCAAGGGGCTAGAGTCTGGAGGAAGACTGGGGAGAAGGAAATGCCAAAATGCCTGAAGTCCAGTGTCAAGTACCCACAGTCAGTGATGGTCTGGGGTGCCATGTCAGCTGCTGGTGTTGGTCCACTGTGTTTTATCAAGGGCAGGGTCAATGCAGCTAGCTATCAGGAGATTTTGGAGCACTTCATGCTTCCATCTGCTGAAAAGCTTTATGGAGATGAAGATTTCATTTTTCAGCACGACCTGGCACCTGCTCACAGTGCCAAAACCACTGGTAAATGGTTTACTGACCATGGTATTACTGTGCTCAATTGGCCTGCCAACTCTCCTGACCTGAACCCCATAGAGAATCTGTGGGATATTGTGAAGAGGAAGTTGAGAGACGCAAGACCCAACACTCTGGATGAGCTTCAGGCCGCTATCGAAGCATCCTGGGCCTCCATAACACCTCAGCAGTGCCACAGGCTGATTGCCTCCATGCCACGCCGCATTGAAGCAGTCATTTCTGCAAAAGGATTCCCGACCAAGTATTGAGTGCATAACTGAACATAATTATTTAAAGGTTGACTTTTTTTGTATTAAAAACACTTTTCTTTTATAGGTCGGAGGAAATATGCAATTTTTTTTAGAAGGAACTGTATACCTAAACTGTTCTCACTAGTTTGATCATAAAACATTTCCAGGTTCAAATGAATCCCCTGTGATATTAAGATGTTCCACAAGGATGTTCTGAGCTGACCAGGATGGAATGGCACTGGGTTAGAAATACTCTACAGGGAATGTGCACCAATTTCACACTGCATTACATTCGGCAATTGTTTTCATCATTGTAGATTGAGGATCTGCATAGTTTAGAATGAGATTAAGTAACTTTATTACTGACATTTGTGTAGCATTTAAGTAAGTTCTGCAGCAATGCCATAAATGTACAGCCTATATGAGATGCTGTTTGTAAAGTTACATAGTTAGGAATTAACAGCAACAATTTGGGTTATTTAGCCTGTCGTAGCAGAAAAAAATGGGGGTTCATTTTTCAAACTCATATTTTCACCTTGTTATTCATAAATGTCACAGTTCCAAACAAAATATTTACTTAGCAAGCAAAAATATGTAGCTCTTAACTAGGTTATATGCATTTATAACTATAGGTTGACCTCAAACATATAGAAGTGCTGCGATATATTGTCACGATCCAGTTCCCTATTCATTGTCATCACAATCTTTCTAAATGTTTGGTTTTGAATTGTGCAAACTGAGGCATACTCACCCTGGCACTCTGCCTGTTGGCTTTCCTCTGGTCGTCCGGCAGTGGAGGCATAGGGTATGGATATCTTCTGCTGGATGCAATGGATCCTGTAGAAGAAGTTGGGGACTTGGCAGGGGATAATGTCCTGAGGAAAAAGAGAAGGTGACACCATTAGAGTTTTTTCTTTCTCCTTTTACAGCGGGTCTACCAACATGTTGACCAAAGACACAGATGGCTAAATGAGGTTAGACACAAAATGTTGAGCTAATGTTAGATCTGTGACTTTGAGCAACATCCTTCTTTAGCTGCTCTAGTAACTCAGTTTCACATTCATTAAGACAGAAGTTGCTCTTAAAAGTTGAGGCTGCTGCTCATCAGAAGCATAAAGAAAAGCAACCAGAGCTTAGCTTTTCAGAGCAACCCCTGTGTAGAGTTGTTCCCAGCTGCTGTAGTCTGCGACTTATATGCTTCAAAGTTCAAAAGCAGTCTCTCAATAGTGCTAAAACACAGCAGAATAAGGAAATATTCCTTTATCTTTAATAAAAAAGGAATGTTCTTCTGATAGACTGGATTGGTCAGAGAAAAACTGAATGCGATTTGGACAGCAGACCAGACCGGAGCTGGGAATCAATAACATACAGTGGTGCTTAAAGGTTTTCCAAATACATATGTCATTATTTCTGAATAAAAATGACCAAAATCATAATCAGATTTTTATATTTTCTACCATATTGAATCCAACCAGCCAAATCACTCATCATCGTAATGCATTATAGAGTAGCAATGGCATGCTAATCTTTAAGCTGCTGTCACACTTGTTTCTCATTTTACAACACATTCTTTTCATTTCTAAAAAATGTGTTGTCAAAATTTGAAGAAACTAACCAAATTTCTTCTTCCATTCCAGCAACATATGTTTTGTTTATGATGGACACTGATTTTGTACAATACACGTTTTTTGGGATGAAAGGTGTAAGATTTATTGTGAGGTAATGCGTCCTTTTTGCTGTGGTGCATAACGACTTGTTTTGTTCTTTTTTCAGACTTTATAATCGTTTGACAGGCTGCACAGTGGCACAGTTGGTAGCACTGCAGCAAGAGGGTCCTGGGTTCGAATCCCGGCCTGGGGTCTTGCATCTTCTCCCTGTGCATCTTTAGGTTCTTTCCGGGTACTCTGGCTTAGATATGAGTGTGTGTGGATGGTTGCTCGTCCCGTGTGTTGCCCTGTAATGGACTTCTAACCTGTCCAGGGTGTACCCTGCATCTTGCTGAACATAGGCAACACCCCCGCTGCAACCCTACCAGGACAAGCGGGTATAGATGATAGCTGGATAATAGATGATGACTCTTTGTTAGTTGCAAAGGGATTAAAATGTATCCGTAAAGTGCAATTAAAGAAAGACAGAGTTTTAGTAAATCAGCATCACTTGTGGATCTAATGAAAACAGGTTAAGGGAAATACAGTTAATAATGCGAAAAGCTCATGTCCTTATCCAGAATTTAAAGTTGTAGAAGCTCTCGAACTAAGCGGTTGAAATGGGAAAATCTACTAACATCCCAAAGTTAATTTTACTTTGTTAATGTGTAAGACTGAACAACAATTACTTACTGAAATAGAAGGACACACCAGTATCAGAAAGAACAAGTAATTGTATTTTTGCAACTCCCTGATACTTATCAATGGATTAGTATTAGGACTACTTTAAGGACTTCTGAATCCAGTGATGATTCAGGTCATCTGTATGCAGAAACGCAGAAAATACCAAAAGGTTCTTTGAATTTTAAAGCACCACTGTAGTAAAAACAAAGGAAGAGAGGGAGACTGTCCCATGTGCAGCAGCTTGTACACATAATCCACCAGCAGCGCGACGGTCGAAATGTCCCAGACTGACAAAAGAACCGGAGAGAGAGGAGCTGGTTGATTCCAGAGGCATTCTACTTAACATAAATGAATATAATACATTCATATATTTGAAGGCCAAGTAAATATGGTGCTGTGAAACACTATTTGTCCTGTACAGATTTCTTCTGTTTTTGTTCACTCAACCTTTATGGAACATAAAAAATAGAACAGTTTTAAAAGATTTCATTTTTTGATGAAAAACGCTGTTCAAATCGTACTGCCTCTGTATGAAAAAGCAACTGCCCATTTGATAAACTATAGCTTAACTGTGGTTAATCACATTTTTAGAGTTTAGTTTCAGTAGCAAAGCACAGGGGCAATTACTAATCAAGAAATCTTTTAAACAGAACCTGTGTGACTCCAGGAAGTAGGTCAAATTTCCATTAAAGCTGCACATCATGCTTCAGTAAAAAGAAGCTCAAGAACAGATGAGAAACAAAGTTATTGACAAGACAGGGACTGGGTGAAAACAACATCTATTAGAGAGTTTTGACCAAAAGAAACACAATGTCCTGTCTCACATTGGCCAAAATAAATCTCTTTGAACCCCAAGACTTTTGGGATAATGTTCTGTGAATTGACGTGACGGGAACATTCTTCCATCTAGCATAAAATTCAAGGGGATAAAGAACACATGATTTTTGAAAAAGAACATCATTATAACAGATTCACACGGTGGTGGTAGTATGATGTTCTGGGGCTGCTTTGCTGATTCAAAACTTGGAACCTTGAATTCTGCTCTCTACCACAAAATCCTGAAGGACAATGCCCGACCATCTCAAGTTCAAGCACACTTGGGCTATAGAAGTACCTCTGGATAGTCTGGAAAAAAAGGTTCTGGAGCCGCCTAATCAAAGTCCAAACTTAAATCCTATTGAAATGCAGTGGCATGATCTTAGACAGGCAAATCATGCTTGACGAATCCTCCAGTTTGGCTGAATTAAAATAACTCAAAGAGGAGTGGTTCAAAACTCCACAGCTACAGATGTCCCTGCCAAGGTTGGAAAAAACAGGTTTAGGGGCAGTTACTTTTTCACATAGAGCTTGGTTGGTTTGGATAGCTTATTCCCCCTTAATAAATTAACTAATCCTTTTAAAACTGCTTTTTTGCTTTTAAATCAAGTTATCTTAAATGTTTCATATGATCTGAAACAAGCAAAAACAAAAACCTGCAACAGCTACAAACACTTTTCCACAGCACAGTAAGTGAACTTTTTTTTTTTTTTTTAAAGGATGCGTTCTGTTAGTATAGCTAAATGGAAAGGATAAGTTAGCCTTCTGACATCGGTACCCAGACTCCATGTCCCTCTATTCTTTTGTTGGTATCCTTCTCTAGTTGAAGTAAAACAGGAATGATCTTCTGGACATGGTGAAGGTCTATAGATTCCAGTGCTTGTCGTTTGTTGATTCGCAGTGAAAAACTTGCTACGATCTATAGACTTCAGACACAATCAGAGAGTTGACTTTGTCACAACAGCATGGAGAAGATGCCAGAGCTGCAGCTTGAAAATGTTTGCCTCCGCTCTGACATCGACCTGATGCATGTGAAGTCAGTTTGAGCAGGGCGGGGCAGATCCACCAACACTTACTGAAGGGACAACACTGAACATGCAGAGGTAACAAGAGACTGCAGGGGGGGGGGGGGTGGGGGGGGGGAGCAAAGAAGGGAATAAGGAAAATTAGGAGGAAAATAACTTTAATGATTATATATTTAATTTTCATTGCGTATGACAGTGAAGCAAAAAATAAAGTCTACAAATAAAAAAGGGAGCTGATAAACAGGGAAATAATCTCTGCTGACTGTAAAATACTTTTCCCTTCTGAGAACTCCACACTGCAACATGCCAGTTTCTTTTTCTCAGTTCCTCTAAGAACTGTAGGGGGAAAAGACCAAATTGGCACAAACTCTTCCTAAATCCAAACCAGAAATCAAATCAAAAGTGAGGGAACTTTAGACAAGCATGTGAGGTAGGGGACATGATATGCGTTAATACCTAAGGAAAGGTCCTTGAGTGTTTTTATTCACATCTTCTACCCATTTAGTTACATCATAAAACTCTGTTTTGTTGCGAGGGGTTAAATACCTGTGGGGAGGAGGTGGGGAAGGGTGGGGATCATGGAACCAACACAAGGAGGGGGGAGAAGAGAGAGATAATGAAAGAAGGAGTTGAATATCTCTACAAGTAAGCAAATGAGGGAGAACAGAGGAAATATTTTAGGAGAGCAGAGGAAGGATCAAGTTTGAGCTGCATCTGAGGAAACGGTGAAGATGGTGGACAGACCTGCGAGTGGTTTCAGATGATCACAGCACCACCAACAAACAAACAAACAAACAGTGTTGTGTGTTACAGGCTCGGCTGCGTTTTGGTCACATCATTCCAAGCAGCCAGGGTTTCAGCCACTCAGTCAGCAACATGCTCAGAATGAGAGCTAGTGCACTACAGACGGCCTCGTGTGTAAAATAGACCATAATCAAGTGAAGAACAAAAAACATACAAGCAAACATGGCAGACAGAGAGGCGGTTGATGCACGCTGAATATTTTTCAATCAATTAAACAAAATATTTAATTGATAGGCTCAGAGCAAGGTTTTGGGATTAAAAGATGCAGTACAGCCTCAAAAGCCAAATAAAGCATTCATCCTAATGAGAAGAACAATGTGACCTCTGTATTTTTCTGTAATACAAATAAACTCTGCAAATATCCTTCAATTTAAGGATAAAGCCAGAAGAGTTGATCTTTGTTTCAACTGTCAACAAATCTGATAAATAAAGAACATGTTGGGTTACCAGAACCTGACATCAAATCAGAACGTCACTTTTTTAAATAACGAATAAACATTACTCTAAACAACGGCACCTTTGTTAATTTCTTATGTTTTAAAACCCACCTTAAAATTTATTTAAAGGGCATATTTGACATTTCTCTTTTTATGTGTGTTCAATACAGGCAGCTGAAAGGTGTAAGTGAAAGCTTGCCAAAGAGTGATGAGATTGTGTTCGGAACAATGAATTTGAACATCAATATTTCACATATTAACCTCCCAAGAGAAATGTCGCAATATTAAGGTCTCTAGCTTAAAATGTAAATCAAAAAGGTTAATTTTTATACGATGATTTATCCAGTGGGGAGCAAAAAGTCAGAAGACATGATATCGGACAGCAATAGTTTAGAAAACAAAAAAAAACTGCCACCAAGGGTACCAAGGGGCTTAACAGTGTTATTATTCTAGCAGCATTCAGGTAGAGGTAATTTCTGCTCCTGTTCTGACCAGCATTGTTACTCTGATACACTTGTGTTTACACCAGCATTCCCTTTTCTCTGAAAAACTGCCACCAGTATGCTGATATTAGCAAACTGCACCAATTGTGTAAAACACAGCAGGAGTGAAAGAAAGCAGCTGAAAGTCAAACTTTTTCACGCACAATCCACCTGGTGAGAGTCTAACTGCAATGAAGCTATTAAAATTTTATTCCAAGGACATCACTCGCCATGCCAGTTAAATTCTAAGTCTGTCTACATTTAGCCTTACCACCACAACATGCAGTAGATATGTAATCTGTTATTCATTGGCTCAGACATTGAGAAGAACACAAGTCTCCACTGCAGTTAATTATTTTGAGTAAAAATGCATCAGAAAAATGTGGAGAAAGAGGTTATTGAATTAATTTAATAACATGATCTGCAGTCATTTGCAGTCCTGTTCGTTTGTACAAATCTGACACTTTTTGTAGTGGATCTTTTGGTAAATTCTGGGGAAAAAAATACTAAACTACTGCTTATTCCATCATTTACTGTGTTACCATTTGTCCACATGATGTATTCCTTAAAAAAAATATTTTTGATAAGAAACAACCAATGTTCTACAGTTCCAGATAATACATCATCCATATATGGTGGCGCACTTTCCATTTTAGACATGGCATTGCTCCAAAGGCTCTTGATGATTCAGAAAAGTCCCTTTTTTAATTGCTTATCTGCTTTAAAAAAACATTAGAAAGGCTAATTGAAATCTTTTTTCTGTACTCTTACTGTTGTATGATTTTTCAGCTCTAAAATAAAACATGTTTTTTTTTTTTTTTTTTTTACATAACAGTTACCACCTTCTTTTAACAAAATCATTAATTTGTAGACTTTTTAATAAATGGTATCTCCAGTAAAACCAGCTAGTGGCGAAATGTTGAAAATTGTTTTTTGTAGTTGGATTTAGTGACATATTACTTGATGTTTTCTCCTATAAAAAATATTTTTAGATTGCTGTGTACTCAGTGGCACTAAGGTGAACTCACTCTGTGGAGTTGGACCGAGCCCTGAACTTCTTCCCTTTCAGCTTCTTCCGATTACCGCTCAGGTTTCCTGAAAAAAAAAGTCAGAGTAAGAGACATGAGGAAAAAATATAGTATTTTTGTCCTGATGCAAGAAAACCTGTGTACTTAAGTAAACTTAAGTAGTACGGCAGAGGTGAAAATCATTTGTAGCCCAAAAGTAGTCTTTGATAATGACAAATTTGGCTCCTGAAAATGTTTCATTTCACAATATTAGAATATTAGTTACATTGTATATAATAATCACAACAATAATCAAAGCGTATCCTGAATGTCTGTGGTATCTTTAATCATACTGTTTAGATGTTTGTGTTCAGGAAGCATATCTGCTTCAGCGTATCAGAGCATCACCTTGCCACGAGTTGCTTCTTGGTCTCCCATTTTCACAAATGTCGGTGATGTGTTTTGCATCTGGAATCCTCTCGCTCCATGAGTGGGACAAGCCGTTAGATCTACACACACCCAGCACAAATAAAGCAGCTTAACAACTTTCCTTCAACATTTTCTGAGTCTAGAACAATTTTTTGGAAACAAGAGGAAAATGTGGGAGATGGTTAGTATGATATGTAAACGTGAGTGGTAGAAGTGAGTATTCATCCCCATGAATGACTCATGACTCATGTCAAGATGTTCCCCCATTTTGACATCTTTTTAGCTTTAAAAATACTCATAAAAGAGACTTGATAAAAGCCATGGTACGCACAAAAGCATAATATGAAGACATATTATGAGTGAGAGCTACGTCAGCAATTTTAAAACTGTTGGAAACAAGCAAAGGAATGAGGGATGATGAAATGGCAAACCTGAAGCCAAACACTGAGATGTTCTGAGAAATGGATGGGAAGGATGGAGTGAAGGACAGCGTGCAAATCTGCAGGTGGGACAGGCAGGCTGACCTCTTCTTGGAGCTGCATCCGGAGTTGGTGCTGACACCTGGAGGCATGTCGCTGTAAAATGAATCAGCATCCCCAGGTTTGGTGACATAGTCACCGGGGGGGATTTGTCTGGGAACACCAAGGGAAAAATCTTTAGATGTCATATAGATGGACCCCATAAAATGACCACCAGAGTTTTAGACTCATCACTCAGATTTATGTCTGAGTGATGAGTCTGATAATAAGAACTCATTCTCTTGTCTATGGCTGTCTTGTAAAGCATTATTCTAATAAAAAAATGCTTCTTCCAGAAATTTGAAAGTTGCCTGAAACACGAATTGCAAAAGCTATCAACAATTAGCCTACTGTTTATAATTAGCAGTTGGGGAATATGTGTATATGTATCAAAAATGTGGTTTCAGTAACAAAAACCAGAGTATTGCCCTAAAGTTTAAGGAACTTTGACAGATGTTTGTCCTTCTGTAAAAAAGATAGCATCTGTAGATTCTGGTACATTTATTCATACAAATCGAGTTAAATGTGTTAGTTCACATCAGAGTCTGTCCGCTTCAGTCTGTGTCCACTGCTTGTTAAAGCTTACTCGGTTTGTTATTAATCACATTAACCCTACGTCCTTTACAGATGGGTTTTATACCTGTGTGCATTTGTACCTGCATGAGGTGTTGCATGGTGCAGAGTTAAAGAGGAAATATATTTTGGCAGCGAAACTCAAAGCGACAAAACACCATAATGTGGCTTATCAAGTAGTTCCTAGAAACTTTTACATTTTTCTCAAACATCAGAGTATAACTCTTGTGTCTTGGATTCTCACGAGGTTTATTATTTCTGCTCGGTAGCTGAAGATTGTTTATCTGCATCCTTCAGCCTTCCCTGATTGTCCGCCTCAGAGGCAAAATATATATATATTTTTTATGTTATTTTACTATTTTGACTAACAAGGGTTGCAAAGGATCTTCTCTGTGTGTATTTGCCATTTTACCAGTTTTAGAGCTCTGGTTTTGATCCTAAACCATGATTGTTCAGGTGAGAGCCTTAAGGGGGGAAAGGGGCTACATGTGTCTGCAGAACTGTTGTGTAAAGCTCTGTACCAATTCTGGGAGATGAAAGTTTATTGTGCTGGTAACCTGTTAAATCTATTAGTGCATCAGTTTTTAAAATATGATCCTATATTATCCAATAAGCTGACCAGAATTGGGCTTCAGTAATTAGATCTAAAATAATTTAAAATGTCTCTTAATCTCAGCTACAAAATATTATCTCCCCAGACTAAGCGGTAAAATGTTATTTTACCAAACACAATGTCCACTAAAGTACGTTGGTGTAGATTCTCAATCATCCAGGACATGATATTCTTGAGAGTTTAATTGAAGGCAACGGGACTTTTCTTGTCGTCTTAAATATGTTTCATCTCTCATCCAAGAGGCTTCTTCAGTTCTGAAAACTGGATTGGGAGTATCAGATTTATAAGTCTAAGGTTAAGACTCACTAATAGGGCTATCGTTATTCCTAACGAGGCTATCAGGGTTGCGTAAGCTTCCAAGCACTATGCAATCTTGGTGATGTAAGGGGAGGAGAAGAGGAGACGGAAAAACATAGTCATCCCATATGTGGCTGGAGTCTCTGCGAAACTAAGAAGGATACTTCCAAACAACATCCCAGTGCTTTTTCAATTTGGCAACACTGTCAGGCAAAGACATGTTGATCCTGAGGACAAAACACCCAAATACACGCTCAGTGGCGTGGTATATGCAGTCTAGTGCATTGAGGAATGTCCAGAGCTGTACATTGGAGAAACGAAACAGCAACTACACAAAAGGATGGCTCAACACAGAACAGCAAACTCATCAGGCCAAGACTCTGGGCCAAGACTTTACACAACCCTGATAGCCTCGTTAGGAATAACGATAGCCCCATTAGTCAGCTTTAACCTTAGACTTATAAATCTGATACTCCCAATCCAGTTTTCAGAACTGAACAAAGCCTCTTGGATGAGAGACAAAACGTATTTAAGACAACAAGAAAAGTCCAGTTGCCTTCATTTAAGCTCTCAAGAAGTACACTAAAGTAGAGTTATCTACCCTTCATACTGAGGATATATTCTACTTCTATAGGTTTTAATCACAACCCTTTACTTCAAGATCTGAAGCAATCAAAAAACTTTTGCTTCTCACTGGAATTTAAAGGTTATGTCAATTTACTGAACTTTCCCTTTAAGACAACACATTCAAACCTACCACAGTACTGTTGTGCATTTTGTAACACAAGACAAAATAACAAGAGCGAAAAGCAGCAAACCGGCAGAATCTTCTGCGAACCTCGGACTCTACGTCTCGTCTCTTCTTGTAGCTCCTGTGAAGAAAACAGATTCCTGATTTCAGCTCATCTGTTGCCAACATCTGTGCATCGCCCCATAGGCCTGTGTGGACACTCACTTGTAGCACCAGGCTGTGACTGCCAGTATGAGAGCTAGAAAGAGGATGGAGCCAGTGATGGCCCCGATGATGATGTTGGTGCTGGTGATACCTGAGAAAGACAGAGGAGGAGGAGAGAGTGGGGAGCCAAATGTGGGTTAATTGATTGGGTTAGGCTTGTGGTCAAGAGAGCAATCTGGTCATTTAGGGGAAACACAAACCACAAACACACAGCAGAAGGAAACAATAAGACACAAGAGATCTAGCGGGAAAGGTTTGAAAGGAAAAGAAGGGAGAACAAGCTGAAAAGGACCTTCACTTTCAGCACTTCCCATTCATAACACTAAACTTCTTACTGCTTTATAAAATGAGTTTTACAATTACAGAGAACCGGTATGAGCGAGGAAAATGACGAGGAAATGAAAACAAAAAGCAGAACAAATAGTGAAAAGGAAACTCAAACTCTGACCTCGAGGCAATCCGTCAAAGAGATCAGTCTGTCGACAAGGAACGAGCATGAAAATAATGACCAAAAAAAAAGAGAGATGCGTGGTGCAGCGGCTTAAAATGCAGCTTTACCTGAATTTGTTATAGTGAAAGAAAGAGACAGTAATATAATGGGTGGAGATACTGAATGGCTAAAATTATGAACTGCAGATGAAACATGAGTTATTTTGGTTGTATGCAGGGTTAGAATTTGTACCTGAAATAGGGGCAACTGGTCCCACCACAAGATTACTGAACGGAGACCTGGAGTAGCAGTCGTCTCCCGTCCAGTCCAGGTCACACACACACTTCAGCTCATTACTGCACACCTACAGCAAGGAAGTTCATTACAAACTAGCAGGTTCATGAAATTGGTGAATATGCAGTATGCAGTGTTAGATGAATGGCTGCAGGTTTTTGCAGGAGAACTGCTGCATACTCCGTGTCCAGAGCAGATGGTCTTGTCAGTGGTCCCGGGGCAGGTGCTGAAGTTGAACTGTTCAATTGGCAGACACTTGTGATCCAAACAGATGCTGTCGGTTCCGCACGCTGTACCGTCCTCAACGTACCCCAGGTCTGTGTCCCCGTCAATCAGCACGTGTGCACCACTGAATGGGAAACATGACAGGGAGAAGCACTTTGTTCGCTGCTCTCAGCTCTAGATTATACGATAAATAAATCTGCGTTAAACAGTCGAAGGGTGTAACAATACACTCTGCCTTGTTAGAGATTACATTGATATTAGTAAAAAAAAAGAAAAAGTGTAGCGGTGCGACAGATCACACATCATTGGTGTTAATCTCATCGCTGTGTTTATCTGTTGCATACCTGCAGTCCAGGGAGGCACCGTGCTGAGCGACTGAGAAGGAGGTGAGTCCTCCGTGTAGCTCCCCCAGCCGTGGCGAGGGTGAGATGTTTGAGCACAGCAGATAGCCACAGTCAACATCACTAAAACACATAGGGAATAAACCCAGATTAACTGGAGAGAAAACTCTCACAACAAAGGTTTATTTCACAGAAAGGACATCCTTACTGTTTGTTACACTGGATCCAGGTGTCCTTTTCCTTCCCACAGTTTCCTTTTTCTGTCCCCTCAATGTTGAGCTTTTCATAGCAGAATTTGTCCGCTGCTGTTGCCTCTGGTGGAGATATAATTAAAATGCAGACATTCTGTAAAACTCGACCAACTCTGATTAATTGTGCCACGTCTCTTCTGTGCAGTGGCCCAGAAAAGTATTAATACTGCTTAAATTTTAGGTTACACACAAAAAATGTGTAGTATTTTATAGGATTTTACGTGATGGACCCACACAAAGTAATGCATATTTTTAAAGTGGAGGAAAACTGATACTGTGCATAGTGAAATATCTAAAATCTAAATAGTGTGGCAAGCATTTCTCTTTAGTCCCTTTAACTCTGATAACAGAGCAAACGATTGCCTTCAGAGGCCCATTGTAGCTCTGTCTGGATGTTTAAGGTTGTTGTTCTGTAGAAAAATGAACTTAAACCCAGTCTCAAGTCTTTTGCAGCCTCTAAAAGAATTTTCTTGATGATTGGCCTGTGTTTAACTCCATCCATCCCCCCATCAACTGACCAGCTTCTGTATCTTTGCTGATAAAAAAGGTCCCGACTTTCATCCTTAGACCCTAGAGTTTATATTTAGCTTTGATTTTTTATATGCCCTTCTTTCAACAATTGCTTTCTTCTTCCCACTCTTCCAAAAAGGGCAGACTTGTAGATTGCAGACTAATAGTAATGCTGTTGACGGATCCTCCAACCTGAGCTTTGGATCGCCAAGGTCTTGCTCATGATGATCTTAGAAGATTTACTTTTACCATAGCCCTTTAAATCTCAGATCATGGATCAAACAGCTGCTGTTTGTTTACAAATGTTCTCCAACAAAATTTGGAGGCCTTCACAAACCAGCTGGATTTATACTGAGATTAATTTACACAGAGGTGGAGTCTATTTATTAATAAGGTGGCTTTTGAAAGCAATTGGTTACAGAGGATTTTATTGATGAGTATAAGAGTAAATGGGGGTGAATACAACTGCATGTCACAGTTTTGAGATTTCAAACTTTTAACATTTCATACTTTAAAACTTAAAAAAAAATTTTTTTTAAATGTTAAACAACTTTATAATCTTTATTCCACTTCACAGTTTTGAATGACTTTGAGTTGGTCTCACAATAAATCCCAATAAAACACACTGAAGTCTGTGGCTGTAACGTAACAACGTATGGAAGGTTTCAAGTTATGGGGATACATTTGCAAAGCCTTGATATTTTATTTGCTATAACACTATTGTACACTTACTTTCTCCCCAAATGTACTTGCACTGTCTGTCTTTTGTTTTGCATCTTCCATTGAAGCAGCGGCCCTGCAGTAAGAGAAAAACGTAATGAAAGTGTCAAGAAAAAGCTGTCAAAGCTCAAGTAAAAGTCAAATACAGTCAAATCTTAACAATTAATCTAATTTCTTACTTGATCTTTTTCACATGTGTAGCCATCCATCTTGTGCACATTTGGTGGGCACTGAAACAAAAAAAACAAAAAACTGTGGGAGGGGATATGACCCATTGAACCGATTTTTTATTACTACTCCAAATAAGCAGCACAATTAAGGCTCATGCCTACCTGGCTGGAGTTGCCTGTGCACCTTTCTGGTATGTCACAGTCATTCACCGCATCTCGACACAAAACTCCCATGAGCTCCATCTGCAGCAAATCATGCAGATTAACCAGACAGCGGGGGATCGTCATCTCGTGTTTGGGCGGCAAATAAGGTAAATCCTGTCTGCCCAAGTGGTCTCCAAATATATTATATTTCTACTTAATTTAACTCTCAGAAAAATTATTGTGTAGCATTATTACTGAAATAACAGCTTTGTTCGTAAATGCTTCATCAGAGTAAAGAAACAGAAAGTCAACTTTTACATGCTCTACAGTAAGTTTGGTGCCCTCATGAAGAGTTGCATGTCTTGTTTTATACCTGACAGTTTCTGCAGCATAGTCCGTTGCTGCAGTTGGAGCCTTTGGTCAGAGTGCAGTTCTTGCAGCAGTTCTCACCCTCTCTGGCACATTCCTGAAAATACAAATGTAAAATGAATACCATCTTTTTATACAAAATAAGTTATTTTGTCAGGCACCTATTTTAAACAGCGATCTGACTGTGTTTAACCCAGTCACGTTACCTTACCGTTTTTCTCATAGTTTAAGACAGAATGTGGTTTCTCTCTCCCTGATTTATGCAAACCGCTCTGCAGACGACTGGATGCCATGAACATATTTCTGAAAGCGCTGAGATGTTCCTCTAAATCAATAAATTAAGGTGTTCAGATCACTTCCACAGCAACAGGTGTATTTAAATCTGCAGATTGGCATGCAGACTGCTGCTGCAAACATTTGTCAAAGAAAGAGATGCTGTCAGCAGCTCAGTGAATCCCTGACATGATGCCCATCTGCAGTTTATGAAATGTCCTTCTTTCCCAAAATGTTACACTCAGTTGTCAGTCATATTATAACAGATGGGCAATTTGGGACAATAGCAACTCAGCCATGAAGTGGTAGGTCACATAAAATCACTGAGGAGAACATTGTGCAAATACAGTGTGGGTTTAGATTAGCTCGAAAAGAGTGCAGAAGAGCTTCATTGAATAGGTTCCCACATCAGAGCAGCTGCAGCCAAACTTTTCACTACCAAGTGGTATCAGATGCTGGACATTAGATACAATGTAGATGTGTTCTCTGGAGCTATGAATTATGCTTCTCTGTCTGGTAATCCAACGAAGGGGTCTGGGATTGGTGATTCCAAGGAAATCGGTCCTTACTTAACAGCACTGTGTCACACGTGAGATTTGATGGAGGGGGTATTAAGATGCGGGGGTGTTTTCAGAATTTAGGGCCGCACAGATAATGACAATTTCATGCTCGCAACTACATGGGAACCACATGAGGATATTGCTTCCAGTTGGACATGACTGCGCACCGGGTCTCAAAGCAACAAGTGAGTTTGGTGTGGAGGAACTTGACTGGAATGTTTAGAGCCATTACCTCAAGATAACCGATAGAGACCAAGAGCCGTGCATTAAAGCTAGTTCTGTTCTGGGGACGACTGTGGAACATCTGGAGATGATGATGCAAAGAAGGATTCTTCACAAAATCAAAATAATTATGGACAACCCTGAGCATCCTCTTCATGAGACAGTCATACAACAACAGAGCGTCTTCAGTCGGAGGCTTCTTCAGTTTCGCTGCAATACAGACCGCTACAGGAAATCCTTCCTGCCCACAGCCATCATCATCTACAACAACTCCTTAAAGAATTAATCATATGAGCTATACCAACACTTAATTTCCCTCTGGGATCAATAAAGTATTTTTGAATTGAATGTCAGCCAACATCAGCGTCTGACCAAACAAATGTTCTCCCAGGACAATTGTCAAATATTACGGTAAACTTCATAAGATAAATAAATCTTACGGCAAGCCTTCCAAGGAAAGTTAACGCTGTTATTGTCACGATGCTGGGTTGTTTTGGGATTTTGTTTATGTTAGGACTCTAGATTCTTCTTTGTTCCTATTTTCAGTTTTCATTTGGGCTTTGGTGTCTTGGTCTTTACTTCAGTCTGTTCTTTTGTAGTTCATTCCTCTGTGTTAGTTCTGTTGTGCTTTATTTTTCACATTTACGATTATTGTTCTGAGATTTGAGTTCTGCTTAGAGCTTTTTATCTTTATATTTAAATTCTATGTTTTTCCTCCTTTCTTGTCTGCAAGTTTCTCCTGCTTCTGTGTTTTCTTATTTATTTACTTACATCTTATCTTAGCTACTCCTGTGCGCCAGTTTTCTTCTTATTTATGCATTTAGGATGATTCTTTGATTAGACCTTTTTCTGTTTTATGTTTCAACCTTTGTTTTCCTTCTCTGTTTTGTTTATTTCTTCCCTGCCATTCTGCTTCCTTCCCAGCCACAATTCACCTCTATCTGCTCACTCACCCACCAGCATCTGATTACCCTGATTAATTCGCCCTCTGGTTCCTTTGTCATTTCACACTCCACCCTCAGTATTTAAGGAGTCCACTTTCTGTCATACCTCGCTGGATTCTCCATCTTCCTTCCATTGTTATGTCGTTCCTTTGTGTGTCTGCTGAGTGTTTTTGTAAGTCTGCCATCATTTCGTTAAATTCCTTTTCATCTTACCTGTCTGCATTTGTGTCGTCTATCCTCAACACCATGACAGTTACAGCAACACATGGTGGGTAAATTTATACTAAAATCAATGCGTTTAAAAATTAGATGAATATGAAGTTTGACTTTGTGTATAGGCAAGCATCTCAACACTTTAGGGAATATAGTGTTCTGGTACCCAAGGCCAATCTTGATCTTCAGACTACATATTGTAAGGCTTGTTGTTTCAGTCCTGGATGAGTTAAGACTCAATTTTTTTTTTTCTCAAGGCTAAAACAACAGCTGTAACATGCTGTTTTAAATGCAACTTAAAGTGAAACTCGGCTCTTATCTCCTTAAAGTCTCAGTCTTGACAGTCCTGGTCTTAACTTAGTGTCAGGTTATATTGTCTTGACTACAACATTAATGCAGTGTGTTTTTAGTTTTGCTGACTCTTTATGAACAATATAAAAGGCCATCAGAGTTTATAAGGGACTGACTATGCTTGGGATTAGAGAACAGATTAATCTAAATATTCAGCTAAAACGTCACTTTTGAGCTCTGTTCATCATGAGCTGCTAAAAACAAAAGCTAACTCAAAGGCTGCTCTTAAGAGCCAGTGGGTTCACAGTTTGACCGGATAATAGGACCAAATGAAATTAAAGGTGTTTTTGGAAAATACTAAAACAAACAAGTTTAACCTGATAGATTTTGTAGAAATTTTATATTTTTTTCACCATCTTCTTTCCAAAAGCTTATTTTGAATGATCAGATTGAACTTAGAGGATGGTGCTCAGGCTCTATAGATCAAACAACTTCTGGAACAAACGAGGTTTACCTGCTCTGAGCAAAACACATCCAAGCAGGGTAAAGTTTTATCCACTAATGCTGTTTTCTCATTGAAAATAATTACAGTCTTGTGTTTTGGATCACTCATACCCGAATAACATACACTCCTTTCTATTTTAAAGTTTTTCTTCATGTCAGTATTTTGGTGGTTTTCTTCAATCTATTCTACAGTGGTTGCACTCACCGCTGGACTGCCACAGTCACATTCTTCTCCTGGCTCCACAAAGCCATTACCACACTCTGGGGGCTCGAGCAGCTGAGCAGGTGAAAGCAAGAAGGAAAGTGTATATTAATTCAGATTGGACATTCACATAAAACGTAGATCCAAACTGAATGCAGTGATTCAAAAATAACTGAAACCTTGTAATCAAGTGAATACACATGATTGTGACCCCTGAAGTTGCGATGGTAATGCCCCCCATCCTTTGCTGCCATCCAGTTCACACTGTGCCCAAAACCCACAGTCCCCTTCCTGCACGGGGGGATTTTTAAGCCCCAGAAACCAAACCTTAACCACCAGTCTTCCTAAACCAGATGAATTTAGCTAATTCAGGTGTTTGATCACCATCAAGATCCTCAATACATTTAAGTCTGACTTGTTCCCTAAAGCAAGTTTAAAGTGGAAGAGCCAACCACAGGTCAATGCTATGGACAACACAGCCCTCAGGATCATTTCTCAACCCCCCTAGACCACATAAAGTTGGCAATTATGCAAACCCAGAGTTGCTGGTTAGTCTCTTTCCAAGTGGAGAAGTTCAAATGTTTTGGTGTCCCTCATTATGAGTGATGAAAGGTTGCACAGATGGTTCATGACTTTATTTGCAGTGATGTGAGTGCTACTCTTATCATTTGTGCTAACAAAACTTTATTGCAAAGTTTTTCACTAGTCTGGTCGATCTAAGTTCTAACTCCCATCTGTGAATGTGATCAAGATTCAAAAGAAAAAGATCGCAGATATAAACAGCTGAAATTAGTTTTCTGTACAGGGTGACTGGGGTCAGCCTTGAGATACAGTAATGGGGACCTCAGGGTTGAGCCCCTGCTCCTCCACATCAAAAGGGGTCAGCTGAGGTGATTAGGACATCCGATTAGGGTGCTTTTTCTCTTTAGAGAGGTGTCTAGGCGTCAAAATCAGAGGAGGCTTAGCACTATTTGGAGGGACTATGTCTATTTTCTGGACTGTGGCTGTCGTGGATACATCACAACGAGCTGGATAGGTCTCAGTGGAGAGAGGGATCTCAGGGTTTCCCTTGCAAACATTTGTAAGTTGTTAAACAATTCAGGCTCATTTTTCATTAATGGATAAGAGACCCAGTGCAAGACAGGCCCAGACTGCAGGAGGTCCTGTTTAATGATGGTACTATTAGAAACAAAGGGATGTTGCACATGCAGAATGAGGCCAGACCGGTCCATCTTAAATGAGACAGAATTTGTGGAAACAACGTAATGAAACTGGTCATTTGCTGGGCTTGAAGCTTAGAGTTTTTCCTTTGCACTGATGTTTGCCGGCATTATCACTTTCTTTTAATTCTTCTAACAGATTTCTTTTGATTCTCTAAATCTACGAACACTAATTTCAAATCCTTAAAGTCTGTTAAATTTATGCTGAGACAGATAGTTAAATATTGTCCACAATTTTTCTTCTAAAAGACTCACTGGGATGTTCTATGCCCAATCAGTCTAGTGCTGTGTAAAGACTTTTAGCATCTTCAAGATCATTCCTCTATGCCTTTTTGTTTAAATTTTCACACACAGTTAAAGCTTTGTTTAAAATGTGATTGTGCATACATTAGTCCTCTTTTCCCCGGACATGTCCACTTTTCAAGTGCTGTCCGGGGAGATTTAATAGATTGATGAAAATGTCCGGGTTTTCATAGTCTTTAAGGGGACCAATAAGCATACCTAAATTGACTGGTCCGATCTATGTAATATGACACCTTTTCTCTCATCTGACGTCCTTCCCGAGCTGCCTGCCTATTGGCTGGTTCTGATCCGTTCATAGACGCAATAAACCGCGAGCTGCTGTGATGCGCTGCACGATGTCGCCCTACGACGAGCTGTGCAGGGGGCATTGCAACTGTTTACAGGATAGCAAAGCGCAAGTGTAGCGTTACAGACTAACACAATTTGCATATGTGCATCTGTTTGTGACAAAAAACCAGTAGGTCCACCAGGACAGGAAAACTAAAATAATATGTGCAAAGTGAGAGTTTATCTAGAAATAGACTGAGGAGAATGAAGATGGAAACTAAAAACTTGAGTAGGCACTTTTTTGTTGTCCTTTTGAGACTGCTGCTTCTTACTATTACATTAAAAAGAAAATAATGCTTGTTTTCTCAGAATATGTCTAATTTTTGTCCAGTATGACCTAAAAAGTGAACTATTATTGTTACTGGTAAATTTTCTAATTCGGAAGAGTAATTATCTATATTATTAATTAATTTCCAGAGATTTTAAAGTAATTTTGTACTTGTAAAAGGGTACCTGAAGTTTGTTATTTCACTGTCCATTCTAACCACATGGAGAATGTACGCTTTAAATATATTAAAATCAAGTGTCTTCTTCTTAGGAAATCAAAATATGGTCACCCTAGTATACACATATACACACAGTTTGTTTGAGTGTTGGTAAGTGTCATTCACCTTCAGGGGTTTGTTAAAGAGGCAGGCTCCTCCCCCACTGTTCAGAAAGTTGAGGTACTCTTCCACGTTGCAATCAGAAAACCTCTTAGGCAAGTAGAAACTGTAAAAAACAAACAACTTGTTAAGAGGCCAGCAAAGAGAAAGCATCAGCATCCATTGATTTT
The DNA here is from genome assembly GCA_963556495.2 of Valencia hispanica. Lineage (NCBI taxonomy): Eukaryota > Metazoa > Chordata > Actinopteri > Cyprinodontiformes > Valenciidae > Valencia > Valencia hispanica. The sequence goes on from OY747710.1 coordinate 24,441,477, forward strand.
ACTGATTTTACCATCCATAGACAGTATCCTCTTAAGACAAACGAGCACAAAAACCCTGAAAACTGAACGGGTGTCGGAAGAAATCTTGTTTTATGCAGTCTAAAAACAAATGTCTTCACACTAGTGTCCCATGAAACCCAATTCATTTTGTAAACTCACAGATTTCAGAAATTGTGAGGGCAAATCTGCTGCAGAGCTAAAACTGAGGAGTGTGAGTGAGGTAAACCATGAACCTTTTAATTTATCCTGCTTATGATTACGTCTGAACCAGTTATTGTATTATCAGATGATCTCTGGCCACAAAGGATGCTAGAAACATAAATCATACTTTACAGATGGTTTCAGTGTTTTCACACTTATAGATTCCTGCTGTTTTTGCTTTTTTGTCAAAGTTAAATGTTTCAGATCATCAAAAGCTATTTGGATTTAATTTATGAGGGGGATAAAACGTGACCTCTTTGCGAAAACGTAATTATCCTCGTATTGAATCATGATTTACCTGATCAAAAACTTTCTTTGTTCAGTTTCACTAACCACACTAAGACCAGCGTACTACCAGACCTGTAGAAGCAAGAAATTACGTAAGTAGAACTTGTCTGACAACATGTAGTAGGCGAAAAGATTTGATAAAGCAACACATTGTGCCGCGATTTGGACAAATTAAAGAATCTATCAAACTGGGGAAAAGTTACAAAGCCATTTCTAAGGGTTTGGGAGTCCAGCAATCCACAGGGAAAGCCATTATCCACACATGGGAAAAAACATGGAACAGCTGTACTTTTTCATGTTTTGTATCATCTCAACCACATACTGACTCAATACTTTACCACTTTTCGCTGCAATCACAGCTGTGGGAATTTTGCCGTATGTCTCTATCAGCTTTGCATATCTAGGTAATTTTCCCCTGTGTTCTTTGCAGAACAGCTCAAATTCAGTCAGATTGGATGGAGAGCATTTGTTATCATCATTTTTTAAGTATTCCACCAGATTCTCGTAGTGATTTAGATCTGGGGCCCCATTTATAAAAGTTTGTGTAAAATCCTTACTAAAACCATAATTAGCAAAAAATAATTTACTTATGCCAAGTAAGTATTAGATCTATCAAACTTCGAGTACACAGAGCTGCACACATTTTCTGCTTTATAAATCACTCTCCCTAGAAACGTGCTCAGTTAATTTTAGATCATATCCCACCTACTACACACCCACTTTCTGCCATAAACGGTCAATGCAAAGTGCCTAGTAAATACTATGCAAAGACTTAAGCCGGTTGATATGGGGCGTTTCACAGGTAACCATGGCAACCGAGAGGCGGAAAACTCAATTCCAGAGATTGAAGGAGGCATGTGGAAGCAGAAAAAAATATCTTATTTCATTCAGTCAATCAATTATCTATATAGTATGGAGGACTACGGGGGTCATTGGAAAAGCAATACAGCATTTTGACGATGAGTGCTTAATTGTGAATTAAAAATACAGATTGCTAAATATAATTTCAAATTCAACAATTAATCCATACAAAAAAGACAAATTTCAAAAGCATTTTGTAATTACACATTTTCAATTGAAATACTAAAGAGGAATTGCAAATTGTATTATTTGATTATGAAATACTGTGATTTGAAAATGTTTTTAAAATCCTATTTCAAAATGGAGAATTAAATAACACAATAAATGAATGAGATTGTAAATATCTTTCCTTTTCATACATTTAAAAAAGTCTGCTTTCTATTTCCGGCTCTCATTTTCAAATCCTTTTTGCAATTGCATTTCCTAAATGGTTTCCCCTCTCCTTTTAGCATTTGAGTGACCCTCCTGGTCCCTGAGCACACTGAAAACCAAGTTCAACCAATCACAGCTGCTCCTCGAATGTAACCAGCTCTCTCATTGGTTAGACACGAGCTGTGCAGCTCAACGAGGTCCACCCAAATGTGGCTGTCTGTGGCTGTGTGTGTGTGTGTGTGTGTGTGTGTGCGTGCGTGCGCGTGTGTACGTGCGAGGGTCTACAAGTCTGAAAATGTGGCTTAAAATAATAATTTTGCCATCTAACAGGCTGTGCTAAAGGTGTCCTTTGTGTCCAAAAAGTGCATTTAGTGTGCTTAAAGTTGTGCACATTTTTCCGCCACGTTTGTTTCTATTAATCCCAAACTTGGCATAGAAAGTGAAGCAGTTTTCAGACCCCGTTTTGTGCACAAGCAAGCTTTGTAAATGAGACTCCTGGACTTTAACTGGGTCATTATGCCTAAATAAAAACCATTCCATCATAGCTCTGCCTTTATGTTTGGGGTTGCGCCCTGCTGGAAGGTTAACCTCCACCCTAGTCCTTGGTGTTACAGCTTTTAACATGCTATCTTCCACTATTGTCGTGCCCATCAGTTTAGACCAGATTCTTTATAATCTAATTCTGATTTAAACTTCCCCACAACTTCATCCCTGACCTGTTGGCTGTATTTATTGGTTTCAATGGTGTTTGTTCACTAATCTTCCCCAATAAACGTTTGAGGCCTTCACAAAACAGCTGTAAATTACTGCAATTAAATGTCACACATTTGGACTCTATTTACTGATTAGGTGACTTCTGAAGGCAACTGGTTGAGCTGGATTTGATTTAGGGGTGTCAGAGTAAATAGGGGCAAAACCAGTTCAGGTCTATCATTACATTTTGGGCTTATGTGGTTGGAATGTCACAAAAATTGAAAAAGTTTAAAGGGCATAAATACTTTTGCAGTGCATTGGATATATTTAGTCCATATTTTAGCAAACCTTCCTTTGTTGTTTATTAAAACTGACAGGGAGTGAAAACTTATAAGTTCAAATATACACATTCCTAAGTACTAACTCATGCTTAATGAACAATAACACAATTGAAGTTTTTGTCTGCCTTTTAGCAAGTTGACCTATTAGGTGTGGTCAATATTGACAGATCTGTAATAAAGGTATGTAAACTGATAAAAATAAAGCTGACCCATTCTCTGTAAAAACGCAGTATTTATCCAGCTGGACACTTGCTTATGCACACAGTACCTACGCCCTGTGGAAACAGCATGAAAACTGTTATTCAGGTTAACTAGATCAGGCATGCAGGCACTACAAGATAAAAACAGGCGGTTCATTGAATACAAATGTCTGAAATACCATTGACTTGACTTTTGAGATTCAAATTGCACCTTGGTCCATTCACAGGTGACAGGCTGAAAGGAACATCTGTCCTCTGTCATGAGACCTTTGGTTTATTTGGATAAAGAAGTAGAGCAGGATCTAGAGACTGTATGTTAAGGAAGTGAACTATTCTTACACTGAAATGAGTTAGATAAATATTGACAAGGGATGAGAATGACATTGCAGACTGTATCAATAGGTTTGAAGTGGATAAAAGTAAGTGATGACAAGTTGTAACTTGTCCCAGGAGAAGGTAGAGACCTTTTTATTTGAAGAAAATGGATATAAAGTTTTCCTTTCTGATCAGCCAGTGACATCAACTGAAAATTAAAGAATACAAATGATGTAAATGTGGAATTGTACAGAGGGAGTATGAAAAATACAGCAGCTCAATGAGCCGTATTTGTTCATATCGTCTAAATCAGAGGTGTCCAAAGTGCGGCCCCTGAGCCATTTGTGGTCCTTGAAAGCAGTGGCGGTTTTTGATTAGCCTGCCCACAGCAGCATTAGAAAGGGATGCACAGTTGCAGCAGATACAAAAAAAATATTTTGTCTGTTAGTTGTGCTCTGAATAAGTGCTCTGTTGCTTGATCCAATATAAATTTCTGCCTTTTGATTTGTTTGGGGGCGGCAGAAGGAGGGGCTTACCATTCATGCCAGAACTGCTTGGAAGGATTCTGTGTGGCCTAGGTAAAATTTTAAGGTAAAAATGGGGTAAAATTTTCAAAATGCTAGGTCTCTCAAACAAGATGTAGACAAAATAAAATCTTCCTAAGATAGAAAAAGTTAGGTACAGCACAAAATGTTAATCTTTTATAATAAGCACGCCTTTTGCTTTAATTTTAATTTAATAGGAAATAGGATCAGAAACATCTAGTTATTTAGTCAACAACCAGTCTTGGGTGCAGGCAAAAATTATATACCGGTAAATACAGTAAATATTTCCAAAGACATACACTTTAAAAGTTTTGTAGAAAATAGAAAATATTCAATACAACATTTTTTAGTGAATTTTACAACTGTCTTTTAATAAAAGGAACCCTGTGAAATTCTTTAATTGGATCTACAATGAATCATTGATAATTTTCAACATCAGACTGCTTTGTTTGTTTCATTAAAATAGTGCTTGTTTAGTTTATTAGTTAACAGGCACAGCTAAAAAATAATGTAAAATTCATCTTAATTTAAAAGAAAATCATACTTTTAGTGGCCAATGTATATTTGACAATTTTGGCAAATAGTTTGGACACCACTGCTCTAAATAAAAACAGAAACTGTGGCTGCGGTGACTGTGGTGCTGCTGAATGAGATGGGAAAGGTTGTGGTGACTGACAACTCTCCCCCCACCCACCCAAAAAAAGGGGAAAAAATAGCATAAGCGACGACAGAGCAAGCTTCTGCTCACCTGCTGTACCTTTCAGGATAGAGGGAAAACCAAAATGCATTTAAAAAGAGGAGTATACACTCAAAAACACAAAAATGCATACACAGACAGACACATCCATTTGCAAAGCAAGCCTTCACAGCACAGAAACACACTTCAAGACAACATCTGGATTTAAGCGTGAAACTGACAACACGAAATGCACAATGACTAATTATTTACCTATTTTTTATCTTAACAGGAAAGTGTTAGATACATTTTTTCAGCCTTATCTGCTGAAACCGAATAGCATGAATACGTCTGGACCGACATCTAGTGGTAAATTGTAGAACTACAACAGACTATTTGATTTTATTTATATTCATTTATGGGGAAAAAAGACTTAACCAGATGCCAAAAATACATAGCCAATTAAAACAACACAGTGTGAACAGTTTTATAAGGAGCTTAGTCTAAAGTCAGTAGTTATCAGTTATTGATCTCAAAATTATAAATAAAAATCATAAATAAAAATGTATTCTAACTTACCCAATGTCCTCCATGATACAGCCTCCCCATCGATCATCACACTTACATTCGCCTTAACAAAGAATAAAATTAGGCTTTGAGTTGTGGTTCAAGGAAATCAACACAAACCAAGGTAAGGTGTCCTTGAATACCGTTGAAGATCCTCTTCTTGTCCGAGAAAATGCCAATGTTCTGACCCAAAGACTGAGCCAAGGTGATGGCCATCTCATTTGTTTTACCGTACTGATGCAGAACAGCAGGGAAAGAAAGAAAAGTGAAGACAAAGAATATTAGTGTTAAAAGAAGCATCAAGAAAAAAGGGTATAAGAAATAATTAAATGAACAGATCTAGATTGAGTTGAAAAGCCACAAAACTTTAACTGGAGTTTATAATATAAAATAGAATCAGTAGCTAGACATGTCTCAAATAGTTGAGCTTATAAGGGATGATTTCATAAATAAATGAAAAACAGGAATCCAGTGACCACAAACCTGAGCTTCTTCTAGCTTATATTTTCCATGTATTAAAGCCATGTGTGTTCAAGTAAAAATAGCTTTTCCTTTAATTTTACATTCAATCTTAAATGTTTGGCCTTTTACTGCTACTCCATTCTCAGTTTATTTATTTTTTCATGTTTTCACACGCTATCAAACTTCTGGTCCAATGAACCTTCAACGCTAAATGTGAGACTAATAGATCCCTGTTCTTTATGAATTAATTGCTATTCTGTCTTTGTATTTGCTCCCAACATATCTTGCATGTCTGATTTTAAATCGAATAAAGTCTGATCAGCCAATCTGCAAGCTCATTTCCACCAACAAAGCATGAACTCTGTATATACCAAATGTATTTATTTATTTATGCCTGTATATTAACCAGAAAAAACACAATTGAGATCAAGACCTCTTTCACAAGGCTGACCTGGCCAAGAAAGGCAGCAGCACACGTCATAATGGACAAGACAATTAGACAATAACAAAAATAAACATTAAAAATATATAAAGCGCAAACACTTTATTCCATGTTTTAAAAAAAAAACTAAATACAACAAATGTGTTCACGCCTCTTTAAATTTTTTCCCCGTTTCTGTCACATTACAATCAAAAACTAAAGTGTATTTCATTGTGATTTTCATTTTGATAGACCAACACAAAATAGCACAAAACACTGAAGTGGAAAAAAACATGATAGATGGTTTTTAATTTGTTATTTAGCCTCTTTTGCTGTGATACAACTACAATCTACCAAGACTTGGGCTTGACTCTGGCGGAGCTACAGAGATCCACAGCTCCGATATATTTGTCCATTTTACTGTTTACTTTTAATATTTTGTTTTATTATTCATTCTTTTCTTACTTAGTAGTTTAGTTGGGTGTTACTAGCTTAGTGAGTTTGTTGATTAATGCATTTTAACTGAAAGTTGAATTCTTTTAATAATAAACTCTTGTATTTTGAATGTCATTGGTTGTTATTCCACATACATGTATAGTAACTTGCTGTTCAAAGTACGCCAATAACTTATTCCTTTATATATTGTTTAAAGGTCCTATATCATCATTAACTTTTTGGAGCTTTCAACCATGTTGTAATGCAACTTTCTTATTAAAAAAACCCTGCCAGAGTGGTTTTTGGCTTGATTCACTGATTTCTCAGTAATCCTCCTGATCATGTACTCTGAGCCGCTGCACCGCCCTCTCCTGAAAAATGACTGACTCATGGCATAGTGATTTGTTTTACGTAACAGAGTCAAACCAGGAAGTGCCTAACATATCCATGCCGCCCCTGCAGATTAAACACACACGCCCCATTTTTCACAGGTGCGAGTTGTGAGAGTTCGAAGCAAGACACTAAGCACCACGGTTTTTATAGTATTTTGCTTTCTAAAATGGCTCGGTGAAACTGTGCATTTTGGCTGCGAGGCCGGGGTCAAGGCTACGTCATGAAATGGGTGGCACTCACAGGGGTCCATCCATCCATTTTCCGTACCAGTCCATCCTAATGCAGGGTTACGGGGGGCTGGTGCCTATCTCCAGCGGTCAAGAGGCGAGAGGCGGGATACACCCTGGACAGGTCGCCAGTCCATCGCAGATATAAGTTATATTTCAGAAAAAATGTATACTATATAATGCCAACGGTAACATTTATATCATATTTATGCCTATCCCAAATGTTGAAAGCAGTGAAATAGCATAATATAGGACCTTTTTTTACCTCAGCCTTATCAGGCAGGTAGTCATAAACATTAACTAAGACCGAACTATTTGGCCATTTGTTAATTTCCTGGATCCCAGGATGGTGCCCCAAACCTGGTAATTTTGATATAAAATAATTAATCTTATCAATAAATGCCCTGAGCATTTTTTCATAATTAATCATAGCCAAAACCTACCTATGTGTCTCACAACAAAGTCCAATTATAAATATGTACCAAGACTTTAAAAGCTGATGTGAGAAGAGTGAGTGAACAATTTCAGTCTCTAGATTTGCAAAGCGGGACATGCCCCTAAAAGTCCTGCAGCTGAAATTGCAGTAAAATGTGCAGATATTAACTGTGCATTGGATAGAAATGTATCCCCCTCTTTTCAAATCTCTAGTGGTAAAACATTTTGAAAGCCATCTGTCATTTTTTTCCATCTACTTCATCGTTATGCACTACTTTACATTAATCTGTCACAGAAAGATCAAATAAATATTGTTGTTGTAGTAATGTGACAAAATGTGAAAACGTTTTGCTTGTTCCTTCCTTAATTGATCTCTTCCTTGAGTGATTAGCCTCACCTCAGTAACTCCCCCTCCTTTAGTGAGAGAACAAACTCCTCCCATATAGGAGGCTTCCCCCCTGCTGCTCCGAAAGAGACTCCCTCTGCAAGGAAAGGTTTGTGATTAAGAGAATAAAACTGTGCGAAAACAAAAAAACATCAAAGTCCACGTTTAAATCAGCCGACTCACGAAAAGAGGTGAACAGAGTCACATTTCTCCTTGATGAAGTCCTTCCTGTACTTCATTAACTCCTTGAGCGTCACCATGGGATCGTCATCAATGTTGAACTTGTTGTCCACAGACCAGGTTTCCATAGCGACGAGCACAATCCGGGTATTGAGCTGTTCCCTGAAAATCTGAGTGAGGCGGGTGGGAGAGGAGAAATGTGTGGTCAAAGGTCAGCCTCTGACAGTCCCAGAGCTTCATCTGTACGGTCGCTGTGTGGTGGACAACACCAAAGAAAATACAGAATGATGAGGCCAGACCAGCATCACAGCCGACAGGCATGCTTCATACTCATTAACATCTCCAGCTGCTCATTAGGACAGAAGTCAAAGCACTGCTGTGCTCCTGCCACCAGACAGCAGCACATCACAGGAGACCAGACAGTCAACAAAGGTAACTGTCTGAAGGACAACACAGGCGAAGGCAAATATTAATGCTTGTGCCTTTGAGGTCTCAGCAGATTTTTGTTTTATTAAAGCAAACACTGAAGAAGATCAGAAAGTTTACATTAAAAGGAGACTGGCAAAACTGTGACATAAGAATTATGTTGTCCCTTGATCCTGGCAGTCTTGTCCTGTCAGTGCATTCATTTAAAAATTTTAAGTATTATAAAGCAAGAAGATAGTATAAAAAGACCTTCTGCAGGGGGGTTAACGCTGCACTGTTATTCAAAAGTAAATATTGCATCAATCCATAAACCAATACAGAAAAACTATCAAAAGACATCTCCTGCATACTGTTAAAGTTTTATGACAGTAATTATTATGTTTTTAAATGGTGAAGAAATTAAAATAGTAAAATCATTAGCCAATCATTTGTTGGTACCCCTAAAAATCTCTTACATTTTTAAAAAATAAGTTATATCTTACTGGTTTGGTAATCCATGACTTTCTGATTTTCTGGGGTATATATACATATGCCGTGACACAAAAAAACTGTTTCTTTTAGCCACTGTATACAAGGCTAGATCAGAAGCTGGATGGTGAACATCAGTGTGTGCAGTTTGCTAAACCTTGCTGGAAATTTAACTGGAACCATGTGCTTCTATCAAATGAGACTAATATTGAACGTTTAGGAAACAAACACCTTTGGTGGATCTGACATAAAATATGTTGAGAAGCACCTCAAGCTCCTTGTTAAGTTCAGTAGAGGATCTGTGATGATGTGGGCTTTTGTCTCTTCAAAGTTACTACCTTCATACATGTTTATGAATTAAATAAAAACATCCTGTGGGACGGCATATCCTGAACTCTTCTGGGTTGTATTGCTTGCTCTAGCTGCTGTGTCGTCTAATCTTTTACCTTGTTTCTTCTTCTGTTACATCTTAGATCAAAACCCCCTTTGGTAAAGTGCATGACATCATGAATCTTTGAAATACCAGGGGATTTGAGAAGGAATGAACATGTGACATCACTTTTAGTAAGATAATGATCCAGAGCACTGGGAAAAATCCCCACAGAAATGCCTCAACAGACACTAAATCAATCTTCTCCCACTGTTATCTAATTTCCCAGATCGAGATCCCACAGAAAACCTGTCGGGTGAGCTGGAAAGAAGACGGCATAAAAGAGGATCCAGGACTCTGAACCATCTAAAGTGATCCTGCATGTGCTTGCCTTGTGAAACGTTATAGAAGACTAAGTGCTATGCAAATGGTAAATGGGGATTGTACAAATTATCAACAGCAGCATCATTAAAAAGAATTACAACTTAACATTGAATTAAGTGTTGGATTTTCTTTTCCAGTTTGAGATTGTGCTACTGCAACAAGAACAAAAGATTTGAAAGCTCTCTCACGTTTTTAGCATGTTTACTAAGAAATTTAGTCGGCATGGTATATACTATAACATCCAGGCTATATCTGGACTGCGTAGCATATGGAGCAGAAATCAATGTGTCCTTTGTGACCCCAGAGTGCTTCATACAATCATCTCCAAGGGCACAACAAAAAACTTGACCTTTGTCAAGCTTCACCAGCCTCTCAGTTTACAGATGTTACCCTGCAGCCGGTCAGATTTCAGTAGCGCAGCACGTGCATCAAGGCTGCAGAAAAGCGTCGGCATCAGTACCGTCAGAATGCTGCTGCTACCCCCAGCTGCAGAAATCTGACAACTCATTGTTGGTCGAGTTAATAGCTACTTAAATTCCTTTTAAAGGAGAGGGTATAAATGGCCGGAGCATGGTCGGTTAACTGATAAATCAGTGCGACGTGTGCTTTGCTTCAGCTGGAAGTGATTGTGGCAAGCTTTCCAAGAAGAAGATCGATCCAGTTCTTACCATGTCAGCTATATTGACCACTGTCTTAGCGTTGTTGTTTGTGTGCCCGACAGAAAGACGATGCTTCTTATACTGAAGGAGGAAAAAAAACAGACAGAGAGGAGTGAAGGGAGACACATAAAAGACGGATTAAGGTCCTGGAGTTCTTTCAATTTAAAGTTTAAATGTAAAACTACAGTTTAAAAATTCTAAAACATTTAATATTTCCTTTATTTGACAGAAAACAATGAAAGGTTATGCACAATAAAGGTAGGCATTTGAAAAGTGAAGCCTTTTTTGTTTGTTGTTGCTGCTTTGTAAACTCCCACAAACTTTTGAATCAATATGTCCAGATGAAAAAATTATGCAATATAAAAGTCAAATGAATTTAACATAAACACTGTAAACTAGGCTCATGATAAATTATACAAACGATTCAGGTTTTTATAATCCATACATTTCCAACTGGGCTGAGCTCAGGGCTTTAAGTAAGCATTTTTGAAAAGATTAACATTAGCCTGCATAGAGGTATATTTGGTGTTTATGTCCAAGTCTGAGCCATCTAACTGTTGATTGGAGGTGAAGTTACAGAATTTGAAGGTAGTCCTCTTTCATTATTCAGTCCACTTTATACAACGCACCAGTACCGCTTGCAACAAAATTGAATTTGAAAACAGACCCGCAGCATGATTCTACCACTACCATCCCTGATGGTCAGTACTGTGTTCTTTAATGTGAAGGTAGGTTTCATATGCTTCTGTAGGAAGCTATCATTTTCATCAAAGCCTCGCCATAGCTGACTAAATATGCTGCAATGTTTTTTTAATTTACCGACATATTTACTGTTGCATGTTGTAATGTGAACAAGTATAAAGCATACACAGTGATCAAAACTCATGAACGCACAATTATCAAAGCAACAGTGTTGCAAAAACAAATGCCTGCGAGGAGCACTCAACAGCTGTGTGCATTGATTGCAGCAGCATATCCCCCCTGCACACCTGCATGCACACACAAGAGGAGCTGCTCTGCAGCAATCCCTCCTCCGCTGGGCCCTTGCTCTCGCCCGTGGTGCGGCAGTTTTCCCAGCCTCGAGCTCGCCGCTCCGGAGCCTTTTTTCATGCATTAGGTTCAAATGTGGGACTTTTTCTGAAAATCTGACGCAACACAAAAAATACACAAGTTAATGAAAAATATTTTTTATGCCCATTTGTGACACTCCAAAGCTCCGGCAATTCATCCCCAGTACCAGTCCTCTGGACATAACACACAAAAAATTATTTAGTTTTTACAAGGCTTTTTTTGTGTTGCTTTTTTACAGTACAGATCTTTTTATTTATATATAAATTTTTATAAAACCTGTCATTAAAGGGGTTAAATCTCAAAAACTGACAAATATTTGATTATATTTTGTGAGGACTGAAGCTAAGGATGGAATTTATGTTAAACAAAATTAGACTTATGAAATATTATATAATTTTAGTTACACTTTTTGCTCTAGAACATTTTTTAAGATCCCCAATATTACTTTTATTTAAGGGTCCATTAAGTGTTAAGGAAAAGTCTAATATAATTTATTTACAAGATACTATGTGGTGTAGCTCCAACTCGTAGAGAAGACTCAGATGCATACAAGAAATACTTTTTACCTCAGATTATGTTTGAGATTCAGCAGTTACTTCCACACATTTAAAATTACTTTATAGGCTGCCATTTATTATGATTTAAGGTAGTTCCCTGAGACTTCTTGTTCAAATCCATGTTAACTAAAATCTATATGGGATTGAACCCTGGCTGTGAAAGGTGTGGTAGGCTGAGGCATCTTAATCCAGATGTTTTACAAACCCCTAACTTTAATTATTTCTCAAGAGGTTTTTAACACCCTGAAGAAGGATCACTGATAAGGAAACGGACCTTGACAGTTTTCTTGCTCTCTTGGTACAGTGGAGAAGAAAAGTATTGCTTATTTGAAGTTTCCGGTGGTGTACTTTGGTTTCTCTCCTGGTCAGGAGAGAAAGGAGGTAGGGAAGTAGAAATGAAGTCCATCCTCACATGGCCAGTAGCCTTCAGACATCATGTCTCGTCATTAAAAAAGATTTTCAATTCTGTTCAGAATCAGAGATTTTAAAGGATCTCAGATCTTTCCCTTGAAATCTAACTGAAGTCTCTGGCGCAGTGCTCCATTATATTCTAAAATGTTTCGTTTGGTTATCTGTTGTTCTTTAGCTATGTTTCCTGGTAATACATCCAGGTTGGCAGCAATTGGTGCAAACCAGAAAAAAATGTCTTAACTTTTTGAAATGTAAATGTGGAAATTTATCAAGAAGCATATTTATTTTGTGTGTATAATTTTGTTAAGAGGTAATTTTTATATATTGAGATACCTTTAAGTTGTTTATTTAATACTATGGATCTCTCCTCTATTGTGAAAGAGAAAAGTTTTGCTTTGCACATTTTTTGCTGTTAAGAAAATTCCGAATAAAAGTGTTTTGAGTTTTGGAGTGGATAAAACTCACCAACATTAAGGCTTCTGGAATAACCTCGACCTCTGGCCCATTAAAAATTTATGGACTTAAAAGCTGAGTTTGTTCCAGGAAACCAACCGTTTTAAGCAAACTCTACTAAAGCTACAGAGAAGAGAGGTCAAATATCCAGCCTGACGTTTGCTGATGGCTAACATAGCATGTGGCTGAGATGCTGCTTACTAAAGAACAGCTAGTTCAATAAAAGTGACTTACTTCTATGCTTTCACACGTTGTACACATATTTTACATTTTCAATTGACTCAGGAAACCTAAGCTGCTTTCTTTATTCGTTATTGAACAACATTTTTATATGTGTTTTTGGACCATTGTCCTAAAGAATAAAGAAAGAAGCCCCTACTTCACAATCAGCACCTTGAAAACTCACTAAAGTGTAACTATGCTCATGGAAAAGGCAAATACCTTCTGGAAACAAACATTGTATGGTGAAAGAGACAAAGTTTCAGCTGTTTAACCACAAAGACAAGGAGGTACATTCAGGCTGAAGAACAGTAAACCAACTGTAAACCATGGTGATGGCAGCATCATGCTGTGGGGGTGTTTTCCAGCCTGTGGTACTGGTGCACTTAATCTGAAATCAACGGCTATGTAGTTGAAACTTAAATGCGCTCTAATAATTATCCAGCCAGAAATGACCCAAAAGCTTGTGGCTGGTAAAAGGAAAACATGTGGTTGAGGTGCAACTTGCTAACAAAAAGCTAAACAAAGATTAGTGGAGCTGTGTGTATATGTAATTTGAGTCTGGGTGAATTAAATGAAATCCAGAATAAATTCAACTTGTTTCCCCAGTTCTATTCAGTGATCACTCCACAAAATGACAGAAAAAAAACATTAAAAGACCCAATTTATCATCACATTCATGCTCATGATGAGTGTATGGAAAGGTCTGACAAAATAATAGCTGCAACTTACGATTACATGATCATTGATCACCATTAGCTCTATGTATTTGGTCTCATCTTCTACACTGTGGGACAAGTGTGGAGCCTGGAAGGAGACAACAGATTTATAATTTCTACCAGACGGACACTTGCTTTACAGTTTGCTTCCACTATGCCAATGCTTTTTAATGAGAATCTAAGAATAGCATAATAAACCCAGTAATCCACTCATATTTCCTGCACCACATAAAAGGAATAACAAATCATAACAAATAAGCATTGGCTTTGAAAAAGTCAAACATCTGCCTGTTTTCAGATTTATAAAATATGAGAAGCTTGAAGGGTTGAGACATGAACAGCTGTAGACAACTCAAAATCTGTGTTTTCAAAAGACAAGGAAGGAGTCTCTACTGATAAATGTTTTATGAAATAGAGACAGATGGAAGGAATAGGAAAGAAAGACCTGTGTTGGTGGACATGTGTGGGCAGAGGTCTACGCAATCACAGACATTTTATCAACAAAAACACCAACATTAAATGTGTACCTGTCTCTTTTTTCTCCAGTGCACGACTTTTGACCTGGGAAACGGAGGACTGGGGAAAGGTGGCTCTGGCAAATCCCCTAGTAAAGATAGCCACTATTCAGAAACAGTCCTATACATTTGCTGAGATTAGCTTCAGTGTTTTATACATATGAAAATAGGATGTAAGTGAAGATGTTTTAACAAGTTGCAACTTTATTTATTTATTCATTAATAAATTAATTTAGTCTGATTTCATTTTTAGAGTCATGCATGCCAACAGGGAACCTGCAAAAAGTCCTGTAAACAAAGAAAAACTTTTTTCAAATAAATTTTTTTTATTTGTTTCCAAAACATGGACTTCAAAATAAATCCTGAAAGAGCCACTCACAGCTTTAAATAATAATACGAAGGGTTATAAAATCATAAACTTTGTATTTGGGTTCTTTTAGCACACCCCATCTGATTATATCCTTTAAACAAAGACCTGGAGGAGCCTCCATACATTACAAAACAACAAATAATTTTACTCCCATAACTGCACATTTCCCATTAAGATATTCAACCATTAGTGACCCACTTACCACCAAGGAGATCACTCAGGTCCTCTTGTCCTGCAGATTTGTATATTATGTGAATATGAAGATCTCCCTGAAAAATATGAAAAAACAGACAATTTAACAGTTTACTAAAATATACATATCACACACACTGGCTTTTAACATCAGGTGAATTTGAGATTTTATTTGATTAAATTTGACTTGGAACAGCACAGAGGACATCCAGGATATGGTTAAGCGCCTGTGAGTCAGCGCTGAGGGCGGAGACACCCAAAGACGTCCAGACCTAATATCCGGTTTACGCTCAGATTGTGTCAGCGTCCATTTAGCTGGTCTTCCATGTATGTAAAAACGGACAGAACAGAAATGCCACCACGTTCACGGTAAAATACGACAGATTCTGGGAAATACAAGGTATTTAAACCCATATTGAAATAATAAGTTTGCGTTTACCTCTAAATAATAGGGATGCAACAGGTAGCTACTGTAATGCTAACTGCTAGCAGATGGCTAATTAGCGCTGTTTTTGTCAAACAGAGCTATTAGCGCTTTAATTGTTTAAAAAAAATAGTTTTGCTTGATCAGTTTGGTCCACTAGCTGTCTCAACAAAGCTTGTAAAAGCCAGTTATGGTAAGTAAAACCCCGATATTAGGTCGAGCTCGCTCGGTTCCTTGGTACGCCCATAATGACAGCTGGTTTTGTGCTGGTTGTGTTAGGGACATTTATTTATTTTGTCAAAACCGACTCCAACAAGCCGCTGTTTGTTTAAAAGTTTAGTTATTAAAGCTGTTAATATGTCTGGTAACAATAATGAGTGAAGGCAATGACAGCACCAAGCTGGATCTAAATGATACTTCGTCAGAAAACTTCTAATATTAATCAGACTGTATTTATAGAGTACTTTAAATACAATCAAATTCAAGACAAAGTGCTTCACATAAAAATAGACCAGGATCAATATTTATACCCCAAGATCTAAAATACTACACAAAAGCCACAAATAGAACAAATCTGAACAGCATGAAAACAATTAACCTCTAGTAACAAAGAAACATTGAGATAAAACTCAAAATTATGTTTAATTCATGAACAAATCTAAAATGGTGGTTAGAAACTGGATTATAAAACTAAAATATTAATAGCATTAAATTGAAATAAAAAAATGTAAGAAAACCAAACAAAAAAATTTAACTTACCTAAAATAAAAAACAGATAAAGTAAATAAAAAAAGATGGAGTGGAGGGAAAAAAAGCTAGTAAACAAATGTAAAAACATTCTCGCTCCCATCAGGTCTTCAGGAAATGTTGTTCCAAATGTGAGTCAATAGAATAATCTTTCCTTTGTCATTCAGAGGAGAAATGTACAGCTTATAAGCAGCAAAATGATAGAAACATTAAGAAACAAAAGTGAAATCAAAACATTGTGCTTAATCAAGAGATTTAGTTTTGATTTTAAAATATCAACAGAAGATCTGAGGGGTGTAGATAGCTTATAGGGTAAATAATACAGGTGGTAATAGTTTTATTTTACATAAAAGCATGACTATTTTAGGTCTGCAGTAATATTTATAATGCAAATATAAAAATGTCATAACATGAAATACACATTATATATTACCTTGTTAATAACCGAAGGTACAAAATGGCTCACAAGATATGATTAAAAAGCAAAAAAACATTTGAGGAGAGAAATTACCAAATAATGAAGAAACTAAAATATGAAGCGATGAAAATAGAATTATTCACAAAGCAGATATTAGTCACATCGAAGGCATAGAAAAAAGGTATGTATTTATTTATCTTGTTCATATTTCACTGAAGTAGCAATGACAAAATGGCACACGTCAAGACGTATCAAATATTATGTGATGGGGGTTATAAAATAGCACTTTTGAACATCTGTATAAGTGCCAAAAGCTTTTTTTTTTATCCGCAATATTTGCACAGCGAACACATCTACTTTTGAGTGCCTGAGGTTAAAATAATACAGATTTTAATAGCATTGGGTTAAACAAAACAAGGAAAGTAGCATAAATCCAGACAGAAACACAAGGAGGAGACAGATAATTCCTCATAAAGATATAATGATAGTTCCACAGAGCTGACAGTCTGTCAAAGCTCTCCCCGCTTTAGTTTTGAAGCTGAATATATTATTAAAAGCTAGAAACTAGGCTGAGGCTGCACTTTTTGTCTTCTGTGACTAGGAGCTGGCTCATTACATGCTTTAAACTTAATACTAGGATTCAATAAGTTAAACTGTATTGACTGTACTGTAATAATCATTATCTTTACCCAGGAATAATCTCTTGGTTGCTTTTTGTTTTAATTGCACAAGCTGTCTTGAATACAAAAGCAGGGTCCTGTCGCTGTCACATACAACCGCATAAGATTCAAGCCTGTTTCTGTTTAACTATGTAATACTCTGCTGTGTACGCACCATAGCTCCTGCTGTCTCAGACAGAGTCATTCCCACTTTGTTGGATAATGAAATGAGAGCATTGTCACTCTGGGACAGTAGTTATTGGGTCAACAGGCTGGTGAATGGATGTGTTATAGGGGGGTGGCCCACTTACTTCAGCAGTAACATGTTCTATCAGACAAACTTTTAGAATGTAGTTCTTCTCCAGGATTTTATAAAAGCGATATTTGGAGTTTTTCTGCTTCACGTTGGAATAACTGTCTTATCCTTGTCTTTTTTTTTGTTTATTCGATACCCACAGCCTCTAAAAACGAGCCATGTCGTGCCGAGACATCCACGCCACCAACGCCTTTGCCTTCATCATTGCCTTCGTGTCTGTGGGTGGGATTGCTGTGGCAGCGTTGATCCCACAGTGGCGCATCACGAGACTCGTCACCTTTAATCGCAACGCCAAAAATGTCACTGTTTATGACGGGCTGTGGGCTAAATGTGTGAAGCAGGATGGATATTCTGGGTGTTACTACTATGACTCAGAGGTATTGCTCCTAGATATTTTTAGCTGAAAATGTCCTAAAACAAAACAATAACTCAATGAAAGAACTAAGCCGTAAAAACGACTGCAGAACAGTGTAAAGCCTAGTTTATACTTCTCCGTCGGAACGGATAGACGCAACGCCATTATCCGTTGACGCAAGGTCTCTCCGTGACCGACGCAAGGACACACGGAGTAGAGCCCAATTTTCTAACTATCCATCGAACGAAATGGAGAGCATACGCCTGTGACTGGTCAGCTCAACAACAGCCATCATTTCCGGCTTGAAGCTACTGCTTTAAATTTGTCAACAACGTCGGTGTTGACAGAATTGTGGAAAAATCTTGCAGAAGCAGAAATGAACCCTCATGGAGCCACATCTGAACCCTCTGAGCTGCAGGCTCACCGCTGCCAACAGAGGCGTCCACATCCTCAACCCCGTCACGTGTCCTCCGCGCAAGCTTCATGTTCCTCAGAGCCACCAACAATAGATGTTTTCCTTGTGCTTGTTTAGCACCAGGTTGCACAGTAATCACAGCACTCTAAAATAGCAAAAACAACAGCAGCTAATGGGACTCTGGTCACTGTGGTGTCCATAAACATCAGCTACTTTGGGCATTATGATCACTGATTCGGTCATTGCTCCATGAGTGGATGTGCGTTTACAGGCTGAAGTAAATATTGTTGTCGACCAGAGATGTCACTGCATTGGTAGGCAGACCCACCAGAAAAGGTCTGCACCCCCTGCTGTCCTGGGGGAGAATTGCTTTGCAACACTGACGGAGAAGTATAAACGGAAAACATCTCCGTCAATACGTGTGCATGTGAGTGCAAACCTGCTGACGGAGAAGTATAATCCAGGCTTGAGACTTTTAAGTATATGACCCACACTAAAAAATATATATATTTTGTACTGAATCTTTTTATGCAAGTCCTAAAAGGAACAATTGTATCATCCTTTTCTTCTAGTGGTACTCCAAAGTAGACCAGCTGGATCTGCGGCTCCTGCAGTTCTGCCTTCCAGCAGGCCTCATATTGGGCTCTCTGGCCTTACTTCTTTCCATGTCTGGGATGTGTAAAACCTGCTGCTGCTCAGACAAGCCCGAGCCAGACATTAAGACCGCCAGATGCCTAGTAAACAGTCCTGGCTGCCACCTGGTGGCCGGCGTGTTCCTGTTCCTTGGTGGAGCGGTCGCCATCACGCCTTCAGTTTGGTTCCTGTTCCATACCAAGCAGATGAACAGCAAATATGCCAACATCTTCTCTGACGGCTTCGCTGTCTATGCATCCATTGGCTGCTCTGGAGGACTGATGTTAGCTGCGCTACTTACTTTCATGTGGTATTGCATGTGCAAGAAGCTGCCTTCACCCTTCTGGTTGCCCCTGACCTCCATGACTTCCTCTCCTTCCACCCAGCCTCTTACTGCCAACGGATTCCCCCCTTCCCCAGTTTATCCTGCGCAGCCGTTCCCACCACAGGTGCTTCCCCCCACAGTCATCGACACACAGCCTTTTGTGTCTTCACAGGGCTACATTCAAAATGTGATGGCCCCCGCTCCTGCTCAGGTTTACATGTCCCAGCTTTCTCCTGCAGATGGTTACGGATCAGAGGTGGGAGGCTCTCAGGCCTACAGCTACGCTCCATCCCAGAACTACGCTCCATCCCAGAGCTACGCTCCATCCCAGAGCTACGCTCCATCGCAGAGCTACGCCCCATCCCAGAGCTATGCTCCATCGCAGAGCTACGCATCCAGCTACGCAGGCCACCGTTACTCAACCCGCTCACGGATGTCGGCCATAGAGATCGACATTCCTGTTCTAACCCAGCCAGAGTGAGCTGATAACCAGAACACACAGAAGGCTTCTGTCCATCAGGCACCATAAAAAGCTGATAAAACTAATTGACCCTGATAGAAAAGAGTTAATAATGTGAGAGCTATTTATAGCCTATAGGTGGCTTAAAAACTCTACCCAGGTAGGTCAGGCCTGTAAAGTGCCGATAGTAGAAGATGAGAGCCGGCCAAAACAACACTACTCTCTGAAGGATTATATTAATATTTTAAAGTGAAGATTCCTAATGCACTGTATTCAGCTTAATATCATGAAAAGGGAAGAAATCTAATTATTTCCCACCACAAATTAAAGCCAATTCCTGGAAAGACTCGTTACCTACATGTTCCACTGGTTTTCCAGCTGGGTTGGACCACTAAATGATAACTTCCTACTTGGTGAAACTTTCACCAAGTTATTAGATTATGTATGTTTTTATTAGATTATGTTATGTTTTTATTAAATGTTACATTCCCTTCAAAGTCAGATGACTGTTTTGGAGGTTTCTGTTATCACTACTGCACATTAACACTGACTAGCAACAACTTTACATTGTTTTCTGTTAAGTGACTGATCGGTTTGTATTTCTGTGTTTTCTTTCTAATAAGTTAATGTTACTGAAGAGCAGCTGCCTTTAATGCACTAATATTATGATTACTGTGCCAGTTTACGCTTTTGTTCACTGCTCTTAGTGTAGAGTGTCTTTTTTGTTGTTGTTGGGCCTTTTATGTCAAAATTGTGGCTCAAAGTGAGTATTAATTTGTGCTAATCGTGCCTTTGCAAATGCAAATATGATAAACTCAGTGGAATCGAACATTCGTGTCATAAACAAACAGAAATGTCTGCAATCAGGGGACCAAGTGGGGATGCCAAAATTGACATTTGTTGCCTTTTTGTATGCTACACATAAGTGCTGATCAATAGTTTTTACTGTATTATTTTCTGAAACATTCAGGTCCAAAATGCAGCCGTGTTTTTTCTACACTGTCAACTTCTTGTTTTAAATAAATTACAAATCCCACTTGCGGATGTGTTTAAATATACTCTAATGGTTCAGAAATGAGTGCGGAGCTTTCCCCCCCCAAACACACGACCAAGTAAAATTTCACGCTGACAAAGACACCCTTCAGTGAACAAGCTCTGTTACTGAAGGAAGAGTCACTACAAAAGATCCACTTTATAATCCTTTAGTCTTTGTTTTAAAATAATAAACTGTCCTACAAACATATTGTCACCTCTAATAGAGTTTAAAAATGGCTCCATGTAATCTTTCCAGCCCAAGGTAAAACTTGTTTTCGCCAGACTTTGCTCCCATTTCTTTCAGTGACTAACCTTAAATTAAGAAACCTTTAACCTATTGAGGTTGTTTTCTAATCTCTTTGACTAGGTGAATGATATTCAATTTGCTTATTTAGTACTTGTAGTTCATGTGATTCCAATTATTGGTTTTGTAACCTAAAAGCAACAAAACTAGTTTAAAATGTAGGAGTTTTAGCCCTTTGTCAGATGCATACCCACTCAGTCAAGGCAGGTAACATCATCAGTAATGCATTGTATTTGCAGACCTACTGCCTTTATTCATGGTAGACTAATGTTATGGAATTACTCCATTACATTAGCGTAACGTGTATAAAGGTCTGAAAACAAAACTAAAAAAAGAAATCAGATTTAGACTAATTTGCAGAAGGGGGGTAACGTATGACTTCTGATTGGATGGATTCTAGATATTTGGCATTCTTCATTATGGCATTACAGCCCAGGAAATGTGTTGAGATCAGTTTGACCTTTAAGATCATCATGCTGTCAAATAGAAGATTTGTGTGCAGTTTATTCGATTAAATCCCTGAGGACCCTGGGACTCAATTAGGTTGTTTTAGCCTCTTTTTAATCATGGATAACGATGGATAGATAATGGATGGTGCCTATCTCCAGCATTCATCGGGCAAGAGGCGGGGATACCCCCTGGACAGATCACCAGTCCATCACAGGGCAACATAGAGAAACAACCACGCACACTCACAAATACAGTAAGGGCAATTTAGGGAAACCAATTAATCTAACAGTAATGTTTTTGGACTGTGGAAGGAAGCCAGAGTACCCAGAAGGAACCCCACATGCACAAGGAGAACATGCAAACTCCATGCAGAAAGACCCAAGGCCGGAAGTCAAACCCAGGACCATCTTCTTGCAAGGCAACAGTGGTATATACTGCGTCACTGTGCAGCCCATATAAGGTGCTCTATGACTTTTTTTTCCCCCAATGAGTTTTTGGTAATGTAGGGGTCTAAACGGAGCCCCATTGTGGTATTTTGATGAAGTGTTGCATACAATTAAAATCTACAGTCTAAACATACGCATATTAGGTTCATTGGTTACACTAAGCTGCCCTGAGGAGAGTGTGCACGTGCATGGTTGCTGTCTTTTTGGCCCCCTCATGGGTAGGTGACCTGTCTGTACACCCCACCATGACTGGACTGCACACACTAAACATCCTCTGGATTCGACTCTGCACCTCATAAATAGGTTGTGTTTTGGATTTAATAGAGGGGAGCGTTGGTTTGAAAAATGGCATGAAAATGCAAATACACTTTTTTATTTATAATTCCTATGAGGGTTGATACTGAATAAAATATTAAAATTTTCACAGTGAATAAACATTTGGTTTATATGAAATATATATATATATATATATATATATATATATATATATATATATATATATGTATGTATGTGTGTTTGTAATTGAGCCCGCTAAAGCAAAGAAATTCAGGGATAAATCTCAAAAGGTTTGTTTTGCCATACCTGAATGTTTTTTATCTTTAGAACACAAACATATATTGAATATAGAATTAGATAAGACACAATAAATGAAGCACAGCATTACAAATCAATAACATATCCTAGGTTAATACCACTGATTGTCTGAAAGTAATTTTGGAAAAGTTTTTGTCTTGGCATACATATCAATTCAATTTAAAAAATAGTGTACCCAATTCCTCTTCTTCCCAAATCACCCACTCAACCTCCCAAAAACTCTAAGTACTGCTGAAAAATAGGACTCAGGGAGAAGCCAAAACTCATGTTTCTTCCTCTGTTAATGCTTCATCTCAGGGGTAATTTATTTTCACTTTAATTAAAGATAGGCATACAACCAAGCCTTTGTGTTGTTTGTAGCGCATAAACAGCCCTGAACATATCAGGGCAGGAACATCTGAATTTAATGAGCTAGTTTACTGTGTCTTATTCTTTGCTCCTCAGATCATCGGTCGAAGCCAATAATCCCAGTTCATAAAGACCAACACAGCATACAACCTCAGCAGGGCGGGTGTAAACGGTGGAGATTAGGGGTCGGCACAGATGGCTTTCATATGCTGGCGTAAGGAGAGGAGGGAGCGGGGTCTGGGTTGCCATGGGAGACACCACCTCAAACACAGCCTGCCAGTTCATGAATACAAAAGCAGTGAGAAATAACATGCTTTTCATTCACAACGCCAGTGAATGTGTGAATGAACTGGAGCTGGTTGAGTTACATGAACTTGGCCCCAGGTCACAGGGAAGCCCTTATCTCTTCTTTCTTCACCCTGTCAGCCTCACTATTATTCCCAGCTTGTGCTCATATAAACTGTATACCATTTGTATACCAATGAACCCCCCCCCCCCCCCCCACACACACACACACACACCCTAAAACCTGCCACCAGCCCCCCATCAGCAAACTCAAATCATCAACCTCTCATCTTTAGTCAGTCACTCTCAATGCCTCCTGTCTGCTTCTTCCTCATTATCAGATCAACATAAAAGATACAGAGAAATAAATCAATGCAAGTAAAATGTTAAAAATAATCAAAATAATAAATTGTTTTTTTCATGACTTAAACTGAAATATATCAACTGATATCAATATGTAAAACATAAACATTTACTGATCAGAGTATGATTATTTTTGCTAGCAGCAATTAGTTTGATCATTCACAAAGAACAATATGTTTAATAATACATCTAGCAAATTTTTTTCCATGCTTAATGGAGGAATTCACATGTCAAGTTCAAAAACTGAAATGTTAAATAAACTAAGAGACAAATAAGCTTGAAATCTGAATACTAGTGTGTTTTCATGTGCATCAAATTAAGCCAATGTTTGCTATGAAACGTAATTTAAAGAAAAAGGTTGAAGTCCTGTCAAATGTGAACAAAAACAGATGGGAACTGTAAAACAGTATACATTTAGAATCGCAAAGAGACATATCAAATGTTTAGATGTTGAATAATTGACTAAATAACTACCAGTATGCTTTTTAAAATTTCATACTAGTTATTTTGCCTCTATAGTGCCATTTATAAAATTTCCAATGAGAAGCATCTTTATATAGTGGCCCTTTAAACATCTTACTGTCACAATAAAAGGTATTACATTTAGCCAACAAACATTTTTTATAATGGTGGAAATTTAAAAATGCTACGAACTGTTTTTCCGGACATTTAGTCATGTTACAGCTTCAAACCTCAAAACTCTCCAGGAGTCAAGGGAGTAGAAGATGAGTGGATATAAATACAAGAAAATACGAGAGAAAAACCTGTTTAAGGTTGCGAAAGGCTTGAGACAAGGGTAAAGAGTCCACTTCCAGTAGGACAACATGCCTAAGTTTGCAGCTGGAGGTACATCAAAGCACCTTCATAGAATGATCCAAAGCCCAGACCTAAATCCAAATGAGAATGAGTGGTATACAGATTGTTGCTCATAGGCTATCTCATCCAATCTGACTGAGATTCTGCTGTAATGCAAAGAAGAATAGGGCAAAAGTTTTAGTCTCCAGATGTAAAGTTGGTATAGACAAAACCCAAAAACACATCCACCTCACAATTATACACTTTTCTGTGTTGGTCTGTTACATAAAATCACATTAAAACACATTGAAGTGTGTGGTTGCAATGTAACAAAATCTGAAAAAGTTCAAGATGTATGACTATGGCTTTAAATAAAACGTTTCCTCCCTGATGTACTGTAGGCAGATCAGAGTTCAGATTTGTGTTTACTGTGGAGCCATATTGGTAAACTATATGTGCTGAATGTGAACTGATCTCATGGTCACAAGAGAGTCTCCCTCTTTTCTTTTTTAATTATTTTAGAGACAAAGATAGACCAGAAGTTTTGTTTTTTATTTTGGTTCAGTCCATGGAAATATTTCTTCAAAAAAGAATCCTATTTGTGTTTTTTTTAACTAGCACTGCCTAAGGGTTTGGTAATCCCAGTTGTTCCATAACTAAATCAAGTTAGGCTACTCCAGAAAATGTTTGCATAAAGAAATTAATCTAAAATCTCTTACGCTTTTCATGACCTTAGGAGCCATTGATGATTAAATCAACAAAATCTGTGTTGGAAAAAGTTGTTAAACAACCCAACAGATCTGCTTCTATGGACCTGCTAGTAAGTAGATTTTTAAATTTGGAAAATTAAAGCTTTCAGTGATGATATCTAGTAAAACGACACGAATAATTCTACAAATTAAATCCTCAACATTTATGCCTAAATTATGGAGAAATTGAAAGAAAATCCCTCAGGTTTATCCCCTCTGTGCCCCAACACAGCAAAACACAGAGAGGTAAAGAGGGTAAAAAACATGGTTTTAGTTTAGTGTAATAAAAAAAGTCTCTTTATCCTAAACCAATACAAAACATGTTATAATGATTCAAGTTGTGTTGCATTTGTAGCAGTAAAATTCTCAACTTAAATAAACTTTAATGTTCAAAATCTCAGAAAAGATTCATGTACATCCAAGAACATGAAGACAATTTAACTAATGTACTTTGTAATATAAAAACACTGCAGTCCCTTGTGTTTCTTTGATAATTTAAAAAAATTGCTACACACTTTACAACAAGCAGTACATTTCTTAATCTTATTTCTCACTAAGGTCCCACAGAAGGACCTTTGTAGATTCACCAGTGATGTAAACGTGGGGCGAACCCAATTTATTCGGAAGGGGGAAAAATATAAATATAAATCGTGACAGGACAGAACACATGGTGCTTTCTGGATGTGGAAGCTAATGTGAACCTCTTCTCCTACACACAATCCAACTGACAGACACTCAAAATCCAAAATGTACCCTCCACATTGTGCCTGCATGGGAATAGTCTGCTTTCAGCTTTTGGACCATAAGTTTCCAAATTACTAAATATTGTAGTGATCTTGTAAACAAAAAGCCAGCTGAGCTGAAGGGCTTTTCCAGGACCTTTTTATAATAATGTTGTGTGTAACTTTTTCTGCCTTGGTGGTGGAAGGCCAGAAGGATTTACCATATGGTCAGCTGCACCCATGCTGACTGTGTGCTTCGGTCTTACTGAGGTTTTGTTTAAATGTGCTGGGTTTTATTCTATTTGTGGAACAGACACAGTGAGGGGTGCAATCAGGGTTTGCATTTATTGCTGTTACTAACTGATAACAAGGCAGGTTGTTTAATGTAAAACTAGCAGAACTGTGCAACCAAACTAGACAGACAGCAAACTTTTGTTCAGAATAAGAGCAGTGTGTTTAAAAGAAGTGTAGAGAGTGGAGCTCTGTGACCTTACAAAAGCTTTTATTTCCATGCACTTAAATGCATGGAAACACCGCAGTGTTCTGTTACAAAGCAAACAATGCAAGAAATACATCAATTACTCTACAAAAAGTAGTTACCCATGACGTCAGTAGATTATATAACTAATCACAGTCAAGAATTAGAGGCAGGTATTTCAGAGGAAGGAAGTAAGGAAGGAAGGAAGGAAGGGAGGGAGGGAGGGAGGAAGGAAGGAAGGAAGGAAGGAAGGAAGGAAGGAAGGAAGGAAGGAAGGAAGGAAGGAAGGAAGGAAGGAAGGGAGGGAGGGAGGGAGGGAGGAAGGAAGGAAGGAAGGAAGGAAGGAAGGAAGGAAGGAAGGAAGGAAGGAAGGAAGGAAGGAAGGAAGGAAGGAAGGGAGGGAGGGAGGGAGGGAGGGAGGGAGGGAGGGAGGGAGGGAGGAAGGAAGGAAGGAAGGAAGGAAGGAAGGAAGGAAGGAAGGAAGGAAGGAAGGAAGGAAGGAAGGAAGGAAGGAAGGAAGGAAGGAAGGAAGGAAGGAAGGAAGGAAGGAAGGACACAGACAGACAGACAGATTTTGAAAAAGCAGATTTTGTCAAACCTCAACTCCTGTCATGTCTGTGAAGTGTGTGTGCTGCTGTTAATGCGCTCTGGAATTGAATAGTAAGTGTGGAAACGAGACTCAAGAGGATTTATCATGGTTTAACTGTTTTACATGATAAGACGTGGGGTTCTACCAGTGGTGTGTAGGCTTGTAAGAGTTACTGTAAATCTGCTCCAAACCTGTTCATGTAGCACAATTACATCCCAGCTGGACTTTAAAAGATATAAGGAGAACAAATGAATAGTCAGCAGTGAACCGGACCGTCTCCAGCATCTTCACAGTACATACGTGGGTTTAAAGAGCACTTACGCTGTTGTTGGCCTGTCCTCCAGGTTCAATCATGTAGGTGTGATTGCCATCGAAAAACATCCCACTGAAAAAGAGAAAGAGGTGGGTGAAGACAGGGCAGAAATGCCAAGTTTAATTTTTTTATTATTATTAATTATTAATGCCAGTGTCCTGGATTCGTTATTTCAGTGCTTGCCCAAGAGTTTTAATGTGTGGCTGTGTCACTTTGAAGAATTAAACCTGTAAGGACATTTTAAAACACTCTATATTGGACAGATGTTCCCTTTCCTTCAAGTATTT
Source organism: Valencia hispanica (assembly GCA_963556495.2). NCBI lineage: Eukaryota > Metazoa > Chordata > Actinopteri > Cyprinodontiformes > Valenciidae > Valencia > Valencia hispanica. The sequence goes on from OY747710.1 coordinate 24,468,798, forward strand.
CTTTGTAAACCAGGGTAAATATCTGGAAATACAATGGAGTAAAAAGTGATTGCCACATTACAGATTTCTTACAGAACTGTTGCCCTCCGACTGCTTATTTCTCAATGCTCCAAAGACATCAGGCAGAGGAAGTGGAATATTGACTTTAAAAACAAAACAAAAACATCACAGCAAACAACTCCAAGTCAGTTTCACCAGCTTCAACCTGGACAACAGATTACTGCCAAACCTGTAGAAAAGATATATCAAAACCTGATCTCAAAAATCATCAAGAGAAAGACATTCAAGAACAGATAAGCAACATAATTTGTGCATTATTCTGGAAGTAGGGCGGCACAGTTGCGCAATTGATAGCACTGTTGCCTTGCAGCAAGAAGGCTGGGTTAGAATCCCACCCTGGGGTCTTTCTGGATGTTTGCATGTTCTCCCTGTGCATGCGTGGGTTCTCTCCGGGTACTCTGGCTTCTTCCCACAGTCAAAAAAAAACATGACTGTTAGGGGAATTGGTTTCTCTAAATTGTCCTTAGGTGTGAGTGTGTGCGTCTCCGTGTTGCGATGGATTGACGAGGGTCAGTGGTGGGCCATCAGGGGCAGCAAGGTATTCTCTGCTAGCCCTGGAAGATGGAAATATCAGTTTTTCAGTTGTCAGATTTATTTGTGCAATGTCCACATAATGCCTTTGTTCATTTTGTTGTATTTAAGCTAGAATTTCCTACGATATAGGGTCACTTAACACCACTACCTCACTGGGACCACCACTGTAGATACTGCTACCCTTTGGTTGAAAAAACGCCCATTTCATTTGTAATAGACATTAGTGACAGAATTATCAGCCAATCAAATTTTGACATACAATGACAGGACATCCCCTAGGCCTAGCAATGTGCAGAGTGATACCCCCAGATTTGCCTCTACGTAAGAACGTAGTAAGAATGTATGAACGTGAACCTGAAAATCAAAATGGCAGCTTCTGTCACCGCTAGCTTAGATATTGTTGCTGATTTATTAAAAACGCCTTTTTCAAGACGCTCCTTTACAGAAAAAAGAGAGATAGTTGTGAAAGGACGACCAAAACCAAAACTCGATTCATTAACAAGGCCAGTAAAGATTGTGTACAACATTTTCAAGACAGTAACTATAAACAATATGAGTGGCTAACAGCTAGCACTGAGCACAACAACCTGTTTTGCTGGCCATGTTTACTTTTCAATACAAGCAAAGGAACGTGGAATGAATATGGCTTTAGCAATTTGAACAGCTTAACCAAGGCAGCTATTAAACATCAATGCTCCGAGCGCCATATAATGTCAATGGTGCATTTGAAAACATTTGGCGATTATCGGGTGGATTTACAGCTGGATGAGCAGCGACAACGAGAGATCAGCGTTCACAATGAACGAGTTAAGAAGAACCGCTACATCCTGAAGCGACTTATTGACTGTGTCCTTTTTTGGGGCAACAGGAATTGGCTTTTAGGGGACACGATGAATCCAGGAATTCACTGAACAGAGGGAATTACTTGGAATTGCTGACGCTGCTTGCAGAGCATGATACTGACTTGCGACATCATCTTGACACAGCTACAGTTTTTACTGGAACATCAGGAAAAATCCAAAATGACCTCATACAGACAGTGGCCGATGTGTTGAATGAGCGGATTGCTGAAGAGATTAAACAAAGAGTTCATAGCAGTGATGGTCGATGAGACAACTGACTTCAGCAACATCGCACAGCTGTCCTATGTACTCAGGTATGTGACTAGAATGGGAGTTAAGGAGAGATTTATCAAATTTGAGGATGTCACAGACAAAAAACGAGCCGATGACCTGGCAGGACTGGATTTAGATTTACTAGAGAGCTACGACTGCAAATCAAAATTAGTGGCTCAGTGCTATGATGGAGCGGCAGTAATGGCATCGGGGTTAAATGGAGTACAGGCGCGCATAAAAGACGCACTTCCACAGGCCCTCTTTGTGAATTGTTACGCACACACTTTAAACCTTGTGATGTCGCAGGGAGCTTCAAAAATCAAAGAGTGCAAGATATTTTTCGCAAATCTTGGTGGACTATCTGCATTTTTTACTCGCTCTCCCAAACGCACCAAACTACTGGATGAGATTTGCCAAAAGGGCCTGACACACGTCTCACAGGTGAGATGGAACTTTCACAGCAGACTGGTGTGCACTGTACATGACAGAAGAGTTGAGCTAATCGAGGTTTTCCTGCACATCCTTGATCACGCTGGAGATTTTCACCCTGAAACAGTGCACTGTGCGTCAGGACAATTGGCACAGTTAAAGTCGTTTGACTTCTGTTTCTTTCTCTTTTCATTTTCGGCATTGCTGATGTACTGTTTGGTATTTTACAAAACAAGACCTTAGACGTACAGTTTTGTATTGCCAGAATAACAGATTTTTGCCAGTGTTGAAGGGGGGCGAGCAAAATTCAGCGACATTTTTGATAAGACTACACAGGCCGTGGGACAGCCGAGCGCGCCGCGCTGAAAGCGAGACGCGCACGCTTACTACAAAGAGCTTCACCTGGCTGTAATCGACAACATACTTGCAGAAGTTAGGAACCACTTTGAAGATCACAAAAGACTGGTATTCGTTGGATTGCTGGATTCTGAGCAGTTTAACAAGTTTAACCAGACATTTCCAGAGGCAGAGCTTGGAAGTCTGGAGGAGAGCTACGGGACACATTTTAATCTGAGTAGACTCAAGGCTGAGCTCAAAGTAATGTAAAACATGTCAAACTTTCACGGCAAAAACATAAGTGACCTTCTGACTTTTCTGACCAGGACTGGCCTTGCAGACAGCATGACAGAGCTACATAAACTCGCTTGTCTGATCATAACAATCCCAGTATCTACGGCTTTGGTGGAGCGCTCCTTCTCGGCTCTCAAACGGATCAAAACGTATGCAAGGAACACAACAGGACAAACTAGGCTCTCATTTTTGGCGTCAATCTCAATTGACTAAGAACTCCTCAGTCAAGTGAAACAAAAGGGACAACCGCACAAGGATGTGATTGAACGCTTCATCAAAAATCAGACAGATGCATGGATTTTATTTTCAAGTGATGGTGAGTGTTACTTATTATTATGCAGTGCGTTTTTGTGGTGTGCCAAGTTTATTGTTAACAGTGTTGTGGTTTTGCGCGATGCTTTGATTACATTGTGGCATATGTCTTTGGAGTTAATTATTGCAGTAAGTGCAGAGTTTTTGCGCACAAGGACCTGAGCGTATTGGTTGGCTGATAATTCTTGGAAGAGTATTTAGCCTGCATTTTCTTTGTCTTTATTAGGCTATTTGTTGTTTTTATGGTGTTGATGAGAGTGATGTAATGTGTGCATTAAGGTTACATTTGTAAGATGCAGGGAGTATTTACTATTGCTCACTGAAGGCCATAACTGAAACCCCACGGTACGCCACTGACGAGGGTGTACCCTGCCCTGTGACTGCTGGAGATAGGCACCAGCCAAATAACATTTATGGTGGCGTTTCAAGGAGAAACCAGAAACCTGAGCAAAACAAACAAATATCAGTCTCATTTTCCCCCTGTTTTCCCCCCGTTTTGATCATTCCAAAACGGGAAAATATTCTGTGAAGTGACAAAAACAGAACGGTTTGTAAGACGTGAGTCCTGTAACATCTGGTGTAAAATTAACATATTGTTACAGAAAATAAACATAAAACCGATTGTGTGATGGTCGGGGGCTGCTTTGTTGCTTCACCACCTGGATGACCTATCAAAACTGATGCATTCAAATCTGATAGATCAGATTAAGGAAGGCTGCTATAAAACCCTCCAACAAGGAAGAAATAAAACAATTCTTCAAAGAAGAATGGGCCAAATTTCCTCCACAGTGACAAAGTCTCATTACCAGTTCTTGTAAACTCTTGTTACAAGTGTAGCAGAACCAGTTATGACAGTAGGTTCAGGGCCAGGTTGGTTTGGGCTGAATAAATGAAATCATTTAAAAACTGCAATGCTCTATTCCCTCCTGGCTCTCTTTGTCTAAAATGTTGTTGATCTGAAACATGCAAGTGTGGCCAATAAAAAGCAAAACAGTGATCTGATGTGACAAAACCAAAGACTGAAACCACACAAGCCACAACGAACCTCAAGTAAGGCCTCATTTAGGAGTATTTTATATAATCATCTTACTTTGAATCAATTTAACTTAAATTAAAAAGCAACTCACCCCCCTACCAGAGTCTTACTCCGCCCACATTTCCTGTTTGAAAAATGCGCCAAAAGGAAGTGTTGGCTGGCAGACCAGCCAACACTTGTGGGGAGAGGTCTGGGCTGTGATTGACATGTTGACAGCAACTGGCGCTGCTGCAGTGGCACAGAGACAGACAGCGAGAAAGATGGCGAGCAATAGATATGGGAGCTCCTTTGTCTGATGCCCGGTGTGCACTGTGCATCTTTCGGCCATCTCAAAGGACCGCTTCATGCCACACTGCGAGCTCCACGAGCTCTATAGGTCTGTCACACTGAACGGCCCGAGATTTCAGTGGGTCAGACAGCATGACGTCTCGCTCCAGCAGGACGCACCAAAAGCCAACGTCACACAAGCATAGACTGTCACAAGCAGACCAGCACTAAAAAAGTTGTGGGGAAACAAGTCACACTGCACAGCCACAGGGATGCGAATCACACGCACACTCACCGTGATCTTCCTTCACCAGAGGAAAGAGAGAGAAGTTCTGTGGAGGAGGCATGGGTGGTGAATTGGCATCTTTTAAACTCCACAGGGGCAGGGCAGGGCTGACGTCAGCCATGCTGGATGAGCCTGTAGCGATGCCCGATCCAAATTCAAGTGCAGTGCAGAGTTTTAACCTAAAGTGGGCACTACACTGACGGTTTTTGGTAGAAAATTTATATTTTTACTAAAATACCAAAAATAATGACCGGACATGCAGACAGCACTATTAGACACTGATTTATACAGTTTATCAGCCAAAAAAAAAATGTTGATTTGGGGGTGAGTTGCTCTTTAATAATCCCCCCAAAAAACTGATAAATCTTTAGAGTACTTGTTCCAAAAGCTTTTCACCCATTTGGATAAAAAACAACTGGAAGTAAATATTGTGCCAGTGTTGAAATTATTCTTCAGTCCCTCATCATTCAGTATGTTTACATGCACATATAAATTGAGCTTTTGGCAAAAATCGAGCAATTAGCTTAACCAGAATGGGAGTCTCAGAACTATGAATAATTGAATGAAGTGCGTTTGATTTCGCAGCGCTAGGTAAAGATATGCGCCCTTTTACATTGGCATTTTTCCGGTTGGCTTACAGCGTCACGCAGTTAGTAAACAAATGCAGGCAGCGGTGAAGCAGACTGAGTAAAAACAGGATATGCTCAATGAGTGAAGAAATGGACGACAACAACTCTGTGGCACAGTACATTTTGTAAGACCTGTACTGTTTGATTGTGTTACACTCGTTGTTGTTGCTGCTGTGTTGTTGTACCGGGTATTATTTCCGCTTCCACGATCTCATCACTTCCTGGAGGGGGAGTGCCCAGGGTGCTATTAGCTCGGCTAAACTGTGTTGGCGTTTACATGCAGAGAAATTTGGTTTCCTAACTGCATTTCTAGGTATGTTAGTCCAATTAAGAGAAGAGCAGTTCGGTTCGACTTCAGACCGACAAAGGCAATAATTCAGTTTTTTCTTACTGCATGTACACACACTGATTGTTTCATTGTTTCATGTGAGAACATGATGATGTTCAGAATACGCAATAAAACCAAAATGTCTTATAAACACTTAACAAGGCAAACCAGAGGTAGTGAAACTGTCAGTTTAATGGAGACAACCGTTTTCCTTCCCACAGAACAAAGCAAAAACACACAGACATACACAAGCATCATCGTTACACACTAAAAACCACATAGAAAATTGATTAAACAGTGTGACTTTAAGCTGATGGGTGAACGACCTCTGCGTGTCCCGTCCTTATGAGTAAATGTTCTCAACCATCAGACATTAGCCTTTAATTAGCTTTATCTGAAGCTTTTAGCAGATTGGTCAGGTCAAACTGTGAAGTCACAAGGGTCAAAACACCACAGGGACACACAATCTATCTCATTCCTCTCAGATTGTTTCCTCCTTTCTGGCCTCCAGCTCAGAGACGTCACCTTCAGCACAAGTGGTTTGAAGTAGCTGAGTTGTGTGAAAAATTTGATTAAATCTCGATTTGCTTGATTGAGCCCACATACACAGTCTATTCAGGAATAAATTCTTAATGAATTCTCTATTTATACATTAATAATGCAGATGAGGGTCTCAGTATTTTTGCTTTAATTTATAGGAGTCTGAAAGGGGGCACACTCTGGACACGTCACTCAAAATACACATTATTATACATAACATTATTATTTTATTCTTTTAGATTTATAATGTACAGAATTACCTTAATTAAATATTTCTTGTAAAGCCATAAAGGTTGTCTTCTCTCTCAGACCAAAGACATTTTCTTGCATTTTAAATCTTGATCTACATCACTGGAAAGATAAATACATCCCTAATCAACTTTAACTAAAAAATATATTTTTATACTATTTTTACTTCTACTGTAAATATCTAATATTAAAACTATAAACTAACTGACAAATAATAAGTCAGTGATAGTTGTTTACCCACAAATTAAACATATATATACATATGTGTGTATGTATGCATGTATATATATATGTATATATATATATATATATATGTATGTACACTGCTTAATCTCAATCTCGATCTGAATGAATGAAATATTCTTATTAAATACTTAGTTGTTTACATAGTTGAATGTGCTGACCACACAATCACACAAAAATGATCAATGGAAATCAAATTGATCAACTCATGGAGGTCTGGATTTGGAGTCACACTCAAAATTAAAGTGGGAAAACACAATACAGGCTGATCCAACTTTGATGTAATGTCCTTAAAACAAGTCAAAATGAGGCTCAGTAGCGTATGTGGCCTCCATGTGCCTGTATGACCTCCCTACAATGCCTGGGCATGCTGGTGAGGTGGCAGATGGTCTCCTGAGGGATCTCCTCCCAAACCTCGATTAAAGCATCCACCAACTCGTGGACAGTCTGTGGTGCAAAGTGGCGTTGGTGGATGGAGCGAGACATGATGTCCCAGATGTGCTCAATTAGATTCAGGGCTGGGGAATGGGCGGGCCAGTCCATAGCATCAATGCCTTCCTCTTGCAGGAACTACTGAAACACTCCAGCCACATGAGGTCTAGCATTGTCTTGTATTGGGAGGAACCCAGGGCCAACCGCACCAGCATGTGGTCTCACAAGGAGTCTGAGGATGTCATCTCTGTACCTAATGGCAGTCAGGTTATCTCTGGCGAGCACATGGAGGGCTGTGCGGCCCCCCAAAGAAATGCCACCCCACACCATTACTGACCCACTGCCAAACTGGTCATGCTGGAGGATGTTGCAGGCAGCAGAACGTTCTCCATGGGGTCTCCAGACTCTGTCACGTCTGTCACATGTGCTCAGTGTCAACCTGCTTTCATCTGTGAAGAGCACAGGGCGCCAGTGGTGAATTTGCCAATCTTGGTGTTCTTTGGCAAATGCTAAACGTCCTGGACGGTGACGGGCTGTAAGCACAACCCCCACCTGTGGACGTCGGGCCCTCATACCACCCTCATGGAGTCTGTTTCTGACTGTTTGAGCAGACACATGCACATTTGTGGAGGTCATTTAGCAGGGCCCTGGCAGTGCTCCTCCTGTTCCTCCTTGCACAAAGGCGGAGGTAACGGTCCTGCTTATGGGTTGTTGCCCTTCTACGTCCTCTTCCACGTTTCCTGATGTACTGGCCTGTCTCCTGGTAGTGCCTCCATGCTCTGGACACTACGCTGACAGACACAGCAAACCTTCTTGCCACAGCTCGCATTGATGTGCCATCCTGAATGAGCTGCACTACCTGAGCCACTTGTGTGGGTTGTATACTCCTTCTCATGCTACCACTAGAGTGAAGCATTTCAAAGTGGCCAAAACATCAGCCAGAAAGCATAGGAAATGAGAAGTGGTCTGTGGTCACCACCTGCAGAACCACTCCTTTATTGGGGGTGTCTTGCTAATTGCCTATAATTTCCACCTTTTGTCTATTCCATTTGCACAACAGCATGTGAAAATGATGGTCAATCAGTGTTGCTTCCTAAGTGAATAGTTTGATTTCACAGAAGTGTGATTGATTTGGAGTTACATTGTGTTGTTTAAATGTTCCCTGTATTTTTTTGAGCAGTGTACATGCTGAGCTAGAAATGTGAGTCGTAACAAATACCTGATTAATTCTATATGTACTCAGAATATTCACCATTTCTAAAATAAAATCTTAAAAACTTTAGATAAAGATAGCTTCCAGCATGGCATTTCCTACTAAATACATTTTTTCTTGATAAAAAAAAAACATCCAGGGAGAATATATAATGTTTAGTAACTAATATTATCAATATATACTGATTTAATAACAATTCAGAATAAAAGATTCTGTGGTGAAAATGTGAATAACGAGGAAAAGGAAACTAGAAAAATAAGAACGGAAGAGCTCAAGGTTCTAGCCAGCCTTTAGCCTTTTGTGATGTCACCATGGGTAGGTACATGTGAAAGCTTGTTTTTGGGAGGATAGATTTTATCTTGAATAAAAGAGAACTTACAACAGAACAAATGTAATTAAAAGCCTTCAGTTGATCCAATATGCGGCAGCAAGAGTTCTGATGAATATTAAAAAGAGAGATCACATTTCTCCTGTTTTAGCTTCCCTTCATTGGCTCCCTGTTAAATCAAGAATAGAATTTAAGATCCTTCTTTTTACATATAAAGCCCTTAATAATCAAGCTCCATCATACATCAGAGATCTAATTGTTCCATATGTTCCTAACAGAGCACTTTGCTCTCAGACTGCAGGTTCACTTGTAGTTCCTAGGATTTCTAAAAGTAGAATGGGAGGCAGATCTTTTAGTTATCAGGCTCCTCTCCTGTGGAACCAGCTCCCAGCTTTAGTCCGTGAGGCAGACACTCTGTTTACTTTTAAGGTCAGGCTTAAAACTTTCCTTTTTGATAAAGCTTATAGTTAGAGTGGCTAAGGTCATCCTGAGCTAGCTCTGTAGTTATGCTGCTATAGGCTTAGACTGCTGGAGGACAGACTTACCAGTTTTCTTCACTCTGCTACTTCCTTTTCTCCTACGACTCTCCAGTTGTATTACAGTACATTCTGTTATTTCGACTGTTAACTTTGTTTTCTCTCAGTGTTTTTCTCTCCATAGAAGATATACCTGGTCTGGTATCCTGCTTGGCTGCAATGCCCTGTTGGACGGGGGGCATCGACTGGGATGATCCTCCCAGTGGCTGAACATCCACTGTGTCCTGTGGCCAATTATCAACTTTTTACTTTCTGTAACATAGAAATTACTCTTATATCAGATCTTCTGTTCCTTCTGTGTTTCTGCTCTGTCTTCTCAAACCCCCAGACGGTCGTGGCAGATGGCCGCTCCTACTGAGCCTGGTTCTGTTGGAGGTTTCTTCCTGTTAAAGGGGAGTTTTCCTCTCCACCGTCGCTACATGCTTGCTCAGTATGAGGGATTGCTGAAGGATTGCTGTGGTTGGAAAGTCTGCAACAACGGGGCCCAACCTCACGCCAATGACTGACGCAATCTGCTGGGATTCCTTAAATAGGAAACTTTTTAACTGATTGGAATGTTTGTATAAATGTGTTGAAATGACTTCTTGTTAAGTGCCTTGAGATGACATCTGTTGTGAATTGGCGCTATATAAATAAACTGAATTGAATTGAATGGCATGTTGTTCTATAGATTACAAAGGGCACCTAAAGAAACTACAAAAAAGTCTGACTGGCAACTTTAAGCTACCAAAAGGACCATATTGAAGATACGATGTGGAATTAAATATCTGCAAATTAAATTCAAATTCAAATAACTCTTCAAAATACATTTGAAATAGTATAAAAGCCTTTTTAGATTGCCTTACAGTGAAGATATTCTTTACAAGGACCCTGAACTGATAGACTAACTTCATGTGGTGGGTACTTCCCTCCATGTGCAACTACTCAATATAAAGTTATCCCACAGATAAAGAGAGAGTAGGAGAAAAACATTTAGAGGACAGAGCACGGTGTATATAATGATAGAGACCTGACTCAGCATGGAGGAAACAGACTCCCTCTGATGTTTGTGCTGTGCACTCCTTGCTCTCTGTCACACACAAATTACTAATGCAATATATATATTTGTTTTCATTTTTATAGGAGCAGCAAAAGATTTTCTGTTATGCTATAACCTCACATGCCCTAAATATGCACAGTTTGTAAAATGCTTTTAGATTAGATTTTTTTCATAACTTGTGTTTTCATTATAGTGCATGCACCATTACATAATTTGCTGCGCCACAGTCCCATGAAATATGCAAACATGACTCCAGGCCCGAGCTCTGCTCAGCCTAATCAGCAGGTAGGAAAAACACCTCAGCCGTTCACAATAATTAGCTGAAATGACATGTTTGCTCTGAATGTTTTGAAGCTTTTGAAGCTTGTTTCTATTCGTTGTATTAGAAACAAGCTTCGATAGATCAGGAGTGGGAATCGTAATGCTTCAGGAGACGACTGAAGTGTGAACTGTCAACAATGTGAAAATGAGTGGCAGTAATAAATACTTACTGTTCTTCTATCAAAGACTTCATAAAAACATTATTTTCTCCATCTCACACCTTTCATTTAGAACTAAAAGGGGATTCACAAAACAACTAATTGCAAAAACCACATTTCCACATTTTTCATAATGCTTTAACAAAATGTATTCAATTTTGTTTGAATTTTATGTGATAGACCAACACAAAGTGGCATTTACTATAATTTGGAAGTGGAAGGAAAATAAGGCATTTTCTACAAGTATAAATCTGAAGTTTTGTTGAAATATTTCACTGCCATTACAGCTGCAGGTCTTTAGGGCATGTCTGTATCTGCTTTGCAAATGTAGAAACTGAAACTGTTTGCACAAAGTTCCTGTGAAAATAGCTCAGGATCAGTTAGATTGGATGGAGGGTGTTTGTGATCATTCATTTTCAAGTCTTGACACAGTTTCTCAGTTTGATTTAGGTTTAGACTTTGTGCCATTTTAACACATGAATAAGATGTGATGTAAAGCCATTTGATTGTAGTTCTGGTTGTATGTTCAGTGTCATTGTCCTACTGGAAGGTTAAAACACAGCCCCAATTCAAGTCTTTTTTTTTTCTGGACTGTCCCGTATTGAGCTCCATCTTTCCATCAATTCTGACCAGTTTCCCTGTCCTCGCACAAGAAAGGCATCCTACATCCTTCCCCGTGGGGATGATTTTCTTTCAGGATTGCATTTATCTCCATTCATATACACATCAGTTTTATTCCTAGTTCCTGCTGAAGAAATGCATCTCCATATAATGATGCTGCCACCACCACGTTTCCCTATGGGGATGATGCATTCAGAGTGATGTGCAGTTTAAGTTTTCTGCCACAAAGCATTTTTCCTGCAGTTCAAAAGTATGAATTTTGATTTTTCCACATTTTCTGTGTAAACTGATTTGTGGCAACATTTTACACAGCATGGCTTTTATGTATGGCTTTTTAACCTGCAATGGCTTTCTTCTTGTCACTTGCCACTCTTCCACTCAGGCCATCAGTAGAGTTCACAGCTGATAGTTCACAAATATCAATTGTATTTTTAAGTTAATTTATACAAAGGTGGACTCTACTGGCTAATTAGATTATTCCTAAGTGCAGTTGGTGGCATTGGATTTTATTTAGGGGTATCAGAGTAAAAGGGGCTTAGTACAAATGCGTGCTGCCTGCTTTGTCCAAATGGCAGTGGGTTGGTTGAGGAGAGACTCCTGTTGACACCCCTGAATAAGCAAACAAGAACGTATCAGGACCCACTGCAGTTTGCTTATCGCTGTGGAGTTGGAGTTGAAGATGCCATCATCCACCTACTTCAACCAACCCACTGTCATCTGGACAAAGCAGGCAGCACTGTGAGGATGATGTTCTTTGATTTCTCCAGTGCATTTAACACAATTCAGCTTGATTTGCTTTGTCAGAAACTCCTGAAGACACAGGTGGAGCCCTCAACAATTGCCTGGATCAATGACTACCTGACCAACAGACCACAATTTGTGAGACTGAAGAATTGTGTGTCAAACCAGGTGGTCAGCAGCACAGGAGCACCACAGGGGACCGTACTCTCACCATTCCTTTTCACTCTGTACACCTCAGACTTCCAGTACAAATCAGAGACCTGTCATCTGCAGAAATACTCAGATGACTCTGCAATTGTCGGGTGTATCAGAGATGGACAAGAAGCAAGAGAAAAAAAAAGAGATGGACAAGAAGCTGAATACAGAGAGCTGGTGGACCGCTTTGTGACATGGTGTGGAAACAACCGTCTCACCTTGAATGTGAACAAAACAAAGGAGATGATTGTAGATTTCAGAAGAAACAGGGAAAAGTCAAACACTGTTTCCATCAGGGGAGAAGAAGTGGAGGTGGTTGAGGTGTATAAATACCTCGGAATTCACCTTGACAACAGACTGGACTGGAGGCGCAACAGTGAAACCGTCTACAAGAAGGGACAGAGCAGACTGTACTTCTTGAGGAAGCTTAGGTCCTTCAAGGTTTGCAGCAAGATGCTGGAGATCTTCTACAAGTCAGTTGTGGAGAGTGTAATCTCTTCAGCCGTCATCTGTTGGGGTAGCAGCATCAGAGCCAGGGATTTAAAAAGGCTAAACAACCTGATAAAGAAGGTTGGTTCTGTTCTTGGGACAACTGTGGAACATCTGGAGATGATAATGCAAAGAAGGATTCTTCATAAAATCAAAAAAATTATGGACAACCCTGAGCATCCTCTTCATGAGACAGTCATACAACAACAGACCGTCTTCAGTCGGAGGCTTCTTCAGTTTCGCTGCAATACAGACCGCTACAGGAAATCCTTCCTGCCCACAGCCATCATGATCTACAACAACTCCTTAAAGAATTAATTATATGAGCTATACCAACACTTAATTTCCCTCTGAGATCAATAAAGTATTTTTGAATTGAATTGAATTTGAATGTCAAATTTTTGCGATTTTCATTTCCCAACAAATTTACAGAACTTTCCGCTTCACAATTTTGAGTTGGGTGTTTTTTTTGTGTGTGTTGGTCTTTCACATAAAATCCCTACAAAATAGATTGAAGTTTGTGGTTGGAACTTGACAACATGTGGAAAGGTTCAAGAGGTGCCATTACCTTTGCAAAAGCACTGCGTATGCACCATACGTGTACAAGCAAAATGAAGCAGACACGGACTCGAGTACAACATGTACTCCTCCACAAAAGGCCTCGTTTTTTTATTCGTCTCTTCAACAGAGCACTCTTTCCAACAAGAAATGCTAAAAATACTAATGTTAGGAGGAAGAAAAAACAGAGGAGGAACAGTAGGGGGAAAAGAGGAGTGGAAGAAATAGTTGTCTGTGCGAATGATAACCCTTGTAACACAGAATGCAGACAGACAGGAATGGCTGGCTAAAACTAATTACATTGACCTGATGAGGCAGGGAGACCTGATCTTGAACACACATAGGGAGCAACATTAGCAGGAAAAAAAATAGATCCCCTATGTTTGTACTCACTGCAATCCGTGACAGGTGGAGATAGCCGCAAAGGAGTGAGGTGCGTCTCTAACCTTCCCCTGGTAGTAGCAGTGCTCTCCTCCCTGCGTGCAAAACACAGTCAGGTTATGTTCGAAGGCATGGTTCCTATTAAAATCTTCCAAACATCTGTTACCATCGTCTATCAGGAAGTGAGTCAAGAGTGATCAATCACACAGGTTCCCAATACACGTAAGTGTAAATATGACATTGTGTTGATTAGTGCCTGTGCTGTTCAGCCTAAACACTTTCACACGCTCCCATCTGTGGGATACCACACTATCTCTTCCAGCTTCTCCAAACCATGAACCTTCATAGCTGGTCCCCTGTAATGTGTTTTCCATCTCTATCAGCAATTTTTCCGTCTGTGTGTGTGTGTGTGTGTTGTTAAGCATAAACATACACCTACTGTCTGCAGATGAGTATGATGTTTAAGAGTCTAAGTGCTCTTCTGTACTTCTCCTGCTCCATTTCTTGTTGCCTACCATCCCATTAGACAGGAAGCTTTCATCAGAGAATCAATTGCTGCTCTAAATTCTAACCCTGTGGACACCAGCAGACGGTTTTCCTTATCCAGGCCTCTAACTGTCCCTCAACTGTGTATTGTGTAGGTTTGTGAGAGGAGTTTGCATGTAAGCATTTGAAAACAAAAAGTGTGAGTGGAGATTTGGGTATTATTATCACTCTACAACTTCATCCATCCACATTTCAGCAGATGTGCTGCATGGGTTTGAGACCAGACGTCTGTGAAGGCAGACCGTAGGATTCCAGCTCCAAATGGCTAAATTCTTTTGAATTTATACTCAATAAGAGACATCATGTAAAGAAAGGGTTATCTGCAAACCGATCATTTCATCAAACCATTTTCTATAACTGCTTATCCTTGCAGGGTCACAGGGGGCCTTGTGCCTATCTCATTGCGCTCACCAGTCCATCGGAGGGCAACAGAGAGACACACTGGACAAACAATCATGGATACACTCACACCCAAGGACAATTATCAATTGTGGGTGGAAACCAGGTACCTGGAGGGAACCTGCACATGCACAGGGAAAACCTATGAACTCCATGCAGAAAGACTCCAGACTGAGATTTGAACCCAGGACCGTGCTACTGTGCCACTGTGGAGCCAAGTTTATTTCAACTCAGAGTAACATCAAGGCATTAAGGATTTGAAAGTGTTCAACATATTTTTAGAAAATCATAAAATATATGTGAGTTATTAACAGGCTTTAAGAATAAATGTGTTAATAAAAAGGTACTTATGAGGATAATTGAGTGTAAAAAACAGACTGAGGAGTTAGTCTACATAATTTCTGTTCGTTCAATTGCAGGGATTCAAGCTATATCAGCCGTGCAGAGGCTGGTTGTCTTTCTTGTTCCCCTTCACTTGGTCTCAATTACTATTATAAAAGAAAACAAGCAAAAAACTGCTTCTCACTATGTCATGTATAACATGACTGAAGCTCGCAACATTTACGCAATTCTTTATAGGAACAAGATAGAATGACATCCAAATTGACAGAAAGTTTAAGTCAAAATACGTTTTTAAAAAGAGGATCTGAAAGTCCTTAAGATGAACCTTAAGCTGCCGATGAAGAGGAAGGAGGTTGGCTGAAGGCACAGAAATTGTGTGCAAACCCAAAAAAACAGAACGGGCTATTTATAAGTGATGCTGTGCTCCACTATCCCAGAGTCTCTCCTCTTCCTGTCGCACTGAACCTTCTGCTCCACTTCTCATCAGAGGAAGAGAAACCAAAAACCCAGAGCTATAGGTACATTCACCATGTGCAAATATTTATGTGAGTATGTTGCTAAACTCCTCAGATCTGGGATCTCCTCAGACCAACGAAAAGTAAGTAATCAAATAAAATGTACAACTAAATATTTAAGCTTGGCCACAATTATAGCAATGAATGAGGGTAATAAACAATAAAACAAGACCACATTAGTTTTTTGGCATATGTGCAGTTCTGACACTTTTTGTTTTACCACCAAACTTAGTTTATCATAGTAAAATCATGCTTCCAGTAATGCAATAATTATTGATTTCGCTGATGGCAATGAAAGATTATGCTCCATAATTTTTTTATGTTACATTTTGTAATAAAATCTTTGTTTACATACTTTATATGCATTTATAGGGACATCCATTCTATGTTGTATAATGAACCAAAATAATCACCTGATTCACAAATAGTCTACAAATTAATGTAACCAGAAAAGGCAAGTTTCTACCATTCCTACCTTTTCTGCATAATAAAATAGATTAAAAATTCAGCTAAATGAGACTAAAAGGAGAATTTGTGAAAAACTTTTTGTGCAATGATCAGTGATCCACCCTGCGCTGACTGCATTAAACCTAACCTGTGGACAAGCAGCTCCTGATAACACATTTAACAGGACGATACTGTGTCTATAATTGGATGTACTACACAAGCAGAACAGATCCAGGCCTAGATCTATCAAAGCAGCAGCTGTTAGACATTTTGACCTTTACATGGCACACACAAACACAGAGAGCTTGTCTCAAATTAACCTCCTTAAAAGCAGACATTTAAAACAGGAAAAGGTGTTGCTTTTTGTTCAACTACAAAGAAAACAGACAGCAGATATCCACAGATGAATTGCTCCTCTGGACATTCATCAACAATGTAAATTAATTTGCTGCTTTGTAATGACTGTCATAATTACCAGTGACCATATTGTACAAGATGTGGTGTGTTAATTTGGATCATTCTCTCTAAAACATCTGATATTACCACTAATCTGCTGCTTAGCAGAGGAAATCCTGAGCATTATAAATCCTCACCCACTTATCAGAGTGTGGTGTCAAATAACACCTGAGTGGGTGTCCTGTAACTGAGCTGTGTAGATTTCAGAGGATTGTCAAAGCAATCTTAATCTGGTTTCCGAGTATCTGAAGGTTCAAGCCACAGCCAACGATTTCTAGAAATTCACAGGTCTTCCATGAAGCCCTACAGACACTCAGGGAAATTGTCTTTTTCTCTGGACTTTGCGTGACATTTTCCTGTTTTTCTAACTGAAGTGTTTGTTATGACAGCACAGCTGTTTCCAGATGTCTGGTTGTCAACTAGAGAGATTTGTTGCTTTTTAAAGATGAGCTCCTTTTCTGACAGGCGTCTGCTGGTTTACTTGCTTCAATGCATCGTGTTTATTTGGTTTATTTGTTTAGACTGGCTGAAATTTTCTAGTTATATTGATATTGATATTTTTTTCAAAGTGCAAATACTTTTCGTGGATTACTAGCCAAATCTTTCACTGTAACAAAGTACAGTATGAAGGCCAGCGTGTGATGACTACACACGAAACAAACATTTGGTGCACAAGTTTGAATTTATTCTGGATTTTCTCCAATCCAAACAGGGTCGAAGTTATGCATATATGCTCAAATGCATGCATACAACTCCACTAACATTATGTCTCTTAGCTAGCTGGAGGAAAACCACATACTTCCTTAGACATCCAAATAGCCATCTACAATCGTCTTCCATGATTCTAGCGCCATTGGTGACCACTCTTACCAACTTAATGTTCAAATATGTTCACCAACATCTTAATTTTAAATGTCATTACAATTGTTTGGCATATCACCAAGGATTCATCCCTGAAAGTCTAAAATTACTATTATACTTAATCTGATGATGAGTGTATGTAAACTTCTGACTGGCCCTGATATGCAGGATGGATCACTGATAAACAAAGTAAACATTTGGATCATTGCCTTTACAATTACATAAAAAAGAATGGTCCGGTGACCTTCTCATAATATAATTTAAATCACTCTCTGTTGCTTTAGAAACCATGATATGCAGACTTCAAGATAACATTTGAGTTGGAACAGCTGCGGCTTAAATCCCAGCTGCCCATTAGTGTAGTGAGAATGATTTGTATTAACTTACACTGGTGATGACAGTCTTCCCATTCTCCGATAAATGCCTTTCCTCGTACCCCGAAGACAGAAGATCACTGCAAACAGAGAGGGGAAGAAAAAATATAAATGTATTCATGTATCGCTCTATTGCTCAGGCATGGTCGAGTTTTACAGTACGACTGTATTGTTGGCAGCAAAGAACATCAACTAATTATGACCTGCATGAAGAGACAGCTCTATTTCCAGCTAAGAAAACCTACATAAAAATAATTATAGAAGTCCAGGCTTTAAGAAAATATTATGTAAGAACGTGTGTGAGAGTTTCTATCAGAGGAGTGAGGGACAAACCAAGGTCAGTACGTGAGAGAGGAAGCAGAAAATGCAGAATTATACAAGGGCAGGAAATAAACTGAGAGGGTAAAGGAGAGAGAGAGAGTAGCATAAAAAAGTAGAAATTGGACTGCATATGCGCTTTCTCAGCAGAGCTGGACCAAAGAATCCCAGTGGAGATCAACCCCGCAGGTCCAACCTGAGACAGAGATGAATGAGCTTTACCGTCCTCACACACACCCACTCAGGAATGCACCATAGTAATCAGGATTTCTCCTATCTTCAGTATATAGATGCCATTGTTTCTGAATTGTCTTAGATATGTGAAAGCATGGATGGTGCCAAGGTTGCTGATATAAAACTGAGGAGCTTTCAAAACCCTTGTTAGTGTCCTGCTTGCTATTTTATAGTTTCACGAGCAAGTCAGGCTTGCAAAACTATAAAATGTGCTGCTGAGAAAATGTCTGAGTCTCAATCCCAAGCTGATAAATGCACTTGTGATGTAGTTCTCTGCAGCTGAACATAAACATTATCAGAAAGGCATGAACAGACAGTTCATCCCCAAAACTGCATTTACAGCAGGAATAAACTTCACTCACCCGTGTTCAGATCTCTGTCTCTTTTTAAGTCTCATATAAACAGATCAAACTCTCAGGACGACCTCTTCTTTGTCTTTAAGGTAGCAGTTCACACTTTTATCACATCTTCTTTAGTTTACAGTAAATCTTTCAATGTTTATGTTGGTCTTTCATTACTTTAGTGCCTGCTGGTTATTAATAATGCAACAGTCAAACATCTGTTTTTCTTAGACAAAAGATTAAGGTCCAAAGGCAAATAGGAGGAAGCTTTTAGTGCTGACCCTCGATCTCTGGAACAACCACTCTGACAGATAATTATTTTAAATCACTGCAAAATATTGTTTTCAAAGTCTTTCAGCTCTAATTGTTGCTTCTTTCTAAGTTTGTTTTATTTATCTATTTATTGTGCAGTTGGATTATGTTTTAACTAGGTAATATTTCCTTATTTACTTGTTCAGTGTAGTTCAGTTGTGCCTTGAGTTGCCAAGGGAAGCAATCATTCAGTTCAAACAAGCAGTGTGTGTAAAAACCGCTGTACACCAGGCTTTTACATGTGTGGATCCAGCATTGCAAAATTTTGCTTAATTTATGTTTTTTATAGAAATTAGGTATAGGTAACAATAGCTTGATTAAATAGAAAACACTTTTTTCTTACTATGGGATTATTTTTAATTAATTTCATTTCAAATTTTATTTATCCCAAAGGAAAATTAAGTGTTGTTGTTACTCATAGTAGCCAAGTATCTTCAAGGGGTCATTGTGGATAGTGATGCTGTGGGCAGGAAGGATCTCCAGAAGCAGTCAGACTTGCAACAAATCTTAAAAGCCCTCTGACTGAAGACTGTGTCTGTATGACAATCTCATGACTGTCATGACAGCTAATATTCTTGGCAGCAGAGATAATATTCTACAGTAACATCTCCTGGATGACACCATCAATCATTGGCAAGCACTGCTAATCCACCTCATTTGCTTTTGCTACTGTTCTTTGAATCTGATTGGCCGTATGGCCACAAAGCCAAGAAGTGACTATGGCGTCTGGGATAAAATCCTTCCCCATTGTGATCGATGGAAGATTTGCTCTCTGAATAAATGTTCTCAGATTAAAGGTAGGATTTGTCTAAATTTTCAGTGTGAGATTGACCTGCTGCAATAAAAATTTATGTGATATTTTACACAGCTCTACAAAAGGGAGTAATAAATGTGGATGGGTACTTACATTATTTGAAAAAGTCAGTTGCAAATACAAAAAAAATTGTTTTCAAAGTTACAGAGGAGGCAAAATGTCATATCAGCATCAAGCCTCTAACACAAAAGCACTCACCTACAAAGAATGAGGTTGCTCTCTGTTCTAATGGGCAGTTTGCTGTTGCAATAAAAAATAAGTGTATGAAGAGGGTGGAGAGAGGAGAAGAGGAAAGAATGGAAGAATCATCAACAGATGGGAATGTGGACGCGATATTTAAAATATAGGAAAATAAAGTCTGCCTATGAATCTCAGGTCCCAGACAGAAATCCCATGTGCTCTACTATTAGGCTATTTTTAGGAACAAAAGATCAGCTCCAACATCAGACTAACATTCACAGCACAAATTAGAGTCTTTATGCATCTCAAGACAGAATAAAGTCCTTTCAAGGCACACATATGTTTCTGTGATGAAGATGTTTGATGAGTGTACAAGTCCTCATGGGTCAAAGCCGTGTGCTGTAAGTCTTTGTTCTGCTGGGATATGTGTTTAAGATTCAGAGCTTGTGATCTTTATTCAGACTCACGCTGAGCCCACGGGGGGAGGGGTTTTTCAGGAGCACATCGTACTGAGAAAGCGAGGTAGAGACACGAGGCCTCTAATGGAAGAAGCCGATAACAGATTTCAGCTTTAATTGTTGTGGGATTTAAATAATTTAGGTCAGAGACGAAGATGCAAAGGAGACACACACACACCCACGCACACCAACACACACACACACGCAAGTCTGTATTGCTACCCATATTAGGACTTTATATTGACTTCCATTCATTTTAATAGCTACATTTATGCCTAACCCAAACCCTTACCCTAACCCTAACCATTACCAGTTTATTCCTAACCCTAACCTTAACCAAAACATAATTCACACCATACCTCTAAACCTAACCCCTAACCCTAAAAAAGGGGGTCCACCATATTAGGACCGGGCTTTGGTCCCCATAAGGTCCATTGGTCTTCAGGTTAAAGAATATGCCAGAAAAGGTCCTAAATAGGGTAGCTATACAAGAACACACACACACACATCTTCCTCCCCTTCTTGTTAACATTAGTACACACGTGAAGAAAAACAAGAGCGCATGCTGCTCTTTCATTTTTTTTTCAAGTCAGAGCGAAATTGCAACGTAGGATATCTATTCACTGTCAATACACAGAACTGTGTAAAAGTCTTGAGTCATGTCCAGATTTCTTTATATTTTGCTTCAGAGGACACAGATTTTCTCATAATCTTTTAAATTGGTCAAATTTTCTGAGAAAGTACCAGTATAATTTTCAGAGGAAGATTTTCTGCTGAAGAAGGTGGGGTTCAGATGTTATTACTTTCCAACATATGCATAATTTAGCTGATGTTGGTCGCAAATGATCAGAATGATCTCATTGCATAAAGGCATCAGTCAACAGAAACACAGAAAAGATTTTACAGCATTGTTTGCATAACATAACATCTAATGACGCAGAGAGGCTGCCAAGAGGCTGACAGCAATAAGGAGTTGAAGTAATTTCCAACAAGGACTTTTTTTGTTTTCTACATGTTAGAAAAATCTCCTGTTTTCTCTATATGTCTAAACCATGGAATACGATTGTCAGAAAGAAATATTTTCTTTAAAGAAAACATCCAGGATTGGCTAAAACGTCCAAAATCCTGTGGGAGAATGTGCGTCTGACAAAACTGAACTTGAGGTTTTGGGGACCAATTGTATAAAGTAAGATTGTCATAAAAAGAACATAGAGCCTAACCAGAAGATCGCCACAGTAAAATATGATGGTTGCAGCATTATTCTCCGGGGTTACTTTTCCCAGGCGGATCTGTGCGTCATCTGGCATGAATTCAATTCAATTCAGTTTATCCCTTCAGCTAAGGAGGTTATGTTTTCGCCAGGGTTTGTTTGTTTGTCTGTCTATTAGTTAGCAACTTAACTTTAAAAGTTATAGATGGATTTTGATTAAGTTTTCAGGTAATGTCCGCAGTGGGACCAGGAACAAGTGGTTACATTTTGGCAGTGATGCGTCACCGTCTGGGGTGAGGGGGGGAATGAGCTGCCTTGGCGGAGGACTGCGCTCAAGTGCTTTTCTAGTTATTCCGTAAGTCTATGCAGTACGGCAGGATTTTCAACAGTTTCTCCTCTGCTACAAATAAACTTTATCAGAAAGCACGTTTCCTTGGTAGCAAAATTTACAGAAACAGTAGAGGTGGTTTGAAACATTTCCATCCCTACTCCGTACCCCTAAGATGCCTCTGGATCACATCTGAGTTGATCAGATGTGTTTCTGCAACAAACAGAACAAATCATTTTCCTTCTCATTTAGTGTTTCTTACAGTCTCTCTCTCTCGGCTCATCACTCTTTTAAATAATTTTTTTATCCTCCACTGTAGCGGAAAAGGTTTTTCTTTGCTCTGTTGCTGCAGCAGCATCTATTGGAGACTCAGGGTACAGCTGTCAGTCGAACCCCAAGGGGATTTCAGACCCAGATCCTCTGACACTCCACACGCACCTTACAACATGTCACACCTCACCTACAGGACAATTCACAGAGCTCTTTCTCTGTGCTTTGGTTTTAAACAGCCTGCACAAACACACAAAAGAGCAGCAATAAGGCTTCAACTTTAGGAATCCTCCTCCTTATTCAACGTCAAAGGGCTCTTCTAAAAGGTAAAAACTGACTCAAGCAGTAAGTGCACTGAGTCCATCTGGCTGTCATTGCCTTCAGACGTTATCCTTCCTTTAAATCTTTTTTTCTGTGAGCAGCTCTGGGCAAAGAAATCTACAGTGACAGCCCAGTTTGATCTCCTGAGATCACTCTCTCTCACACACACATCAAATTTTTGTTTTGCTCTAAAATTCCTCTCACGATCTGTGTCGCCAAGCACCGGTTTGCCATTGGGATGAGAAAGAGCACAAAAAGGCCACCCTGGCAGGACATTCGTGCTTGAGTAAAAGTGGACTGGCAGCAGAGTTGGGTTAGCAGGCTTTTCATTGCTTTCCCACACTCTTTTCAAAGACTCCCCTTAATAAACACAGCATCCCAAATCACAAACAGCAGCAAGCATTCTGAAAAGTTAGGAAAATCTTAAACATCCGCATACTCTGTATTAATTAAATAGATCTCTAGATCTGGATTTCTCATTTAACCCTCGGTCGATGGACATATATACGGGTTTTTACCTTGTCGGATTTGGGATGAAGTAACACAAAGGCTCCGCTTCTCTGAGTTTCAGTTTCAATTTATGTTTAAAGTGCAGATCACAAACTAAACACCAGTTTTAAGATTGTGTTAATAGGCCAAGTAAAACCGGAGCTATGCTAAAATAATGAAACCACCTTTTTTCTGAATAGAAAGATGGTAAAAAAAAAAGGCTATTCTGTGACCTCAGAAAACTTATAAGGGAATGCGCTGGCAAACATAAAAAATAAAACCAACATGAGATCAATTTGCTATTGGTAGAAATGTCACATATTCAATCAAAAAGAATGGGCAGCATTTTGTTGCTGAGGGATGGAGAATGTTTGCGCAATAACGACGCGAAGGGTAAATCCTAGTTTATTCTTCTCTGTCTACGTCGGAATGGATAGACGCAATGCCATTATCCATCGACGCAAGGTCTCCCTGTAACCTACGCAAGGACGTAAGGAATAGAGCCCAATTTTCTAACTATCCATCGAACAAAACGGAGAGCGCCCGCCTGTGATTAGTCAGCTCAACAACAGCCATCATTTCCTTCTTAAAGCTACTTGCTTTGAATTTGTCAACAGCAGCGGTCTTGACAGAATTGTTGAAAAATCTCACGGAAACAGACATGGAGCAGATTAGGGAACGTCTGGCAGAGGAAGTCAAAATTCGCTCTCTGTCGGCCATTGCTCCTTGAGGAGATGTGCGTTTACAGGCTGAAGTAAATATTGTTGTCGACCAGAGACGGCACTGCAATGGTAGGCAGACCCGCCAGAAAAGGTCTACACCCCCTGCTGTCCTGGCGGAGAATTGCTTTGCAACACTGAGACACCGACAGAGAAGCATAAAGGGAAAACATCTCCGTCAATACGTCTGCATGTGAGTGTAAACTTGGTGACAGAGAAGTATAATCCAGGCTTAACGATGTGAAGCAGAGTAACAGGGGAAAGGAGAAGCGGGACAACCAGCAATAACTACGGCAAGTTTTAGTATTTGAGATATTTAGGACATCCGCTCACTAAGCTGTATGTAGTTTAGTGGTTTTTGTTTTTTTATGTAAAAGACTATGTGAAGAATGGATGTGCAGCTCATTTATGTCCTGCAACATGAGGAGCGAGACTCGCAGCCGGAATTTGACGATAACATAGCGGATTAAATATTCGTTTTAGAAATTGAGAAAGAGGAAAATAGGTTGGAAGAAGATAAGGGGGTTCTGACTACCACAGAGGTACTTGAAGATCAAAGCAAAGGAATGGCGAAGCTGCGCAGCTGCAAGGTTTCGATCACACGGGGTTCGGTCAGAGCCGCTTCCTCGCAACCAGTAGTAAGCATGTTCCAGCCATGGTTCCAAAATACCTTTTTAATTGTTTTTTTGCCACTGAAACAGTGAGAAGATCACCAGCACTAATAAAAGTGCAGCAAAAACAAAAGTTATTAGTGGAGAAATACAGATGGACTCACATAGAAGTGGGAGATGTGTACAAGCTTTCTGGTCACCTGATTTTAATACCTTTATGCCAAGTATTTAGGACTACTAAAAACAAAATAATATTGTGGAATATTACTGAGAGAATTAAGAAGAAGAAGAAGAAGAAGAAGAAGAAGAAGAAGAAGAAGAAGAAGAAGAAGAAGAAGAAGAAGAAGAAGAAGAAGAAGAAGAAGAAGAAGAAGAAGAAGAAGAAGAAGAAGAAGAAGAAGAAGAAGAAGAAGAAGAAGAAGAAGAATTATTATTATTATTATTATGTTTTTATTTTTTGGATGTGCCAGGCACGTGATGTGCTCCCCTGTTAAGTGGTGGACAGAAACTGTTTTCTTGGAGTGGCACAGATAATTTGGGTGATATCTTTGTAAATAATTGTACAAATGCTGATAAAGGAATTCCAGCATTATAATTACTTGGCACAACTATATATTTTTGGCATATTATTTTGACACTTGGTGCTTTGTAAGTTGTACACAAACAAATGAAGAATTTCCTTAATGTTCCTGCTAATAATTTTATATAGCTGAATTGTTTGCTATATTTGTACATAAGTTTTAGAAAAGTACAGTATATACTGGCATTCCAAATTATTAAAAAGAAATGTTTGTGGGTTTCACAGTGAAAAAAAACAAACATTTTCTTTCCAGCTCTGTTTGTATGTGGTTTAAGCTCTAATATGCAATCACAATATGTCTAATTTAAAACAATGGGGGTAAATTCAAACAGTTCAGGTTGTGCTGGAAAAAATTAAACCATATTAGTCAATATTACTATTTTTTCATTGTTGAATATCAAGGTAAAATCAAAAATTGCCTAAAACGACCAAATATACCCTGGACCCCAGAGGGTTAACCTTATACTAAAAGGGCAGTGCCACACAAAGGACTGTGCATGTGCTGTGTCAGGTGTCCGTAATGAGGATGGGGGAGCGTCAAAGAAGAGGGGGGTCAAAGGCGAAGGAAGATTGAGCTCATAGGTGCACAGAATAAAGCACAAGGTTGACACAGAAAGATGGGGGAAACAAGAGAAATAAAAAAGTGAAAGGGATTGAAGAGGAGGAGCGAAGGCCTTTCTTCAGGGAAAAAGCTACAGCTGCTTTCACCTGCCCACCAGCCCCCAACCCTTCCTCAGTCAACCCTCAGTCATGCAATTCCACCAGCAGACTCAATGGGAATTCTGCTCCTGTTGCAGAGGGAATACTTTAACTCACAAACAAGAAACAGGAATGGAAAAATATCTAAAAGAGCAAAATTAAACACAAACGTTTTATCCCCCTTCTCTCCAACCGTCCAGAGCATGAAGCACACAAGCAAATCAGATCAGACTCCTGAATTATGCAATAACAATGACGGTGTGAGAAGGTGGTATGTCTGATGAAGTACGGATGGTTATTTAATCCATGCCAAACTGGGAAGGTTCACAGACACAATTCAAAAGGACTGTACTTGTGGGAGCAAGCCTCCTTGCTTTGATTACTCTCTACCCACAACCTAATGTCATCACAAGCATCTATGTGCATGTGTTTGTTGGTAACTTTGCTCACAATCTATCACACAGCTTCATTCAACTTCTTTGTGTGGGAAATTTTGTTAAATAGTTAACCTTTTGACAGTAAGCTACACTGTGCATTTTTTATTCAGCATGAGAGGAGAATATCACAGAAGCAATAGGCTTTAGAGAGGCATTAGTATGTGTTCATGCTGAGAAAACAACAGTCTTCCTCTCGTTTCGGTCTTTATCAAGTGGCGGCTCCAGTATCTCTCTTTGTCTCAGCTAATCCTTCACTGACTGAGATGGCTCAACGTAGGAGAGGGGAAATAAAAACGAGTGGAATAGGTAAAGAGAGAGGGGGATCAATTGGGAAATATAAGAAGAGGAGGAACATCGATTGGGGCAACTTGATGTCCAGGACTCCACCCTGGGTCAGTGAAATGGTTCAGTAGGTGATATTTTCTCACTCTAACTCTGTCCCAGAATGAAATTATAGGAGATGTTAGTATCAGTTTTTTTCGTTGACAATTAGGGAATATAAATGTAAATGTAAAGCAGAAACATCTAAAAATGGTGTGTACTATACATGTATGGGGTCAGATCAGTCTCATTAAGAATAAACTCATGCAGGGTTTTTCACAAAATTCACATGCTCATTCACAAATGCACACAATCTGTTTCACAAATATAATTTTGAGGGAAGCTTCAAATGTAAACTCACAGATCATACGAATCGTTAAATGTGCATTTACGAACCACTTCTCATTTGCGAATCTCTCTGTATTTGTGAGAGAATTTTGTGTGGTGAATTTTGAGACTGTTGTAACGTTGCAGGTCAACAAACGACACCATTGGCTAATGAATCTGTCAATCACATTTACGATTCTGATTGACAGATTCGTCAGCTAACCAATGTCTTCATTTTCAGCCAATCGTATGGCTGCTTACATTTTCTCCTGACTAGAAGAGCTGTTATGTGCGCATGCGCCGTGAAGTTCAACCGCGACACATGGCAAAATGTGGTACTTAAGCCGCGTTCACACCGGTCAGCGCGTCCAGGCAGCAGGGCAGCTAGATTACATGCAAGTCTATGGTATCTACGCATCTAGTGGGCGTCAAACTGCCAAGCAGCAAGTCGCGCGCGTCGGCGCAGCTGGCATCAGCGCGTCCGACGGATCGTCGGGGCGTCTGCTGCTCAAGTTGGGAAAATTGAACTTTCGGGCAGCAGACGCGCGGCGTCAACCATCAGAGCGACTCGTTGTACTGACGTAGTAACTCCTTCCATGGGGGAATCGGCAAATTTTTTATTCAAGATGGAGGACAAACTGATCGTTGCTGTATGTAATGTCCGTGAACTGTATGACCCGTCATCGTCTTTTTACAAAGACAGGAAGAGATCGGATCTGATTTGGAGGAAGATATCGGAGGATATTGGAGTGCCAGGTAAGCAGTTAAATATATTTCTTTTAACTTTCAACGTTGTGTGGCTTCATTAATTAAAGCCCGAGCCACTCTCTCGACAAGATCCGCCATGTTGTAAACAACTAGCAACAGACAAATCCACGCCCGCACGCTGACGTAATGACGTGACGCGCTGATGCCCCGACGCGCCGACGAAGAGCCGACGCAAGTGTGCAAGCAGCTGGGTTTTAATTTTAAAGCGTCGACTTTCGTCCGTTTGAGCGATTTGACGCCTGGACGCGCTGACCGGTGTGAACGCGGCTTTACAGTTTGAGACTGATGCATGTCGCTACCATAGACTGTATATAACGGTCGCTACTTATCGCCATGTGTCGCGGTTAAACTTCACTGCGCATGCGCACGTAACAGCTCTGCCAGTGCAGCGTCATGGAGATAGAGTTACGACAGACTCTGAACTAGCCGACACGCGGTTACATGGTTCATGGAGTCAACAGTTCCAAACATCCCAGCGCTGTCAGTCAGTCTGAGCAGCTTCTGGCGGGACAGAATGCAAAATCGAATATTTCTCATTTCTCCTGGCGATTTCTGATCATTATTGACTAATAATGTGTACTGATTACTTTTTACTGAATAGCCTATGCATTTTTATTTTATCAAGGCATTTCTAGAGGAACAGACATTCGTCACTGTTCTACATTTTAGAGGGAGACGAGAGCGCTAATACATTGTAGAATACATGTAGATCACTGATCATATTTATTAATAAATTAATGGACTACACCCCTGTCAATATAAGCATGTTTAATAACTTTATGTGCCACAAGAAACCATAAATTGGAGTAATAATACCCAATTTATAGCCTGTTTTCTGAATGATAGCATGGTACTGCCATACCTTGTCCTCCTATACACTAAAAACATACCAGTGGTTAAGACCTCTGCTCCAGCTTACCTTTAGATCTCCATCTTTCAACAAAGCATGGGATATTACTGTTCCCAGGATTTACTCCTAAAACACCCTATATGTCTAGCAGATGACATTCAGTCTGTGTTCTCTTTGCCTGCTGTTGGATAGAAAATTAGCTGAATGTAAGGCTGATCTAAGTTATGAATTTATTTGGTAGAAGACATCATTCTATAATTATTTATTTTCTTATGAACTCATGCATCTATAACCCAGTTGATTGTGGTTCTAGCATGACTAAAGTAAAATAGTAATTCATTGATAATGTTAAAACCAGTATATGTAAAAAATAAGTGTTAATTGAGGAAAAAACAATACGCAAACTTTTTATTAAACATTACGCAAAATGTAAAACAAGCTTTAATGAAGTATTTTTACTATCATTCTCACTGTCATTACATCTATACAAATACACTGCATGGATCAAATTTGGGCAATGTGGAAATGTGCTGAAGTCCTAATGAAGGTTCATCCTTGGTAACATTAACAGCAGCTCCCTTTGATAACAACCACTGGTGACCTTCCTGAAAACAATGGAGAAACAGTTCATTAGTAAAATGTTTTGCTTTGAAGGACTTAGTGGGTGAAAAATTCAAATTACAAATCAAGATGTTTAGGGTGGAACAAGAGAAAAGTTTAAAGTGTAATTATACATATAATTATATTTGGTTTTGTACAACATTTCATATGTATAAAATGTATATTTAAATAATACCTTTATATGTTTATTGCTTTACCATGACTGGCTGTGCTGCATTTGGATGCAGCAATCGGTCCAAGAAAGGGATCAGAACGTACAGCTTCCCTAAAGGTTGGCTCAAGTCAGCAGGTAAAACCTCACCATCACCAGAGGTCATAATAACAGAAAGCTGTGTACAATAAGTTTAATCTGCATTGTCAAATATTTTCAATCAGGGCTTTACACGCCACCCTGTGATGGTACTTAGGCATAAGATGGAAGAGTACAACAAAGCCATCACATTCCTCCAAGACATTATAACACTCTTCTGTGGACTTAAGATTGGTCAAACAGGAAACCAGTGCAAAAAGGAATTGTGACGGCAACATCTACAATTTTAATCAATCCAAAAGACATGCTTGACCATGGACATATTCTGTACCATCTTGCAGGAAACAAACAAAATCATCAAATATTCCAAAATCTGTGATGGATGCTCTAGTTCAATAAAGCAAAAATGATGACAGTCCAGAAGGAGAGCACTGTACCCTATTGACACTGAAGGAATTCAAACCAGGAGAGCTGTGTCGACCATCATATGACGCCTTTGGTCTGGTCCAAAAAGTGGAGGAGCCTTTCCTAACAAGGTCTGGTGCATCTCTCATGGAGCTCCCAAATACTATGGCCACTTTAGAGAGAAAAGCAAGTCTGTTAGAAAGCATGCTCCCTGTATGTCAAGATGTGAAACAAAACCACAAAAACCAGCAGATTCATCAGGCTGAGACTATAAATGGCAGCAAAACAGATCTTCCATAAGAAAGAAAAAAAGTGCTGTCCAATACTGGGCATCTTGGAAGAACAAGACAAACAAAAAACAGCAATGCAAAACAGCATCTGATAGCACAACAAGCAAGCCCCCACCAAACACCTTGATCGTTGCCATGGAGGAACTTGGTCTCTTTTTTGCAAACAACCCCCCACCCACATCAGCTTCAATACATATATATATATAGATAGATATATAGTATGTTTTGGTGGGATTTTATTTGTCCCTTGTACTTTAATTTAAATTCTACATATGTTATTTTAATCATACATGGCATGTTCAGGGAATAATTTAAAAAAAGATTGCAATGCTTGCATTAGCTTTGGTATGAAATGAAGTCAATTCTGATCATTTTGATTTTATTTTGACAGCCGCCCCATCACCACCCAGCCACCTCCAGCACTCCACTTACCAACTTATGTATCACTCCATCACTGACAGAACTGGGAAGTTCCACAAAACCTGATCACCGTTCAGCAACTCATCTGAAAACAGGAAGCTGAATTTTTAGTTACTCTTCAACAGTTGTTTATTTAGGCTGACATTCTAAATAATTCTTCAATTCTTGTGTGTTAAAAAGATTGTAATCTCTACTTAATCAAATGATTACAAACGATAATTTCATAAAACAAGTGCAAATGAACAGTTCACCAGTAAATATCAACTTTATAAAGGTTATGGTGTTCAAGTAATTTTCTTTAAATGTCTTGATTCAGCTCTTATTAGTTTGGAGGACACAAAACAAGAAAACAACATATCTTGTTACTTTGGTGATCCTGTGTGCCATATGCTTCAGCAGTTTATTGCAGTCAGTTCTTATGTGGTTTAACTGAAAAATAAAGAAATAATTTCTCATCTTCACAATCACATTTCTCTTTACTGATATCTCCATTTATGCTTCCATCTCTGATGCATCAAAGTCAGTTAAAGACTGTTGATGCAGCGACCAGCAACTCAGATATTTTAGACAAAAAAAATCACCATTAAAATTAATGAGATATAAAAGTGTATATCCTATTTCAAACTGTGATGAATATTTTTTAAAAGCTGAATTCGACATACTGAAATAAACCCGTCAATAGGTTGTCAAGCTTTTCCAGACCTCTGCTACTCACAATTAGCTAGCTGCAGTTAAACTACAACTAGCTCATTAACACAGTTAATTAACCAAAACTGGCTACATTAAATATGACCCTTGACTTATTTTTGGTACAGAGCAGTCAGCTAACGCTTTTCAATGCTAAATAATGTTGTGATTCCATTAACTTACCGGAACAATAGTTCCAAAACGCCGAGGATGAACTGAGGTCAATGACGCTGCGCTGTTTGGAAGTATCTGCAGCTGCAGACCCACGTGACTTACGCATTCCATTCTTTCCATAGAAGTCTATGGGGGTGTCAGAACTCTCTTGTAAGCAGCCATACGATTGGCTGAAAACTAAGAAATTGGTTAGCTGACGAATCTGTCAATCAGAATCGTAAATTTGATTGACAGATTCATTAGCCAATGGTGTCGTTTGTTGACCTGCAACGTTACAACAGTCTCAAAATTCACCACACAAAATTCTCTCACAAATACAGAGAGATTCACAAATGAGAAGTGGTTCGTAAATGTACATTTAGCGATTCGTATGATCTGTGAGTTTATATTTGAAGCTTCCCTCAAAGTTATATTTGTGAAACAGATTGTGTGCATTTGTGAAACAGATTGTGTGCATTTGTGAAACGGATTGTGTGCATTTGTGAAACGGATTGTGTGCATTTGTGAAACGGATTGTGTGCATTTGTGAAACAGATCGTGTGAATTTGTGAAGTTATATTACAAGTGTTTCTTCGAAATTATATTTGTGAACCAGAGCGTGTGCATTTGTGAATGAGCATGTGAATTTGTGAAAAACCCTGCATGAGTTTATTCTTAATGAGACTGATCTGACCCCATATACATGGGTCCAAATGTGAAGAAATGAACCACATTTTGTGAAGGTTCAATATTCTGTCACATATGACTTTATATAGTACGTGTATATTGGAATCAGGGGCGTGAAATGTACAATTCCTATTCTCTAAGGACACAGTAAGCTGCTTTTTAAATGTTTTTTGGCACTAGTGGCCTCTATTAGTAGCTTGACAGAAAGAAGGGCAGTGAGAGAATGGGAAGACATGGAGTAAATGGCCCAGAGCCATGAATCGAACCCAGGACAGATGCGTCGAGGATTGTAGCCTCTGTATATGGTGCACCCGCTCCAACACTGAGCCACCTGGTGCCCCATGTAAGTTGATTTTGCCGTGATATAACCGTCCTATTTCTTATTTTGCATACATAATGATTGCCTGACGATCCGAGGATGAAAGTTAAATACTCTGCATGTAGTCTTAGTGTCCCCCAGATGGTCAAGTACTTGTAAGCCAGTAAAATCAGAAAAAAGGCTGGGCTGCCTTAAGTCGGAGCCATCTCAAGCATATGGCATACTGAGATGAGTGAATAATCATCAGTGTAGACAGAGTGTCTGGACTGCAATCTCCAGTAATCTTACCATTTTCAATAGTTATTCTTAGATTTGCATTGCACTGAATCGATTTTGAACCACTAAACATGACTATCCAGACTATCCAAAAACACACCATGCTTTAAAAGAAGGCAAAAAACAAGTTTTGCTGTACTGGGATGGAAAAAACTGTTTTGTGACAGTGAAAGAAATGTTTTAATTCCAGAAAGAGCAGAATATGCTGTGTCTTCTTCCAGAACACGGTGTTTCATTTGCATGCAGTGCCAGTTTTGGTTTAAAGAAAAGCTGCTTCCATCCCTATGACTTACCTCATTCTCCTCTATACACATAACACACAATGTAGATAAACATAAACTTTTAGAACGGAGAACAGGCCTCTGAGCAAACGTGATCTAAAATACACCAAGCATTATTTTGCCTCAAACACGCCCATGATTCCCAATGTGACAGCTACAGTTATGAGCCTAAAGATTCAGCCGTGTGAGTCTGATATGATGACACATGGATCACCAGGGAGAAAAGTTCAGCCTAAGCCGAGACAGGAAAAGACAAAAGTGGGGAGAGGAGAGATGCTGGAATTATTTAAAGGCAACCAGTTCAAGCACCTCTTCGTCGTATTTCTCCTCATATCTGCTGAACTTTTTTAACTCGAATGTAAAGATTCAGGGGAGCATGAAGGACTTCTCCATGCTTCCCTTTACATGTCCCCTTCTTTCTTTTTGTTCTCAGCTCTCTTTCTTTCCCGCTGTCACAGGCACCGTTGTTCCTCATTGAGTTTACAGTAAATCACATCAAAGTTCAGTGCAATTAAGGACAGGCCTTGAAACAAAGGAGGAAATAAAGGTGGAAAAGAAGGAGCAAATCTGGGTTGTTTCAGGGTGAGGACAGACATGGTTGGATGATGGATCTTTTTGAAATGAAACATTAGTGGGTGTTAAATCACATGCATGTAAAGATCTAAGGTTCACATGTATACAGCAGAGGGACACACATCAGAAACAGCTGTAGCTTCTTTGATGGCCAAGGCAGGTCATACTTTTATTATTATTAGAAAATTTAAAGTAAAATATTCTCATTAAAGTCAAGATGAATGTGTCATAAGGTGCAAGAGAAAACATAATGAACACATTTGATGGTACTGTGGAACATCTAACTCTTCTTAACCAGGGCCTTAAATCAACACTAAAGCCTCTTTAATAAAACATATCTGCTTTATTAATGCAAAGAAAGGCCTCTTTAGGTTGTTTCTGGTTGTTTAGAAATCACCAATCAAGCTGGCCATGTCCACCACAGATGTGATCTTTCATAAATGAAGCAGGCTTTATGAACCACAGCAGAAGTGGAGAGGAACTCCTCCATAAACAGTGTCCTGCAGACAGATAGTATGGTTCACGGTCATCACCATCCAACACTTGAGCTGTAAAGCGACTTTTCCTCACATAGGTCAACCTTCAAGGTCCTGTTACCACCTTACTTGGTGGCTCAGAGGTGTAACGGCAACAAGTTGACTTTAACCTCATTTGCTGATGGCGTGTAAAGTGTGTCTTAACTTACAAAGAGAAAGGTACTTAAATTCAGAGGATTGTTCTTCTAACTTGAAAACAGCAGTAATTTCTTGTTAAATCTTTTTTGCTTTGGATCCAGCATGTGTATAAATGTAAAAACATTATCTCCTGTTTAGTTGTTCTGTCACATTCTCTATAGTTCTTGACATTGTCTTTAAATGTAGCCTTGTTTCTATCTTTCCATTCCACCTGTTTCCAATCAGCTCCTCCTTCCTCAGAATGAATGCAATTTAGTTTTCATGGTTATTCTTCAAATCCTCTGCTTGCTTTATGTCAAGTTGCCTGGTTGCGGTTTGTTTGGTCGCTTTTGATTCCCTGTGCTCTCGCTATTAAAGTCGTTCTTGCTTTCTTTGATTCATCTGTCATTTGGGTCCGTAAACCACTGCTCAAGAAAAAAAGTCCAATTCTATTTAAAATCCCCAACGAGAGAGTGTAAAATTATCCCAAGGCACACAAACAAGTTGGTTTTCTTTACATATTTGTCACGTTCTTTTAATTTTCTCTCAAGTATTGATCCTCCCTCTATCCGTCTGAGCCTCATGGCTTTCAATCTATTCTTGTTATTCCTAATTAAGACACTTTAGGTTCCTCTTCTGCACCTGAGACCCAACAACCCACGCAATGACTCTGCAGCTCAAGCTCTTCAGGATTACATTTTATTGATGACTTCTTCCTTCACAGTGAAGCTGAACCATAAGAGGTTTGTTAAAACTGAAGAGGAGGCCAGAAAGACCACTTGATTGTATCGGAGTGCTATCAGGTAAAAGCTACTCGCTAAAGCATTGTGCAAACACTCATACAGCCTTCACCAGGATGTATAATGCATTTAACATGGCCTATAATTGACTCTACGCATTAGCATGAAGAATTGTCTGCATGCAAGAAAAGCTGACATGTCACAGTAGAATAAATAATAATACTCTGATTCTCTGTCATCGTTGAACACAATAATAGGAAGGAATGCACTCCTCTTTATGCTGCTGGAGCACATTTCACAACAATAGGGGTTTTGAAACTGTCCAATCCCAGCTTGACTAGTTCTTTACTCATATATAGCTAAAACTAAGCCACAAACATCATCACATAAAAAACTCTTAAAGTCTTTTATGGTTATTTTTCTGTTCAAAATAACATGTTAAAGGTAAAGAAATTTAAAGTCTCATAATGGGTTCAAGAGAACCCAGAAATGTAAAATAATTTTTTTCAAACTAAAATTTGTATTGTATTGATCAAAACTCTATTAGGACTAAGGATTATCACATTATATTCTAGTGTTCTTGTCATACTTTCTCAAAGTAAATTAGCAAAACCTTCTTGTGCCATTTTTCATCTTAAAAGAATGAAAAATAGCTAAATCTGCTTTAAAAGATGAGAGAACCGAGGAGTTGCAGAATATTTCACCTCCTTTGCCAAAAAAACTATCAGGCTGCTTTCTTTGCAAGCTTTTGGGACCATGAATGGTTCATATGCTTTGAAGATTTCTGAAAGATAAAGGCCTGCTATAGGGAAATGTTGTATGACCAACAGTGGATGAGGCAGCCAGCTGAATGATCAAACCGAGTGAGGAGAATCC
Source organism: Valencia hispanica (assembly GCA_963556495.2). Classification (NCBI taxonomy): domain Eukaryota; kingdom Metazoa; phylum Chordata; class Actinopteri; order Cyprinodontiformes; family Valenciidae; genus Valencia; species Valencia hispanica. The sequence continues at coordinate 24,504,226 of OY747710.1, forward strand.
TCAATGAAAATGTCATTTATTGGTGACTTCAACTTTTTTTGGGTTGTGCAGCAGGATGTTGGTTGGTTTGGTGGTGTCACGTGATGCTGTGACCCAGTTCACGAGGTCAGGTTCGGCAAAATTTTTCATTCAACATGGAGGAAATACTGATAACGCCCGTGGCTAATCACCCCGAGCTATACGACACCAGCTGCTTTCTCTACAGAGACAGGAATAAAAAGAACCTCGATTGGAGGAATATGAGGAGATAGGGCAACCTGGTAAGTTAATTTCACTTTTTAAAGTTTTCACGTTACTGACCCTGTGAACCTGAACAGGGTACTCTCCACAGTAAATAAAGAATGGAGACTTTCTCTTCCAACGCTTCCTGTGTGTCACACACAGACTAGCGCTGTGTAGCTTCGACAGACTACATGGTGCATTCACAGGTAAAAAAGTATATGCTAATGTAGCTATTGATGCTCTAGCTTCCCTTCCTGCCAGGGCCATCGCGAGAAGGCAAGCAAACCAAGCAATTGCTTGGGGCTCCGAGCTGGCCTGGTGCCCCAAGATAACGACTGATTAAGAATAAAATGCAACAACAAACTGTGTGAGCGCCCCTTTGATAGTTAATGCAGTAAAGTGCAATGACACTGTCATCGGGATCCCCCTCAAGGGGGCCCCTCTCAGTGTCGCTGACAGCAGCCAGCCAGGTTCGTGATCTCTGCTGCCGACAAAATACAAAACCTCGGAAGTCATAATGAAGCGGAATTATCCATCAGGAAGCCAGAAGAGAAAGAAGAAAAAGGAAGAATAGGATAAGAAAAAACAAGATAGTGGTAAGTCATAAATTACACTGGATAAAATAGCTCTGCTTGTCTTGTACAAATGGTGTAATTTCGCAGCAGGTAGGCTAGCAAAGAAGTGTTTATGTTAGCTACCTGCCTGACGGTCAATGCTGCTTGTAACAAACTAGAACAGTCAGTGCAACTTTTTTTTGGAACAGACGGAATATGGTTACATACTGTAATATGTTTATTAACAGGATAAGGAAGACTCAGATCTGTTCCATAACCACTGTTTATCGTATTTAATGACATGATATTGCTATAGTTTTGTAATAGGTCTTAATGAAAGTGGGATAGCTTCTCGGCTATACTAACTATTCCACTGTGATAATCTATTTACCAAATGGGGGTAGGAGAACCACACGATAAATTCTGTGCATCAAAGCAGAGTGGAACATTAATGATAGTGTTTTATTCTCTCACTTTGTGAGAACTGACAAATGTTAATCTGCATGTATGTATGTATTAGGGTTGCCAACCGTCCCGTAATAAAGCGAATTTCCCGTATTCAGAGAAAATATTATGCGTTCCGTATTGAGGTGAGAAGGAACGCGTTTTTTCCCGTACTTCAGCTACAATGTAAAAAAGACACAAAGGTGGAGTTATTCTGTGTCTTTAAGCTGTGTTCAGCTGCCTCTTCTTCTTTCATTTTCTCATCCTCATCCTGTTGCTTATTCAATCAGGTTTACCTTTTAGTTGACATGAATGAGTTGAAGGGAAGTTATAAACTGTTTCTGAGAGACAAATAACACCAGGATCCTTTTCTACGTAGCTGACAGCTGGTAACTGTGCAGGAGCGGCTCTAGAAAAATTTTGCGAGGGGGGCCAGGTAGGGCATAACCAGGGAAAGGGGGGAACAAATAAATACTTTTCTTTCTTAGTCTCATTTAAAATGTCTAGCTTTTAATAAAAAAATATCTGAATCTTACAACTAAAGGGGTCATCTGTTAAATGTATAGAAATCCATTATCTTATATAGTAAATATTAAGTCTAATATGTACCATAGTAAGCTATAGTATTTTTTCGTTTGGGAAGGTACCATCTGTTTAGCCTGCAATTCTGTCGAAGAAAGCTGTTGAATCTATTTAATTATTGTAGAAAAATAATTCATTTCTGTGCATTTTTTTTACACGTCTATTAAATTAAAGTTGATTACGGTGATTAAGCCTCATGAGGCGGAGGGTGGGTGGTGGTTATTTATTTTATTTGCTGGGAGTTGGCAACCCTGGTGTGTGTGTGTGTGCCTGTGTGTGTGTGTGTGTGTGTGTGTGTGTGTGTGTGTACATGTATAGCTATACTTGTGAGGACCAACCTTTGACAGCCCACCAGCATTGTGCGGACATTTGTAGTTGTGAGGACATTTTGCCTGGTCCCCACAATGTTTAACTAGCTATTAAACTCTACTAGTTAGGTTTAGAGGTATGGTGTGAATTAGGTTTAGGTTAAGGTTAGGGTTAGGCATGTATCAGTAATGGTTAGGTTTAGGGAAAGTGTCTGGGTTAGGCATAGTAAAATCAATGGAAGTCAATACAATGTCAACACAAGGATAGCAAGACGTGCGTGTGTGTGTGTGTGTGTGTGTGTGTGTGTGTGCCTGTGTGCGTGTGTGTGTGTGTGTGTGTGTGTGTGTGTGTGTGTGTGCCTGTGTGCCTGTGTGTGTGTGTGTGTGTGTGTGTGTGTGTGTGTGCCTGTGTGCCTGTGTGTGTGTGTGTGTGTCTGTGTGTCTGTGTGCCTGTGTGTGTGTGTGTGTGTGTGTGTGTGTGTGTGTGTGTGTGTGTGTGTGTGTGTGTGTGTGTGTGTGTGTGTGTGTGTGTGTGTGTGTGTGTGTGTGTCTGTGTGTGTGTGTTTAAGTATGTTGGATTTAGTTATTGTGCACTTTTTTGGTGGTGTTTTTTTTGCAAATGTTCAAATGTTTTGCACAGAATGTGCAACAGCAGTATTTTCACTATTTTATTTATATAAAGTGTGGGTGAACTTAAACTGTATGGCTATGCTGTGGTTCCTGTAGGCTTTGCGTGGGGGCCCTCCATGACCATTTTGCTTGGGGCCCCTAAATTCATTGAAACGGCCCTGCTTCCTGCTTACTGCTCTAAGCCGAGAACGCGCAACGTGTGCACAAAGAGGGGAACGCGCAGCAGGGAGAAGTGCTGTGAAGGGAGTTTGATTGATGGCTCAGGAGCCAATCGCCCTGACCAGTTTAAGACGATTGAACAAGGTTTTTCCAAGATTTTCAGCTTCAGAGGCAATTACGATTCTTAGTTTATTTGATTAAACATCTAACTTCTTGGTTGTTGTCAGTATGTGAAGAGCTTTTCAAGCAACACTGCAAAAAGTGTTTCAGAAAAAAATCACCTACCCCACCTTTAATAATCTGAAACATTTATCTGTGGCAAAAAAGAAGAAATAGGATTTTTTACACTGTAAAAGAAATGAGAAATAAATTACATGTTACCTGAAATTCTAAAATTAAACTCTTGTGACCCAAAAGCCACAGGCAGCCATGAACACACCTGGTATAATTTGTAGGTGTGCTTTGGATCTGGCAGTCTGAACCTTTTTTATTATATTGCTTTAAGAACTGAAGAGTTTGCTCTCTGGCTTTTCATTTCTTAAAGTTTTTAGGATGTTTTATGCCAAGGCTCATCTAATAAATTGCTGGTATTAATCGGTCTTTTATTCTTCAAATGCATAAAACAGAAGTGTGGATTCTGTTAAGAGAAAAATAAAAACTCAGGTATTTTAGTACTTCTTCCACACTGCTGAGTTAAAAGTGTTTAATAATAAAATGATACTGATATCTAATAACTGTGACAGGGCAAATATTAGTATATTTAACTTAGGCCACTGGCTGACCAATTGTTAAAAAATGCCAGGATGCTGCAGTAGTGAATCCCCTGCTGATTGTTAAATGTATTCATTCTATATATGACCGAGCAGAAATCAAAGCTATTTATGCACACACACTCTCACACACAGAATCACGTATACACACATATGGACACAATATTTAATGCTACAGCACCATCCATTATTCAGGCAGAGCAGGTGGGGATTGGAGAGGTGGGGCTGAATGGAGAGTGGGTGTGGGGATATCAAGGGCAATGAAGTGCGTGTACGTACATCCGTGTGTGTGTGTGTGTGTTGGAGATGATTAAAAAAGGAGGCAACCCCCCACCCCAGCCAGCTTACTCCACTCCCATGAATGGCAAATTACGAGCATCGCTGAGGATGGAGGACAAAGACCACGAAGGAGAATAAAACCTGCCTCCTTGCTCCCTCTTCCTGTAGACCCTTCACACCTCAGATCCTTCTACTGATAAATGAATTAACAACTAAAATCCAAACAATAATATATTGAACAACACAGCATATAAAATACATTATAATCTATATAAACATCTAATTTGATACAGATGGAACATCCTAACCCTGAATTACATCATTTATAATGAGTGGATGTGTTTTGAGGATTTCTGAGGCAAGGTTAGGTAAGTGTATTTGTAAAGCACCACTCATACACAAGGTAATTCACAGTGCTTTACAGAAAAATTAAGGAACAGACATAAAGAACATTAATGATAAGCAATACATTGAAAGAGAACTAAGCAGTGTGTAGAGATCTATAGGATCTTGTGAATTTATAACAAAGGACTTCACATGTTCACACAACAACACCTACCTTGTGTGTAATGCAGAGTTTTCTCAGGAAGCTGAGACAGGCCCAATCACCTCAGCAGCTTTCAATCAACTTTTATCACACCTCAATGGAAAGCATCCTCATTTTTTCTCTGACTATTGGGAATGCCATGCTGCAGAAAATCTTCAGGGCAGAACTACCCTACCTGGACACAACTACAAGCTGAGTCAGAGCAAAAATGGCACCATCATTAAAGGCAAATCACACCCAGGTCATCATCTGTCATAACACCAAACTTTTAAAGTAAAATCAGCAACAACGCAGGATCATGCTGTTCGACATCTGCATGATGTTGCAACAACAGCATAAGGTCCAATAGCCTACTGATTCTGGATCGGATCTGCTCCAGCTCCAACTACCTTTAATCTTGAAATCTTTATTGTCATTTTGTCAATGAGATATGGTACAACAAAATTATTTGGTGAGATTGTTTCCGTGCCGGATGAATAAATAAAAACAGAACAAAACACAAAGAACAGACTAAAACACAACAGAATAAAAACACAAAATAAATTTCACATATTGCACTTTGTCCTTTATCTGGTGTTGGCTAGAAAAAAGGTACTATGATCCCTGATCTAACTAAAATCATTCTAAGCAACATCCTCCAGGTAGATAATATTTATTAGTCATAACCACATTTCCTTACAGTGGACTATGAGTAGAGAATAAAATGGTAAATGGCCTGCATTTGTATAATGCTTTTTCAATCAGAGGACCACAAAGCTACATTGTAGCTCCAGCTGCCCTGCAGGGCATCCAGACAGAAGTGACGCTGCCAAACACAGGAACCACCAGGCACTCTGACCACCACCAAGCAGGCAAGGCAGGTGAAGTGTCTTTCCCAAGGACACAGAGACAGGGGTTCAAATCGGCAACCCACCGGTACAAAAGCAGGTACAAAACAACCAAAAATGGAAAGGTGCAAAATGGCGGAGTAACTTATGTTGCCTGATAACATCTGTATTTTATTAAAAAATAAACTAATGTCCATCTTTGAGGAACCATCAATGTGTGTAAAAAGTACAGACTGAATCTAAGTGACAGACAGAGTCTTACATGTTGCAGTCTGAAACTATAACAACCAACATGTGTCCAAGAGCCACAAGGCATATGAATTTCTAGCAGAACGCCTACACTCCCATTAATCACAGTGTGAGGCTGAACGGCGTCTCTGAGCAAGGATGGAAAGATGACGATAGGTTCCTAAGTTCTATAGACAGAGTGGGCAAAGGAAACCGAACAGCACACCTGTCTTGTTTGCTCACAGCAGCACTCAAACAGAGAAAACATCCACAGCTGGAGTGTCACTCATTGATAATAGACACAACCAGAAATCACTGTTGATCCATTCAGCTGAAACGCCTCACTCTCATGCGCCCACACGTCCTCATCAGCTGTCTGGATTAAAAGCTATCGGTAAACAACATCGTTACGGCTGTGAAGTGGGACTCATTTCACAACAGAGTGTGGGGAGAGGAGGACCAAAAGGAGGGCTGAGGGCAGCAGGAGCAGGAATCTAATGAAGATCGTCCTCCGGCTTCAGAGGACTGAGACGAAGGCAGAAACAGATACATGCTGCATGCAGAAAGTATAACGTGCAAATCCGCTACTGACACTAAAATGGGGAAGCTCATCCCTGGCCGTCTCAGCTGTGAGGTACACCCTGCACATATCACCAGCCCAGAGGCACAAGAGACCAGTCAAAAGTCCAGTGTCAAAATATAACAAGCTCAAATACATAGATTGTGTGAAAAAGTGTTTGCCCCCTTACATATTTCTCCATGTTATACTTTGTTTGTCACACTTAAATGCAGTGAGTCTTTACCATCACCACTGAGGAATATTGACTCAGTCTCCTTTGTAAAATTCAGCCACATTGGAGGGTTTTAGACTACGAAAGGGGTGTTTAAGGTTGTACTAATGTATATGAATTGGATTTAAGTCCAGACTTTAGCTAGGCCACTTCAAAACTTCAGTTTGTTCTTACCTTCTTTTAGAGGTGACATTGTTACTGTGCTTTGGATCATTGTCCTCAGCAGAACCAAAGTGTAAGTGGGCTTATGGTTCTGTACTGATGGCTGGACATTCTTGATGTTCTGGTAGAGAGCAAAATTCATGATTCCATCAATAGTGGCAAGTAGTCCAGGTCTTGCCACCAGCATGTGACCACCTGTGTTTTGCACACATTTCCCGTGTGAATTTGAAACATTTTCATGGTAATAAACTGTTAAACCCATGGACATTCACATGTCAAGCCCATGGATTAACATATAATGTTATGTTAACATATAACATTCCGGAATTGCGCCGCTCAAGGTGGCAGCATGTTGGAGTAGCTCTGTTACTTTGGTTCATATTTTTTTCTTTTTTTAAACTTTTATTCTTCCATTTCTGGTAGAAACATTGTTTTTGTGGACAACTGTTCTCTCTGGTTTTGAATGCTGTGCAGCTGGAAGGATTTTTGCTGATACTTTTTATTTTTGGACATTTGTTATGATGCATAACCATGGCAACAAGGTGGTTTACAACTGGCAGCAGCTGATTAACATCACAAAAGCTCAAATAAAACCTCAACTACAGCCACAAAACCCTGATGAGTTGAAAAGAAGACGCCATAGATCCAGAGCATCCTCTACATCAGACTCTCAGACAACTACAGAGCGTCTTCAGTCAGAGGCTTCTTCAGATCTGCAGACTGCTACAGGAGATCATCCCTACCCACAGCCATCAGCATCTACAACAAATCTTTGAAGGAACTTGCATAATGAGTTACAACAACATTTAATTTCCCTTTGGGATTAATAAAGTAATTTTGAATTTGAATTGAATTGAATATAAACCACACGTGAAACATGTTATTTTCCACATAAAGACTGCATGTGAAAGAAATGTGTGAAACCCATGTGGAATTAAATGTGAAGTCCATGTGCGTTACACATGTGGTTTACCAGGTACCACATGGGATAACATGGTTTGCTGGCATCCCAAAGTCTTAGAAATGGTTTTGTAACCCCTTACAAACTAATAAACATAATTAACATATCAGTGTTTTTGATTTTTTTAGACAATATGTTGCATTATGGGGTCTTTCAACCATCAAAGAGAATCTATTTAAATTATTCTGCAGGTCAGGTAACAATCAGGCCTCGGTTTGGCTTGTGAAATTGAGCTTCCAGCGTTCTAAAAAAGCAAGGGGGGCAATTATTTTCCCCAGAGGGTCGGGTTGCTTTGGATAACTTTTTTCCCTTAATGAAAGAAATCATCATTTGAAAACTGCATAAATCTGGGTGGGTAGTTGAACATTCTTCATGGGAAAAATTGCAGAGTTCATTTAAATTATTTTAGATGCAGCTTTCAAGCATTGTTTTTGAGTTTGGGACTTTGGAAAGATCATTTCAAAGCCTAATGTTAATACATGTCCAGGTTTCAACCCTATGACCCAAACTGTGAACCTCAGAAGCACGGAAATTAGTCAGTGTTTAAGAATAAGCAGTATGAACTGAAAGATGCTGGAACACCAGTGCTTCTTTTCATACAAACTAGGACAGAAACATTTGCTTCAAATTTGACACATTTGACTTCAACTGACATTTACAGCTTCCCACATGCATAAACTAAATGTCATCTATGAAAGGTCATTTGACTAAAGAAGACAAAAATTGAGCTGTTTGGCCACAATGATGACACATATACCTGGATGAGTCAAAACTGCGCTTTTAAACCTAAGAAAACTGCATCAGATGTGAGGCAAGGTAGTGGTGGCATCTGACTTATGCCTTGTCCACAAGTAGCCGGGTATCTCACAAAACGAAGATATTTTTCTACAATTAGGCCTGTCATCCACACGAAAAAACAGATTTATGGCACCAAAAAGGATTCTTTCTAAAAACTCAGACCAAAGTGAAGATTTCCGTTTTCTCTGTTTTAAGCATTTGCTTGTGGACGGAAATAGTCTAAGTTTCAGGTTTTGCACCGTCACTTTCCACGTCAAAAATACTCCAACATTACTTGTGCAACCTGTGTTTACACTCAGAAACAGTATTTATGCCCTCAGAGATGTGTTGTCATTATCGATTGTCCAAGCGCAGAAAGTAGAAAGTTACTCTGAGTGGATAGGATTTGGGGGGAACAAATTTGGCATGTCTATGTGCTTAACAACGCACTTATGTAATTAGGTGTGGACAGAGTTTTATTATTTTTTTTACAAGGTAGTAAGGATTTATGTTTGTTTTTTTAAACCCAGCTATGTGTGTATACGGTCTAAGATACTGCTTTACGGCCAGTTGCACTGGTTGTATTCTACAAGGGCAATTGAATAATGGTGGAGGAGGAGCACATCCTGATTCTTCAACCTCACTTCAAATCATCAGATAACCCCCTGCTGTTTGGTTGTTTAAACATTAGTATAATCAAAAATATGAGTATTGAATATATCAATAACAATATCAGTCCCAATAAATCCACATATCTGTCTCACTGCTCTCTTTCCCATCTGTCATTGTGATTCTTCCAGCTCTCTCTGTGACCTTTAGCATCCTCTGCATCATCATGTGTGTCCTATAAGGGCACTGACTGTAGTGAGACTCTGTCTGACATGCAGAATATATTATGCAATGTTTGAATTTACAACACGTGGAATATACTTACAAATAAATGTGGCATTTTAACCAGTCTTTAGTAATAATATTGCATGCAGTGATTAGAAAACATTTCAGATATACCGTGCAACCTAAATGTAACTATGCACATATTCTCTCTTAATGTCTGCTTACAAATATCAATAAATCCAACATGCTGCTTTTGGACTATTTTTAATGGATCCAGACTAGAACGAGGTAGGGAGAGTACATGGAAAAGCACAAAGCACAAGACAAAATACACAAAACATAGACGAAAGGATTAAATAATTTTGCTCTACAACTAGCTGCATAAACCCCCAAATGTTCAAGTAATAATTGATCAAAACAGAACAATTATTAGTGTTGCATTTTTGTAAAAAGATTTCATAGATTAAGCAGAAATGAAATGTTGTTCTCCATTTATTTCATCCCCTAATTCGTTATTACAGAAGCGTTAATTACACAGAGGAGTCTGTTCCTGCTCTGATGCTAATAAACTCTTTAGTATTTGCTGCTCACTGTTGGTATCGTTTCAAGATGTTTTATCAGAACTTTTATCAAGATCATTCCTGACAGCTCAAATTAAAGCGGCTTAAGCTTTTTGCTTTCATGTTCACATATTCCCACCACCGCACATGGTAAAAATACCAGGAAAAGGTATAAATACCTGTATTTTTCAGAATGATCACAGTAACGCCAGCCAGCAGAGATTGTTGTTTACTCCGGCACAGCCATGTTGTTCACCACCATGTAATTTCAGCGGATGTTTATGAAACATCACCTTCTGTTAATACCTCACGTTTTTCATGAACTTCCAAAGCTTTTTGCTGATTATTTCTGTGATATTGCTTAAGAAGACTGAGAAACATTTTCTACAAGATTTCCCACAGAAGCATCCTAAACTGCAGGATCACATTGAAATTCAGGTTTTATAGACAGCTTTATCCAATAATGCTAAAGAGTCTAATGGTGTTATTATTCATAAATGATGATTTTAGACTTTCTCTCATTCTGACAGACCTCCTAGCTGTAATCACACAGGTTAATAATTACTCCGCATTAAACTGTGCAGAATATTAATGTATGTTCAGTAATGGTCACGACTTTACATGCTCATGTTAATTTGGGGCTTACTGATTTATTTAAGAACAAGGTGCAAATGTTTGTATTTACTGCAGATGTTTTCTAATCCACATGGAGTGAAAGTTATTTATTATTACCTCAACCCCACTCATATTTGATCAAATAGCATATGGTAATTTGCAGAGAAACTCTGTGTTTTTTGTAGCCATGAACAAGCTTCTAGCATAGAGGCTGTTGTAGGTTTTTTAAGCCTCACTTTGACTCCTCCAGACATTTGTCTCGTCATTGTTTCGGAATAATTCAATCTTTGTCTTGTCTGACCTGAAATCTTTTCTCCAGAAGGCATTTGGCTCGTCAATGTGAGCACCTGCAAATTTTAGTTAAGCTTGAAGGTGTCGATTTTAGAGCAGGAGCTTTTTTTTCTCTGCACACTTCTCGATCCAGGTTGAGGTTAATGCAACACCACTATGGTCAGCAGCACTGGTGTTCCAGGATTTTCTGGTTTAGGATCCACTTGATATCAAATATGCATTATAATTGTTTTGGAAATAATAAAAACCGGCTGGTATTAAGTTTCTAGACTGACAATCAACTCAGTTGAATTGAAAATGTGTAGTTAAACAGGAAAGTTGGGCTCTCCTACGAAACTGACTGGCTTGAATTAACTTTACCAATTCTGCTTGAATTTTGCCAGAAGCTTGTTGGAGGTTTTAAAAAAAAATGTTGTTCCAATCTTTAATTTACTCAAGATATTAAAACAACTAAGGGTGAGGGTTGATGTATGTTACTTAGCATGTGTCTACAACCAAAATGAATTCAAATAAATGATCTAAATTGTTGTGTAGCCTAATCATTAAAAACGGTTAAAATAAGTCCTTAAAAAGCTAAATGTAATGGAAAATTCATGTCCATGATAAGTAAAACTGATCTTCTGACCAGAACTGTATGTGCACGTATGACACATTCACACCCATGACTGGTTGATGGATCACCAAGGGAGTGGGATGAATTACAGAAACAGCTCCCTTCAGACCTGGGAATTCTTGTGAAGTAAGATTTCGCTCAGCAGGAGAGTAATTTCCGCTGTGATTAGCAAGCAGGAAGCATTGCTGTATGTGTTCACCGGCTTTCAGCATGAATTTTGATCGGTGACTCAGTAAACTGATGCTTAGAGAAGACTGTGTGTGTGTTGAAAAAAGGTGAAAGAGGTAGAAGCAATCCAGGAATGAGAGGAAATGAGGAGCGAGCTTTTCCATCAGCGCTGCTGTGATCAATATCAGTGTCTGACAAAGGCGCTCTAAAGCCTTTACCGTAAATCACTTCCTATTATGATGGAAACTCTAAATCGCACATGCACTCCAACACAGGATACATATAAACACACATATACACCATGGTTAATCAGGGCAGAACAGTCAGCTTTGGCAGACAACAACAACTTTTATTTATGCTCTCTAAGCAATCCTAAAAACAGGTGATATGTAGCCCCCCAGAGAGAAGGACGATGTGGATTCTGCTCAGCTGCACAACTATGACCAACCCCAGATAAAAGTCAGTACTACAGTACACTGCAAAAGCATTTACACCCATTAAAATTTTTCCCATTTTGTCGGCCACAAACCTTTATGATTTATATGGGGATTTTATGTGAAGGAAAAGTCAGAAAATGGTTAGGGTGCATCTGTGTTTAGGCTCCCTGAATTAACTCTTTGTAGAGTAATTTTTTGTTTCTATTACAGCTGCAAGTCTTTTGAGGTATGTTGTCAAAGTCATTGCAGATCTAGAGACAACTTTTCTCTCATTCTTCTTAACAAAATATCTCTGTATTCAATTTTCATTTTCCATCTAAACTATTCAATTGTAACTCCAGCTCTATGGTTAGGTTCATTGTCAGGCCATATATTTAGCGTCATTCATTTTCTAAAATCCCTGTCCATGCTGAAAAAAGTCCAAAGCCTAATTCTACCACCACCATGTTTCCCTGTAAAGCTTGTGTGTTCAGGGGAATGTGCAGTGTTAGCTTTCCACCACACAGTGTTTTGCATGTCAGCCAACAATGGCTTTTTTTGCCACTCTTCTATAAAAGGTCAGAATTGTAGCGTCTGTACAACTAATAGTTTCCCTGCCAACAGATACTCCCAAATGAGCTGTGAATCCCTGATGATAGGATGATGGACTGAAGCTTGGGATATGGTTTTATAACCAAACCCTGCAATGGAGGCAGCTGAATGCAAATGCATGTTACACTTTTCAGATTTTGATAAACAAAGAGAAAAAAAGTCAGGGGATTTAAATAATTTAGAAAGGCACACCAACTATTTGTTTGCTAAATTCTAGATAGACAAAACGTAGAAGCAACCTTTAACTCAGGAATGTCATTTTGAACACTGAGAATAAAGTAGATGCTGTGTCATTATCATTTTCAACAACTAAATTAATATTTAGGTCATGTTATCATAATTTAATCTCTTGGGGATTATAAAACAGGCCCATAAGAGACAGTACTTTTTGAGGAAACTGAAACCAATATCTTCACGCTCTAGAGAGCAGTGGTGGGGAGTATGTTGATGTCCTGCATCTCAGCTTGGCATTCCAGCTGCAACATGGCAGACAAGAGGTGTCCTGCTGAGGATAGTGGGAAGAACCGAAAAGGTGTGTCCCTACTCTCTGTCCACAATCTCCTCACAACCAGAATTATATGGTTTTACAGCCATTAGGGTAACATTATTAAAACATCAAAAGCAGAACCACCTGACTGCTGCACAGCATTTGTTCTCAAGCGGTTAAAAATCCTCGGGTGCTGTTTAGATATATATTATCACACACATTGTATGCTTTATCTGCCTTGTTTTTATCTGTAATAGTAATATTTCAACCAAATCTCTTAAAGATCTAGGAGAAATGGTGACAAATTTTTCTCTCCCACAAAACGCTTCAATTATTGTCCAGTCAAGAGAAGCATAGGAAAGAATTCAACCATTTTATACTCACTGATTCAGTTCCACATCCAGAATGAATGTTTTTCCAAAAGCATCAACTTGAAAGCTGGCTTGGGAAACGTGCTCCATCTAAAAATGTAGAAAGGACATATTATTTACTACTTGCGGGCAGCCTCAGTCACATTCACGGTTCACTTCATTAGCATTCACATGGATCAGCCATCCACCTACATTGATGGATGACTGCTTGTTCTTTTTGCAGCACAAATCAGCAAGAAGAAACCTTTTTTTCCATGGGGTCATTAAGGCACATTTTTGTTGTCTGGAGCTGATTTTTTGGAGAAGAGCCTTTTATCACAAACGTATCTAACACACATAAACCTATTCATCAATAGAGAAGTACAAATTAACAAAGATGACACGTTTTATCTCTATATAAATATCTAAACCCATGCAGTCAGCAGTTTAAGTTGCAGTGAATGTATGCAAAAAAAGAAATTAAGTGTTTTGTCTCTGACTGATTAGCTAGGTGTGATTTATTACAGGTGCGGGTCACATATGGTGCTGGCTTTATTGTACACTCATTGGGTCAATGGCATCTACTAAATGTAATTCCTGTAGGTCTAGAAGACTCCCTTAAACACCCTCCCCCTTCAGCTTGGCCCATGGGCTTCCTTTTTTATCGAACGATGTGGTAACAAGGGAGGAGGGGTGTAGATGTGTTTTTTTTTTTTCAGGAAATATCCCTGTGCTCACCCAAGAATGACCCGGACGCCCTGATGTCCACAGGGACCACAGACTCTGTTGTATGGTGGAGCGTGCCAATGCCTAGTCAGCACATTCAGGAGCACATAAAGGAGTCTGTGGGTTTTTACACAAGTATGTACAAATATTAATGCAAAACTTAATTATTGTGGCAGAGTGTATTTAAACTGGGAGGAGGTACCAGGAACCGTGCTTTGTGGAAGCATCCAGACAGAGCCAGGACAATCATTAAGAAACCAGCTCTGACTCTGCTTACATCGATTTCTGACTTCAGCTGACCTGACTTTCCCCTCCTGATTGTCTGAGTGTAACTGTAAGAGCCATCAATCCAGAAGCAGAGAGGCAGCCAGAAAGACATGCTAAATGCACACCGAATAATTTCACTCGACACAAAAAACAACTTGCTGAACCTCCCCCGCCTACTTCTCATTTAGCCCTGTTTGGGTCTGAGACTGAAAATAGGCAACAGGACACTAAAAATAACTTGTCACGTGTCACACATTTTAAGAACTGCTCGACAGATTTGTTTTTAGGGCCATTCATCTAAAAACAGCCAACAAACTGATCAAACTTTGGCCAAGTGACATCACAGCTTTCAGCTCTCTGGAGAGAAGACAGTCCAGCCCACACTTTACTTCAAAGACACTTCAGTGTCACTTCCTCACTGTTCATGTATTTTACAGTTCTTTCTAAACTGTGGGGTTGTGTTAAGCAATAGGAATGTGCTTTATTAACATTTCTCTGAGTCTTCAAAACTGAAAACTGAAGATCATCTTCATGAATCAAACAATTAATAGTGCAGGAAAAAAGTGACAACCTAGTTCTATCACATTTACTGCTTTATAGAAATTAGTCCTAATATGTAAACAATAAAACGATATCTTATGACCAGATGATTCCGCTGTCTAATATGTAGGAGATGTAATGGCGTAACGCCTCCCTCTCTGCTACCAGCTGAAATCTATTCCACCAAAAATTATAACTTACACAGATTAAAATAAAATAAAAATGTAATGTATGACAAGAATTTTATAAGTATGATTACAATAAAACCCCAGGATATACGGAAATTCCTCAAACTGGAACAGGGATCTTACAGCAATTGCTAAATATTTTTGCTTTGTATTTTGCACTGCATCCAAATAGCTACAGTAGGTTTTAGTTCTGTTTATGAAGATCTGTCAGCATGTTTATGATATATAAATGAATATATAATAGACCATGGGGGATTATGCCTTGGATACGACCAAGCAATCTTTAACCTATGCAAAGTATACCTTACAGTGCCTGGTGGTTTATCTAAATAGCAACTTAGTGCAAAAGGAAAATTCATGAATTTAGTTGTTTTCAGACAGCTTGTTCTGCATGTGGTAGCTACATCATTATAACCAGTGAAATGTGCTACTTTTTTCACTGTTGTTTTGTCAGCAAAAAAGAAGGTGATGAGACATTTTATCTGTTTTTAGTGCCCCCTGGTGGAAAGGCCAGTGTTTTTTCAGTTATAAAAATTAAAAAATTGAACCAGTCACTGTAATTGAAGTGTTGAAATACAAGTCACATAGAGAACTCATCAATATTACATTCTCGTGAATGTGAATAATTTATATATAGTTTGATTTTGTAGTTCGCACATTTTATTGGGTGGGACAGCTTTATCGGTGATTTAACACTATAATAGTTGACTTTCACCGTTAATGCTTTACTAATAAAAGTATTTAATCTGTTGAGGGGGAAATTAAACTTCTAAAAAGTAAGGTGAATATTTTAGGTAAGAGTTATTTATTTTATTATTGACACAAGTATCACCTCAATAATACTGATACATACTAAGACATTTTAATACAGCAATACGAAACAGACTAGACTTTGAAAAGAATCCAGTGTGGGATAATGGCACATTTAGTGAAGTTAACCTCTCCAAGTTTCCCTAAAGTTGAAATTTCAAGTGAGGTTTCTCACCAGCACTGACCTTAAAATCCAACATGGCCGCTGTTGCTGCTGCAAATTTTGACACACAAAGCACTGTACAACCATCGTTACTGAATGTGAAAATTTGGTGTTTAAATACAAAATATGTAAAGAAATACACTGTTATAATCTTAAATAGCAAACCACAGTTGGTTTGTCACTAAGCAAAGCAGGAAATGTAAAACACTTGTTCTACTCTTTCCAGCTGGAACATGGTTAAGTTGAGTTTGGTGTGATTTGGTGTCAATGCATAGACCTGATAAATCCTTAACTGTATTGTGTAATACTAGTTAGCGCCACAACAATTAGCAAATCTTACTGGTTTTCAGAAACTCAACTATTGGTACTTTCTCATTTTTATCAGAAGTCCAAATTTAACAGCTGGAAATGCAACAACAATTACTTTTTGACTATATTTTTTAGAGTGTGTAGAGTAGCCACCAATTTGGCATCCAATAGGGCTGCCAAACGGTAGGGTGTAGTGAAAGTAGCCAGGATAAAGTATTTTCATTTTCATTCATACTGTCCTTAATCCAAGGCTGGTGCCTATTTCCAGCTGTCATAGGGCGAGAGGCGGGGTACACACATTATCTTGGATTGCTAATAGTGGTTAGCACCACAGTTAATAACAAATGTCACTAGTTTTTCAACTTTCAACCAGAACAGTCAAAACTTGGGTGTGACATCATTCAAAGATCCAGCTTTGATCCCAATACACATGCACTATTCAGAACAGAAGGGGATCGAGACCAACACACGTAATTTAAGGAGGAGACAGGAGTTGATGTTCCACAAACTCTCCCTAATTTCCTCGCATTTAGACCCATGTAGAGCACATTTCCCATAAGCATACATGGCAAAATAGGAAGAAGTATGACAGCAGGTTAACATTTATTCTGCCACAGTTTGAGAACCTTGGCTCTACAGCTTTCTGTTAGTAGGGCAGTTAGATTTTTTTAAAGTTATGAATGCAATAATGACCCATATAGCACATTCAGACTGTATAATTGGTGAATCTCGCTATAGTGACAAAAATGCCTCAGTGCTCCGTTTTGCTATTTATTATTAAATAACTTTTATTCCACCCCCGGACAACAAGCAGAGGAGGAGATGAGTGTGCAAGATATAAACAAACTGTCCTGCAGGCATCTATCCAGACAGACACTCCTGTGTCCACCCTTGACAACAAGAAAACAACACACGGTGTGTACCTGCGTGGAGCCAGGGCTGGCCTTCACCCTGGTGCTGAGCTCATCGTGGGTAATCTGGCTGTGGCTGTTGCTGCTGTACACAAGCCGGAGAGGCACCGTGTCCTCCTTCCCCGCGAACCTGCCCGCATCGCGGAGAGCTCTCAGGCTCGACAAGGCGTCTCCTGCACAGAGTAAACACCGACTTCATTACCAGCCTGCGCACAAATCAGCAGCGATGAATGAAATGTCGATGGGTTTCATTTCCTTTGATAACACCAGTGTGGTGTAGGATCGGATTTTAGGTAATAAATCGTCAGAAAAATATTTTTTAACGCATGTTAATAAGGATTTATATATTTACATTTGCGAGAATGATATCAAAAACAGTCTCAGTTACCATTCGGGGCATCAAGGCTGCTCTGGTGACCGACGTGCATCAATCCACAGACGCACAAAAGGGAAATCCACCATCGCATCCTCAGCATCATCACCTTCCTCTCTGACTGGCTGGGAATTGAAAACAATGCGGTATTCCAAAACAGGAGCCTCTCGCAGCTCTGCCTTCGCTAGAGGAGCCTGCTGCAGCCGGAGCGGATCGTCTGGTTGGAGCAGTCCCGCTGATGGTGGGCCATCGGTGGGGTCGCTGACGAGTCTGAACGCAGAGCGCGTCTGAGCGCACCGAGACCCCCGCGGATCGATCGGCAGCGGCACGGAGCGGAGGAGAGAAAGAGAGAGAGAGAAGGAGGGAGGAGTGGGGACACCTCCTTAAAAACATCTACGTCCAGCGGCTCACTGCAGAAACGCCTCATGCATAAATATGAACGGGGGCAGGATGGAGACAAACTACGGGCCCCGGGCTTCCGGAGACGGGGCTGATGGAAGAGATCTTCCGCGCTGAATTAATGCAGGAGAGCCATTCCTGCACAATCCCGCCTGCTATTATTACTATGACTCACTCCATCATCTGCCAGGGCTATAGGATCGCCAAGTCCCCACCCCCACTCAGAGAAAATGTAGAAAATCACAGATAATGAGATGAACATCATTATAACCGTGAGGCTTAAATAGAATAATTGATTTCATCGCAATGAAGAAGACTCGGGGTGTGGCCTGTGTCTGTGCTAAAAAAAATACTTATTTTATTACTAAAATTGCTTTGTTTTTGTATTTTAAACATTGTCTTGCGATTCTCTAAATTATTTTATATATTGATTTGAAAATCAGACCAGAGAGAACATGCCTGAGGCTTCCCATAAAACCTACCAGAGCTGATGAGAGCAATTTTATTCCAGCATTTCAGGCTGACTTCCCTTGGGGGAATCACATTTGCCTCAGGGGACAGCAGCTTTACAATCTGGCACAGATGTTACCTCCTGTTTGACTGATTACTTATCAACCACATAAATAGAAAAACCAAAACCCGGCACTCTCAATGAGACAATCGTTTCAGGAGTAAAAACTCTTGCTTTTAGGCTACTCAAGCATCATGTAATTGTTTTACCTAATTTATGACACTTTATTTTTACTCTGCTGTGGTTGCAGGCCACACCTTTGCTCATTTTGGCTATGTTGCATTCCTTTGTACTGTTTTGTACTACTTTACAGGCATTCCCATCAAGATTTCTATTATTTTATTTTTACATTGTTTGGTGGTTGTTCTTTGGCCTAATCGGTGTTGCGTTCAGTTTAACATCTTCGCATTATTTTGGTTGCTTTGCATTTCATATTTGCTACTTAATTATCTAGCATATTTCTGTATAATTTTTCCACTGGTATCTGGCCTAATGTTATCTAATGTCTTAAGGCAATCCCTCGGTTCTCATTCTGGTAGAGGTTAAAATATGCAACTGAAAAAAGGGAAACTCTTTGTACAAGCTAATCCATCTAGCTAATTTCTTTGTAAACTTTAAAAAGCTAAACTACTGGAGCATTTAGTGATGATTTTAAAGAACACGATGGACAACCCTGACAATCCTCTTGATGAGACTATCACACAACAGCGTCTTCAGTCAGAGGCTTTCTTCAGATTTATTGTAATAAATACAGCTACAGATCATTCCTGCCCACAGCCATCACTTACATTGACTCTAAAAAAAACTTAATCTGCGTTACAACAACTTTTAATTTGGGATTAATAAAGCAGCTTTGATTTATTTCACATATTTCTTCTGGTTTTGCTTTTTTGTCACCATGTTTCAGATTGATACCACATAAAGATAGCTTGAGTTCATCTGGTTCTTTGGGGAAAAGTAATTGCTTCCCATGTTAAATCGTGAATCAACTGATTAATCCCATTTTTGGGGGTTCGGTTTCACTAGCCACACTCTGAAAACTGCCAGACATTTAGTCATGAAATCACATATTTAAAACCTACCTGATAGTATACTTAAAAAAATAATGAGACAATCTAAAGAAATTCAAGAAGAGATGAAAAACAAAAGCCTTTTCAACAATCGGCATCAGAAGTCTCCACACGTTTCTTTTTTAAACAATTATTTCAGACGACCTCAGTGCAGCAATCCCGATGTTGGAAGACCAAGTGCTTCAGATTTAAATCATGTTTTGTAAATCTTGTGATTGGCTGATCGTACACTCGCAATCTAACCCACAAAGCCAGCTTGCCCCGACAGAAGCTACCTCATGTTGCAGAAGGGGACTGGCTTCCACCCCACCAGCCAAATTGGTCCCACCTTTATTCCACCTTAAAGTGTAAATTGTGAAAGAGGCCATTGATATCTGGTGATCTGGGAAGCGTTACAAAGGCTTTGGGAATGCAGTGAACCACAGTGAAAGCCCCTATTCCCAAATAGAGAAAAAAATGAATCTTGGGCAACTTGACATTAGAAAATAAGTCCTTTATGATTTTATTAAGATATTGTGATGGCAATATTACGATTCATAACCTACATTTTCCCCATTCACTCTTTTTCCATCAAGCAGTTTCTGATCTCTGTTACTAAGATTGGTATCAGGTGTGGGACAAGGAAACAGTGAAAGTTGATCAAAGGGGAAAGAAACACTAATGTCAAAAATGTATGACTGGCACCAGAGATGTATTCAAGCACTCCTTTGCAATAATGATATTGCAAACACTGATATTGTGATGGCAACTACTTTCCCAAGAGAGGCCAGCCTGCTAAAACTTCACCAACAGTGCATCACTGACTCATCTGAAAGGCTGCAAAAGAACCCAAAGCAACATATAAGCACTGCAGGCTTTAGTTAGGGTCAGTGGTCATGATCCAACTAAAAGAAAGGGGCGGGGCAAAACAACATCCATGAGAAGGCACAGTGCTGACCTGAACCTCCCTGAAGAACATTTCTAGGATTAAACGACTAATGTTGCAAAAGGACCTGGAAAAACTCATCCATGCGTTTATCTTTAGTTGGATTGATTACTGCAACAGCATCTTCACAGGTCTGCCTAAAAAGTCAATCAGACAGCTGCAGCTGATCCAGAACGCTGCTGCTCGCGTCCTCACTAGAACCAGGAAAGTAGAGCACATCACCCCAGTTCTAAGGTCCTTACACTGGCTCCCTGTAGCTCAGAGAATACACTTCAAAATACTCCTACTAGTTTATAAATCATTACATGGCTTAGCACCAAAATATGTTGAAGACCTGTTGTCATGGTACCAACCACCAAGACCACTCAAGTCCTCCAACTCTAGCCTACTAAACATCCCTAGACTCAGAACCAAACATGGAGAAGCAGCTTTCAGTTTTTATGCTCCCCTTATCTGGAACAGACTTCCTGACGAGTGTAGAGCTGCTGAAACTCTGAACTGCTTTAAATCGAGACTAAAAACCCATCTGTTTAGAATTGCCTTCGAGTAAATGCTTGATGTCATATGTATGAAATGTGTTCATGCTCTCTTGCTATATTGATCTTTCTCTTGCTTTATTGTGTATCATGTGTAATGTGTGTTTCATGCCAATTTGTTACTTTTACTTTCCAATGTTATATTCCATGTTTGTTTTGATTTGTTTTTAATCACCAAATCATGTAAAGCACCTTGAATTACCCTGTTGCTGAAAGTGTGCTATACAAATAAAATTGCCTTGCCTTGTTTTAAAAACAAAGTCAAGGCCCACTTCACATTTTCTGCAAAAATACAGACGATACAAGACTTTTGGGGAAATATTGTTTAAATCGATATATAAAACTGCATTATCCATGTGTGCAATATTGCAATTGCAAACGGCTGCTTGGATTACATATTTAGTTGGACATTATATCTCAAAAGGAATCAATGCAAATTCTGCATGCTAATAATACATCTGGCTTGCTGGACAGACTTTCACTGCCCACAAGGGGATGCATATTGATACCAGTCAAGATGCCGAAGATCACAAAGAGCAGTGGGGATATTGTTGCAAAAGAATAAAAAAATTTTGATTAATAGTAATTGGGTAATTTGATTACCAACTCAGCTATAGCATTAAAATTACAAGATTTCTTACGTCCACGACTAAACACATACCTGGAGTAGGAAATACAAAGCTTTAGTATTTATAGGCAACCGTTTGTGTGTAAATGTCCAAATGACACCTGGAAAAACTTCATGGTCAAGAATTAGCTTTGAAAACATTCTTTAATTCCCAGTTCAGTTTAATTGAAAGTTATATTTATTATTAGAATGTGAAATAAATAATACAAATTTACAAATTAAAACTGTACAAAGTTTCCTAAATACATTTTATAGCCACTGACTAACATTCATTGTGTGAGGTTTTCAACTTCTCTTGTGGCTGTATTTAAACATAAAAGTTCACCAAGAAGCTGATTTTCTTCTAACAAAATCAAGAAACCAATATTGTGTTAAGCAGGAAAATTAAGTGGTTATTAAGCTTTTAACAAATTCAGACATAAATGCAAGTTCCAAATTCAGACTAAAGGAGATCATTTTGTTCATGATCAATTTAGTGAAAACAGATTTTTAGAAATAAAAGTATTTGGTAAAAAAAAAAATAAAAAATCTGTAATAAAAGTTTTACAATTCATATTTTTTGTCAATACACGCTCAATTTTAAAATGGTAGATTCTGAAGGTCAAATTGTATTTTAATTTGTCTTAAAACAAAATCTTATGGTCTTCTTATGGATTAGAATCTGTTTCTAAACTATGCATCATGTCTGAATGAGTTAAAATAAATAATAGTTCCAGTTCATGGCTCAGAAAAAGTTGTTTTTCCCTTTAGTTCTTGACGTCATCTAGTCTGCAAAGCCAAGAAACTCCACATCCATGTCATCGCTCGAGTGGAAAATCTCCCAAAGCTTCAGTAGAGAGTTCTCAGGTTCTGCAGACTCGATGTTTGTGTCCACTTTTCGCCTTTTGTGCTTATAAACTTTGATCTTCCTCTGAATTTTTTGCGCTGAAGAGAAGATCGGCATACGAGTGCTTTCTTCGTTTTCAGAGAGACTGTTTTCAGTTTCTGGGAATGTTTTTGTCTCCAGGACAGCCTCAGATAGAGCAGCATACTTGTTCACATCGTCAGCCCCATCATGTGTCACAACACTGAAGTTACTTGCTGATGCTTCACTCCGCAGGTTTGTACCTTGTAAGTAGGAGACTGAGCTGTTTGTGTCTTTTTGAGGAATTTTGTCTCTGGAGGGAAATGTGGTGAGAAAATCTCCATCAGAGTGAGGATTTTCCGACTTCGGTTGAGGAATCATGATGTGCTCAGATCTTTGAGTTGAAGAGTTCTGCTTGATTGTCCGTCTGCATGCAAGAAACCTGTGCTTGGACCTGTCTGAGTAAGTGTAACAGTTCCTTCGGTCTCCTTTTGCGCTGAAATGTCCCGGAAACGATCCTTCAGATGCATCGACGATCCAATCCTCGTCAGCCTTAATGATCTCCTGGTGACTAGCATCCCCTCGAAGACTTGGGTCAGGTTCCCCACAAGGTCCAGGAGCCAATATAACAGAAGAAACACTGCACTTCCGTCTAAGCAAAGAAAACCAGCAGAGATTCTGAAATTAACAGAGTGAAATAGATCGAAGAAATAAATGATCAGATTCTTAATTGTGTGGTGGTTCCACAGGAAAAGAAATTACCTCACGGCTTTATTTTTGATGGGAAGGAAATTAAAGTGCAAAGTTGAAACCTGATGGTCTACAACCAAGTACTCATCGCTCCTGGAGAAAGCCTTGTGACGTTCACTCTGCAGATGCTGAACAAAAATCACTCAGTTAAATTATTGATGATTACAGCCATCTGCTGAAGGCCACCGAGCGCGCAAAGACTTTCACTCCACCCAACAACCAGAATACACACAAAACTCTTTAAAAACCTGCTTCTAGGTGAACTGAACATTGAATGCTCACGTCATCAGGGAGCATCAGTGAGTTTCCAAAATTACATGAACCATCACAGCACAGCTACATTTATTATCTGGGACAAAATCAGAACTTGTTCATATGCTTCGTTGTTTTTCTTTATATTATGCTTCAGATTGTAATCATTTACAATCAATAAGAATTTTATTAGAACATTATTTGATTTGGATTTATGAAATTCACCACACTTACTTTGATGATAATGACTTAAAGTGAATGAATACCCATAATTAAGGTTCTCAGAAATAATTCACATAGAAGAGCATGAAAATGTGACTGTGGTCAACAATCATGGGGAAGACTGCTATCTAGACAGTCCAGAAGTCACTGATGCCTTCCACAAGGACGGAAAGTCACAGAAGGTCATTTCTAAAAATAAATAAAATAAAAGCGACTTTTCATACAACTTCGGAACATCTGGAGCTCAAAGGAACCGTTAGTGAAGACTAAAATCAGGATCTTCAACACTAATGTCAAGGCAGTTCAATATCATCCAGCCAGCAGCTAAAAGGGCCGTTTTGGTTTGTAAACGGGAACACCTCCTTTCGAAAAACAGAAACGCTGCTGAATTGTAACTTCACGTCTGGTCTCAATCAATATTTCAAAATAAGATATTGTAATAATTTTTTATAGATTAACATTGTTTAAACATAAGGGCAACATCCAAAAACCGCAACAATAAAGTCTGTTGGAGTTTACCCACTGATAAATTCGATTTGGATAAAATTGGTAAAGTTCTTTATGTTCTCAGATTATCCCCACAAATTGTTGATGCAAGCACTTTATGTCGTCGAGAATTCAGTGGAGAAATGTTTTTGCTTTATTTTTCCTGTGGTGCTCGTGAGCTACTGTCGATATGTAGATATTGGTCCACTGTCATAAACAACGCCTTGAATCTGTACAAAGAGTAAACTATGTCCGACCATTGTTGTGGATCATTTTTAAACTATTAGTATCATACTATTTGACTGCACCCGTTCTTTAAGAAATCAAAAAAGACACAGAGACAATCCATTTTAGAAAATACACTTATTGAACATAAACAAAGGTTGAATAGTATTTTCTAGTGCCAAAAGTAAACAAGTAATTAGAAAAAATTATAGGTTACATTCACGTGACATCACAACATTGTAGGCTGGTTGGCAGCTGAAAACGCTGTGCTGGTAACTATGGTAACTGTGAACAATCAGATTTTTAGTCTTACTTTATTGCTAATTTCTCTGTAATTCTGGGCCAATCCACATGAAAAAAATTCAAAGTTCAATGTCTTCTCTGTCAGCACATATGAGCTAAGGTTACATTATTTTCTCTAGCCTGACCTTCCTCCGTGTTTCAGCCAAACTTCACAGCGCTGTTAGTTTATTTAGACAGATGTCAAGCAGTGGAAATTACGTATTTTGATGCTCATTCTGATTGGTTGGTGAAATGCTACTGTAAACCCCACTGAGGCGTGTTTGTAGCACATCCGAAACGCCCCCACAGCAAGCCCAAACCTCCTCAGGCAATTCTCGATGGAGCAGACGTGGAGGACCTTAATTGCAATCACCAAAGCCTCGTTTCCACTGAGCGGAACGGTGCGGCTCGGTCCACTATTTCCACTGCCTACTGAACTCTCCGTGAGCAGGCGGGGTTTAACCTGAACGCTTGTGTGACATCATACTGGAGGGACGAGGAAGTGGGTGATGCGTGAAAAAACACAGAAGAGGAGGAGGAAGAAACAACAACAATGGAGCCCATCCAGCAGCTCATGGTTGTCTTTCTGGCTTTTGGTTGTTCTGTTTTTTTCTTTACAGAGATACGACCGCTGTGTTTAATAAAAGGCTCCGTGTGGCGTTGTCTTTACTACGTCAATGTACAGAACAGAGGATCGGTGTGTAAAGTTGTCGCAGGAGTGAAGTTTAAACTTAATGCAGTGTTTATGAGTTCACCCAATCAAAAGACTGTGTTATGTGACGCCAGTAGCTCCGCCCTAACCGTATCGGACCGTTGTCCCGTGGACCTACACCTGAAGGGGGACCATTAATGGACCGGTACGGTCCTGCTGTATGGGCCACTTTTACAATGGAAACAGACCTTTTCACTTTTTGAATGAATAAAATGTTCAAAGATATTACAACTTCTCAAAAATAGTAATTAGAAACACAAACAGCTGGATGAAATTGTTATGTTAGCAATTTTTTCATCCTTGATTTTACGAGATAATTAATTATGGCCCTAATCGTGTTTCACAATCTAACTGAAAGCATTGATTGTACACAATGATGCAGCACAGTTGCATCTGTGAGGCTCTCAATTGATAGATTTATAATCAAAGAGATTGTGGTGAATAATAATAATTTAAAAAAAATCTAATCTCACTTTAATTGTCATCACAATAAATCTCACAAAATATCGTGATAAAATTTAAGTCCATGGTTTCATACCATCTTGAGTTGGTCATATTTGACCATGCAGCACTCGCAGTAACCGCCTCGCTTCTTCTCTCGGTTCTTCTTTTGGCCTTGACCTTTCTCCTCGACGCCGGAAGCTTTCACTCCTCTGTAAGGAGAAGGTTCAATAAAATGAGATGGAAATGTACCTTTCTGTTCACTCCAAACTTCGAAAGAAGTTCACCTTAGGAGTGTGTAATATGTAAAAACAAAAAATACAATTTGCAACATTATTAAGAATTGATTAAATCAATCCACATTGATCTTGGACAAAAATATGTGTAAAGCATTAGCATCTGCTCCAATCAAACTCGATGCAAAAGGCAAAATGTATTATTTATGTGGAAAGCGTGAACTCATTACCCTCAGAAGAAAAGCCACCAACAAATACTCCATTCCAAACAGTTTTTGGGGTCTTATTATTACACACCCTGATATTACAATGACAAGATGATAATATCCAGCCATCTGCATAGACACAGCTTTCAAAACTGCATAATAGGTCACGGAAATGATTTTGTTGAACAAATGTAGGTCTTCCCTAACAATCCAGGTGTTTTTCGTGCAAAGTGAAAGAGCAGAGGAAGTATGACTGCTTCACCTAGTAGTAGTTCTCGTACCCAAAATCACACCGTTTTTCTTGCAGAAAAGACAAAAGAGCAAAGAAAGCAGCTGAGAAGTCATTAAAGATGATATCGATCAAACCGATGTAGCTAGTTAATGAAGCAAAAGATCAACATTTATCAGTAAATTATGACAGCAAAAACTAATGCACAAAATTATTAACAAGCTGTATCAAAACAGAGAGGAAGAAAGTGTTAGCCTGCTCCCTGGGGCTTTAAAAAAAGTGTTAATTTAGCATTTAGCAGCCCGCTGTTTCACTGCATATAGTCACTGAAGAAAAGGTTAGTAGACATAAAAAAGGGCCTCAAATCGGAAGATTTACAACATTTTGTGGTTTCAAAAACATTTCAGGGAACCATTCTCTTCAGTATAGCTTAGACCCAGTTTTCAGGCTTACAGGCCAAGCCAGCTCATACACTAAAAACAATGCTGTAATGAAGCAAAGGATCTTTACCTGTGTCCATGCTGTTTGGTTCCAGAAGGACTTTTCTCCTCGACACAGAAGGGACTGTAAGGAGCGGCTGTCGTCAGGTTAAACTCAGGCAGCGCTGGCATTGTGAGGTAGATTGGACGGTAGTGTCTGATAAGAGAGGAGGTACCATTAATTTGTCCCAACTTTTTAAGAGAATTAATATATATTATGATCCTTTATGCATTTTTTTACCTGCTTGAATCCTCAATTTTGATGAAAGGTTTGGTGATCCTGCCCGCTGCAAATAATATCAGAAGTCTGAGTACACAGGCAACAATGGGTATCTAACATTTGTATGTTAAAATTGAAACCACTTAAAACTAGAGAAGACATTTACCTTTCCATTTCTGAAAACCCGGCTTTGCTGATGATTCATTTTTGAACTATTACATAAAGAAAATTTAAAAAATTAAATAGCAAACAATATTGTGAAGTGATTCCGTCCACAATAGAAAGAAATATTGTCCCATTTTAAAACTTACATGTGATTTCCCAGGAGCAGTTGCTAAAACCGGGTTCCCAAAGATTTTCTTCTTCTTCTGAATGTAAGCCAAAACATCTACAAGTGACATAAAAATATTAGTCCAGATAAAATAAAAATAATCATATAAAAAAGTATGGAAAAAAATGAGATTCTCTTAAATATATTTTTTGAACACAAACCATCCAAGTGAAGGACTTTGACACCCCACTCCAGTGCATTCGACAGGATTCTGTCAATTTGTACCCACCCCTAAGAGAACCACAAAAAATATCAGCACAGAAAAAAAGAAGGATGAATAAAATGGTAAATATCATTAATGTTGCTGTAACAAACCTGCCCAGTCACCACTCTTTCCACCAGAGACTTTCCTCGGCTCTTGATCAACTGTGATACAAATACAAATCAAAATTAAGAAATATTCACCATTTATAAAAATGTGCTATGGATGATGAAACACCATTTCAGACTCACTGTATCCACTTGACCCTGAGACCTGCTTTTGACAGTGTCCACACGGTGTGGGTTTGAGTGGGGGTGGGGGGAGCTCTGTCCAGAGTCGGGACTAGGGACAGGAGAGTCCTGCCTGAGGAAGTTCACATGCTTCGCCTCCCGCTTGTTGGATACCAGATACTTGATCTCCTTACTGAAGAACTTCTCAACTGTCTGAATTCAGAGAATAGAGAAAGATGCAATGAAACGTTACGACCACTGTGAAGACACAACAATAAAGAAACGTGTTCAAACAGCTAGAAGCAGTTCAAGGTGATCAGTTTAGAAATATTTGTCGCTACATAATTTATGAATAAATCTCAGCATTGACAGTGGGCTTGTTTTAAAAAAAAATTACCAAACATGTTTCCATAAAGTTATAGGACAAAGCAACATTCTCAGAGTTTATATGACAAAACTTGACAGAAATGTCCACATTTGATAAAAGACCAAAAAAAGGAAACGAAATGTGAATATTTTAAAAGCTCCGTATAAAAATCCAAACAATTGAGAAGTCAAGCACGTATTTACTCAGGATGGCCAATATATTCATTTAGTATAGAGCAGTACAGTTGCACTAATGTAATTAATGTAGTGAAGAGAAGGATTTTTAATGAATATCTGATAATATGAACTGGTACCTTTAGAGAGAAAAAAACAACAACATGTGGGAATCCTTAAATACCCGAAAACATTTTTATTTAAATGTTTTCAAACATCTTTTGTTTTGATTTATAAATCAAAAACAAATTCAAAAATCATTGGAAATGTTTTGGTTTTATTCATGTTTTTCCCTGTATTTGTTTTGTTGAAGTTTTATTGTTCGAAAAGAAAGAAGGAAAGACAGAAAGAAAAAAAGAAAGGTCAGTGAAATTTCGTCCCATCAATTGTATTTTTGCCTTATAAACATATCGTTAAATACAATATTTCGTTTACTTGAACAAAAAATTTCACTAGACCTTATTATAGTAGCAGTAAAAAGAGAAGAAGGGTTTACGCTGTAATAATTTTAGCAAAGTTTGCTGCCACTGGCAACCGTGGCACGACAGCGCAACAGTTTGCTCGGCTGTCTTTCAAGCTGATTCTACAAAGTCTGGTTTAGTTCCTCCAGTTCTTTCTGTGCAACAGATGGGCTTTGTGAGTTTGCCTGTCAGAGCCTTTAGCTAGTGCTCTGTAACTTCATCCTTAACCACGGTGGCGATGGTTGATGCTGTTCATTACACAATTTATAATCCATTAGATTACCTAACCAGCAGAATCATAACCTTGATATCCAAGGGAGTGGGATGTCAATATAATTTAATTCTGCAGTGTATGAACAATAATTCAAATCTAAATTTATGAACATTTAAAGAGCAACTCACCACCAAATCAACTTTTTTTGCTGATAAACTGCATAAATGAGTGTCTAGTAGTGCTGTCTACATGCATGGTCCTTTATTTGCCATTTTAGTGCATCTTATTTAAAATATACATTTTCTGTCAAAAACCGTCAGTGTGGCGCCCTCTTCAGGTTAAAAGCCTGCACTACATTTGAATTTGAATCAGCCATTGCCATTTGCTTTGCTGTGATGTGTGATGTTAGCTGCTACATGTGATGTCAGCTGCACTGCCGCTGTGGGGTATAAAAGCAGCCGAGTATCGGCCACGGCTCCGTAGCGAGTTGGAGATGAAATAGCAAGCAATGGTTGACGTCACCCAGCCCTCTCTTCCCCTCCGCACATCCCTCGGTCCGCCAGGCAACGCCTCCTATTGGCGCATTTTTCAAACAGGAAATGTGGGTGGAGTTAGACTGGTAGGGGGGTGAGTTGCTCTTTAAGGCTTTAATCTAAAAAGGAAGTTTGTTTAATGCAGTTTAGAAAGGGGAAGAGAATATCTACAAGATACAGAAAAATGTTGCTGTGGACAGACAGAAATGTGGATTTAGATAAAAACGTAAAAAAATAAAATAAAATTTTGAAATAGGCAAGGGGCCTTTGGTGTGCTTGTCTTACCCCGCCCAGTTGTTTGATGTCACTCTCCAATGTCTCAGCTGTTCTGCTGGATTTTAGATCCAAGTAAAACACTTTTCCTGCAAAAGGTTTGAGTTGTGCCGAAGATGACACACTAGATGTTTGCTTTGCCTTGCTCATTGAGGTCTTCTCTCCCACATTTACACCTTTCCCTGAAAAGGTTAGGCAACAAACTGTTAAATGGTTCAGTGGAGGTGACCATCTTCACAAACAGAAGATTGACTTTTCCTCAAGAACAATATTTCAAGCACAGAGAGCTTTTTATAGAAACCATTTTGTCATTTCAAGCTCAAAAATAACCTTTGACCTTAAGATCCCGCATTCTACAACAATAAGCTAACATTCTATTTTTCCTAACTTTTTCCATTAGAGGGCTGTCCCACAAAGCGAGCTAATCTCAAAAGCAAGGCTTACTTTGACAAACCATGGCTTAATTTCCCAAACTTCAGTTCCACAAACGAGGCTAACCTGAAGCCCCGCTCAGTCACCATGGTGACATATGCATAAAGTTATGGGCAAATTTTTGTATTTTACAGACTAAAATGAAACAAAAATGATACAATAACATAATTACATAACTTTTAAGCAGAAGACTTTTAAGCTATTTTGTGAGAATAATATAAATACTTACAGTAAGTCATGAATAAATATATCTTAGAACAAGGTAAAAAGTACTAAGTTCCAGTGACAATTTATGGTGTTTACTATACATTCACTTGACCTCAAAATGCAACAAGTTCAGCAGACAGAAGATTACATTGAAAAACCAAAGCTTGTGTAGAAACAGGTGGTCTCCTTTAATAAACTGTTGGTGGTGTATTTTTTGGTTAAAACATGTTTATTCTTCATTCAATGAATTTACAGTGGGAGGAGTATCCAGAAAGAGTAGTGACACTTCTTAATAATATTACTCAAGTACAAGTAAAAAGTATGGCATAGCAAAACTATTCTTAAAAGTACATTTTCCCCCCCAAAAAGTTACTCAAGTAAATGTAACTGAGTAAATGTAGCCAGTTACTACCCACCTCTGCCTAAAAGTCACTATTTAGCATTGAGAGCATTAAATGTTAAAATGACCAATTGCATATATTTTTGTGTACGAAGTCAGACCTAAACAAGGAAATCTAGAAACAAGAAACAACATCTGTACCTTGATAGTTGGGTCCAGGATTCTGATGATTATTGTGACTCCGTTTTGGTTTCATATTTTTCTCTGCCGTGAATAAGAAAGAACCCTTCTCCTTTGTACTCCACAAAGTCCTCGTCGGCTCGCTGTTTACAAACAAAAGATATATTTACACACAGAACTAAAGAAACTGGAAAAAATAAGTAGCCAATGTATTCTAACTCAACTAATACGGCGTGCTTACCATTTAAATCACATTTAGATGTATCTTTTTGAAAACTACGTTCAAAGTCGTTGGGTGATGTACAGGAAGTTTACACAGTCTACGCTGTCACTTTTTTTAAACCTAAAAATTAAACTTATTTAACTTTTTTTTTTGTTGTCACTAAAGAATAGTGGCGTAAGAGCCGTATTACTGCATAAAAGCAGTCGGTTGTAAACTTTTTATCTCATCGTTTCTTCCAACGGCCAGTTCCCGCTTTTAAATCCGGTGTATCAAGTCGAGTATGCCAGGTCTGATATTATCCGGTAGTAATATACATTGCTCTTCTAACCCCTTAAAAAAGCCCAAAGAAAAGGAAATTCTCAAATTACGCGAACCAGCATTCTCCATGTGATTTAATCATCATCAATAAGTTGTTTATCGGAATGTTTAATAGGCTTCTTTGTTAAAACTTTAAACGTATTGAGGTGTCGTCTAACCGAAACTCCTTAAATCTGGCAACCCGGAGTTTGGGTAAACTCACTTCTCGTGCTTGAAGGTGACGTTTCATCACAGATACAATATATATAAATCAATATGTGGAAATTTTTATAATCCAAAAAAGCCAGGGGTGCTCTATTTTTAAATATGATTTGATATTTATTTTTTATTATTTTTAAATCCTTGATAAACAGGAAATTAAAAATGTATTGAATGTGCTGAAGTGCACCGTTCCTTACGTAATCTTGTAACGTTTACGGTGTAAACAGACTTGCTAGTTTGGATTATGACCCCCAGGTTCTACACACGTGTTTCAACTATGCTTTCATAATAGCGCCTTTGGAACAGGCACCCTGTTATTTGGGAACTAAAAACCCTGAAAGGGATCATGATGATTGATTTGACTAAATACGTCGTTGGTGTTCTTGTATTTTAGCAGGTAGGTGGTTTAATTGAGCTAATAAGATAACCACGGTTAGCCAGATACCTCTTCAAGCCACAGTAACGACTGGGATAAATCCTTTAATAACATAGTAACTAATTCAAGAATTGCTACATTCGGGAAAGCAAGTCATGGCGGACATGTTAGGTAACTATTCTGTAGGAATGCGAATTTTCTCAAATTGTTTCTTCTTTTTTTTTTAAGGCAAAATGAGTCGTCAAACTCCTGATTATCCTACCCTCAATGGCATTACTCCAATCCAGCAGATGATTTCTTCCTGTTCCGGAGCCCTACTTACGTCTCTGCTCGGTGAGAAATCCGCACATTACACTCGGCTGCTTATTACTTAAACATGTTTTATTGTCTTATGATACATATATTAACTACTCTATAAATAACCCATCAATTATTTACATGTTCGTCTCAGTAAATTAAAATGACCGAAGAGCTCATTTATTTTAGTAATTAAAAAAAATTAAACTCCACTCATCATTTCAAGCATTTATAACTTTTTAATTTGGATGATTCATGAGTGTGTCATTCTTGTCATTCATGAGTCATTACAGCCAGTTTTCAATTATATTCAAATCTACTGAGCTGCATCTGTATGTACAGCGTTTCAGAATATCAAATTCTGGGATAAATTATGACCCTCTGTTACATTGAACATTGTACTATACCACAATATTCATTATAACAATGGTATAATTTGCACAAAATCTATTTTGAACTTTTAACAAATGTTTTTTATTTTATTTATTTTTTGTGGTTGGAGTAAAACAGTGAAGTGACTTGATTTCTTAATCACCTATCAGTAGTATCAAGGTGATTATTTTAAGAACTCACCGCACAATATGGCATCATTGACTAGAACACGGACTGGATTTGATGTCTTTACCTCACCAAGTCCTAAAATTAGAGTCAAGTTAATAACCTTTAATCTCTAAACCCACCTCAACATCCAAACCAGAAAACTTCTACAACTTCTAGTTTAGTGGAGGAGCTCACACCTACTAATGATCAGTTAATCAGTGTGATCGGATAAGTAGCACCTGGCTGCTGCTTATCCCCTTAAATCCTTTGGAAGCTGTAAGGCTGAAGAACTTAGTTTTTCACGAACACTGTTGGTGCATTTTCATAATGGCATTTATGAAACGTACTTTGACGTGATGTTATTTGGCATGTAGTCCATCTGAGGTTTTATTAACGAAAACTCTGGTTAACTTCCAACAATATGAATATTGATAAATAAGTAAAATATTCTGTAAAACCTAACATAATTTTAAACAAATTAGATTGTAAAATCTTCTCTTTCGGCTTTCCCCTTCAGGGGTCGCCACAGGAAATCATCTGTCTCCATTTAAATTAGATTCTGAAAAAGTTTGCATGAAGCTAAATTTTAATGTAAAGAGTATATATAATATGTATATAATGTACATTTTATATGGAAAGAAGAATTGTTACTGTTATGTACAGTGAAGTTCATCCTGAACTGCTTTTTGTTTCAGTCACACCTTTAGATGTTGTAAAAACCAGACTGCAAGCTCAGAAAAATCCCTTGGTCAAAGGTAAAATTTATGAAAATATTTTCAAGTTGTCTTATATTTGATAAGTTGCATAATAAACAAAATCTCAATGTTTAATCTAATTTTACAGGCAAATATTTTGTCTACTGCAATGGACTCATGGACCACATATGTGTGTGTGAAAATGGCAAGGGCTGGTATAAAGCTGCTGGTCATTTCAAAGGCACCCTGGTAAGGTTTCACACATGCACCGGATACAAAATACTGGAGAAATGTTTAGAGCTCCATATTATATCTAAGTTATCCTGTTATTATGTGTATACAGAACAAAAAATGGCCTCTAATATGACCTAATATATCTCTCTCTCTCTCTCTCTCTGAAGGATGCCTTCTATAAGATAGTTTGCTGTGAGGGAATCACAGCCTTATGGAGTGGTCTGCCTCCAACACTGTGAGTATGAATTCTCCTTTGTGTTTTATATTCTCTTATACACAGGGATTCCTAGGAAAGCCTGGAAAAGTATGAAATGTAGGTCTTTTCCAGGTCACAATAAGTATGGAAAAAGTAAATAAAATATGGAATATTCTGAATATTTTTATTTACTTTATATCCTACTTCATTACCCAACAGTCCATTCATCTATCCATCTTTTTAAGGCCCATCCTATATTGATGAGCTTTTTCAACAATTCCTGGATTCATTTATTCATTCTTCTGTTTGTCCTTCCATCCACCTTCTTAAGTTTTCCATTTTTTTTTCATCCATCCATCTCTCCTTTTGATATCTGTTCATTCATTTGTTCCTTCTTTTCTGTCTTTGGTATTTGCAGGATCCATATTTAAATAGTTAAAAACCCTAAATGCCAGTTATTGAGCCTTGCTGGTCTATTTTATTTTGGATGCATTAACTCGGTTGATTAACTTTGAAAAGTTACTACTTGGTGGAAATCATCCTCAGTATTTGTTTAAAAAAAGGGCCAAACCTGCTTTAAAATTCCATTCTTTTTTGGGTGTTATAGATTATATTTTCCTTTTAAGAAATGATTTTATTTCGGTCCTCTTGTGGTTTTGCCCTTTTCTTCTTGGAATAATGTTTATGGTGGTGGATTTTAACCACCGATGATTTTTTGTGCTTCCAGTGTGATGGCAGTCCCAGCCACAGTGATCTATTTCACGTGTTACGACCAGCTGTGTGCAGCGCTTAGGGCGAGGATGGGAGAGCGGGCCGAGGAGGCCCCGCTGTTGGCTGGGGGCCTCGCTAGAGGTGAGTTGACCACTGTACCAGCAGACTCTGCTGCTGTTAAATGCTCAAGGAAGAAGGGAATCTGTTTTACCTTTGGCACCTGAAGGTTTTTGTTTCAGCTAAATTAATCAGTAACATTATTCATGGTTAGAAATTAATTTCCTGAATAGAGTCAGAGGGCATGCTCCGGTTACATTTTGTTATATAACACCAGCTTGATTAATCTAAATGAGAGGTTTCTCTGCCCTGATCCGCTGTCTCTCATTCTCAGTTTAATAACCCCTTTAGGTAATTATTTCAAGCAGATCTAAAATGCTGTTTGTAATTCAATCATGATAAACTTGATCTCTTTAATTAGAATATTTCTTGAAACTGATTTTCTTTCTGATACCATTGTTGCTCTGGGTCTTTCCCAGCACACACCTTTAATTCCAGTATTGGCTCCTCTTTGTTTCAGTGGGCTCAGCGACCGTAATCAGCCCCCTCGAGCTGATCCGCACCAAGCTGCAGTCCCAGAAGCAGTCGTACAGGGAACTGACCAACTGCATCCGCTCTGCAGTGCAGACGGAAGGCTGGTGGTCTCTGTGGAGGGGTTTGGGGCCCACCCTGCTCCGAGATGTGCCCTTCTCCGCCATGTACTGGTACAACTACGAGTGGGGCAAGAGGTGGCTGTGCCAGTGGTATAACACCAGAGAGCCCACGTTGACCATCACCTTCATATCTGGAGCCGGGTCAGGTTCTGTAAGTACCTCTGGTCCTCCTTCAGGATGCACCATCTATTTGCACGCTAAATTTGATGGAATGTTATAATTAAATTAACTAATTTGTGTTCTGTTTTTCAGATTGCAGCCATTGTCACTTTACCTTTTGATGTGGTGAAAACAAGACGGCAGGTGGAGCTTGGGGAGCTGCAAGCAAAAAATTGTAATTCTGACATTGATTAATTACTTGACGACATGCCTGTAATCATTGCTAATGCTTTTTAGTGTTATCAGGGATTAGATAAAAAATCTGGGTGAGTTCAGGTGCCCTAACAGGTTTATACACATTTTAAAGGGGCACATGACAGGCCTACTTAAACACTTAGAGGCTAGGTCATTAACATGTGACGGTCATTAGAGTCACAAGTCAAAGCCCGAATAGGTTGGGATGAAACTGAGCAGCATTGTGAGGGGTGATAGCAGCCATGACCAGCCTGCTGTAATCCTCCTTAAACCAGCCCCCTTCATGCTCTCCCTCTTGTATTCTAATGGAAACTGATATGCGGGTCCTCCTATCTTGGGTCATGTGTTATTTGAGGTATTGTATAGAATAGGTTTCAGTTTAAGCAAAGAGAAATCTGGGGTTTTAGGACGAAAGAATCACAGAAAGAAGATAATGGGTTGTGTTTGAGGAAAATGCTGAGTGATTCAAAGTCCAAAATTAACATGAGTGTATATAAACCTCTTACAAGTACTGAAGCTTAAAAGCGGTAAATTTGTCTGAAGCTGATTGTTTCTTGTTTCCTCAGTGTCGTGTCAGGTTTCCTCATCCACTTTCAGCGTTATGAAGAAGATTGTTGCACAAGATGGATTTCATGGGCTTTTTGCAGGTGTGCACTTATCTGATATTTATTGATCATCAGTCTATCTAAATGAGCAATATAATATAAAATGATATATACATCTGTATAATTGTTCTGTCAGGTTTCTTCCCCAGGCTGATCAAAGTGGCTCCAGCCTGTGCCATCATGATCAGCTCGTATGAGTTTGGAAAAGCCTTTTTCCGCAAACACAACCAGGAGAGGACACTTCGGCATCTGCAGTCGTCTAACACGTGATTGGTCCCACCCCATGAAACTACCATCACCACGGCTACTGCTAGATTATAAGGAAAACATAAGTTTGCTCTAATTCTAAACACATAAGCAGAAATAGGATTAAAACGAATTATTTAAGGCTTTTCAGATTTTGATAAATATATATGAAATGCCTTTTAGTATTTATAATTTATTTTGTGATTAAGGCTACATAGTTATTTTTTCATGTAAAAAAAAGGCCAGATTACATGTTGGATATATGTAACATCCAGCAGATGGCAGCCAGAGTTTAGTTTGTATTGAATCGTCAGATATGTGGTGTTTATCTGGACTCGTGCACTGTGCCTGATTTTAACCTGCTGCTTGTCACCTAAGAGCCATGTTGACCAAATTGTGTAACTTGTCTTGATGTTCTGATTTTATTTCAGCTGGTTTTACAAGTCTTCCCACTCCACCTGTTTTTGTGAACATCAACACACGTCTGAAAGCAATTTGCGTTTATTTAAAATAAAATATAAAAATGCAAATAAGTCCAATAAAGTATCTGGTTAATGTCTGTGCAAATGTCTGCTGGAATAAGCTGAAGGCAAACAACCGCAGTGCTTAAGTAAACAGCTAGTGACCATGAATCCAAGTGACTTTATACCAATGTCCTAATGCAATACCTTTTTTCTTTATGTAATTAATTTCAAACATCTAAAAACAGAATATATTAAATTACCAGTAGATGCCCATTAAAGTGAAATACTGCATCTTAGTATTTAAAGAGAACCCAGGAGTGCAGGGTGATTACCTGAGAACAAAATCCCGTGACAATGCAAAACGCACAACACTGACACTGGTGGAAAAACAAAGAAAGACCAACATTTACATCTTAAATATGCCAGTGGTTTAACCCCGAGTATCAACAGTATTAGAACATAAAATAGCAGTGCTTCATTCACTTTGCAGGAAAGTAGCATCTCATCTACAGTCAGTATTTATAGCGTAATCTTTGAAATTCATCTTTGCAACACTGAAATATGAGATGAGAATTTGTACAGCAGCTTTAAATCGATTCTCTTCATTTCCAAAGTAGGAGAGAAATGATGCTACAGACGAGAAACAAATTCAGTTGAACTCATGTTGATAAAGTTACATTAGCTATGGCAATTTTTAGTCTGTGTCATCGAGCTACAGCAGGTCCCCATCTCTTCAAGTCTCTCTCCACATTCATGAACAGAAAAATCCGCATCACCAGCATGACAGTTCCTGAATGCTGTGAATTCTTGAACTGACGAGCTGTTTGGCGCTCATCTCTTATGACGGAGTGACACCCGGACTGCTGATCTCTGTCGCAGGACTGGCCAAACACTCACTGGACTTCAGGCTGGCCAGAGATTTATAGCTGGCAACGGAGGTCAGGGAGCCACAAAGACCTCTAAGAGATGGAGTTTCCTCCTTACCTGAAGAACAAAGTACACACATTTAACACGCAGAGGTTGGGTAAAGGTATCTCAGTTTATAAGAGGAAGCCTGCCTTGTGAGTTTGATGTGAGGCTCAGGCCTGCAGACAGCTGCTCCAGACTCTGGAAACTCTTCCTGCATAAAAATGGAGGGAAAAAAAACCCCAGCAAATTTTAATCTAGCAAAATATAGAAATCACTGACAATCAGTGCATGTTGGGTAAAAAGGAGTTTAAACAACTGAACAAAGAAAAAAGAGACATACTCCTCCCACTGCCCATTGCCTTTCCTGCACAGCAGAGTATCCAAGGCAACAGCATTGGCATCCAAGGCATCTGGAGATGGCCACTGATTGGTCAGATGGGCTGTTAATTCCTGTCTGGAACGCAAATCATTGTTTTTCAGCACAGTCCTGAGAATGTGAGAAAATGACAGAACTAGCATTAATTTTATTAAATGAACAAAATAAAAAAAATTCTTAAAAACAATGGGAAAAGCTCAAGATGTAAAGTTTCAGGAAAACATCTAAATATTTATGTCAGGAATCGATGTTGGGGTAGATTTATCGCTACAGGTTTTCAGCTTTTACTCCTCAGCATTTACTCAACTGAAACCTTGTTTTCATTCTTCTAAAAGGTCAAAATCACCAATGATATTCAATCATATTTATCACATCAAACATGTATGCAAAACTCCTTCAGTTTGAGGTATTTTGGTGCTAATAGTTTTAAGAATTCAAATCTATCTTAACTATAAAGCACAATTAAAAACAAATGTTTAAAAAAATGCTGTACAGTGCTAAAACAGATCTAACAAAGAGAGAACATAACATCCAGGTAATCACTAAGTTGTTAAGATGAGTTAGTACTAAGTTGTGAGATGTGCAACGACCATGCCGCTGACAATACAGTTACACAATCCCACAATCCTGAACTGCAACACCATCACTGTCA
Organism: Valencia hispanica; assembly: GCA_963556495.2. Taxonomy (NCBI): domain Eukaryota; kingdom Metazoa; phylum Chordata; class Actinopteri; order Cyprinodontiformes; family Valenciidae; genus Valencia; species Valencia hispanica. The sequence continues at coordinate 24,543,403 of OY747710.1, forward strand.
CATGACCAAACAAAGACCACATGGTCAACACCCCGCCACTCGCCCTCCTAAAACACATACTGGAACAACATGGAAAGACAAATCGGTTATTAATATTAGCCCAGTTTTACTTATTGGACAGATATGGATATGTAAAAAAAAGTGAATATCGGTCGATACTGATGTTGATATATTGTGCTTCCCAAATATTAAAACGGGTTAGTGGAGTCAGGGTGACTGTAAGGTATTGATGTACCTGGATGTGTCCAGGATTTTAATTGGTGGAGAAAATCTACTAAGACACGCCCGTTCACCTAAAAACAGTGGACAGCTCAGGTGGACATGTGGAGGAAGTTGTGTACTCTACAAATCAGGGCTTTATGGGAGGGTAGCGAGAAGAACAGTTTTTTTTTGTTGAGAATCTTTATTTGCAATCAGAACATTACAAATTTAGACGTAACATATTCTTTAAAAAAACACACACACAAAACATGTAGACAAACCAGAGTGTCAGGAGTTCAAAACACTAAAAAAAATAGTACGAGAGAAAGAACAGAGTCCCCACAAGCCATGTAGGGAACACCAACAAAAAATTTTGTTAAATCTGGTCAGATGAAACGAACAAACTTTCTGGACAACATGCAAAAAACAATGTGTGCATGAAAGCTAATACCACACATTGCTCTGCACACCATCTCCACAGTGTACCATGATGGTGTCAGCATCATGCTGAAGAGATGCTTTTTATTATCTGGGAGGGTCGGAGTTGATGGAAAGATACATGGATTTAAATATAGGACAACCCTGGAAGAAAGTGCTTCTTTTAGAGGTCACTCTGCTCCAACACGTCTAATTCAAATAATTATGTTGTTAGCAGGACTCTGTAGAATTTGACTACATGCTGAGAAAGCAATTTAGCCATGTGATTCCTAAGTGAATCCTAAGACATGCATTGAATATCTGTAGTAACTACAGTAAATTCCACTTATAAAAACAAGAGGGCGGAAATCCTCTCAACACTTTGTGGGCTTGCTATAAGTTATTAATCATTATTCTCACACTGATTATATGATTGATGAAAAACCATCCCTGATGGTGTTTTCTTTTGCTTGAACATAAACCACTGCAAACCTCCAGGGTTCTTGCTGCCCTAAATGTCAAGTTTGCAATAAGATTAGTTTCAAAGCTCCCCAACTAAACCGCCCTCGCAGCCATCCGTGCACATACTGCCAGACACAGACACCCTCTAAAGTAAACTCACAGTTGGTTCTGCAGTTCCACTATGATATACTCAAGCTGTTGCTTCTCCAGTGTGTGGGAGAGGTGTGCGTCTGCTAGGCTCTGCTGAAGGGTTTTGTTATGAGAGACGGCCTCCGACAGCTGGGCTTCCCGTAGACGGACCAACTCTTCCAGGTAACCCTGAGGCGAGCAAACATACACAATCATACAGACAGTCCTGTTTGTTCATTGCCATGAAGGTACTGCTGAATTAATGCATATTGAAGATGTTTGTTTCCATCAAATACAAACAAAATGTAGCAGGAAAAAAAAAGGTACATTTTAGATCCAGCAGGAGTGCGTTTTAAACCAGAAATCTTGACAGATTGTTTTTTTCTTGGCATTTCAAAAACCAGGCAGCTACTCATCATGCAGGCTCCAAGCAAAATATCAACCTGGCTTATATAAAGCCATCCAGCCCCTTCAACGCAAAACAACACACCTTCTGCTCCAGAGCCATGCGGTACTTCTGCTCAAAGCGTTTGCACTTGCTGACGAGGTTGCTCTGCTCGGTGAAGATTGATGCAGCGGTGGCCGTTTTGTCAGGGGTGCTGCTCTCACTGCCGCTGCTTCCCAGAGTCCTCATCTCCTCCTCGTCGCTGCTGATGCTGTCTGCGCTGCACAGGGAACCAAAGCGCACCACATATCAGCATGCATCCACGTCAGGCAAACTGACACGTCTGACCCTTTAATCTCACTCTGACAGCAGACAAAACACTTGGGTTTTTAAACAAATTCATATAAAGAGAAGTAGAAAACGGAGCGATGTAATTTACCTTATCTCTTAAACTTCTTAGCAAAAACATTTTCATTTAATCAAAATTTAAGTGCATCACAGTTTGCTGTGTTTACCATAGACAGTACCCTCCACAATTGTTGGCACTCCTGGATAAAACTATATACAAACAGCCTTAAAAAAAATTTTATTTTTGCAGTAGCATAATCATAACACTGAACATTTTAGAAATACACCTTTAATTCAGTGTTTTTTTTTCAGTGAGAAAAGAAAATGTTTTTTTTAAGTTAATCACTATTGAGGAACTTGTAAATAGTAAAACGACTTTGTGAGGAGAACACACCGTTCAAGTAAAGCAAGTTCGTATAGATCTTTATAGGTCAGGAAGTGGCTACAAGAAAATGGCAGCTTGCCTGAAGAGGACAAGCCGGACCCATTTAGGATCAATGCAAACCGTGGAAAGACGAATGGTCCAACATCCCTCTCATTGAATGCTTGAAGACTAAAAGCTGCCCAACTGGAGAAGAGGGGACTGACTAAAGTATTACCAGCAGGGGTATCACCAAGTGTACTGTAGTTTATTATGCATACCTGTGCATCACTAGTATATTTGAGGTGTATAAAAAAAGCAGATATTTTTGCAATGATTCGTTTCTTTTACATTTAGAAGTGTGACACCTGTCAAATGTGAATCATTTCATTGCATATACCTCTGTGTGAACTTCAGGTAAGGCGTGTAGTCGATGACAGCAGGGCAGCTGTCGTCCAGACCCTCGCCTTTAAGACAGAAGCTGAAAAACATGATTGAAAAACAAAGCAAAGCTTCTCCTGTAACACTGAAACATTTGGTGTTGTAAAACATGTCCACATATCCATCATTCGAGTTGCTTCTTTTGATCAAATTTGGACACCAGTCAAGTCAGTTAATTACTAAAATTAAGTATCATTCTTATAATTTGATATACAAAAAAAGTGCATTCTTTGTTGTTTTTCTTTTTACTGTTTTGTATATACAGTGAAGGTTTAACATTACTACATCTATACTTAGCACAAAAAGTAAAAAAAAATTTATTTGGTTGATTTTTTTTGTTCTAATACTTCCTAGTATAAATCTCTTGAATGCTGCCACATTAGGAAAGGAATGGCATTTGTGGGTTGAGCAGCATAGTCAAGAATGTGTGTTGCGGCCATGAAAAGCTTTACAAATTTTCTCTGCTAACGCCAGACCTCTTGTAGCAGTGCGAATGTGTGGGGCAGTATCTCGCTCACTGGAAAAACAAGTCTTGTTACAACTGGAGGACATCCTAATGCAGGAAGACAGAGATGGGTCTACAACCAGCAATAATCCAATTCCTCTACTTTTAGGGACAAAACTGTTTCCTCCGAGATGACAACAATCGGTTTATTAGACAACTTACTAAAAAAAAAGTGTGGTTTGTTCCAGAGGGACCAATGCAGCCAGTATGACTGACATGGAACAGATGCTAGTTAAAGGAATGGAAGCCATCCCACCCCAGTGTGTGACCAGCCTGGAGGGAAACCACCAGGTTGATGTGGTTGTGCATGGTTCTCCCAACCACACAGGCACCAGTTTATTAACTGATTAAATTCTTTAATTGCCAACATCTCTTGCTTTTTAAAGACTTTTATCATCTAATCCAATAAACAGCACCAAGCAAGAGTCAGTAGCAGAATAATCTTTTTGGCTTTGGCAGAGAGGATTTTTCTTTTTTCTTCTTTTTTTTTAAAATCGGTGCTCAAACCCAAAAATGCATCTTTTTTGCAAATGTGTCACCATTTAAAGAAACATAAACAATCAATACCAACATTGTAAGGTTTATTGCCAAGAGGCATTGAAGTAATTGATTAAACAACTTTTTATACATTTTGTGCAAAGTTTTCTTTTATTTAGAACTTGGAACAGTTATGTTAATTTTCAAAGAAACCTTAGCGGGGTGTTTTTCCAAACCCTCTTAAAATATTATGTTTAATTTTTTCAGTGAAGAAAAATTCATGTTACTTGAAAACTCAACAAATGGAACAATTTCTTTAAAAACACAAACTGAAATAATTTTTAACAATTAACATTAATACAGGCTTTAAGTTTCAATGCTTCTATGACACCTTATATGTGATGACAGACAGACAGTTTATGCCTTGACAAAAGTGAGTTTGATTACGACACTGTTGTATGTGCAATATCAGCGTATTAAAAGCTGCTCAGGATAAATATAATCTAAATTTCATCAGAAATATTCGGGGCAAAGTGAGTGGACCTAATGTTGGACTTTCTCGTGTGTCTCAATGGCATTATATGATTTTATGGGCTTTGATAAATGTTCTCCCTGGTACCACTACCAGCACAAACGGGAGTTATTAGCCCAGCTTCCAACACAATGTAAAATCGTGAGGTCAGAAAGTGTTGGACTCATCCCAACAATCTAATGCAGGAAATCTGCTTTAGCAACAATGTAGATTAATGCCATCGAAGCTGACTGAAACTTGATTAATACAGTGTGAGACAGTACATCTTATAAATTGCGACATGCACTGATCTTATAAAAGTGTACATCTGATGTTTTATCATCTTTTTTGTGTAAGCAGCAACTAAAATGGTCCCAGTTCTTCCAGTCCAGCTGATGACATCAATACAACAGGAATAGAAAGTCTCACCAGCTCATCTTAGACAGTAGATTATGATAAGCACCTGAAATCAATGGTGTTAAGTCCAATGAGCATGTCTGCCAACAGCCCTGCCTCTTCTCCCAGCATGACCGCACCTTCCTCAAAAAACCTCCTAATGGTCAACACAAACGCACAGATCATCAGCATTCATTCAGTTCAGAGAATATTAGAGAAGCAAGAAAACGTTCCACAACTGTGTTTTGATGAACACTACATTTGAAGACCTGGTGGTTTTGAAGTCCTTCAGTGCAAATGAGATGTACTCTGATAGTCGTTTCTCCATCAGAACAACCCTGATCCATGCCCTCCCCTGCACAGACACAAAGGCATTTAACCCTAATAAACAACAAGTGAAATGTGTCTCAAAAGAAGTGTTTGCAGTAAATGGGCGTTAAAATAAAATGGACAATGCCTGTGATATTTACTGGTATTTTTGAGACTCATCTCTAAAAGAAAACAAACTAAAACAACAAAATTAGAATGGTCAAACGGACAAATTGAATAATTCAATCTATTTTAAAAGGACATTTATGCAATTTGTATTTTTCTAAAAGTTACATTAAATTTTTCTAACACTGCTATGTTCTCTATATAGACAAATGGCCTAAATCGTGTCTTTAAGTGTTTGTATAGGAAACAGTATTGCTTGTTGAATATCCACATGTTATGCTGCTGCGGCTCTTCACTAGCCCTCCCTGCAGTATGGGAAAATTTTATATGATGCCGGCATGGTGGGGGGTCGCACCTTCGCTCTTGATGATCGCACATTTTCCATGCTCTCGATGCTTCGGATGCAGTTATGAGGTACTTTACTGCAGGCCACTTTTATGTAATCCGAGAAGCTCCGAGGACTCTCGTAGCCAAACCAAGTCATCTGACCTGAGTCGAAAATAGAGAAACACAGGCATGTTGTTGTTTTTTTAATTAATACATATTTTTGTATGTGTGGTGTAGCTTGAAAAAAAATAGATGAAATGAAATAAGATGAAAGTAATTTACAATACACATGAGTTGTAGTTAAGTGTATTGTGCTTAAATAAAAGTTAGATTGTATGGGAATGAACTGGACTGATTCAACTTGAACCTAATTTGATTACATAAATAATATGAATTTAACTGAATATCAATCACTTTCCTTCTCTGGCTGATAAACCTTTTAGACCACAAACTAAAATATGAATTGTTGTGTTTATTGATTCTCTTATTTGAATGTGTGCCCTCTGCCATCTGCCAATGAAATTACTGCACAGTGACGACTAGAACTCAAGAACGTTGATCACTTTAGTAAAGATGTTTAAATTCTCAGAAATATAATCAAAACATATTTAAATGTTTTTTATGAGAATAGTAGTGCAAGACAAATTACAATGTTAGGCTTTGATTTAAACCATTCCACTGTAGGTCTGGCTGGATGTTTAGGATTGTTGTCCTGTTGGGGAGTTGAACTTATGCCCGACTATCCAGTCTTTTCCAGCCTTTAAAGGGTTTTCTTCCGGTTTTTAGCTCCATCTATCCTCCCATCATCTTTGAACAGCTTCCTTATGCCTGCTGAGGAAAGCTACACCCACAGCAGGGTGTTGGTGTTCTGTCACATATACCATTTCGCATGCAGGCAAAAACATTCAATTCTGGTCTCATCTCTTCTTCTACATATTTGCTGTATCCATTGCGTAGCATGTGGCCAACTGCAGAGGGAACTTACTTTCTGTTCCTTTGTCACAAAAATCCTTGTGGCTGTTACGGGGCAATTTTAAAGGTTTCAAGGGGTTTTAATATTTTCTGCAATGCGCTGTATCACAACCATTGGTGTCTTAAACTCTGTTTTATCATCTTTACATGCCTTTGAGCCGATGACTGAGGATGTGCTCCAGGATGGACACAAAGTTAACAAACTCTGGGCAAGAGTCGTCAATGGTCTCAAAACAGGAGCGATCCAGCAGAGTCTTCACTGAAAACCTGAACAGAAAGAAGATGCACACAAAATTATGTAACTGTGGTGGGAATATTTCCGAGTAATTATAAAAAATTGATTAGTTACATTATAGTAAATGCATCTAGGGAATATGTCATGTAGAGAGATCATCAGAAAGCTTAGGCAAACATCGATTTAACCTTGTGAGAGCAAACATCAGGACTGTGTAGGAGGGACTGAGGAAGATAATCTTTTATTGACCTCCGCCTGGAGGTATATGTTTTCATGCCCATCTGTCTGTTAGCAAGATAACTCAAAATGTTCTGGACAAATTTTAACGAAATCTTCAGGAAATGTGCGCGAAGGGAAAACTGATTTAATTTTGGGGTTGATACGACATGAAGCGCGTAGCCACCCACTGACCAGCGGTCCTATCGTGGATTCCTCTCCCATCTCAGAAAGCTCACAGACGGTTCAGCTCGCGCAGCAGCCCCGCTACGGTCGGAGCATATGCACAGAAAATTAAACGCATATGTGTGAACCTCCCCTGCTGGTAGAGCACGGCGACAGCACACTGCCGTGCGTCTCCTTAACATACATTTTTTTATTGGAAAAGTACCAATAGTTAGAGTTAGAGCACAACATGGGGATGGGGGCTGGGTAGCCCTGGCGGAGGTCTGCGCTCTCTGATTGCTTTTCTAGTTACCATATAATATTAGGAATAGGAGGGTGCGGGTAGAGTTTGAGCAGGCACAGTTCCGGTTTGTCTTGCAATCAGGCCAACATGCTTATAAAATATCTGAAATGCCTTAAGGACTTTGTTTAAGAAGATGCTATTTTTTCCACAGTTACTAATGATTAAAAAACACGTTTTTATTCTACGTCAAACCTTTCTGCTATCAATTTCAAAAAAACTAAATCCAAACCTGTCCACACAGCAGCAACCAGGCTTTAATCAATCTTCTGAGATGAAACCAGCCACAGTGTGCAGCACAAAACAACTCCGTCTAATCTGATTGCAACTAATTACATAGGAAGGAAAGTCAGCACACAGGACTGCGATGTGTTTCTGTAGATATATGAGTGCTCTGTGAATCCCGTCGAACTGCGTGTAGCCTTTGACACTAACTAAATAATCTGACTTTGAATCTCGCTCTGCCTCTCGCTACTCCTCCTCGTTGCTTAGCAGCAGGATGACGATAGACCATGAGCTTCCTGTGGAGCGTCTGATAAACCTCAACTATATTAACTTTGAGAAACCTTATAAATACCCTCTTACAAATCTGTTCATTCAAAGTCCAGTTCTCCTTAACTACCCTGAGTCCTGCTTTAGTCTGATATGCCATTACACTAGTTCGCCTCTACCGATTGTTTACATTTGCTAACACAAGATAATTTTGCAGTTTACAACACTGTTTAAAGTTGCTGTCTCTTCAGGAAAAAAAATGCAAATGCAAACTTTGCAGCCTCCATTAGAACATCAAATTTCACTAGCTCAGCAAAGTCCAACCACAGTTCTTGTCCAGTGTTAAGTCACTAAGAGGTGAACACAGCGCATTTCAGCATAAGTATTCTCATAGCACACTATGTACTGTGAAGGGGACTCTGCAGTCTGTCATAAAAAAAACACACAGGTAAGATCTACTATGATCTATTTAAATTATGTTTTTAGTCAGTTCTGACTACATCCTAACCATCACCATATCCCATAAATCACACATGAAAAGCTTAAAATGTGCTTGAATTAGATACAAATGTTTACTCAAAAAAACAGGATACAGTATTTATATTTATTACCACAAGGTAGCAAATAAAGACAGATCCTTTTTTTATTTAGTTAGTTTAATAAGAATTAAAGCAACACTGGATTGATTGATCAAGGAATGAGGGGGGATCCCAAAACGCTCCAGAGATGTATCCAGACGTGTTTGACGGATGTAAAGACAGTGCTTTTATGAGTAGAGATTGACGGATATGGGTTTTTCTATTGCCAATGACGATTCCTAGAGGTTATGGTCAGCCAATGGCTGATATGTGTTGCCGATTTTTTAGGTCGATTTTTATGGCTGATACCTGAACATTTCTTTGCTGCTAAAATGTCCCACTAATATCAACACCGGATGGACACATTTCTGAACCTAATCAGTTTTCCAACACTGAACTTAACAAACTCTTGAATCTTAATTTTGTGCACCGCAGAGTATTAAAAATCATTCAAAAAACATTTAACCGAAGTTAATCAAACCAATAAAAAAAAAACGAACCAGATATTAAATATCCAAAATAGGTCAATCAAAAGTCATGCTGAATGTGAAATTTGTTGAGCCATCAGACAGCAATTACAAACCAGAAGAAATCAGCTCTACTAAAGAGGTATATTGGCATATTAAAAAAAGGTAAATATCGGCCCGATATCAGTCTATCCCAATTTGTGAGTATTTATTTATTTAGTATTATATAATCCAGTGTTTACTAGCTCTTTACTGTATTTAAAAAAATATATTAAACCACTTGTGGCCCTCAAAATAATTGTACATGCTCACCCCCCACCCCCTGACTAGTTCAAGAATGGTACAAATTTGGCCTACCACCACAGATGGTTGATACAGATGGAGATATCTTGAAAAAAGAATTATGGTGAGCAAAATTAGAATCTTAAAATGAAAAATATTAAATAAAAAACAAAGATCCAGTCTTTTAATTTCCACACTTTTTGCTTTGATTTTGATTTAATTGTAAATAGGATCACAAATATTCAGTACACAAAATATTCATTGTACTCAAAAACAGACTTGGGCACATCGATTTATGAAACTTGACTAAATATAGCAAACATTTTTGAGTACAGAGTGACCGAATCCTGGTTTTATTGTCAAGATCAGGCTTCTTTACCAAGGCAAAGAAAAAACACTTGACCCCCAAAAATGAGGAAACTATATGTCTTTTGTTTAATACGGCAAACATGCAAAATCCATTTTATATATTCAGATGTATATTGATTTGTTTTCTACAAAATTCAGCACATTTAATTTAGGCAAAAATAAAACAAATATATATATATATATATTATTTTTAACTGAAAAATGTAACCAAAAATAGATTTTCTGGCAGGTGAGTACTTTACTTTTAGCTTAACAATTGGCCATGAGGTATGCCTGATCCATGTTGTCTGTTTTACTGTCATGCTCACACCATATGCCTACTGTATGCACTCACTTGTGTTGCATTGGGGGGGGGGACTACTTGTGATAACTGCTACACATTACACTTTCGGATAAATCATTAAAGAACATCCAGAGAAAATCAGTTTGGAAAGTCAATGTCTTCCTTTCATTTGCAGATGTGAATCTACTGCCTCAGTATCTGCCGTAATGTTGTGCCTTTACTCTTATACTCACAATCTTTACTCCTTTATACACCCTTAAACACCACTATGCAAACATTTAACTTTATAAATGACAACAAAAAACAATACATGTCCATTATTTGCTGATGTCGCACTTTTAAGCATACGATGACAGACAATTTGAATAAAACAAATTCTGATTACATATCTTGCACAATTGTTTTATCTAGTCGTAAAACTCAACGATGATGAATTTACTAACATGTATAATAAAGAGATTGATATTAACATGGATCTGAACATGTAACCCTCAAAAAGGCCTAAAGAAAGGTTGCAACAAATACAAATAGGCAGAACGGGTTAAAAAGTAGGAAATGGATAAAGCCAGGTTGTTTACTATGGTTAAATGTAAGAGAAAGGAGGTGGGACTTTACTCTCCAACAACCTCTTGAACATTTAGAAACTCTGAGCAGTTCTTTTGGACAGTTAAACTATGAGATAAATTAGGAGCAAAAACTCTAAATACAGTTGCCTCTGCTTTCTGTTCAGACCCCTTTAAACATAGAGCATCTGATGAGCTGACTTATAGATAGGGAGTGATAATATAAACCTTTTTTATTGATAAAATATGATTAGGGTGTTGGAAGGCTTTAAAAAATAATGATATCCTAAAAACGTAAAAATAAATAGAAAGCCACATGAGTGAGGTCAATTGTGGTAAATGCACATGTTAGTAGTAAGTTAAGCCTAAAGTAAAATAAATATTATTTTCCTACTCATTATTGTCCCAATAGGTCCCCCAGTCTTCATTATGGAATACCCTTGTCATTTTACTCCCCCACTCAGGCCAGTCGGTATTAAATGATGACTAATGTGGAGGCAGGAAGATTTTGGCAAAATATCAGCCTGATCAGTGAGTGGAAGCCTGTTTTAATTCCATTAATGCTCAATTCTTGAAGAAAGGTTCACAGAGGCAAACAAATGTTGCTTTTCGTCTTCTACTTCAGTCTAAAGCATTGAGCAGACTACTATATAACCAGATTTGTTTTCTGAACAGCTACTGCCAAGACAGACACCCCCACGCTTTCTTTCTTTTATGATGGGTTTACTGTCAAAGATATTCAGTGGGGACTGTCAGTCAGTAGCTGACATCTGCCAGCAGCACTCAAAGGGCTATAAATCAATACTCTGAACAGTAAATGACAAAGAAAGCAGGCAATACAGGCAGGTGACAATTGAGTGCTCACCTCAGCATGACACTTTCTCAAAGTCTCTATAAACACAGAGCTGCTTTTTTAAATGAAGCTCATGAGCTCTGTTGTAATATGGAATAGTCTTTTTTTTGCAACTCCCTAATAATCCATTATGTGAAATTTTGCTTTTTTAGGTAAAATATTTTTAAAGAAATCGAAATTCTATTATGTAAAGCATTAATTGAATTACTTAGTTAAATAGACTAAAACTAGTTTACCATGTGCAACATCTACATATGTGTTGGTTCTGTAGCTTTAGTCCTGCACTGAGCTGACTGTGAAGGTATCAAAACAGAAATATGAGGTATGAATGTTTAATAAAGGACTGAGGAGGCTGTTGGTGTGTGAGAGAAACTGGATAACATTAAGCTACTTTTGTGTATTCTTCTTGTTTTACTGCTGTTTTTACATTATATACTTTGTAATGCTTTGATGAATCTGTGTGTGCTTCTTGCTTTATAGCAGTTTTTACTTTATATGCTTTGTCTGTGTTTAACTGCTATTTTTATTTTACCACTTAATCATGTAAAGTACCTTGAATTACCTTGTTGTTGAAAGTGTGCTATAAAAATAAAATTGCCTTGCCTTACTGTCCACAACAGGCAAACCACCAAATACAGGTCCTTCTCAAAAAATTAGCATATTGTGATAAAGTTAATTCTTTTCCATAATGTAATGATAAAAATGAAACTTTCATATATTTTAGATTTGTTGCACACCAACTAAAATATTTCAGGTCTTTTATTGTTTTAAAACTGATGATTTTGGCATACAGCTCATGAAAACCCAACATTCCTATCTCAAAGAATTTGCATATTTCATCCGACCAATAAAAGAAAAGTGTTTTTAATACAAAAAAAGTCAACCTTTAAATAATTATGTTCAGTTATGCACTCAATACTTGGTCGGGAATCCTTTTGCAGAAATGACTGCTTCAATGCGGCGTGGCATGGAGGCAATCAGCCTGTGGCACTGCTGAGGTGTTATGGAGGCCCAGGATGCTTCGATAGCGGCCTTAAGCTCATCCAGAGTGTTGGGTCTTGCGTCTCTCAACTTCCTCTTCACAATATCCCACAGATTCTCTATGGGGTTTAGGTCAGGAGAGTTGGCAGGCCAATTGAGCACAGTAATACCATGGTCAGTAAACCATTTACTAGTGTACCAGTGGTTTTGGCACTGTGAGCAGGTGCCAGGTCGTGCTGAAAAATGAAATCTTCATCTCCATAAAGCTTTTCAGCAGATGGAAGCATGAAGTGCTCCAAAATCTCCTGATAGCTAGCTGCATTGACCCTGCCCTTGATAAAACACAGTGGACCAACACCAGCAGCTGACATGGCACCCCAGACCATCACTGACTGTGGGTACTTGACTCTGGACTTCAGGCATTTTGGCAATTCCTTCTCCCCAGTCTTCCTCCAGACTCTGGCACCTTGATTTCCGAATGACATGCAAAATTTGCTTTCATCCGAAAAAAGTACTTTGGACCACTGAGCAACAGTCCAGTGCTGCTTCTCTGTAGCCCAGGTCAGGCGCTTCTGCCGCTGTTTCTGGTTCAAAAGTGGCTTGACCTGGGGAATGCGGCACCTGTAGCCCATTTCCTGCACACGCCTGTGCACGGTGGCTCTGGATGTTTCTACTCCAGACTCAGTCCACTGCTTCCGCAGGTCCCCCAAGGTCTGGAATCGGTCCTTCTCCACAATCTTCCTCAGGGTCCGGTCACCTCTTCTCGTTGTGCAGCGTTTTCTGCCACACTTTTTCCTTCCCACATACTTCCCACTGAGGTGCCTTGTTACAGCACTCTGGGAACAGCCTATTCGTTCAGAGATTTCTTTCTGTGTCTTACCCTCTTGCTTGAGGGTGTCAATGATGGCCTTCTGGGCAGCAGTCAGGTCGGCAGTCTTACCCATGATTGCGGTTTTGAGTAATGAACCAGGCTGGGAGTTTTTAAAAGCCTCAGGAATCTTTTGCAGGTGTTTAGAGTTAATTAGTTGATTCAGATGATTAGGTTAATAGCTCGTTTAGAGAACCTTTTCATGATATGCTAATTTTTTGAGATAGGAATTTTGGGTTTTCATGAGCTGTATGCCAAAATCATCAGTTTTAAAACAATAAAAGACCTGAAATATTTCAGTTGGTGTGCAATGAATCTAAAATATATGAAAGTTTAATTTTTATCATTAAATTATGGAAAAGAATGAACTTTATCACAATATGCTAATTTTTTTAAAAGGACCTGTATCTACTTTACATGTTTAATCAGACCTCATGCAGCAGACAGCGAGTCACAAGCATTGTTTAGTCAAATATTCAGTAAACGATGCAAATGAAGCTGAGGTCTATTTAACGCAAACCATGCACACTCGATTTATTATTATTATTATTGTTACAAATAATCCACCGTCAACAATCCAGCAGCATACGCGGTTAATTCTCCTTATCATGAAAAGACAAATGAGTAGGAGAGAATCCCCTACCTGCAGACTGTGAGCAGGTTCTTCCTCTCCACCACGGCGCTTCTGCCCGCTCCGCGCTTGCGGCTGAGCGACGCCATCCCCCCGGCCCCGGCTAGTGTTTGCGGCGGTGCGCTGACCCTCTCTGCTGCCTCAGAACGAGGGCAGGACCGCCGGTGTTCGTCACCACAGAGCGGCGGAGCCGAAGATGCTTCAGAGGGGGGAGGGAGGCGGAGGAAGGGGGACAACACAGACCACTGAAAAGGCGCTCCGAGCACCTCCTGCTGGCTCTTTCAAAATAAGAGCGTGTGAAATTTAGAAAATGTTTTACTGCTCCGTATTTAAAAACACGGCGTTAAATAATAAGAACAATTTTAATATTGAAACTTAATGTATTGCTTGCATTATGTGTAACGTACACCAAACCTAGATTTATTTTTTAGGTGGCCTTACTTTTTTATGCTCGTCCATTCATTTTGATGGATATGTTTGTGGGTTTCTTACAATGCAGAAGTTCTGTCAGTTTGACATAAAGTCCGAGATCGCCATCTAGTGGTTTTAGACAAGAATAACTCTAAGTTCAGCTAAGTGTCATGTTTGTGCCCTTGTCATGCTTTCCTTAAAAATACAAGATATATATATTTTTTTTTCATTCATTCATTTATTCAGATTTTTAAAGAAAGTAACAAGGAATTTCCCAGGGGAAGAAATATTTCTGTCGTTAATGGCAAGAAGCTTCATTTTAGCTTCATTAAAAAAAAAATATATTTCTAAGCACGACACATATTTTGATGGGGTTTTAAGGGGAGAATTGGTAGGGAATGGGATAGATTGGCAGAGTTTATAGACTCATTGCCCAAAGGTGAGATCACATGAGATTAATTAAAATCAGACCTTTAAATATGGAGTTCAAATATGTATTAGGGATGTATTAATGTTGAGGGAGATTTTGAAGTACGGTAAATAATTTTCTGTTTTAAATTCGTTTAACAATAACTTTGTGTCCTTTTGCTTACGCAAATGGCTTTAAGGTCTGTGCTATAGCCTAATGTTCTTCCTATTACTATACTCATACTTGTAAGAGTCCAGTTGTTGTTCAGTGTAGTTCATTTGAGTTGCAGAGATATTTTTCTGACAAATTGTTTAACCTCTGTCCCTAATCACTTTCTATTTTCAGGCCGTTTTTATTTTATGGTCAATTTAATTATTCTATCTCTTTCACATATGCCTAATGTAGGTTTTTCTGGCGAGGAGCTGTATTACGTAAATAGCCACACTGATTCTGAGTCTAACATATGGCGCCTCCTAGTGGGTACTCTATGTCTTTGTTTCCAGTAGTCAACAATTAACTTTTATTCATTTTTTACACAAAGGGCGTTATTTTTAGATGCATACTTTTAAAAAGGTCTAAAATACAAAAAAAAATCCTTAAGATCATATAATTTGCCAAACTGTTGTTGAAACAACATATGATAATCACAAAAATGAGAACTATTAATAATTAGGCAATTGAAACATCTGTATAAACAACAAAAATATGCTGAAGTCAAATGTTAAGCTTTAGCTTCCCCCCCCAAAAAAATTGCTCCACTGTAAGAGTGTAAAAATAACTCAGTTATTTAAATAATGGGGTGTACTAGTGCGCCACTGACACCACAGACAGAAAATTCAGTTAATAGTTGTAGTTTAAGGTTTGTTAAAAATCAGTTTATCAGTGTAATGTTTCTTTAAACTTATCAGCAAGTTAAAAAGAAAGAAAAAACATTTAATTGTTACTGTTATATACCTGGTGAACTGACATTAAAATCAGACTAAACTTTGTCTGATTAATTTAGGTAAGGATCACCCAAATTATTTCTACCTGCTAAATGCCAGAATAAGACTTTTTTTGTCTTGAATTTCAGAAGTTTACATACAAGATTAATATGGCTTTAAAACAATTTTGAGAGAACATCACGATGTCATTGCTTTATAAGCTTCTGATAGGTTAATTCAAAACATTTTAATTATTTGAAGGCACACCTCAAACACGATGCTTCCTTGTGTGACATCATGGAAGTATGAAAGGAATTTGACAAAGACATTAGGAGAGAATCGGGAACCTCTTGAAGCCAGATCACCTATTGAAGCGATTAGCTGCCAGTATCCACACGACAGGAATGTCCCATCCATTATATCGTTCAAGAAAGAGCTCTGTCTCAAAGATGAACATCTTGTCATTAAATGTGCATCTTGCCATTAAATGTGTGAATCAATTGCAGGAAAAGAAAAACAAAGAGCTTGAGAGTGGTATTTTACACAGTGAAATGAGCCATAAAGACATGGGCTGAAAGACCACTCAGCAAGGAAGAAGCCATGACTCCAAAAGCATCATAAACAGACATATTAAAGTTTACAAGTGCATTCAGGGACAAAGACCTTAATTTTGTAAGACATGTGTTGGGGTCTAAAAAAAACACTAAAATTAAAGTGTTTTGCTATAATGTAATTGATTAAAGGGTAGTTGGGAAAACCTGTAAGTCTGAAAGTATCCAAACATTGCAGTGCACAGGTGAGGCACTGCAACACATATCATTGTTTAGCTGCAGGAGGGATTGATGCACTTCATAAAATATAAGAACTAGGTGGAAATATTAAAGCAACATCAAAACATACGTCAGGAATTAAAAGTTTGGACACAAAATGATCCAAATAGATAACGACTCTAATCATACCACAAAATTAGTTACAAAGTAGCTTAAGAGGAACAACAAGCTCCATGTTTTGGAGTGTCCATAACAAAGCCCTGATCTTAGTCTCAATAGTAAATGTGTGTCAGGTACAACAGTTCTATCAGAAAGAATAGGCAAAAAATCTAGCAAGCTATTGTGGTCAAAAATATTTAACCAAAGTCATACATACATACATACACGTACGTACGTGCAATTAGCCTAAGTGATGAATCTGATACGCCTACCTTTATTGACATTCAAATACTGTTCTCCATCCTGCTCCTCTATAGGAAAGTAAATTCGCTGTCCCATTTTTCCAGATATTTACCTGAAGTAGTAGTTGCTGTTTATTTTGTTTTTTGGCAGGACTTACTTCTCCTTCATCAGGTCCATCCATCTCTTTGTTGTTCCCGCTTTCGGCTCCAGCCACACAAGAACTGCCACCCAAGTTACTGCAGATGGCAGTTCTTGCGAAGCTACTGACAATTTAGTTTAGAGAGGCATATGATTTATTTTATATTAGTATACTGGAGAATTGCGGGATAGTAGTAATAGGGAAAGATGGCGGGAAAGAGAGGTAACGTAGGGGAGTTTCTGGGCCAAAACGGGAGACTTGACAGCTTTGAGTTAGGTGTATTTTGGTAATAGAACCAGTCCTTTATAGTTCAGTTTTGGGAGGGCCCAAATGCATTGAGGGAGGCCGGCAGAATTGAAGCAAAAAAACTGCAAGAAATGAGACAAGGAGGGGAAAACTCCGGAGGCACTGGAAGCATGGGAGATTACAGAGGGATCTGATGAGCAATGAACAAAACTAACTGGCTTTTAACAGCTGGGGAGGGGATCAGTGGCACTGGCCGAAAACAGTCAACAAAAATGCCAAGCAGATGGCTGTGATATGGACTGGGGGAACTGAGGGAAGAATGTGCACAGAATGAATAGAGAAAGATTCAGGAGAGTAAAATGAGACATATATAAAAACACTGAAAGCAATAAACAATATTAAAGTCCCACAGAGTCATGACAGGTTTCCATGCTGCAACACATTCTTATGTAAAGCAAACAGTCTCTACCGCCTAGAACCTTTATGAGTTATAAGAGTAATAACATGTTGATGATTTCAGTTTGTGTAACAAAATTATTTAAAAAATGAAACATTTCTATACAGATAAAAGAAAATTAAGATATTTCTGGGTTTTTACAATTAGAAAAATGTAGATTTTAAAAGGCTATGTTTGCCATTGCTTTTAATATGTATATTACAGTACAAAGACTTTGAAGAGATTTCTCACCAACGTGAGTTTTTGTCACAGCACATTAAGAAAAGGGAATTAAAACCATAGCATCATCATTTTGTATTCACATGTTGCTGTAAAGTAACTTTATGTGGGTTTGGTTTCAGAACCTTTTTACGTTTCTGAAGCTGGGCCACATGCTCATGCTTGAATTAAAGTGCTAACAAAACCACAGGAGGAACATTTCTAATGAGATTGTGACAGGAAGCACGCCCTTAAACGATAAAAGGCAAAACGTGACCCTGTTGCGCTTATGACGACCTTTGAGTCACATTACAGAATGTTAGTGATATTGCTCAAGATAAGAAATACTCAAAGAAAATGAGCACAGTTCTTTTTTAGTTTGAATCAATAAAACATCCTTTTGTCCCCCACTTTTGCTTGCTGACTTTATGTTAAGCTGCTTATCTGAGCTCATGAGAATATATTGTCTAGTCTTTACTTTATGGTGCTTCTTATCTGTCACTCACACAAAGTCAGAGTTTAAAGAGCAATGATGTTACAACCTTTTAAGAGGATGAGAATTATGCTTTCTGTGAAGCTGAGATTTTCTTGATGACCAATTAAGGCTTGACAGTTGCACCTTTGAACCTCACTGTAACATCACTGTAAACATGGGTCATTTTAGTGTCATAAACCAATGCAGGCAATGAACGAAGTGATGATTTGGTTAGAATTTTAAAATAGAATACACATCATTTTCATACTATCTTACAAAAACTGTAAAACAGGTAGGAAAATACTAAATTACAAGCAACTCACAAAGATGGTGTACGATTCAAAATGAAATACCTTTCTACCTTGTTTTCTTGTGATCATCTTTGTGACTTAGGATGCTTTTCTGGAGCTTTAAGCACCAAATCTAATAGGAAGACAGCAGTAAAAAAAAAAGTTGCTAGGAAATTGCAAACTTAAAATAATAGTTGGTCAAATTTAAGAAGTTAATTTAAAACATTACAAAATTAAAATACTAAGCAAAAAATAATCCTCAAAAACCAATTAAAGAAAAAAATCACTTTACTGCAGAAAAACATTATTAACATGTAGTTTTTCCCCGTCCCAATTAAAAAAGTGTACCCACACTTGGTTTAATTATTCCAACCTTAGATCTATAACGACCTAATGCCATTTCAGGGATTACATAGCTCAAAAGTTCTATTGTATACAATGGACCACAGAAAAAGGATTTCGGGGCCCCTCTTATTTAATATCTACATGCTCCCACTAGGCAAGATTTTAGCAACCAATAACATTAGCTACCATAACTACGCAGATGACACTCAGCTCTACATTACAATGTCACCAGGTGACTCTGAACCCATTCAAACCCTAAATCAATGCATTGACCAAATAAATGGATGGATGGGCCATAACTTTCTCCAGCTGAATTAAAACAAAACTGAAGTAATTACTTTTGGACCCAAGGAGGAACGATCAAGAGTCAGCACACAGCTTCAATTAATACAGCTAGAAACTCCTGATCAGGCCAGAAACCTAGGTGTAGTAATGGACTCAGACCTGAACCTCCAGGGTCACATAAAGGCAATAACAAGGTCAGCGTTCTATCACCTGAAGAACATTTCTAGGATTAAACGACTGATGTTGCAACAAGACCTAGAAAAACTCATCCATGCATTTATCTTTAGTCGGATTGATTACTGCAACAGCATCTTCACAGGTCTGCCTAAAAAGTCAATCAGACAGCTGCAGCTGATCCAGAACGCTGCTGCTCGTGTTCCTCACTAGAACCAGGAAAGTAGAGCACATCACCCCAGTTCTAAAGTCCTTACACTGCCTCCCTGTAGCTCAGAGAATAGACTTCAAAATACTTTTACTAGTTTATAAATCATTACATGGCTTAGCACCAAAATATGTTGAAGACCTGTTGTCACACTACCAACCACCAAGACCACTCAGGTCCTCCAACTCTAGCCTATTAAACATCCCTAGACTCAGAACTAAACATGGAGAAGCAGCTTTCAGTTTCTATGCTCCCCTTATCTGGAACAGACTTCCTGACGAGTGTAGAGCTGCTGATACTCTGAACTGCTTTAAATCGAGACTAAAAACCCATCTGTTTAGAGTTGCCTTTGAGTAAATGCTTGATTTCATATGTATGAAATGTGTTAATGCTCTCTTGCTTTATTGTGTACCATGTGTAATGTGTGTTTCTTTTACTTTTAATTTCTATTGTTTTTTGATTTTTAAATCACCAAATCATGTAAAGCACCTTGAATTACCCTGCTGTTGAAAGTGTACTATACAAATAAAATTGCCTTGCCTAATAAAAGCATCATACAGTGCCTATTTTTTCCCATTACAACCACAAAATTATAAGTATTGTAAAGTAAAACACGGGAGTGGCAGCATTGTGCTTTAGGGACGTGTTTTGTCAGGAATTAGGAAACTTGTCAGAGTTGATGTGAAGATGAATGGAGCTAAACAAAGGGCATTGCTGGAAGAATCCTGTAAAAGACTTGAGACTGAGGTGGAGGTTCGCCTTGAAGGAGGAGAAGGAGCCAAATCACAACAGGACCTCAAAAAACTCACCCTTGTGTTTATCTTTAGTCGAATTGATTACTGCAACAGCATCTTCACAGGTCTGCCTAAAAAGTCAATCAGACATCTGCAGCTGATCCAGGATGCTGCTGCTCGTGTCCTCACTAGAACCAGGAAAGTAGAGCACATCACCCCAGTTCTAAAGTCCGTTCACTGGCTCCCTGTAGCTCAGAGAATAGACTTCAAAATATTTTTACTAGTTTATAACTCACTGAATGGCCCAACCCCCCAGACCACTCAGGTCCTCCAGTTCCAGTCTACTCAACATCCCTAGAAATAGAACCAAACATGGAGAAGCAGCTTTCGGTTTCTATGCTCCTCTATTCTGACACAAACTTCCAGACAACTGGAGTTCTTTTAAATCACAGCTAAAAACCCATCTGTGTCATAGTTCTTAGGTTTTTTTGTGTTTGAAGTTAGTTCTTTTCCTTATTCGGTTTAATTATCATTTTAATGTATTCTTTGGTGTTTATTTTATGGCACTTCCTTGTTTTCTTATTCCCTTCATTCTCTTAGATGTTTTCTCCTTTTGTTTGTGTCCTCCTTCACATTTGTGTTTCCTTAGTTTATTTCTCTTTAGATAGTTTCCTAATTTATTTCTTCTTTCTGTTCTCCAGTGTTTCCTTAAGTCCCCCTTAAATTCCTCCTTAGACATATTATCTTTAGTTAGTTTCTTATTTAGGATAGTTTTCTGTTTCCCTTGCCATTCTTCCCTTTCCTGTGGTGTCCCTGCCACTCTGCTCCTGACACAGTTTCCCCAATTGTCCTCACCTGCATCTGCTTCTCACTAATTGGTCCTCATGTTCTGTGTCATTTCCTCACTCCGTCAGTATTTAAACAGCTCTCTTTGAGTCACTACTCACTGCTCCTTCGTCATTCTTCCCTGCCTGGTTCCTGTTTTCCCTCGTTGCTGCATTTAAAAAAGTTTTTTTTTGATCCTCCTGAGTTTTTGTAAATTCATGTTCTTTGTTTTTTGTTGTTACATCACTAGTATTTTATTTGCAGCATTTGGGTCTTTAATTCTGCAAACATGATAATCTGTTTAGAGCTGCCTTTGACTCAAAGGCTTTGATGTATCATGTTTTGTGTGTGCTTCATGTTTTTTTGCTGTTTTCATTTATCCAAAATTCATGTCTGCTTTTGAGTAATGTTTTTACATCTGTGTGTGTTTTATTCAATTCAATTCAATTCAAAATTACTTTATTCATCCCAAAGGGAAATTAAATGTTGTTGTAACTCATTATGCAAGTTCCTTCAAAGATTTGTTGTAGATGCTGATGGCCGTGGGTAGGGATGATCTCTTGTAGCGCTCTGCAGATCTGAAGAAGCCTCTGACTGAAGACGCTCTGTAGTTGTCTGATGTAGAGGATGCTCTGGATCTATGGCGTCTTCTTTTCAACTCTTCAGGGTTTTGTGGCTGTAGTTGAGGTATTATTTGAGCTTTTGTGATGTTAATCAGCTGCTGCCAGTTGTAAACCACCTTGTTGCCATGGTTATGCATCATAACAAATGTCCAAAAATAAAAAGTATCAGCAAATATCCTTCCAGTTGCACAGCATTCAAAACCAGAGAGAACAGTTGTCCACAAAAACAATGTTTCTTCCAAAAATGGAAGAATTAAAGTTTTAAAAAAGAAAAAAAATATGAACCAAAGTAACAGAGCTACTCCAACATGCTGCCACCTTGAGCGGCGCAATTCCGGAACATATGCTTTATTGCTATTTTTACTTTACCCCTTAATCATGTAAAGCAGCTTGAATTAGCTTGCTGTTGAAAGTGTGCCATACAAATAAAATTACCTTGCCTATAAGCACCGTCAAAAAGACCTACAGACATTTAAGCTATTCATGAACATTAGTACAGTATATTGTTCACTTATTATACACATAGTGTATGAACTCAATAACAATGCAAATGTACATTCACCAAATTGTTTCTTACATTTGTACTTTAATTGAATCTGCAGTACTTTATGTGTTATTTCAGTAAGAAAACAAGTGACTGTCACGCTGTGCTTAAACAAGTTCAAACCAGTTCTCTTTGGAGGATGTAGTGGGAGTCATGTTAGTTATTAGTAACTTTCCAGTTTTAAGAAACCACAACATCCCACCACATCCTGCAAAGAGAACTGGTTTGAGGCTGTATGTTTAGGGTCGTCCTGCTAGAAGGTGAACCTCCACCCCAGTCTCAACTTTTGCAGCCTCTAAACAGGTTTTCTTCCAGAACTGCACGTTTAGCTCTATCCATCTTCCCATCAACTCCAACCAGCTCTCCTGTCCCTGCTGGAGAAAAGCACCCCCACAGCATGATGCTGCCACCACTATTTTCCTTTGTTGTAATGGTATATTATGGTGATCTTAGTGTTAGTATTATGCCTAACACAGCTGTCTCCTGTGTCCCCTATATTGTTTGTGGTAATCTGCCATCTTGCAACAATGGTTTTGTTCTTGACACTCATCTTTCAAAAAGGCCAGACTAATACCATCATGACTAATAGTTGTCAAAGGATTCTATCAACTCCTCTGGGGATCTCTGCAGCTCCTCCAGAGTTACCATTATCCTCTTGGCTGCATTTTTGATGCTTCCCTTGCCCTGCCTGTCAGTTTAGATGGATGGTCATGTCATGATTTGCAGTTTTCTCATACAATTTCAATTTTAAGTTGGATTTAACAGATTAAATATCTCACAGAGTGTGAGATATTTAAATCTTAGGATACTGATTAATAACCCAATCCTGCTATACATGTCTTTCACTCTGACCTGTCTGCTGTGGTTTCATGGTGCTGTTTGCTCGTGCTCCAACAAACATCTAAGGCCTTCACAGGCAGTGGGAATTACGCATGAATTGAGTCTTTTTACTAATTAGATGACTTCTGATGGCACTTGGCTGTTTATCTAGGTGTATCTGGGTAAAGAAGGGTGAGTACAAATGCATGCAACACTTTTTAGTCTTAATTTTCATTGTCTGCCACACAAAATCCCAATAAACTACCTTCTAGCTTTTAGGTTTTTCTTGGACATCTGAGGAAAGGGGGTACCTACAGGTAACAGTGAATGAGGTTTAATGGTGACCGAGGGCTTTGTTAATGCCAAAGTTTGTGGTTTATTACTAGGTCAAAGCAACTCATAACTAACATGACTCCCACTAATTCCGGAATTGCGCCGCTCAAGGTGGCAGCATGTTGGAGTAGCTCTGTTACTTTGGTTCATATTTTTTTCTTTTTTAAAACTTTAATTCTTCCATTTTTGGAAGAAACATTGTTTTTGTGGACAACTGTTCTCTCTGGTTTTGAATGCTGTGCAGCTGGAAGGATTTTTGCTGATACTTTTTATTTTTGGACATTTGTTATGATGCATAACCATGGCAACAAGGTGGTTTACAACTGGCAGCAGCTGATTAACATCACAAAAGCTCAAATAATACCTCAACTACAGCCACAAAACCCTGATGAGTTGAAAAGAAGACGCCATAGATCCAGAGTATCCTCTACATCAGACAACTACAGAGCGTCTTCAGTCAGAGGCTTCTTCAGATCTGCAGAGCGCTACAAGAGATCATCCCTATCCACAGCCATCAGCATCTACAACAAATCTTTGAAGGAACTTGCATAATGAGTTACAACATTTAATTTCCCTTTGGGATTAATAAAGTAATTTTGAATTGAATTGAATTGAATCCTCCATTGAGCTCCGGTTGAATCTTTCTGGGACAATGATTTGGACTGGTTCAAGAAGAAAAAACAACAACAGTGTATGGGCTTTTGAGCAGAAAGGCATTCATTGGTTTGTGTGTAATTAATCTATATAGTTTATTTCACTTAGTGAATTGTTACTAAAATAAATGTATAAAAAAAAAATCTGATTTATTAAATATATCAGATAGATAGATTCTAACTGCCTTGCGGTCTCCACTGTAAATCTTTAGTTGTACTCAAGCTTCCCTACACCAAACTTGTTCATTTATGTAATAGACATATACAGCCTGCGACGGACTGGCGACCTGTCCAGGGTGTAACCCGCCTCTCGCCCCGTGACTGCTGGAGGTAACCCTTTATAGGATGGATGGGTACAGATAATGGATGGATGGAGATATACAGCCCACCTGAAACTGAGAGAAGGGGCATCTAAAAAGGGTTATCAAAACATTGGGAAATATTGGGAGCATGAAATTGTTCCTTTGACTGGAACGAAGGGGCTGAGTCCAACTCCTGAAACACAACCTAATTTAACACCATAATCCTCCCTCCACCAAACTTTACATTTAACACAATTGAGTCAGGCAGGTGCTGTTCTCTAGCAACTGAAAAACTTAAAACTTGTTCATTGGATTGCCAGAAAGAGGCATTTACTGTCATTCCAGAGAACATGTCTCCGCTGCTCTTGAGTCCAGTGGAGTTGTGTTACACTTGATATGAGGCTTGGAGGCAGCTGCTCAGTGATGGAAAACCATTCCACCAAGCTCTCTACTCTTGTGCTAATATGACAGCCAGCTGAATTTAGGAGGTCTGCAGTTATCCAGTCTGCAGAAAGCTGATGTCATCGGTTGAGTATGCACTTCTACATCTGCTGACCCAGCTTCCAATTGTAATAATACCACCAGCAGCCATTAAGTACGTTTAATAGTGGGGACATTTCACAGAACATATTGCACAAGTAGCATCTAGATGCAGACTCATATACAGGTCCTTCTCAAAAAATTAGCATATTGTGAAAAAGTTCATTTTCCATAATGTCATGATAAAAATGAAACTTTCATATATTTTAGATTAATTGCACACCAACTGAAATATTTCAGGTCTTTTATTGTTTTAAAACTGATGATTTTGGCATACAGCTCATGAAAACCCAAAATTACTATCTCAAAAAGTTAGCATATTTCATCCGACCAATAAAAGAAAAGTGTTTTTAATACAAAAAAAGTCAACCTTCAAATAATTATGTTCAGTTATGCACTCAATACTTGGTCGGGAATCCTTTTGCAGAAATGACTGCTTCAATGCGGCGTGGCATGGAGGCAATCAGCCTGTGGCAATGCTGAGGTGTTATGGAGGCCCAGGATGCTTCGATAGCGGCCTTAAGCTCATCCAGAGTGTTGGGTCTTGCGTCTCTCAACTTCCTCTTCACAATATCCCACAGATTCTCTATGGGGTTCAGGTCAGGAGAGTTGGCAGGCCAATTGAGCACAGTAATACCATGGTCAGTAAACCATTTACCAGTGGTTTTGGCACTGTGAGCAGGTGCCAGGTCGTGCTGAAAAATGAAATCTACATCTCCATAAAGCTTTTCAGCAGATGGAAGCATGAAGTGCTCCAAAATCTCCTGATAGCTAGCTGCATTGACCCTGCCCTTGATAAAACCCAGTGGACCAACACCAGCAGCTGACATGGCACCCCAGACCATCACTGACTGTGGGTACTTGACACTGGACTTCAGGCATTTTGGCATTTCCTTCTCCCCAGTCTTCCTCCAGACTCTGGCACCTTGATTTCCGAATGACATGCAAAATTTGCTTTCTTCCGAAAAAAGTACTTTGGACCACTGAGCAACAGTCCAGTGCTGCTTCTCTGTAGCCCAGGTCAGGCGCTTCTGCCGCTGTTTCTGGTTCAAAAGTGGCTTGTAGCCCATTTCCTGCACACGCCTGTGGACGGTGGCTCTGGATGTTTCTACTCCAGACTCAGTCCACTGCTTCCGCAGGTCCCCCAAGGTCTGGAATCGGTCCTTCTCCACAATCTTCCTCAGGGTCACCTCTTCTCGTTGTGCAGCGTTTTCTGCCACACTTTTTCCTTCCCACAGACTTCCCACTGAGGTGCCTTGATACAGCACTCTGGGAACAGCCTATTCGTTCAGAGATTTCTTTCTGTGTCTTACCCTCTTGCTTGAGTGTGTCAATGATGGCTTTGTGGGCAGCAGTCAGGTCGGCAGTCTTACCCATGATTGCGGTTTTGAGTAATGAACCAGGCTGGGAGTTTTTAAAAGCCTCAGGAATCTTTTGCAGGTGTTTAGAGTCAATTAGTTGATTCAGATGATTAGGTTAATAGCTCGTTTAGAGAACCTTTTCATGATATGCTAATTTTTTGAGATAGGAATTTTGGGTTTTCATGAGCTGTATGCCAAAATCATCAGTTTTAAGACAATAAAAGACCTGAAACATTTCAGTTGGTGTGCAATGAATCTAAAATATATGAAAGTTTAATTTTTATCATTACATTATGGAAAAGAATGAACTTTATCACAATATGCTAATTTTTTGAGAAGGACCTGTATATACTTCAGTCTGCATCCTAGGGCCTGGATTTTGTACACCTATGCAATATCCCTGGTTTAAGGAGTAAGTTTTGTAGTCCCTTTAAACATGCTCTGATCAGGAAACGTGTTTTCATCAAGGCTAAATTCCTAAAACTTTTTAAGGCGCTCTTTAAAACCAAATTTGGGACACCTGCAGCTTGGATCCACCCCCCTCGCCCGCTGTTGACAGAGCAAATCAATAATTAAACAATAAATCAATGAAGTCCCGAGGCTGTCCGACTGATAAGAGCCAAAAACCTGCCAGTGTAAGAGCTGAGAGGAAGGTAAACATTTAGAGAAAGGAGCTGTTTCATTCCTAGCACGGGGTCCTCCTGACAGAGAGCAGAAGCTGCACAGCCCTTTGAGGAGGGACTAAAGGGAGGACACGGAGGAGAGACGTCACTTTTACTCTGATCTTGTATTGAAATAATCAGTACGGACTGAGAGAGGAAGGAAGGCGGCTCCAAGACGGTAGGTCCGCTCTTTTTTTCACCTTTATTTCTAGGCTGCTCCATGTATTGCAACTTGTCTTTTTGTTTTATTAACGCCAATTTATTTTTTGTTATTCTTCCTTTTAAATAAGCTCAAACTGAACCAAACATCTTTAAATCCGCGGTTTATTTTTGCTCCCCCTCTCCCCTGGTTAGTTTATATCGGACATGAGGATGGTGTTTAGATTTAGAAATACTGATGGACTCCTCTTCCTCTGACAGGACACAGACATGGGGAAGAAAAGCGAGATGGAAATGGAGTCCGGAGCTAAACCTCTTCAAAATGGAAATCTAGGGTATTAAAACAAACTTTACATGTATTTCTTTTAACTTGCCTACCAATAACGTTTTGTTTTTATTTCGTAGTTTGTGTCGACAGTTTTACTGTGCTTTTCAGTAGTGTAAACTAAGACCTACTGCATGACTCAGCTCACCTTTTTTTAAAAGATGCACCACAGAAAATATTATTGATTTAAAGGATAAGCCTTAGATATTAAAGGATTTAACTTTTATTTATCTTATTTAAGCTATATTTATCTAAAAATTCCCAGGAGATTTACTTTTTTTTTTCATTAGAAGGCACTCCAATTCAATTTACAAACTAGAAGTTGGACATTAACATCATAATGCTTAAATTAAAACAAGTCAGTGTCAACATAACACTGCAAAGTACAAAGTACATCTAACAACTAGCAGTCACACTCTTCAGTTGTGGTTTTTATAAGAGTTATAAACTATCCCAGAGAAAAACGCATTAAGCTTGGATGTAATCTCCAGATTATTCTCAAAGAAAGTGCAAAATAGAAGAACTCATTTCCAGAAAGTTCAGAAAAAAACCTTGGTACTTTAAAATTAAACGTCAAGACTGCAAATCATAGCTGTGTGTTAAGAATGTACTTAAATTAGTTTTCCTATTATACCGCTACTGCTTACCCGGAGCAAAGAAATACACAGTGATGTGTTCTATTCAATTTGATATATCTTGTAAAGTGATACACAGAATTTAACAACATATTACAGAGGAATATGAAGAATATCATCACAGTAAAGTTATTAAAATATAGTGTGAGTACGTTATTTGTAGAACAACATTGCCGTGACAATTAGTCCGTCTTAGCTTCAAGGCAACTGCATAAAGATGCATTTAGCTGTACTTTTATACTTACAGTGGTATTAATACAAAATGTAAAATAAAACAGAACCTAAATTAAACCTTGAAGAATCCCTTTAATTTTTTCTAAAAACTGAACTTGTTTGCAGAAGCTCTGAAGGGTAGCTTCTATATCGCTTAAACCTGTATCACTCGAACAGACATACAGACAAACAGTTTATTACCTTGATTATATACTAAACAAAATCTTCTAAATAATGTTATAATTTAATAGACCATCATCTTTAGAATTAATTCAGATTTTTGATGCTTGAGGAGTAAAGCAGGATTCCACAAAAAGCTGTTTTGTTTGACAACCTCTATTTTGCACAATTCTTATAGTGAGAGGGAAGAGGATGATAAAAAGACAAAGAAGAAAAAGAAGAAGGAAAAGGAGCCGAAGGAGCCCATGGTCGGCCCATTCTCTGTGGTAAGCTCAGCTGCAGCCTCTGATTTCCATTATGTTGATTAAAAAGTGTGTGTGTGTGTGTGTGAACAGAAAGCAGTAAAAGTCTAGTTTCTGAGAGTAGTGGGAAATGAAAGAGATAAAGACTTGTGTTAAGACTGCAAGAGATATGCTTTTACAAGCAAAACAGAACAGTGTGTGAAAAGTACAGTAAGAGGGGAAGTTGGGGATCGGATGGGAGTGCATTACATCCTCCTGTTGTTCAGCTTAACTTCACCGGTCTCCTGCTGTTTTTGGATAACACCCTCCTACAAAACCTCTCTGATGTCTCTGTTTCTTGTGTAGTTCAGGTTTGCAGACAGCTGGGACATTCTGATGCTCTTCATCGGGACTGTGATGGCAGTAGCCAATGGAGTCGTGCTCCCGCTCATGTGTATCGTCTTCGGAGACATGACAGATAGTCTTGTTAACAGCGCTGCGTCAAACATCACAAACTACCCATGTGAGTATTAATATAGTACCTAAAGGAACCACTCACTCTGTTTTTACAAATTCAATCAGACTCACTTTGAATATAACCTGCCACATACAGAACAACATATAATAGTTAGTTTTTTAGTTGTTTTGCTATAAATCATTTAATCCTCATCAAAATCAAACCTTCTATAAACCGCTTTCATTTGTTGGTCCATCTAGTGACATCACACAAGGCATAAGGAAATAGATCAGTTTTTTGGGTGCACCCAAAATTAGTCTTGGATACATGTATCTATGTTTATATATATATATATATATATATATATATATATATATATATATATATATATATATATATATATATATATATATATATATATATATATATATATATATATATATATATATATTCAGTAAGATGTCTACTGAATACAACCGTGTATAAGAACATAAACAATGGCAACAATGAAATGTGTGGTAAGTGGCCTGTACTTGTATGGCGCTTTATCTAGTCCTGTGGACCCCAAAACGCTTCACGCTACATTCAGCCATTCACGCAGAAATTCACACACTGGTGATGATGAACTACATCGTAGCGACAGCTGCTGCCCTGGGGCACACTGAGAGAAGCTAGGCTGCTGAACACAGGCGGCCCTGGGCCTTCCGACCACCACCAGTAGGCAAGGCGGGTCAAGTGTCTTTCCCAAGAACAGAATGACCGAGACAGATGGAGCGAGGGTTCAAAGCGGCAACCCTCCGGTTATGGGACGAACTCCTACCTCCTGAACCACAATTTGTGTGGAAAACCACTGTATACTGGAATTGTCAGATTTTATTATTGAGCTTTTAGAGATCATTTTGAGTTTTGTTTTAAAGACTATACAATCTGATTGCATTGAAAAAAATCAGACGCACTCATTGAAAAAGTTGGGCACATATGCCTCCTTTCCACTGAGCGATATGGCACGGGTCGGTGCGGTTTGGTACGCTATTTAGTCCATTTCCATTGTAAAAGTGGTCCATGTAACCGACCTGTACCGCACCATTCCTGGGCCTCCTTCAGTTGTAGGTCCATAGGACAATGGAACTGTATGGCTAGAGCAGAGCTACTGGAGTCACACAACACAGTCCATTGATTGGGGCACAGAAAAGCATCAGTGCTTGCAACAAACACGAAACATACTACTGTCATGTTTGTCGCCACACTAGTATGACCCCTAGTTAGGAGTTTGGATTTAACCCTGCCTGCCCAGTGAGAGTCCAACTGGAGGTGGAAAAGCTCTCCTGAATGCACCGGACTATAAAATACCGAACCGCACCGCACCGACCTGTGCCATACCGCTCAGTGGAAACGAGGAAATAGCTTTGTAAAATAATTAGGGAAAATGTTCCTTTTGACTAATAAAATGAAGAGAAATTCATTATTGTTGGTTTGATTTGCAAGCAGCGGTTTGTCACCTCAACAAATGGCAAATTTCCTGTTTTCTAATTTTTAACTAAAATATTCCCAACTTGTGCGTGATGTCAATCACAGTAGCATAACAGCAGCTGATCAGCTTGATTCTTGTGCCTGTTGTGATCTGATCGATCCAAAAACATACAAAGAAGAATTAGCTGGGCTCTTTTCAGTGTGCTTTTAAAAAACCTTTTTATTTTGTGACATTTGTTGAAATCCATACTTTATTACTCAGCTGTGTTTTGTTTTGTTAGTGCATATTTCTTAGGAGGAAAAAAAAGACTACTAGATATAGTATCTTTAAGCTAACTGAAAACAACATAGAGGCGATGCTACTCGTGTAAAATTTCTGTTTTCAGATTTCACATTCCCAGAAAACAAGACCAACCCTTTAGAAGAGGAAATGAATACGTAAGATTTTACATCATCAACTTTATTGAAAGGATTCAGGTCAAAATCCAGTTCTAAGTCTTTGTGTGTCTGCTCTCTCAGCTTCGCCATCTATTACTCTATTTTGGGAGCCGTAGTGCTGATTGCTGCCTACCTGCAAGTGTCCCTATGGACGCTGGCGGCTGGACGGCAGGTGAAACGCATCCGCAAGTTGTTTTTCCACAGAATCATGCAGCAGGACATCGGTTGGTTTGATGTCAATGAGACAGGAGAGCTCAACACGCGTCTCACAGAGTTAGTATCAGAGAAATCACACACTGCACACACACTTTAATGTCAGTCCTATGTAGACAGTCTAGCCTACTGGGGAAAAATGTTTTTGTCAACTGTGTGAAGTCGTAAGATTGCATTCCTTGGATGATCGTTGGTAAACTATTTGGTTCTGTTTACATTTGCAGTGATGTCTACAAAATCCAAGAGGGCATTGGTGACAAGGTGGGGATGTTGATCCAAAGTTTCAGCAGCTTCATCGCAGCCTTCGTCATCGGTTTCACCAGAGGCTGGAAACTCACGCTCGTTATCCTGGCTGTGAGTCCCGCACTGGGCATCTCAGCTGCACTTTTCAGCAAGGTACAAGTTTATGGTCTCTTAATAGAAAATGTATTTCTTTGGCCAGTTATTTATTTTGACATTGATCATAGAGACTCATCATATGTTCGACCACATAATTAGCTGAACAGAAACATCTGGGAACTCCTAATTAAGAAATGAAAAGAACACAAGCTTACATAAACCCAAAAAATCCATTATGTTACACTATGTTAAACCAGATCAGTCTCTTGCTGAAACCAGCTGTGTTTGAAGTTACATTTTGAAGAAAAGTCGTAACTGTCAAAGTTTAGAAAACTCTGATGCTGTGGCTGAAGCTTCAATAACTTCTTTATGCTTTGCCATTGTTGACTGTCATCCCCCCCCTAAATATTAACTTGAGAGATATTTCTGAATGTCTGATATTTTTGCAATGATACAACAAACCTCTGATTCTTGGTCTTATTTTGCTTCTTTCCCCGTTTGAATAGTTGCTGGCGAACTTTACGACCAAAGAGCAGAGTGCATATGCCAAAGCTGGTGCTGTAGCGGAGGAAGTCCTCTCTGCCATCAGGACTGTGTACGCCTTCAGCGGTCAAAAGAAGGAGATCCAGAGGTGTGTGTTTGGAAGCTAAACATCAGCTGCAGTTTCATTTAAAACATTTTGTTTTTAAGTCAACATTTTTGAGGAAACTATAGTATTTCTTTGTTTTTGAACATAGTAAAACATCTGTGGGGGGGTGAATATTGTGTAGTAAAGCGACTACAGTGTCGTCAGAGAAAGGCTGTAACTGAATAAAACCCTTTTGTGCGGACACTAATGTTGCATTTGATGGGGTTCTGTTTCATGGCAATCTAATTTCACTTGAGTATATTTTGGAGCTTTTCCATGCCTGGCTTTAGATATGTGCGCTGTATCCCAGATATCACAAGAACTTGGAGGATGCTAAATCAATGGGAATCAGGAAGGCGATCTCTGCTAACATCGCCATGGGGTTTACCTTTCTGATGATCTACCTATCTTACGCTCTGGCCTTTTGGTACGGCAGTACCCTCATCCTGAGTGGGGAATATACCATCGGATCTGTTCTCACAGTAAGTAAAAACACTTTGTCTGCATACTTTTTTTGCTCCTTTTAAAGATTAAGGAAACTTTACCTAATGCTAATACCTACATTATCTATTTTTAGGTGTTCTTTGTTGTGATTATTGGAGTGTTTGCAATGGGACAGACTTCTCCCAACATCCAGACGTTTGCTAGCGCCCGCGGAGCTGCCTATAAGGTGTACAACATCATTGATCATGTGAGTAATGCAACAGATATGACCCAAAGCACACTTCTTTTTTTTCCTGCAAGACAATTGTCAGATTTTATCACTGAATGTGCTCTGCTGGACTTTGCCACTCTGGAGAGCTGCTTTGAAGAAGCCGACAAGCTGAACTGTAACAAAGTGAAGGATTTTTCTCTAATTGGAGCCCCTGCTGCTTCAGAGAACAAACTGCAGGTTACTCGTCTGAAGCTGCACAGCTGTGGCTTCGTTCTTTCAGAGTTTAGTGTAAATCCACTTCGACTTAATGAATTCAGCTCTTTTTCTTAACTATAACCACTATCCACTCTGTGAATGTCAAATCACATTGGAGTTTTATTTATTAGCTTCCCCATTTGTTATGTTCGGGGCAGGAGCTTAAGCAAGGACACCCAGACTTCCCTGATGTTAATAAATATATTTTTAAAATATTTTTTCCTCAATTTTGTCATAGGAAAACATATTTTAATATTTGTTTATATAAAACAAGCAGCTTTTGTAGGTAGTTTTGGTTGGTCTTGGTGTGTGATGTTTATTTTTAGATCACAGAGCATGTAAAACCCACTCAGTATATAGGAAGCTGAAGAGTTCTCCATGCTCCAAGCCGCTGATCGATGTCTTTTTGCATGCTAATACAAGTGTGAAATATAATGTTGCGTTTTTGTATTTTCCTTTCCCTTGTTGGTTTTATTGCCAAGTACAAAGGTGACTTGTTAAGTTTTACTGTGTAACCACAAAGATGAGCCTTCAATAAAACATTTGCAGTTTGCCAACACATGCAGTACTGTAAAAAAGCTTTAAACCAGCTATATTTTTTAATAGTTTGTGGTCAATGTAATTTTTTGTAATCTCCCTTTAGTCTACTGCAAGAAAATTATGTTACTCCAGGAAATGATATCTATTAGCACAAGGTTAGTTATTAGATTGAACCAAGGCCATGATCTCTCATACAAGAATCAACTCACCCAATTGAGTGTTAGAACCACTATCTGTGCTTGTGGAGTACAATGTTTTGTTTGTGGAAAATGATAAGTACATAAAATTGTATAATATGTGAGATTGAAGAATATTTATATTATTTTTCTCTGTAATTCCTGAAAATATAAATATAAACAGATAGGTACTGGACTGAAAACATGTTGGTTAATCAGAAATCATGAAATCGAAAACACTAAATACAGGTCCTTGGTTTTAGAAGCTAAATGTTTAAAAACAAGGGGTGATGACAGCTTTTTTACAGACCAGGGGTCTCAGTTATAAAACTTTGGAAAGGATCCTTACTAAAACCGTACTTAAGCTCAGCCAAAATAATTTACTTGCACCTAGTAAGTTTCAGATCAAACTTTGAGCATGCACAGCAGTACACAATTTCCGCTTTATAAATCACACTCTCCCTAGAAATCTGCTCAAGTGTTTTTGGATCATACCCAAACGCACCCACTTTCTGCCATAAACAGTCAACGCAGAGTGCCAAGTGAATATTCTGCATCGACTTAAGCCGACTGATATGGGGTGCTTCCATAGACTATATATACTTGCTTATATATACTTGGGGTGCTTCATGGGTAACCATGGCAACAGAGGGGCGTAGAAAGCAACATGGAAGCAACGTAAAAAACATTTTATTTCAATTAATCAATCAATCAACGTTTATCTATATAGAGCTTTACTCAGCCAAAAGGCGACCAAAGTGCTTCACATTAAAAGACAAAAACATAGTTAGTAATAAGAAAATGTGTAACAAGACAACAGTAAAAAGATTAAAATAAGAAAAATAAAAGCAGCAGCACAAGCGTTAAAACACGCACGGTTCTAGCGGGTCCGTGTAACACCGGGCCCAGTTCAGCACATAGATCTGATAGGACTGCTTTACAGAATCTATATCTAGATGCTGCCAGTGACATGATCTTCAATGTGCGCCAGCGCATCCATTGTGCAGCATTATGCAAGGCAAGGCAACTTTATTTGTATAGCACACTTTCAACAACAAGGCAGTTCATGGTGATTACCGGGTACAATAAAAACCTCAGTAAAAGCATAAAACATAACATATGACATATTTAAAGTTATTATCATTCGCTTACTCAAAGGCAGCTCTAAACAGATGGTTTTTAGCTTTGATTTAGAGGAACTCAGTGTTTCAGCAGCTTTGCAGTTGTCTGGAAGTTTATTCCAGATAGGGCGAGCATAGAAACTAAAAGCTGCTTCTCCATGTTTGGTTCTAATTCTAGGGATGATTAGACTGGAATTAGAGGACCTGAGTGGTCTGGGGGTTGGTATAGTGACTGTAGATCTTCAGCCTACTTTGGTGCTAAGCCATTCAATTATTTTTAAACTAGTAAAAGTATTTTAAAGTCTATTCTCTTGAGTTACAGGGAGCCAGTGTAAGGACTTCAGAACTGGGGTGATGTGCTCTTCTTTCCTGGTTCTAGTGAGGACACGAGCAGCAGCATTCTGGATCAGCTGCAGCTGTCTGATTGACTTTTTAGGCAGACCTGTGAGGACGGCGTTGCAGTAATCAATCTGACTCAAGATAAACGCATGTCCCTAGTATGTTTAAAGTTGCGGACATTTCTTTTTGTAAATCCCAAACCTGCTGTTAAAGTGACATACGCAGTTTTCAGAGCCTGTTTTGTGCGTAAGCAAGCTTTATAAATGAGACCCCTGTAACTCAACATTTATCAGCTGCAAAGCGGGGGAGAGAATATTTTTCCATCTGTGTGTGAGTCTTAGTGCATCAAGGAAAGCAGTCAAAACACAAAGAACTGTGGAAATAAACATTTGGTTGTGTTGAACATGCTCACCCTAACCTGGAAGGCAAAAAGCCTTCCTCCTATTGTTCGTTTGAGGTTATTATAGGAATCACATTTTTTTAATCCTATTTTGGACAAACTACAAACCATTACACACTGTTTTCTCCACAGAACCCAACCATCGACAGCTATTCAGAGACGGGCTATAAGCCAGACCTCATCAAAGGGAACATAGAGTTCAAAAACATCCACTTCAGTTACCCCTCCAGGCCTGACAGCAAGGTAGATTCTAATTCAATCTCTCAAAGATGAACCTTTTACAGTAATGTTCTCACTTAAAATTGTATCACACGGCTAAGAGTTTGTGTTTTTTTTTCAGATATTAGACGAAATGTGTTTAAGTGTGACTAGTGGACAGACCATGGCATTGGTGGGCAGCAGTGGATGTGGTAAAAGCACGACGATCCAGCTGCTGCAGAGGTTCTACGATCCTCATGAAGGATCGGTAAGTGATCTTTCTGAAGTTTTTGTCAGGTACTTGTTAACTAACTATTGGATGTAAACTAACTTCCAGTTAAAATGTTTTGGAAATAAAGTAACTTTAAACATCCAAATTTAGATCCATCAGAAAAAATGTCTGATAACAAGTGTAAAGCAGAATCCAATGGTTTTTATTTAAAACAGAAACGCTGCATTTATTTGTACTTCATATTATTGTCTGTAAAATGTATATATTATTTTTTAGGTTGCCATATGCAAAAGTGCAGCATAAAGCAGAGGCTAAATTTTGTGGTATCTTTTTTAAAAAAAAAGTTTTTTGCCAGAATACTATAACTTTTCGCTATTTCACTCTTTGTAGAGTAACGCACACACATGCTGTAATAAGCTAATATTAGGGATTTAGTTAGTCAGATTATCTGCTCGGGTCATATTCATTTGACTTCCTAACAGAAACGCCACTTGTTGCTAATCAGATGTAGTTTTAAATGAGAATAAAATTTTACTTTTCGATTCCATAACTTGTTTGTACTTTGAACAACTGGAAATATTTTGACACAGCCAAATGTACCATTCTTGCAAACAAACAGTGTAGTATTCGTCTTTCAGCCAGCTGACAGGCAGTTGGATGTGGCTGGTGGAGAAGGAGTAGCGTGTGAATGTTTAACTCAGCCTGAGAAACTCCAGTCACTGGCACCTTGTCTGATTTCTCATTTAAAGGCCTTTAAGCTGGAGGAACTGCATGCTGGGAATTATTTAAAGTTTTCAAACATTGACTGCTGAAGTCCCTGCTTGCAAGACTGAGATTTTCTGCTGTTTGGATCTCTAGTATTAAACTAGAGACCAAAATAAAACAATTTTTAAGAATCCTGAAGGCTGGCTTTCTCTGCTAAATTCTACAATAAAATAGACAGTTCATTGGTTTTTCCACGCATGTCACAAATGGGATCGACTCTGTTTCTGTTGAACATCAACTGTAGGATGAAGAAGTTATAGGTCTGAGGGCAAACGGTGCAGGTGATGCTGTCAATAGGCGTTACAGTGTTTTTGATTGGGATCTAAAACAGCAACACCACTCCGCTCAGTGAAGTGGGTAAAGTAGCCAATAATTGTGCTGTAGTAAAAGTAGTAGTTTGAAAGAATAATACTACTTAAACAATGTCGTAAAGATTTTTTTTATTTAAAAGTCAAGTAAATCTATCTCGCTCATTGTTACCCACCTCTGGGTCTCTATCTGCTGTTTTCAATTGTTGTAGATATCTGTCGATGGTCACGACATCCGCTCTCTTAACGTGCGTTTCTTGAGGGAAATGATCGGCGTGGTGAGCCAGGAGCCTATCCTGTTCGCCACCACCATCGCTGAGAACATCCGCTACGGCCGACCTGACGTGACGCAGGATGAGATCGAAAAAGCTGCCAAGGAAGCCAACGCTTACGACTTCATCATGAACCTTCCTGATGTAAACCAATTTTTTTCCCCCACCATTTCAAACACATTAATGATTAACTGATCGTATTTATAGTTTGCTAACTTGGAAACTTCCTGTTTTTGAACAGAAGTTTGAGACACTAGTCGGCGACAGAGGAACTCAGATGAGCGGAGGACAGAAGCAGAGGATTGCGATTGCTCGAGCTTTGGTTCGCAACCCTAAAATCCTCCTGTTGGACGAAGCCACGTCTGCACTGGATGCTGAGAGTGAGACCATTGTTCAAGCTGCACTCGATAAGGTACAGTTTCAGCAAAGTACAATCATCAACAGGACTGCTGAAAGGACCTCCGGTTCTGTTGATCTTCTGATCTCTGGTTTGATATTTGTACACCTGCTATTTTTTTAATGAACAATTCTTTCATTGGTTGCACAGGTGCGACTTGGTCGAACGACCCTAATCGTGGCTCACCGCCTCTCAACAATCAGAAATGCTGACGTGATTGCAGGCTTCCAGAAAGGGAAAGTTGTAGAGTTGGGCACTCACAGTGAGCTGATGGAGAAACACGGAGTCTACCATACACTGGTCACCATGCAGGTAACAACACATGCCAATGTAAAATATGAGCTGGTTTCTCCAAATCTGCTGCTTAAAAATATTCCTTTCTAAACCAAGATCGTTGTGGTTTCCCTTGTTCTCTGCAGACCTTTCAGAAAGCGGAGGAGGGGGAGGATGAGGACGATCTGTCACCGGGTGAGAAAAGTCCCATAAAAGATGGCGTCATTGAGTCTACGCTGCTGAGGAGAAAATCTACAAGAGGCTCGTCATTCGCTGCTTCAGCTGGAGAGAAGGGAGAAAAAGAAAAGACAAAGGATGACGAGGGCAAAACAGAAGAGGTGAGCTTTGGGGAATAACAAGACAAATCCGATTAGATTATGTTAGTAGAGAAAATTGAAAAATTAAAAAACATCAGCTCTGACTCCTGGTACCTATAGGACCTCACACTTTGTCCTCAATCCTTTCTCAAGATGTGGCTCAAATTTTCCTTCTGCAGGAAGAAGACGTCCCCATGGTGTCATTGTTTAAGGTGATGCGTCTCAACTCCTCTGAGTGGCCTTATATTCTGGTGGGTCTGATTTGTGCCACTATAAATGGAGCCATACAGCCTCTGTTTGCTGTCCTCTTCTCCAAGATTATCACTGTAAGTCGCTGTCAGTGCTATAATAATTTTATTTAAATGTCTTTGGGAGACTTTGTAGTAAATTAACTGTTTTTATCTCTTCTCAGGTGTTTGCAGAGCCAGATCAGAATGTTATAAGGGAAAGATCCAACTTCTTTTCTCTCATGTTTGTTGTTATCGGAGTTGTTTGCTTTTTCACTATGTTTCTACAGGTAGGCACACACTCTGTGGCTCTTGTTCTCACTGGGCACAAGCACAATGTTAGTCACCTCTAATCTGGAGGGCAGACCTTCTTTGTTTTTATCGGAGGCAGTAATAAAGCAGTACTCATGCATGTTAGGAATTCAGTGGAAATTTGAATAAAAGAAATAGAACACAGCATGTATAACAAATTGCTGTGCAGAAACTGTAATGGAAATCCAAACAAATTAAACCATGATTATTTTAAGATCAACAGTTTTCTACTTTTTTCAGTTCTATCAGAAAGATCGACAAGATATCGAAGCTTAAAGCTGCTTTGGTAAACATGCCCGAAGGTCTTAGGGGTTACTCCGGTTGATGCACTGTACGATTTGATCATAATTATTGTTAATGTGAAGACTCCATTGACATGACAGGGATGCAACCAGCCGCTCTTTATCCTCTCGGTAAACAAAATCCATGTTGTTGCACCTCGAAAGCAAATTAACGTGTCGTCACCTTATCCCTGATCCTGATAGCGCACAGTTTCATGTTACACAGTGTTATGTTACTTCACATGTCCTGCATGGTGCCACCTTCGAGTACAGAGCTACCGATGATTAATTCATGCATCTGATGCGACCTCTGTGCTAATATCCGATCATGTTTTCTGCCTTTTTTTCAGGGATACTGTTTTGGAAAATCTGGGGAAGTTCTCACCTTGAAGCTGAGGCTTCAGGCCTTCAAGTCCATGTTGAGACAGGTGTGTGCACAAGCAGAAATGAAAGGGTGATCGTGTTGGCATGTCATACATCTTCTGTAAATTGTGGCTAAATCAGTAAACCTGTTGAATCTTGAAAAGTTGGACTGGTGGGGGAATCATTAAATGTCGATATTTTTAAACTATAAACCATCGGGATAGCTAACTTTATTAAACTCACAAGTGCACAAAAGGGCATGTTGTTAAACTTAGTTTCATAACCAAGTAAAAATAAAGACGATTTTCACCATTTATAAAGTAAAGATATTCCAAAAAAGACAAAGAAAGTGGGATAGTAGAGGGACAATAGCACCTTTTTATTCTGCTGCATTTAAAAAACACTTTCTCTAAAAGTGTGAATAGAGTGAAGCTTCTGAAGGTGGTTGGTATAATGAAGCTTATTCTGAAGATGGGGGGGGGGGGAATAAAATCAAACTGAATTATGACTTGACGAACATTGTATTGTAATAATAGTTGTAATATTGTTTCATATAAGCTCCCTACTTTACATCCAGAGTAAAACAGTGTTTTGTAAAGGAAGCACACAGGCTATACTGTAATTGGTAAACTATTGATTCTTTTATTGATATCTAAGAAAACTACATGTAATAATTAGGCTTAGCAGCTGTTTCAGGATTTTTAATTATTACTCCATCAGTAAATATGGCAAGTTTAGGCGAGAAGCTATTTTCTTGTAGTCATTTCCTGACTTATTAGGATCAACACACATCTGCCTTACTTGAGTGGCATGTTATCTTCTCTTTCCCATATTTCTTATTGTAGGTTATTGTTGTCAGCTATTTTTAGTTTATATTACAAGTAGAACATTAAATGAAATTTCTGTGCTCTTTTTGGATTTAAGACATTTTGAGTCTGCACTAAAACTGACACTTTAACTCCAATCAATTCTTTATGTAATATTTACCCAAGTATTCAAAGACTCAATAATTAAATGAAGTATTAAACTGATATCTATCCACTGATTGAGTGAGATAAAGAAACACAACAAGTATCCATAGATCAAAGATTACTATAGATGAATAATAAAAAACTGAATGAAATAGAATTACCAGACACCAGAGAATCTTTTTCTAGCTCCTACTTTAATCTGAGATTGGGAACCAGCCTTAATTTGTCTGCTTCCAGCACCACAAGAACCACAGTAGAAGTGAAAAAAGTCCAACACGGGCTTCTGTAGCACCTCTCTCATGTATGTGCAGCTTGCACACTCCTCTCCATTGGCTTAGAGGACAGATAGACTATTAGTCCTACTATATGGATTTCATTGTCTGGAGGTTTCTTATTTTTGATCACATTGAACAAAATCTGATATTCAAGTTGGAAGCTCCTCTCATTCCTCTTTTATCTGGTGAATTTATAATGATCTCACTGATCAATGGAAAATTATTATTATTGTCATGCTGCAGGATCTCGGGTGGTTTGACAGCCCCAAAAACAGTGTCGGGGCTCTTACGACAAGACTGGCTACAGACGCAGCCCAAGTACAGGGGGTGAGTCCCAACGGCTGAACTAGCTTTCCGGAGGAAGGTTTTATCATTGATCCATCAGCTAAAATCATGATAGTCTGTCCTTTTTTCCCCCTTCTAATTCGTTACTAATTCTTCAGGCATCAGGAGTACGCCTCGCCTCATTCGCCCAGAACTTTGCCAACCTCGGCACCGGTGTGATCCTGGCGTTTGTGTACGGCTGGGAGTTGACTCTGCTGGTTCTGGCCGTCGTGCCCGTCATTGCGTTGGCCGGAGCCGTGCAGATGAAAATGCTCACCGGGCATGCATCTGAAGACAAGAAGGAGCTGGAGAAGGCTGGGAAGGTGAGGATTCACCCTCCGTAAACTTCACTGCAGATTCTGTGACCAGATTAATGTTTTTATGCTCTTTATCCACAGATTGCTACAGAGGCAATAGAGAACATTCGTACTGTTGCCTCTCTCACAAGAGAACAAAAATTTGAGTCTTTGTATCAGGAAAATCTTGTTGTTCCATATAAGTAAGTGCAGATATTCAATCAAATGTAATTAAACTGGAAGTTTCTCATCAGGAAGTTGACTTTCCCATAATCTCCACTCAGGAACTCTCAGAAAAAGGCCCATGTGTACGGCTTTACCTTCTCCTTCTCCCAGGCTATGATCTACTTTGCCTATGCAGCCTGTTTCCGCTTCGGAGCCTGGCTCATTGTGGAAGGAAGGATGGATGTACAGGGAGTATTCTTGTGAGTAATATCTAATCTCCTTGTCAGGTGTGCGCTACAGTTTGAGTGCAAACTAGAGAACATCTAGACAAACCTTCTCTGACTAGAGGACTCTATGGCGTTAATCATTACACCTGTTCACTGCACACACAAACACGTGTTAGGATCATACAGTTGTTCAGCAGTTTACTGCTTGAAAGACTTATAGCCCCCATTTCTGTTGTTCTAAAGGATAGACCAAAGTCCAATGGACTGTAAGACCACATAAAACTATAAATATTAACTCCTCTCGTGTCGGGCGTCTCGGACCCATACAATGGCAACTATAAAAACCAAAATTTCTATGATACTTGTTGGAGGATGCAGAAGATATACACAGCTGAAATCTGTTTATTTCTCAGTGTATGACACTTGATATGTTTTAACCTTTTGTTTTATTTTAGTGAGAATTTTGAAAAATTATTTAATTAAGGGAAATTATAAAATAAAAGTTTTCTCTTGAATGTAAAAGATTTTCATACTCTGATTTACTACTTTTATTTATTTACTTTGGCAAAGCCAATAGGAACACCCATCCATCATATGGTTAAAGAAGGAGACTGGTTCTGTGTCCCACAGTGAAATAACTCCTGTATCAACATGTGCTGAAAGGCCACTCGGCAAGGAAGAGGCCATTTATTCCAAAGCAGCAATAAAAAGGCAGATTA
The DNA here is from genome assembly GCA_963556495.2 of Valencia hispanica. Lineage (NCBI taxonomy): Eukaryota > Metazoa > Chordata > Actinopteri > Cyprinodontiformes > Valenciidae > Valencia > Valencia hispanica. The sequence continues at coordinate 24,585,868 of OY747710.1, forward strand.
GACGTTTGCAAATACACTTAGGAACACAGAGGTGGCAACATCATGTTGCATGGGTGTTTTGCCGCAGGAGGGACTGGTGCGCTTCACTAACTAGATGTCACCATGAGGAAAGAACTTTATCTGGGAATATTGAAGCATCTCAGGAGATCAACAAGGAAATTAAAGCTTATGAGAAATTGTTCTTTTAAATGAACAACAATTATACGCTTACTGATACAAAGTGGCCTACAAACCTGACTAAATCACATCAGTTCTGTTAGAAAGAAATTGACGGCCCTTGCTCAGTAAGATTGAATCTATGAAAATCCGTTTTTAGGTGTTCCTGCCGGTACTCAATTAGATTTAGGTGACTTTGACTAGGACATTCAAACTCTAAATTATGCTGTAATATAAATATTTATCCTGTTGGAAGGTGGCTGTAATTTGACAAAAATTTGAAAAAGTTCAAGGCGTATGAATACTTTTGCAAAGCACAGTGTATAAATACATCCTGGTGACTGCTGTTAAATCAGCTATGTGAATAGTTGTGTAGTAGAGATCTAATGTGTGCTTGCTGTTCTGTGTCAGGGTGATTTCTGCTGTTCTGTTCGGAGCCATGGCCGTCGGAGAAGCCAACTCTTTCGCTCCAAACTACGCCAAGGCCAAAATGTCCGCTTCCCACCTCATGATGCTGTTAAACAAAGAGCCTGAGATCGACAATCTGTCAGAGCAGGGAGAGTCGCCGGTACGACACAAAGCCACGCCTGCTACAGTACTTACACAGGAAGGTCTTTAAGCAAACTTATCGTTACATAACACCTCTCTCTGATCCACAGGACATATTTGACGGTAATGTGAGCTTTGAGGATGTGAAGTTTAACTATCCATCACGGCCCGACGTTCCCATCCTACGTGGGCTGAATCTAAGGGTGAAGAAGGGAGAGACTCTGGCCCTGGTTGGGAGCAGCGGCTGTGGAAAGAGCACCACCATCCAGCTGCTGGAGAGGTTCTACGACTCCAGAGAGGGCAGAGTGGTGAGAACTGAAAACGCACACCTCAAGACTGTAAATAGCTGCCTGTCGCTAGCGCCTCCTCTCTAATGGTTAATGTTTAGCTGTGTTTATGGCTCATGGAAATATTACAGGGTACATTTAGCAGGGGAAATTATATCTATACAACATGAAAAACTAATTTATTGATTTCAGGTAGAGACCATTAACTTTTATCTCCTGCTGTTATCAGAACATGCTATTTGGAGCCTTCGTTTTTCCATTTTTAGAGACAAAATTAGTCTGAAATAAAATATAATGGTATTCTTATATGTTACAACCTTTCACCTTTTAGTAAAATATTAGGAACTCCAATTACTATTTACAATGAGTGAGAAAATGTTTTTCAGAAATCATGAAAGTTTCAGTTTTACACATTTTTAAAATTTACTATAATATCTTCATAAGGAACTATAGATTGTAGAAAAATCAATATATTCCTTTTTAAAGCATCAACTTTAAACCAAAACCACCAATTTGTCAATAGGTCATACGTCACAAGTTAAAAGATCAGATTACATCACATAGAAAATCTGTCTTCTACATGTGACCAAATACTCATCCCACATGTTCTGCAGGATCTAGTCTGGAAACTGAGACGGTCATGGAAGAAGGTTGTTTTGTGTCTGTTTAACGATTCCTGTGATGATTTGGATAGATATTTTGCTGAAAAACCCAGAGTCAAGCTGTTGTTTTTCTGGTAGCGATGAAGTCACCATGGTTTTATTTAAAATCTCCTGGTAATTCAAAGAACTCATAATGCCATATACTGTAACAAGGTTCTGTAATAGCAAAATATATTACTCTTCTAAAAACAAAGATGAAACTGAGTCCTCAGGCGTTTAAGTATTTAATTTGGCATGTTTGGCCAAATCGGGAACTCATGGATTACAATTTAAAGTTCCAAAAAACTCTGGTTAACCTCTAATCTATAGTTTAGGAATTCTTAATGGTGCCAATAATTGTTGCAGTGATCTACTTCAAACACTGAATAAATGTACTTATACTGAAGGTTGTATTTTTCTTAAGTTGTTCAATTCAAGATTCTGCTGTTGCAGTAAAAGGTGAATTTATTTCCAAGCTTTTCACATATCTTTACCAGGGGTGATATAAATGTGAAGGGCCCGATATGCTCCTTTTGTTAAAGGATCCAATGATTCAAGATTTAGCTGTCCTGATGGTACCTCAAACACAATAAAAGTTTACACAGCTCATCTCAGATTCCCAAGCCTTTTTTGGCCTTTTTAGTTTCTCTTCACATACCTAATTTTGGACATGCATTGTCCTCCAGGTGATGGATAGCATCAACATCAAACAGCTGAATATCCACTGGCTCAGATCTCAAATTGGCATCGTGTCCCAGGAGCCGGTGCTGTTCGACTGCACGCTGGCGGAAAACATCGCCTACGGAGACAACAGCCGCAGTGTGACCATGCAGGAGATAGAGGCGGCTGCTAAAGCTGCCAACATTCATACCTTCATAGATGAACTGCCTCAGGTAAATTCATTAGATGAACACAGCAGCTCAAAGAACATAAGAACTTCCCTAGGTTAATCCCTCTCCCCATATCCTGTCACTCAGTTCAGGTAGTGGTTAATATATCTCAATAAGAAATTGGACACTCCCATAAGGAGTTGATATTACATTAAAAATGTGACTTGATATGTTTGAAGTAAGAATATATTTAGGTTTTTTGCTTCTCAAACAACAACAAAAATATGGTGCCAAACACATGATGATGACAAATACATTTCCTTCAAAGTACTTAATGTTTCATTAATAATGTTCCAAGCAGGCTGTAAGCATAATAATCTTTAAAAACGCATCAAGTAAGCTGATGATAACTCTTTCAAGTGTATTTGACAGGTATGTTGAGATTATACTTAGAACACAGATATTTTACTAAGGTTGTATAGGTTTCTAATCTTTCCAAAGCTGTTTAAAGGCATATAATTTACAGTCATATTCAATAAACTGGAATACTATTGAAAAGTTCATTTATTCTTGGTACTCAACTTAGTGAAACACAGATTAATTACACACAGACTATTTTCAAGCCTCAATAATGATATTCTGCCTACAGCTAAGAAAAAAAGTTAAGATTTTAATATTGGATCAGTGTAATAAAAAAATGTATACAGAAAATGTGGGTTTATTGAAAAATATGTTTTAATACCTGCTTAAAGGTTATTTTATAAAGATACTTTAAATCTGACAGGCAAGCCTAATCTGAACGCATATTATTATAATAATCTGACTACTTATAATATTATTATTATCAGGCAGAGATACAAATAGCCTTTTAGAGAATGTTGTGATGATTGTGAAACAGAATTAGCGTAACAGATGACATGGAAACAATTGAGATTGTCTGGGGCAAAGTGTACTTCCTGTAGAGTTATCAACAGGCTATGCTACAAGATGAAACAATAGACTGATATTTTTTCTCTGAAGGATTTTTGATTTATTTAGGAAAAGTTTTAAAGCTGCAACAAATACCTGAGATAATCTCTTATAGTTTTTATCAAGCACTTCTCTTTATGAGTTTTGATAGGACCCTGGTCCAGGCAGATCAAATCTGTGATGATTCAGAAGGTTTTAAAGTGCTGGTTTATACTATGACAACAATTTACCATGAATTATGTGGTTTTGGTCATATTTTCCCAAGTTTAGAAATATCTGCTCATTAGTATCTATTTTCTGGCCTCCAGAAATCTGAGTCTTAATTCCTTCATTAAATAAAATTTATTCGGACTCTAACTCCATTCTTTTTCTGAAACATGAAGCTTGGAAGAATAAAACCTTGAAAGTTTTCACTTGCATACAGTTTTCCTATTTACTGCAAAATAATTTCCATTTACAGTTTAGGATCAATTATCTACTAATAGAGAACTATTTAAAGCTGTAATTTATCAGAGGATGGCTTTTGGCAGTTTTTTATTCACTCGGCTTTACAAAAAAGCTCAGTCTAAACTGTTTTCTACAATTTAAACCAAATACAGTCGAGGAAGGAAATGAGTCAATTACACACCCACAACATAAATTTCTTGGCAGAAATGAGACTGGATTACAGGAAGCTTCTTCCATGAATTTGTCCGTATACATTAACATCTGTGTGCCTGCTGACTCTGTTTCTGTCTGCTTGAGCAGAAGTACAAAACTCAGGCGGGGGATAAAGGAACTCAGCTGTCCGGTGGTCAGAAGCAGCGAATAGCCATCGCCCGGGCCATCCTTCGAAACCCTAAAGTGTTGCTCTTGGACGAGGCTACCTCTGCTTTGGACACAGAAAGCGAGAAGGTTCGTCCTTTATCTTACATCACTGAAGCTCAGATTACTAAATGATACTTAAGCAGCTTAGCAAGGAAAATCAATCACTTCCTGAAAAGGATGGTGGCAACACAATAAATGTAGTGCAAGAAAGTGTGATTGAGAAGTAACTAGAATACAGAGCTTTGAACGAAAGCTTTATTGTTTGTTTTTGTTTTATGTCATGATAGAAACTGGAAGATATATATTTTGTAGGGTGGTCACCCACAGGCCTCCACATGCTACCCTGTCGAGCAAAGGAATACATTTCCCATATGATAACTTTATTAAATCAAGATTGTGCTCATTTTAACGATGCCCCATTTATCAGTCACAGCAGTGCTTAGAAACAAGGAAGTAGTGCGGTAACATCAAATAAACATAGTAAAGAGCATAATTTTTCCAGAGAATTTGTTTGTTAATATTAGAAGATGATATCAATCTTTTATTTTCACAGCGAAAAATAGTAACTGCCAACCCAACTGGGGTTGTAAGTAACTCAATCAATTGCCCCGAGTCGACTTTATTGTAATTCCTCTTTCTGAGCAAGTATGTGGTGACAGTGGACAGAAAGTCATTTTTAACAGGAAGAACCCTGCAACAGAAACAGGCTCACTAAGAGAGGCCATCTTTAGTGGCCTGCCTGCAGATCAATCTGTCATTCTGCACATTTCACAGATGAAGAGAGAACCACTGTTCTGCATCTGTTTTATGCTAGAAATACATTAATCAGCAGAATCTGATGCAGATCACTATCTTTGGGTGGTGCTTAACGACTTTTCTCGCATATTAACCACTCAATGCATTTGAGCTGCCTGCAGGAAACCTAATGCGTATTGCACAGGTTACACCTAAAAGTTGTAGGCCACGTCCCCTTGGTTCCACGATCCCAGCTACATGGCTTAGAAGCACACACAGCAATGATTTCTCAAGATCAACTTGTATGATATGAAATGATCTGTAACGGGGGGGAGGGGGGGTGTCTTTTGAATGATCAATAATTTGAAAGTGTCTACAGAAAAACACAGAAGCAGGAAGCGAGGTGTACTTTCTATGGGATAGAAAAACAGTGAGGGAGCTCAAGGATTTTGATAGAAATGCCTCCATCAGTGGCTCCATTCAAGAAAGAGAGACACCCAAACACTGAGCAGGTGTACCTTCTATGAAAAAAAGAAATTGAAGAAACAGTGGATCCAAAAGAAAATCAATTCATTAGTTTCCATCTCGTTAGTCTAGTTCATGAATACCCATCAGTTGTCATCTATCTGCAGGTGGTGCAGGATGCCTTGGACCAGGCCAGCAAGGGCAGAACGTGCATTATCGTGGCTCACCGTCTCTCCACCATCCGGAACGCCGACCGCATCGCCGTCTTCCAGGGAGGTGTGGTGGTCGAACAGGGGACGCATCAGCAGCTGCTGGCAAAGAAGGGAGTCTATCACATGCTGGTCACCACGCAGCTGGGCTACGGAACAGATTGAGAGGGGAAAGGGAGCAACTTTTGGTCTGTTTGAGCGCTTTAAGGAAAGCTGGAAGAAGCACTTTGTGTCTTCAATAATGCACTTACACTGATTTATACAGAGCAACCTCAGTGGAGCAACTGGAACTGAAAGAGCTGGCTGTGCCTCCTGAGTTACTCTGTTAGTTGTTTTACAACTGTTGATCTGCTGTTGAAACTTTATGGATATTTTTTCTCATAAAAATATTTTTGCTTTGTGAAAGTAGAAAATAACTGGATTGTATTTGTCTTTTTTTTACTCGTAGAGATGTTTTTTTACATTAAACTGTGAAAAATGCTCAACTGTAACATTTCTGCTTTTAAACAATTTATTGCCTCCAATTAAACCTAAAGTGTTCATAGAAATATTCATATCCACTAATTAACCTCGTCTACCCTTAAGTGTCTACATCAGCTACATCAGGGCGTCCTGCGCTGAGGACGCCCTGATTCTTTTTTTTATTATATGACTAGCTATAATTTGTATCAAATCTATGCTTTTTTTCCCTACTTTCATACCTCTACATTGACCTGTTTGTATCCTTAGAGGCACACTAGATGGGACTTATCGGCACATATTAAGCTGTTTGATTACCAGTCACCTCACACTTTTTAAAAACATGTTTGACATGTATGATGCACTCTGTTGAGCTGTGGTTCCCAAAGTTGGGGTCGGGACCCCTCTGTGGCTCTTGAGGTGATCTCCAGACATCAAATTATATTTTAAAAGGCTTAATAGCAGATATTTGTTATAAATGATGAAAACAGTTATATTAGAGTGATTATAAATGGCACATTTGTGGAGAAAGTGATCTGCGTCGTTATCGCTTCCTTTAACTACCATATTGACGATGTCTTTACACTTCAGCCGTGGTCTTTCAGTGGATTACAAGTTAAATAGGGACCACTGCTTTAAAGTTCAGGTGTTTTTAATCTGGTTACCCTTTATGATATAAAGATTTATACTTCTGTAAGGTCTAAACATGCCAGTTTATTTTAGGGTGGACTGGCTTTATGCAATATGTAAAGTCGTATGCATATTAAAGTGTAATGTTTTGCTCATGCAGAGTCGATATTCTGGGTGAATGTGTTTGGGTCATTAATATTTCAGTAATAGTTTTGGAAGAATGAGCCAAAATGAGTGATATAATAAAATGTGTTCAAGCATTGATCCATTTTCTCTTTTTGTGTTCAACTGGAATAAAAAGTCAGCTGATTCTCATGTTCATTTGTCAAAGCAAATTATTACAACAAATTGGTGTCCACATAATTAGCCTCCTTTCGTTGAAACATAAAAAGTTCATTGTTCTTTAAACTTTTGTAAGTTTAATAATTAGTGTTGAAATCACAAGTCAGGGATGCTTTTCAGTTACCTTTTGGAAACCAAAGAATGACATTCAGCTTTATGTTCGGGTAAACAGTTGATGGGGTTTCATTTCGATAAACTATGCAGCAAACATCTAAATGTAGCTTCTCAAGTTGTACACACTCAGTGTCTCACAAGATTATTCATAGCCCTCTGACTTTTCCACATTTTGTCACATTTCAACCACTAACTACAATGTATTTCACTGGAATTTGATGGGATAGAGAAGGCGTTTGCAACCTGCGGCTCTAGAACTGCAAGTGGCTTCTTGGTCCTAATAACTTTGGCTAAAAATAATAAAGAACCAATTAATGTTTTAACATACAGTAACAAATGCAGGTTTTAATAGTTTTTTATGGAATAATTTAATTTCCAGAGTGACACTAAAAAAGTACCACTATTCTTTTTTTAGATCTATTTTTCTTGTCAGGTTGGACATTATGTGCTTTCTTTTTTACATTTCCCACAAATAATGTCCTACAGACGAAAATGACCCAATTTTTTAAAGGTGTTATTTTAGACCCTAAAAATAACACATTTAGTGTAATAAATCTTCCAAAAAGTTATCCTTGTTTCAATAGGTCATGTCACATTTGTGACTCTAAACCAGTATTTTATTTTATTTTTGCTGGATTGAGGGCAAAAATCTTAACTATAAAAGTTGCACCCTGAAACAGGCCAATGCAAAGTAAGTTTCAATTCAATTCAAAATTACTTTATTAATCCCAAAGGGAAATTAAATGTTGTTGCAACTCATTTTCCAACGTTCATTAAAGATTTGTTGTAGATGCTGATGGCCGTGGGTAGGCATGATCTCCTTCAGCTCTCTGCAGCTCTTAAGAAGCCTCTGACTAAAGACGCTCTATAGTTGTATGACAGTCTGATGTACAGGATGGTATTGTATGGTAGGGTTATATGTTAATTTTGTTAAGAATCCTTTTTTGCACACTAGTCTCCAGAGGGTCCTCAGCATCAAACATGTTTGCCAACAATCTCACATTGCCCAATATGATTGATGGAGAGGGTTTGAACTTCCTCCTTTTCTCTCTCGTCACTTTGCTCCTGCTCTGTATCCATGGCATCTCCTTTTCAACTCATCAGGGTTTTGTGGCTGCAGTTAAGGTATTATTTGAGCTTTTGTGATGTTAATCAGCTGCTCCCAGTTGTAAACCACCTTGTTGCCATGGTTATGTATTGTAACAAATGTCCAAAAGTAAAAAAATACCGGTAAAAATCCTTCCAGCTGCACAGCACTCAGATGTCCCAAAAAAAGTTTCCACCAGAAATGGAGGAATAAAAGTTTTTAAAAAGGAAAAACAAACAGAACGAAAGTAACAGAGCTACTCCAATATGCTGCCTCTTTGAGCGGCGCTATTCCGGTTTGAAGTGGACAGAAAATGATTTAAAATTTTTACAAATCTAAGAAGTTAGGTATGCATTTGTACTTGTCTCTCTTTACTCTGATACCGCAAAGTAAAATCCAGCACAAGCTTTTTTTATTGATCACCTAATTAGTTGAGGTGTAATTTATTTTAGTATAAATTAAGGGGTTTTTTAGAGAACAAACAGCATCATGAAAAAAGGTGTAGAGAAGTTTAAAGCAGGGCAAAGGTTTAAAACAATAAAAACTAACACTGCACACTCCAATGGGAAACATGGTGGTGGCGGCATCATCCTTTGGGGAGGCTTTTCTTCAGCAGGGATAAGCTGATAAAGCTAAACATGGTGCAATCCTAGAAGAAAACCTGTTAAAAGCTGCAAAACTCTTGAGACTGAGGCGGAGGTTCAGCTTCTAGGTCAACCAACCAACCAAATTTCTTTATATAGCACATTTAACAACCGCACGGAGGCCGACCAAAGTGCTTTACAGGAGATAGCAAACACTCTAAAAGATAAGCAAATTAGGAATAAGAACGAGAATAAGTTAAAATATAGATTCAGACAGTCAAGCAGTATTAAAAGCCAAAGAATACAAATAAGTTTTTAAATGAGACTTAAAAATGGAAAGAAATGAAGACAATCTGATCTGAAGAGGTAGGTGATTCCAGGGGGTCGGGCGCAAACTGAAAAGGCGTGGCAGCCACGTGTGCTACAACGGGATTTGGGGACAACTAGGAGGTGGTGGTCCACTGATATAAGGTGTCGAGTGGGAACATAAGGGCAGAGCAGTTCTGCAACGTAAGCGGGTGCCAGACCATTAAGAGACTTAAAGACAAATAGAATTTTAAAATCAATCCTAAAACGAACTGGCAGCCAGTGCAGTTTTGCAAGTACAGGTGTGATATGCTGCCTACGTCTAGTGCCTGTCAAGAAACGAGCAGCTGCATATTGTACCAATTGCAGTCGGGCCAGAGAAGAGGAGTTCACACCATAAAGGACAGAATTACAATAATCTAAACGAGAGGTTATAAAAGCATGAATTCAACTTAGAGAGTCATCTCAGTTGAAAAAAGAAATAAGATTTGACGACTTGATTTAGGTGAACGTCCATTTTAAGAGTTGAATCCATGAAGACTCCAAGGTTACATACAGTGGATTTTAAGCTTGAAGCCAGGAACGACAGATCAAGGTTAGGATCAGTGTAAGATTTTGGGACAAAAATAATCACCTCAGTTTTGGCCTCATTTAACAAAAGAAAATTGGCAGAGAGCCAATTCTTGATCTTGTTTAGGCAGTCACTAAGGGACTGCAAAGAATCATGAGAATTCAGGGAGACATAAAGGTGGTATTTCACTCTGTATTTCTAAAAATGTCGCCAAGAGGGAGTATATAAACATTAAAAAGTAGAGGCATAAGGATTGAGCCTTGAGGGACACCGCACGGAAGAGCTGTCGAATGTGACGCACAGTCACCCAAGATAACATTGTAAGTCCTTTCGTGAAAGTAAGAAGTAAACCTGCTCAAGGCCACTCCCTGGATACCAATCCAGCCTTTTAAAAGAGCCAGTAAAATTGTGTGGTCGAGAGTGTCGAAAGCAGCAGATACAGTGGCTTGCAAAAGTATTCGGCCCCCTTGAACTTTTCCACATTTTGTCACATTACAGCCACAAACATGAAACAATTTTATTGGAATTCCACGTGAAAGACCAATACAAAGTGGTGTACACGTGAGAAGTGGAACGAAAATCATACATGATTCCAAACATTTTTTACAAATAAATAACTGAAAAGTGGGGTGTGCGTAATTATTCAGCCCCCTGAGTCAATACTTTCACAGATTCTCGATTGGATTTAGATCGGGACTTTGACTGGGCCATTCTAACACATGGATATGTTTTGTTTTAAACCATTCCATTGTTGCCCTGGCTTTATGTTTAGGGTCGTTGTCCTGCTGGAAGGTGAACCTCCGCCCCAGTCTCAAGTCTTTTGCAGACTCCAAGAGGTTTTCTTACAAGATTGCCCTCTATTTGGCTCCATCCATCTTCCCATCAACTCTGACCAGCTTCCCTGTCCCTGCTGAAGAGAAACACCCCCAGAGCATGATGCTGCCACCACCATATTTGACAGTGGGGATGGTGTGCTCAGAGTGATGTGCAGTGTTAGTTTTCCACCACACATAGCGTTTTGCATTTTGGCCAAAAAGTTCCATTTTGGTCTCATCTGACCAGAGCACCTTCTTCCACATGTTTGCTGTGTCCCCCACATGGCTTGTGGCAAACTGCAAACGGGACTTCTTATGGTTTCCTTTTAACAATGGCTTTCTTCTTGCCACTCTTCCATAAAGGCCAATTTTGTGCAGTGCACCACTAATAGTTGTCCTATGGACATATTCCCCCACCTGAGCTGTAGATCTCTGCAGCTCATCCAGAGTCACCATGGGCCTCTTGGCTGCATTTCTGATCAGCCCTCTCCTTGTTCGGCCTGTGAGTTTAGGTGGACGGCCTTGTCTTGGTAGGTTTACAGTTGTGCCATACTCCTTCCATTTCTGAATGATCGCTTGAACAGTGCTCTGTGGGTTGTTCAAGGCTTGGGAAATCTTTTTGTAGCCTAAGCCTGCTTTAAATTTCTCAATAACTTTATCCCTGACCTGTCTGGTGTGTTCTTTGGACTTCATGGTGTTGTTGCTCCCAACATTCTCTTAGACAACCTCTGAGGCCGTCACAGGGCAGCTGTATTTGTACTGACATTAGATTACACACAGGTGCACTCTATTTAGTCATTAGCACTCATCAGGCAATGTCTATGGGCAACTGACTGCACTCAGACCAAAGGGGGCTGAATAATTACGCACACCCCACTTTTCAGTTATTTACTTGTAAAAAATGTTTGGAATCATGTATGATTTTCGTTCCACTTCTCACGTGTACACCACTTTGTATTGGTCTTTCACGTGGAATTCCAATAAAATTCATTCATGTTTGTGGCTGTAATGTGACAAAATGTGGAAAAGTTCAAGGGGGCCGAATACTTTTGCAAGCCACTGTATTATCCAACATCACCAGAAGAACATTACAATCAGTCGATTCCAAGTAGGATGTCATGAAAAACCCGAATATGGGCTGATTCCGTGCTATGTAAAAGACAAAAGCCAGATTGGAACCAATCCGTCAAACAAAGTTCATTTTTATGGAATGTAATTTGATTAACAACAACTTTCTCCAAAAGCTTTGATAGGAACAGGAGCTTGGAAATCGGGCGAAAATTTCCAAGTGCAGTAGAATCGAGACTGGTTTTTTTAAAACTAGTTTGCCCCACATCGTGTTTAAGAGGACGGGGGACAACACCGGAGGCTAAACTACTATTTATAATTTTTTGTAAAAGAGGTCCAATGACTGAGGAAACCTCTTAGGAATTTAGGAGGGACAGGGTCAATCGGGGAACCCGAGGGCTTCATCGTCAACAGCAGTTCCATAAGCGAAGCCAAGATCAGTTCAAAGTGATCAAAAGGCCACTGTGAAACAGGCTGCGGTGAAAAATTAGCACAAGAGAGAGGAATCTGCGCTCTAATATTAACGATTTTCTCAAGGAAAAAATTCAGAAATTGCGTACACAGCTCATCTGAGTTTGTGAGGCATGAAGGGACCTCAAATGAAAGAGCTGCGCTAAGCACACGTTGATTGCCCGAATATTTTTCAACAATCTCTGAAAAATAATTAATTCTTGCTATCTGGACAATAGAACAGTTTAGATCAAAGCAGTTCTGACAGAACAGCCCAGTCAAAGTTCAAATCTAAATTGGATAGAGAATTGATACTCTTCATCCAATCTAAGGTTAAGCTATCAAGCAAAGATAGACTGGTGACGTTTTCAGTGGCTAGATGTAGCAAAATGTGGTTCAACAAATCATCAACCCAGGAGTAAATGCCAATGAGAAAACCACGTACCATCCTCTAACTTCACATTTATCCACTACTTTATCACAGGGAATCGCATTAAAATACATTTAAGTTTGTGGTTTTAATATGACGAAATGTGGGAAAGGTGTGATGTATTCCTTATATGCAGCAACCCCCAAAGGTGGTCTTCAACCTTAAAACAGCCACACTTCGAAAACTGTACAATTTCAATTATTTTAATAAGCTCATAGTCATCATGAATCCATCCATCATAGATCAAAGGTAAAGGATCTCCTTGTTTAGAATAGAGGTAGAGCCAGTTTGCATAATCACAGATCTGAGAATATTAAAACAAGGCAAAGGTGTGAAACAGTCCATTTTAGGGGATGAATATCTCAGCGTACAGTGTCTACTACAAATCAGTAGAGAAAATGTATTTTAATGCCAGAAATTTACTAGCTGCCCTCATCCTTAAACCATTAGATTTCTTGATATGAGTGAATAGAGTGAGGAGGTACCAGCTGATTTGTCAATACTGATTGTGTTCATTAAACGAGCTAATATATGGAACAATATGAATATTTGTAGTAGTAAAAGTAGCATTCAAGCTGCTTTTCTAGGCTAAAATAAAGGCCAGGAGTCTGACAGACAGATGTTTTTGGGTTGGTGTTTTTTGCAACAATTCAATGCAAATTAACAATACATTTTACACAAAATCAATGAAAATTAAAGTTCAAGGAAATATATGTACACTCAAAATTAATTTATATAGGAAATTATCTACAAGAAAAAGAAGTACTACATCTAGCAGAGCTCATCTAGTGGTGCAGACTCTGCTCCTTTGCATTGATTTGTGCTGATTGAGCTGTCAGTATAAACTTAGTCTGAGCTGCATGTGCACAGACGAAGAGGAGAAGAAATGAAATGATTGAATTCTCCTGTTTTGGTAGTGCTTATAGCTTATAGCTGAGACGTGGTGGCCAGGTGAAGCATCTCATGCATGGAGCTGGAGAAGATATTGAAGAGTGAGGCCGCATCCGTCTCATGGCAGGACTTCCAAGCTGTGACGGAGATCACAATCCTATATATGAGGGAAAAGTGTATCTTTAATAAGAAGCAGCTACAAAGCAGAGAAGGCACAGTTTTACAAGGTGGTGACCGTCAACAGGACATTAAAATACGTTTGGATACGTTTTCTGCCCACCTGTCGTCTCTGATGCGGTAAAAGAAACCGTAACCCTGGTGAACCATCGGAGCCACCGCCCCCAATATCGTTGTGTAGCCCACCAGACTGGACGACAGCACAAAGTTCCCACCGCCGCCGCTGCAGACACAAACGCAACTCCGTCCATTCAAGTGCACCACAATGAAAATCTTTCTGCATCTACCGTTACATTTACAGACCGTTTCAGACTCAAATTCTCAAAAAATCTCATGAGGGATGAATTTGTTTAAATCTAGGGAGAAAAATTAATAGTTAATTACTAGTACATTGTGAATGAATGTTGACGTGGTGACAGTTATATTACATGCTTCAAAAAAATCTGTCTACACTAGGACAAATGGCTGGGAATGCTACTTTTAGAGGCTTCTGCTTTAATCTGCCATGGAAGAAGAAGAAGCTGAGCCAAAAAGTTACATTTGGGTCATTCTACGAAAACGTGCCATTTTATGTCCCTCAAACAAAAGTGTCTTGTAAAGCTGAAACTAACTATATTATTTTCATAATTATTTAATAATTTTGTTGTGTAATGTGAAAAATAAATTATTTACTTTAAAAAAAAAATAATCCTTTGTTGTTTTTAAAGGATTTTAAGCAGTTTCCATACTAGGTATATTGCAAAAGCAGTAAAAAGGGTTTGTCCCTTTGTATGACTTATCTAGTATGACTGGATTTTTAAGATAAAAAACTCAATCTATCATAAAAAATAAATACATTTCTAAAAAGCCTGAAGTGTTTTCTCATGAATTATGAAACAGTTTTATTTGAAATATTGTTACAATTATGTAAAAATCAAAATTTTACATTGGTCCTTATGTTGTCGTCAAACCTGTTACTTTTGGATAAAACCCCCCTTGGAGAAAATGAACTTTCCCAAAAGTTAGATCATTTCCAGGTATTAAGTAATATCATCTGCCTTTCAGGAATCTGATGGTAAAAAGACAAGTGAGTGTTGTTTTCTCTTAATCACTTTTCTTGCAGTTTTGCTCCGTCTGACAGAAGGGGACAAGGTAATTTAGTCAACCACGTTACCATAAAATCAAACATTAAAAAGTAATTCCATTTAAAATTAAAATGTAAATGTTTAACAGCATTTTAACCTCTCTTGAATGCACACCTTGTGGTGTCATGGTGTCCACCACAAGGCTAGTAATGGCTGCCAATAACATATTTTGTCCATCCTGTTACCGTCAACCCTGTTACTGTCAATCCTCTCATCGAATCCTTCATGTGTGTTCAACACTAGAATTATTTCTGTAATACATAATTATTTATATTATATACATGAATATTACAAGAGCACTAATATCATCTGCTTAAAGTGCATGTTTTTGCTGATTTTATCTGTTAGGATGCCTCTTTCTGCTGCTGAGAAACAGCGCCTATACAGGCAACGTAGAGATGCTGATCCTGAGAGATCCTTAATGTAAAAAAGGGGGCTTATATTTCATGATATATCACATTTGATCTAAATATTACTTTAAAACATTTTCATATACAAATTAATTTGTTTGTAACAGGGTTGACATAGCACACATATCTCTGTTTATTCTTTTTTAAATAAATAAATAAATAAGATGGCCTGAGATGGCACAGTATTTTTTTAGAGAGGTAAGAATATACTTTATCCAAATAGATGCTTCAGGATTATAAAAATAGTCCTTTGAAAATAAGATATTTATAATGCAAAATGGCACGTTTTCGTAGAATGACCCATTTACTATTTACCAGTTCCAACCCTAAACTATGGTAATTAGATTAAAGGAACAACATCCCAGATCCAAGTTGTGGAAGTGAGCATCCTAGGAGCTCCTTCGTCTAAAGATAGCTCAGAGTGAAACCGCAGCTCCTCTGTATGAAAACGGGTCAATTGAGGTTGATCAATTCAAGCTTCTGATTAGGACGCTACCTGGATTCTTGAAACACTGGGGGAACACCGGGGCAGAACCAGAACTCACTCAAAGAACCTTATCTACCTTTTGGTCTGGAATTGACTGGGGTTCCATTTAGGGGTTTGGAAAAATTTCCCAGATTTTCTCAAAACTTCAAACATTTCCTGATTCAAATCCTTTGATTTTTCTGGCATATTTCCAGGCATTTAAGAAGCATTTACGATGTTGGGTGTTATTTAAGTTCTTCAAATGATGAAAACGCACAACGCTAAAATTAGCTCCAAACTGTCTGGACCAACATGGATTGTCAAATTTTGGATGGGTTATCCTACCTTTAGTAAAAAAATAATTATTTGTGATCTTTGATGTAATTTTTTTTCAATCGAATTCCAAATGCAAACAAATTAATACTGCATTTATTTTTTATTCCTGGCCCAGTTTAAGAACCAAAGATCCGGTTTAAAATCCTGTTCTAAGCAGTTCTAGAGGAAAAAAACAAGCAGTAGGACAAACCTGATTTGTATTTCTTTATGAGTGTGCAACTATGTGTGCGCTTTCAAAGAACAAGAGTTGGGGGGGGGGGGGGGGGGGGGTGTGACTGAGGTGTAAAGTTGCAAATCAGAGATAAAGGGAATCATTTAAATACAGATCAGTGTGAAAAGTAATCAGATTTTTGTGTTTTAGATAATGCAATAAGCATATTTCCATACTCAATTTTCTTTTATCCATACTACATTAAATCTGGAAGATTTTAATGTGTCGGAACCCTAAAATTTGATTATTAGCCTACTGATCAGGTAGTAAAACATGACTTTGGGACACAATTCTTGAATAAAAACGAGAGCAACAACATCAGTTGATACAGACAGAAATGAGTGGGACAGACATTACCTCCTTGAGTAGAGGGGGTCGGAGAACAGCTCAGGGGTGGGACGTCCTTCTTCTTTAGCAATGAGATAAAGCCCAAGAAGATGTCTGTCGAAACCTGCAGCCAATAACCATACTGTATGAAATGCTGTCACAAATATACATCAAGAGGTTTTAAACAAGACTCAACATCTTCTGGTTAGCTGACGGGGAAGTGTAAAAGTTCAACATCCATCCATTGTCTAGATCCGCATTTCCTTGTAGGGTCGTTGGGGGGCTGGTGCCTATCTCCAGCATTGGGCGAGAGGCGGGGTACTAGACTAACATTCCTGTTTTTAGACTGTGGGAAGAAGCCAGAGTACCCAGAGAGAACTCACACATGCATGGGGAGAACATGCAAACTCCATGCAGAAATACAACAGCGAAACAGAGTAGTTTATTTTACTGTGTTATTCAGACTGATTTAAAAAGAGATTTCAATGGTAGTGGTGCTTGAAATCCTTGTTTGGTCAACCATGGTTGCTTCCATGAAAGGAGAGAGGTTACATTTCTGAGAAGAACGCTTCAAGGTCCACAGGAACCTTCAGCAAGTGTCAGACTGTCTTCTTAAAAAGGATTCAACTGAGGGATCTGGTTGTGAACAGTGCAGAGCTTGCTCACGAATGGCAGAAGGTAGGAGTGAGCGTTTCTGGACCCACAGAGATGGCGACTTTCAAAAGTCACGTCTCTTTAAGAAAACCACATAGGACAGACTAAAATACTGCAGGAAGTAGCAGAATTGGACTGAGGAGGAATGGGATCGAGTTATTTCTTCTGATGAAGCAGCTTTTCACACTATGTGGGACGCACGGGAGAAGAAAAGATGACGCCCCCATAAGTCCAGTGTTAGAGACCATTTGTGTGTGGGGTCGTCTTTCATCTAGTCCATTTGAACAATCCAGTCCACATTAAATGGAAACACAACATCCTTCAAGAGTAACTCTGAGCAACTATCCAGGAGCAATGTGGTGATGAATGGTAATCTTTCAGCCTGATGGAGCAGCATGTTGCACGGCAACAGTAATAAGAAAGAAGCTCTGTGATCAGATCAACATTATGGATCAGGGACCAGAAAACTCCCACATCTCATCTTATTGATGTTTTTTATCAACCTAATACATTTCTAATAAACAATATTCCAAACATGTTTGAAAAAGTCTGAAAACATTTGGTCACCACAGTGCTAAAAACAGTTTTAGAGCAATGTTTAAAAACAGAGTCCAAGAAATTAACAGTGCTACATGCTTTTAAAAATATCAGGCAATATGTATTGGAATAATCCTCAAACTCACCATTTCCGTCTTGAGCCTCAGAAATCAGTTTGTTGTGTTTGTTAAAAGCCAAAAGCATTGCTGTCCTCCGAGCATTCACCTGAGAGGAAACACGTCAGCTTTATTTATACAAGAGCAAAGCTGCATCAATGTGTGAAAAGATACAATAACAGCACAAAAAGTAAACTCATAACTAGAGATGCACAATAAAAATAACAATAAAAAATGAGTGACAAAAAAAATAAAACAACATTGCAAACAAAGTAGTAAAATCATTCTGTACAATCTAAATGAAAAATATTTCAAGCTGTATTATAGTCAAAAACGAGAGATTTAAGAGACCAACAATAACAGTAAGTTTGGAAAATTAATAATCATTTCAATATTCAGTAACAGAGAACTGCTTTAAAGCGATTTAAATTAACAACGATAAATCAAAAATATTATCTGATTTTTTTTATGTTGCAGTCCAAGTCTGAATATCATTTATTTTCTTTCCAGAAAATAAAAAAAAAGGAAACAAGGGAGTCGTTTGCCTAAATTAACAGACCTGTGGCACTTTAGTAGATCAGCAAAAAATATAATAAAAATATAAATAAGTCACACACAGACAATTCATGTGTTGCTAAACTGAGCAGCTTTTACACATGAAGAAATTATTCCATAAATGAGAAGGAGCTCTCCCCTCTACTTCTCTGACTGAACCTGGGAACATCTCAGAACAACTTGGTTGCTCGATCAAAGTCTTATTGATGATGGAAACGGTGAAAACCACCACTGTACGCACTGCAATTCACTAAATGTTTCCAAGGAACCAAACTTTATTTAGATGTTATATTTTGTGGATGATCACGTTCTTAAAAAACATCCTTAGGTCTTTCTCAAAGTTTTTTTTTTTAAGTTTTACATAATTTTTTTTGCTGCTTTTTTACTTAGTTTTTAGTTTGTTTTCCTTTTTTAATACTTGTCAAGCCACTATAGGCCAACATATGAATCATTCATGTATAAAAGGGTTCCTAAACACAAGCAATGAACCAGTGGTGTGTCGACACATTAACAATAAACTCATCAAAGAATAAATTATTAATAGGATCTTTGACAGCCTTTAACAAACAACTTAAAAAACTCATAATCAGCAGCTGGACATGGCTTTTCAGATCTAATTTCATCTCTAGTTCTCTTTTCTTATTTGTCAAGTAAAAACGGCACAATAGGCTGACAGAGTCAGAGACCAGGTCTGAACACAAAATGGAGGACATTCAGATTCGCAGCAACAAGTTGAGGATATGGATCACTCTTTCAACAAAACTGCCTGGTGTATTTAACCAAGTTTAAATTTTATTATCAGATTTTATGTTCCTTGCATGCTTTAAAAGGCCCCCCCATATTTGTGAAATATTTTGCTCTACGAGTGTCCACCTACATCAGCTGCACACACCGGTGGGCCAAATTTCTCAAACTGTGGTGACGGGACGCACAAATTCATTCCAAGGCCTAGCAAAGGCACGCGGGCCACAAATTGGCACCCTCAGACTTAAAATATTCAGACACTGATATTAAAACAGCAGCAGATTTACATCGCATGCAGGGTCCATCATGGCTTTGCACCAGTTTACAGCCTCCTGAGTGCAGGGCCGCATAGTCTCCGTCCTGCCGTGGTAAAACCTCCGTGTCGTTGCGGTCTCATAGCAGCTTCCTGGTCTGACAGAAGCAGACATTCAGAGTCCACTAGTTCTTTGTTTGAAGTAAAACTGTTAAGTGTAAAAGTGTTGGTTACGTACTTCTTGTGCAATCTGTGGTAAGCTAGCTGCATTGCCAGCTGAATAAAGGTGTCTGGATGCAGCTTCCTCTGCTTGATGGCTGATTTTCCAAATGCTGTGAAGGCGTAGCACACGATCTGAAGGTCCTGGGTCTGCAACAGCACAGAGAAAAGTTAATGATCATGCACCTCTTTAATGAAACAAGAATTTTTCCCCCACATTAGGCTTTCTGAAGGCTCACAGACTCCAGATACTGCTGTTTGGCATGATGAATGTCACTGTAGGCTTTTTCATCCAGAGTAAACAGCAGCTCCTCAGGGGCTGGGATCCGCCTGATGGTGACTGAGCCCTAAACAGCAAAGTAACCAGTGAGAAGCTGGAGAAGAAACGTGAGTTCAAAGGTTATATCCAGGAAAGAGTCAAAGTTGGTGTTTACCTTCCATTGTCCCTCTGTAGCTCTGATTTGCTGGTCAAGGTACCAACACATTGACACCAGTACCATAGCATCATATGGAGCGTGCTGCAAGATAATTTCACAGGAAGGATTTTACACTAAAGTCACATCTGGAGCCTTGCTTCAGTCCATCTGCAGAGCTTCCACACGTTTCCCACCTTAAAACCTAAAAACTCCACATTTCTTTAAGACTGTAGAAACAAAAGTTCACCATCAATCTATACAGAGATCAGGCTCTAAATAAAATCCATCCATCCCTAACCTCACCTCATCCGTCCCTTCATCCATTCATCTATCCATCTATCCATCCACCCACCCATCCATCTGTGCCTCATCCATCTATCCATTCATTCATCTGTCCGTCCGTCCGTCCGTTCATCCATCCGTCCATCTATCTATCCATAACCCCACATCATCTGTCCATCCATCAATGCGTTCATTTATCAATCCTGCTTTCAGAGGATGAAGGATGGATGCAACTGTTCAAAAAGTTCCAGGGAACCAAAGTTTATAAATATATATTTTTTCCATGCTCTATTATCTTTTTCCATTCTTAGCCAGATCTACATCACACCTAAATTAACTTGCAGACTGTGTGGAAACTGTGTGTCTAAACTTCTCTATAATCAACCAAACAGGAAAACTTACATCACAGGTGGATCCAAAAGTGCCGTCTGAAAAAGCGACTGAGTTATAGGATTTATCCCCCCACCGGATGGTCGGGTTGCCTGTAAGGGCTGCCGCCGTCAGCTGCGTTCAAAACAACTAAATCAGATCTCTTTCCTCATCATTAGGAAATAACCTAAGATTTGTGCAGCTCATACATTTGTGTAGTTCTCTGGACTGGAGTAGGGCTTGGATTCATCCAGGGAGATGACAAACAGGCTGCTCTGAATGGTATCCAGAATCGTCTTATTGTGTGGATCGATGTTTATTAGATGCTCTCTTGCCTAAAAACAAACACAAGAATATTGATCCTCAGTAATGCTTTGGTAACATGAGAATTTCAAGTAATGAACCATAATTGTCTCTTCACCAAGGGGGACAGCCATACCTTCGCCCAGCGAGTCCGCTCGTCGGATGTGAGAGCGGCCACTCCGTCTCCCTCTGGTTCTCCTTCACAGCGCTCTTTCACAAAGCTCAGCTGCCTACACAAAACAACAAACACATTCAGAATCACCCTACAAGATGATGGTCATTTCACCCCTTCACCATTTCATACCTTTGTGAAATTGTTCTTTACATCTATACATCACTTCTTATTTACGAAAATAGGGAGGAAAATCTTTTTTTGACTTCCTGCGACAGGAAAATGCAGAATAATTCATAATCTGAGGTTAAAACGAGGGAGCAAATTTAGATGATGAGGTTGGGTTTGTTCTATCCTAAACTGACGCACACATTTGTTCAATGAATGGATGAAGCATTTTAAGTGTTTTAAAGCCACAGCAAAGTACCAAGGTAAAGGTTTTTAGAGGGTAATGAAATGAAACAACCGAATAAATGATTTAAAGAACAAAAGAAAAGGATATGAATAAATTACTGAATAAGTTAATAAACAATGTTAGGTTAGATGGAGTATCTGTGCTGATGTGGGCCTGTTGGTCTGTGTTTGCTTCCTACCTGAGGAGCTCTGGGGGACTGAGGATTTGTCCATCAAAAAGTGCATCAAAAGTAAAAATCCGTCCGCGGCACATCACCACCAGGTGTGAAGGACACGGGCCCTCGCTCACTGAGAAACAGAATAAAATGCTTGTTACCCGGCGGTGAAGAAGCAGGTCAAAGGTTTCAGGTGTGTCTGAAAGCTGCAGATAGCAGCCGAGCTATAGCTCCACCTGTCTTGAAGTAGTTACAAATGGTGTCCTTCTTCACTCCAGGTACCTTGCAGGTGCAGTAGAGCATCCTGAACTGATCCATGTCTAACGGGGTTTTCCCGGCTTTCTGGGGAGCAAGTCTCTCCCTAAAGCACATGCAAAAAAAACAAAACAAATCTGAGCATAAATGTGCTCAACACTGAATCAAAACGACAGTTTTGAATATATTTGTGAGCATGTCTCACGTGCGGAGCAGGTCCCAGTACTGCAACGTGTGCCACGTTATAATGCTGGCCCTCTGCAGAGAACATCCTTCAGCAGGGGGCCAGAAATGCTCCAAGTAAGGCCCGGGACCTCCGAAGTTTACATTCAGCTGAGAGGGGATTCGTACTTCTAGATACGCTGTCTCTAACCACCACTCCTCCAGCTGAAGAAAAGTACATACATGATCGTTAGCTCACTTCTCAAAAAGTAGGGACCAACCAAGTTATGTTCAGCCACAGACCCAGTTCCTCCTATCTTTGGCTCTCTGCAGCAGTTTCTGTTGCAGCTCTTCACCGACACCTTCTCTGAATTTCCTCACAATCTCCACAGTGGCTTTAAACTCTGTTTCTGACGCGAACGGATGAACTGAGAGAGAAATGAAAGGGAAAACAGTGAAAGTTCATGACAGCACAAATAGAAAGACAAAACAATTACTTTTTAAACTCAGCCTGAGTTTAGGTTCAGCTTTTGTTTAATAACTAAGTACACAGGGTCCCTCGATCATCTGGGTTTGTGTTTGGCCAGTTGTGGAAATAGGAAGAACCTGATATTTTATATCATGTCCTTATTTATAACCCTTTGCCATTTCAAACAGGATAGTAAGTCCCCACATTAACCTGCTGATAAGGACCCACTAGTTCAGAATGTAGTTCATGGAAAACTGGGAAAATAAACGTTTTCACCTCATAAATTTCATCATATTCTATTTAAACTAGCGGATCTTTCGAAAAACTTTTATTCAATTTTTCACCCACATCCTCTGTAGGCATTGTATCCCTACTCACTCACTGGGTTTTCATGTTGCCTCAGTCGGCACTATGACTTTGCATATAATGCCTTACAGCGTCTGTTTCTCCTGAGTGTGTTTCTACAGTCCTAATAAGCTGACTTTGTTTATTTTACTTAATGTAAATGCATGTATTAAAGCAAAACTCCGCTCGCTCTAAAGTGTTATATTGTATTAATGTGAGATTTAAACCCATATTTGCAGAAGACCTGCAGAATTTTAGATAAACACGGCATTTCGAGATAATTGTTAAATAGTGTGTTGATGATTTCGATAAACCCACATTTGCCTCTATAGTCTCTTTGTTTTTTATAATTATAAATTGTCCCCAGCACCCCACAGAGCTTTCTGATCCTGCTGATCAAGATATACATTAGTTGTGTTAACAATGAAAGTCTTAATGAACAAATATAATATTGTTAAGTAGAGCTTAAATGAATAGCACCTGAAACTCTAAAGCCTTCAATCTCTTCAATTGGATATTGACTGCATTAGTGCTGTGTTGAAAAAAATTGATTCACTGATTCTGAATCGATTCTTATAGAAATTCCTCAAAATCAATTCGGACGTCCAAAAATCGGTTTAATCATTTAAAATTGTTGCCCTTTTTACAGCTAAAATAGGAGGGAAAAGTCCAGACGGGCACTTTAAGGTTCAGGTCCGAAAGGGTTAATACTGTTTCCCCGGGTGAACTGTAACTCCACCCAGTCATGCGTCATTAAATTAAAGGCAAACATTAAGGTAACAGCTCAGAAAAACATTTTAATAGCCCTGAACCATATCAATATCAAATTGGAACAAATTGAATTGGATCGGATTGTGATAATCGATTCTAACTCTTGAGAATCGGAATCGAATTGATTCTTGAAATTTGAATCCATACCCAGCTCTAGACTGCATATTGCGATGGCAGTATCGGTAATGATTAATCCATGTTTCCGTAACTCTCTTCTGTTTTCGTTATTACAATGTCCCCACCGTATCCGGAGTGTTAGCATCTCAGCCAATAAAAATGTACGTCTGCTGTGAGCATCAAGAGCAGCTGGAGTCCATGCATCTGGCCGGTACGGGCCGGTGTTGTGCCAAAGTAGGTATCCCCGTCAGAATTTGAATCCCCTGACGCGGGAGCGCGCACTCACTCACTAAAGCGGCGCCTGCTTTCCTCCGCTGTATTACTCAAATGGCAAGCAAACAACTTACTGCTTTAGCGTTTATCTGAGTGTGACAGTGGTTTTTTTTTCTTCTCATTACATGTGTCAATATTTAACTAAAATCAACTCCACGTTGTTTTAACGTTTTCAAGTGTTCGTTCTTCTATTTATGTGTCAAAATATGACTCCCCTGGCTAACTTTGTTGAACAAGGGCCAAACCCTTCTAATTTTACATGATTAAATGGCCAGAATAAAGGGCGAATATATACAGAAACACTTGCAGGTGGGATATAAATTGTATAATGCATGGAGATTCAGTCTGCCATAAAATGTATCCCACTGGTAACTTTTATTATTCCTTGGCCAAACCTCTCCAAATATACAGGATTAAATGTTCATAATACAGAGTGAATATTTACCAAACCACCTAAAGATGGGATACTCACAGCCTTTCATAGGGTGGGGATACAATTCTTGGCAGGCGTTAGTTCCACTTGACTCCGCCACAATCACAACCAACAACACGTTGAACTACTGATATTTTGTCTTTGAATAGTGAAAACCAAGTGTCTTTACTTCATCGTTCTGTTAGTGGGTTACCACAGAAATAAACAGATTTATTTTTCTAACGTGGTGTCGCACGGTCGGCTTAATAAGAAAACGGTCACTTCTGTGTTCTCGATTCATATAAAAATTACACTGTATATAAATTGTTCTCGGCAAGTAAACAACTCTTTCACAATCTCCTATAAAAATACTATTTTCTTTTATTGTTTTACGTCGCCCAAAGTTCTGTCTGCTAGAAACAAAAATCCACCTTCCTGAGTTCAACCCTGAAACACGCTGTTTATTTTAGTCTTATAATAAATAACTAGGCCATAACAAAGTAAAAGAGAAACAGAATCGGGAAGGTTTTATTGCCAAATATGTGAACAGATTCACAACATTAGGAAATTGCTGCGGTTGAAAAGACAAATGGCTTGTAGAACATCATTTATATTCCCAAACTTTAATAGAAAACGTTTTAGTGATGTAAAAGCCTTCCAACCTGTTTCTGCTGACTATTTTTTGCATGTTCCTACAGTTTTTGATATTTATCTTTGGTGGGTGAAGAGAAATAATTCATGCTGGAAATCCTCCTTGTCAAAATTACAAGGTATAAATTATATCAGAGATTATAATTATGTCCACCAGAATATGTATCCCCCAGGTAACTTTTTTTATTCCTTGGCCAAACCTCTTCAAATCCACAGAAATAAATGGTCATAATCCAAGGTAAATATCTACCAAACCATCATTTTATCATTTTACAATATCGTCAATTGTTTTTAATTCTTGTCAACTAACCCTTAACCCTAGGCCTACAGAAAAATATTGAAATGTTTTTGTTTGGGTTTTGACTATTTGCTATTTTAAAATGCATGAAATGAGAGACAGATGAAGGTTTGTGTTATAGTACCGGCAAGAATTTAAAACTACTTTCACCGCTGCATATATATTTATTTGTGAATGCATGTCACTTATACTCAAAATATTGTCAATATTTGACATTGCAAACACTGATACTAAGGTGACGTTTGCAATAATGTGCAGCTCCAATTCATCTATGTTTATTAATCTCTTCTCAAAATCACATATATTGTGCTATGATACAGTAACCTGGAGAGCGCAGCCATCCTACCTGCATCCAGGTACTTAGAAAGGCTGCCTTCTAGTGACGGCACAGGCAGGGGAGGCAGACTGTTCTGGTACTGAAAGGTCCGTTCTGGCAGAGTACCTGCTAATCGACTGGCCATTGCTTCTCTCTGTAACACAAATTAGCATTACACTGTCACAAAGTTCTGACTGATTCCGTCTTCTCCTACTGGCGTGAATGGACGACAGTAACTGGATAAATAGTGTTGAGGTCCCAACCATCAGCTGACTCGAGAGCAAACAGCTTCAGTGTTATCATCTGTTCTGGGTGTGTTATGAGGAGCAGAACTTGGAAACCAATGCATGTCAGCCACCTAAAATGTATCTTCCAACAGATAGAAACTCAGAAGGAGAAATAAGGCACTGCTTCATTTCAATTTGTACTTTTGTTTTACTTCATAAGAATGGCGCAGCGAGTAGCACTGTTGGCTTGCAACAAGGAGGTCCTAGGTTCAAATCACAGGCTGGCGTCTTTCTGCATAGAGTTTGCATGTTTTCCCCCTGCATGCAGGGATTCTCTCTGGTTACTCCAGCCTTCTCCCACAGTCCAAAAACATATCTGGTGTGAGTGTGTGCATGGTTGGTCGTTTGTCCTGTGTGTCGTCTTGTGATGGACTAATGACCCGGGTTGTACCTCACCTCTTACTCAATAACAGCAGCAGAGAAGCACCAACTTCCCTGCGACCCTGTAAGGATAAGCGTGTATAGAAAATGGACGCATAGCACACAGATGTCTAACCCAGGAACATATGCATTGATGCATAAATGGGGATAATCTTGTATTTGCTTTATTTTATGTTGGATCCCAGACTACTATCACTTTTTTATGTGTTAAAGTCCTTGAAGAGAAGATGTCAGAATCAATCAAAAGCAGAATCGGCAGGTCAGAAAACGGCACTGGCCTGAGTAGCCTGATCGGTGCATCTTTAGCCACTGACTAGAGCACCACTTCCTAGAACTGCATATATTCACTGGTCTGCAACCAGTAAACTAGCTCTAAGTAGACCCGCTCCTCAAATCAACCGAAGAATTTTGCCTCGATGTGCAGAAAAATCTATCAAAAACTAGTTATTTTGGTTATCCTTAAAGTAAAATAGCAAACAAGGAGTCCGAGTTAAGACACTCCTGCCTGCAAGCAGTTCATGCTACATCTTCCCGCTGCTAGTTTAATTAGCAGAGAGAAACTTAAACAGGAAACTTACTGCTAGCCCAGCTTCTCCGGAATGTGTTGACTTTACTTAACAGCATAAATATCTGGGGTTTAGTTCCTTTAGTTCGCTGTGTTGTTGTCTGCTGCTGCACCAGGCTGAGTTCACCTTTACCCCACTCAGCCTCTGAGCCAGTGAACGCTGCGCAGAAGCCAACCGAGCCGACTCTGTTGGCCGAATCACTGAAAGGAACGATGAGAGCTGCCTTTTCCCCCTACATGATTTTTGCCACTTTACATGCGCGATTATCTTATTAATGTGTTAAATTACCAAGTTAACAATTAATCAAGTAGTATTTTACTATATTATCAACATAGTAGGGTGGTTGATCTCATTGTAATACCTGAATTATTCAGATTAGACATAAGTGGTTAAACAAGTAAAAAACAACAACATACGAATAAGTGTGCATTAATAATCTCCTTAACCGATTTCTAATAAATTAATTCATATTGTTTATTTAAATCTCTTGCTCTATATTTACTAGTAAATATACGTTATATTTTATATTTAAATAAATCACAAAAATAGAATAGAATAGAAATACCCTTTATTGTCTCACAGTGGGGAAATTCAGTTGACATGGCAGCACGTTAAGGTAGGTGGAAGCATGCATATCAACAAGAGACTGTACACTAGGGATACATTTACAACATAAAAAATATTACTGTGCACAACGTGTTGAGGAGAAAAAAATCCAAGTGAATATTGAATTAATATTTTACAGATGTCATAAACATTTCAAATGTAATACGCTATGATTAACAATAATGAAATTATTATTAGTCTATAAAACTGTCTGTATGACTGGATTGACTGTATATTTCTGTGCTATAAACTGAAGCTGTTTGTCTGTGCAGTGCCTTGAAACAACTTTTTGGTGAATTGGTGCTATTTAAATAATGAATAACAAGCACGCAGCAGGAGTGCAGATACAGTTTCCACAACATATAATTTTTGTTTTATATACAGGAGAACAATATTGTATTTGCATCTCAAGATTTTTGGGGTATCTCTAACTTTAAGGGGTGTTACAGTATATTTTTTCCCAAATTGTACCTCACTGATCACAAAATGGAAGATGCTGTTTGTACATCAGATTATTGATTAGACTTAAAAATAATGTATTATATCATCATTTTTAATATACAGATTTTCAAGCATAGTGGTTAAATAAAAACTTGACTTAAGTATGAAGAGTAAATGTTGCGTGGGAGCAGAAAAAAGAAACAAGCGCTCTTGGTAAACTGATCCAAATGATTTGAATCCCAAAAACATGCCGGAACTCCCACCACCAATGACAGCTCAGCTCGAGCATATTACGCGCATGCGCTGGTTGTATTGACTTTACACTGGTTTGAGTTCGACCTACTTTTTAGTAATTTAATAAGAGTAACTAGTACAGACTAATATATATATATATATATATATATATATATATATATATATATATATATATATATATATATATATATATATATATATATATATATATATAGATAGATAGATAGATAGATAGATAGATAGATATTTGAGAGATTACAACAAATGATCTGGAACAAAAGCAGATTGGAGCCAAAACATGGATAAAGAATCTGACCATGATAAAATCACAGATTTACAGTCACCTTCGGCACAGTTGTTTTCAAAGCTGAGGTCAAGACCCAACTGCGGGTCTTTAAACACCGATTGAGAGGTTTTATGAATTCACCAGAAATCAAAATTAATTGCTAAATGAGTACTAACTGTGTATTTATTAAAAAATGCAATAACAGTAAATTACAATGGATAAAAACACAGTATGGCCTAGTGGTTGTTAAGGCAGTTATCATGTCACCGTGCTCTTGTTTTGTTTGCCCCATTACTAATATTTGCACATTTCAACTAGCCGTAGTTGGGGTCTCTACTGAATTTAGACAGAGAGCTCTCTGCAGGTCTTTTTATTCTTGCTGAAAATATCAAAACGATTCTATTGGCCTGCGAGATTTAGTTTATTCCAGTACTCCCAAACAGGTTTGAGTTTTTTTGTAACCAAACGGGGGAAATGTTTTAATGGCTATATTCCACTTTGGTGCATGTGCAACATTTATAAATGCTCAGTGAAAAATATACAATTACTATTGGTACTGATGCAAATTAAATACAAATTGTTCCCCTATAGTAACATTAATTTCTTTCTGTTCAATAAATCAATAGTTTTTTTTCTATTTTTGATGTTCTGACTAGATTTTACAGTGAAACCTGAATGATTTTAATCTGCTAGAGCACCTGCCAGGATCATCTGAGTGTAGTTGAGAAGCTGCTCTTTTTCCATGTAAATACAATGTTTCCTTGTCTAGACAGCTCTTCCTATCGTGTTTGTGTGTGCAAGAATGATTTGTTACCATTTGTATAGCAATGTTCAAATGGTTCGTACAAGTCCAAGGGAAACAAAAACACGTATTCACAAAAAAAGAACAAAGAGGAGTTTAATTTCCATATATCTTCACAGTTAAACACAATTTTTCTGCTTTGTTTCAATCCATATTACAAATCAGTGGTGTGAAAAACATCAGGGATATCTGACCTTTAAAGATGCATAGTAGTTGATTAATTGTAATAGTTTAGAGTAAAGTAATGCAAAAAAGAAAACACAAACTAAGAAATAATTATGGCCTCTGAGAACAGAAGGCAAATAGCAGCTCTGTTTTAGAAATTAATGTTGTAATTTTGTGTCATTTTTTTTCATTAGTCCAGCTTATTAGTCTCTTTCTATGTTTACAGCCCATACTTGCTGATAATTTCCTTAGCGTGCGTAATATAGGTCGACATGGCCTCCTCCTTGGACATTCCTAAAACAGAGGAGAGACACAAATTAGTTACACTGAAAGCAAAATGCATCAGTTTGTTTCTGTTTAAGCAGCTGCAACAAGATGAATCTACATAGTATGTTGTAGAAGTATTCATACCCATTGTTGAAAGAACGTCACAGAAAACATGTGCTCTGGTCAAATTAAACCAAAGCTTTTTAGCTTACATGCAAAGAACTACATGTTGTGGAAAACCAGCAGTGCATGTCACCGTGAACACACCATGTCAAAGACAGCAATGATCAAGCTAATACCTAAACCAGAATAGGAGCCTTTATCCCAGCTCACATGTCACTCAGAAAATCAAATTATTGAATGAGGTGAGTTTGATTCAGCAAAAGTAGGTAGCGACATGCACCATTTCGTGTTAGCATTGTTCCAGTTGGCCCATAGCGTCACACAAATAGTAAAGAAATGCTGGCGGCAAGGAAGCGCACTAAGTAAAAGCAGGATATGTACAATGAGTGAAGAAATGGATTATAACAACGCTGCAGCACTGTACATGTCGTAAGTACTGTACGATTGTGTTACACTCCCTTTTGCCGCTGTGTTGTTGTGGTACTGGTCATTCTCACTTCCAGAGTGGTAGTGCCCAGGTCAACAATAGCTTGACTAAGCTAGGATGTCGTTTACATGCTGAGAAATCTGGCTTTCTAAACACATTACCTGGGTGTCTTAGCTCGATTGAAAGTAGGCTAGTTCGGTTCGACTTCAGCCAGACTTAGGTGTATACATGCATTTCAAAAGTCAGAATTCAGTCGGACTAAGGCAATAATTCGGTTTTTGTTTTACTGCATGTAAATGCACAGAGTGAAATATGTTGGTGGCAGCATTATTCAAATTCAAATTCAAAATTACTTTATTAATCCCAAAGGGAAATTAAATGTTGTTGTAACTCATCATGCAAGTTCCTTCAAAGATGTGTTGTAGATGCTGATGGCTGTGGGTAAGGATGATCTCCTGTAGCGCTCTGCAGATCTGAAGAAGCCTCTGACTGAAGACGCTCTGTAGTTGTATGACAGTCTGATGTAGAGGATGCTCTGGATCTATGGCGTCTTCTTTTCAACCACTTCAGGGTTTTGTGGCTGTAGTTGAGGTATTATTTGAGCTTTTGTGATGTTAATCAGCTGCTGCCAGTTGTAAACCACCTTGTTGCCATGGCTATGCATCATAACAAATGTCCAGAAATAAAAAGTATCAGCAAAAATCCTTCCAGCTGTACAGCATTCAAAACCAGAGAGAACAGATGTCCACAAAAACAATGTTTCTACCAGAAATGGAAGAATTAAAGTTTTAAAAAAGCAAAAAATATGAACGAAAGTAACAGAGCTACTCCAACATGCTGCCACCTTGAGCGGCGCAATTCCGGAATTTTGCTGTGGGAAAGATATTCTTTAGCAGGGACCTAGAAGCTGGGCAGAATAGGGGGAATATTTTAAAAGGTGTGAATACTTTTCAAGACCCTGTTGTAAAAGAAAGCAAAATACTGCATAGACAAGCCTCTACCAGGTTAGAGTAAGGCAACGAGGTTTTAATCAGCTTAGGGATGTTGCAATCTTGCCCTAATTTGCAGTGATTGCATTGATTTTAAGTATGGATCCCCTTAAGTCATTCTGAGTTTGCATGCATTGCTAACTTTTTACCTTTCCTGGATTCCCAAGCGTCCCACTTTGCTTTTCCTTTTGGGTCCAGCAGCCCTGGTCTATCTAAAGAAAGCACACACAGTGAGGGAAAAAGGCTCCAAAATTAAGAAAAAACTTTTTTAGCTTATATAAATGAAGTCACATACCGGTGTTAACGTCTCCAACTATGGCCTGTTTATACAGACCATACAGGATCAGCAGCTCATCATTTGTAGGCTGAGTTTTCACCTTCTTCACCTCCTCTGCCACTTTCTTGAACTCTGCCTGAGGGTCCACAGACAGTTAGAAATTTAATTCAGAGCACAACTCATGGGGAAAACAGGGATGGGCAAATGATATTCCAATCTACAGTTAGTCAAATAATGCAATCTTATATGGTGTACTGGGAGGGAGCAAATGTGCATCCTAATGAGCAACATCCAACACTAATTTTGTAGTCAAGCCAGAGGGCAAAGCTAGGGAAACCGATTGTTGCACAAGTAGGAGTTAAACAAAGGGCTTTTTATTCAAGCCTCTGGTGCTTTTGTGCTTGCTTGAATAATCTGCTTTACAAAAGATCTGGGCCATGGCAGAACAGATAATTATGGCGCCCCTTTTAAGAATAAATATAAGCCCTACTCATGATGCTGAAAACACAAGATATGGAGACATGGCATGTTACAGTAAGGTATTCTCCTTTTAGCTCATGCAGTTTGGAGGGCAGTAAATGCAGCTGCAGCATCAGGACCGCAGAACCAACAGATGAGCTGATCAAACATTATTTCCCCTACACCGAGATATCGCTGTAAAAATGGATGACAGCAACTACATGGTCTTCAGCAGCGAAGCGATGAGACGCACCTTGCACATAGATGAAATGCAATCAGACAAAGAGCAGGTTTTACCTCGACGGACATGTTGGTTGGTGCAGTGCGGAGCGCGTCACTTCGTGAGCAGCAGCTGTAATTACGACAGAGCTGACCGATGTGATATTTATATGCCAGAGAGGCAGCAGCGGCCTGCTGAGGAAGAGGAGGAGGAACGAGCAGGCTGGAGGGAGCTGCAGAGCTGAGAGCTGATTGGCTGGCAGACGCTCTGACACATCAGCAGACACTCGCAGAAGGTAACCCGACGCTCAAAGCGGACTATACTGTATTTAAGCAAATACTACTATTAATAGTTTAGATTAAACAGGGTTTCGTGTAAATTATTCTAAACTTTAAGGGCTGTATTAACATGATACCTGAAGATATATAAACACCATTTAACCTTTACTACTTTTGAAAATCACCTCTGCATGTCGTAAAAATACAGTTAATCACACAGAGCTCACCTATAACCGGCTACGAAGGCAAATTAGTATTTGCATAGCCTTTGCAGAAAATTTCTTTTATTTTAACATAATCAATTGAATGCGCATGTGCCAGAGATGCCCTCAGAAAGATTTTATGAGCAGATGGGTGCCATATATAATCTGGGTGTGGCTCAACAAAACCATAAGATATAGTATAAATGCTGTAGCGCTATTAAATTATAGATAGATAGATAGATAGATAGATAGATAGATAGATAGATAGATAGATAGATAGATAGATAGATAGATAGATAGATAGATAGATAGATAGATAGATAGATAGATAGATAGATAGATAGATAGATAGATAGATAGATAGATAGATAGATAGATAGATAGATAGATAGATAGATAGATAGATAGATAGATAGATAGATAGATAGCGTCTTGTCTGTTGCCCCCGTTTAATTGATTTGCTGTGTAAAACCCAGAATGCTACAGACGTATTAAATTAAATATTGCCTGCTTTATGCTACTGGAGTCTTGTGTCATGCTGCCTCCTTGCCGCTAGTAGTCGCTGTTTCTGAAAGTAAACGTTTAAATTCAAACAAGATGGCAGCGCCGTGTGAAACCCGTGCTGGACAGAAGACGTTAACCCACCATTAAAATAAAGATAAACATTAAGCGTTACGGCTTCATTCAAAGCAGGTATGATTAAAATAATAACATGCGTTTGGGTTGTGTTTTATATTAACACGTTTAAGTGAAAGGAGCCCTGTAAAGTTTGCTATATATGAACAGCTAAAGAAAATGTTAGTTTATTTACGTCAGAAATTTGTTGATAGATGGCTGCTTCAAAAAACGTCAAAAAATATTTTAAATACAATATTACGTAGGGCCAATAAAAATGTGACTTTTAATACAGAATTGTTGAGTTGTAGATCATAACTCAACAATTTAGTATAAAAATAACTAAGGATGGTCTATGGTCTCCAATTACAATAAAAGCCTGAGACTATTCAACTTTCTCTAATCAGCTGTCTGGCATTTTGAAACCTGCAGTAACAACAGCTATCAAAGGAAATTAGGCATTTTTATAACAGTAAAGTACTTCATTGCTTTTATTATTTATTTTTATTCTGTTCTGTTGTTGTGCAGACATGTGGCGTTAAGGTTAAAGTGCGGATGGATAGGCAAGTCATAAGAAACACAACAAATGCAAATACTTTGTATAGGTGTTTTTACTTGTCTCCTGCAGCATTTAAAAATATTACTTTATTCAAAGACTAATGTAAAAAAAAATTTTTTTAACGTTGTCATGGTACAATTAGAGACAAAATGTCAGCTATTGTGAAAAAGGATCCTCATTTTGAAAAATGGAAGAGGCTTATTCATGGTCTGGGTTTGTGCTGCTGGCAGGGAACAGAGACGATTTTACAGGTTAAGAAAGCATGGATTCATTTAATTAGGAGCAAATCAACAATGGTGGATCCAGGATGGCCGACTCTGAGAAGTAGAAGAATGAAACAAAAATCCATCTGACAACAAATAAGAGACAGCCTCAAAGACATTACACAAAGATTGCAATTAAGAATGTTGCTAAAAATACACAAAGGTTTTCATGTTATGTTGATTTCTCTTGTTTTGAGTTCTAGATGAGCCATGGCAGCTGCAGCAAAACCAAAACCATCTAAGAAAGAACTCAAAAAGCAGATCCAAAGTAAGACCTCCTTCACATCACCCTTCAGTGCAAAATGGAGCCCACTTTCACAGAAAGACAAGGATTTCATCCTGACAACTTTAAAGGACAAAATAATCACCACTGGTCTGGAGAAGAAAGAGGTGAACGGGCCTCGCCAGTGGAGGAAAAAGAAGGGGAATGAACCAGATGCGGCGGCAGAACCTGTTCCCCAGGTGAGTTTGGAGGGGCCTGATGCCACCAGAAATGGTTGGACAGATGTGGTGGCCAGACAGCAGCTGGCCATCGGCATCAACGAGGTCACTAAGGCACTAGAGAGGAACCAGCTTCAGCTGCTGCTTGTTTGTAAGTCAGTCAGACCGCAGCACATGACGAACCATCTGATCGCTCTGAGTGCAACGAGGGATGTGCCGGCCTGCCAGGTGCCCCGCCTGAGTGAGAGTCTGGCAGAACACCTGGGGCTTAAAAGCGTTCTTGCTCTGGGGTTCAGACAGTGTCCTTCCAAGGAAAAGGAGATTTTCAGAGACACAGTTGATGCCATTAAACCCAGAGTGCCTTCCCTGGAAGTTGACTGGTTGAAAGTTGAAGCAGCTAGAGTCTCACCTGAAGTCCCGGCTGACCTGGAAGAGCTTGAGGAGGGAGAGGAGCAAATGGAAGAGGGGAAAGAGGAGGCAGGTTGGAGGAGAGCACAAAAACGGAAACTGGATATTGAATCTGACGTGACAGAGTCACCCGTATCCTGCACTCTGCAGCCGCTGAAAGTAAAGAGAATAGTTCCAAATCCTGCTAAGAAAAGAGAAACAAAACTGAAGAAACAGTCAGTCAAATAAAAGATGTTCTGCATTCTTACAGCCCTGTGGGTCTCAGAGTTTGATTATTTTGTTTTGGTTTTCTTTTTGAACTTGTTTTGTTTGCATATTGTTAAACTTTATAAATACATGGAACCTAATCTGTAATCTTAAATTACATTAAGATGTCCTTTTATTAATCTGATCCTTTTACTGACCAAATAAAAGTTTTTCTCAAGCTAAGAGCAGATGTAGTGTGATGTTTCTCTTTCTAAAAAGTCTGTCATATTATTGCATTACTTAAAGTGTATAATCTTGTTTTCAAGGTTACTCATTTCCTTAAACCTTTCACATGAATTAAAATTTCAAAGCGGCATGTTATGACCTTATTGATCAAACAGGTATGATTTTATGTATATGACTAAATGTATTTTTTATATATTTACATATGTAATTGCATATAATGTTCCTAATAAAGTGCTTTGTTGATTTTTTTTTTTTTGTCAGTCATTGGTAATGATTTACATCTTAATGGTACTGTTAATACCAGATATCCATATGGTGTTTTAAAGCTACTATCCAGACTTTTTAAAAAATCAGTCAAACTCACTTTTGGTTGAATTTGTCACCAAGAGAACATTTTAGGGTCAGTTTTTGTGTTGGTTCTGTAAATTGTTCTTTAAGATCTACTCTACCCTCCCCATAACAAACATCCTTCCACCTGCCCATGCCTCTCGTGACATCACATAAGGCAACTGATCAGAGTTCTATTGGGTAGTTCATTTATTCTCCTTTAAAGAGGTTTACTTGAATTCTGTTCAAGTGTTTGTGAGAACATTTGCAGGAATCAGACCAAAGTTTGACGACAATAAAACATATGGAAGGTGTTTGTTTAGAGGAGCAGAGCGGGGAGCAGGGGTGATCAAAACATCACCCAGCTGTGTGTAAAACATTAAAGGAAGACTTTTTTTTTTTTTTTTTCTCAGCAATGATAGAAAGAAGCCCCACCTCAGCCGTGTTCCTTTTTAAAGTTTAAGAGTTTTATTCAATCAAATATCCATGCTGGTATAGCTGATGTGTTGTAACAGACTGGTATTTTTACTGGGTTTATGCCTAAATGATGCTGGTACAGGTTCTTCAGCTTTTTCACAGTTTACAATGGTTCTAAATAAAAACATTTGTTCTTCAGTTTGACTGGATGTTATTTCAGACAAGCGCTCTTATCGCTCCACCTTCCAGATCTAAAGAAAGAAACAAGGCGGGAGTCTCAGCCACTGAAAGTTGTGGCTTTAAAACATCAATGCTGGAGTCAAGATGGGAGCAGAACTGACATGCTCAAAAAGTTCAACTGAGCCGCTGCAGGCAACACGTTTTCAGAGTTAAATTAATGACAGTAGCATCTCTTGGTGAATCGAACTCATTCTTTAGTCCCAGAGCTTTTACTGGCCAATGTTTTCGTCCCGTTCTGGCCGATCCGTATGGAATGCAAGAAAAACACAAATACAAAACGAGCATTTAAAAATAACAAAAACAGACGCAACCTTTTTATGTCTTAAATTTTGCAGAGCTACAAACATTAAATCACTAAAAAGAATGTAAAACAATTATGTTCCAAGAAAACAGACTCCACCTTAGAACAAGTGGTTGGTCAAAACCTTTGCTCATTGAAGCACACAGAACTGCTAAATACCCTCCAAAAACGTATGGGTAAAGTTGATGTTTTACATTAACAAATATCACAACTTTTACACATTTAGCTGCACATCACACTAAAACAAAATGACCCACTATATTGTTTAATGCCAGAAAAAAAGTTAATAAATGATAATGAACTTGTTGATTTAAATATTTCCTCCAACTTCTCCTTGTTTAATTAAACTTGGAATTTAAAACCCAGGTTCAGATCATCCAATGGTTGGCATTAAATGTATTGATGTATGTATATTGCACTTCTGAACCACTTTACAGTAGCTTATCTGCACAAGAGAGGATTTCTCTGCAAGTGGCAATGGCTAAATTAAACACAACAGACCGTGGTTGCCTGATTTTCCCTTTTGAAGTCAATAAGCCATTTTTAGGTTATTAAATTGCCTCCACACAGATTTATAGAGAAATATACTGCCTTTTACCACCACTGCTAACTGGAAAGTGTACCAAAAACAACAAACATAAAGGAGTGCAATAAGTAAATGCTACCACATGTATGGGTTAAATGTTAAATTACAAAAAGTCAGCTTTATAACATGGAACAGCTCCCACCATTTGTCAAAACCAAATGTTTAGGATCAGATCCTTTAGAAGAGAACCATTTGACTTTTTTGTAAAATTGTGCTTCATCGATGCGGTACATTCTTCATTAAAAAGTCACCGACTTTACACAACTTAAGAGGAAGAGTGTTTTAAATCAGCCCTCACAAACCTGCAACTCAAACTACAGGAATAAATGTGGATTTGTTTTTAATGTAAACTATATGTTACAGTTTTTGTGTTGTTTTGTATGGTATTTCATTTATTACAGATATTCTTTTTCTGAAATTACTGTTAAGTGTTTCAGTATGATTTAGAAACACCCTTTTTACAGTTTCTAATCCTACATAGGCCTAAACAGCCAGCAGACACATGACGACAGAGATATGAAAACAGAGGGAAACAATACATGGAGCAGCGGCACGATGGCAGACAGGGGATAATAAACAGAATGTATAAAGGTAACTGTGCCTTGTTGATCATCATTTACATCGGTACATGAAAATGTATTTCATACCAGCCCCTGGTGACAATGTCTCTAGAGAATGAAGAAAAAGAAACAAAATTCACAATGCCAAGGCATCCTCTGGAACGTCCGAGCGTTGTGTTTTAGGAGCGGGAGCTTTAAGGATATCTCAGGCATAGCATGACTTCACATTCAAGATGATGATTGAAGAGTTTTCACCTCCTGGTGGACTGCAAAAGTTCTTAATGATACCACCACTCGGTGACGAGGTTGATTGACTTGTGGTCGTTTCCACTGTTGAGCTCGGGCGACCCGTAGGTCCAAGTAAGGAGAATCCAGAAGCCGAAGATAACAGCCGCCTGTCTGTGGAGCAGCTGTGAAAATGAGCGGCTACTGGAGGACGAGGCCAACCTGAAACACGAGCATCAGCAGATTATTAGAGGAGGTCTGACATAAGAACAGCAACATGTATTCAGTCACAAATTCACGTTTATTCAGCCAGCATTTATAACACAACACAGAAAACCAAACTAACCAACACATCTGATATATATATATATATATATATATATATATATATATATATATATATATATATATATATATATATATATATATATATATATATATATATATATATATATATATATATGAATATGAGAGAGAGAGAGAGAGAGAGAGAGAGAGAGAGAGAGAGAAACAGAAGGAGAAGAAAGGAAGTCTGATAGGAAACAAGTATAAATTAAGAACACAGGAAAGAAAGCCAACATTTAGACAGTGAAGCAAGAGAATAAATCTCAGAAACACAAATACTCTTTCTTATTTGCTTTTTCCATACTTATCCCAATCCAGTAAATGTAGAAATCAAATTCAATACTTATAAAGACGACATAGGAACCATGTTTACAGCTACTACAAAAGCAAAACTGAAAATGAGGACTATTCATACATTTTTAAGTACTGAAACAACTTAATCTTTCAAGGAGGAGCATCACATAATACCAAAAGTTCCTCCATCGAAAACAGCATTGCCATTTGTCATTAGGACATACTACAGCTGTTTGTATCCATTTGTGGTTTTTAAATTATGACATGCAGTAGGTGTGGTAAAATGCTAAAATCCTGCTTACCTTATCGGGGTCCATAGGGGGACATTTCCAATTGTAGAGGTAATACTGCAGGTTTCCGTCTCCTATGCCGAACTTTAGCTTCTCCAGAAACACCTTGTTCTCCATGAGATCCAAGGCATTGAAAACGTCAAAACCTTTCTGTCAAACACAAACAGCAAACACTGAGATTGGAACCTTAGCAGCTTTCTTTGTTTAATGACATATGGCTGAAACCAGATATTTACATACACGGTTTAAAAAGAGACAAGACTGTCTGCCATTAAATCAAACTAAACTTTCCCTGTTTTTTTACTTGCTAAATGCCAGAATTATGAGAGATTTATTTTATTACCTTTAATTAAACAATTTGATAAAAGCCCAGATGTCCTAGCTTTGTAAGTTGTTGATTGTTTAATTTGCAACATTTGAGGAAACTGGATTCACAATAGTGGGTGTTTTTTAAGGTAACATATAGAAAAGCACCTGAAGTGCTGCTTATAATGGACAATGAAAAACACTGGAGTTTTTATTATCACTGTTATGTAGGTTTTTATTAGTGAATTAATGTTTAAATGGTTATACTAATTGTCAGAAATGTCTTTGTGGTAACTGTTTCATCTCAACCAGGTGGGCAACAAACCCGACTCGGTTCTGGCAGGAGGAATGGGTCAAAATCCCAGCAAACTATTGTGAAAGGCTTGTGGAAGGAAAACCCACAGAGTTGGGACCAAGTCTTTGTTTTGCAAGTCTCAAGCAAAAACAGGCAAGTCAGAGTCAAGTCTCAAGTCTGAAACTGTGACTTTCAAGTAATTTTGAATCATTCTTTAAAACAAAGCAGCAATTACGTGTTCAATGTAAACCATAGACCATGTGTTCTTTTTCAAAATCTGTATTTATTTATTTTTTAATAAATAAATTCTTAATTTGACTGTTTGTGCTGTAGTTCTCACACACACAAAGATTCAGTCTCCGTTTGTTGATACGGGAAGAGCAAAATAAAAAGGTGTTTTAAACTTTAGATTTTGGGTAAAATATCAAATATTTTCAAGTAAACAGGTTCAAGTCCAAGTCAAGTCCTTGGTGTAAAAGTTACATTCAAGTCTTTGAGCACTTTTCAAGTAAAGTCACAAAATTAATAACTTGAGTCCAAGTCATGTGATTCAAGTTCACACCTCTTATAACCCAAGTCTTAGTGTTTAAAAGACAATACAAAATACCAGGGAAATGCATGTAAACTTCTGAGTTTGAAGAAAGTAATATAAAAAAATATCCTCTCTTTCATTATTCTGGTATGTAGCAAATAAAAATGATTTGGTAACCCTAAATGACCTAAAACACATTACCAGTTTTGCCAGGATCAGTGCATCATTCATTAAGTCCAGTAGTGGGGTTACGGTATGAACACTGTAGAATGAGTAAGCTGCCTTAAGGCTCCTATGTAGAGGATGATGCATCACAGTTGAGGGCAAAGTGTAGAAACTAGTCAAATCTGTCAGTACGCCACCTGCAGTCTGAAAAACAGAGAAGCACATCTGTGTATAAGAACAACAACAAAAAAAGTTGGTAGCTAGAGGACAGGAAGTACCTGTACAGACCTCTACCACGTATGTGTCAACGATGTTTTCCTGTGGTAGGAACCAGTGAGCAACCTCCTCTTCTCCCATGGAAGGTGCGAGGTGGAAACGTCTCAGGTATTTTTGTAACAGCTCAGTGACCTGGCGGAGGTCACGCCTCTCCATTGCCCGCAAACCTCGAGTCTTTGTGCTCTTCATGTAACAAAGAAGCAAAAACATGTTTTTATGTTTCTTTTTTTATCCTTTAATTTGAATTAAAAAGTGAAGACGTGGATCAATTGGTGCAATCTCTTACATCTGGTAGCCTGTAGAGCTTCATGGTTCTTTGCAGCGTCATGTTTCTGCTAAGATGGGAAAATTTCACTTCCACAAGTTTCCTAGGGTTCAATGAACGATGCCAATACCTGGGAAAAAAAAAAAAAAAAAATATTATATATATATATATATATATATATATATATATATATATATATATATATATAAAAATAAATAAAACAGGGTAACTAAATGAGGAGAGCCATGCCACCATGTCTCCTGACGAGTACGGTTTGTCATACCTGCACGTAGACACGGGTTTAGGCAGCACAACTCCGGCTGTATATACAGCCTGGAATATTCCCTCCAAGTTCACCCTTCGTGTTATCTCTCGGATCAGCACCGGAGCAACACGCTTCGAACGCAGCTTCTTATGAACACAAAGGAAGTTGATTTCTACCATCTTCTTTATCCTGCAGCAACGACGACAAACAAAGGTTTTATCACTGCTCAACTTCCTCCAGAACCTACAGGCTCGATTAGCTGAGCTCACGTGTCGTAGGCGCGTATGTCTGCGGGGATGGCACTGATGAATCCAACAAGCTTCTTATTCGAGGACACTCTTACTCCACAGTGCCACTGCGGTAACCAACCAGGTGGACGAAGAGCCCTGTGGGACGACAACACTTTCAGCAAGTGAATAAATATACATAATGTAAAATAAAGTGCTGGTGAGAAGGTTATATTTACTTCTCATGAAGAGTTTTATCTCATTATTTTGGGGCTTTTAAAGACTAATTTGAACTGTTTTTGAAAACAAGAATTAGAATTGCAAGTTTCAAATTACTGTGCATTTTCTCTATCCCCTATCTTTGCCCAACCCATCTACCACAGTCTTTCTGAAGCCATCAACAAGCTTCTGGAACAATGGAAGCTAAATATTTCATTCCTCTCCTTGGTAGAATTAGATGAGGTCATTTTAATTGGTTAGTTTCTTGACACAGACTCAGCCTTTAAGCCTGTATTGTCCAAAGTAAAAACCAGTTTAACATCCATATGAAATGAGAGGGTGCTGGAACAAGAAAAAAGTTCCTGCTCCAAAATCAGAAACCTTCAAGCTCGGCTTGGACAAGCCAATTCCTCTTTGAAATACGCTTTACAATCAGATAAAGCAAAGACTGAGCTATCTGACCAAAGACCTAAGAACACTGAACCAACTATCAGGCATGGTGGAGGCAGCATCATTCCGAGGGTCAGTTTGTTTCACTGCGAGTAGTATGGGTATTTTACATAAAGTGAATAGAACATCTGGGAGTTTCAGCAACAGTGATTCCAAACTCAAATCAGAATTGGTTTTGTAATTCATACAGAAAGTTAACATTAAGCTTCTAAAACGGTAAAACAATCAATTTTAATGAACTCTACCAATTCTGCTAAGAAGAGAGTACAAATATCCAGCCAAACTTAGAATGGAAGCTTGCTGATGTCTACAAAAAGGATGTTGCTTCTCTGCAACTTGTAAAGTGACATTTATCCTAATATTAGTACAGTTGTATGTATATCTTTGAGTCTGAATGTATAATTTAATCTTGTGCCGATTACAGAAAGTCAAAAAGTTAAACTTGCGCATCCAGGTCTAGTTTTCAAAAATCACTGGAAGTTGTCCTGTGCTGTACCCTCAACAATGCAGAACGGTTCAAATTACATTAAAGCACACATCATTACATGATGTTCATTCACACAATGAGTGTATGTAAACTTCTCACCTGCACTGTAAACAAACAGAAAGTACTCACCACTTGAGAAAGCTCGGCGAATAATCAAATCTGAACATGTTGTCATCATCCTCCACATAGTTTTCATTTAACAACGTGTACAACTCTTTCAACTGCAATCAGAAAGACACCCTAAATCAGCTAGGCTATTTATTACTGACATCGTTACTTTTGAGTATCCAATACAAGTATCCCACTTACTACATCTCCATTACTAAGATCCAAAGTGTCCCACATAAAGCCTTGAGGTAAAGAATATGGCTCCTGTCTGATGTTTTCTTTGTCAGCTTCAATTGGACCGTGGCTTGTGACGACTTCATCTGCAAAAATAGCAGGTTTCTCTTTCAGAGGTGAATTATTTTCCAAATCACACAAGAAGAAAGAGAACATTTCCTTAATCTTTATTTTAATAAAGCAGAGAAGTCTCTTTAAAAAATATCACTGCAGAACAGCTGAGAGGTTAAACCCTACTTCTCTTGGTCCTTAGCTGACCAGATGACCTCGTAACATAAGCCCTCCTACAAACATGGGCAAGATTTGTGATGGAAACCGCCTAATATCATGAGACACAGCAGAAAAGCTTGGATGTATATTACAGCTAACACTCGACTGCAGCAATTCACTCGGAGCAACTCAGGAGGATGATATAAAACCCCTCAGTTAGAAAATGTATGTCTCCTTAAATAAAACAGTCGCTAAACAAACCTGCGTCTACAGCAGAACAGCAACCATTGATTTTAATTTTACTCGCTGACTTTTATTTGAAGCTTACTTAGCTTTGGGACAGGCTGGGTGTCCCAGAACTGGTATTTGTGCTTGGTTGCCTCATCAATACTCTTTGCTGGACCCTGGCAGGACAGCAGTTCCATGGCTCTTTGGATGTCCTGGAGCTTCTGAATGGGCAAGCCAGGGTTCTGAAAGCACAAAAATTACAAATACGTAGGATTACCCACTATACGAGACGTAATGTAGATAAAACGATCGAAATGTCATCAAGGCTGTACAGTATGTTGTGGTGAGGACAATGTTGTAGGCTGTGAAACGCAGAGCCAAAATTGCTTACTAGCAATTCAAAAACACAAGTAATAAAAGAATAAGAATAGTATTGTGGCTGCTACGGTTGGTTTATTTGTTTTATTAGCAACATTTATAAACTTAGCCAATAACAGTGTGGGTCGGTAGGAGCTGAAAGTTATTTTTGTTAGCTTGGAGCTAAAAACTGCTCTCATCTTTATCAAATCCATGATGTCATTAAATGTAAACGCAACAAGTTGAACTAAAGCATTTAAAAACAAACTTTTCCTTCCTTCCTGAATATTGAGGCATCTGAAAAAAAGATCGACCATGTTCCTGTTTTTGGACAATGGCTGCAAAATCTTGTCAAAACACCTGCAGCTGCAACACTGTTGTTGTGGAATTTAAAAGTAATGATTTTATCATTTTCAATCACCAACATTTATCTAACTCTTCTATTTGTCATCATTACCATGCTTCCACATCTTTCTATAAACAAAGCTATAATCTATAATGAGACGTGGGCACCGATCACCTCTAAGGCTTGTTTGGAAGCCTTTGAGTCGTTTTACTCATGTGTGACGCTTTGATTGCTTTTATTAATTTAATTTGGCTTTCTGGATGCAAACTGTTGCCCACTCCTGTTTTATAGAGTCAGTAGAAGTTGAGTACGTGTGTAAACAACTGTATGTCCACAAGCTGCAACCTATCTG
The DNA here is from genome assembly GCA_963556495.2 of Valencia hispanica. Classification (NCBI taxonomy): domain Eukaryota; kingdom Metazoa; phylum Chordata; class Actinopteri; order Cyprinodontiformes; family Valenciidae; genus Valencia; species Valencia hispanica. Next base: position 24,630,169 of record OY747710.1, read on the forward strand.
CAGTGCATTACAGAAGTATTTATAACTTGAACTTTGTCACATTTGTTCACATTACAACCGCAAAACTACAAGAGGTGCATCATTGTGAATTGGAGAAAGGAAATCATACATGGTTTTCTGCATATTTTCACTGAAAAAGGTGGTGAGCTTTTTGTACTCAGCTCCCTTTATTATGTGACCCCTAAATGAGGTTTAGGGCAAGTAATTAATTTAACTTCTTACACAATAAAACAAATAGAGTAAAACAGGGTTAGGGTTTAAAATACTGTCCCAAATTTTGAGCATCTCACAAAGCACTGTTCAATCCATCACCACAAAATGCAAAGAATACAGCACAACTGCATCCCTACCAAGACGTCGCCGTCCACCTAAACTGACAGGTAGGCAGCAGAGACCCAAAGCTCAGGAGGGAGAGTTTGTTGATTAAACAACTATCTGTCATCCCCTTCACAAATATGGTTTCCAAAGCAAGAAGAAAACCACGGCCCAGCAAACATTTAGAGGAGGTTGCTCTTCCTGTGGTCTCCAACCCTGGTCCTCGAGAGCTACTGTCCTGCAGGTTTTAGATGCATCCCTGCTCCAACACAGCTGAATCAAATGAACGGCTCGTTAGCAGCTAAAATCTAGGGCAACTGGTTGCCTTGGATTTTATTTAAGGGTGTCAGAGTAAAGGACGCTGAATATAAATTCACCCCACACTATTTGGACTTTTAGACCAGAAAAGTTCTTTAGTCCACTTGTTTGGTCCGGACCAAAAGCAGATTAAATTTTTTTTCGTTTGGTGCGGTTCGCATTCACACTGTACTTTTTGCAAGTGAACTATATTTTGTAAACAGATCCACGTTTGTGACGATCGGTGCTGCCATTGGACAGCAATGACTAGGGCAGCACACAGAGCATAGACCCTGAAATGGAGGAAAACATGAAGTCCTAAGTGCTGCATTCCTGCTCTGCATATTTGTTATTGGAGCTTCAAAATCATATGAGTGTCAAGAGCAGCTCATTCAAAGCAGGTTTCGCGACGCTCTGTTTCAAATTTTGGAACAGCGTCGGTGAATGTCTGCAGTAACCCGAAGGAGACGATGTGCTCTGCGTGCCTTGAGCCACAACATGCTGACAGCAGCGAGGCTAAACAGAAGACGGAGGATCAGGTATGAACTAAACCTTGCTTGTTAAGGCCAAAAAGGCACATGTATCCTGGAGTTGGTTTGGATCGACTGGTTTGTATTCACACCTGAAGTGAACCGCACCAGAGTCCGTTTGTGTGTATTCACTCCTGCATAAAAGGTCCGGACCAGCGTTCGAAACGAACCCTGGTCCGTTTAAAGTGGACCAAACAGTGCAAGTGTGAATACACCCTTAGTTATAAAAACGTTTATTAAATATGCACGATTGACGTTTAACTTTACAATTAACTTACTTTATTTTGTGTTGTTCCGTCATATAAAATCAAAATAAAATACATAGACATTTGTAGTTATAAAGTGTCAAAATAAAATCAAAGAGGTATGAAACTTTTGTACAGCACAATAAATTTATACCATTAACATGGCTTGTAACCAGAGGTGGGTAGTATCTAGTAATGACTAACTTCTTGGAGAAAATATATCTTTAGGAGCACTTTTACTGCACAGTACTTTTTACTTTTAGCTGGGTAATATTATTTAGTATCGCTATGATGTGGAAATATGACACGTACCCCCACATCATTCTTTCATGAAAGTACATGAGGTAATGTGTAATATGATGGAATGTTGAAGGTGATGTGGTGATGCTATGAGGTAATGAAGAAGGATGGAATATAAAATGTGATGTTACGTCTATAGAGTAATCAGGGTCTGAAGTCAGAAAGGCTAGTTGAAGCTTAATAATCTCTATTTGATAAAATGAATTATACAAGTTGCTAGGAGAACTTCTGTCTCCTATCAAATAGCTCATGTGTTACAAGGGCACGAAATAGGGCTTAAAAGGAGAGTGTGTTGAGTCGAAAATCAGAGTGCAGGTAGGTTTTGGAAGGTGCAGAAGGTCCAGGAGGTGCAGAGTTTCTGGGGAGAAGGCTAAAAGATGCAATAATCTGTCTGTACTCTCAGAAACGGTCCAGAGGTATGTATGAACAATAAACTCATCGCCTAAGGCTGCATATTTCAGATTGAAGTGTAGTGACTGTTTTATTTATCCATTGAACTCTTTTGCATGGTGGAAACGACCAAACAGCTACTCTTATTTGAGTAAAATTACTGGCTACTCTATCAGTAACTTCAGTGAATAAGGAACAAGTTGTTTTAACCAAAAAAGACACAAACCTACAGTTTACGTTAGCGTGAGACTTATTTGTACACGATCCTTGTTTAAATGTTATTTCCAATCTGCTGAGCCTTTTGTGGCACTTGGAGATGATAATGAAAAAGGATACAGTAGACATTATATAGTCATTAAATTAACATATACACTATTATTACTACTGTAGATAAAAGCTTCATAAGTTTTATATTGAAAAAAAAGACTTAAAAAGTGTGTTGTTCCTGCTAAAAATGTGTTATTTTGTAATTATTTATTTGTATTGCTTTTTTTCATTTTAGTCTTTAAAATAGCAGAATCCACACATAACTATATGTTTTATATCACTTTTAAATATCAGATCAGATGTTAAGATCAGTTACTCGGTAACATTTTAACCAAATACTTCTTGAACTTTTAATTGAGTAAAAATTTGTTAATAGTCCTACTCTTACTTGAGTACATTCCTGGGTACTCTACCCCCCTCTGAGTGCAACACAGCTTGTCAAGTGTTTAGGTCTGAAAGCTCCTCATCCTCATCATCATTATACCTTGATTTCCTGAGAGTCAGAAGCAGAGTCAGATTTGGCTCCAGATGCCGAGCTGGGCTTCTCTTTTTTCCTCTTCTGCTTCTTCTTCTTCCTCTTAGCCCCTAGCTCTCCCCCCGGACTGCTACATACACGAAGACAAGGACACACACATAGGACATAAATGACCAAGTGACGCTGCTGGACACACAAAGCTAACATCAGCAGCCACTGACAGCTGAGCTACTTGCTGTTAGCCGACTAATGGTTGGCTCTAATGGCTGTCATGTAACCAAGACAGAAACTACAACAAAAAAACGACAAATATTTAAGGGGAATGAAACAATTTAGACTCTTAAAAAATGGGGAAAACTATAAACAATTGCCTGTTTGTTGCTTGGTTGTGTATTTGTCAGCTAACTAGCTAACTGCGCTAGCTTCACACATAGGAATAACGTTAGAGGGTTTCTCTCTCTCCCTCCCCCCCCCCTCCGCACCCGACGCGACAGGCCACCCTCACCCCTGCATATGCTCATTCTCCTCCTCGTTGTCTCCGTCTATCCCACACGTATCCTGGTCGTCCAGCTCCAGGCTCTGCTGGCTGGCCGCGGACTCACTGTCCTCCGCCATCATCAAGATGCTTAAAAAACTGCCAGCAAGCGGTTTTTTTTAGAGGCTCACTGACAGCGGGCGAGAGGTGGAAAAAAAATAAAAACAAAGAAAATGTCAGTGGGAAACAGCACCCCCTGGAGGACCAGAGAGGCGGAACAGACCTTTATCGTTTGGCTTCCAGTTTGAAGGCAAAACTCTCATATACCTTACTGAAATGTTCAATAAAATATTATTAGGAACATGTGTAACATGAACGCAATACATCCCCACTACATTCTAGAAATTTTAAACAATCCTCTAATTTCTTAATACTCTTCTTAAAAAGGAACCAGACTGTTATTTTTTATCTTGGTACTGATCAATAGTTCTCCTGGGATCTTGTAGTCTCCAAAGTTGCACTACAAATTCCATCCATTATCTTCTGCTTAATCCGGGATCGGGTCGCAGGGGCAGCAGCCCAAGCAGAGAGACCCAGACTTGACTCTCCCTAAACCTCTAGGACCATTTCCTGCAGGGGAATCCCAAGACGTCCCCATGCCAGCAGAAAAACATTGTCCCTACAGCATGTTCTGGGTCTACCTCTGGGTCTCCTCCTGGTGGGACATGCCCGCAACACCTCACCAAGGAGGCATCAGGGAGCCACCTCAACTGGCTCCTCTTGATGTGGAGGAACAGCAGCTTTAGCCCTTCCTGGATGACCAAGCTTCTCAACTTATCTCTTGACACCCTGGGGTGGAAACTCATTTCGGCCGCTTGCATCCGTGATCTCCATGGCAAACTGGTCCAAGGTGAGGGATCATAACAAACCTTTATGATGAGAAAACAGCCATGGAAGAAAAGTTCCTTCACCCGGACATGGGCCACCAAGACCCGCTCTGGAGTCAGGCCTGGAGATGAGGCACCCTAGCTTCTAACCATTGAGCAATAAGAAGAAACGTGGGCCCCCCTTTCCATGGGTGCACCACCTGCAGGAGGGGCAAAAGGTGTTGGGTGCAAAGTGGCATAAGGCAACACAAATTTGCTCATCTTATTTGAATCCCTAAACAATTCAACCCCCTTCTCCAACAAAAAACCTCTGAAAGTTGGTAAGTAAGCAGCTCGATAGCACAAAAAGCATGAACAAATGTAGATCAATATCACTTTGAAAAGTACATGAAAAATTGGCTGTCTGGAGGCAAAATATAAAGAAATGATGGACGAGGCAAGTGTTTTGCTTTGTTCTATACTAGACTCCACACAAGCACAAACACTAAACCGACACAATGAAATCTTTCATTTGAAATGACAGAGTACCTTGTTAAAGTGTTCATAACCTTTGAACTTTTTAACATTAGTTGACAACCACAATTATATGAAAGACCAACATAGACCAGGGCAAATTCAGCTCCTCTAAATCAATTTTCTGTCCAGAGTTCAACAGCCTTTCCTTTGTCCAGTATAGCTCAAACTCTGTCAGATTAGATAGAAAGTGCCACTGAAACTGTCCACTTGAAGGTGCTTAATGATATTTTCTTGGCGACGGATTCTGGCCATCATGTTTTAATGATCCTTATAGACCTCTCAGCTGCTTTTGATACAGTGGATCATACCATATTGTTATCCCGGTTAGCACAAGTGGCAGGGATGACAGGATCTGCACTTCAGTGGTTTCGTTCTTACTTATTGGATCGTAGCATATGTGTCATGTTCGAGGAACATGTTTCCACATCGTCCCATCTTCCTTGGGGTGTTCCTCAGGGATCCATCCTGGGCCCTCTTGTTTTCACTGTATATTATTCCCCTTGGCAATATTTTTAGGAAACAGGGTTCAATTCCACCTTTATGCAGACGACTGCCAAATTTATGTTCCTTTTAACCTGGAAACTTCACTCCAGCCATTACTAGACTGTCTGGATGAGGTAAAGAGCTGGTTGGCGGCTAATTGTTTTTATATCTTAATGATGTATTGGCAAAAATCTGGCAATACGATATGTATTGCGATACTATGAGTAAGACGATATATTGTGATTTTTTAAACTCAATTTAACAGTAGGAAAACTGTCACAGCATTCTAAACGCCCCAACCTGTTTCATACTTTAACACATCCAGTTTTATTACTAGATCTAGTTGATCCACTGGAACCAAGAAGGTGACAACAGCCACAAACTACCAGTCATGCTTTTAATTTTACTACAAAAATTACTGTCATCATGGTTCCATTCAAATCCTAAAAAAAAAAACCAAATTTTTTTTTTTAAATATCGATACAATATCGGTAAATTAAATATCGCGATATATCGGTGTATTGATATTTTCTTACATCCCAAATTTCTAGCCTGTGTTCTGTGCTTTTGTTGACTTCTGTGCTTTGTAAAGCGCATTATAAATAAAATGGTATGGTAATTTTCAAGTCCTGGTACAGATTCTCACTGGAATCTATACCAGGACTCTCGACTGCATGTCTGGGGTTGTTTGCTTGGTGAAAGAACATCCTCTGCCCCAGTCTCAAATCTTTTGCTGCTTCAATTGTTCTATATTTAGCTTCATCCTTCTTATCAACTCTGTTAACCTATTAACTCGCTCTCCTGTCCCTGCTGCAGAAAGCATCAAACAGCATGATGCTGCCTAGACCAATACAAAATACTGTATGTTGCTGTCTCATCCGACCAGAACTCCTTCCTCCACGTTTGATGTACGCGTTACATATCTTGTGGCAAAATGTAAATAAGTTATTTTGGTTTTGCCTTTTCAATAAGGGCTGGATTTGTGGAGTGTCTAACAGTGATTAATAGTTGTCCTGTCGATAGATTCCTATCACAACTTTGCTTTGGTCCGTCAGAAACACTTCAAGTATCTTAATCGGGTTGCACACTAACAACTCCCATAATGAAACACAAATAATTCCAGTTTGTTTATTTATTCAGAATAACAGGCTTAAAATATAATGCAACCAATCAATTTACACACTCAGAATTCTGTATTGCTGCTTCACCCAGGAACTGGAGGTTGTTGCGGCACACTGTGAAAGAAAACATCATTCGTAACAGCAAATCACACATGATTTTAAACAGAGGTAAGAACACAGCTATACATACTCTGTAACATGATTTCTATGGGTACATTAATCTTGATTGTATTGATGATTTAATAGTCCAACTCCAAAGCATCACAAGTTGACACTATCAAAGATAAAATAAAAATAAAAAACACTGAAACATTCATTCTCCAAAAACTTAAATTCTGCAGGGTAGCTTCACATACAGTCACTTAGCTTCATCTTTCCTGAAAATTACTTGCTCGCAGAGAACGCCTTGCTGATTACTGTAAAGATTTTCAGGACTGCAGCAGCAGGAGAGAAAGAGAGAGGGCTGAGGTAGAGGAGGAAAGCTAAAGGCAAGGGAGAGCAAAAAACAAAATAAAGTTGCAGAATCAGGGTGTTTAAAGGCACTTGGATTGTGTAAGGAGGGGAGAAAAAAGCTAAAATGCAGCAAAGTTAGAGTTAGTTGTCAAAACACTACGCAGCATTTGTTTCAGCTCTAACAATAGGCCAGGTAAGGAGAAAAAGCCCTTAATATGTTACAAGAAATAAAAACGGCCCATTTCCAGGTAAAATACTTCATGTTGGCATTTAAAATCATAGAGGTTAACGTTTACAAAAAAGGCATCTGAAGCAGCCATATAAAAGTGATGCATAGCCTTAAAAACAAAAATATGCAAGTCAGTGAGTCAGCAAATATTAAAAAAAAAAACTTCATATGATCAACTTCAAAATTATTAGGAGTGAAACGACATGTTTTGTAGTGGTGATTTAACTTTACCAGCAAACTGGTGTCACATTATCCAATTCAGCCAAGGAGCAGGTAGGGATTTCATTTAATCACACCTAAAACTTGACGTAAACATCCTGCATAAGCCAGTTTAATAATCATACTGAAAACCATGTAAAGCACAGGGTTTACATATTCATATAGAGGCTGCTGCTGTAGGGCTCAAAGCAGTCTAAAGATTCCTACTGAACTATACAATTACACGTCCTGTTGTGCACATGTGCTCCAATGCCATTAAAACCAGTCACCGTGGCTTAACTGGGGTTTTACTCTCACTTTAAAATGGGTACTTCCTGGGATTTTGCCAATATGGCTCAAGAAAAACAGTTGCTATGATCAAGTCATCAATTTCTACCACAGTTCATTTACACCTAGAAGGCTCCTTAAATATAAAAAAAGGCATATATTTGTTGTGCATAAAATCTCCCAATATCTCGTCTCCAAAGTCTGTTTGTCTGCCGCTCAGTGGTCGTTTGGTAAATGCTCCTGGAGGGACCTGAAGTGTTCAGTTCTGGACTTAGAAGAGATCCCAGTGCTGAAACATGTTCTCAGTGCGTTCATAAGAGCAAAAGGTGTTAATTTAAAAGGATTTATCCTTCATGGTCTTATCGAAGCAGTCAAAGAGCATTGGTAAAGGGGAGGTTTACATTTTTGTTTACCGATAAAACAGTTTTGTTTTCTTGGATTTTTTTCCTGTTCAATCCGACTGCATATATCTGTGTAAAGTCATCATAGTGTAACATCCAGAGTAGCTGAATCAGTATCTTCAAAACCCGCCATGTATTTAGTGTGAACCCCCCTCCCTTTTATGTGTGCGTCTGAAGTTACGTATTAAACACAGGTCTATCCTAGTAAATTAGAATGTTATTAAAAAGTTTATTTCAGCAATTCAATTCATAATACACAGAGCGACATATTGCAAGCATTTATTTTTATATTGTGATTAATTATGGCTTACAGTAAATTAAAACCTAAAATTCAGCTTCTCTGACCAATAAAAAGAGACGTTCAAAAACAAAACATTATGGTATGGCATACAAAATTTTGGTGACTGCTAACTTATCCAGCAGACAGTCACAGACAATAAGGAGAGTAAGCCACACAACGTAACTGCTAAAGAATCTGGCTGTTCACAGAGTGCTATCAGAGCGTAATAATGGAAAGTTGAGTGAAAGGAAAAAGTCTGGTAGAAAAAAAAAGATAATTGCAGCTTTGAGAGGATTTTGAAGCAGATCCAATTCAAGAGCTTGGGGGAGAGTCACAAGGCAATGACTGCAGCTGGAGTTAGTGCTTCAAGAAACCTCCGCAGAGAGAGGTATCCAGGACATGGACTGCAGCTGACATATTCCTTGTGTTAAGCAACCTCTGAACCACAGACCTCAGAAGGATCTTACATGAGCTAAGGAGAAAAAGGACTATTGCTCAGTGGTTCAAAGCCCGCTTTTTTGACTAGACAAAATTTAGCATTTAATTTGGAAAACAAGGTCCCCAAGTCCGGAGGGAGCACTTCAAACAGGCCGCACCGCAACGACGCAGACGTGCTGAAGGCTGCTATTACAGCAGCCTCAGCAGAGACACAGGCTGCTCTCTTCCATGCCATGCTGCGTTGATGCAGTAGTTTGTGCAAAAGGAACCCCAACCAGATACTGAATCCATATACAGTACAATTAAGTAGCTCAACATTAAATAATTTTTTTATAATCAACTTTTTTGAGAAACTGAATTTGGGGTTTTCATTAGCTGTAACCTAAAATCATCCAAATTGATAGAAATAAACTTTTGATATATAAAACTATGAATACTGAATCTATATGAGTATTTAGTGATGTTCTAATTCACTGAGATGCACCTGTAATGTGTTTAAAGTGAATTTCAGGACTGGGTTGTCACACTTAAGCCACTTTGCATAAAGATACAGACACTGTGTTTATATAATGAAGACTGACTAGAAAAATGTAAACCTCTCCTTTAACCAGTAGCTTCTGTGACTCATTTAAGGTTGAAGGCCAGCAGGGGTCGCTCCTCCCTTCTCTGCCAAGGGCTTTTCTTCTCCTCTCCATCCTCATGTGCTGCATCATCATCTGGGGAGACTGACAGCAGCGTGTGATCAGTCCTGAAAGTCACTCCCTCTGGTGTGGGAAGAGGAGGAGGAGAAGCAGGAGAAGCAGGAGACGCTGGGGACACCGATGGCGGTTCCTCTAGTATTCGGACCGCCTCTGCCGTTTTCCCCTCCATGTGCCCCGGTAACTGATTCTCTCCGTTACTCTCAGCTTTGTCTGAAAGGGGGGGTCCGGTTTTACCACCCTCAGGGTCGCATCTTTCGTCAACGCTGCTCCCCCCCTCCAGATCATCCACATACACTAGCTGGGTGTAAGCTTTGGCAGTCTTTCTCTTGGATGGTCTTTCTTCCCGCTCTGCGTCTCCCCCCCTGCGCCCCCCTCTGGGCTCATTCAGGTCCACACCAGAGTCCAGACTGGCATCGTTGCCATGTCTGCCGCTGCTGTCATAATCTTGCTGATCTCCCGAGCTCTGTGTATTGTTTTGACAACCCGCCCGCTGCAGGTCGATGTATGAGTGGCGGATATGAGCATTTGAGCGCCCGTCCAGAGACACAAACCAAGCACGTGGGTGAGGCAGAGGTTTCCCCCCTCTCAGCTCCATTAAAGTCTTTTCAGCCAACAAGGTGTCCTCTTTGTTTATTTCAACAAGACCCGTTTCCCCAAGAGCAGTAGGAATAGACAGAGACTCTGACAGGCCAAGAGCTTCAGCCTCACCCTGCTTATTGTGATCCGGGGTTCTGTCAGAAGGGCTGGGCCCCAGGGGCTGCTGGGAATGTGAGGCGTTAAGCTCAGCCTGGATGGTCTCCAAGTCACTTTGCTGGTCAGTCTGCAACAGTAGGGCCTGACCAGACAAAGGGTGCTCACCAGGGAGGCGCATGTAATGTGCCGGGATGACTAGGGTGGGGCGCACTCTGGAGTAGCTTTCTCCTGCACTCAGCAGGTCCACTGAGCCGCAGCAGAGCAGCTGGCCTGGCCGAGAGAGCAACGGAGGGTTGGGGCGCTCCAGGTGGTCCACAGAACGGGACAGTAGGTGGTCAGGCGCCCTGCACTCCCCTCCCTCCCCCCTGCAGGGGGAGTGAGGAGGAGAGGATGGAGAGATGCAGTCAATAATACCAGCGCTGCTCAACTGGGTAACAGACACCTGGCCGTGATTGGATGACGAGAATGCATCTGAAATCTGGTTGCTGGATGAGCAGACGGAGGTGTATGACTGACGGTAGCCCCTCTCTGTCCCACATGACAGGGCCGCCTTCAGCTGGAAAGTCTCTGCGGACTGCCGGTAGTCTCTGCTGCGAGGCGTCAGATTGCCGAGGGACGATCCGTGGTGGCTGTTGTGGCCGAGAGAGGAGCGGCTGTGTTTGGCGAGGTGGATTAGACTCTGCTGACGCTGATTGTCTTGGGGCTCATAAGAAGAAGGCTTCAACATCGGCGTGGTCATGTCAGGCTCGGTTGCTGTGGAAACAAGCTCCAGCTGCACCTAAACAGAAAAACATTTTGTCAGATAAAGTGTTGAGTACAGATATTTATAAAGCAACGGTCTAAGAAATTTACCTGTGATTTCTTTAGGCCAACCACTGGACACAACTTTTTAGATAAAGGTTCCTAAACATGTCACACTTTCGTACTTTTCAAGACGAATTGTCTCTATAATTTTCTAAATAGGCTAAAAAGGACAAATACAAAAAAAATATATAGATTTATGGCAGACATTTCCCTATTTAGAAAATTATGAATACAAAAAAATCCATATAGATTTATGGGACACACATCAATAGAATTTAAACTTTAAATATAAAACATTTAAAACCAAAGAAGGAAAGGAAATATAAGATACAATGGGGAAGAAATGTATTTGGCAGATTTTGCAAGTTGTCCTACTTAAAAAGATGAGAGGTCTGTAATTTTCATCATAGTTACACTTCAACTGTGAGAGACAGAATGTAGAACAAAAATCCAGGAAATCACATAGTATGATTTTAAAATAATTTATTTGTATAATGGTGCAAAAAATAAGTATTTAGCGCCAACAACCAAGCAAGAATTCTGTCCCTCACAGGGCTGCTATTCCTTCTTTAAGAAGCTCTTTTATCCTCCACTCTTTACCTGTATTAATGGAGACTTTTTGAACTCATTACCTGTATAATAGACACCTGTCCACACCTTTAAACAGTCAGACTCCATCATCCATCATGGGCAAAACCAGAGAGCTGTCTAAGGACACCAGGGAAAAGATTGTACACCTGTACAAGACTGGGATGAGCCAATCTACAATAGGCAAGCAGCTTGGTGAGAAAAGATAAACTGTTGGAGCCATTCATAGAAAATGGAATAAATACAAGATCACTGAAAGTCTCCCTCGACCTGGGGCTCACCTTGTGGGGTACACATAATCTAGAGAACAGTGAGGAAACAACCCAGAACTACATGGGGGAACTGGTCAATGACCTGAAGAGAGCTGGGACCACAGAACAAAGGTTAATGTTAGAAACACACTACGTTGGTATGGAATAAAATCCTGCAGCAACATGTCCAGGCCCATCCAAAGTTTGGCAGAGACCATCTGGATGATCCATAGAAGGATTGGGAGAATTTCATGTGGTCAGATGAGACCAAAATAGAAATATTTGGTATAAACACCACTCGCCGTGTTTGGAGCGGCCAAATACCAAATACTTATTTTCTGCACTATTATACAAATACATTCTTTAAAAATCACACAATGGGATTTCCTGGATTGTTTTCTACATTCTGTCTCTCATCTTTTTAAGTAGGACAACTACTGCCAAATACTTTTCTGCCCCACTGTAGATGGATGTAAATCAACTGAGCATCAAAACCTGCCAAGTTTCAGACTGGACAGGTTTTGATGCTCCAGTTGCACAAGAGCTCCCCATTCTGTCGCTCTTGCTCATCTTTGATCCTTCAATAAAGGGAGGAGTATAATGAGTTCTGTGTAGATAGCTTAAAGGGATTGCTGAGTGACTCACTGAGGAGGCTGTCACAGCTGTTTATTTCAATTCCACTTACAGCTACTGCTTTATTCTCAACAGCGTAAATCTGGGGACAAACTACACGACTTTCACGGTCTTCACAGATTTTCAAAAGACATGAAGTGTACCCTGGAAGTTCAACATATTTTTCTTTTTCCACTTAAAGACTGGGGATCACACACTTAACAACTTAGCCCACTGAGGGGTCACAGACTACAGGTGTTATTAAACTAACTAAGGTCAACTGAACGCATCAAACGCTGGAGGGCGACAGTCTGATGGGTAAACAAATTGTAATACAACATAGTCAGAATTCTGTATTTTTACTGAACTCTCACATAAGTTCAGAGCGATGGCATTTAAAATGCTTACAATACAAGAGAATTTCTCAAATTAAAAAAAAAGTTTAAATAATGTTCATTGTGTTTTTTGTAATCCTTTTTTTTTTTTTTTACTTATTTTGGTTTCACTTTCAAGATTGCCTTCATTCTAAAAATGTTATCCTAAGAAGCAATAAACCATTTGATTCTAATTGGAAAATATTTTTTCAGAAATGTCACTTTTTTAACTTAAGCTTCAAATAAAATACTTTATTTTATGCATTGATGAAACTTTGTAATATTTACATTTTGGCATTATTTTAGTAGGGCCTCCCTCTCTTTTCTGCTTCATTTTTACCACTGCAATTGTAATCAGTTAGTTGATAGTTTGTATTACACACAATGTTGTTTTGCGATTATGACAATGTTGTATAATTACTCATAAACCTTTCAAAAGAACGTTCTTTTCATTCAGATTCGACTAAAAATTAGACTAAAAACAAACAATAAAAACTCCTCTTTGCTGACTGATGGCAACTACTATAAACTTTTACCAACTTGGAATCGGTGATAAAATTTAGTCACACTTTGACGTGTAAAAAGCAGAAGAGTTTGCTCTAAGAAATGCATAATCTATTAACTGCGCTGCCGTCTGAGAAAAATCAGACCTCATTGCTGATGAGGTTCATGTGGGACATGGAGGTGGCTTGATCCTTCTTAGTGCTGTCAAGACCAGTTGACAGAGTGAACTTGCGATGAGACCCTCGAGGCTTCAAACAGCGACGTCTGCTCAACACAGAGACACAGCAGAGCTAATGAGTTAGACAACGAGAAATGTACTGCATACAGAGGAAAAAAAACTTGTGAAGGGACATTGTCATTTTTCTGACAATTATAACTGAGCAACCACAATCTCTATTGTTGCACTGTAAACCCAGATGGTGACATTATTTGGCTATGGGAAACATTTAGGTATGGAAAATATAGATTTTCTCAGTAATATACCTATGTAGATAATCGTATTAAAGAAGCTATCTTAGTTTAATTTAATCCTCTATAGAACCAACAAGGAGGGCTCCTTCACTAAAGAGACTCTTCCATCCGAGGTGCACAAACGAGCGTTACCGTAGGTCCTTTCCAATGTGCTGTTCGTCCAGAATATAACATTTTTTTAAACATAAGAGCAAAAAAAAAAATTTAAAACTCTGAAATTAACACATTTGCATGTGTATCATAATCACTATTTTTTCTTTATCTGCTCATTTTAAAGAGCCAAACACACAACCTCTGGTGAATCAGTGGGGCATACTGTTGTGAGAAGTTGCTAATATTTTGCACACCGGCAGTAGTACAAGAGCAGGCCCAGCAGGGACAGCAGAATAAAAGCCATGCCTCCAAGTATGGCCAACAGGAACACAGTATGGTAAGTGCTGATGTCCCTTGCCACCATCGGACCTGCAAGAAAGACAGCTTTTAATAACTAATAAGACATATAAACAGCTCCTAATAAAAAAAACTTAGAAACATTACTTAGAAATGTTGTCTAATTTCTTACCTGAGTGCAGAGGGGACATGGCGGCCACCCAATACCCCAGCTGAGGAGCAAGGTAGGTCAGAGTAAGCTGGTTCCCCACCCTCTCTACGTGACCTGAACTGCTCTTGATCCAGGCGCCTACACAAACAAAACCATAGTGCTTAAAATCATATTTTCCAAAAAAATGACTGAGTCAGAAATAACTTCAAAAGGAATTGGCAATAAAGTGAGAACTGCACAAGCTGCAGTAACTCCCACCTGACTCTCCCAAATTAGGTAAAGACAAAGAAGAACTCTTGCAATCTTGTGCATAAATTATCAGCGCAACATAAGAAGTAGTTGGTATAAAAGTAGTTAGCTCTCCCGGGCTTTCAACTTCGATTTAATAAACAGTTTTAAATGGATAGAATGACATATATATAGATGTTTGAAAAAATTCAGTTTTTAGTTATATTTGGTTGTTACATGTAACAAAATATCTGTCTTTTTTATTTATTTCTTATTTTTTTCCCCACTCTTCCAATAAGATGACATGTAAAGACAAGGTACAATACTGATTACTAATACTCAATTAGCTTGTTGGGTAACAGCGGAGAATGATAAAGACCAGGTTCCCAATGGCAATCGTCAATATTAATTTTCTTTGAATTGAAAACTAAAATAAAATAAAAAAAATTTTACCCACTCCAGAATGTGACTGATCATTTTCGCATCTTGGTTTTTCCCCACTGGGACTTTTCCCCTGAAAACATCAAGCCAGAATACCTGAGCCAATATAGCTGCTCCTTTAGAGTACTTACGTGAAACTACAACAAGCATTTTGTTTGTCGACCTAAAGGATATTTGACTTAAATATTGAACAAGTTAAACTGTGCAATATCCAAACCCAACACAAGGAGGCAGCCAGCAAATAAAAGCAGAGCCACAGAGTGCAAATCATGGAGCACAGCAGTTTGAGCAATGCCATTACAATAAAACCACTACAAAGCCAAAGGCACTGATTGATTGGCTTACAATGAATCTGCACTTAGACGAAACATTCAGCGTTTTAGTGATGGCTGGACGATTTTGTTTCTATATGTACACAAATTTGAACAAGAAGTAATTAGGAATTTGTACTGACGTTAAAAAAGGGGAAACTTAAAAGGGAGGCAGGGGAGTTTTAAAGAGCTAAAAATATAAATACAATAGAGGTCAGGGGGTAAAAAACATGCCAACCAGAGGAAACCACTGTGGATGGAAAGGAGGAATGGAATGAGAGATAAGAGAAATGAAAGACAGGATGGAAGAAATGATAGCGGCTGTGTGACTCAGCTCCTCTCTCTCATGGTGTTCAGACCTGCTCAGATTCAACGAGGTCCTGTCTGAACCGATTCCACAGGGGACTCCTCTCTGAGCGGCTGACCCGTTTAATAGTGACATTTAATGACTCTGTTCCCACGCTTCCACACAATGCAGCGCTGGACAAATCAAATGGTGACTACTAAAGCTTTGCAAACATTTAGAAAGTACACAACCCTTCGTTCATGCAAAGTCAACACAGTCGGCTATAGATAGAAGCTGGCTCGTCTCAGGGAGCTGCCCCTATTTGCATCAATCTCCCCCCTCAGGATGAAGGTGCGTCTGTTTGCAGACCGCAGACGGACACAGATGCAGCAGGTGAACTTGATCTGTTTGTATATGACATCATTTTGTTCCATGCTAGCTTGACATCCAATACAACAGCTTGTCAGTTATACAAGACAAACAGGTTTCTGTGTGTTGTCCATGTGGACATTTCATAAACAAAACCGCTTTGTTTTTATGACAGCTTTAATCAGATCCCGAAGCGCTAATGGATTAAAAAAGTTCCCTCATGGTTACATGGTTATCCTCAGGGTAACACGCCTACATAACTCGAGATATGTATTTTAAGCAACCAAGTGTCCAGAGAGGAGACTTATTCAGAAGTGAGGTATCTGTTGTTTCACGTAGTTGGAGAGTTGCTAAGAAACGAGGGGTGAATTCAAATTATGCTTTTTATCTTACAAACAAGATTAGACAATACGTTAGTCATTGCATTAAAAGGAGGATAAATGTCATTTAGAGCTAGTTTCTGCCACAAATGTTAGGATTTCCTGTTAAACCACTACTCAACTCTTTCAGCTCTGGATAAAACAACAGAGAAAGACAACCAGGAAATAAAACTGTTCCGAAAGACCTTTTTTTCTGCACTGGCAGAGCACAGACATGACAAAGAGACAGAGGTCGTCAGGAAATGTGAGACTAATGTGGCTACAGAGGAATGGCTTATAGCGCAGGCTTTTGTAACTCCACTTATGATGCCCTCATTGTCTTTCAGAGCCGTCTGTCCAAGAGGAACTGGGTGTGTCCCACAGTGGGACGTTTGATAAACACAGATTTTTGGAAATACAACCGAAGGTATGTCAAGGCTTTAGACTTTCATAAACTAACACTGCAAGGCTCTTTGCTGTTGTTTAGTTTAGTTTGAGATTTACCAGAGCTGGAGGAGATTAGGCATTCATGGTCCAAACTTGTGATGTCTAACAGTACTTTGATTTACAGATTAATGTGGCACTCGGTCTGGTCATTGTATGACTTTATGAATCAAGTGATTCATTATTCACTCTGACCTGACTGGCTGCACAGTAAGAGTATGCACATGGTTTGTAATAAAGCTCATACTGTGGTCATTTAGACACTGATTTACTTTTAAAGGGATATTCCACCCCTAAGTGAAAGTCTGTTGCCATCTTCCCCAGAGTTAGAAAAGTGTGAAAAAGCATTTTGTAATCAGCCCAGTCATTCTCCTGATCTGGCAGCAGTCTGTTTGCTTCAGCTTAGCATAAATAATGGAAGTGAATGGTAACAGCTAGCATGTTGTGTGCAAAAGTCATGACAGTTACTCAATAATGATCCTAATTATTCTTGGTGACCTCAATAATCATATCAATTTCAAATCAAAATAATAAGTACACAAAGTAATTACAGGAGCAGATTTAGACTTGGGACTATATTAGGACAAAGCACAGCTGTAAGCCGCCACTGCAAGGCGCAAGGACATGATGCAGCACTGGCAAAAGAGACCTACTGTACTTATGTAAACAGAAATGCGTGAGTTTTTACTGCCGTAGTTTGAGTACCTTATAAGTCTAAAGCAAGAAACTGGTTCTTGCTTGTGTAGCAAAGGGTTCCGAATACAAATCAAAGACATACAGTAACACAATGTTTCACAGTAAGTAATGTTATATTTACTCTAATTCCTTGGGTGTTGCTGGGCTCTTATGAATTACTATAACTGTGACGTCTGGTTGACATCTAGGTTTACTGTATAATATTTGCAACATTTCACCGTAATGACGGTAAACAATGAGTTTTGTAAAGTAATTCACTTTTAGGTGTATTTTGCGGGTGCTGCATCATGTCCTTGCACCTTGCAGCGGCGGCTTACAGCGGTGCTTTGTCGTAATGTAGTCCAAAGCTCCTGTAATTCCTTCGTGATATTTTCATTTGCAATCAATATGATTATTGAGGTCACCAGGAATAATTAGGATCAATATTAAGTAATTTCTTGTAACTTTTGCACAAAAAATGCTAGCCATTACCATTCGTTTCCATTATTTATGCTAAGCTAAATCAAACAGACTGCTGCCGGATTAGGAGAATGACTGGGCTGGTTACAAAATGCTTTTTCTCACTTATCTAAGTCTGGGGAATACGGCAACAGACACAATTTTAATTAGGGGTGGAATATCCCTTCAAAGGAAGATACAAATAATTACATGAAGCAATGTTGACCTTTGACTTTTTTCCATCTCCAAAGTGACTACTTTCCAGCGCAAGAACATAAGCAGGAAATAAACACTGTAATTTATAGTTTGATATGTTATGATGCATTACCCTGGTGAAACATTGTTGTACTAAGTCAGTTTTATTCACATATGTTTTAAGAATGATTTACATATTAAAGTCTGCTATTTTGTAACACCTGCATACCAAGTAGTATTTTCTGTAAGTATATTAGTAACACATCGAAAATGTAAATAAATAAAAAATTAATAAATTTGTCAAGAGGATACAACAGGCATTAAATTTTTATTCTTCCTGAACATGATTTATAATAAGTGCCAATGATAACCTTAGGAAGTCAATTTATTAAGAAAGCGCAATTAAAAACAAGAGTTGACCAAAGGTACAAATGGGATTTACCTCAAGACTTGAAAGAATACAGAATCTTTTTTCTTAAGACTAATCTATTCTCTCATAATAAACATGTTTTTTTAAAAGTTTTTTACATTTTAAGCTGTCATACAGCTGAACTGGACCTTCCTATAGGGGACAAAACACAAGGCCTTCAAGGTTACTCGCCTTTTTCCCCTTTGTTTTGAATATTCTATAATTTTTCATAATGAAGGTTACTTGTGAATATATGTCAGAATTTTTGGAGTGTGGTTGTTTTATTCCTGTGAAATGCATTTTGAAGTCCCTTTAATTTGCAAAAACAACTCTTAGGAGACAGTGATCTGCTTGGTCCCAGCATTTCTGAAGTCCCAGACATTACAGAGGAAGAGCTTCAGACTTCCTTTAGCATGTTGGCTGGAAATTGACACAATTCCAACATTGCCCGAAATTCACTACTTGGAACCAAAGAAACAAGAAGTTGAAGAGCTCTGAATGAACCTCGAATGATCACCCTTTGGACTACAGTTATAATTGTTCAACAAGTCATGGAACTCCAGTCCATCTCTTTCAAAATGTTGAAGACAGATTAATTGTTACAATTGTCTGTTGTGTATACATTTTATCTATACTTAACTGTATGTACATTTAAACTTACTTCTTTTATGCTTTGTATGGTTGATTTATTTTCGTTGTTTTTCATCATTTTTATGCACATATTGAAACTTTTTCTTCACTAAATTAGCATTCTTAGTTGCACATTTCTTTTAATTAAAGTATGCTAATTTAAATAATCTAATCTAATTTAAACTTGCGCAGTAATATTTTTCTTATGTTGTAAATTTGTCCTTACTGTACAGTACCTTATTATTTTTCATATTTTGTTACTTTTGTGTTCATCTGCATGCACCTGCTTTTCTCAACTGGCTGCTCTTACACCTGAATTTCCCCACAATAAAAGATATTTCTATTCTATTCATTTTTTTCATCTTACCATTTGGCTTGTTTTTTTAGGTTCATTATGACTATATTTTTTTTTGTGCAAATAGACTAACTTGTGTATTTAAAGTTTTACGAGATGCCATTTTTGTATTTTTTACTCATCTTAGCTCCTTCAGCTTTCAGAATTTCTTTGCATAAACAACTTGGTTCTGAATCCAAAGTGAATATCCTCCAGAGATCCAAACCTGGTGTAAAAAAGCACCACTGCCGTTGTTTAAAAGTGACCTCAACTAAAAAAGGGATATCCTGTCTCTGTGTCTCAAAGTCAAAGCCCCCCAAAAAAGGCACTCTGGATCCTGAGGTGAACGCAGGTGGATCCTCTAGCGGTCTCTAACTTTTCCAGATATTTCATCTCTCAAACCATTTCTTGGTGCTCCTAAGAAATAAAAATGACCTTTAGGTCATAAAACTCCTCATCAGACTATCAAAAACAGTCTCTGTTGACTGTTGAGAATTAAACTGAAACTTGAAAAGTTTTAGGGTTTTGATCAGCCTGATTATTATAGAAAAAAAATTCCGGTCCACTTAAACCCTAAATTTAGAAGTAGTGTGTTTTAAATGTACCTATTTCTCTTGACTAGACCTGTTGTCTGATATATTATTTTGCAAAAAGCAGACATTTATTATTAGTTGTGATATTTCTCATCTTAATCTCAGGAATGTTGATAGATTTTCTTCAAACAAATAAGTATCATTAAAACTCAAACAAATCCCCTCCTCTGGGTTTAAGAGTGCAACTCAATAGAAAAGTTTAATTGCTTGAGTTTGATGCTTATAATAAAATTAAAATAAAAGTTTGATGCTTATAATAAAATAAATATTCCAGATAAGCCAAGAGATGCGTTTGATTTAGATAACCAGCGAAGTTAGTCAAGTCATGGGCATTAAATTTAAAAACATATTTAACAACTTAAAGTCACATATTTCTCTCCACTAATACCTTAAAACTCAATCCTACTTACCTAAACGAGGGTCAAATCTCCAAGCAGGGATATGATCATTTGCCCTCAAGTTGCTGTCAGCCGACAGAGGAACGGAGAACGTGATTGGTCCGTTCACCTGCAGCTCGGCTCCATCGCTGGCCAGTAGGTGTACAGAGATGGCTGCTACAGGAGTCAGCTCAAACTTCTTCTCTGTGCCTGCGAGAGTGCAAGTAAGAGAGCGTAATGCAGCAGTATAAAGGAAAGTGAGCGGGAGAAAGGTAACAGTGCAAGAGGGGGAGTGGAGACAGGAGCAGACAGCAGGGTTGCTACAAAGAAAACAAACAGCTTAGATAAAGGAGAGTCATTGAGCCGGGCAGGAAAGAAAGCAAGGGAAAACAGGAAAGAAGGAAACCGGGTGAAAAAAAAAAAAACCTGGAGAAAAGATGTTGAGTGTCACAAAGCAAAAACCCGCCAGCGTTGTTTGGAACGAAATGTACAAGCAGTAAGGACAGGGAGATCTGGAGAGTTGCTCAAGCTGAAGGAGAAATAGGGATATACAAAATTATTATAACATATCAAGATTTGGATAAGATTCCCTGAAAGCATGCAGCCATGGGGCTTGTGTTTGGACAGAGAGCACACAAAGGGGTTATTATGTTCCAGTAGATGAGACAGAAAGGCCTCCAGAGGTAGTGGCTGTACTACTACTGACACACTCGACTCCCCAGTCCCTCACTGCAGCTTTATTCAATTCTCAGCTGTGGTTTTGTTTAAAAAACGCCATCTTTACCGACTTTGTACTGGACCTTTAGTGTGACCCTCACCTGTGCTGTTGTTGCCCAGAATCTGCAGATGGGGAAAGTGCTGGATGCGTGACAGTGAGCTTGCCACAGTAAGCAGAGCAGTCAGGTTTGTGAAGGACGTGTCGGCAGGGAGACTAAGCGCTCTGCGCGGGAACTGAATGCTGGGCTGGCCTCCTAAACCTTAGAGAAGAACAGACAGGCCAGAAAACACTTTTACAAATTGTTTTAGTTTTATTTCATTCAAATCAAATACGGCAAATATTTTTCTGCATGTTAAAAGTTGATGGTTTAGACTGATAAAGTACTATAACCATAATAACGGTTACAGTTTCTCTAATTTGCTGTTTTCCCACCAATATTAAGGGGGGGTGACACATTCTTCTTATGCAGAAAGAGCAATTCTGAGGTCCAGTACATCAATTATTTTATCTGAAATAGATCTGTAAGTTCAATAAATGAGTTACACTACCTATTTGAAATTTTGCACTCACAGCATGTCCGCACTGAATGCCTTGAAATTAGCTGCATGTCTCTTTAAGAGTCTCGGACACGCCCCCTTCAACGTCATCACAACATTCTCCAGTCGCATGGGGACGAAGCATTACAGTACTGTAGCATCGGTGCGCCGGACTTTTAGAAGACAGGCATATCCTTTGGTTTACTATGGCCACGCAGGACATGGTACAAGCATATGCATTTGATCCCGTCTCTGACCCTGAAAGTGAAATACTGGATGAACCGGAGCGCGTTCAGCGGCTCGTTCAAGAGCTACTACTATCCACAGGTGCTACCTGATTGCTGCTGACAACGCTCTGCTTTAGTGCTCTGGGAGCAGGGGAGGGAGGGCTGCGGAGAGACGTGGGCGGTAATCAAAATTTAGAGGCGTTGCTGGGAGGTTAAGGCGTTCCTAGGAGGACCCTGGCGTTCAGTGCTCAACAGGGCGGCCGCGAGAGTTTATAGATATTACTCAAACATACATAAATTAACTTAAGTGTGAAGACATGTGAAGAAAAGCTTTAAAAAGTGGATTTTACATGCCACCCCTCCTTTAACAACATCAACGCAAAGAATTTCAGGGTTTACCGTAATATTCAATAGTAAAGTTCAACATTTATCCTGTTTCAGTGAACACACCATCCAAACTCAATACCGGGTTACTTGCTCTTCAGCGTGGATGCAGTTACTAAGGAAAGACTCAAAGTTTGTCGTTTTTCGTATCAGTAAGGATAACAAGAAGGCTGTAATGATTACTGCCAAGTTGCTGTTTTATCCTTTTTGGTTTTCAACCTCCGTCTCGCGTAGCACATCCTGGATTTGAAAACAATGGCAGCCTTATGTAAATATCTAAGTTAGTGTAACTAGTCCATATACACTAAAACTGATGTTATCGTGCAAAGCATGTAAATCGTTAATATAAGATGCTAAAGCCAACTTAAACGGTCTATTCTTGTAAAAATATTTTGAATGTTGTTCTATCTTCTTTTATTTTAGAATATAGAGAACCCGT
Source organism: Valencia hispanica (assembly GCA_963556495.2). Lineage (NCBI taxonomy): Eukaryota > Metazoa > Chordata > Actinopteri > Cyprinodontiformes > Valenciidae > Valencia > Valencia hispanica. The sequence continues at coordinate 24,652,710 of OY747710.1, forward strand.
GTCAGACAAAAATCTGTATTAGCAAGTCAGAGCTTTACAATAAAAAGAAGATTCAATGTTGTCCAGAAAATTCTATTCAGTGCATTTCTACTTTTTGCCATTTTTACCTCTGCAAAACTTACCTAAATCAAACAAAACTTATATGAATAAATACTATAAAGACATTGTTTTATTGCGAAATTAATCACATTTATATCTGTGTTTAAGTTTTTCAAACAACAACAGAAAATACACTTTCTAGGTCACCACCAATAGAGTTTTTCATGGAGAATAAAGAATAGGGAGCCCACTAAAAGAAATAAAGCCAGTAGACCAGCAGTACGGTAAAAAATTATTCATTTTTACAAATCTTGTTGATCCCAATTTTAGCCAATTCTGATATCTCTCTAAAACTAGAGCCTCCATTGAAAATTCTGTTTAATTTCTAGAAGCTTTGTAAACAGTTTTTCCATCCTTCACTTTTAAACATCTCACCGATACTGAAAATGGCTAACAGTCTTTTTCCACACCAAAGAACGGTGTTGTTACCCGTTCGCAGTTGGGCTCGAGGGCATTCACCGATCAGAAGAAGAAAGATTGGATTTTTAGGCACTGACTGGGTCGGTCAACCGATGATTCCAGTCAACGGCAGATTTCTCGGTGCAATTCCGCTACCTTGTACATTTAATGCCATTCTGTTGTGGACATTTTAACCAAATTTAGCTTGTAAACTAAATAAAGGAACGGCTAAAACTGTTATTTCTATAATAGTTCAGGTTAACATTATTAGAAGCCACTAAAGATGAGCTAAAGGACCACCCTGGCTCTGTAGATGCAATAAAAGCAGAAAAAAAACTTCTAATCCAACTCAAGAGCTATTATCCTTTGTTTTTTCTTAACACAGTTTGTTTCTAAAAGTTATTGTTATAAATGAGATTTTGAGCATTGTAATCTTAAACTGGCAGTAGAGGAAAAGATGTGCAGGAAGTAAAAGATAATCAGGGTTTTTTTTCCACATATTTCTGCAGTATTCTTTATCTTTTTCATCTAGTTACTGCAGAAACCCTGATTTTCAAGTTCTGGGCCTGTAATGAGCTTTTGCCCATGGAGACAGACCAGCTCACAGATTTGTCCCTCTTTTGTTTACCGCCCAGATATGCCCATCGGGCTTCTATAAACAACACATGGGAGACGGTCTAACATCCAAAGCTATGTCAGAAGACAAACTACCTAAAACCACAAATACCACATACTGCATGAGGTCGATGATGCTGTAACTTATTAGTCTCCTCCAGAATTTATTATTTTAATAGATTAGATTGCTTTGTCTTTTAAAGAGTAACTAAACATAATTTTCGGACAATAAGCCGCTACTTTTTTCACACCCTTTGAATCCTTTTAAGTTTAAGGCATCAAGCTGGTCATCAAAGAAGGAAATAGAGCTACAGCACGTAAGCTTGACATCAATGAATTGATGGTGAGATGTTGGAGGAGGCCGCGGTAAGAACTGAGTCAGTATAAAAAGACGACAAAAGCTTTCAGAGGACATTTAGACACTGAAGAAGACGACTTCAGTGGCTTTAATGAGGAAGATAAGGTTGCGACCAATGACTTTTCTGGTAGGCTAAATTATGTTTTATTTTCTAACCAGGCATGATACTGTTGTGTTGTGTTGATGCTGTACTGCTGATTTTCAGGCAGAGTAAAAAAAAAAAAAAAGAGGCACATCTTAAATTAAAACTAGAAAAGCACTCAGAGAGCACAGACCTCCGCCACTCATCCCCTCATCTCCATGTTGTGATCTAATTCTAACTTTCGGTACTTTTCCAATAAAATGTCTGTTAATGAGACGCATGGCTGTTGTCTTCTAGTGGAGAGCAGAGATTCGGGGCTGCTGTGCGAGGGGAGCCGCTTTTGAGCTCTCTGACCCGGGAGAGGAGTGGAGGTTAGCACGGCTGGTCGGTGGGTGGATACGGGCTCCATGTCGGAACAACCCAACAACTTAATCAGCTGCTCTTGGAACCATCACAGACATTTCCTGAAAATTTCATCGAAATCCGTTCAGAACTTTTTGAGTTATGTTGCTAACAGACAGACAGGCACGAAAACATTGCAACCTGGCGGAGAGAATAAAAACAAATCTTCCGTGTCTTTCTGTGTAAATATGTAATGTTAAAACATGAAAACATGTGGCTTGTATTCAGGTGCGTTTTATATATGTACAAAATGTATTTTCTTTTAAAATTTAGCTGGTGCACTTCATATTCAGGTGCGCTCAATAGTCTGAAAATTACAGTAATTATAATAATGAACACAGGTATGTTATCTGTAAGTCCCCCAGCTCTAAAAAAACCTTCTCTGAATGAACTTGTGTGGTTGAAAACATAACATTCACAACTCACTTCTGTTTCAATGCTTGCTGAAAAAACGGGGCTCTCTTGGAGACCAATACTCAACTCCCTAACAAATTGTTTGTGCTTTGGCTAGGTTTGCTGGCAGTGATTGAACTGTAGCTGAGTGTGTCCTTTAAAAGAGCTTTTAGAGATTAAGATTGAGTGCTATTATGAATCAGATAAGCAAAAACACTAGTGTACATTGACAGTAAATATTTAAGATTTAAAAACGAACTTAGAGACGGTATTACTTTGCAGATTTTCAACAAAGAAAATGGAAAATTGGAATAAAGAAAGCAGAGAGAAATTTAGTCTCTCAATTTGTTTCTGTGTAGATGTCAAAACCCACAATTATTGAACTAAATAACCAGATTTTTCTTTTGTTTCAGTATATTTTACAAAGCGTTTTTATTTTTTTCCATCCTTGCCTAATGCATTTTCATAAATTCAGACATCAATCAGGCTTAATGGAAGTAACTCGGGATCGATACTGTAAAGATAATGCACAGGTCAACATTTTCTCTCAACCATTCTGACGCCTACTTCTGACATTTCCCTGCGAAATAAACCGCTCCCATTTAATTTCTCAAATTTGATGCCTTTCATGTAGTCATCCCCTACTTATCTATACATTTTACATGTAATACAATAAAAAGGAAGAGTGCATGGAGCCAGATTCAGCAAGGTGATGTCATAGTGGCCTGTGTTGAGAGCACATTCCTGAGCAGTGAGACAGACCCGTTCCCGGTTTGACTCTTTCTCTGGTGCCCTGTGTAATTTTTGAGCCTGCAGTATGAGGTCCACTTTCGTGTTCCTGTCTAAAACTCGCTCTGAACATTTAAGTTTTAACACCATTTCCTTTTAGTGGCGCTGTTCGTTGCAAAAAAGACAACCCCTTCACTGTTCTTTGTGCTCCCTTCCTCAACTCTCCCTTTTCCCTCCACTTTTTCCCCATCTCATCTGTTCCTCCTTCTGTTGGACACTCTCTGCCCATCCCCCTTTCTAACATTTACCCCCCCCCCCTCCAAAACTGCTCCACCCAGCACCCCACAACCCAGAACACTGTATTCTGCCTCTCCTCTTTTATTATCTGTATTTGGTGCCACACACCAAGGTTTATTACTCCCCAAGGTGCTCTTGCACCAACACAAAACAACACAAAGTGTTGGAAACAGGGCCGGACTACGCTCCGGCACGCGCTCTGAGCCTCATTTTTCCAGGAGGTTTACATGTGAATGGAGTTTGCTGAATATTTCTGTCATTTTCTTTCTCTCTGTCAGAGACAAAAAGCGATGAATTACACCCTCGCTGGTCACAAACATACAAAAGAGCCGACAGACAAGGCAACTGAATTAATTCGCATGACTATGACAGGCCTGTCTAATGCAATTACTCCTGAACAAAAAGCCTAAACTACAAAGACACGATCAGAAACTGTCATAGCAAATTGGATTTCTACTTCTATCATTTAATCTATTCAAAGCAAAATCTGTTGCTTTTATTGAAAACATTCTTGTTTAATCTCCCAAAAAAAAAGTGAAAATCTAAAATGTAATCATCAGTGAAAACGTTCAGATGAGAGTTGCAACGTTTTTTTTGTGTCCAATAATAATTTTAAAATCTGCCTATAAACATCTGAGGGAGTCAAAGGATTTTTTCTGGCAGAGTTTGAACATCTATTTTATGGTGGTCTAAAGCGAGCAAAAAATAACAGGGGAGTGGGAGGTTCAAAACACCACAATTTGCTGGATTAACAACAGCCTGGGTGCAGATTAAATTTACAGGCCTTTTCATGAAATCATCCAGAGTTTGATTGTAGGATGAGCTCCTCTTCAAGCTGCCTCCGGTCAATCATAAATCAACCAATCCAGCTGGCCCCGTTCAATGATGATGTGTGCAAACAAAATTATGCCATCTTGCAGAACCAGCAGAGAACAGCAGCACTATTGCTACAGCTCACCCCTTGCACCACATCTAACTCAGTGGCTCAGTCAGACCAACCAGATATTTTGTTATGGGAAAAACAATCTGGTGCAAAAAAATAAACGAAACAACTTATACTAATTTTAGACTTTTATTTTCATTTAAATAAATGTCCTGGTTGTTTAAGCTAATTTGTGTTTTGCAGAACATGTTTCACAATGAATGGAAACAGACTGTGGACTAGTTAGGTCTTCCATATACCGGTAAATCCCTATCTAGGGGCAGTGGATGGTGCAACGGTGGAGTGGACGTCCTTAGCCCTCAACGCAGCTGTCCGGGCTTCGATTCCCGAGCCAAAGACCTTTATTGCATATCTTACCTCCCTTCTCTCTCTGCCAATTTCCTGTCCTAAACACAGCAATAAAGGGCACCTAGTGCATTAAAAACCTTAGAAAATAAATAAATAAATCCCTATCAAAGTCAAATGTGACGGTTGTATAAATATTTACATCTTTAAATTCTTCATTTTTCCAAATCTATTATATTCCATAACGGGCAGAGGTTAAACACTCAAACGTTTATAAAAAAAAATACTCTGTCCAGCCTTCCTGTCCTCTGCTGATTTTTTTCAAATCGCTACTTTGCTGAGTTGACTAAATAGACTCAAGAAAAACTACCAAATGGCGAGAGAGCGCAAAATGCTTAGTTTATGACTAAACACCTCACTGATACTGAAAATAGCTAGCTTCGAGTCTTCTCACAAGAAGTCTTGTTGCCTGGTAGCGCACAGGTATGGTGGCTGGAAAAAGATCAAAAGTAGTTTCTGGCCGACCGGTCAAGCTGAAAATGGGCAAATTGTTGTCACCAACCAATTTCTGGGTGCTTCTCTAAATGCTAGGAGTCACAAGTGTGAGAATCAAAATTTCTGACAGCGTTTTCTGGATTCTGAACATGTACAATAATTATTCGTGAACTTTAAGAAAAACTAAAGACACGCAGAAACACTTTTTTTTTTTTTTTTTACCTTGTAGACTTGACTTAATCTCAACAACGTCGTCATACACCATTAGGGTAGCAGCTCTTTCGGGAAGCAGATCCAGACTGATGGAGGAAAACACTAGAAAAACAAACAAACCATACAGAGTGGGTACGTCACTGATAAATTCACTGCTTAAAATACAACCAACTACCTGAGCAATGGTCATTATAAGACATAACAAGTCATTAATGTAGCATTCTAAATTTTTAATAGCCCATCTTCCATCCTGTTTGTAGTGCAGGACTAAAGCCTGACCCAGCAAAATGTATTTCTTTCCTCTTCCTTCCTTCCTTTCACTCCTTCATTGTTCAGAGCTGGTAAGCGTGATAATCCAATTGGCTGCCGTTCCGTTGCCTCATAATAACCTTCCCCCAAATAAACCCCCCGGAAGCCACAGACACAATACTACAGGCTCTTGGGATGTATTTTGAGAGTGTGTGTGTGCTTTATTGAAAAAGAGGCTTAGAAAAACCCCCTGCTGGGTTTTGGCATCTAATATGATAAATTAGTAATGGAGCACTCCACTCATCACCTGACACACACATGCAGTGTCTATTTTATACACAAACACAAACAGCTAAAGGTGAAACCTAATGTACAGATACCAGAGCGAAACACTCTCAGTGGGAAAAGTTTATCATTATTTTCTATGCATTTGTTTTAGAATATCACACACACACCTACCCGGCAATCTGGAGGGAGTCCAGGGAACCGAGTTTGGCACATATCCCAGTTTGGTTGCGGTGACGACGAGCAGCGTCCCAAGGCGGTAAGGGAAGCGCAAGTACGTGTTGCCATCAGCTGATGAGGTTTCTGTGGCTACAGAAGTGTGATTGGCGAAGAGCTGTATGGTTGCTCCAAGCAGGGGCTGCTGGGTGCCGGCGTCGCTCAGGTGAACCTTCAGAGTCACTTCTGTGGACACAGCAACAGACAGTCCAATGAGAGCGCAGCATCTAAACTTTAAATCACAGTGGAAACCAGTGATATATGGGTGAGAAAACACAGGAGGTGTTATAATTACAGCCATCTAAAATACCATCGTCTCATTATCCGGGCTTAGTTTTTGTGCCAGACGTTCGGCCTCTAATCCACATCCCAGAAAATGAGAGCCTGTCTGACCATTTTCTGGGCCCGGGCCAATGACACTTCCCCTCCAACACAATGGACCATTTCCCTCTCTCAAAGAAGCCTTGGACCAGATGGAAAAAACAACTGCCATTATAAACACCTCTAATGGAAGTATGGAATAAAGCTTGCTACATTACACTGACCATTTAGAGGTACAAGTAATATAAATATATAAATATAAGCAACAAACCTGAGCCCAATACTCTGGTGAGCAGCAATACAACATGGAAGGAGGGCTGATTGCCTAACATGCTGCTCCTCTGGAGTGTCATAAAAGAGTCAAACTGATTTAGATGTTTAACTGGTTAGTCAGAGCATAAAAACTGCTTGCAACTGCTTTTGATTATCATTTAACACATAAATATTTCGGCTTTCCAACTTTGGCGTGATGTGGAAATGGAGAGACTGCCAACAAATTCAGCAACTCCTTTCTGACTGTCGGGCAACTAAACAACAACTGGAGGACAAACAAAGTAGTGAAACGCACCAAATCACTTTCTAATCTATATACTATTGCTTCTCGTTTTTAAAATGTAACGAACTGAAAAGAGAAAGATGCACGATGGTAACATTAAATTTTTTTAATTTCTGAATGCCAGTTTCTAGAAAAACACTGTGAAGGTAATATACTAAAACTTATATTGATTTATTCTGCTTTGAAGGATTTTATGCTTGCAAGTATCAGTTCATTCACACCTGATCACAATTACCTTTTTCCAAAAATACATTAATCATACCTTCAACTTTATCACATTCGGTTACATTACAAAATACAAACTTTAATGTATTTTCTTGGGATTTTATGCGCTAGTGTTTCCCAACCCTGCTCCTCTAGGCACGCTGTACTGCATGTTTTCTGTATTTCCCTGCTCAAGCACACCTGATTTCAATCGATGTCTGATTGACTTTCGCTGAACAGCAATCATCTGAATTAGATGTGTTAAAGCAGGGAAACATCTAAAACATGCATGTTCATGGAGCAGGGTTGGGAAACCCTGTGTAAGAAAAATACAAAGTGGCACATAATTGTGAAGCGGAAAGACAATGGTACATATTTTTCATCATTTCTTTAAAATAAAAAAACTTCAAAGTGTGGTGTGCATTGCATTTGTATTCAGCCTCATTTACTCTTGCACCCCTTCATAAAATAAATAAATAAATAAGCAAATTGTCCACATTAACCATCTAATTAGTAAATTCAGGCCACCTGTATGTGATTTAGTATCAGAATAGTCCTCAATGTAAATCCAGCTGTTCTGGGAAGGACTTAGGAGGTTTGTTTGTTAGAGAACAAACAGCGTCATGAAGACCAAGGACTACAGCAGACAGGTCAGGGAGAATAGGTGTGGAGAGGTTTAAAGAAGGACTGGATCAAAAAGCAATATCCCAACCTTTAAAGATCCAACAGAGCATACATCTATCATCAACTATAAACTAGAGCTGCACAATATACTGATTCACAGCAGTCATCAAGCATCTGCAAAAGACTGCTTGGAGGAAAAATTTGGGTTGGTTGGTATAGTTCAAGTGACAAACATTTACTACCTGCAGTGACATCACAATGACATGACAATAAATGGGGTGTCGGGGTGTATTATCCCAAGAGATATCATCCCCACAACATTAAAAAACAACAATAATGCAGTTGCATATTTTCCTAGGATCATGCAGCTCCACTGTAAGCCTACCAAAACACGATGATACATCTAAAGTGACAGGCCAGGCAAGGAGAGCAATAATCAGAGAAGCAGCCGAGATGCTCATGGTAACTCTGGAGGAGCTGCAGCTCAGCTGTGAGTTGTCATTTACACACACCATGTGTGGGGAAAATGGAACACAGCACATTAACCTGGATACATCATCCTCATGGTGAAACATGGTGATGGTGGCAGCATCATAATGTGGGGATGCGTCTCTAAGCAGAGACATAGATCTAGGCATGGGCCGGTATGAGATTCTGACGGTATGATTACCGTAGGCAAAAATATCACGGTTTCATGGTATTATGATTACAGCTCTAAAATGTGTATTTTGAATGTCTGTATTTTTATTTTTTTAAAGGAAGAAACTATTTTTTGTGAGGCAAATATGGTAACTAACTAGCATGCTAGTTACCATTATCTGCCTCAATTAAAAAAAGTTACTAAGGATAGAGAAGAAGAAAAGATATGGTACTTAACATATCTGCCAAGGTAACAAGCTCACTTCAATAATGTCAGACGCTAATACGCTCGTTCATTTCAAGACAGCTTTAACTTTACCTTGAATTTAGCATACAACGATGGGTGCTGCTCCCGAACATGCGCTATCATATTAGATGTATTGTCTCCTCAGGCTGCCACTGTTCTCAAGAACGTTTTGCACGTCGCGTGACCTTCTTCTTCCAAGCCGTGAACGTCTGGCTTTTAACGGTAGCCGAAGTATTCCCAAACATCCGTTTAGAGACAGTGGAAAAAGTTCAGTCATCACACAGCCTGAGCCTGCAGCGCTGGCCGCTTGTCACAACAAATGCAGGTGTGCGGGGGGGTGAGTGGCTCTTTACGCTGCAGCTTCATGAGGGATCTTTACTTTCTCCCCGACGAGTCGCACATGAAAAAAAAAAAAAATGAAAAAACGCTTATACCGCAGGGGCGGTATGAAGGAAAATTTTAGTGGTTTTGAAACCTTGACTTTTTCATACCGCGGTATACCTTGAAACCGGTAACCGGCCCATGCCTAAGAACTATGTAGGAGTGGATGGGAAGATGGAATGTTCAAAATTCAGGGCACTGGGAGAAAACCTGTTGGAGGCGGCAAAAGATTTGAGACTGGGGCGCAGGTTCGCCTTCCACCAAGACAAGAGACCCACAGCCAGAGATACTTTGCCATGGTTTCGATGAAAGGATAATCATTTGATAGAATTGGACAAGTTACATTCCAGACCTAAATATCATTGTGAATCTGTGGCTACACTTAAAAATTGATTTCCAGATGCTCTTCATCGAGTCTGACTAAGCTTGAGCTATTTTGGATAGAAGAATAGGCAGACATTTTAATGTCTAGATGCACAAAGCAGGTAGAGACATACCAGAAAAGATTTCAGCAGTGGTTATTAAAGCAAAAAATGGTCCCAGGAGGCCAAAATACAAACTTTTTCTTCCATTTTCATATTATGCTCTACTTTCAACACACACCGCTCCAGATGCAAGTAAAAGCAGGATATGAAGAATGAGCACAAAAAAAAAAATGGACGACAACAGCTCTGCAGCAAAGAACATTTCGTAAAAACTTTACCGTTTGATTGTGTTACAATGTTTTGTGTTGCTGCTGTGTTGTTGTTGTTGTTGTTGTACTGGTATTGTTATTCACGCTTCCGCAGTCTCATCACTTCCAGAAGGGTCAGTACCCTGGCCAGTCATAGCTCGACTAACCTGGGATGTCATTTACATGCAGAGGAATTGGGCTTTTTAACCGCTTTTTCTGGTGTCTTAGCTCGATTAAGAGTAGGCCAGTTCAGATTGACTTCAGCCGGACTAAGGTGTACACATGCATTTTAAAAGTCAGAATTTGGTCGGACTAACCCCCAATTTCCACTGCATGCACTCTGGTCCGCCACGCACTCCGCAGGCGTTTGCAATTTCCACTGCATGCGGTCTAGATCCGCTCCGCTCCAGTCCGTAGCCCAGAGGTGCTCAAAGAAGCATGTGGGGAATTGCGAGATCTCGCGATAAAAGCCAGTAATAAATGTGGAAGTCAGAACAAAATTCTTCATCCCATGGAAAACGAACAGAACAGTTATTCTCTGTTATTCTGTGTTAAGATATTTTGGACAACATATGTATAAATATACGCGGGTTTATATTAATATAGCTATGCATACGAAAAGTTCTAGTCTGTCTTTATTGATTTATTTTGAAAAACACCCGGAAATGTGGTTGTTCTATACCCTATTGATGCTTAGTGATTTGTGTAGGTTGACTGCAGACTTTCTCCGGCGTTCAGCAAAAATAGAATCGATCCTATTTTCGCCGGATGGCGAATCGGCTGCCGGCGCCGCTCTGCGGCGGCAGTGGAAATGCTTTCATTAACTACAATGGGAGTGTTTTTGCTGCAGAGTGGTGCGGAGCGCATGCAGTGGAAATTGGGGGTTAGGCAATAATTCGGTTTCCCTTACTGCGTGTAAACCCAATTACTGAGTAAATTTAGTGCCATGTATGTTTTTGACAAACAGCAGAAGGCTTAACCTGTTAATGACTTTTAACTAAGTTATTAAGGGGACATTTATGTTTATACGGAAATGCAAAAAGTGTTGAGGGGCCAAAATCAAACAACGCTTTAGCCTCTCCTAAATACCCCTTTTGGTCTGTAGGAGTTACTCCTGACAATAAAATGAGGACAATGTAATGATATTGTAGAGGGAGTTGGACACATATTTTGCATTTTTTCTCAATTCCAGCTTGTTTCTTTAAAGCGTTCCTCCATACAAGAGCCAAAGGTGGTTTTGTTCAAAAATACTCGACTCAAACATTCACCAAATCACATGCTGAGACCAAACATCCATTTTATGCTCACACCCCAGAGGTATGATAAAAACAACCTTAGCAGAAAAACACTGTATTTTCACAAACACACAAAGCCACAGTCTTTTACAGACATGACAACCAGGACGCTGTTTGCCCCACAGTGACCTCTCACTAAGAGCTTAAAGGTTTCCCTACCGCTCTGTTTTCACCATAACTACTTCTTGAAACCCTCACCCTCCAGTGACACACATCAACACATACCTAGCCTTTACTCGACACGCTACCCCACCCCCCACTCAGGGATCCTCTGGTCAGTGGGAAACCACTCAGTCGACATGAGGAGGAGAGTTCAGCCACAGTGCAGGCTCCACCTAACAATAGCCCTCTGCCTGAGATAAATGGGTGGAAGGTGACTGGTGCTTAGTGCCAGGCCAGATTTGGCCGAACAGTGTGTGTCAGATGATCATCCTTCAGGGTGAAGATCTGCTTTGAGTCTTCACTTCATTCTCCTTCATTAGATCACTGCCGCTCTGATGCAAGCCCCCCACCCCAACAAGAAACTCTCCACTGCCTTTTATGACCTCACGTCCTGTCCCACTCCCACTGATATGCTGCTAGGGGTACCAGCTGTGTTCACTTAAAAAAAGAAATACTCCCCTGGGAGAGTCGGGCTTAAATCACAAGTACAAATCCAACGGTCTCCTCCCAGCGCTCATCCAATAAATCACTACAGAGGTGACATCATGGTTAAACAAGCTAAGAGTTTCCTTTTTTTAGGGAGGAAAGTAGGTGATCGGCCTGGTACAAACCTCCATATTTCAGACTCAGCCTTTTCTTACTCACCGACTTCCTAACCGTGTGTGGAACATAGAGGCGTCAAAGCGTTCGATCTGACCAACGCCACAATCTTGGATTAATTATCACCCACGACAGCAACCAAAGCAGCAGGGAGCGTCTCTGTTTGGGTGCAAGCAGAATCAATGACCACAAAGAGAGAGCACAAGGAGGAAAGAATAAATGTGCATGTTTACTCATGCTACATTTTGAGATGGTTTGAGAGGCCCTTCACTATAGCACCTTTTACCAGAGGTGTAAAGAGCTGGTAATGGATGGCATGGCTGGCCTCCACTGGATGTGTGAAATATTTGGGTCTTCTTCCAAACAGGAGAGGGGGAAATGTTGGCTCCCTTGCACACAACACCTTGTTTTATAGCCTGAACACTAGGATTCACTGGTGTGGTATAATTACTGGGTGTCTCATCACTAGGGGTCAATTAAGGTTTTAAAAACCAAACACTGATCCTTGAAATAGAAGCTCATATCTGGTACCAATACAAGTTATTTACAGCCCTTTAAACGCACTGTATTGGATCATGTATTTATATTCTAATAAACCAATTCATTTTTGTAATAAAAAACTATTACTCTATTAGTACTGCAAGCATTTGCATGTTCGTGGACTATATTTTTTTCTTGTGTTAATAGAAGAGATGCAACAAAAAATGGGCTTTAGGATTTGCAGACGGAAACTCACAAACCGGATCAGTGAACGCACCGTATTAAAGGGCTACCAAGTTGCACTGAGAGCAATCTTTAGTGTGGAAACCACTACTGTGGGAAGAAGACTAAATGTCAGGCATTTTCAGTACAAGTGAGTTGTTTGGACACTAAAACAGGTGCCAAAGCAAAAAGAAGGTCCAAAAAGAGCAACTATATTTACCATGACATGTTGAGACATCACTGTGATTCATTCAGCGTGAGAGAAAGTAAGAGAGAGCGAGACTTTCTGATGATAACAGGAAGGCTGAACAGTGTAAAGCAAGGTTTTATCCCTCTGAGCTTTCAACCGCTGTCGGTCAATGAACACACCGGAATCAGAAATGTTTTTGAAAAAGTTTTGGAAATCTCAAAAGTTAGGGGTCAACAGTTAAGACCACAATTATTCATAACACAGTAGGGTTGGGCGATGTCCCCCAAATCGGCAGTTGACGATGTTTACAGTAAAACATTGCGATGGACGATGATCACTGTCGCCTCGGAGTGGTGGGGTGGACTATTTTTTTGTTTTGTATTTTTTACTATATCTCTTTACATAGACCTAAAGAAAAAATTTGTATTTATAAAGCAGGAAAAACCTTAATTTCATAAACTGTACTTTCGTTATTTTACTACACTAATACATTATAAGCTGTAATACGTTGTATGTTTCAACTTGTAATACATTTCACGCAGCTGCATCAATCACTGAAAGAAATAATGAAGTGGCCACTTAAATGGGACCCACTGTGCTCACCCCGGCTTTGTAATACGTGGCACTCGGTTGCACGTAAGGGGAAAAAAAGAGACTGATGAACCGAGTTGTAAAGCACAACAATGTATTTTCGTGGAGGACCAGTCGCTGATGCCAAAAAGTTAAAAAAATAAATAAAACCTAACGTCCGGATTTTGTCCTCAGTCACCCATAAGGAAGGCGGTCAGGATCCACCTACTACTCCAGGTCGTTCTCCTCCCAGGTAACAGCCTGTGCGGCGATCCTCGCTCGCTTCTCAAAACAGAGGTGAAACGGTACTCACAGGCGAGGCATGTACTCATCTGCCTCGCGCTGCCCGTCTGCCGCTCGAAGTTTTGCTAGAGACGTGCGCAAGTCATTGCTCGCGGTGTTACGGCCAGTGGGTTTTGCTGTCCTGTCTCAGATCCTTTCATGTGCAGCCTAACAAGTTTTTGCGCACCTGTAACAAAGCAGCTGATTGCTGCACTCCTCCTCCTGACTCATCCAGAGAAGTTCAGTTTTTCTTTTGGAGCTTCACAGAGGGAAAACAAATGCAAACAAAACACACCAAATCCACACAAACAAACCATGCAAAATACAATAATATAAAAAATATACAAATATTTCCCACTGAGCAACACATATGCATTAGTTAGCCTATATTCTCAATGTTTACAGAGCAGTCCCTGCAAAGATTTTAGTTAAACTATAGAAGAGACTATAGGATTAGTGTGTGTCTGACAGGGTGGGGGGCGTGGCATCACGATGGTGGCTCTCCATCGTGATGTCGGTCAGCCATCACGATCGGCACAACCCTATAACTCAGGCGGATTTAGCTTTAAAATTACTTTAATTTCAACCAAAGTTCGTTTCTGAATGGACAAAACAATAAAAACCAGAGTCAATAAAAAAAAAAAAAAAAAAGAGTTTATTCACATGTTTTAAAATTGAATGGCGAAAAGGACTTACTCTTCTCATTAATCAATTGGAAAATCTTTATTGGTGTAATCAAAACCTGTGAGGTTGAAAGGCCTCCTTACAATCACTCTAATCTTTTAGCTTTTTTTTCTCTTTTTTTTTTAGCTCTTACCACTAATTCTCCATCAGATTCAAATCAAGACTCTGGGTGGGCCTTGCCAGAACGTTATTATTATAATTTTATTTATTTTATTATTATTATTTTACTATGTCAGAAGAAACATGTTAGTCAAATTAAAATATTGCTTTAAACCTAAATCTGGCAAAGGCATTAATAATCTTGGGCTTATTTTTAACAGAATATACATGCAGATTGTTGTTTTTTTTAAACCAGCTTTGCTAAATGTGCAAATAACTAATACAAGATACTAAAGGATGTAACCAAAGAAGATACTAAATATCAACTTTGTCATGATTTCATATTTGTTTTTGAAATAACTGTTTCAAAAACCCTTTTTAAACAGGAACCCCCTGTGAAACTGCCTCTTCTCTTTTTATAAAATTATATCTTAATTAATAATTATATCTTCTTCTATCATAGCTCCGAAAAAAAAGCCAGAATACGCTAAAACTGATATTTAAAATTATCCTAGCAAACAGTTTCAGCACAGAACTGTAACCTGAAAGAGGGCCATCATCTAAATTAGAAGCACATGGTTAATTACAAGAGCATCCAACAATCATGTGAGTGGAAGAGAGAAGGACGGCTTTCACCGTGCATCCTCTGCCGTTAATCTGAAAACACTCTGCAGTAAGATGGTAATATTTTGAAATACAATAATTAAGGCTATATAGACAAATTTCGTTTTGTCTTTTGGATTATATAAAAGTAATCATTGAAAATATAATGTTGGTAACTTCAGGTCAGACAAAATTGTGCAGACCACTTGGGATCCTCAGGCTTTCCAAAGATTTTATATGTATGACATCAGATAATCTTATTTTTTTAATTAGGAAAACTCAACCACAAATAAACAGGAATGCATATTAATTTGGGTCATTAAACAAACCTCACCCCATAATCCGAAGATCCAAGTATAATTTCCTACTTCTGTAGGACTTTAATTGTTGAGGTCTTCACAGCGTTACTTTCCATAAGACGAATAAACAACTCACTTGTATCGAGCACTGCATTTCTTTCTGTCTTTTTAAAGTATCTTCCCTTCTGCTAATTGCACATTTTGTTGCATAATCACATAGCTTCCCCTTTAAGATTCACAAGCAACAAACTAGGTTCAGTAGAGGATTGTTTTTTTTAAATATCTTATGGTACACAGCAATGGTGTAGATGAGTCCTAAAAATACAAAATTATTCCAGCTTCTCTTTTCTTTTTTTTAAATCAAAAGATCCCTCCCCCCAAAAACAGATGTAGATGTAGTTCTGCTCGTCTGGTTAGGCCTGGTTTACATGGCAGGATTTTAAAATTGCCGCAAGAGTTTCAGGCTGCACAAACGGCGATTAAAAATCACATATTCCTGTTTTGGTCCTGCAGTGTGTGGTGTGCGGCCACACGGCAATGACAAAACGCCACAAACTGATTTTACTCACAAATATCCCAAGCTCAGGGAGGAAATCTCACAAAACCTCACGATACAAAACGTGACTGAAGTCAAAGGAGTAAAAACATATAGATGCCGATGATGAGGCACTGGTAATAGTTTGTGGACTAGTTAACAGAGAAGAAAGATGAAATTCTGGCGTTGGATAAAGGATTAGACACAGCAGGAGCAGGGGCTCACAGATATGGAGGTGAATGATATATTTTGTTTACCAATGGTAAACGCCGTTACACTTTGTTCCGATTGATCTCTGTTTCTATGCATTTGTGGACTGCAGTCAAGAGATCCGATACTCTGAAATAATATTAGCCGCTTCCAAGGTGCATCGCTACCCGTCACCTGGCTTTCTGATTGGCTAGACGTGGCTAGACCAGAGCACTCTGAACACACGGCAGGAATATCTGTTAGGATTATCTTAAGAGCCATCCTGATAATCAGGGCGTGTCGGAATGGGAGAATCGGGGGCAAAAATCGGCCTAAAAATCACACCATTTGAACCAGGCCTTAGTTTCTCATGGTCAGTGTTGCTGTTGGGACACAGATATAGGGAGGACAACTTATGGGCCAGCACGAGTCACAATAGGCCATGCAAAAGATACACAAATCCTTGATTTGTCTAAGACAGTGCAGCTACTGCAGGTAAAGAAACAAGCTGTCAGCTAGTGTCGAGTCCAGACGGCTAGTTTTACCTTCCTCTGGATTTAAAGGTAATGTCAGTCACATTAACTCAGCAGGGGGAGGAGGTAATTGGGTTACGTCATCAGACTGGAGAGCAAATGGACTCTCTTCAGTTCCTGTCAAAACACAGTAAGGCTCTCCTCTCAGGCTAAAAAGGCCACTGACCTAATATCTAAATACAGAGCTCTTAATGCTCTGACTGATCAACCAGGCACACGTTAGTCTTCACACCAGCATTTTATGATTTAAAACCTGGTTTTGTTAGATGGTGACGAGGTGATTTGGAGGTTTCTCTGTTAAGGATGCAACACCACGCCTCCTCTGGGCAGCAGTAATGTAAACGAGATCTATATGTGCGGGGAGAATGTCTGTCTGGCTCCACTCCTCCATGCTGCTTGCAGGATACATCAGGATGAATCCTCGGTATCGACCTGAGCTCGGTCTCCTTTGAGACAACCAAAGGTCACTCTCAGGCAAAGTGAACAGCAGAGAAGGAGATACAGAGAGCCGGGCACAGGATGAAATTAAAAGTTTCACAATCTTGGAAATAACCAGGATATTTTATGCATCTTTTCTTAAAACTGCTGTTAAACAGCAGCTTGAAAGAAAACCTGTGTCCACTGTTCTATTTTAACAAACCCTTTGCTTATTTTAAATTAAAAGTTGCTGTATGTTTACATTTATAACTCCTCTGTTGAAACAAGTGCTGAGACGGCCCAGATGAAGGCCAGCCGTAAGCGAACACAGACACCAGCGGCGTCTGTGTGCGCTTGTGATGATAAATAAGAGCGACGAGCAAAACAGGTGTGGTTCCATGTTCCTAGCTACTACGACAGGGCAGCTTTGGACTGAATCAGATGCAAACAGATAGCTGAGATTTATAGCTGCTTTAAATCTTTGCTTTGTGTGGTGAGAGGACAGCATGGCAGATCTGTTTACTGTACAAACGTGCCGGAGAGGACAGGGTTATGTTCACTTCACACATCCTCTTTGAAACATCTGTAGCTGCTGTTATCTGCAAAGCAGAAGTACTTCACACTCTCCTTCATCGCATTTAATAATCCTTTTTTGCCGTCATCATATTCTCTGCAAATAACAGTGAACAAATTGAATTTGAAGTATGCGCAATAATCATAATAGAGTACAATAAAAAACAATTTAAATTGTTTCAAACTAATCAGGCACTATATCCCAGACCAGGCCGCCCTCCTGTACATGCATGCTATGATATTCTCTCATATATCATACTGCATGACTGCATGGGGCCAGGCCATTCCCTCAACCAGAAAGCGCATTGGATCGTTGTACAATCAAGCAATAAAAATCATGGACAAAAAGTCAATCCGCTACCACCACTGCAAAATCCTTGAGAAGCAAAAATTACTGAGCTTTTAAAACCTTAGTGACTTGTGCTTTCTCAAATTAATATTCAAATGTGTCAATAATTTAGCACCAGTCTCACTCAGGTCCTTCATTTAGACACTGAACAGCAACAGAGTCACCAGAGGTTCCACCAACCAGAACTTGAAGATTCCACACTGCCGAACATCTTTGGTCCGTCGGCCTTTTCTTATAAAAGTACAAAGCTGTGGAACTCATTACCATCTAAACTCAAAACCATATCCGAGTTTAAAACTTTCACTTCTAGGCTGAAATCTTGGTTAAAATCAAACAAAAATTTTACTCATTTGTAATCAGCATTGTGTGTATGGGTAATTTTTATATACTGTAGGTATTGTAATGTGTTATTGTATTTTAATTTGTATTTTTGTTTATTGTATTTAATTGTATTGTGTAAAATACTTGGAATTGTATTTTAGGAAATACAATATTTTACTGTATTTTAATGTGGTTTGGAAAGGCCCAACATGGGACAGGAGTTGAAAATTAGCTCTTGCTATAAACTCTGCTTGCATGGCATCACTAATGCAACAGTTGCAATGTCCCTCTCAAATAAATAAAATCAAAATACTATTATTTATAAGCTGCTAATATCCACATTCAGGTTAACACCTTTATCTGAGGAGAACTCGTTCAAAGTTACTCAACCACCTTCAGTACCTTTTTTAGTGTTTAAGATATCACAAAATAACATTTACCGAAAGAGCTCGTGTCGAGCTAGGAGGTATTGAAAGAGGACAATTATAACCGTCTAAAGTCTAAAATGATGCTTTGCATCAATTTAAGAAGTTATTTGTGTATGTTTACCTTTTTGGTTTTTATTCATCTATATTAAAATCTCCCCTCTGATGTGAATAGGGTTTTGTTTTTGTGAATTCTGACTAAGATAAATTTATAAATGTATTTAGCATTAAATTAAAACAGGACTTGTTTTCCCTTTTGATTTGAACAAAGTAAAAAAAAATAGATCTCATAAAAACAATATGGAAAGCTTTTTTTTGTAAAAAATCATTAAGAAATTAATAAAATATTGAAATACATTTATTTTCATCAATTTATTGGTATCACTTCTGGGGTAATTATCTTTGTTTTATAAAAGGTGCCACAAAAAACTACATTTTCACTGGCATCAGGGGTCGAGTTAACCAAAAATTTACCGTATTTGACAGATTTTCTTTTGAACGGTGATGGAAAAATCTGAAGGCCATCCCTCATTTTGACAGATTAGTATTCACACCTCTGACCACTTGGTGCAAATACGCAGATATTTTCAACTTTACGCATGGAGTCCAGGTAACTAAATCAGTAAAAGAAAAGATTCCCATGAGAGCATCTGAGCATCATCTCATATCCAGACACCGTATTCAATACATCTCGCTAACCGGGAGCTAGCAGCACGTTGAAGAGTGACTTGGAGTGACTATGGCCGGTGCGGCTGGTTAGATGCACCAAAGAGCCCGATGTGTGCCAAACAAAGGCGCATGCTGCTGGCTTTCCTCCCGCTGAAGCTTACAGGTCAGGAAACGGTTCGTTCCAAGAGTCTTTTCAACTTCTTATCGCTTCAATTGAAGAAATGTTCCCTCATTTTGAAACGTTGGCTGAAGTGGCACTTGATTCCTGTCTCCATTGTGGCAGCGGAGCGCGGATTCAGCCTTCAGAACAACATCTAAACCCCCGTGAGAGGCAAAAATCCAAAACCTCAAGACAATAACTTCTACAGTAATCCCACTATTTGATTACGCACAAATGGGTGAATATTTCAGTTCCGTGCAGAGCAGGAGAAGCTTGAGAGACTGTGCGTTCAGCCCACAGCAGGTATTCGTATTTTAAGTGCAATCGTTAAATTTCATTTTTTATTTGAAGTTCTCTGTTCAGCTTGTTTGGATTGAATATTATTAAAAAAAGAATAAAAAAATACTATTGAATATGTATTAAAATACTATCATATTTAAAAATGTATGGATAAAAGTGGATTGTGGCTGGATTTTTTGAACCTGTCGGTCAAAATGATGGACAAAAATCATGCCTAGCACGACCTAATAAGTCTATTTGGCTGAGATTAAAAGCAATCACTGATAATTGGTTATCATTTGCTGAGATGAATTTGTGGAAAAAAAAACAAGCTCAAATACAAAGATTAAACTCATAGCTTTAGATTGTAAAAGTGCAAATAATAATCTACCATAGCCACAAAGTAAACTTGACAATTCCTTTAAAATCTTACATTTAAATGTTAAACATTTTTAAATCTTTTAATTTATCCATGCTGAAAAAGTTAAATCAAATTTAATAGCATTCTAATTATCAATAAACAAAAGTTAAAAGTCCAGATCTATGGTATATAAAAGCATTTATGGCAGGCACCTGAAGGTCTGACAGCCCTAAGCAGCTGCTAGTTCGTTTTTGCCTTGGGCCGGCTCTGCAGATGCAGATTTATAAAAAAGAAGGAAAAAAATCAATGGTTAACAAATAAACATTCCTTCTATTCTTTCTGAAGTTTTACAGGCTGAAATTTTGCTTTTTAAAAACTGCAAAAGTGTACCTTAAAATGTAGTTCAGTGCTCTAATGCCAAATTTCGTTCTTTTAATTATTAATTATTTTTTTTTTGTATTGTTTCAATAATTCTTTTAAGCTACAGATAAAAGTTTAACACCGAAAAGAGAGAAAAGTGCAGAAAAACCTAAACCTGGAACCTACATGGATTTGTATGGATTCTGGACACTGATTTAAACAAGGATGCTCAGTTTTAAAGATAATAGAGTCACTACGTTACACCTTAAACATGCGATAGATTTTGAAACACTTAAAATAAAATGCACTTTAATTTAACTCAAACATAGAAGGTTTACCTGGGAAAAGCAAGGCTAAGAGACAAATCAAAACAGCTGGAGGCATATTTAAATCATCCCGAGGGTTCAAATATATACATTCCTGAAGATTATAGTGAAATATTAAATTATGCGTTCAATCTCATTTTGTTTTGTTACCACTTTAAAGACAGAAAACTTCTTGTTTTAATGTATTTCCAGCTAACGTGCTAGCGTTAGCTTGGTCAGATCCTCCTCAGCATCCGAGCTGACTAGCGGCTCCGCTAGCCTCCAAAGCGACCAGCTAGCCTTGCTTTCTGACCGGACAAACAGGCAAAAACATGAGGGTAACTTTTTTACCTTGCGTCGCTGCGCTCTCCGTTTTAGCTGCACCTCTGGGGGTAAGGTATCCCAAAAGGCAGAGCACAGTGGCAGCGGTCCGACTCCAGTCCACAGCCCACATCATTGCAGATGTTTTGTATCAAAGCAAAGCGGCTCAAGAAACAAAGTAGAAACCAAACGTTTGGACTTTGAAAACTCACTGCGGATCAACAACTGCGTTTAATCCGCAAAAAAATGCGACACTCCATGTTTCTGCGGCATCAGCAGTCCTGATTTTATGCACGGAGAGCTATGTTTCATCTGCCCCGTCGTGCATCACCAGCCCTTTTTTTCTTTCGACGAGCCAGGGTCAGGGAAGAAGACGGCCCCGTTCCTCAGAGTCTCATGCCCCAGAACAGCACCAACAGGCGGCTCGCTCCACACGCAGCACCGCTGATATCTGTGGAGGTCTACCGCCACCTACTGGTTAGAAAGCGGAAATATTCTTAACAATAAGATATTCATTATTATTAATTAATTGTTTTGTTTTTTAGCTGATGCATTACAGTTATATTGCAATATATATAGCAATATGAATTAGATCCTTGTAATGTTTTAGTTTGTTCCCATTTTATTTAATATTTTCTTCTTTATGCAAGCCAAGGCAATTTTATTTGTATAGCACACTTTCAACAACAAGGTAATTCAAGTTCATTTACATGATTAAGGGGTAAAATAAAATATCAGTAAAACACAGACAAAGCATATAAAGTAAAAACAGCAATAAAGCAAGAAACACACACATTACTCAAGGCAGCTCTAAACAGATGTGTTTTTAGTTGTGATTTAAAAGAACTCAGTGTTTCAGCAGCTTTGCAGTTGTCCAGAAGTTTGTTCCAGATTAGAGGAGCATAGAAACTGAAAGCTGCTTCTCCATGTTTGGTTCTAATTCTAGGGATGTTGAGTAGACTGGAATTAGAGGACCTGAGTGGTCTGGTGGGTTGGTACATTAACAGTAGATCTTCAACATACTTTGGTGCTAAGCCATTCAATGATTTATAAATTAGTAAAAATATTTTAAAGTCTATTCTTTGGGCTACAGGGAGCCAGTGTAAGGACTTTAGAACTGGGGTGATGTGCTCTACTTTACTGATTCTAGTGAGGAACACGAGCAGCAGCGTTCTGGATCAGCTGCAGCTGTCTGATTGACTTTTCAGGCAGACCTGTGAAGATGCTATTGCAGTAATCAATCTGACTAAAGATGAACGCATGGATGAGTTCTTCGAGGTCCTGTTGCGACATCAGTCCTTTAACCTAGAAAAGTTCTTCAGGCAATAGAAGGCTGAACTTGTTATTCAAATCAAATCAAACTTTATTTAATAAGGGCTTTTTAAACCACAACAAAGCTTCTCAAAGTGCTTTACAGATAAAAAAATTACCCCCCTTTCCCAAAACCCAAAAGTAAAAAACATCACCACAGCTGTACCCCCCCCCCCCCCCCCCCCCCCCCCCCCCATCTCCCATGTACGCACACACACATAAAAGCAACAATTGACAAAAGCAAAACGGGCTGAGTACAGATGAGCCAGGAAACTTCATCATGGGAGCCATCTACATCGGCAGCAGCAGATCAACAGCAGCAGCCAAGGCACTGACCCAGGGAGCCCAGAGGAGGGAGGGCAGGTACCCTCCCCTCCACCCAAGCACTACCTGGAGAGCACCAAGGCAGCCACAGCCGACCACCGTCCCCGAGGCAGAGGGCTCCCACAGAGGAAACACTGGAAGGAAGACTAAAATAAGTTAAAATATTAAAATTAAAACAATTATAAGTTATGATCAAATAGTTATTGCCTTTATGTGACCCTGGAGGTTCAGGTCTGAGTCTATAACTACACCTAGATTTTGGGCCTGATCAGTAGTTTCTAGCTGTATTAACTGAAGCTGTGTGCTGACTCTTGATCGTTCCTCTTTAGGTCCAAAAGTAATTGCTTCTGTTTTGTTTCTGTTCAGCTGGAGAAATGTATGGCACATCCATCCATTGATTTGCTCGATGCATTTACTTAGGGTCTGGATGGGTTCCAAGTCACCTGGTGACATTGTAATTTAGAGCTGAGTATCATCTGCATAGTTATGGTAGCTAATCTTATTGGTTGTTGTAATCTGGGCTAGTCGGAGCATGTAGATATTAAATAAGAAGGGCCCCAGGATGGAGCCCTGGGGCACCCCACATGTGATTTCTGTTCGTTCTGATGAAAAGTTTCCTATTGAAACAAAGAAGTCCCTGTTCTTTTTGTAAGACTTGAACCAGCCAAGTACTGTACCAGAGAGTCCGACCCAGCTCTCCAGTCGTTCTAATAAAATATCATGATCAACAGTGTCAAATGCTGCACTGAGGTCCAACAGAACCATCACTGTGCTTCTACCGCAGTCTGTATTTATGCGAATGTCATTGAAAACTTTTACGAGTGCAGTCTCAGTGCTGTGGTGAGCACGGAAACCAGACTAAAAAACATCAAAACGGTTTGTCATTGTTATGAAGCTATTTAGCTACTGAAACACAGCTTGTTCAATAATCTTACTGATGAATGGGAGATTAGAAATTGGCCTGTAGTTCTGCATTAATATGTTGTCCAGATTATTCTTCTTTAGTAGTGGTTTGGTAACTGCTGTTTTTAATGCCTGGGGGAAGAGACCTGACAGGAGGGATGAGTTCACTATTTGAATCAGATCAGACAAAATGACAGAGAGAACTTTCTTAAGGAAAACTGTGGGATGTCAAGACAGCAGGAGGAGGAGCTTAGGCAAGGCAATTTTATTTGTATAGCACACTTTCAACAGCAGGGTAATTCAAGGTGCTTTACATGATTTGGTGATTTAAAAAACAAAAAAACAATGGAAATTAAAAGTAAAAGAAACACACATTACACATGATACACAATAAAGTAAGAGAAAGATCAATATAGCAAGAGAGCATGAACACATTTCATACATATGACATCAAGCATTTACTCGAAGGCAATTCTAAACAGATGGTTTTTAGTCTCGATTTAAAGCAGTTCAGAGTATCAGCAGCTCTACACTCGTCAGGAAGTCTGTTCCAGATAAGGGGAGCATAGAAACTGAAAGCTGCTTCTCCATGTTTAGTTCTGAGTCTAGGGATGTTTAGTAGGCTAGAGTTGGAGGACCTGAGTGGTCTTGGTGGTTGGTACCATGACAACAGGTCTTCAACATATTTTAGTGCTAAGCTAGGGATGCACGATATATCGGCATCAACATCGGTATTGGCCGATGTTAGGCGTTTTTCAACATATCGGCATCGGTCCGATAAGTAACAGAGGGCCGATATTAACAACCGATGTTTATTTATTTCCATCTTTTTGATGTTTCTGTCTGTGTTTTGGGGGGGGGGGGGGGGGGTTTGTTTGGTCATGTGACAGCGATAGTGATGCAGCGCAGGAATGTGGGGGTGTTTAACTCAAGCAGAGAAGCGATGTAGATTGTTTGGTTGATTTTCCACGGTGTCTAAAATGTAGGGAAATATACCGTATACCATATCGGTGCGTATCGGTTATCGGCCATAACAGCGGGATTAATATCAGACATCGGTATCGGCCCAAATTTTCATATTGGTGCATCCCTATGCTAAGCTATATAATGATTTATAAACCAGTAGGAGTATTTTGAAGTATATTCTCTGAGCTACAGGGAGCCAGTGTAAGGACTTTAGAACGGGGGTGATGTGCTCTACTTTCCTGGTTCTAGTGAGGACGCGAGCGGCAGCGTTCTGGATCACCTGCAGCTATCTGATTGACTTTTTAGGCAGACCTGTGAAGATGCTGTTGCAGTAATCAATCCGACTAAAGATAAACGCATGGATGAGTGTTTCTAGGTCCTATTGCAACATCATTCCTTTAATCCTAGAAATTTTCTTCAGGTGATAGAACGCTGACCTTGTTATTGCCTTCATGTGACCCTGGAAGTTCAGGTCTGAGTCCCTTACTACTTTTTTTTCTTTTTTACGTGTCCTGTTTGGCAGTGTGGAGCTCAGAATTGGTGTCTGAGTACCAAGTAAAAGCCCAACATATTTACTTTCACAAGTGGAGCAGTACAGCTTTTGCTATAGTACTCCACTTGATATATGTGAAAAATCTTTATTATGAATTGCTGGGGTTTTTATTTCCTGATGTTATGGACACGGAGACGGAAAATTAAGGAGAAGAAAGAAGGAAGATGAAGAAGAGAGGCAGGAAACAAAAAGTCAAGAGAGAGGGTGAGTTGAAAATACAAGAGAGGAAGGGGAACAAAGAAAACACAGGAAGACATTAAAGTCTGGCTCCATACCCAAAGGACAGCAGAGAGAAAGGGGAAAAAACAAAACAAAACACTAAAAAGGAACATCGACAAAACAAAACAAACATTGTGAACTAAGAATTACACAACCACATCACACAAAAATAGATATAAAAATACAACAACAATGTCAGAAAAACTCATGGTACCGATTAATCAAGCTCTAGTAATGATAACCTCAGCCCAAGAATATATCCTTAAACACCAGAGACCCCACATCTATGTGTGTGTGTTAGCATGCTGGTGCATATAAGGTTTCTCCATAAGAGTGTTCGATAGCTGGTGTGAGCAGGCATCAATCCGTCTCCCAGGAATGAAATTTTTTCTACATTAGTGCAAAGGTGTCAAGTAACGAAGTACAAATACTTCGTTACCTTACTTAAGTAGAAATTTTGGGTATCTATACTTTACTGAAGTAATTAACTATGGGCCTACTTTTTACTTCTACTCCTTACATTTTCACGCAATTGTCTGTACTTTCTACTCCTTACATTTTAAAATTTGCCTCGTTACTCCTGCTTCATTTAGTCTTTTATTAAGAAGACACAAAAAAAACAATCTAAAAATGCGCCAACTGGATAGAATTTCACAGTGCTTTGATCATAATTTTAAACATCTACCATTCGGACACCCCGCTTGTATGCGATCCATTGCGTACTGTGCACACGGGGTCCTGTTAACCGAATATTTTCCATATTAGTCCGTTTTTTTTGGTTTTTTTTTACAACGGTGACGTAAAATCCAAAGGCCACTTGTCATTTTCACAGATTATAATTCACACCCCTGACCATTTGGTGCAGACGCGCAGACATTTTTAGGTTTGAGATGAAGCGCGGAGTACAAGTAACTGAATCAATAAATTTATAATAATAAGATTTTCATGAAGCCATCTGAGCAGCATCTCAGACCGGGAGGCTTTGGACTGTTACCGGTGCGGCTGGTTAAAGATGCACTTCAAAGAGCCCGGTGTTGTGCCAAACACCCGTGCAGAAAGAGCGCATGCTCCGACATTTTCTGCTGCTGAAGCGATATGAAGCTGGGTTCAGAGAGTCTTTCCGACTTCTGATCACTTGAATCAGAGAAATGTTCCCTGATCTCAAAACTTTGTCTGAAGTGGAGCTTGTAGTTCCAGTCTCCAGTGCGTCAGCGGGGATCCCGCCTCTAGAACAGTGGTTCCCAACATGAGGTTCGTGGGCCACAAGGGGGTCATTAGAGATCGCAGGGGTCTGCACAATCTTGTCTATGCTGAGGTTGTAAGACTTTTGGGGATACTAGTCTTAATTTATTTTTATATATATATATATATATATATATATATATATATATATATATATATATATATGTATATATATTAATGGTCAGTAGTCCACATATGGTTCTGTAATGTAATTTCATTGCACTAAAATTAATACATTTTAATGGGCACATATGCAGCTGAAACAGGTAGCTTAGTGTGTCCCAAATGTTTCAAAATTTACATTTTTATATAACATTATAATCATTATGGCCTTTCTTTTTTGGGGGGGGCTTAAGCTTCATTCTTTAAAGTCCTTTTTAAAAATACATTACTTTTACTTTTATACTTTAAGTAGTTTTGAATCAAGTACTTTTTTACTTTTACTTGAGTAAAAAACTTGACTTGATACTTCAACTTCTACAGAAGTCTTTTTAAACCCTAGTATCAATACTTCTACTTGAGTAATGAATGTGAATACTTTTGACCTCTCTGCATTAGTGTTAGTTGGGAATAACATTGGTAGTCGGTTCGGTGCTGCGGTACAGACCGACCGTCTAATTGCTAGAATCATTTCAGTGAAAAAGCTGGCAAATTCATTGCAGGCCCTGGTAGAATTTAGTTCAGGGGCTACTGTCATTAAACGATTAGTTAGTCATTCTTTACCTGTTTGATATGTTTTATAGTCCACACATTGTCTCATTCTGTAGCACTTTGGTCTAACTTGTTTCTTAAATATGTTGTGCTTGACTTCTTCTTGCTAAACATGTGACCACTATTGTGGTCACATGTTTAGCTGTAAACTCCTCTGCTGGCCACACCTTTAAAGAAAGGCTAGATGCAGACTGAATGTCAGTGATAAGCTATTGCTCAGAGATGAAGCACTCTACTGTCATAATCTTCTTTCTGAACATTGTTCATGTCATCTCTCAAGGTAGGAAGGATCTGGGCTCAAGCTCAAAAACTTGTTTGAACTAAAGTTAAATGCTATTTATTAAATGTTACGTTTTGAATGTCATTGCACTCATAAGATATGCCTTAGCAAATAATCACAATATAAAACTTAGAAATAGGAAGCACATGTTTTTGTTCTACATCTAACTTTAAAGTGTTTATTTTCACTCTATTGTTTTTCAGTTCCCCATGAATTAACATATTTTCTGGGCTGCTTTGAGAATGGGACGACTGCGGTACAATTTGAATTCGATGGGGAGGAAATGTTATATGTTGATTACCAAAGAGAGGAGGTGGTTTACACTGTACCCTCCTTTATTGATCCTGATCCTGGGCAGGTTTTAGTAGGCTTGAGTATCCTTCGTGATGCTCAGGATAACAAGAAATGGTGTTCAGTCCTACTAGACATGTTTAAATATAAAGATAAATCTCCACAAAAAGAAGGTAAATAAATCATAACATTAGTTTAACATTATTTTCTGTATTAACAATGTTAATAAGACACTGGTTAAATTTAAGTTTTTCCTTTTACCTTCTTTAGACCCTCCAGAGAGCATGATCTTCCCCACGAGAGAAGTAGAACTTGAAGTAGAAAACCGCCTTGTCTGCTTTGTGAATTATTTCTATCCACCTTCCATCAAAGTCAGCTGGACCAAAAATGGCCACCCAGTCTCAGAGGGGGTATCACTCAGTCGATATCATCCCAATAGTGATCAAACTTTTCGCCAGTTCTCAACCTTGACATTCACACCGAGTGAGGGGGACATTTACTCCTGCACTGTGGAGCATCCGGCACTGGAGATGCCTAAAACAAGAATCTGGGGTAAGGTTTTATTTTATGTACTATTCTGACAAATGAAAACTTTTTCAGTATGTGTAAGACAATTCATATCCTCATGAACTATCTCTACAGAAGCAGAAATCATCAAAAAGGATCAAAGTCTTTGGCCTGATATTTACTGTGGAGTGGGCCTCGGTGTGGGCTTGTTGGGAATCACAGCTGGAGTATTTTGTATTGTCAAGAGTCAACATGTAAACTAATTTCTTTTTTTTTTAATACAGTAAATTGTTATGATGTCTGGGTGTTTAGTCAATCACTTCATCTGGAGGGCATTAAATTGGCCCCCAGTAATAACGTAAAGAACCTCTGTGTTATTTTTAACCAAGACTTGAGATTTAAATCCCATATTAAACAGGTTTATAGGATTTCCTTCTTTCACCTCTGGAATATTGCTAAAATTAGAAACATCCTGTCCAGGAGTGATGTTGAGAAACTAGTCCATGCATTTGTTATCTCGAGGCTGGACTACTGTAATTCTTTACTATCAGGTAGTCCACAAAATACAATTAAAAGCCTTCAGTTGATCCAAAATGCGGCCGCAAGAGTTCTGATGAATATTAAAAAGAGAGATCACATTTCTCCTGTTTTAGCTTCCCTTCATTGGCTCCCTGTTAAATCCAGAATATAATTTAAGATCCTTCTTCTTACATACAAAGCCCTTAATAATCAAGCTCCATCATACATCAGAGATCTAATTGTTTCATATGTTCCTAACAGAGCACTTCGCTCTCAGACTGCAGGTTTACTTGTAGTTCCTAGGATTTCTAAAAGTAGAATGGGAGGCAGATCTTTTAGTTATCAGGCTCCTCACCTGTGGAACCAGCTCCCAGTTTTAGTCCGTGAGGCAGACACTCTGTTTACTTTTAAGGCCAGGCTTAAAACTTTCCTTTTTGATAAAGCTTATAGTTAGAGTGGCTAAGGTCATCCTGAGCTATCTCTGTAGTTATGCTGCTATAGGCTTAGACTGCTGGAGGACAGACTTACCACTTTTCTTCACTCTGCTACTTCCTTTTCTCCAGTTGTATTACAGTACATTTTGCTATTTCGACTGTTAACTTTGTTTTCTCTCAGTGTTTTTCTCTCCATAAAAGATATACCTGGTCTGGTATCCTGCTTGGCTGCAATGCCCTGTTGGACGGGGGGCATCGACTGGGATGATCCTCCCAGTGGCTGAACATCCACTGTGTCCTGCTATCAACTTTTTACTTTCTGTAACATAGAAAGTACTCTTATATCAGATTTTCTGTTCCTTCTGTGTCTCTGCTCTCTCTTCTCAAACCCCCAGACGGTCGTGGCAGATGGCCGCTCCTACTGAGCCTGGTTCTGTTGGACCACTTTCCTGTTAAAGGGGAGTTTTTCCTCTCCACCGTCGCTACATGCTTGCTCAGTATGAGGGATTGCTGAAGGATTGTGTCATGCTGCCCTATTCACGCCTCATTGTCTTCACCTGTCTGTCCAATCAACCACACCTGATCCTACTCACCACCTGCCTTTAAGACCCATCACTTCCTTTCACTCCAGGCCGGATCATACTAACTACTTTAACTATTGATGTCTTGTGTGCCTTCCCTGCTGTCTCGTTCCTGCCCGATGTCCAGTCTCTCCGTTTCTGCCGTCGTCCTCTTCATCATCATCACCATCACCACCTCCTTTAATAAACATCATGCACCTTCCTTCAGCGTCTGCATTTGGGTCCATACTCCACACAAATCCCTGACAGATTGCTGTGGTTGGAAAATCTGCCCAAACTCACGCCAATGACTGACGCAATCTGCTGGGATTCCTTAAATAGGAAACTTTTTAACTGATTGGAATGTCTGTATAAATGTATTGAAATGACTTCTTGTTAAGTGCCTTGAGATGACATCTGTTGTGAATTGGCGCAATATAAATAAAATGAATTGAATTGTTCGGGTTATGGTTTTCATTTGAATTTGTATTTTAAACACTTTCTTGTTCATTTTGTTCATTAGGTCTTGCCATAAGAGTTCATTCCTTTGTGTTTTGTTCTTTGTACATTTATATTTAGTTCTCTTAGATCAGTGTTGTCTTTTCCTCTTGATTTGTAGTTTTTTTAGCCTTAGCTCAGCTCCCTCTGTGTTAATTAGGCCTAGCTTATACTTCTCCGTCTGTGTAGGTGCGGAGACACTTAGCACCATTATCCGTCAATGCAAGGGCTCTCCGTCATTCACGCAAGGACGCACAGAGTAAAAGGTGAAAGGAAAACATGTGGGTGCAAACTTGCTGATAGAGAAATATAAACTAGACTTTATTCTCTATACCTCAGTTTCCTTGCTTGCATTCTGCAACAGCTGTTCTATATCACCTCTGATTAGTTCATCTGGTTTCTTTGTAATTTTTTCATCCCTGCCTCAGTATATGAGCTCCTGGTTTATTGCTGATTTCTTCTGTTAAGCTGCTTGTACTTCACGTCCTGCTCTCCCTGTAGTTCTCTCTGAACGTTTTCTTTTTCTTTTTGTTTATTATTATTATTATTATTATTTTGTTTTTTATTTTTGCCAAAGTAGGTTTCTGCACTTAGGTGCCTTGTATAGCATCCCATATTTACATACTGATTTGAAACGAAGCCTTTTGCACTTAGTTGTCAGCCGTAACTTTGACTGTTATGGAGGGCTGGACCACTGCTGAAACACATCTTTCGAGTGTACATTTGAAAAAAAGAGAAACTGTAAATATATTTTCTATCTTCATTTAATAAATAAAAAATCCAAAAAATAGTTTTCTTTTTTCTTACACTGACTTCTCCATGGAATGTTCAGATATAAGCCATAACTAAATGCACAGCATATATCCTCTCTATTGGCCACAGAAACCATTTCCAGAGTATGTTTGGCTCTATAATGTTTCTATCATACGTTGGAGTGATGTAGGACCTAAACACTGGCGGTAGGCTGGTAGGATCATGATGAATGAGATAGTTCAATGGCTAAAAGAAACTTACAAACACTGGTGGAAGCACAGAGGGAGAGACAATAAGAAACAATGAAGTGACATGTAGATTGGCAACAGGAGAGTCAAACAAGTGACTGAGAACAGGAGTGTGACTGCTGTGGAAGGTGATTACTGTAACAATGAACAACTCAGTCCAATTCAGTGAATATGCTGCTGCCGGTGGGGGAGTATGAATTGAGAAGCTGATTAACAAGAATGGCTAAAAATGACAGAAGACAAGAAAACGAAAACAAAAAAACCAGGAAAGTAACTGAACCCAATGAAAATACAGGAATACGACTAAGCACAGAACAAAACGTGAACCTAAAAGCTCAAACCCAGCTAACAATCATAACAAATCCAAAAGATTATGACAGCCTCCATTTTCTGTTATAAGCCCTTCAACCAGACACTTATTCACCCCAACACTGCACAGTGTGTTTAAAAAGTATTCATACTTTATGATAAAGCATATATGATAAACCCAGCTCATTCATATTGGATGGAGAGTGTGTGTGAACATTAATTTTCAAGTCTTGCCAAAGCTTTTCAATTGGACTTAGGTCTGGACTTTGACTGGGCCATTGTAGCACATGAATATATTGTGATGTAAAGCAGTCTGTTGTAGCTTTGCAGCCTCTATCAGGATTTCTTCCAGGATTGCCTTGTATTGAGCTCCTTTCATCTTACCAGCAACTCTGACCAGCTTCCCTATGCCTGCCAGAAAAAAACATCCCCACAGAATGATACTGCAACCACCGTGTTTAATTGTGGAGAAGCCACATTCAGGGCAATGTGGACTGACAGTTTTCTGCAACACAGCAATTTGCATGTTGGTATGAAAGTTGACAATTGCTTTCTTCTCACTGAATCACCTTATTCCAAATGTCCCCCTCATGGCTTGTTACACATTGCATATTCTTTTCTTAATGTTTTCTTTTAAAAATAGCTTTCTTGTTGCCACTTTGCCAAATTATTTTATTGCTTTTCAATGAAACCTTCCCCCTCATCACTGCATTTCTAATGCAATGACATTAACCAGAATTATTTTAACCCAGTAAAAAAACATCCAGACTCCCACAATGCAGTTAAGAGGTAGTAAATGTCTTACTAATGCTCCTTTGCTTTAACAAACACATGATTATTTCTTGCCCTAAACTACTAAAATGGTATAGAAATAGACATTTATAGATTATTTGACAGTAAAAGAATCAGAAGAAAAGTGCTCACAGATTAGCAAGAACAACACATCTGCACAGAAAAAATATTATTTGTAAATCGGTTGCTGTACTTCCTCATTGCTGTTGATACAACACAGAACCAGTTGGCACTCAGTTAGATCTTTGTAATCTGACAGCATGGCTCTGGCTCGGGGCTGCTTTGTTTTTCTGATGCTTTGTCTGGCGTTTTCACCAGGAGGTAAGTGACTTTAGGTTAACACGATCTTTATTTTTGTTGATTTCCACTTACTCGGTTGCTTGTGTGTTGTTCAGATGTAAACTAAGTTTTACAATCACTGAGTGCTTGCCATTTTAATAAAAAGATTTCCTCATTTTAGGTGCTTTCTATTTTTATGTACTGGAATGTTGCCAGTGTAGCTCAGGTGATGGTCATGATGCCGTGTTCCTAGACCAGGTTTACTTCAACAAAATGTTGGAAGGACAATACAACAGCACTGTGGGAAAAGCGATTGGATACACAGAAAAGACAGAAGAATATGCTGAAATGCTAAACAATAATTCAGGGTTTATTAAGCATGAGATATGGAAAACAAACCTCTGCAAAAGAAATGGTCCACTGGGAACCAAACTACTATCACCAGGTAATTTACACTCAAGACAACACAACATATTTTATATGTTTTTTTTAATCAATATATAAGTATTGAATACAAAATACACAAGTGATATTCATGTTTTTTGTCTTGTGCATATTTTTTCTAGTGGAGCCCTATGTGTGGTTGAGATCAGTTAAAGCAGAGTACAGTCAACATCCACGCATGCTCGTCTGCAGCGCGTACGACTTCTATCCAAAACAAATCAGGGTGACGTGGCTGAGAGACGGAGAGGAGGTCACATCTGATGTGACATCCACTGATGAGCTGCCCAATGGGAACTGGCTCTACCAGATTCACTCGTACCTGGAGTTAACACCCAAAGCTGGAGAGAAGATCACCTGCATGGTGGAGCATGCAAGCCTCAGGGAGCCCAAGCTTTATGACTGGGGTGAGAACATCTGCATGAGAAAGATAAAACACTTAATTTTGCTTGCTCTCAGTTTGAATTCTTTAAATATTTCTTACTTTTATGGTTGTGTTTAGATAGAAATACACCGATTTCCATTTATATGAACCAATAATGCAGTATACACATAACATCTCACTAAAAGGACAATTTGCAGTTCTTAACTGGGATATTACTGGAATTTATATGCAAAACTACAGTGAGAACTAAGAGAGAACAGCAGTATTATATTAGTCATGTGATTGTAGTTGATACTTTAGTGGGATGAGACACATCTGCAGATATTTGCCTGGCCTTCCTGAGGATTTTCCTTACTTCCCTCTCACATTGTCTTAGTTTTTCTACCCTATCATTCAATATGCAATGCCAGGCACTTACAGTGAACTGTAATTTTTAAATGTTATTCCCCAATACAAAAAGTGAGAAGCAAATATAATTGTGTACACAGTTTATTGTCAAGATTTAGGGCATAAACCAAGTTGAAGTTTTGCATGTAGACCGGAGCTTCGTAGGCTCATAAGCTTTATGACTGGGGTAAGAACATCTGCATACAGACAAAATAATTGCTAAAATGACTAGATAAACCATTTTATGCTCCTACAACTCCTACTTTAGATATATGTAGCTAATCAGAGAATGTGCTCCTAGATTTCTTCAGATTATCTTTCATTATAAAAACATTACCTGTATGATAATCCTGAGGATTATGAGATTTATTTGATTACTTTGTAACCAATCCATGTCAGATTTTACACATTAAGCTTGTTTTTGACTGTTTTCATTGTTTAACTTCCTGGCTAAATTCTAATAATAGAAAAATAGAAACAAACACTTAAACAAATGTGAAGCATTTTAATCAAGTTAGTGTTTATGATGAATCTCATTTTAGGTCCGGAGCCTGATTCAAGGTGGATTAAGCTTGTTGTTGGCTCAGCAGGGCTGCTGATAGGTTTCTTGTTCTCAATTACTGCATTCAACTACTACAAGAAGAAATCAATTGGTAAAACAATATTTCACTTTAATCTTGGAAATGCTTTTCAAACTGACATCAGTATCTAAATAATAACCATGTTTCAATAAATTTAATAGAAACATTTTTAAATCTTTTTTTTTTCTAAATGCAGAGCCGGTGGTGGTGCCTACAACAGAGGTGAGTTTCCTTCTCTTTATCTGAAGCACTTACAGATACACCTGATTAATAACAATATTTGTTTGTTCTTTAGGATCCATGTCCTGAAGAAACTCTTTAGTCTATGGAAATGCAAGACATGAATCCTGCATACTGTGTGACATGTTGGAGTTTTGGATTCTTCATTCTGTTCAAAAGGATGTTTTCACAACCCCAAACTACCAAGAACTATTCTTAATCCCACATTTGAGAGACTTTAAGCCTTCATGTGCCTGTTGACGTGTTTTATTTCACAAAATAGATTCACCTTTCACACATTTCTGCAGACAAACAATAATACAGCAGCACATTTATTTTACACAGTACTAATAGACTGTTGTAAAACAGCTATTTTCTGCCAGTGCACCACTTTGTTATGATCGTTTCATTGTGTTTTGGGGTTTGTTTGTTTATAAAAAATCTTTTTTTAGATATTTTTTATATCTTATTTTTCCCCTGTGTTGTATTTGAATTTATTTCTATTATTAGGATTATTATTCTGTGATTTTAGTTTTCTTTCTACTTAGTGTTTATATTTATGTTTTCCTTTTCTGCTTTTCTGCTCTCCTTTCTGTTAGAGTCATTAGTGCTATTACTTTGAGTTTCTCTTGTGCTTCTTTATTCTTATTTATTCACCCTTCTGTGCTATTTCTTATTTACATAGATCTTATCTTAGTTACTCATGCTTTTAGGATTATTCTGATTAGACCTTCTGTTTTATGTTTCAACCTTTTCCTTCTCTGTTTTCCTCCTTGTCATTCTGCTTCCCTGTTCAGCTGCTATTCATCTTCAATCTTCCTCTGCTCACTCTCTCCCCTGCATCTTTTTGTCACTAATTGGTTCTCAGGTTTTCAGCGTCTCTCCTCAGTATATTAAAGCTCTCTGGTTTTCTTTGTAATTTTAAATACATATAATGTCTATATAAAAATACTGCCAAAACAGTCCACATATCACCATTTTGCTAAGCCAATCTTCTGATCAATATTGCTAATTAAACTAACATTTAACTTGCACCAGCTAAAGCAACCATGCAAACAGATTAAATGAACATGTATTTGCACCATCTGTCTTTACATTTCTCTTAAAAGTGTATTTTGTGTTGAGTAAAAAAGACTTTCGAATTAAATGAAACACCACTGAGCTTGGAGCCACAATCCACCAACCTGGGAAAGTCATTGACCTAAACACTGGAAAACCAAGGGGCATGTGAAGAAAAGTGTCAGCTTTTTGTCTTCAGTTATTTGAAAGCATAAAAATCTATTAAATACTGAAATATATCCAGACAGTATTGTTATTTTTGCTTAATATATTCATTAGATCTATTTTTCCTTTCATGTGATTCGGTTTATGATTGGCTAAACTTTGTTCCAACAGTTTAGGATATGTCACTACTTTTCTCTTTAGAATAATAAACATCTCATTTTTACAACAAGTGAGTCCCACTTGTGAAAAACTATGGGGTCCGTCATACTTCCTCAGGACAGTTCAGTGATGAAACAATGAAAACTGAATATGTTAAGTTTGTGAAAGGAGAACCCAAATGCTGCACTTCAGGATGTAGGAAAAAATGAGAATGTTTAATAAACAAAGTCCAACAACTAACAAGGAATC
The DNA here is from genome assembly GCA_963556495.2 of Valencia hispanica. Taxonomy (NCBI): domain Eukaryota; kingdom Metazoa; phylum Chordata; class Actinopteri; order Cyprinodontiformes; family Valenciidae; genus Valencia; species Valencia hispanica. Next base: position 24,689,042 of record OY747710.1, read on the forward strand.
AGAGCACAAAGTGGCAGGGTAAAAGACGGAAAAAAGTACTGCAGTAACCACAGAGCTTAAATATGCTGAGGAGGAGTGAAAGTGGCAGGGAGAAGACTAAGGACTAATTAGAGACAAGCAGTTGCAGGTTAGAGCAGGTGATTGAGAATGAAAAGCAGCTGGGCAGGGAGGCAGAATGGCAAGGACAAAACAGAAGGAAAATAAAGGCAAAAAACTGGACATCAAACTGAGAAAAGTAAGAACTAGCTCTAAGGTGATGAGAGTCTAAGAGAAACTCAAAGTAAAAGCAACAATGAACATAACAAGACGGAGAAGAGGGAAACTGAACAGAAAGAAACACTTTAGAAAGAACTTAGAACAGAAAACAGCAATCCTAGTGAGAAAAATAAAGGAGAGATTACACCAAGAAATAAACTAAAATGATAAGGTAAACTGAATAAGGAAATTAAGTAACTGAAACTCAAAAACACAAAGGAACCTAACAGAATATCACACCAGAAAGCCTCTGATTTTATTTTAGCATTACTCAAAATCAAGTAAATAACTTCATTTACTTTTCTTTGTATGTAAGAACAATAAATTAGCTTGATATTCTGTGAAAGAACCTCTGGATCCACACTTAGAGCTTAATCGTGAACATGTTTGGACAACATCACTGTTATAACAGGTGGAGCTCAGGAATGTTGTTTGTTCACCTCGCAACTCTGCTGCAGTTCAGGTCAAAATGGCCCACTAATCTCAATTAGGTCTGCAAGATAATGCAATGTTTTCAAATTCGCTGAACTGTAGGTTTACCCGGCAGACATACTTACAGACAGAGATGCAACATTCTGGTAGGCGTATTTAACTCATATATCTAACATGACTGATGAATATTAGTTTTGTTACTGTATTTGTTTTTGTTTTAGCAATCCTATGAAGCTGTCATTTAACTCTATTGCAGCTGTTTTCTATGTAACTTCCTTCTGGTTATGTCAGCCAAATTAGATAATATATCTGAAGCCAGACTCACTGCAGGCTTTCTCACGCTGTCCTTCATGTGTTAATGCTTCACTGTTTTAATTTAAAGGTCACAGAATGCCTAAAAACTAGTTGTCCAATAGTTTTTTTTTTGTATTTTACAGCTTTTACATCTGATCTAATGTTTTTGATGCCCTCTGCATGCTTATTGTTAAATTATTACTTTGGTCATGTTTAGCAATCCAATGATGCAGGATTTTTCTTTAACTATCATGGTCACATGTTTCATTGTAAAATCCCGCCCTGGCAACGGCTACAAAGAAAGGCGAGCCATCCATCAAGCAGACAGTCTATTTTCATTTAAGAGCAATCCAGACATGAAGTGCTCTGCTCTTCTTTTCTTAATTCTCAACACCTATTGTGCCATCTCTCAAAGTAAGACTCCTTTTAGTGTCTTTTGTAAGAATAAAAGCTAAATATTTGTTTAAAATATTATACTAAAGTACAGCATTGGGTTAGAAATGCACCTCACTTAAACAGGAATAAAAACAGAATCAAATTTTATTAAATATATGTTTGTCACTATATACCTAACACAGGAACAAGTGTCTCATTCCGCTGTATTGTTTTTGAGTTCCCCATGAAATAACCTATTTTGTGGGCTGCTTTGTGAATGGCACCGCTGAAGTACAGTCTGAGTTTGATGGTGAAGAATTTTTTTACATTGATTTCCAAAGGAAGGAGGTCGTGTTCACTGTGCCCACCTTTATTGATGCTGATCCACAACCAATTTTTAGTGCATTTGATATCCTTAAAGATGCTCTAAATAACGAGAAACTGTGTCAAACCATAGAAGAATTAGTTAAATATGAAATGAATCCTTCATCTGAAGAAAAAGGTAAAATAAATCGTAACTGTCATTTCCTATTTTGACATAACAGATTGATTGCTGATGAAACTTTTGCTTGTCTTTTGACCTTCTTTAGACCCTCCAGACAGCGTAATCTTCCCCTCAAGAGAGATAGAACCTGGTGTAGAAAACAGCCTCGTCTGCTTGGTGAATAATTTCTACCCACCTGCCATCAAAGTCAGCTGGACTAAAAATGACCTCCCAGTTATGAAGGGAGTGTCTGTCAGTGACTACTCTCCCAATAATGATCAGACCTTCCACCAGTTCTCAACTTTGACCATCATACCGAGTGAGGGGGACATTTACTCCTGTTCTGTGGAGCATCTCGCACTGGAGACACCTAAAACAAGAATCTGGGGTAAAGATTTCATGTTTTCAGGCACTATTATGACAACTGAAAACACAATCTAACTATGTCACTGTGGCAAAAGTGATTTATAACCTTTTAAACTTTCTGTTACAGAAGTTGAATTCAACAAAGCAGATCAGAGTCTTGGGCCCATTATTTACTGTGGAGTGTGTCTGGCTCTGGGCATGTTGGGGATCACTGTTGGAGTGTTTTTTATTGTCAAGGCACAACATGTGAACTGATTTCTTCTGATGTTAAAGATGATCAATATAGATGGTGAAGTAAAAAACAAATGCATATTTTTATATTTAACGACTTGAATTTAAACATTTTGCAATACATTTTGCAATACACCTTTAAACTCTACGTGGAGTTTCTTGTGAACGTAATGGCTTTAGGAAAGTAAAACTCTGCATATTTGTCATTCACTGGCAAAGATTTTATTAATTATTAATCAGCGAAACATCTACATGAATGATCTCCAAACGTTTTGCCTTGGGAGTCAAAATCGTCTTGTCGACAACAACTACTCACACGCCACATAATCTATATTTTTGTAATTAAAAGCAATAAATTGATTTAATTGAGACAGTTTTTTTATGTGCTCAAAAATAAACTGAAAATGTAATATTTTGAAGGAGCTGAGTTGTCTGACTTTTGTTTCCCATTGTAGATACAAAACATAACATGATAATTATTAAGCAACTCCAGTGGTTTTGTACCTAAGTATTTATAGCATTCTATTCCAGAAAGCGTGGATACCAAATGTGCCTTATGCATGTCGACACCTGCTGATATAGTTAATTTTAAGATTTTAAAAGAAAGGCATGAAATTAAACAAATGTAATAAATAAATGTTTTCTGTAATCTTTTTTGTATTATTATTGTTTGTATAATCATGTTTTAGTCTATTCTCAGCAAAAGAAGGGAGCATGGGGCACTTTCTTTAAATTTTGGCTTGTTTTATTGCTTTCGAGATATTTTTAAACTACTTAGTGTAGTCAGTCGAGTTTTATTTAAATGATTTCTTGATTGTACGGGTCGGGTAGCTATCAGGTCAGGATGTAGCTAATGAAATTGAACTTAACGTTCAATGAGTGACTACACCAATGATAAACAACCACCTTCTCAACACAGTACCGCAAGATAATTACCTCAACCAAGGAGGTTATGTTTTCGCCAGAGTTTGTTTGTCTGTTAGTTAGCAACATAACTGAAAAAGTTATATATGAATTTTGATGACATTTTCAGGAAATGTCTTCAATGGGACCAGGAACAAGTAATTAGATTCGGGGGGGGGGGGTAGAGCTGCTTTGGCGGAGGTCTACCACAGAGGGTAGTTGAAGAGATGCCAATAAGTGTGATGACATGGAGATCACAAAAGCCTGTTTTGATCAGCGCAGGTGCTTCTCCTGCTGTATAACAATGCCACTTAATCTGCTGCTGCACTTCCTCATGTTTGTTGCAACGTCTCATTGCCAGTAATTCGTCAGTCAGATTTTTGTTATTGAGCCGACAGCATGAAGGCTCAAAACTTCTTTATTTTGCTGGAGCTTTTATTGGTGTTTTCATCAGAAGGTACGTGACTTTAGGTCAACAGAATCTTTATATATTCCACTGCTCTAGTATATGCTAAAGAGTTAGAATGAGTTCATGACAAATTAACATGGGATCTATTAATATTAATTGTGTTTTCTTATGTTTTAGGCACATTTTATGGTTCTTATTTAGCCCATTGCCAGCTTAACTCCCATGATATTCATGACGTTGTGTTCTTGGAGCAGATATACTTCAATAAGATTTTGCTAGTCCAATACAACAGCACTTTGGGGAAAGTTGTAGGATACACAAAGGTAGGACAAACATATGCAGATATCCTCAACAAGATGCCAAGATTCCTATCACATCAGATATGGAAAACAATCCACTGCAAAAGAAGTGTACAACTGGCATATGAAAAGTTACTGACTCCAGGTAACTTTCACGAGATTTGAAAATGTTTGGACGAGCATTTGGATGAATATTCATGTCTAATCTTAATATACCTGCAAGTATTTTAAATCTAGTATATATGTGCAGTAGTATGACGTTACACATGTTATAACCAAGAGAAACTTGCTTTTTAGTACTAAAGTTTTGAGTCTCAGCGTGTTTTTCCTAGTGGAGCTCGATGTAAGGTTGAGATCAGTTAAAGCAGAGTACAGTCAACATCCACGCATGCTCGTCTGCAGTCTATCCAAAACAAATCAGGGTGACGTGGCTGAGAGATGGAAAGGAGGTCACATCTGATGTGACATCCACTGACAAGCTGCCCAATGGGAACTGGCTTCACCAGATTCACTCGTACCTGGAGTTTACACCCAAAGCCGGAGAGAAGATCACTTGCATGGTGGAGCATGCAAGCCTCAGGGAGCCCAAGCTTTATGAATGGGGTGAGAACATCTGCATGAGAACAGATAAAACACTTAATTTTGTTTGCACTCAGTTTGAATTCTTTAAATCCTTCTTACATTCATGGTTGCATTTAGAAATACACTAACTTCTTCTTTTATTAACAAATAATGCAGTATACACATAATATCTAACCAAATAGAACCAGAATTTGCAGTACTTAACTGGGAAATTACTGGTATTTCGACTTTGAAACTACAGTAAGAGCTAACAGAGAATAACAGTATTGTACTGGTGATGTGATCGTAGTTGATACTTTAGTGGGGTGAGATATATACATCTTTGGATATTTGCATAGCCTTCCTAAGGATTTTTCTTACTTCCCTCTCACATTGCCACTGTTCTTTTTCCCTAATAATGATCTAATGTGCTTTTTTTAAGCAGGAAAAAACATATTTCTTATTTATGCAATCGTTTTAAATTCCACTCCAGATGGTGTTCCTCTTTCTGGGATCTTTGAATGAGATCTATTATTTCACTAAACTGGTTTCTGTAACCTCTGTTTTTCAGTACTTCTCCAAACTGTCCTTTAAGTCTGCAAACTGCCACGAGTTAATATTCATGTTGTAAAGAACAAAAACTCTAGTTCATCTCTTTAAAACTTAACAATGCTCACATAAGAAGCTCCTTCAGTACAAAAGTGTAACAACCATTGACAGGTGCTTTTTTTGTGGTGTAATATCAGGGTCACTCAATGAGGTGGTGTGAGTGAATGTGTGACTTTTTGCTCACATTTGGAGGCTCCTATTTGTTATTGCATCAGTTAAAATGCATTTAAGGGTAAGAGTTATACCTATGAAATTGTTTTAAATTCAGTTCAAGTAATGTCAGACCTTCAGGTGGACGGATAATTACGGTACTAGGAATAATAACCTATTTTTGTATTAAGTACCTTATTTTTCATATCATACAATGTTTTACTGATTTGAGTTTGCTTAATGTTTTTTTTGTGTTGATATTGGTTTTATATCAGTGCCTGGGTGACATATGTCATAAATGTAAAAGAAGGACTTTAAATTAGTTTGAATTGGGAATATTTAAATCTAACATGGTGCTTATAATAACTATGTTTTCAGAGCCAGAACAGGATTCAGGAAAGAACATACTGGCTATTGGCTCAGCAGGGCTGCTGCTGGGTTTGTTGTTTTCAGTCACTGGGTTCCTTTACTACAAGAAAAAATCTCTTGGTGAGACATAAGTTTAAAGTAATAGAAATACTATTGAAGTCATTTAAAAATTTCCTTGTTTATAGTACTTAATATGTGGTGCTTTAGCATTCAGTTTTATTAATATGCTTACTTTTTTTGACGGCAGGGCGGGTGATAGTCCCAACAACTGAGGTATGTCCTTCTGTCATTAAATAAGTCATTTCTAGAAATATTTTTCCAACTGAATTTTTTTTTTTATATTCTGCAGAGTATTTATCCTGAAAACAACCTTTAAGTTTAGCTTTCTGTACAACAGTGGCAAGAGATGTTGAGTTTGATTCATTCACCATGAATTGATGAACCACTGGATAAAGAACTAACCCCAAGTTATAACTACCAATCTGTGTATTGGTGCATGAATGAATTAGTCTTGCAGTGTAAATCTGTTTTCAGTGTTTGGTAAAGCAAGAAATGACAATGCTATATGAGTTCATACCATATAGTATAGATCAAAGATCCATCTGGAAAAGGTTCTCAAGCAGGGTTCCTACGCAGTTTTTGTTTCAAATTCTATACTTTTCCAGACGTAAATTCTCCCTGAGCAGTAACTGGGTCTCACAATTGAAAACACAATTTGTTAATGTTAGTAGGGAAAAAATCCCAAAATATTGCAGTTTCAGTGCTTTTTTGGTCATTTTAAACAGACACAGTTTTAGAATTGAAAATCCAGTTTAATCTCATTTTAATGTTGTGCTGAGTCCAGAAAAGTAGTGAGAAGTCCTTTTTTTTATTTTGATTGATCGTGCAAGGTGCAATAAGGTATATTACAGATGAGTAACATTTTAAAATCAATCTGTGATGTGACAAATCATAGATAAAGCATGTAATTTAAATTAAAAAATCTATCCAAATCCACTGCATTCATCAATTATAATTAGATTTTTGTCCTTTGGAGAATGGAAGAATGACAACATTTTCTCAGTTTTTTATTTTTAACATAGTAATGATGAGTCAAGATCCAATTTCAGACTTGTCCAGGACTGTGTAAAAACCCTGCTCAAAGATACTGTTTGAATGTAATGTAAAAGTGTTGATGTGTTGAAGTGTTTATTCTTTTTCTATTTCTGCATGTAAAAAAGTGTGTATATATATTGCCTAAAATATGAATAGGCATATTTTATATGAATGTTAGAGCAAGATGATTTGTACAACTAATTTTTATGACAACACTCTCAGGGCACTCCTTACAACTATAAAATAAATCTGATAACTAGCAGAAAAAAATCTTTTCTATTTATTTTTACCTTTATGTGATGGGTAATAACGATGTGTTAGTCCAACTAATAAATAAAGCCTAGATTATTGTTTCTTTCTTTAAACTTTTGACATTTTTTCTTCGAGTTGAACCCTCTTTTAGGCTGAAGTCTGTAAATACACAGGTCAGCAGATATCAAAATATGTTTTTCTACAGTACCTTCTATTTTTGTCTTGAGCAAATTGAAGAACATAGCTGAGAGATGAAGAACGTGTGACAACTTATGTAACATTTGTTGAGGAATCTTCCAGAAGATTATGCCAGATCTAGACCTAATAATAAACTTACTTTTAATTTGGGTGAATTAGAATTTGAGATGGGTGTGTGTGGTGAACCATGCAAGACACTCTTTTCTCCAACATGAGATTGAAGCAAGGCAGTGACACAACGTGATGTAAACAGACATCTGACTGTTCAGAAAACCTTGATAGAACTAAGGTTAACCCAGAGAAATGGAAGAGGATGTACCTACTGTATGTGTTGATAGTGCTGTCCAAACATGACATACTGGTCACATGGCAAAGGGCTAGAGACACCTCGGCCAAATCACAAGGTTATTACAGAATAAAAACACAAATACACACCTGTGAGAACTTACCTCAGTCACATGATCCAGACAAAAGCAGGAAGCTGGAGTGGCCAGAAAGCATCCGCATAGGTAAAGAAAAAACACTCAAGCTCCACAGAAAGGCCTCCACCATCAATATTCAGTTTATGAGCAAAACTCATAAATATTATACCTTACTGAAATGTGGATTTCCTGATTTAGGTCAGTTGGGATAACCAGAATTATTACTATTTGCTAAATGATGGAATAATGATAGAGATAAACATTTTTAAAACTTTCTCCAGAAATGTTACTACTCAAAATATAGTTAAGAAGAGCACATCCACTGTTTGACTTCTGAATTAATGTATCTCAATGACTGAGAAGGATCCAGCACTCCCTAGAGGGGACATTAGACATTACATAAACAAAGGGCATTTCAAAAATGTAGTACAGGAATCATAACTACAGATGTTGCATTAGACGGACAAGAATAGCAAAATGTCTTACAGCATTCGACAGATAGGTTTGTTTTTATATGAACTGTTCTCAATGATTAACATATTAAACCTAAATGTCTATTTATGTCCAACTAGGTATAAAAACAAAACATTCGCCTGTAAGACTTCACGCAGGGATCAGAAACCCTCCGTTCTACCTGCGCCAACGCCGCCTGTATGCTCCAAAAACAATGAGCCGCTTTGGCTTTTATTTCATTTTTCTCTTCTTGTTAGTGAAAAGCCCGAGTGTGATTTTATTCCTGTGTTTCGCCATTTTTGTTTACATCCATTACAGAACGCGTTAGGGACGAAAGAAGCAGCGGGGCTGAAGGAGATCAAAGCAGGCATGGCGATAGGGATGTATAGGGTCGATCCTTTCAGCATCCGTCTCATTTATTTACATCCACGTCACGGATATGTCGTCCTTGTCTCTACGGCTGGTGGATGGCGTCAGACCCAAATGATGGACTGTGCTGTTCCCGATCCGGAGGTCGACACCAAAAACCAGGTCAGACGGGGGTGGTACCTTACCGGGCAGCGATAAGGCCCGCAGGATGCTTGATAAGGGCTGTTTATAAAGCAGAGCGACACTGCTGTACACTACAGTCCAGACAGGGGGTAGGACCCACACCGACTGGTGAGACTTTAACTATTATTTATTCTAAAACACATTATCTGTTTGCTTCTAACAGATTAAATAATCTGAACCAGAATATACAAATATCTTATCCCAGAGAAGCACTATGCCGTATCTGTTAAGTAATTATGTTGATATTAATTTATCACAAGTTTCTGTTTAATCATGACTTGGTATATACAGCCAGAGGAAGACTCAGTCCAGCAAGAGGTGAAATAATCCAAATCCTGATTAGGCATAGGGAGAGAGATGCAGAGATTAATATTTAAGTGGCATATGAATAATTTCCTGCACTGAATAAATCATAGTATCCGATATGATAACAGAGAAACATCCTTTATATTTTTCCCTGTGAGGTTTGATCTACTGTTGCAGCCAAATTTGTTGGTTCCACTGGTAATGATGTGCAAAAACCCTAAAAATAAAAGTTTTTTATTACAAAAGCAACCTAACAGTTTTTGTGTTGATTTTAAGTTGATCATAGTTTCTTTGAATTTAAAATTAGTAATCTCTGAGTTTCTTTTCCCTTTGGGAAACTATTATTTATTATAAAACCCAGAGATTACTGGGTTCAGTTTCTTTTTAACTGTTTTTCACAGGCTGGATCAGTATCCTGTGGAGGATGCTGCAAACACCTTGTTAGGCCATATCTCATAAAAACCAATCCAAATCCAGGAAATCCTTTCTGATATGGGATAGTAGTATCAGCAGCAAACAGGGCGCACATACTCAACACAAAGATGGCAACTGCTCTGTGATGCGAATACAAAACTACTTTAGAGAGAAACTGATAAATAAAGAGGCTCTGCCTTGGTGCTGCAACCTCACCACTGCCTTCCCCCATTTCTGCCCTTAGTGAATGACGCCACTGTGAGGACATGTATTCACATTTTTCCTCCATGTGTTAAATATACAAAGTGCTATCTAACTGGCATAAGTGAGGTTGTACAATATATTAACAGAAGTCCTGCCAGCCATTACTCACCATTGAGGTTTCTTGAAAACAGCTATTTTTCAACATTGATCCCCCCCCCCACCCACACACACAAACACACTCACACTGAGTAAATATCAGAGGCAGTATTTTTCACATTTCTACAGGGTCAGGATGTTGTTTTTACAATAAAGAAGAAACAAACTTGTATTTATTCCAAGGCCTTTTAGACTATCTTTGTCATGGGTGCCAACAACGTTGTCCATGTCTGTGTTTATTTGTGTGTTTTATCACCAGCTGCTGACCTACATGCTAATTTTAACTCATGGTCAATTATCTTAACCTTAAACTGTTTATTTTTTCTTTCTGCATCCTCCACAGTTCTTCTCTGACACAGATTTATTTTGATCCTAATGGGTCTCATCCTGTCTGCCTGGCTGAATGGCCCAGCAGCTGACAGCGACCTTTCATCTTCACCCTCCTTCCCTCTGCTGGCCATCCCAACCTCGTCCAGACTCGCACTCACTCTGAGCTTCTCTGCCGTTTCTCCAGGAGACAGGCGTTCACACTGGAGCTTGCACCACCGCTCTCCTCACTTCCACCTTTCTCCCTGCATGCAGGAAGTGACACGCTCACCTGTAGAGCTCAGCAGCGACGGAGTCAGGGCCGAGGTGGGGGTGGAGAGTGGGCTCCATGTTTGGGAGGTAACTTGGAACCCTGAGCACAGAGGAAGTCATGCAGTCATAGGAATTTCGAGGCAGGACTGTCCTCTGCAAGACTCAGGTTACAAAGTGCTGGTGGGTGGAGATTCCCTGTCGTGGGGATGGGAACTTAAAACCAATCAGCTGTGGCATGGTGGAAAACCTTTAGCGTATTATCCATGTGAAAGGAGGAGGTTAATTTCTCAGACTGCAGAGGATTTTAGATTAAAATTCTCAAACTCACTACTAAGCAAAGAGACAGAGACCCCTCTCCATATTCCTGAGCGTGTCCAGCTGGTCTTGGATGCTGATGCGGGGACTCTGGGATTTGCTGTCGATGGCAGCTTCCTTGGGGTTGCATTTAAGGACCTTCCCTCTGGAGTGGAACTGTTCCCAGCAGTAAGCAGCGTGAGGGGTGGAGCAAGAATTGAATTACGCTATCTGAACGGGACCACACGTAAGTGTCGCACGCATTAATTGTATTGATTATGTGAGTTTAACACTAACATATTTGTTCCTTTTACATATGCAGGCAATCCTCCCGCCCTGATGGCTCTGTGTGGACTATCAATTCACCAACATTTAGGGCAACAAAGGCAGAACCAAGTGGACAAACTGCCTCTACCACCTTTACTCCACCATTACCTGCTTTCCTATTTCTAATTCCCATGCATGTTCACATGCAAACTTTATTGCATTTTCTTGTAAATGCATTTGATTGTGTTGCTTATATTATTTATTGCCAGTTTTATATTTGAGTAACCCACTTTGCGTAATGGCATTAATCCTATGCCCCCACAGAAGCCTGACAGGGACTCCTTCAGCTGCAAACACATGTTAAACGTCTGAGTGCATGTTTAAATGAACCAAACAAGATACATATACTTTTTCCTGGTTTCAGATCTTTCTTTTATTTTAAATATGTTTCTGAAACATTGAAGCACTGTCACTGGTACTGGCTATGTGAGCTGATAGAAAGGTCAAAATAAGCTTAAAAACTGAATGTTTTAAATGTATATTCCTAAATTGTTGAAGTTGCTTTTAATAGTTAAAAAACTGAAAATAAATACTTGTGATTTTCTAGGTAGCTCTTGGGTTGTGCTGCCTTGGTGCAATCGAGAAATGACACATTTTTATACAAGTGCAATAATTTATAAATTTGTATCCTGTTGATTGTTTCACAGCACATTTGTTGTTCACATGTTACTGAAATTATTAAAACTGAACACCTCTCATTTTTATAATTTTGTTTTTCTTTTCTACTAGGCCTATATATCTGATCAAATTAACAGTGAAGCTAAATATTATTCACAACCCTGGCATATGTAGATTTCATATTATTTTATTTGCGTTTCTAATAGGAAATGGAACAGGCATGTCTCTAAAGACAATCCCTTTTTAAGCAAATGATCAAAATTTGAAGAAAATCTTTTTTTTTTCTTCAAAAATGTTCAATGTTTTTGGTTACATTTTAATAAAATAAAATAAAAACGGCATGTCAAAAAATATTTATGCCCCCATACCCATTAACAACCTCATCTTCAGCTCCCCACAGGTTTAGTCTAGACTCTGGCCGGGCCACTCCAAATTGTTAATATAACACCCATTGAGAAGAAATGTGTTGGTAAAATCTTAATTTGAATTTATTAACCTAAATTTGCAAGAGATATGACCAATCTGGAGTTTAACTTTACACTTTTATTGATGGTGACGTTATTTTTGTTTGTCACCGTTTGTTTTAGGTGTTAATTGATGATGCAGTTATTATCTGACCAGTGATCAATTGTGTCTGAAACACTTATGTCACACTAAAGGTTTTGCACATACTTACAGGATTTATTCTGGATTGTTTTTGTTTTTTAAATGTGCAAAGAGAATAAAAGCTTCAAGAATCATAAGCTAGAGAACAGTGACTAAGATTCTCCTTCTATGTCTTCATTTGTCGATTTAAGACCGAGGAAACATAAATTGATGGCTCTGTACCCTGTCAGATGCTGTTCTACCTGTATTGAACAGGGTAAAGAAGATGTGGTCTCAACTGTTAATTACAGTGCTGGATTTTTACCTTACAATGATGTAATTATGGACATTGTGATCATTCTGTCCATTTTAGACTAGGGAAACACACCCTGGTGGTTTCATTTGGACTTACATGGATTTACATATGGATAAATAGACTACTAGCCTAATGCCATCCCACTTCTAAGTCTCAACACTTTAATTATTAATATTAAAGTCTGAAGACATAATTAGGCTCCTACCACATGTGTTTATTAGGATGAGAGTGGATTTTGTCACAAACTTGAAATCGTTAACAATACTTTTTTTATTTGAAAAAAGTTTACAATTCACAGACTCTATTTCAAAGAATAATGGAGAATAACTGAATTCAGATTTGCTTCTCTTAATTTCAGGTGGTTGTAAAGCCATACATGGTGTGCTACTGTACGTTTTTGCTAAAAGAATAACAGTTTAATACATCTCAAAATGTGTAGCAAAGCTATTAACATAAAAATAATCTATAGGCCTATCGCAGGTTCTACCAAGTCAAAGTATCTTAGGTGTAGAACTGCTTTTTTAAATGCTTTGATACTGTCCTCTGTGCTTTGAAGCAAACACTTTGGCCTAAATAGCAATCTTGCCTTTTCGCTAAAACGTTAATAAATGTATTGAAACATAAGTGAAAGTCTCAAAATAATCTACATTTATCCGATTTTTTTGTAAACAGACGCTCTCTAAAGCCCCATGCGAATTTTAGCTGGGGGAGGGCGGTATTGCCATGGCAACAAAGTGAGGCAAAGGGCGCACTGAAAACTGGGATTTTCACCATTAACAAAAGCGTCCTTCTTTATGATATAATACCTAGCTTTAGAGGCGTATGGAAAAGTTGAATGTCCTATTTCTTCAAGAGCCTGGACCTAAATAGGTTCGTAAATCAACACTGCCTGACTTGATGTGGAAAGAAGAGACATTTTTGACCTAGCTAAAATAAGCTAGCTTACTTTGTAAACTTGCTAACTACAGTCGTTGAAGTTGGCTTTTGATTCATTGATAGTGGCTGGATAAAGAGCTATTTCACTGATTTTTGTAGCTCTATTTTCACAGAAAAAATGCTATGTAATGTTGAACATAAGTATTTAATTTAAAACTAGAGTTAAATATAAATGTTATAGTTAGTAACTTTTTAATGAGGACACAGTTTAACAGGTCCTAGAGACAAAATAGCCTGGAAGTAGGAATGTAAGAAAATATCGATATTTTATGTCAAGATATTGTATCGGTGTTCAAAAGCGATGTATCGATTTATAGCATTTGAATAGAACCATTAATAAAGACAGTAATTTTTGTTGTAAAATTAAAAGTATGACTGGTAGGTTGTGGCTGTTTTCACCTTCGTTCTAGTGGATCAACTAGATCCAGTAATTAAACTTGATGTGTTAAAGTATGAAACAGGTTGGAGTGTTTAGAATGCTGTCACAGTTTTTCTACAGTTAAATAAAGTTTCCATCTTGTTGCCCTTTGTGTGTTTTAGAAGGGGAGGGGAGCAGGTTGCAGTGCAGGATTGTGGCCCGTTTAACTGAAGCAAATAAGCGACGTCCATGGTGAAGGTGTGGTTGTTTTTTCCACAGTGTCGAAAATGTGGGGACATATAAATAATACATATGATGTCGGTTATTAGCCATACCTGCAAACATTTATATAGGATATCAATATTGGCTTGGAATTTTTCATATTGGTGCATCCCTAGTTTCACAAATGTAATTAGTGCAAAATAATCCAGCACAGATTTGACAAGTCCTAAGTGTTGGAGTTTCCCGAGGGGGTTTATGTGGCAAACAGAAAGCTATAATTAACTATTTACATGTGTGTGATCTAACAATCAGAATAAAGATTTTACAAATCTCAAACTGCTTAGACAAATTTGAGTAATTCAGTTCATGTTTGGTAAGTTTTGCACAGGAAATGCTAGCTTTTACCATTCACTTACATTGTTTTTGCTAAGCTAAAACCAACTGACTGCTGTCAGATCAGGAGAATGACTGGAGTTGTTACAAAATGCTTTTTCTCACTTATCTAACTCTGAGGAAGATGGCAACAGACATAATTTCACTTAGGGGTGGAATATTCCTTTAATTTCATTATTGTAGCATAACACCGTCATGTTTTTCTTGCTGTTGTCTTGTAGTCAAAGGTTTTCTGCGACCCGTTGCCACACAGGAGACAGAAAGTGATTTGGTTTTTCTCCTCAACTCAAAATTCGGACGTCCCGTAAAACCCGCAGGCCTCGTAACGGAACATCAGAAACATACCAGTAATTCAATTTTCATCTTTATCCCTCTTATTTGGATTTTATGTACATGGCCAACACAAAGTAATGAACAATTGTGATAGTCGTACTCTAAATGCTTAAAACATTCATTCAGAGTCCTGTTTTAGCTTGATTCAGCTATTTCTCAACAGGCCCGATGGCAGTCGCCCTTGAGGACCCAAGAGGAAGCCTTGTTTTCGGGGGCCCTGGTAGGGGCCTAGATGAAGAGGAGGAAGATGACACAGCAGCAGTAAGATGGACCCATGACCTAGTGGAGTTGTTGACGCTAAGTGCAGCAGATTAAACTCTGTGATGTCTATATTTTTATTCTAGGTTTTATTGAGTGTGTTAGTACAGCGGGGACAGCTGGGCCTCTGTTTCTATGACAGTGGAGACTCCTCTTTACACTATATGGTTGATGCTCCTGATAACCATGAGCTTCACCTGTTGTCCAGAGGTAAAGAATAAACCTTTCACTCAAATTAGATTACAGCTTCATCTTTGAAATAGCATTTTTAGCACTTTTCCTCTCCTAACAAATCCCAACACATCTCTCTTTTCTGTGTTAAGTCATCCAGGAGGTCAGGCCCCATGTAATCCTAACCAGTGCAAAGCAGGAACGCTGCCTGACCCAATATTTGCAGCAACTTGGTGAGCTCTGAAAAGTGGCACTAATATTAGATAACGAATGAAAAAAAACAAACCGCTACCGTAAGTATTTTGTTTGGATGTAATGTTGGACAAGTTGTTTCTGGGTCAAGGGAATCTATTGAGATTAGAGATGTTTGACACTGTAGCTGGTAAATGTGATACGGGGAAGACTGATTGTGAAAGCGTTTTCACCCTGTTTTCTTTCCAGCTCAACCAAACAACGTTATGTGAAACTAGTCCTTCAGTAATTAGGGCTTCTCTAAACTCATCTTTTGGATTTCAGATTCTGACCCACACTACAAGCCTGAGGTGGTTACTTATCCCTATGTTGACTTTGGTAAAAAAGAAACAGCAAAAAAAGATACCCACTCACAAAATCCATACCTCCTCTTTAGTTTTCAGACTAAAGATTTGTGGGGGTTAATATCTTATTTTCCAAAAAGTAAACATGTAGTTGCACATCGTGTTTGTTACAGGTCTGGATGTCGGTAAGCAGAGGCTTCTTTCCGCCCATCTTCCTTTCCTTCCGGCCTGCATTTCAGAGAGGGACAAAATGTCTTATCTCTCCTCCTGCATCACATTTGACTCACCCTTGATGGTAAGCCAGATCTCTACATATTATCCTATCCTTGCAGGCCATCTATAAATCCAGCGTTTTCTAGCATTTGAAAGGGTCTCTACTTCTGTTGGTTAGCTGAGGGCAGTGGGAGCTCTGCTGAAATGTCTGGACAGGAGGAGAGTGGGAGTAGAACTGGAAGACAGCACTGTTGGAGTTCCAATCCTCCAGTTTCATGCCTACACACTGTGAGACACACAAACATGCAGTTAGACACAATCACATGCACTGTAAGGTGTCTGTATACATCCCATAACGAAGGCCTCTAAACAGTTTTTTTGGGACTTCAGGTTATTTACCCCTTTGTCAAATTGCTTCTGTATGTTATCCCAATTTACTTCCATTTTGTACCTATAAAGAAAACATTCTATTTGGTTTTATCAAAAACACCGAGCCACCTCCACCACTCCACTAGGTCATGGGTCCACCTGGTCCGTTTAATAAAATCGTATAACTACATTTCCTTACTGTAGACTGCTAGAGCCTGATTTATTAATATTACAAATAAAGAGCGCAAAACTGCATGCCCTGCAAAAAATTGCGCAAGAGGCGTGTTCTTGATTTCCGGGTGATCTACTAAGATTGTGTGTGCAAATGATAACAGGCGCAAAGAGCAGTATTCTGATGAGGACTTTGAGTCCACTGCTGTGTGCCAGCCTTTCTGCCCCATGCACTGCACCTCGGCCAAAGAGAGGAGGAAGAGGTGCAGTGGATTCATGATGCGTCTTTGGCAAAAGAAAGGGCAAACACGACATGCCTGTCAAGTCTACAGCTGTTAGAGAGTTAATTACTGTTAAGCTAGAATGTCTGTGAATTATATTTTTTGTTTGTCATTAATAAACTTAATGCGTGCGGTGTACATGCGTCGTTCTCTGCTCCATGGCGCCGTATTACAGACAGCAGGTGCAGATGCGTTGAGCGCGCAGTGAGTTATGATGCATCTTTGGAAAAAAGGGAGAAAATCGACATAACTATCAGGTTTATGGCTATTAGAGTGTCAATTACTATTAGGTTAGAAGGTGTGTGAATGATAATTTTTCATTTGTCAGTAATGAACATACTTTGAATCGTGGACATGCCTTTCAGAGGCGGTAAAAATCGGCCCAAAAACAGTTTCATGTTTGATGAATCACACTGCGTGTGGATCGCCTACTTATTTGGATGTTCTCCTCCCAATATTTTGAGCCTTCTGACAGAAACGCCCACATTGCATATTGATCAAAGGGGAACGCGCTAAGGGGACGCATCTTGCTGCGCAGTCCTCCCTGCGCCTGCTGTATAAATCACCTGCTGCATGTTTTTGCACCCGCTGTGAGGTTTGCGTACGTTTTAACAAGCGCAAACCTTTGATAAATCAGGCCTCTAGTGATGTAAATGTTTGTATGAATGACAAAAGACTTTGTTTTTCTCATTATAGTAAAGGAGTGGTTTACGTTGACAGAGACACCTACAGGCAAGTAATCAAAGCATATTCCTTCAAGATTAATCTAACTTTTAGAAGCAATGTTTTATTCTGGTCCTCAGGGTTCTGTCCTCGCCATGTTTCTCTTATTTAAACACATTTGATTTCAATGCTCTGTGTTTTATCTTTGTTTGTTTTACTATAGGTTTAGGTAAATAAAGTCAATTAAATGCACAGTACTTCATTGAGTAAAACTGTAAATCATTTCAGTTATGTTTAGCTTTTGTATGTGAAGACAGTGTGTTTTTCTCTGCTCTAGTGTACTTCAGATCTTTAAATCAGATCTGCACCCATCGGTGTACAAGCTGCAGTCTGGTGAAAAGGAAGGACTAAGTCTCTATGGTATACACCTCCGACGGTAGAACTTTGGGACAGCTTTTATCCTTATTTAAAGATGTTTATATAAATTAAGTGTTGTTTCTCTTCATTACAGGAATATTGAACCGTTGTAGGAGCAAATTTGGATCTAAACTGCTACGGTGAGAAACGGTTATGAGTTCAGTGACACAAAACTAAAAACAAATTACGGTGTCTTGATTGTTTTTACAAACATCCATCCATCCATCCATTTTCTTCCGCTTATCCGGGGTCGGGTCGCGGGGGCAGCAGCCTAAGCAAAGAGACCCAAACAAACAAAAAAGATATATTTCAGTGTAGAGCAATCTTGTTTTTCTTGCTTTTGTCTGACAGCCAGTGGTTTCTACGACCTACACAGAACCTTGCAGTGCTAGACAGAAGACAGGAAGTGATTCGTTTCTTTACTTCCCCTCAAAACTCGGACATCTTGAACACTCTGCAGGCCTCGATACGCAACATCAGAAACATACCAGTAACTAACTTTGGACCTGTCCTCGTTTAAAGCCTCTCAGTAGTATTTATAATAATAAACTGAACTTTTTCATATTTGGACGTTAAAACCACCAACTTCAATGTCTTCATTGTGATTTTATGTGACTGATCGGTAGAAAGTAGAGCATATTTGTGACGTGGAGGCAAAATGATTGATGGTTTTTTAGATTTCTTTACCAATAATACTTTTTAAATCATGGTGTTCATTTGTATTCAACCTCCTTTACTCAAACATTCCTAAATAAAAGCCAGTTCAGCCAATTGCCTTTAGATGTTCCCTAATTAGCAAATAGAGTTCCCCTGTGTGTAATTAAAGACATCATGAAGACCAAAGAACACAGCAGGGAGAAAGTTGTAGAGTCATTTGGGACCAAAATTAAACTTTTGTCCCTGCATGCAAAACTATACGTGCAGCAAAAAACTAAATTAATGTCACCCTGAAGGCACCATACCCATGGTGAAACATGATGGTAGTAGTGTCTTGTTGTAGGAATACTTTTTTCATTAGGGAGAGAAAAGATGGGAGTGAGGGGAGCACAATACAGTTCAACCCTGTAAGAAAACCTATTAAAGTACAATTATGCACTACTTTGTGTTGGTCTATGACATAAAACCTCCCAAAAAAACGTGGACCTTTGTGGTTTTAACGTGAAAACATGTGAAAATGATTCAAGAGTCATGTATCATTTTGTAAAGAAATAATATATCATTACATAAAAAGGAAGTTTACATGGGTGTGCCTGTCTGTACACGGTAGGGCCTTCTGCGGCGCATGACTCTCTCCAACACCAAAGCCACTGACTGGCAGAATCTCTACAAGGTTGGAGCCACTGTAAGCTGCAGCTTTTTAATGTTTGACACTCGTTCTAAAACAGATGTATATGTTTCCGCGTGTGTCTCAGACTGTATACAGTGCAGTGTGCATAAGGGACTCAGTGCGGCACCTCCCTCAGTCTGTTCAGCTGTTTCGAGAGATCAGTGAAAAGCTTTCTGATGATCTTAACTACATCGCCGCTCTAATAAACAGAGTTGTGAGTCCTTATGCTTATATTGCCTCTATCCACCATTATTACTCATACAACCCTATGCATTCAGTGAGATATTTGGGATTTTGTTCCATCAGGCTGTACAGAGTTGATAATAATGAGTTTGATTATATATATTTAAAGGTGGATTTTGATGCCAGCTTAGAAGAGAACCGCTTCACTGTCAAACCAAATGTTGATCCTGCCATCGATGAGAGTATGTATAGAGAGTCACTCCTTTATCTCTGATCTGCTGGGTTCTTTATGTGCCTCTGTGCATGGTCTTGGCTCTACCTTTTTCAGAGAAAAGGAGGATGATGGGGCTGTCTGACTTCCTGACAGATGTTGCCAGAAGAGAACTTGAACACCTGGACTCTCGAATCTCCTCCTGTTGTGTCATTTACATCCCCCTGGTCAGCTACTTCACCATATTTAGATTTTTTTTTTTTCACCATACATTTTTTCTTGTTTGCCATGGATTATTCTAATTATGACAACTGATAATACATCAAGGTTAACACCTCCTTGCAGATTGGATTTCTGCTCTCTGTGCCTCGGCTGCCCAGCATGGTGGAAAAAGAGGATTTTGATATGGAGGGACTTGAGTTTATGGTGTGTCTGTGTGCTCTCAGAGGAGTGACAAAATCTCTGATCGGCTTTCTGCATTAACTCACTTGTCAGCGTTGTCTTTTATGTGTCTGCATGCTCGACGAGCCAGTTCCTCTCAGAAGACCGGCTACACTACCGCAGTCAAAGAACCAGAGAGCTGGACAACCTCCTGGGAGACCTGCACTGTGACATTAGAGGTCTTGTAATTTCCCTCACTATACAGTCTCCTGATGGAGTTCCTGGAATCTGTTCAGCTATATAAGAGACTTTTCTGATGGTAAACATCGTGCTTCTCAGACATGGAGACTGCAGTGATGACACAGTTGCAGAATGCAGTCCTGGAAAGGAGCAAATCTCTGTATCAGGTTGGTGGGCGTCATTCAGAGCAGCAGGTTCGAGTGTTTTCTAAACGACTCCCACGGTGATAAAATTGTTGTTGGCATCCCATCTAATGCTTTTAATGTGCGTGGGTGGACTTTGTTGTGATTAATGTTTTCATCTAATTAAATTGTTCACTTTTTAACAAAAACAGGTCTGTGTTCATTTTAACTGTTGTGACACGTGTTTCTTTATAGTTTGAGGGCAGATTTAAGGTCAGCTGATGCATTAATGTTGTTAGATGGATACTCTGTGTGTTAATAGTTAGTCGCATTGGTGATTAATGTCATTGAAGCAATAACTTTTGTTTGGGTTTAGGGATTTAAGAAAATTATTACTGTAATGAATGAAACTCACTTTGGAGGGGATTTCATGAAACACTACAGTTTGCTCCAATTGATAAATATTTACAAATGTTTTGCATGTGCTAGCTGCTTTACTTCTGCCACAGATAACAGTAAACGCATGCAAACAAGTGAAGCAGCTGCAAGCAATTTGCACCTGCTGTGTATCAGCTCACAGTTGTCCTCTCTTGAACCACAAACATGATCGCTGAAAGCTCCAGATGTTGACCTGATGAGGCGTTTCTCAGAACTTTAGGAACGACGTCTGACTCTGTCGAGCAAGAATCACCTTCAGAATGGCTAGATGTGGATGTTTTTAATGCAGCACTGCAGAATATTAAAGCCAGTGGTAGGATTTATTCCCTGATCTGATTCACTCAAAAATAAAAAAGCAATAACATAGAAAGCACATAAAAATACATCAGATTGTAAGATTGTTATAGCTAGTCTATACAAATACTCACTGCACTGATGATTTGTTTCTTTCTTTAAAGTGAGCACAGCCTGTTATTAGCACTTAGTAAATAATACCAGGTCTCATCTGTTTTTCTCTACAGTTTATTTAAGCTTCTTGACTTCTGTTTAATAATCTTCTGCATGTGAACCACTTTTTTAAAATCGTTGCACAGTAATAAAATAAGGTTTGTGTTGTTTAAAAAAAGAAACCCAAGATTTGAAAAGCAAATTTGACTATTTAATAAGATACATAATTTACAGAAAAACCTAATTGGAAGAGTGGATCAGTAATAGTTTCTGTGACATCTGTGCGCTGTTTTATTGTAAAGCTGCCAGTGCAGCAGGTCAAAAACAGCCCTCAAACCTCCCACCAGCTTTTAGCAGAAAGCTTTTTTACACTTAACTGCATCACACAAACAGCTCTGGTCTATCAGAATGGAAAGCAATTTGCTCTGGCGTTTTTTTTAAAGGAATATCAATAGATGTGGGCGGACTTTTTCCTAACAACATCCAAAGTACGTAATTTAAACATGGGCTAACTGTGTCAATACAAAGAGACGCTACATTTAGGAGGACATCTTCCTTTGCATTTAGTTGGACATACAAAATCCAGTTTGCACAGATTTAGAGTGCACAAACAGCTTTGTGAATTTGTCCTTCAGAGTTGCAGAACAAATGTACAACAATTACAGCTTAATCTGCGCATTTCTCAGTCTGCCTGTTACAATACAGTTCAAGTTACAAAAAACTACTAGTAAACCAGGTGATTTTCATCTTAGCCGTCATATTGATCTGTGTGCAGTCGGAAAAAAAAGTATAGCAGCTTTTCTGTCTCTGTTAAGACCAAAAGATTCACTGTAATAAATGTGTAGGTTCTGGATCTTGTGGCTGAGCTGGACTGTCTGATGGCGATGAGCAGCGCCTCCCAGGAATACGGCTACACCTCACCCACGCTTGCCAGACACAGAAAGATAGTAATAACACAGGGCAGGTATTAACTCTCACATAGGATACTAATTTGCAGGATGAAGCCAGAGATTGCACACCTGCTGTTTTTCCAGACACCCGCTACTGGAGCTGTGTTCTCCGGTGTTTGTGGCCAACTCCTTCCAGAGCTTTGAATCAGAGGGCCGAATCAAGATCATCACAGGTCCAAACTCATCTGGCAAGAGCATCTTCCTCAAACAGGTAAAAGGGTCTGACCCTGACCACAACAAAGAAGTGTGATGATACTAGTAAGGTGCAATTAAAAACATGATTAAGCCTTTTATGTTGGTCTGCTGCTTCCCCAAATGTTGTTTGCAGCTGGCGGAGTACAGGCCTTATTTGGCTTGTTAAGCTATTCAGTTTGGGAAGTTTTAGGACCAATTTCATCATTTTATCATTTACCAATTTAGATATTAAATATACTGATTACTAAATGAATCATGTTTTTGTGAGACTGTTTAACTTGAAGCCACAAAGTTTCAATAATTTCACATAATCTACCAGTAATATCTGTTTTATAATAACTATTGGTTTTATTTAGTTTTTTTGTAAAATGTTTGTAAAAAGTAATGTAAAACTGAGCCATGGCTCTTCTCGTTTACATGATAAAAAGCCGTTTTCAAATGATGATTTCATTTATTAAGAAGGAGGCTCCAAGCCAACATGGGCCTATGTGAAACTATAATTGCCCTCTAAGCCTAATTAGCAGCAACATCTGTCACTAAATGTTTGTATTTTGTCATCATCTCACACTCTTAATTTTCTGAGCCTCAGCGTTTTCATTAAAAACCTGATTTGACCTTTTCAGCATGCTTGTCTGGCTGTCGCTTTGCAGACACCTCCACTCCCTACTGTTTCATATTTCCAGGTGGGTCTGATTGTGTTCATGGCTCTGATTGGCTCAGATGTGCCAGCTAAAGAGGCAGAGGTAGGTCTGGTGGACGGGATCTTCACGCGCATGCAGAGCAGAGAGTCTGTGTCTGTGGGCCTCAGCACCTTCATGATAGATCTCAACCAGGTACACACATACATTTTTAACCACAAGCGTGTGCCGTTGTATGTGGGTGAATGAATTTTGAACACTGGTGCATTGGCTCCCACTCCCCACCTGTTGCATGTTTTTAAAATGCCTGGGTTGCTGTTTTTACAGCTAGAACAAACACCATCAATAAAGGAAAAAGGAGAAACAGAGGTTTTCCTTTAATTATGTGTTGCTCTTTTTCCCCAGATGGCCCTGGCTCTTAACAGCGGTACTGGCAACTCATTGATACTCATCGATGAGTTTGGAAAGGGCACCAACACAGTAAGAAGGACAACCAGTATCACTAACATAAAGCAGAAACAGACCCTCAGGTCTGTCCAACATGCACTCACCAGTCAATGAGAATAGCAGCAGATTCCTAAATCTATTCAAATACATATCTCTGTTTGAGTTGTTTAAACTTGTGCAATTTCCCCCCTTACAAACACGCATGAACAAATAAATGCCACTTTAATATTTTTTCCCATTTGTAAGGCTGCACGATATTAGGAAATCAAATAATTTAGATATTGTTAATGCATGTCCCTTGAAATATAACAACCTAGCAAAGGCATCCAAGCAGTACTTCACTATTGGGAATATGCACACACTAAGATGATTCGATATATTGTGCCGCTTTACTTGTTCATCTGGTATCGTATTCTGGGACAGAGAAGTCCCAAACAACTGCATTTAGGAAGCAAAAAAGTAAAGCTTTAACAAAGGGTTTAATACACAGTTATGAAAAGTCTTGAACACGGAAAAAGGACAAACTAGAATATGTAAAGATATTTGACCTTCCAGACTTTGTTGTGTTGTTTAGAGTAAACAAATCCCATCTCAGAAAAATAAAAGCTTTAATTTAAAAGCCTATGTTGTTTACCACCTCACAACTTGAAGTGTTGTTCAACTACATTATTGTTTTAGATCACTAACGGAGGACTCACTGATAATTGCTCAGTCATTTAAAACTTGGAATGACTTGAATTGATTGGTTCAGATGCCACAAAAGCAAAACAGTACTTCTTTGGATTTTTTCAATCAGAATAAAAGTAACAGAGATAACTAACATATTAAATAATCAGCATTTAGTGTAAATTAATCTGGTTTAGATTCAGCATATCTAGGAGTTATAGAAGTTGAAGTAGAGCTTAGTCCAGATGCAGGAAAAGCTGTGAAATACCTCTTTACAGTACTACTGATGCAGAAGTAAACTACAGTCATGTGTTGCTTCAGAAATATGATAATAAAACCCAACAAGGTAAAATGTTTTGTTCTCGGATGTTCAGAATTTTGAATCTGAAATAGTAATGAAAATTTGAACTTGAAAATATCACAATGTGCACATAAATTATTATTCATACCCCTGACAGATTTAGGTGTAAAATAATGTTTTAAATTTGTCCAAGTATCGTGAACGTTTCGGAGCGGCACAGCTGGAGTCCCTGACTTTAATCTGATAGAGAATATATGGAGCAAGCTAAAGATTAGGGTGATGGCAAGGAGGACTTCCAACCCCAAAGCCTTGAAGCTCTATTGGTAGCAGTGTTGCCTTGCAGCAAGAAGGTCCTCGGTTCAAATCCCAGCCCGGGTTCTCCCTGTGCATGTGTGGGTTCCCTCCGGCTTTCTCCCACAGTCCACAAACATGACTGGTTAATTGGTTTCTCTAAATTGCCCTTGTATGAGTGTGTGTGTGCGTGCATGGTTGTTTGTCCTGTGTGTCTCTGTGTTGCCCTGTGATGGACTGGCGACCTGTCCAGGGTTTACCCCGCCTCTCACCCGATGATGCTGGAGATGGGCACCAGCCCCCCACAACCCTGCAAAGAATGGACAGTATAGATAATGGATGGATGGATGGATCAGAGGAAACATGCAAAAAGCTGGTCAGCAGTTATAAGAATAGTTTGATAGCTAAAATACCAATAATGATTTTTGCATTTATTACTAAGGAAAATTATCAATAATTTTCAATGTGTTCTATTTTAGCAAATAAATAAATAAAAAGCCTAATTATTTTCTTAAGATGTTATGTTTTTAATATTTCCTAACAAAAACAAACTTTTTAATTGAGTAAAAGTAACATCTAAATATTCAAAAGGCATGAATAATTTTGAGCCTAGCTACATTTTACTTTTTTTAAGACTCTTTAAAATGTTAGCTAAGGGGTTGGCTGTTTTTTCTCTTGCACATATCACATCAAGTAATAAAACGACGAGCCACCTAAATCAATATATAAAAGGTTGCAATCATAGCTTGCTCTTGCTGCACCAGAGAGATAAAAAATACATAAATCCAGTCTGCAAGTGGCATCAGTGAAGGGACGACTTCTTCTGTGTAATGTTAAATTTGTTTTTCATATATCAGACGTTAAGATTACAGACATGCGGATGTCTGCGGCTGTTGCTTTACTTTCTGTTAGGAGGTGCATGCTGTTACATGTTAATATGATCAGACTAATTCAATTCAAAAATGCTTTATTAATCCCAGAGGAAAATTGAATGTTTTTGGAAATCATTTTACACTATTTACTTCAAAGATTTGTTATAGATGCTTGAGATTACATCTGTTCTGAATCGGCACTATATAAATGAACTGAATTGAAATTGATGACTGTGGGCAGGAAGTATCTCCACCATATAACATTACAGAAAACTGTGAAAATTAGGTTCTTGTTGTATATTCTGTTTTTTCCTGTAACAGGAGAAAACAGGCTCAAAGATTTGTTGTTTCTACAGACTTATTGGCAGAAAGGTGCTGTTAATTGATTGATTTCTGACAGCAGCTCAATAAACATGCTGTCTGCAGTTTGTGTGAAGTGCTTTGGTTGAATTATAACGGAAGCTGTTTGGCCAATAGCTTCACAGTAACGTTAATGTTCTCCTTCAGGTTGATGGGCTGTCTTTACTCGCTGCATCCGTCTCTTTTTGGCTGAAAAAGTCTCTGGTGGATGTTCCCCACATCCTGTTGGCTACAAACTTCCACAGTTTGATGCAATTAGGCCTGCTGCCAACCACTGGCATGCTGTCTTTTCTGGTAGGGAGAAATATCAACCAAGCCCAAACAAATATACCGTGTTTACAGCAGCATTTCGTTGTAATATTGTCATTCTAAGATAGAACAGAGTAATTGTGACAACAGAAACATCTTACTGATCAGTTGAAAAATAAAACCCCAGACTGGTCTCTGCATGTGTTTGTTAGACTTTAGAAACAGCCGTGGACAGAGACGAGTTGGTGTTTTTGTACCAGTTGAAGGAAGGGATCTGCCAGTCCAGTTATGCTGCCAACATTGCTGCACTGGCAGGCCTGCCAACATGCCTTGTACGCAGAGCCATGGAGGTCAGTGAAGACAATCACAAACCCTCTGTCACAGAGGCTTGCTCACAGACTGACCGTGTTTTCTGTTTAAGGTGTCTGAACATCACCGAACAGGAAAACCCATCAAACGAATCGACAAAGCATCATCAGACGAGCAAGCCAAGAGGTTTGTCCAACTTTATTTAATGTAAAATGAGTAAAGAAACTTTATCTGAGACAAAAACAGGCGTATCTGATCAACAGATGCCAATCTGTGGTGGAGAAGTTCTTGAGTCTTGACCTGGAGGACAAAGATGTGGATCTACAGGGTTTTATGAAAGATAAGCTACTGCACTCTGCTGGAGAACTGCTGAACTGCAACCTAAACTCTTGAGACACTGCAAACATGTTTCTAGATTTCTCTGCTCCTTGTTCAGTTACAAAATATGTGGGGTTTGCTTTTGTAAGGAAAACAGAAAGTCACCTCCAAACAGAGTAGATGTTTACAGAGTGTTATCTAAATAACAATAAGATATTTATTAATTATTTCATATGAAACAAGAAATGCAAGAGTTGATTTAAGTATTGTGTGGCAATGTCCTGATTTAATGCCTAATAAAGCACAGTATATATTAATATATACTATATAATATATATTTTGGTGTTAATTACTGAATAAATCTACATTGTTTATGTTACAAATATCTAGTCTTTATTATGCATTAGTCAATACAAACATTTTGCAAATCTGGCAGTTTTTCTGCTTGAAGTCCTTTCAGCATAACCTCAACCCTCTTTTTTTTTTACAACGAAACTGAATTAGTGGTCTTTTTTTATCTGACCAAGGCTTTAGTGAACTGAAAGGTGGTTAAAACTAACAAAGTGAGATGAAAAAGTGTGCAGACTGGTAGTTTTTGTGCAGAGTTGCAGAAAGGGGTATCACAGCAGGATTTGGTCATGACAAAGAGGGTATTATTAAAAACCGCCACAGTCGTCTTCACGTTACATTCCTCGGCCTTCGCACATCCCAGTGTCTTTATATCCAGAGAATCAGCTGAGGAGACCAGGTAAAATCCAGTCAGAGTCATCTATATATATGATTTGCACTTTATGAATGTAACTCTTACATTTTTCGTCCCTCGTGCTTTTAGATGAATAGATTCAGAGCTGTTTAACGCACCTGTCTTGCCTCGGCCCGTGTAGCAGAGCTCCCCGCGGCTGCAGTTGGTTTCTGTCGTGAAGCAGGCGTCCCAGAAGCCCAGATCACAGCGGAAACACTCCAGGTACTCTTCCTCTTTTACCAGTGCCTCCAACTCCATCAGCTGCTCCTCTTCCTCACCTGAACATAATGAGTTGCAATGATGGCGTCGTGATTTTTTTCAATTGCAATTTGTTCTAAAGGGCAGAAAAAAATGTACTTTTTACTCAACTTCAAATAAATGTAGATATATCCTAAATACAAAGGGTTCCTTCCTACACAGTCGAAAAAATCTGGATAAGTCGGGATTTTATTTTTACCATTCTTAATGTCTGGATAAGGAAGAAAAATCACTTTCTGGACTTTTTTTTAATCATCTAATGTTTTTCTATAAATACAAAATACAAAAATAATAATAATAACAAATGCAGTAGTTTTTACATTGATATATACTTAAATGACTGTCTTTGCCTTTAATTTACCACATCACCTCTTGATATTAACACTATGCCGATCAGTAGTTGGGTTTTTGACTCACTGACTGAATGCACGCTCATTCAAACATGTTTTAAAAAAAAGTCAATTTCTCCACTTTTGG
The DNA here is from genome assembly GCA_963556495.2 of Valencia hispanica. Taxonomy (NCBI): domain Eukaryota; kingdom Metazoa; phylum Chordata; class Actinopteri; order Cyprinodontiformes; family Valenciidae; genus Valencia; species Valencia hispanica. The sequence goes on from OY747710.1 coordinate 24,717,293, forward strand.
ACTTTACTCAACTTCAAATTCAGTTTGAACTGGAGCTGCGGTTCTCAAACTAGCTAACAACACACTGTAAGCTACAATATTTGTGAAGGAATTTCTACAAATAAAAGTATGAAACTTCACAAACTGTGCTTTAAAGAAATTGCATTTATGTCAGGGTATTATTGTGCCTATTAGGCAAATGTTAGTTCTTGAAATAGAGCAGGTTTTTGTTAGTCAAGATGCTGAAAGAAAGTCGTGAAACGGCCCTATGCTGCACTCGCAAAGCCTGTTTCAGCTTTGTGCTGTTTCATGATTTGTCGAACCTACACATAGGATGACTAGTTAAGCATTTCAAGGTCACTGAAACACATCCAATCGGAAAAAACAGGAAATCTCAGTCTAGAAAAGTTTAGAATTTTAAGATGGAACCGTTAAATAAAGATTTTAGCAGAAAGGCCTCCAGCCTGCTTGTCATCTTAATGGCGGGGGGGGGGGGCTGGATGTGTTGCAGGGTTTTAGGAGGACATAAAACCAAACGAGTCCATGTTGCAACACATTCTGTTTAGCGCTTAAACATCTCAGAAATGTTTTGTTTATCCTGCAGAAGTCTGGACCATGTTTCTTGAAGTGGATACCTTCCCTTAGTTGGTCAGGTTTTTTCTAGCTAGGAGGTAGTGGAATAAATAGATGGCATGAAAACAAAGTTCTTCTTCAGGGGTACAAACAAGTCCTTCCTCAGTTATTCCTCTCATACTGCTCTCAGTTTACTATGTGGAAAGTGTTTAATTTAATAAAACCACCTAATTATCTTTGTTTACTACCGCTATTAATATAGTTAGTGGACAGCACATTAGTACACAGGTAGTTTTAGATTTAGCTAATCTCTTTCTGAGAGACTTCAGATGTGTGAGCTGTGCTGTGGTTCAGAGACTCACAATCCTTATCTGCTCTGATCTTGTTAGTGTTAGCTCAGTTAACCCAACAGACCAAAGAGAAGCGAATATGCGTTCATCAGGAGGGAAGGACAATTTTATTTTCTCACAAGCTCTGTCTAAATTACATTTTTTGTGGCATTTTTATCTCTGATGCTGCTAGCCAGCAGACCCATCGGAAATTCTTTGTTAATAAAGTGTTTAAATGCTGTCTAGGCGTTGATGTAGTTGTATAGCAAACTTAGTGGATTTAAAATAGCAGTCTGTTTTTAGTTTTAAATATTTTGCTCACAATTTTTACGTTAAAAAGATTTAGCTAAATTATGCCCAGATCAACCTCAAATACTTTGGTAAGTCAGTTTTTTAAATGTTTTATTTAAAATGACATGAAGGGAGTATTTTATGATGAGCCAGGGACTTATTTAATATTGATAAGCAAAATTTCCAAACTGAAGGTAATAATTAGCAGATTTTCCACATTATGCGCGATAATAAAGTTAATGAGTTTGGATTCTGGAGCAATTAGAAAACAAGCAATGAAAATGACTTAATATCCGGTGAGTGTTTTGCTCATGTTTCATTGATTAGAATACTAATTTGCAGTTTAACTATAAGAAATAAGAAATGCAGGTTGTTAATTGAATATACTTTTTTCAGTGGCCACCTGCAGCCGTCAGAAAAGGGTTTTACATTAGACATCCAGTTGTGGGACTGTTATGTAATCCCTACAGTCATTTGTAATGGCTCACACTGAACAAGATGTTGGATTTAACACCTCTTAGACAGCTAGGTCCTGCCTCAGTGTTAAACGCCCCCGTGCAACAATGCCCTGGCCCCTCTGAGGGCAGCAGATACACCTTTAGACTTTGGGAAGAAGCCGGCTTACCTTGAGCTGGTGTGAGCATCATGATGGCAAAAACACAGAATAGTAGTCCTTTCATTCTGAGCAGGTATCTCCCTTTGGCTGCACCATGAATACTCACCACGTAACTGGGAGCTGGGCAGAAATTGGATTAGCTAAGCAATGCACCTGGTATTTCTTTAGAACCAATCATAGCTGCTGAAGGGCCGAGGATCATTGAAGTTTTGAAAGCAGCTGCAGAGATAAGAAAATAAACTTCACAGAGAAAGTTGTATAGAATGTTTATTTAAATATAATAAAATGAAATTTGGTTTATTGGCAGTTTTAATCATGGATAAAATGTCAGAGTTACACATTTAAAAAGCTGAAGCGTATCGTTTCAGTCGGAAAATAATACCTTCTCAGTGACACACAGCTCTACATGTTAGTGCTGTTAACTTTCCATGACTTCTTAGCCGAAGTCCCTGGTCTGGAAACAGAGGTGATCTCTGTTTAAATAATAAACACAGAAGTTTCCCAACTGGTTGAATCGCAGTAAAAAAAATGTTGATTGAGACTTCTCTCTTATGAGGGACAGAGAAATAGCTTGGGTACTGAGTCAGCGCAGGGCTAAGCAGCTTACCGCTTCCTGTCCGTCTGCTCAGATATGTATCAATGCGCTCACACAGGCACAATACTCACTGAGAGTAAAGGATTCGATTCAGTTGTATTGTCAATGCAGCATAAAACCTGCATTGCTGACTTATGTAACTCTGCTGCACAGACACGAACACAGATCTTCGTTTCAGAAGATTTCTCCATTTGTGTGGCGGCAGTCATTTCTGCATGCATTTAGATACACGCTGACATTATTCCCTCTGGTCGGTTTACTGTCACACTCAGTTTTTATAAATAAATTATCAGTGACTGCAGCCTAACAGCACAGCCTCGTTCTCACTGAATTCAAATGCATTAGATCATCTCACACTGAGCAGAACTCCCCTTAAGTGTGAGAGTGAAGAGTGGGCAGATTTTAAATTTTTTTTTCTGAGAGATGTCAACGGCTTAAATCAGGATTCATTTTTCAGCCGCTGCTACTGAAATATACATCCTGCATCCTAAAACAGCATTCAGTTCCTGCCAAGACAGCTGCTGCTGTTAGTGGGGTTGAAATGTATGGGTGCAGATTACTGTAAACTCTCGTCTCACTCATCATCTAGATGGCAGGATCTCAGCATGAGCCCAACTTGCGAGGAAATACTTAGCAGTCCTAAACAACCTATAAAAATGTTCAAACTGATCTCCTGTGTACTTAGAGACTAGAGAAAAAAAGCTGGTGATAATTAAAAGCAAATCCGACCCACTTTCCTCCCTGTCTGTGTTAATGGGCTAATTTTGGCTTAAAGGGATAGTTCAGGATTTTTCAACTGGGGTTTTTTGAAAAAGGATGTCAAAAGTTAATATCTTACCTGTAGTAGACAACTTTCCTTGTTTCCTCATTTTGTATAAATCCAGATTAGCTGGCCCTAGATGCTGAAGCCAACAGCTTGTCTGAGAGTGCCCTCACCAAAGTAAACTTCTACCAACCTAAAAATGCCAGATGTCTAAAATATCATACCTGTTTATGCAAGAATTGTAAATATTTATTAATTAACCTTTGCACAAAATGTAAGGAAATTAGTGTATTGGTCGAGATATTTATTATTTGTTCAAGCTGTGCTTCTTTACAAGAGATCCCGGGCATTACTGAGGTCCCCGTTTGTTAAATTAACATTTAGTTTAGTTTCTACAAACTTCAAACATCCAATTCAGTTGTGAAACCAAAAAGGTTGTTTTGCATTTACAGCGAGGATTTTTGCACATTTTTTATGGGAGAACCCCACATACAGCAGGGGAAATAAGTATTTGGTAATGCATCAATTTATTACCAAGAATGGAGAGATCTGCAATTTGCATCCTAGATCCACCTCAGCTGTGAGAGACAAAATCTTAAAAATAAAATCCAGAAAATCACATTGTATGGTTTTTACATAATTAATTTGCATCTTATTGTATGAAAAAAGGATAAAAATATTCTAACCAGCAATAATAGTCTTTAAGAAGCCAGCCTGTCCTCCACTCATTACCTATATTAATTTCAGCTGTTATATGTTACCTGTATAAAAGACACCTGTCCACATAATTAATCAGACTCCCAGCCTCTCCACTATAGACAAGACCAAATAACTGTCTAAGCACACCAGGGACAAAATGGTAGACCTGCATAAGGCTGGGATGGTGTAGAGAACAGCAGGCAACCATCTTGGTGAGAAGGAAACAACTGTTGACGCAATTATTAGAAAATGGAAGAAACTCAAGATGACTGTCAGTCACCCTCCCTCGGGCTGGGCTCCATGCAAGTTCTCGTTTCGTGGAGGAAGAATGATCATGACAAAGGTGAAGGATCAGCCTAGATTACACGGGAGGACCTGGTCAATAATCTGAAGAGAGATGGGACCACAGTCTCGAAGGTTACCATAGTAACACGCTACTCCTTCATGGATTAAAATCCTGCAGCACGCAGAAGGTCCTGCTGCTCGAGCCAGCACATCTCCAGCTGCTGTGGCACTGCTTTCCTGCCAAAGGGGACAGGATGACTGCACCATATTGAAGAAATGATGGATGGATGGATTTACATGCATCGTGAGATTTTGGACAACAACGTCCTTCCTTCAGTAAGAGCATTGAAGATGCTCTTCCTGAATAACAATGACCCAAAACACACAGCCAGGCCAACAAAGGAGTGACTCCTTAAGAAAGATTGTTTAAGGTCCTGGAGTGGCCTCGAAACCTGACAAATCTGGAGATCTATATGGAGGAGTGGGTCAAAATCCCTCCTGCAGAGTGTGGTCAAGAACTACAGGAAACGTCTGACCTCTGTAATTGTAAACAAAGGTTTCTGTACAAAAATGTTTATTTTTCTAGTATATCAAATACTTATTTCATCCAATGAAATGCAACTTATTTAAAAATCATACAGTTTAATTTTCTGGGTTTTATTTTCCAATCCAGTCTCTCACAGTTGAGGTGTAGCTAAGATGAAAACTACAGACCTCTCCATTCTTTGAAAGAATCAGCAGTGTATCAAATTCTTATTTTCTCCACTGTATTCAGCTCCACAAATGCAGTTTCCATACAAAGGGAACGCAACAGGCTTCCCAACAAGATTTATTGCCAAGAAGCATTGTTCGAGGTAAGAATTTATTAACCAAATACACATTCTCTTTCTTTGTTCCAAGTCTACATTCACTTTCTTTCATATAGTTACTGTGAGCAGAAATGGTCTGGCATGTTGTATTCTCAGCTTGTGTTTCCCAGGGAGGATTATTGGTAGCGCACCACCTCCTGGCTTGATTTTAGCTGTAAATAATCAGCATCTTCTGTAATAAAATTTTTTTTTAAATGCCCATCTAAAACAAACATGAAATTTTAAAGGTAAAATAGTATTTACATAAGCCTCCCGTCAATTCAGTTCAGTTTATTTATATGGCGCCAATTCGCAACACACATCATCTCCAGGCACTTTACGAAAAAATTCATTTCAATTCAGTTGTACATATAGTCCTATGAATCTTTCAGTTCATTATTCCAATCAGTTGAAGTGTTTAAGATGGGTGTTTTTTCATGTTGGCATTGAACAGCTGACTACAAAAAAACGGATTGTTTTACACCTGAAGTGGAGAGTGGAGGTGGCGTCCCACCAACAAGCTTCCCTCTGAAACAAAGCTTAAAATAGACATCTCAAAGTTCCCCTGTCAGTAAATATCTGATAGAAAAATAATGTTGTATAAAAATCAATAAAATAGCGTTGGCATAAACCGCTATGATGTTTTTGAGATTGTTTTTTTTTAAGATGGTAGAAGTCCACTTTGGTCTTGATCTCCCTCTTGTACTATCTGGCAGCTTCACTGTCCAGGTTAAACTAATTCAGAGGTATCCGAAATAAAGATCCAATAAGAGATAAGATATTAACTCCTTTGAGCAGAATCTTATCTTTAATGATTCTGAAATATCCCATTAATTGTGCTTGCAAACATTTTCCTGTGCTTCATTTATTTACTTGTTTTGCTCTTTCTCAGTTGTGCACAAGCCAAGAACTGAGATGGAGTAATGAAGATTTGAATAAAGCGTAGGAAACGAGGTGATGAAGAGATGGGAGATGAGAGGTCTAGATGGTGGGAGAGTGAGGCATCACTTACTCAAACTGACAGGAGTGTTTTTTCTCAGTTACGTCAAGAATAACTCATAGCAGCCTCGCCAGGATTTGTGTGTGTGTGTGTGTGTTTTTTTAAATGCTGTTACTCGTTTCAGTTCCTCCACTCTCAGATTCTCTCAGATCTCTCAACGCCGCATTAAAAGGAAAGGGGAGAAATGTGAACAGCTGAATGTGGGAATCCAAAGAAACTGTTAAAATTTACAGTAAGAAATCTGGATCTTGCCACAGAACACCAGCTGGTATTAATAGCATGGCTGTAGGTGTGGAGTGAGAGGAGTGTGGCCTTATGTGCTGCTCTTGTTTACACCGAAGCACAACTTTCCCCGAGATAAAGAGAAGATCATACAGCACGTGAGATAAGATAAAGGCTCATTCAGGGCCTAATCTGGCTCATCCTCCTAAGTGAAGCTCTTAAGAAAGGAAAAGTCCACCTCAGGGGAGAGGATGAGTGTGAGAGAAAGCTTATCACCCGGGTTGCCACCCGAATAAGTTTCACAGCATAACTGGGGTTTCATGGGTACCACGGAAGAGACAACAAGATGGCGAGTTGACATCAAACGGCGCAGCTTAAATTGTTCAAATGTGGGTGAGTCAGTGAGCAATGCAGGACAAAAACACCCTTCAGAGACAGTGACTCAGGGTGCCACTCAGAGGCACTGTAACACAAACAACGGTTTAAGCTCCTCTTTATGGAGCAGTGCATAGTCTCCTGTGTGAGTGTCAGAGCATCAGTCCTGGGGCAGCTCTAAAGACTCTGTCCGCTCATTACACTTGATCTCAATCGAGTTGCTTGAGTCTGAGTGAACAGAGTCTGGAGAAATGGACAGGCAGGGGGAGGATGGGTGAGGAAGGGGCTCCTGGTGGTGCAGAACTTGGGTGAGCAGTATCGACCTTCCCTCCTCCTCCTCCTCCTCCTCCTTTCTGTCTCCCTCCTCCTCATCACCAGCACCTCCTGCATCAGGAGGTGCTGGTGATGAGAGTCCACTGCCGGAGCGAGGAAGGAGGGGGCTCTGGCTTGACAGAGGCAGTATGTGGACCGGGGTGGCCCACGCTGACTGCTCCTCCTCCGTGTGCTCCCACTGCTCCTGAGTGTCCTCCCAGCAGCTGCTCCCCTTCAGATCCTCCAGGTCGTCAGAGGTTCCCCGGACGAGGCTCTCTCGGTCCCGGTTCTCGTACAGCAGCGTGGCGGCACAGATGAAGATGAAGAGGCCCACTCCCATGACCACTGGCCCGGCCAGCTTCATCCTCTCAACGTGGGTGCTGCCACGTCCGCCCACGGCCGGCCTCTGCGCCGCGGAGACGTAGCCCGCCACCGCCACGCTCATGCCCACCAGCACCACCACTGCACCCAGCAGGAGCCACACTCCCGGGGGGGAGTCCAGGCGCAGCTTGGTCTGGAGGGCTTCGCCTTTCCTCAGGTGTTTGTGGCAGGCTGGGAGGCAGACGGGTGAGGAGTGGGAGGAGGCAGGGCTGCAGGTCGGGCTGGCAGCAGTCATCCTCAGACTGAGAAACACAGAGAAGGAGTGGACATGAATGCAGTGAATGCAGCATCTGTGAATGAGCGCAGAGGGGTTTGGAGGGAGACAGTTTACTCTGCATTGCACACAACAGGAAATAGCTGTTTTAATAAGACATGTGGCCCAGTTAATGAGATGCCAACCTCTCTGCAGTTCCTCCCTGTGGAGCAACAACAGCCTCCTCAGCCGCCTGAACCCGGACTTCCCTGTTATTGGGCCACTCCATCAGCTCTTGTGATTTCACTTCACGATCTCACTGCGGTGATAAGAACCGGCTCAGTGGAAGTCCTCTGAACTAAACTCGCATTTTGATTTGCCCCGGGTAGAATGGACTCAGGGGGGCTGAATTGAGACCAGCTGTCTTTCAAGTTGGAAGAAGTGTTTTTTTACGCATGCATCTTTAGCGTTCATTTGAACCCATCTGTGCTCCTCGATCTGCGCCGTGGCTCTCTAAAATAGTGCATGTAATGTGTTGAGGCGGTATGCATGCAGTCAGTGGGTACTTGCCTTGTTTTGGATGTAAATCAGAAAAAGAAACCGGCTCCTCGGCATTATCGGAATACATAATCCCGAGTTGCGTTATTCCTCCCACTCCTCTACTTTTGATCCGCGGCTAATCCACTCTTTCTCCCATTTCCTCTTGAGATCGGGACGTTTTTTTTTTTGTTTGGTTTTTGGTGTTGTTTTAACCCTCCTCGGTGCACAGTGTGAGTCAGTGCAATGCGCAACAGCGGAGCCTGAAATGTAGCTTTTATAGTAAATAAGAGGAAAAAGTGGTGCAGCGCTGCTCTGCCTCTCTATGTCTCCGCGCTGTCCGCCTGTGCGTCTCTGCAGCCGCTCCTCCGTGTGTCTGTGTGTGTGCGTGTGTGTGTGTGTGTGTGTGCGTGTGGAGAGGAGGGGTCGTGGGAATCTGAGGCTGGTCCCACGGTGAGCCCACTGTGGGACTATTTATTCTCCTCGCCATCAACAGTCAGCGAGTGTTCTCTGAAGAACTTACAGAAAGTGCAGCCCTCCTTTTCCCTCCAGCAATTTATAGAGCATGAAAATGATGCTGCAGATCATCCTGCCTGTACATGTTCACTGACTGTTGAAATATACGCACTTTTAGATTTGGGGGTAGTTTTTTTTTTTTACAGATTTACCCACCATTAAATGCCCCCTGGGGACAACATGTAAAATATTAAATGTTTTCCTTTTGGTAGTTTGGCATCACAAAGTGTTAGTGCCTCTTGAACTTCTCCAAATATTGTCCCGTTACAGCTAAAAGTTCCACTGGGTTTTTTGGGGGGATTTTTTTTATTGTTTTGACCTAGAGATTGAAATGTTTGCCTGTTGTTATTTCAGTCAGACTGTCAACTATTTTTACATGCCCATCCGGGAGAAGAGAATGCTGCAAGTCAGTAACTCAGTGCAACCTCAGGGTTTCCTTAGATAGAAAAGCTTTTAACCAATTTGTATAATAAACTAAACTTGATTCCAATGTCTGATAACTAAGATCGGTTTGAGAAGTATGTAACTGACTTGAAATCTGTCATGGATTGAATTCACTTTTTTGTTAGGTGCCTTGAGACAATGTCATAGTTCTTAGTTGTTTGTGTTGTTTTATTGAGTTATAGTTTGTGTCAGTTCTGTTTAGTTCCTTGGTGTGTTTTTTATTATTTGAGTTTCTCTTAGTCTTCTTTACCATTCTGTGTTTAGTCTTTCCTTATTCCTTCTTAGGTTATTCTCTGTCTAGTAATTTCTTATGTTTTGTTCTTTGCCATTCTTCCTCCCTTCCCAGCTGCTGCACATTTGCCGTCTTTCCCTGCTCTCCCTCTCTCACCTGCATCCACTTGTCATTATTTGGTTCTCTGGTTTTCAGTGTCACTCCTCATTCCTCCTCAGTATATTTAAAATCCCCAGTTTTCTTAGTTCCTTGCTGGTTTCTTGTCAATACTTCCTGTTCCCTGGTCTCAGCATTTACGTGTCCTTCTCAGTTACATTGTAAGTTCCTTTGTTCATTTATTTAATTAAATCATTTTCTTTATGTTGCTGCATTTGGGTCCTTATCTTCAAACCATGACAGATTTGCTGTAAATTGGTGCTACATAAAAAAACTGAATTCATTATATTTAGAAAATAGTCCAAGCTTAGTCAGATTAAGTGCAGACTGTCTTTGAAGGGAGTTGAAGTCTTGCCACAGATTCCCACATACATGTAGGTCTGGACTTTATATAAACTTGGACATGAATATGACCTATTGTAGCTCTGGCTGTAGGTTTATGGTTGTTGACCTGCTGGAAGGTGAACCTCTGCCATAGTTCTCAACTCTTTTGCAGGCAGGTTTTCTTCCAGTACTGCCTTGTATTTAGCTCGAGCCATTTCCCCATCATCTCCGGTGTGTTCAGCAGGGCCGGATTTATGAGGATGTGGGCTTGAACAAATGTGCAGGCCCTACATAATCACAGTTATGTTATCGTACATGAACATACACACAAAATCCTTTATTGCCACCAACTGTGCAAGTTCTCCCACTTAAAAAGATGAGAGAGGCCTGTAATTTTCATCATAGGTATACCTCAGCTAGAAGAGACAAAATGAGGGAAAAAGAAAAAAAAAATCACATGGTCTGATTTTTAAAGAATTTATTTGCAAATTATGGTGGAAAATAAGTATTTGGTCAATAACAAAAGTTCATCCCAATATTTTGTTATATACCCTTTGTTGGCAATGACAGAGGTCAAACGTTTTCTGTAAGTCTTCACAAGGTTTTCACACTGTTGCTGGTATTTTGGATCATTCCTCCATACAGATCTCCTCTAGCGTAGTGATGTTTTTGGGGCTGTCGCTGGGCAACACAGACTTTCAACTCCCTCCAAAAATGTTCTATGGAGTTGAGATCTGGAGACTGTCTAGGCCACTCCAGGGCTTTGAAATGTTTCTTATGAAGCCATTCCTTCGTTACCCTGTCAGTGTGTTTGGGATCATTGTCATGCTGAAAGACCCAGCCACGTTTCATCTTCAATGCCCTTGCTGATGGAAGGAGGTTTTCACTCAAAATCTCACAATTCATACCCCCATTCATTTAATCCTTTACACAGATCCATCGTCCTGGTCCCTTTGCAAAAAAGCAGCCCCAAAGCATGATCTTTCCACCCCCGTGCTTCACAGTAGGAATGGTGTTCTTTGGATGCAACTCAGCATTCTTTCTCCTCCAAACATGGCAAGTACAGTTTTTACCAAAAAGTTATATTTTGGTTTCATCTGACCATGTGACATTCTCCCAGTCCTCTTCTTGATCATCCAAATGCTCTCTAGCAAATTTCAGACGGACCTGGACATGTACTGGCTTAAGCAGGGGGACCCGTCTGGCACTGCAGGATTTAAGTCCCTGACTACGTAGTGTGTTACTGATGACAGCCTTTGTTACTTTGGTCCCAGCTCTCTACAGGTTATTCACTAGGTCCCCCCTAGTGGCTCTGGGATTTTTGCTCATTATTCTTGTGATAATTTTATTACAAAAAGATAAGCTTTAGATAGCTTGACAGGAGTCCCATATTGAATAATTCAACAACATTGACGACATTTGTTCTTAATAATTTACAGGCAAGTTAATGAACCTAAGCTCCAGAAGTAGAGCCTTGTGGCGACAACACCTAACAACCATGTAGCCTACGATTACCTAAGTAAACAAGCACAGGCAAAACTGACATGATACACAACACAGCTAACGTTACAGATGAGATGTGCCTTTATTTCTTTCCAGCAGAGTGACAATATGTTGTGTCAGATACGATGGTGACTTACCTCAGAATAAATGTAAACATCTGTGGTCCTGCACCTGCATATCCATATTTTTTCTATGTGAGACTTCAGAAAGGGATCAAACCTAATTAATTGATTAACTCCAGAATTCCCATGTAATTCCCATTATCATCCCTCCCAAAAACGTCACTTGATCCTCTAAGTGCCAGTCCTCTCTCTGCCAAAAACTTGACAACAGACAACCCTTCAGTCAGATATGTGCACTCTCCGGCCCTGGCCTTTGTTGGATGCCTGGTCTCGGCGCTCTGCGTTGCGCGGGATCAGGACTCGGGAGCTGGTACAACTTGGTGTCCAGGTGCTGGCTGAACTTGGCCTGGGGATGCTGTCCATCCCCTGCGGCTATCGGTGGGGCGCCCCGACGTGGTGCAGGGGTGGGGCGCTGGGATGTTGGCGGTGGGGATTGGCCCAGGGTGGTGGTGGCGCGTGGCGGCCGGCCAGCCGCGGTGCCGGGGGCCCCTCTTTGGCCGGTCCCTTGTCGGGTCTCTGCTAGGGGGTGTGGCGCCCCTGGGCCCCGGCTCTCCCAGTCCATGGACCGGCCCGCCCTGGCGCGGCTGGTTGCCGGCGGGGCCCGTGGGCTCGTCATTGCTGCCCCCCGGGCCCCTGCATAGTAGCCGCTGGACGTTCCCCTGGGGTTCTCCTTTGCTCCTCTCTTGGGGGATGCGGTCGACCCCGCCCTGGTCCGCCTGGTGCTCTGGGTCCTTTGGACGTCTTTGCTCCGATCTCCTTCATGTCTGCATCGATTCCTGGGAGACGGATTGATGCCTGCTCACACCAGCTATCGAACACTCTTATGGAGAAACTTTTAATGCACCAGCATGCTCACACACACACATAGATGTGGGGTCTGGTGTTAACAGATATATTCTTGGGCTGAGGTTATCATTACTAGAGCTTGATTAATCGGTACCATGAGTTTTTCTGTGATGTTGTTGTATTTTTATATCCATTTTTGTGTGATGTGGTTGTGTAATTCTTAGTTCACAATATTAGGTTTGTTTTGTCGATGTTCCTTTTTCGTGTTTTGTTTTGTTTTTTCCCCTTTCTCTCTGCCTTCCTGTGGGTATGGAGGCAGACTTCAATGTTTTCCTGTGTTTTCTCTGTTCCCCTTCCTCTCTTGTATTTTCAACTCACCCTCTCTCTTGACTTTTTGTTTCCTACCTCTCTTCTTCATCTTCTTACTTTCTTCCCCTTTATTTTCCATCTCTGTGTCCATAACATCAGAAAATAAAACCCACAGCAATTCATAATAAATATTTTTCACACATATATCAAGTGGAGTACTATAGCAAAAGCTGTACTGCTCCGCTTGTGAAAGTAAATCTGTTGGGCTTCTACTTGGTACTCAGACACCAATTCTGAGCTCCACACTGCCAAACAGGACACGTATAAAAAAATGTAAAAAAGATATGTGCACTCTGATTCAAATTTCTTCTGCAGATCTGAATCTATCCTCCCACTGGTTGATGCAAGTGTAATATATGTCAGCCTAGCTTTTCATGCGTTCTGTTGCATGCTTCCAGTCACTGAAACCCGTTTCAAGCACGACTGACTTTTAGCATCTCTGAAAAGGCAACATGCAAAACAAAACACAGCTTCGGTGGATGGAGAATAATGTCGTTGAATGTACTCACCATTTGCAGGCTTGTGGTTGAAGTGCGATCAGGAAAACAGCCTCTTCTGGTGTTTATACACCCGTTCCGATGCTTGAAAACAGCCATTGATGTTCTTAAAGCTCCCCGGTCCTTGCTTAATTTGATTTGATATATTTTAATTTCTTTTTTTCTAACATAAAATATATACAATAATCAAAAAATAAAAAAGAATCATAGTTTGAGAAGGAGCAGGAAGAAGCAAAAACGCTTATGTTATCCTGCCACTACTCACAGGCCATCTTTTTCCTAATACGTTGGGTTACATGTGAATATACATATAATTCTATATAAACATACATACACACCTAAGTATAATTGTACATACACACAGAAATGCATGTGTGCCCATACACACATGCACATACACAAATACACTTACCTATATACATGCATACATACACGCACATACGTATCACTATTCAGCCCATATAAACAACATATTGTTAAGTACAATTTTTTGATTCGTCCTTTGTGTACTCTTTGATAGTTATATATTTATACCTTTTTTTTTAACTGCTTAATATTACTGCTATACTTTAATTTACTGCTAACTCTGTTCCAGAGAGTTACCCCATAAACAGACAGACACATATTTCTACGAGTGGTGTTGACAGGTTTGAAAATAAAATTACCTCGTAACTCATATATATTCCTTCTATCCTTGAACATTTTTTGCAGATGATTTGGTAGCGACTTATTTTTTACCTTTAACATAAATTGAGCTGTTTTCAATTGAACTAGAGCCACAAATTTCAGTATTTTTGATTGCATAAACAACAATTTGGTGTGCTTAAAATAACCAACATGATTTATTGTCCTAATTGCCCCTTTTTTGCAAAATGCTTATCCTCTGTAAGGCAGTTTTGTATGTATTTACCCATAATTCCACACAGTAGTCCATATATGGTAGCACAAGTACGCATTATAGCATGTGAAGGGTTTTTGGATTCAAAATAAATCTGGTTTGACACATTATTCCAATGCTTCTTGATATATTTTTACCCACATATTTAATGTGAGGCTTCCAGCAAAGCTTATGATCTGGTATGACTCCCAACATTTTTGTCTCGTATACCCTTTCAATGTCTACATTATCAGTTTCCAATTTAATATCTGCTTTCATGTTACGTTTTCCAAATAATATGAATTTGGTTTTCAATGTATGTATTTCATTTAAGGCCATTTCCAAGATTTACTGCAAGTCTGTTCCAAAACAAAAAATAGTTGGATTATTAGCAAAGATAATGAATTTCAGTATATGTGATACCTTACAATTGTCATTAATATATAAAATAAACAAGTGACCCCTGTGGTACACCACAGGTAATATTGCAGGAGACTGACCTGTAGTGACCAATTTAAACAAACTAATATAGCTTGTAATGCAGTCATGAGCCACCCCTCTGATAGAAAAACCCTCTAGTTTACTGAGCAGAACGTTGTGATCTATTATATCAAATGCTTTTTTTTATATCAATAAACATTTCCAAAGCATTTTTTTTATATCTATAGTTTGTTAATTCTTCTACTATTCCCATTAGTGCCATTGAAGTTGTTGGATCTGCTGGATCTGAATCCATACTGACTGTCTATTAGTAAATTATGCTAATCTATGAAGCTATCCAGTCTTCTTGTAAAAGGTTTTTCCAAAATCTTTGAAATTTGTGAAAGTAGGGAAACAGGTCTATAGTTATTAAATACATGAAAGCCCCCAGCTTTATAAAGTGGTATAACTTTTGCTATTTTCATTTTATCTGGAAATGTTCCTGTACTAAAATATAAATTATATATGTGTGTAAGTAGATCAATAATACAATAAATTATTTTCTTTAAGAGAGTCATATGGATATCATAATAGTCCATTGAGGTTTTAATTTACAATGTCTGTAATTTCTGTACTTTTGATGGTTCTCAAGATCATTTAATGAATTAGTGATTCTCACCCCCTTGGTCACCTTTGCTATTAATTTCCTCTGCCAATTTAGGGCCCATATTTACAAAAACATGCTACCATATCATACATATTAGTTAATATATCATTATTATCAATAAATTAATCTGGATAATTTGAATTGGACCGTGATTTTTTAAATTAAATTGTTTAAAATATTCCAGGTTCATTTAATATTATTTTTGTTTTTTTCAAGTAACTTGTAATAATTGTTCTCACATCCTCTCATGATTTTATTTTTGTACCTTTTGTATTTAGTCTCTGCTTCCTTAGTTCTATATTTCATGAAATTCTTGTATAAAGTATTCTTTTTTTTACACGCATTCTGCAGTCCTTTGGGCATCTATTGCTTTGCTGAATATTTGTTGCAGAGGGAAGTTTCTGTCATACAAAGTCATTAATTTTTCTAGGAATAAATTGTATTCTCTATTAACCTCTACTTCTTCCTGTACCTCCTTCCAGTTGAATTTCATTAAGTCATTCCTAAATGCAGTTATGGATTGATCTGTCTTTACTCTCATGTATTTGGTCACTTTAGACCTTTTTCCTACTATAATCACAATTATGAACCACAAAGACAGGCAGATGGTCACTTATATCATTAATTAATATCCCACTCATGGTGTCACTTTACAGATTATTCGTAAGAATATTATCTATCAGTGTTGCAGAGTAAGATGTTGTTCTTGTTGGTTTTGCTATTGTTGGAAGTAAACCCCAAGCTGTACATTGTTTCCAAGAACTCTTCAGTCATTTATGCTTGTTAAGATTCAACACATCAATGTTGAAGTCCCCATATACATATTTTACCTTCTGTTGTTCTTTAGAAAACATTCCTTCCATAATTTCTATAAAAGATTTAATATTTGACCCTTGTTTTCAAGATATGCAACTGACAATATTTTTCCTTTTCTACATGCAGATTTCAATAGCAACTCCTTCCATTATGTTATCAATACTCACTGACATACTTTCCACTAGCTTATAAATGAGTCCTTTTTCTACCAATATAGCTACCCACCTCCATGTCTATTTTTCCTGTTCTTGTAGATTAATTCATATCCTTGTAATTCAAAGTCCAATCCCATTTTTTCATCTAGCCATGTTTCTGATATTGCTATAATATTAAATACCTTACTGAATTATGCTAAATAATCAGCTATATTCTCAAAGTTCTTATACAGGCTTCTACTATTGAAGTGTAAAATAGATATTCCATACATGTACTTCACCATATCATTGTATTTCTGATTTGTGTTATAGCGGCCGTTAGTATTTATTTTACTATAGGTAAAGTCAGCCTAGTAAGGCCGCCGGAGCAGGATCAGTGCTGTCTGGTTTATCCACAGTCTAGGTGTCATCTGCTGAAGAAGATTGTGCCTCCACCACTTCTGTTTCTGTAGGCGCCAGATCAGCCACAGTTCCAGGTTCTGGCGGGATCGTAGCGCCGCTGTTAGCAAGGCCAACGTTCTGAGAAGGCGAGAGGGAAGATGGCTCTGCTCAGCCGCCACTGAGATGCTTACAAAACCCTGTAAGCTTCGGCATCTTCTTCAATACCTCTTTGTCTCGTTCCCCTTTTTCTTTCATTTCAGCGCTCCACAGTCGTACTTTCTGCTTTCTCCCATCATGAGAAATAATCACTGATGCTCCTCCACAAGGCGGAAGATGGATCAAACTTGGACCAATAATAGTCAAGCATTCGTAACAGACGTCTGCCTAAACAAATTAGAAAACTTTTTAATGACACAGTCAATATCATCTTGGCGATTGATAAAGTTAAGACGTCCTCACACTATTCATTCACAACATTACAAAAAAGCGTTGGGGCCCCCACAGAGCCGCGGTGAGCCCTTGCTAAAGTCCGGGCTTGGTGTTCAGAGTGAGAGACTGTGTTAGTGTTAGTGTACTGCCACAGATGGGCAAAACAGTTCATCTGGTCTTATCCGACTTCACCTCCAGTCAGGACTTCTTTCAATTATGGATTTCTTCTTGCCACCCTTCTGGAAAGGCCAGATTTGTGTTGATTCTTTTGTTTATCGCCAAGCCTCTGGATTTGCAGTTGTGTCTTCCCATCATTAGATGATAGATTGAACAGTGCTTCATGAGATGTTAATCTTGGGATATTGTTTTATGATATAATCCTGCTCTAAATATTTCCACAACTTTAACCTGTCTGCTGTTTGTCTTGGTCTTTATGATGCTGTTTCTCTAACAAACCCCTGAGATCTTAACAGGACAGCTGGATTTACGCTGAGATCTATATCGATAATATTCATTTAAGGTTGTTGCTGCAACACGATAAAGTGCAAAAAGAGATTTGAACACTTCTGCAAACACTGAATCTCAAGGTTTATAGTTGGAAGCAGAACTGTGGAGGCTGTGTGGTTCACATGAAACTGGTTTTATTTAGTTTACCTCAAATTTGGGCCACATGTTGATCCCCTCCCTCCCCCTCGTGTCTCAGTGTGTCAACATGTGTCACAGGACCAGATGTTACGCCAGCAGATACAGCAAATGCAACACAGGGCAACTTGTTTGTGAACCTCAAGCAGAAAGGTAGTTTAACGAGTATAATTTTGCTGCATGTAGGCCTGACGGATGTAGCCCACACAGAATATTGTTGGTTTCAGGGCGACTTTGCATGTGGGTCACATGTGGGCGACACACGCAGCAGTTCTGAGTTTGAGTTAAAGGTGAAGCTGAGCTGAAGCACGTATTTGGGGACCATTTACAGGAAATTTAGGCCACATTTAGAGCTCTTAGATAGAAGGTGACATGGTTTTAGGTAATTTTATGTTACAGGACTGGAAGTTAACTAATTAAACTTCCGTCAAAACTGACAAGTCCTCACCTCACTGGAAAATGGTTTTGCAAAGCAACAAATGAGCTCGTAAGTCTTGGTTAAAACAGGTATTAATTGGTTAGAAATGTAGGAAAATTACATTTATCCAAAGTGACATTAGAGTAATAAGTTATTGTCATGCTAATTCAATATAGTTTTAAAAATGAAATACTGTACTTCTTTCCTTTGAAGTATGGAAACTAAGCTTATGCACTACATCACTCTCCACACTAACCCTGGTAAAGATGTGAAGAAACACCATATTTACACGCTTAAAATTTCACAAAAACTGAACTTTCACTTGAAACATTTTGATAGGAAAAAAAAAAATCACTTAATAATTTATTTACAAAATCATCAGTGACACAGTTCCTGCCACCCCCGGGATGTAACTGAAGAATTTCTGTAATCATACTTTAAAGTCTGAATGTCTTAAACATGATGTTTAACATTAAACATGATGTGAAACAGACTCGTTTCTCAACGCTCCTCTCTTCAAAATAAGCAATAAGAGGATATCCCATTCAAGACAGGCAGATGTGTGTTGCTGTTCATAACACAGGAAATGAGTACTTACTAGGACTGCATGATGCAGGAAGACACGTAATTTAAGTACTTTTAATTATTGCAGTAATGACGCCTTTCTTTTCTATCATTGCAATTCCCTCACCATTTTCTACAAACTCCTGCATTTTGGTTCCTGAAAATAAACTTATATCCTGCATCAAACTCAGTGAGAGGCCATCCAGCTGTCTAAATATACTGTTTGCATGCAGAGGGGGAATGCATGGCTTTAATATATGATATCCAACCAATTATTGCTTCCCTGCAGTACATTGCAGTAGTGATATTGCAATGACAACTATGATTCAATTCAACTTACTGCTCATCCCACTTCTTACCTAAACTTGTCCATATCTGTGGTCTGAGCAATAATTAAGTACATGACTAACAAGGCTGGTTGAAAATCCACCCTTATGTTGCCATCAGTCAGTTTCTGTAGGAGATTTTTTTTTTAAAGTTCACCGTTAAATCGCTGCTGTAATGAGAATAAATAACTTTTATACACTATATACATAAACACTGATTGCCAATAAAAAAAGCATTTTCTTACTGTTAAGCATGTAGTTTAGGAACAAACTAAAGGACAAGGTTCCACACTTGGATAATGTGCGTCAGTCGGATGAGACAGATTGATTTTTTTTCTAAACACACCAGATTAGTTTGACTTGAAACAAGGGATGAATATGTATTTTTTTTTAAAGCACCATAAGGCCACTGGTAAGCAAGGTGGAGGATCTGTGATGCTGTGGGCCTGTTTCTCTTCCGAAGGCCTTCAGGGCCTTGTTAGAGTGCTCAGCATCATGAACCCGGTAATAACAGAATTTAATCAAAACGCTGGTTGAATCTGCTGGAAAACTCTTCTTCAGCAGGACTACGATTCACAACTGATGGCCAAATAAGCACAGAACAGACACAAATCAACCTCCGTCCATGGACATCCCAGTCCCCACCTAAATCCTGAAGGAAACGCGGGGTGAGCAGAGAAGAGAGAAAGGACCCGACACTTCGGATGTTCTAGAGATTGAGAAATGGTTAAACATCTCTGTCTGGATGCTCCTAACTTTTGATAAGTGTTATAATTGTCCTATTGGTAATAGAAGGCTGTGTTAGTATTAAGGTGTCAATAATTGTACCAGTGGGGATTTTGCCAAAAACAGTTATTTAAGCCAATGTTTTGCTTTTACCAATAAATATACCCAAAAGTAACTGAACATCCACTATGTCCTGTTATCTACTTTTTACTTTCTTTAAGTACACTTACATCAGTTCTTTCTGTTCTGTCTCTGCTCTGTCTTCTCAAACCCCCAGACGGTCGTGGCAGATGGCCGCTCCTACTGAGCCTGGTTCTGTTGGAGGTTTCTTCCTGTTAAAGGGGAGTTTTCCTCTCCACTGTCGCTACATGCTTGCTCAGTATGAAGGATTGCTGTGAAGCCAACGACGCAATGCAGGCGACCATTTACTGTTGGTGTATGTTCATTTAGGTGGCGTCAATGCTGCAAGTCAATTCAATTCAGTTTATTTATATAGCGCCAATTCACAACAGATGTCATCTCAAGGCACTTAACAAGAAGTCATTTCAATACATTTATACAAACATTGCAATCAGTTAAAAAGTTTCCTATTTAAGGAATCCCAGCAGATTGCGTCAGTCATTGGCGTGAGGTTGGGCCCTGTCAATGACTCGATGCAATCTGCTGAGTTTCCTTAAATAGAAAACTTTAAACTGATTGTATGATTGAATTGAAATGACTTTTCTTGTAAAGTGCCTTCAGACGATGTGTTATGAAAATGTCATGGTTGTCAGCGTGTGAAGAACAGATGGACATGGAGCGCAGCTTCAGGTGATCTGTGAGTTTATGTGTTGACATGGCTGGGGTTAAATGAGGACAGCAGACCGTGTGCATCTCATTTATTGTCTCCCGTTCACACGTTCCATCAGAGGAGGCAGAGCAGCGTACCATTATCTCATTATTTACAAAACATAAATAAAAGCTGTTTGCATATCGACCGTTACTGATGTACACATCCAACTCGCTGTGGTATATTTACAAAGACGCCAACCAAGGCCCTCCCCTGACCATAAAATTGTTATTTTATCAGTCCACTGTCTTCATGTCTTCCTTGCCTATGCAGACAGATTATTAGTCTGCATAACAAAGCGGGACTAAACTTGTGTAGGGAGGGAGACAGGCGTCTTATTTTAGCTCTATTTACACTCAAAGTCAGAGCTTTTTTGAAGCAGGAACAATAAGGTGGATATCAAAACAACTTTTAAGTTGTTTAACATTCATATTCGTGTGTTGCTACAAAAACAAACAAACAAAAGCCATCTGGTTCAGCGTCCGTTTCACCTTTAGAGACAGGGCGGTTCCTTGATTTAACGAGTCCGCCTTTGCAGCTCGCCCCGAAACAACCCCTGACCAGAAACGCAACATACACAGAACAGAGGGAAATTGCATCTCCATTTCTCTAACACACTTAATCATATCTGCACACAAACAAGGACGCAGCTTTATGCATCCCTATTGAATCCAAACTGCTGCCAACTCCAAATTACCCAAACACTGATGCTCTTTGAGCCTGCTGAGCAGTCGTCTCTCTCCAATTTATAGGAGAAATCCTGAAGTGCCTCTGCTCCACTGGGTTTCACATTTTAAAATCTTCTCACCATTTTACGATTGTATTTTGCAACTTTTTAAAATAATAAACAACAAAAAAAACACTTGTTCTACCTGCTCAGAGCCACAGCACCATATCCTTACAACAACTGGGACAATAAATCCAATCTGTAAGCTGTACAATGTTAAGAAGCCTTGAAGGCGCCAGTTTGTTTTTAAGATTATGTAAACAAACAACTCAGGTTAGTAAATCTTCACGGTGTCTTAAAATACTCTCACAAGTTGGCCGTCGGAGAGAAAAGAGGGGAGAGATAGGGCCCCTTCCAAACAAAGGCTTTCTCTTCTTCTCTCTTGTAGCTGCACCACCACGGAGCAAAAACTAATTGGCCTTGTTCTGGTTTGTTTTGTTGTTTTTAACGCAAAGGTCCGATATCAAGAGACGGCTGAGTGGAGACCGAGAGGCCTGGGCGGAGGGAGAGATTCGCCCTGAGGTCAGGTCTCACTCTTCGTCAGCGTTCTTCAGCATGAGGATGGAGTTGTAGATCTTCAAAGCGGGTCCAAGCTTGATGGACAGGATCTTAACGATGTCTGCTTGGGTGAGGAGCAGGAAGGCCTCGCCATCTATTTGCTAAAAATAAAATCGGGGAGGAAGAAAAAAAAAATTAGTTTTTATATGTTTTCGTTTTTTTCCAAACAAGCTTTAGTACTCTGATATTTTAAATTGGTATGAATCAATTCTGGTATTCAGATGTGCAGACATACAAACCTACATTTACAAACAAACAATGATATAGATGTTACGAATGTAAGAAAATGTCGATACGGCGATATATCTCATATATTTTATGTCACTATGTTGTCTTGATATTCAAAAGCAATGTATCGATTTATTTTCTTTTTTAGAATTAGAGTGAAACCATTAATGATGACAGTCATTTTTGTAGTAAAATTAATCGCTAGTTGGTGGCTGTTTTCACCTTCTTCGTTCCAGTGGATCAACTAGATCTAGTAATAAAACTGGACGTGTTAAAGTATGAAACAGGTTGGAGTGTTTAGAATGCTGGGACAATTTTACTACAGTTAAATTTTGTTTTAAAAATAAAGGCATTACATCGTATCTTCCCCCCTGTATTATGATACACAGAGGTGGGACAAAGTCATTGTTTTGCAAGTCACAAGTAAGTCTCAAGTCTTTGTCCTCGAGTCTCGAATCAAGTCGAGTCAAAGATGAGGCAAGTCTCGAGTCGGGTCAAAAGTCCTACCATTTTAGTTTCGAGTCATTTCAATTCCTCTTACCACAGAAATAAATTTATACAAATCATGTATGTCTCTAAGATTTGTATTTATTTAAACCTCTATTTATACAATAACATTAATCAAATACAGTAAAAAACTGAAAATTTTATTTTCACAAAAAATGCTTGTATTTCAACAGCATATTGCACTAGAACAATGCACAGCAGCTGCAGTCCTGTATTGTATTGACCTCATATTGCAAAACAGTTTAACTTTCAAATAGACATGGGTCCTTGTAACCTAAACTTTTTTAAACATGTCATCAATAAAATCCTCACCCCTAAAAATGATCATTTCTGAAAAACTGGACCAACCTGATAATATAATTGCAATGTCTCCATGGTGTGTAAAACACCCCCCCCCCCAGTTTTCATGGGAAGTAGCAAGTTTTCTCAAGTCAAAAGGCGCAAGTCCAAGTAAAGTCACGAGTCATTGATGTTAAAGTCCAAGTCGAGTTGCAAGTCTTTGTACATTTTATCAAGTCGAGTCTGAAGTCATCAAATTCATGACTCGAGTCCACAGCTCTGATACACATGGTATCACCAGATTCTTGCCAATACGCATCCCTAATTCTGATATGAATGAGAACACAGACCTTAAGCCCCCATGTACACTTTCACCTAGATTCGACAAATGTTTTCCCGTACAAAATGTTACAGATAATTATGCTTGTACAGAGAATCTAGCCAGGATTACAATTATAAAGTATTCACACCCCTCTAACTGTTTCACATTTTGTCACATTGCAACTACAAACCTCTAAGTATTTTATTTGGGATTTTATGCAAAGTAGCTCATGATAATCAAGAAGAAGGAAAAGGATAAATGGTTGTACGAATTTGGATTTGGTCCCTTTCACTCCGATACCTCTAAATACACGTGAAACCAATCGCCTTCAGCCTCCTGATTAGTAATCCACCAGTTTAATTAAATATATATACACTCACAGTGGTTGGGTGATGGGGTCAGAGGTCCAGAAAAATCACAGCACAGAGGTCAGGGAGAAGTTTAAAGGCGAATCCCATTATAAAATAACATGTAGAGGACACAGCAAATGTGGGAGAGGGTTTTCTTGTCATGTGAGACCAATATCAAGATCTCTGGCCTTCATGCAAAATGCTGTGTGGAGAAATGCAAAACAATACACACCACTGTGAACACACCATCCCCACGAGGAAACATTGGGGTGGCAGCATCAGGCTGGGGGAGGTTTTTTCTTCAGAAAAGGTTGGCTGGTCAGATTTGATGGGAAAACAGATGGCAGTATATACAGGGCATCCTCAACCTGCTAGCAGAGCTACGGTGAACTGGATTAAATGGAAGCATGTTCATCGAGTGTTATAATGGAACAGTCAAAGGTCAGACACAAGCTGGAGCCCTTCTGTTAAGAATGAGAAAAGATTTCAGTCTCTAGACGTGCAAAGCTGGTAGATATCGACCCCAAAAGACCTACAGTTGTAACTGCAGTAAAAGATGGAAATTACTGACTCAGGTTGGGTAGCTAAATAAAACTGCTTGCTATACTTTGTAAAAAATAAAAAAAATTCAACCATTTAGCTTTTTTCAATTACTTTGCAATTATGTGCTGCTTTGTTTTGATGTGTCACATAAACTCTCAAAACAATCAATTTTGTGGCTGCAATGTGACAAAACCTGACGAAGATAAAGCGGCGTGATTATTTGAGCAAGTCACTGATTAATCAAGTAGAAAGTTTATTTTATTAGCAAAAGATATTTCATCAAAAATGTTTTTAATTATAGTTGAAATGCTTGAAACTTCATAAACTAGCAACAACAAACTAACAGAGAACCCCAAACACCAGACGACACAAAGTTGCCAGTAATAATTAAATATTAAACTAATTGAGTCAACACAATAAATTATTGCGGTCGAGTCGCTGGATTAGAGTTCTTGTCCCAATTTGCTCTATAAAAACTAAACTGGAAAACGTCACACTGGAGTGACCTCTCGTATTAATTTAATTATCCTCATTTAAGTTGTCTTTTTAAATCATCTTTGACAATTGAGTCAGTTCCATTTTGAAGTGCAGAGAAAGGAAGATGGTTTCTTTACAGTTTTTAAACTGCTTAGTAAAATGCTAAATGTGGCAGTTATCAGTAACGACCACGTATCAACCGGATCCCCATCTTTCGGAGACATATTGATCTTTAAGGAGCAAAGGGAAGCGCTCACCTCTGTTTTAAAAGTAGCAGCATGCTCTTTGCATCCTGGAAGTCCTTTGACAAAACCAGCCACCTAGTGGATGAACAAACAGGATAGAAATCAGCTGGACCAGAGCAGGCTGTCAGTCATTCAGTGGCTATCTATAAAGATGCACCGATCACAAATCTGCGTCCGATTTCCAAGCTCTGGTTTTTGTGACGCTTGACATTCCTGTACCAATTTTAGCCGATTCTGGAATCTCTTTAACAAATACATTATGAGAGGACAGAAGAACAGCATTCTAGATATTTTCCTCCAGTCTTGCTGCCATGAGCTGACATCAATTATTTATTCTAGGCGTAAAGGCAACATCACGCAGCATGTGTGAGAGAGAACAGTCGCTGTGGAACAGGACATCTGACATTTTAAACTGGATTTATTACCAGCGAGCCTGGTTAGCAGTGTGTTCTCAGTATGTATTCCCTAGATAAAGGGGTGTCAAAATCTAGTCCCCAATGGCCGATTGTCCCACAACTTTTAGACGTCTCAACATGTAAAAACGTCCTGCTAATGAGCTAATTATTTAATTCAGATGTGTTGAAGGAGAGACGCATCTAAAGGTTGCAGGACGGCATACCTCGAGGACTGGCCTCTGTGATCTTTGCCCCAGAGACTTTAGAACCTCTTCTTAACTTTGAGACCTCCAAAAAGCTGCTAACGTCAAATCCACCGTGTTCAATAAAATATATATAAAAAAAAGATATAAAAACGGATATAATTAAGCAACATGGAAGTATTACAGCCTTCTTGTTGTCTGCTGAAAATCTTGCGCTCTCTCGGCCCGTTTAAAAGGAGACAGATGTCGAGATGTTTTTAGTTTGCTCCCTTTGACTTAATTTTAAACACCTCAGTGACTGAATATAGCTAACTTTAATTTGTTTTCTTCAGTATGAGCATCCTCAGCAAAGAGTGTCATCAGCGTGACCTGGTAATGCCTAATATGATGCCTTTGCTGAATGGAAAAAGATAG
Source organism: Valencia hispanica (assembly GCA_963556495.2). Taxonomy (NCBI): domain Eukaryota; kingdom Metazoa; phylum Chordata; class Actinopteri; order Cyprinodontiformes; family Valenciidae; genus Valencia; species Valencia hispanica. The sequence continues at coordinate 24,742,738 of OY747710.1, forward strand.
GATTTTTCTGTTTCAAACCTGACAGTCACCAGTTAGAGCAGATCAAGCTGAAAATCCCGCAATTCAGGTTATTAGTTGACATCTTTATTTATTTACTAATAAAAATACCTTTTCAGACTTTATTAAATCAGATCAGTAAATCATAAAGACCAGAAAAGCTCTTCTTGAATATTCTCTCACTGTTGCAGTTCCTCTGAACAACTAGCTGTCTTCGTGTTGGATTAGTGAATGAGGAGCATGTCTGTGTTTAATGTGTTGAACACAGTGTGCGGGCATGTCTGACCTCCTCAGCGCTCCAAGTGGCCACTCTCTTGGCAGTCAGCCCCAGGACCTCGGGCAGCAGCTGGCAGTGTTTGTCCCAGCAAAGAGCCACTCTGTGCGGGGGAGAGGCGGAGATGCCGGGGGAGAACACAGACTCGTGTAGTGCTTGCTGGAGCGAGATGGTTTCTGGGGAGGCTGCAGACGGAGAACAGAACAGCAGTCAGTGGCGTCCAGAACATCGGTTCTGCACGCCACTGACTGCTGTAAAGTGGCGAATCGAAGCAAGCACATCGGTGCTTGCTTCGATTCGCCACTTTATAGCACCCCCCACTTACATTTTCCATCGCTAATCTCATCCTTGACATAGTGCATTTTTAGATACTTGGGAAGTGGAGCCATCCTGAAGGAAAAACAACAACACAAAAGTTAGAAGACACTTTTGGCGCTGTGAGAGGAAATCATGAGCGACTCGAACCTTTTAGGCCTCGTTCCATTGTGGCTTTGCTCGTTGGCTCCACCTAGTGGCTCTGGCTGGTTGTTGCATTCTGAATGCTCAGCTTCCCCAGGCACTGGTTTCCTAGCAACAAAGACACTAGTTTCAGACACAAATCCTTTCCAACATTCATATAAATAATAAATACGTAATTGAAAGTGCACTGTGAGTGTACATGTGAACTAAAGAAATAATTTTAAACCCTGTTTAGAACCAAAATAAGGTTAAATCTATTTAGGTGTCCAACCTTTTACCCCCATGTGATGTTGCTGAACGTTTTGGGTGAGTTGGAGTTGTTTTTTGTTAAATCATCATCTTAAACGTATTCAGGAACAAACCTGCTCGGAGGATCCACGGGTGCGTCGGTCTGTGCCGGTGCTGATGTGGTCTGAGTTGGATTGTTGGGGTGAGAGTCGGGACGGCGCCCCCGTGGTGGAGGGCCACTAACCACGAGAGGTCTCTCTCCACCGAGACGATCTGGCAGCAAACCCTCCTTGTTCAGGTTTATCTCAGAGTAAGGGCAGCTCACCTGGCTGCACACAGGGGGAAAACTTTTTACTCTGGTAGAGAACAGAAACTTTTAATTTATTTTACATTTCTGGCATCAAACATACTGCAAAAAAAATATAGGACTTGGAGGATGCCATTATCACTTTGATTCTCACAAACACAGAAAACTGCAATACATTTAGATTGCAAGCCACCCACACAAATATTATTGACATCTGAGAACAGAGTCTCCAGTCCTCCTTTAACACCATTATTAAATATGATAAAAATGGGGGGGGGGCTTTACAGGGCAGCAGCAGGTCAGTTTAAAAAGAAAAACAGAATTGAGAAACATATAGCAATTTTAAGTAAGGCAGGAGGGTATGGACAACGCATAATTAAATAAAAGCTGATAAACTACTTTAAACAGAGTTCCTACATGTTTTTCTATGCCAGACTTTTGCAGAATACATTGTTCCTGAACAGACAGACGCACAGACTAATGGATGGATGGATCTTTTGGAGAAAAACTTTTGCAGATGGCACATGAAACCTGAGTACAATACAGCACTGATTAAGGAAGATGCTAAATCCAAACTAGAGCAACTAACGTGTAATGTGTCCCATAGCGAGGTCCCCTTATGTGTCCGACCCCGTTGCATCCTGGGGTGGGACAGCCTTGTCCTGGGGCAGGCAATACATCGCTTGTGCCTGAAATATACAAACACAAGGCAGAATTAATGCAATGATGGGGATTTCAGCAAACTCATTTGTTGACATTTAACTTGAACATGTGTAGGGCGTGCTGAGGTAACGGGAGTAAAAAGCCAGTCTCACTGCTGGGGTGCTGTAGTGGGTGCCCAGTTTTCTGACACCATCCAACTGGGTGCAGATCTGGGCAGTCTGTCTCAACCCAGTAGTCATAATCCATGTTCCAGCCATCAAAGTGAATCTATGTAAGAGGAGGGAGGAAAATAAATATGAATAAGATGAGCAACACACAAACGGAGGGAGGGTTTGGAAGAATCCCTGGAGACATTCTGCACCTTCAGTCTGTGATCTTCTGTGTCCACTATGGTAGCAACACGAATGAGCATGGGGTTCCTTTTATCAACTGCTTCCACTTTCATCCCAACCTGGAAGCCATGAGAGGGTCGCTGCAAAGACGCAATGGTTTAAAACAATAAAAGAACAATCTTTACAGATTCTCCGTACTTCTGAACGTTAGTCCGAGAGTCTTTGTTTTCAACTCAAGATAAAGGAATAGTAAATAATGGCAGTCACATCAACTCAGTGATATAAAAATTATTTTAGCAGCACAAGAAAAACGTTGCACCAGAAACCACAAAACGTCCCTGCAGTAGGGAGTAATTAATAAGTAATTATTGGTGTTTCGTGTTGGCAGAGACAAGGGTAGGTTCATTTTTTTGTGGGGGATGTTTAAAAAAATTTCAACCTTCAAAAAACATTTCAGGGAGGTATCATCGCCTCTTTGGTCTAAGAGAAAACACAATAAATATTAGAGAACCCGTTAATATGTTGGAATCTTACCGGTTTAAAAGCTCGTGCAGGAGCAGCTTGTGCTACCATTTCCTCCATGTACTTTTCCCAGGAGAAATTCTTGGGGTCTTTATATTCTAAGGAGAAGAAACTAGAAATTAATAGTGGAATCTCTCACTTTTAATACCTCATAAATAACACCTATAGGACACCAAAGATGACGGATTATTTACATACTGGATTCCTGAAAGAAGAACATGCATAATTTTAACTAGTGATCTGCTCCCCTTCAGTGTCTCTTTTTTTTTTTGTGATTCTGTCTCAGCCTCTTTAGTTTTACTGCCATGTATCTGTGATCACACTAAGATATTAGGAATGCTAAGAGTATGAACCAGTCATTGGATAAAAACAGACTTAGCCAGTGTCTTACCAGGTGGAGTGTTTAGAGTGAACTGAGCTTCTTCACAGAAACCAACAGGATGGATGTATGGACTACTGGCATCACACCTTCCATTAAAAAAATAGAAACATGCGATATAATACCGTTGAGAAACCTTTTAACTGCATGTTTGTCCACATGTTTCCCCATTGGAAGTAGTGCACAGTGGAAGCAATACTGAAAGGCAAAGCTACAGAAAGCAGAGGGAAATACACCTGGGTCATAAACTCCCTACCAATAATCGTGTGTGTCGTCTAGGTTGTCAAAGTGAATAAGAAGGCGGTTGTCAACAACAGCAGCTATTGTTGCTACGCAGATCTGCGAAGGGTTCTTCCTGTCGGCTGCCTCCAGTTTCATCCCTGCTCTAAATCCGGATGGAGTCACAGACTACAACCAGAGGAACAACACAGATTAAATGAGTTATAACACACGGTCGGTGTGAATCGGATTATGTAGTGTTGCATCGTTAGTTTAGGACTCACCGTGTTGAGGCTCTTAAAAAGATGTTTTGGAGCCAGTTGGCCTCTGCAGTTTTTCACATACATGCTCCAGTTAAACTCTCCGTCTTTACAGCCTACAGGAAAACAAAAAAACAACAAGTCCAGACAGTTATTTTATCTTAAAAAAAAAAAAAAGATGAACCTCCAATTTTATGTAAAATGGTTAAACATGCATGTGACTACCTTTAGGCAGTAATAACTTGTGTCCGTTCTTCTCACACCACCCGCCTGGTTTCAGGTCCCACGAGTCAGCATTAGCCCAGAAGTCGTAGCATTCAGGGTAACCGTCAAAGTGGAGTCTAACTCTGTAACCTTGGATCTGTAAGACAGCATGAAAACAGTCTATATGGATGAAACTTCTGAAGAAAAAAAAAAAAGAAAAAACAGAGATTAGCAATACTCCCACCTCTGCAACGGTGAGCACACAAAAGAGAGACGGGTGGGATGGATCAAGCCCTTCGAGCTTCATCCCAACCTTAAAACTGTTTCTGCTTTGAGGAAACGACTGGTGCTGCAAGGCAAATGCACAACGCATTTATACTGAGTAAATAAAACGCCACGTTACACCAAAAGAAAGCCATGGCAGAAATCACAATTCATACCTCTTTGAAAAGTTTCACAGGAGCAGCAATAGTTCGCCCCTCCTCCAGGTAAGCAGGCCAGCTCCATGCCCGCTTCTTATTGGGTGTGGCAGTCACTGACAATGAAACAAACATACACAAATATATAATCTTAGTCTGATTTAGGACATTTTTAAAAGTGTAAAAAGGAAAAAATTTTGAGTTGTAGGGTTTGGCATTGGATGGATAAATGAAAATTAAGGAAAAGATGGGAAATGTCTGTCTCATTTTAAACAGGCTACATTCACCTTTTAGAGCTACTAAGATTATGTATCATTTCAAATCCCTGCCTAAAAGTAATTCTTTCAAATTAAAGTTTATTTTCAATTCTTTCTGATACTTTATGTAACTTTATATTTCTTCACCCTTAATTCTTTATTAGCAACAGCCTAACCTACCAAGTTTGGCCATTTTGGCTCCCCTCCTGCCTTTGGTAGCCTTGGCCTTTTCCTATAAGAACAAAAAGTAAAACAACATAAAAACAACTTCTATCAATACATAAATAAACAACAATTGACTAAAATGCAGGACAAATTTGAATGGAATATGTATGGTGTTGTCCTCACCTCTGGTTCTTCTTGATTGTCCTCCTCTTCGTCACCAGAATCCATGTAGATTTTTCTCTTTTTGCGGACACGTTTCCCCAGTCGCTCACCTTCCACTGCCTGACCGTCGCGTGCTTCTGCTGGAGAAGATCTTTAAGAAACAAAAATAAAAGATCGCATCAGACCATCTCAGACGACAGCACCAAGACGAGACCATTGTGTATAGATTTTTTATTTTTTTATACCTGCCACTGGAAGGTTGAACACAGGAGCTACAGTATTTTCCCTCTATAAGGGCCTGCCTGGAAACGTGTCCACCACAGGCCCGACACTTTAACAGCTCCCCATTTGGACCCGTGTCAGTACCAGATCCAGCTTTAACCCTTGGGCCAACCTCCATGCAAGGATCCCCCTCTGAAAACAAGAGCACAGCACCAGAAGCTCAAACACAAACAAAATAAAAGGGTCTAAACTGAAGGACGTCATGGTAATAAACAACAACAGGTTCTAAGCAGAGACCATCATACCTTTAGCTTGAGATGAGCCTGGCTTGCTCTGATTGACCAGAGCTGTGGCTGTGCGAGCCTGTGATTGGACCTCTGGTGGAGGGGTGGGAGTGTGAGACGGCACTGGGTTCAAGGTCTCACGATTGGGTTCTGCCTCCTGCCCTTTGACCTCTACGTCTGTGACAATCTCAAGGGTCCCAAACTCTGTCATGCGGAACTGAAACGAGGAGAAAGAAGCAGAAATGCTCATCAGGACTTTTACCCCCCATGCTTTTGATTCTTTTGTCTCTTGATCGACTTAGTTATTTACAGAACCTTGCAAATGTAGTCACACCCCTTTTTCATCTTTTTTTAAAACTACAAACTTCTATGTATTTTACTTTTGATATTATGTGCTAAACATACATGATGAAGCTCATAACAGCGAAGTGGAAGGAAAAGGATGCAAAGAAAGGGATCCAGTGCAACCGGCTGCATGTAAATACTGCTAACCTGTGTGTAACTTAATGCCAGTAAAAATCCAGCTCTTCGGTGGTTTGTTAGAGAAAATTAGTGAACAAACAGCACTGTGAAGACCCAAACACAGCAGGCACATCAGGGAGAAAGATGTGGAGAAGTGTAAAGCAGGGTTAGGTTATAAAACAATATTGCAAGCTTTGAACATCCCAGGTAGCTCTGCTCAATCGGTTCAACATGGAACAACAGCAAGTCGACTAAACTGACAGGTTGGGCAAGGAGGGCATTGATCAGGAGAAGCAACAAACAGCTTCATGGCAACTCAGGAGGAGCTGCAGAGATCCACAGCTCATGCAGGAGAATCTGTTGAGGAGCTAAAAAAAACGTAACATTTATGCAAGAGTGGAAAGAAGAAGGCTATTTTTCACTTTACAGCCCAACACAAACCAAATGGGGGGCACACAAAAAAAAAACAGTGGAAGATTATGTTCTGACAAGATGAGATCATAATTGAGCTTGTTGGCCTTCATGCAAATCACTAAGTCTGAAGGAAAACTAACACTGCAACCTGAACACACCATCTCAACAGTATAACATGGTGGTGTCAGCATCATGCTGTGGGGATGCTTTTCTTCACCATGCACAGTGGAGCTGATCAGAGCTAGTGAAAAGGTGGAAAGGCTGTTAGAAGCTGCAAAAGACTTGAAACTGGGGTGGAAGTTCCCTTTCCAGCAGGACAACAACTCTACACAGAAAGCTAAAGCTACAGAGTGTTAGTTTAGATGAAAGCACATTCCTGTGCTAGAATAGCCCAGTCAAAGTCCACACCTAAGAGAGAATCTGTGGTAAGATTTGTGAATGCATATTCACAGCTGTTCTACATCCAGTATGACAGCTTGAGCTACTTTACAAAGAAGAATGAGTAAAACCTTTCAGATGGAGGTAGGAAAATACCCCAAAAGGCTTGCAGACGTTACTGTAGCAAAGAGGATGTATGGTGGATTTTGGTGCTGAATGCATAAAACAAGCCATACTTTACAGATTTGTATTTATTTTTTTAAATTATAATTTCCCTGTCACTTTTATTCACAACTATACACTATTTTGTGTTAGTCTGTTAAATGGGATGTCAATCAAATGCACTCCTTAGTGAAGATGATGTTACAAAATGTGCAAAAGAGGTGCGATTACTTTTCCAAGGCAATATATTTGATTAAGCGAAAGAAACAAAGACACATCTGTACCCTGATATCACTGCCTGGCAGCGAACCAATACCATCCTTCCAGTCCAGTCCCATCTTGTCAAACACAGCTCCCTGGGAGGGTCCATCACTGGGTGGAGTGTCAGTCATTCCCACTCCTAATATGAGCTACCTGAAAAAGCCACAACACCCACGTAAGAGCCATTACTTGAATCCAATGACTATAAGTAGTCTGTACACTTATTTATACTAGCGAGGTGTTTTTTTAAATTTACTGTGAGGCAGCCAGCGTAAAGTTGTTGTTTTGTTTTGTCTTCTCAAATACTAAAACGCAGATTCAGCCTGCACTTGTAAACAGTGATACCCAACATCACCGCTAGATGGCGAGTGTGTGCTGGCTTACAATGGTACACCATGCACTTCTGTTTCAGACAAAACACTCAATAATAATATTGTTTTGTCGGACGACTAAGGGGCAAATACACAAACAAACAACCTCATCGGGACAAACACTTGTTAAGTCCATTGACAAACAGGTGAAAATGCGTCTCAAGTTTGAGTTAATCACAAAAGTTCGTCTTTTCCTTGTTTTAACAGTATCTCTTAAAAAGCAGAGTTTGTCTGGTTGCGAGCAAGCGAAAGGGCAATTTGTTCATCGATTTCACGAAAAACACTATTTTCTGCACCGACCGTCCAAACTTAAAAGCGTTTAAAAACGTATGTTATTGCGATTAAACGTTCTAGTCCTGACGCATGTTCAACACTGGATTAATGTCACATTTCCCGTTTGCAACGCGGCCATAACCATGTGCAAAGTAAACAACAGTGAGGCCTGATGTGTTCTAGTGGAGTTTGGGGTCGCAGCTGATGCCTCAGTTTTATACTAGCTATAAATAAAGTGCATGTAAGAGCGCCCATGATTAGCATTCGCCCTATACAAAATGGCGGAGCATAGGAAGAGGCCACCAACATGTTTAAACTATGTTAATTACTCAAGTTGCCCATTTAAACTAGTCGTGCGAGGTCCCTTCGCGTCAAACAAAAGCAAATGCTGGCTGTGTAATTTCCTAACCGAGTGTTTTCATTGAGCCTGCCCGTTTTTCTTCACTTTCTCCTTGTCACGGAATGTCAGCCCCGGTTGCTACGATAGCTAGCTAGAGCTAACCGTCAGCTAGCGCCGGTGTTGTGTCGTAGAAAGCGCCCCCGCCGTCCAAACGGATCCCCGTTTCAACACGCACATCTGCACCCATAAATCAGCTAGAAGTGACTGGGAGACGCCTTCCCACTTGCTCCCCGCTGAGATCCACTCATTGCATTTGTGGAAATGAATGCGATAGGATGCGGTTCTAACGAAGGGGTGCGTTTGACGGCTGGGGCGCTTTTTTCGACACAACACCGCTCCGTAGAAACGAACGGACGACGGCTAAGCAGCTAGCCGTAGCATTGTGACTGGATGCAGCCAGATAAGGACAATCTGTAATAAATAAGTTTCCCGGTTAATTACCACATAAAAATGCCGATATTCCAAAGAATATCAAAAAAGCATAAACAATAAAACTGAGCTGCTGTTATGAGATTTGACAATGTTGCCAGATTAATTTGTTCAATAGAAACTTAAAAAAAACGATTTATTCACGCCGTTTTAAATCAAAGTGGAAATAACGCGAACAAACACCAACTAGACCATCTAAGATCGGGGTTTCAACATTTTGCCCACGTCCACGGGGATAAAGAAAGAATTAACAGCAGTATTGTTTAGAAAAATTGTAGAACTCACCTCGTTTCTGTTTTAACTCTTATTTAGAGCTGGATAACGCCGATGCGCATGCGCGCAAGATGCGGCTGCCTGACAAGTTTGGGTCTCGGGAAAAGTTCAGTTCGCTATCGGCAGGCCTGCGTTCGCCCACAACACGCCCAAAACTCGGTTCGGGACAGATTTGAGGGATACTGGGAGCTTTAGTGGGGCTCGTACTGCCCCTTTGCCCTCGAACAGGCGTTTAAAGTGTGCCCCCCCCCCCCCACGTCTCTTCCTCTCTCCTCCTTCCCCCACTATTAGAAGTAGGAGTGTGTGTGTATCAATGGAGCGCAGGCAGGAGGGACTGGCTGCAGCGGCTCCATTATAACACTTGGGGAGCGTTTGGTTCCTCTATGGTGAAAACGACCGATTGCATCTCTGTTTTCAACACTCCACCACCGTTAAGCAGCTTATTTGTGTCGATATGATCCCCGGAAGACGGAGACATCTCATCGGCGTGCTAACACACATCACACTGGCGTGAAGTGATATTTCTTGCCTAGAGAGATCGAATACATTGTAACACAAGAACCTAGACTGGTTTCAGCTCAACAGAGGTGCTGGTCGCAGTTTACGTCACAACAACAAAACGACGCCTCGGTGCGAGTTTAATCACGCAAAACTGTACGAATCAACGCGCAGTCAGCCTCCGTGTTGTGGTTGCATTTTGTGTTTAAATGTTTGGGTAAATACGCGGTGTGTCGACTTATTTCGAGGCGTTTCCATGATACTGGATGCATGGATTTAAAACTGCTACCGGCATACTGAATGGATTTACAGAAATACTCATTTGTGCATTAAAAAAACACATCTCGTTACGAATTTGAAATTATTATGGCTTGTCGTGCATTCATGCCTAATTCATCAAATGTCGTACCGACGCTAACGTCCCTTCCTGCTTCCATTTCGTACCCATGAACTACCCTTTTTATAACCGCATTCTGAAACCATGCCATGTCCGGTTATTTATTTATTTATTTATTTATTTATTTATTTATTTATTTATTTATTTATTTATTTATTTATTATTTTGGCCCCTGTAGCCATTTCGTATCTTTGCGGCTGTAGACATGTGCACCTTTTCCTACTTGCATTGTAACAGTCTGATAACATGAGCTGATCAGAAAATAAAGTATGATTTAAATCAGATTATTTTTATGACAGTCTATGAATTTCATGTAGACTACACATAAATAAAACAATTCGTCAGTTTTGAAGTATAGGTGCGAAATGTTTTATTGAAATGTAAGAAATTAACGTAGGAATTTAGGCTGCGAAATGGCAACAAGTGGGTACAAAATCGGGGAGGAGTGAATTGACCTGAAAGAAGGTTCAGGAAACTTCTTTATGATCATTTTGTTTTTGTTTTTTTAAACTCTGTTACGAAACGACCAAAACTACAATAGTTACGAAATGGTGCTACCAAAGATGGCGGCATAGGAAACAATGGAAAACAGTATAAATATTTTGCACCCTCACCCACACCATCACTCATGTCCATGGCAAGGCATTCTTATATTTTAATTTGAATTCCGCAATGAGTTGCTGTATTTATTTATTTATTTATTTATTTATTTATTTATTTATTTATTTATTTATTTATTTATTTATTTATTTATTTATTTATTTATTTATTTATTTATTTATTTATTTATTTATTTATTTTTGCCTAGTCATCTCTCAAGCCCAATATTCAAAGCAGAGAACTATCCTGTCGCAAGCAGCGCTGTCTTTTTCCACCCGAAAATGTTTGGTACGAAACGACCACAAAACTAAATGCCCAGCTTGCGGTGAAACGCATCTTGGATGTAAAAGCGGCGGCGGGCGCTGTTTTGTGTTTTGTGATCGTTTCGTCGCTAGATGGCGCAGGTGGCCCGGTTTAGATGGGATTAGCGGCACATAGCAGTTTGCATCATTCTGCAGTATATTATCAAGTGGCCTCAAAGCTGTGAACCATGAAATGGCATTCAAAGGCAAAGCGGTCGACTCCAAGGTAAGAGGTAAAAGATGGTGATGTGCTGCTGTTTACACTAAAGCAATCTGCTGAGGCGTCTCTGTGAACCTGGCTGGATCGACAGGGGGAATAATGTGCTGTGAAAGCAGCTCATCGTGGTTTGAATAGCCTACGAGATTTATTGTGTCGGATCTAATATGTACGTTCAGATTTTTTATGTGTGATTCAGCAACTGCTCAGCTTGCTGACGTATCTTCTGTTTGCCTATAATCCTCCCACAGTAACCTTTTAATACTATGTGCATGCTGAGTTTCGGATTAAAATTGAGATGGGGTGCTGTTGACAGGTCGGGTCCTGTAAATAAACAAGCCTTCTTGTTTGTTCTATCACCCCGCAGACCGTGCTGTTCAATCTGCTGCTCTGCCTGCTCATATTTTACTCCCTTTTCTACATGATCGGCAGTGTGTGCTTCGGCGCTTTCAGGTGAGTGGAAACCTCACACGCATGCGCACAGGCACACGCGCAGGAAGGACAGTCCTCAGGAACGCGGTCATTAACACATCATGCACGGGTCTCTTTTCAAAAAGCATATATAGAATCGATTAATTTTTAAATCAATGTACAAATAGTTTCTTTTTTTATTAAATAGACATATCCTATATTTTACTAATTAGCCTACATTCTGGATTAAAATGAGAAAGAATTTCTTTTTGTGGATCTTGGCCTTACTTTACTCATAAATGTCGTGTTTGGTGTTTCGTTTCAAGTAGCATTTCTACCTATTATCTTATTGGCATCCCAAGTAAAGATGTGTAAAAAGGCTTATAATAAATTAATCTTTTATTGCAGGTAATTGGATTGTTTCACACTGGAAATTTTAGACAGGCAGAGGGTTGAGAAGTTCCTACAAAGTCTAATAAAGTATATATTAAAAACATGCTTTATTTACAGTTAAGGGAACATTACACGTGTCAACATTAGTGCAGGTTGTTCTTTTTCTTAAAAGCATTCTCAACTAGATGTTCCCCTACTGAGTAAATGTTCTAAAGTATCATTTATTATTATTGCTTTTTCAAATCTGAGATTATACTGTTGCAATAAAAAAATAAATGTTGCTTTTTAGACATCTCTACCAGGGGTGCCACTAAGTGTGACTAACATTTTGCCTCCAAGGAGCCAGAACTTCATGTTAAAAGGCGGTCTTGCTACTACTCCTCAGGCTTTCGGAATGTGTCAGAGTTTTTCATCTTCTATACAAGCTGTCTCTCTTACTCATTTGCAATCCAGTTCCTTAATATTGTCATAATAATAATTTTTGATTGTTTTTCGGAATAATTGTATTTTTTCCATCCTCATTCCACACAAAGAGAAATATGTTTGCGTGGTTAAGCACAAGAAATAGGAGGAACAGCTGCCCAAATCCATGAAGAAACTCTAAAAGAGATTCAAAAAGCCTGGTGAATGTTTGATGGCATCCAGTTTGAGAGATAACAGGAAAGTCTGAGTTATCAGAGCCCAATTATGAAGAGAATACTGCATAATATTGTACGTACTGAAATCCATTTGTTTTCTAAGTTCATATAGTAATAAAAACAATAATCTTTCACTCTTGACTTCCGATGTTTCCTCATATAGGTTGGATCGGTTTGACGGGCTGATTCCATTCGATTTTAAAACTGAACCTACTGAGTCTAACTCCAAATACCTGGGTGAGCAAATTACATAAAGCTGGTGTGATCAACAACACGGATCGTCTTTCTCCAGCTAATTTATTTTGTCCTTTTTCTTGTGTCCTTCAGTCAACCTCCTCTCCTTGGAGCTCACCTACTTTTGTAGTGGCATACTGTTTGCTGCAGTGGTGAGGAGGCGGGTTTGGGACTACGCCCTCACTGTCACACTTCTCCATGTCGTAATCACCAGCCTGGGTGAGCAGAACAGCATATCTATCTATGCCCACACTTGAATGACCAAATCTGCAGTGTAACAACATGTTTTGCTTCTATGTTGCAGTGATGTTGGAGTTTCCTACAGTGTGGCAGTGGTGGCTGGCTTTAGGTAAGCAGACATCAGTGGCAACCTGCCTTTGTGTTGTCTTCAGCTTATTCATTCTCCAGGTTGCTTTCTCCACAGGTAGCGGCTTGTTTTTGATGATTTGCAATGGTCAGCTGATCGCTTACTTCACATGTCAGAGTGAGCAGAGCTACGCCACCTTCAGCTACTACTGACAAGACTGACTGACGATGATTTATTTGTATGATTCAGCTAAGAACTTTAAACCCATATTCATTGACATACATTACACACAGAGTGATCTATTTCAGATAAAATTAAAGTTAAATTTCATGATTATATCTTACAGCTAATAAAAAGCGTAAATTCTGTCTCTTAGAAAATTTAAATATTACATAAAACCAATGAAAAATTATTTATAAAATGCTCTGTTATGAGCTATACAATCATGTGGAAGAGTGTTGACTTGGTAGTTTTCTAGCAGACAGTGACTGATACCCTCCAAATTGAGGGTAGGTCATCAAAGATTGTTGCTACAGAATTTGACTGTTCACATACTGCTGTATTCAAGCATATCATCTGAAAGTCTAGTTGTAGAACAGTAGTGGTAGAAAATGGATCCACAGGCAAGAAGGTTAACCGCAGCCAATTCAAGTGTTTAGTTGGAGATTTACAAGAGGTGGACAGTAGCTGAAATTAGAGCTTAATGAACTGCCACACACAGATGTATCAAGACATGGGCTACAACCATCCTATTCTTCTGTTAAGCCACTCCCAAACCAGAAACAGCAGAAACCTTCTAACTGGGGTAAAGCGACAACACACTGGTCTAGGCATGGTCTGATTATTGGTATTAAGGTATACCAAGGCTTTAAAGAGTTACACCATCAACTATCATGGAGTTTATGTCCATGTATACATGGTCGGGGTTCTTTTTGCTTGAAATACCCCATCAGTAAAGTGTGGCATGGAGGAGACCAGTCTCTGCTGTGGTGTTAAGCAAGGCTAAGTAGTTTTATTAGTTGACTTTAACTCGTCTGCTTTGATTCTGTATGAGAGTGGTGCCCAGGTCCAGTCCTCGAGACCTACTGTCGTGCAATGTTTAGATGCATCCGTGCTTCTACACACCTGAATCAAATGAATGGCTCATTTCCAGGCTACTGCAGACCTAAGAGATGCTGATGAGCCATTTGATTCAGGTGTGTTGGAGAAGGGAGACATCTTAATGTTGCAGGACGGTAGCGCTGGAGGACTGGACTTGGGCACCTCTGCTCTATGAGGTGTTGTTTGCTGGTCCAGTGATAACATGGTCTTCAAAACAGGTACTGGTACCTTTGGCAGTGTGGGCAGGTGGGAAGGCCTGCTAAAAATGAAATCAGCATCTCCATAAAGAGTCAAGAGAGGGAAGCATGAAGTTCTCTTAAATTTTTAGGTAGATGGCTGCACAGACTTGATAAAACACAGTGAACCAAAAGCAGTAAAAACTTCTCTCTGGAGCTGAACAACTTGGTTTTCATCTGTCTTTCTGTTTTTGATCTCTAACTTGTTAGTATTCTAAGATTATGCTTTTGTCCATTCCTTTGTGTGTTTACTTTGTGGTTCATTATGCAATTAGAATTAGGTTCCATTTCTGTTTACTGTTACTAGTTTCAGGTTTCCCTTTCCCTTCCACTAGCTCTCACTGCTTTATTTTTCACCTTTCCTCTGCTTACCAGCCTGCTCCACCTCTCTCTGATTAGCCCTTCTGTTCCTTTGTCTCTTCCTCTTTCTCAGTATTAAAGCTCCTTTTTTATGCACCGTTCTCCACCTGTCACAACCTGTCTTTCTTGTAAGGAAGGGAAAAGCCTTTTTGAGGAAGCTAACTAGCAGTGGGCAGCAACATGTAGGGGAGGGCATCCTTGTGTTGCATCCTTATAGCCAGAGTGAGTCCAGTCACTGCAGTGCTTTCCTTGGCAATTCATTAAAAGGACATAAACACTTGGAAAAGTTTGTCAAAATGTTGGCAATTCTGACACTAACTGTTATGAACCTTGATACCAGTAGCCTGCCCATACCTAGTCCGGTCCTTGTTCTCTTAGCCCAGCTGACGGAAGTAGCTGACATCATCTCTGGTTTAGGACATGAATGAGAGTTGAAGCTCATGTCCTGCATAAGTCACTGATGACTCTTGAAGCACTGACTCCAGCCACAGTCCAAGTTGTGTTAATCTCGCCCAAACTCTTGAACAGGCTATGCTTCACAGTCCTTGCAAATGTTTTTCTTCCACTAGATTTTCCATTAAATACTTGGATACAGCACAATGAGAGCAGCCAGCTTCTTTAGCACGTCCTTTTGTGGGTTGCCTTTGTGAAGGATGTCGGCTGTCTTCTCCATGATTGTGTAAATGACATTACATTTCTGTACTGAATCCTTTTTTAATGGTCTTACAAAGTTTTCTGGGAAACAAAATTTTGTGTCTAAATTAGTTGTAAGCCATGATTCAAATGAACAGATAAACACTTGAAATGGATTACTATGTGGTTGAGTTTTAGTTTCTGAATTTATTTTTTTATCTATATGATCTTGATGTACCTATTAACTGTTTAGTTTCTCACATGAAGAGCAGTGTATGTTTTTGTAAAGACTGGGATTCAGCTGTTTGTATATAAGTGCTAAATAGAGAAGCTTTATTGTATTATGCTTGCAACACACTCTGCTTCTGTTCCTAATTATGCAGTATTAAGAAAGCCAGCAAAATATAATTGCAGCAAGTGAATGTATTTGTAAAACGGGACCTGTGCAATAAAGGATATAAACAATTTAAAATAAAGCAGCTCACTGTGCTGTTCATGTTTAAAAGGCACATTATGTGAAGGAATTCTGAAATGGTGAACTGACTTTCCTGAATAAACAACTTACACAGAGAAATCAGTGAAAAGGTAAAAATATCAGTTTATTCCAGTGCAACAAATTAAACATGCCGTAAAATGCCATGGTGGGGTTTTTGTTTTAAAAAAGTACAAAAAATACACGTAAAAAAAAAAAGTATAACTTTAAAATAAATATTTTAGCAATTGCTCCCGAAGGACTTTGTGGCGTTATGAAACTGGCTCTGCTGCCACGTACTCCACTGGGTTCATGAAGGAGAATCCAGGAAAGGTTGCGCCGGAGGCGGCTGCTTCGACCCTGTCGTTCACGGAGGCAGGGACAGGCTGCAGCGTGAACCCAGGAGCGATGTAGCACACATCACAGGGACCAGTCTAGAAAAGCAGGAAACAGTAAGAACCAAACAGGCACCGGTTGCAATTGTTTCGTTATTTTTTTCTGATGTATTCTTACCACTTTAGGGATGAACGGAGGCCTAACTTTTCTGGCTTCGAGGTCATCCCAGTTGATGGAAGCAAAGAAGCGATGCTCCTTCAGCTCCTCCTGAGAACACAACAGAAATGAGCCCCTGTGTTCTTGTACCTTTTTCACCCATTTCGTTTGCTCTGTGTTCTGTGTGCACTTACAATGTCAAGCCTCTGGCCTAAGCGTTTGGAGACGTTTCTTTCTAACAACCCTTTTAACAGTGAGTGGGCACCTTCAGACAGGCCGCTGGGCAGCCGCAGAGGAGAATAGAGGATATTTTCTAACATCTCCAGTCTGTTGCGGCTGTAGAATGGAGGCTGGAAAGCAGAACATGGGCAATACAGTAAGCTCAAGATGCAGAAGAGGAAGAAAACACTAAGCAGTAGCTGTATCCAATGAGACTCACCAGTCCAGAGAGCATCTCAAACAGCACAGCTCCGAGTCCCCACCAGTCCACAGCTGGGCTGTATGGCTGACCAAGAAGAACCTCTGGAGCCAGATACTCTGGAGTCCCACAGAAGGTGTGAGTAATCCCACCAACAGCCACGCCTTCTTTACAAAGACCAAAGTCCGTTAGCATCACGTGACCGTCGCTGTCCAGCAGGATGTTTTCTGGTTTGAGGTCTCTGTGCAGAAATACATGGGGTCAAAATGTATGTTTAGTCTACAGCTAGACAAGTATCAAAACTACCCAAAGTTGATCATCTTAATTGTAGGCCTTAAAAACTATTAAATACGTCCAGATTTCTCACACAAGACCTTGATATGGGAATGTGTACCTGTAAACGATGCTTAGAGAGTGGAGATAGCCCAGCGCAGCCCCGATCTCTGCAGCGTAGAAAGCAGCTCTGGGTTCTGGAAACGAACCCTCTCTCTGCAGGTGGTAAAACAACTGCAAGAAAGAAAGGTTTCACAAACCGAAACGAAACACCACGGAGAGTTCATCACAATCATTCAGACAGACCTTTGGTGTGAGTTTGCACAATGGATTTCTTTAACAGTCATACCTCTCCTCCGTTTACGAAGTCCAGGACAAAGTAGAGTGTCTTTGGTGTCTGGAAGGAGAAATGGAGCCCCACCAGGAATGGATGTTTTAGTCCCTTCAACAGTACACTCCTTTCAACCATCACATGTCTTTCCTGCAGAGACATAACCCACATATACAGTTAGACAGAAAAACAGACACACAGGTGGAAAAACAGAGACAACGAAACACAGACAAGGACAGACCTCTTTCCTCTTGATGATCATCTGCTTGTCCAGAACTTTAACTGCGTAGTAACCTCCTTGTTTTCTGTGTCTTGCCAGCAACACCTGTTAAATATTTCATTTTATGTAATACTTCACAGCTTTTATAGATACAAATCATTATGTTGATGGGGGGGAATACCTTTCCAAAGCTGCCTGTGCCAATAACTTTGAGGTAGTCAAAGTCTGATGGTTTCACCCTGATCAAGAAAATGAGAGAAAATAGTGTTAAGTAGCAAGAAACGCATCAATGCTTGTAAGATAAGTATACAAATAGAGTAATATTACTAAATAGATAAAGGTGGCCACAAAACAAGGTAACCCTAGTTTTTTTGTTTGTTTGTTTTTTCAGAAAGCCCTTGTAATTGCTAATGCAATAACCTGTGACGTGGGCTCACAAGGAGTCAATTAGGGGACCCTCCCATGGACCTTCACTGTGCTTCTCAATTGACTGTTATAAAAGAAAGGGTTGCTCTGTAATGTGAAGCAAAAACGTTCTTGTTTCAAGAAATACTACTGTTGGTGTGTGACTCACTGTGAGGCTTCTGTGTTCACCAGGCTCTGTAAAAAATAAGACACAGGAAGGGGGGGTAAGAAGGAGCTATTGGGTTTCATTCCCCCGTCAGCACCACGGCTGCGTCTCCTAACATTCCTCCACCAGATCCGAACTCACCGAGGCAGCTTTCTCCTCCTTCTGTCTCCTCAGCTTGCTTTGTCTCTGCAGTAGTTTCTGGGTGTCCAGGCTTCAATCAGGAGGTCAAGAAGAGCTCGGTTTAGATTCTGATTTAAAGGGCTGGACACACAGTTCCAAAAAGGTTTTTTTTCTCTCTCTAACTTACTGTTGGCATGGTTTCTGAGTGGAAACAAGTTTGTGTAAGAAATCACTGAAGCCAACTTTTTTCTCCTTCAGTGCATCTGGAAGACGGAGACAGCAAGAGAGAGGGGGGTGGGTTAGTCCATTACATAAGTCTGTGCTAGATGGATTAAGTCTGGCAGCTTTTTAAAGTGAGGTCACACTGAACATAAAACGACATTTAATAGCTTTCTGGAGCCACCAAATGATGTCAAGAGACAATTCTGTGTTTTAATTATTTTAATATAACAAGTGAAACCATTACATATAAATTACATAATCTATTGTGGGATGTTTTTAAAGACTTTCCCTATTAAGTAGCTATATTTTATATTTAAGTTGGCTAATTTTACTTTTCAATTAAGCATTAAAAATGACGACCTACCTGAGATAAACGTAACAAGCCCCTTCATTTTGGCATAAGTCAGCGGTCTGTCTTGAGTCAGAGTCATCTACAGGAAGTTTAGTTTTAAAAGTAATAAAACTCCAAAGAGAGATGGTTCTGGTTCGACCGCCCACTGCAAACTCGACCTTCTGGACTGAAACTTCAATCGCTCTGCTGCCCAATTTAAGACCCTTGACGCACGACACGATGCGTTCAAGCTCCCTCGGACAACTTATAAATATAGAATAGGAGGCTTACCATGTGCGCCGCTCATGACCAGTACCTGGGACATTCATTCACACAGCTGCTTTATGGGTATAGCAGGTGTTATTTGGTTAACCTTTGTGATAGGATGCCATCACCTGTTCTCACCAGGTATTTAGGTTTAAAAGAGAAGGCCTTCAGAGTTGGGTTTTTACATCATTTTCGTTGCAATTTAAGTATCCTGGCACTCGAGTGCAGGGCCCGTGACTGGAAAAGCTCCAAAGCAGATCCATGACTGCATGAAGGCTCATGTTAGAGATGTAAAGCAAGTGAAAAAGTAACCTGACCCTAATAACTGGGGTTGCCACCCTTGGTGTGAAGAGCTGCCCTTTAGCATGTGGGTTAACAGACAGTACGTCTTTTAGATCGTTAGGATGAACTTTGTCCCACTCTTCAATGTGCACAGTTGTTTTTATTTAAGCCACATTGGATTTTAGTACAGACCCCATAACGTTCCTTTTTGTGGACTTGCTGATTTGCTTTAGATCATTCTCCATGTCCCCCAACATTTTTCTGGAAGAGGGCAGAATTCAGGGTTCCATTAATCAGTGGCGTCATCAGCCGATTTTCCCGGGGCTTCAGCCCCAAATGTTTTCAGTCTGTTGTTTCACTCACCAGCCACAGGCTCACAGCTCCCTCAGTCACTCACAACGGGCCGGCTGTGCTCTACTCTGATCAGCCAGTGTTGCCCACTGTCTCAGGCAGAAAGGAGCTGAAATACCCCCAGAAAGGCGCTAGATGTCGCCAGATGGCCTCATACGCTAATTTGCATAATGATGATGTCATCACGTGATGACGATTGAAACAAAGGAGGAAAAAATTATATTTAGATTAGGATTTGATCATACAGGTTAAATAATACATTATTTAAACATAATTTAAATAATACATTATTTAAACAGGGGAAACATGCTACAGGGAAATGTGACTTCTGTCTTCAAGAAGAGACAGTGGAACATGTTCTATTATTTTGCCTGAAGTAAAATGTTGAGAAACCTGGTTGCCTACAAAACTGACAAGATATCAAATTGCAACTGGAAATCAAAGACCTTTAAAAAAATGTTAAAGTTCTAAAACATACATTTGCTGAGATACCTCAAGAAGATGAAATTAATAGAGAATATAGTTGTTTTTTAGTACTTTGTAAAAATAAGTAGGGCATATTTAGCATGCATCAACTGTTTCTTGCCAACCGCCATTAAACAGAAGTTTATTGCTTATGATATTATTTTCAGTGGGGTTTAAAATGTCCAACGTTTTTGAACTCACCATACATTTCGAACGTTCCTTGAATGCACCACAGGTGTGAGATGCAGCGTAATACAGACAAGCTTCTGCCTTAATTCTAGTTGAAAAAATCGGTTTTATATACATGCAGATTTATTTATTACTTTTGAATTTACATTAACTACAAAACAACTTCGTTTGTGAGTGGATGAAATGAACCGAAAAAGGTTTATGATTAGTCAGTGGACATAGTCTGATCATGCTGCACACACATGCGCAGATCGTTCCCTTTCTGAGCGTCGGGAAGGATGAAGCTGGGTCTCTAAAATGCAGGAAATATCGGCGACAAAGTTTCACAGAAGGGAGCTAAGAGTGGTCAGAAATGTCGCTAGATTTGTCGCTAGGCGCTTTTTGGAAAAAAAGTCGTTAGAAATAGTGACAAAGTCGCTAAGTTGGCAACACTGTGATCAGGGCTGCCGCTGACTTGACTCGGTGTCAGGTTACAGTCATTATGGCAAGCCATCAGTATCAAAAATAAGGCGTGTATTAAAACTTTATTCAGGTATTAAAGTCCATGGTACATGTTAACGTCTTGCCATAAAGGTATGTCGCTACCGTGGGCGTACGGCCCCTCCCCTCTCCTAACGAGGCCGCTCTGGTACAAACGCATGCGCAGAAAACTGCATAGCGCCAAACCAGAAGATATATTACAACCAGTTTATGATTACGACTAGCAACATTTGTAAATGTGTTTTTTGTTTATAAATATAGACCTGTTTAGTTACGAGTATTGTCCAGTTAACGGTGACAAGCTGCACTTCTATGGGATCAGAACAGGATCACCTTGAAATGAAACTGAAAATAAATATTGGCATTGAAAAATATTATTGTAACTGAAAATATTAATTTTGAATCGAAAATAAATCTAGTGAAAATTTTTGTATTGAAAGTGAATCTTTTTTTCAATACCAATCTTTTTTTCAATGCCATCATTTTTTTCAGCTTCATTCAGGTGATACTGTTTTGACGCTTGTGTGTGCACGCGCATGAGGGGCGGGGCTTCAGCCCCCCATATGTTTGCATGAACGAGGAAGGAGGGAAACTCTGAGAGTGGGATCAACATTTTCTTTGCTTCTAATGTGGTTTGTGGAAGGTAATAATCTGCAGTTGAAGTGTCTTGCCCAAGAACACAACGACATGTAGCAGGCTGAAGCTGGAATCAAACCCACAATTTCTGGGTTGCAGGCTGACAACTCTTTCTACAGCTGCCCTCTATTGCTATGGCACAATGGTTAATAAGCAGGTCTATATCTCCGCGGATGGTGAGTTCGAGTCCCGTTTATGATATCGTCTTGCACCTTGCCACATATCAATTATGTTTTTGTTCCTACGGGAAAGTAGGCTATAAACATAAGTTTCATATTTATAAGTAACAGTTTTGTAGCCACCTATGGAGCCTGGCAGGGTCTATACACAACAAATACAATATTTGTGTTCCATGACTGAGTAATGGGCCATAAATTACAAAGTGTATGCCAACCTTGCCCCCTGGAATACAGGCACAAACCAGCGCTATCTGCCCATCTGCATGGAGCAAGTGGTACAGCATCTAAACACCTTGCATTAAAAAGATATGAGTTAACCAGTTTCTTGATGATACAGTACCCACTTTGAATGCAAGTCTTTATTTGATATAACATTCATCTTGGCAAAGAATGCTACAACATTCGCACATAAAGAAACTGTATAATGCTGAGCATAATGGGAGGAATTTTGCGGGAAGCTAAAATAGCCTAGGTGTTGTCTTAAATAGTGTCCCAACAAGATTCAGTTTATAAAATCTTCAGTCTGAGACAAAAAAACTGTTAACCCAAGTCTTTTGATGTGAGCTGATGATCTTTAAGAATCTTTTCTAAATCGTTTCAAAGTCTCTAGGTGTACAGAAAGCATAATGTGGTTTGCGGAATAATAATAATTAAAAAATAAGATATAAACAGTTTCTTCTCAGTTTGCCATGGTAGTTGGCGCGCTTTAGCGCCACCTTCTGGTTTAGAGTGTGTGTCACAATTACGTTTTGCAATCTAATAAAAAAACGAGTTGTCAGTGTTGTTAGCTTTGCTTACACCCGTCTTAATTGATTTGTTAACGTTATTGACATATATTGTAAATATGTATTGTGGATCTGAAATAAATAGTTATTTAATATGCTATATATAGTGTGTATTTACATCCCTTCATACCACACTGTCTGTAATGAGGAGAGCCTCCAACAAAGACAGGCTACACAAGCATAAAACTTTATCACAAAGACTCCTAGTCTACTGGTCAGTAGAAGAAACTGAGAAGAAACCGTTTATGTCTTTTTTTCTTCCACAAACCACATTATTAACAATGTAAATGTCCTGTTGTTTCTCCCGTCTCGCCTCGACAGTCGGAGTTTCCCTCCTGCCTCGTTCATGCAAACATATGGGGGGCTGAAGCCCCGCCCCTCATGCACGTGCACACACAAGCGTCAAAACAGTATCACCTGAATGAAGCTGAAAAAAATGATGGCATTGAAAAAAAGATTGGCATTGTAAAAAAAATGAAAAGTTTGAAAACTTGAGTTATTTTTTTCAATGCATATACATGAGTTTCATAGAAAAAAAAATCACTTTCAATACAAAAATTTTCACTGGATTTATTTCAGATTCAAAATTAATATTCTCAGTTACAATAATATTTTTCAACGCCAATATTTATTTTCAGTTTCATTTCAAGGTGATCCTGGTCTGATCCCACACACTTCTAGCTCAGACCGGAAAATCAAGGGCTTGTAGCCACATTTGCCCGAATGCGGCTCTCAACGAAGCAGCAGCAGCATAATACCGGACTATGGACACATTGCAGCCCTTGGAAGGCGGAGCGAGGTAGGCTACATGTTTTAAGGTGTACTTGATTGTTAAATTGATATTTTGTTGTATGTTGTACCTTTTTGATTTATATTGGACTTTATATTAAGAATAAGCATCCAAGCAGATGTATTTTGTGAATAATTTTATGGTGTATTGCCACTATTAGATTCTAAATGAATTTTTAAGTAAAATAAAAGTAAAACACCCGTCGAGGCTCTCAGTATTTCTTCCTGGGTGACTGCTACACTAACAGAAATCAATGGATCATAGACAAATTACGAAGAAAAACTGTTGTTACCGCTTTTTCTAGAGAGAGTCCAAGGGTAAGAATGTATCTTTGTAAAATGAAGTGATATATATATATATATATATATATATATATATATATATATATATATATATATATATATATATATATATATATATATATATATATATATATATATATATATATTAGAACGATGTATTGACAAATCGCTCTGTAATTTTTTTCAGCTCATAGCATAGAACAATGGTGGAAAGTTTGGTAAATATAGGTATAACTGATTTCAAGATCATTCGTTTTGAATGTTGGAAAAAACTCATTTTGAGAAAAACATACTTAAAGATTTGCATTATAATTCAATGCAATGTGAAGTACAAATGACCCTCGAATCCCTCGTTTCGTGTTTGTGATTGGTCATTAATTTAAACAGGCATACCATTTTTGGACATTTTTATTTTTTACTTTTTCTTGTTTTGGGGGCTTGTTCTCTCACTGCCTCCACTTCACTTTTTGGCTACTACTGAGACGTCTCTGATTTGAGTATATCATGTGTCTAATAATGTTTTATGAATTCATACTTGATTTGTTCTGTTGACACTATAATGAATAAATACGGAGTGATTGATTGCCATAGCTGTCAGTTTTAGTCCTTGAGTTCATAGTTTTGTGCTTTATTTGTTAACTGCTATCAAGGAATATGATTCTCATTTGTACTATAGTATGCATGAGAGGAGATGCTGCGAGATTTGTGGACTTTTATGTAGTGTCGTCTGATAATGCTGGTCTGGACAGAAAATGCCAGGGCTGAATTTTTCTCCCAGTCCACCCCTGACTATGTGTGTAGATTCCTGACAGCGCTCCAAACATTTGCCATCAGACGTCGCTTCTGTGGCACGTCTGGGAAACTGGCAGGTCCTGTTCAGATCAAGTGCTGACCCAGTTTTAAGACTGTGACACGGTCTGGTGACTGCCAACCAAAATGTGTTGTTTGATGCTGAGTGATTATGTTAAGGCAGCGATGGTCCATCGGATTGGACAAGTTGTTTCTAGTTATCAGAGTTTGAATGCACTGTATGGCTCTTAACTTCCTGCCGAGTCAGACTGCAAACTTGTGCTGAGAGATGCACGGATGACATGTGTTTATAGCTTTCTCCTCCAGTTTGTCCACAATAATGAATTCAGGATGCAACATCTGCCTGTTGATCCCGTTGTGAAAGTGTGAACATGTGTGCAGGGCATAATAAACCTAGAATAATGAAAAGAAGAGTTCAAAACTGTGAATACAATGTGTTTATATGTATTTTATGTTGTTTTTATTCCATAAGCTTCCATAATAGTCATATATTATCATCCCCTGAGCTATCCAGGGATCTCGAGTTAGGAATCACTAACTCCGTTTATCACTAGGGCTGTTAATTCAGATTGAATATAATTAAGGATACATTAAATAAAAGGCATTTTAACAAAGTATTACTTCAAAGGTATTAACACATATAGCCTACACCCAGGTCAACAGATTTATTTGTTGAATTCTGCAAGATTTATGTTCATAATTCATTGCTGTTTTTAGCAATGTGACATGTTTAGTGAAGGATCAGGTTCTATCTTTAATCGGGAGCAGTATAGACTCTGCTTTACAGATGGGGTGTAAGCATTCATCGGCTATAACCGCTTGTCCACCCAGGATCTCAAGGGAGCTGGTGGCTGTCTCCAGCGGTCATTGGGAGAGGAAGTAAGTACAACTTGGAGAGGTCGCCATTCCATCTCAGGGCAACACAAAGACACACAGGACAAACAACCATGCACACACACACAACAATTTAGAGTGACCAATTAACGTAACATTTATGTTTTAGGACTGGAAATTGTTGTACCAGGTGAGAACCCATGCAGAGAACATGCAAACTACATGCATGAAGACTCCAGGTTAAAGGTTCTTTCTTTGAAAGCTGCAACACAAGTACTCGATCTCTATTGAGCTCCTTCAGTATCACATGTATGAATCTGGCGGAGAATCTGCTGATTGGCACCTTGTGCTGCTGCTGGATGAGAAGTAGAACATTTCACTTTAAGGGGCGACTGCGATGCAGAACATGTTTTTAAAATTCGAAGTGGAAGAGAAGCAACAGGTGTGAGCTTTTCTTTATTCACTCACACCAAGTTAAAGAAAAAGGCCACATAATTTCTGTTCTGTAAATTTATGACCCTGCAATAAAAATGGACCATGCTGACTCCTAAAATCAAGGAGAACAAAAAAGGCTCTCTCTAGAGCCCTGGTTTGATTTGTTTATTTTGGCGCACTCCAATAATTTCACGGCATGGTGCGAGGAAGAAGACTAGTGCTGAATTACAATAATAAAGTTCCCCTCCGAATTCCCCTCCAAGGCTTTAAACGTCCTTTTGGCAATAAAACAAACATGGTAATTCTCTGCACAAAATTTTGATCCAAACCACACTGTGACATTACGAAGGCTTTCTACTGTGAACTGAGTTATATAACCAAACTTTGACACTGATGTGTTCTTATGTAATGAGGGAAGAGGAGGCTTGGTCCGGTGCTGCTGCTGCTGGTGGTAAACAAAATTCTTTAGTGAAACAGAGAAGAATGGAGATGTCTGAGGAATTTAAAGATGAGCAGTAAAACTATGCATAGAGCAGAGAAACAACAGTGGCCCTCACCATGAGCGTGTAGTAAGTGGTTCTGTCAGAAACTGGAAATGATGAATGGAAATGTTGTACCTGGATTTTTATCAGAGATGTAAATCAGATAAGGGACACGAGGTTCCGACACTGAAATAGCATCGGGTTTGTTCCCGTGTCTCAGGGCTCTAAATTTGGAGACACTGCAGAGGTCAGAGCAGAGAGGGCACAGTGGGTCTAGGTTTGCAGAAAGCTGATCCTCTGACAGAAACAGGGGGAGTTTTCCCTTCTACCACCAAGCCTGCATCTTGAATTACCTTGTTGTTGAAAGTGTGCTATACAAGTAAGCAAAAAAAAAAAAATTGCCTTGTGACTTTGAGCAGAGGAGTGAATGGCCCCCCACCCATCTGTCTGTCGTACTCTATGGGGAACCAGTCTCTGCTGGTCCCTGACCAGCTACCCTCAGTGGCTGACGTCTAACTTCCCCTGGAACCGGTCAGAGCTGTTTCACCTCTTAGATGTTCTGCGTAAGTTGTTGCATTCCCTGAGTGCTCAGCACCCTTCCTCCATGTGAGGACAGAGGGGACGCTGAGCTTCAGCTCATGGGTTTAGAGTATTTCCAGTATGCCAGTGGAAGCATTTGGTTTGACATACATGAAATAAATAAACTCATTAGAATGATTAACAACTACATTTGTTCCTATATTTGATCAAATTTGCAAACTGGAAACGATAAATGTTTAACAGTTTTTGCTGTCAACGCACATAACAGTTGAAACCAGAGATTTACATACACTGGATAAAATCAACATTTGTTTCACTGTCTGACATTAAATCTGATTCAACTGTTTCTGTTTTTATTCAGTTAGAATTACCATAATTATTTTTTATGCTGAATATTAGAATGATGAGCAAGATCATTTTTAAACCCTTTAAATTTAGAGGTTTACATATATTTCTGTAGTATTTGGTAGAATTGCCTCCTCAACTGTATGACTTGGGTAAAATGTTTTAGGTGTCCTTCCACGAGCTTCTAACATTTTTAGCTGGAATTTTGGTCCATTTCTGCTGACAGGACTGGTCTGACAGATCAGGTTTAAAGGAATCCTCGCTCAAACACAACTTTTACCCATGATTTAAGGACAGGACTTTGTGACTGCCACTCCAAGACATAAAGTTTGTTGTCCTTAAGTATTTTTGTAACTGATTTGGCAGTATGATTAGTCATTGTACATTTAGAAAACCCATTTATGCCCTAGCTACTTAATATATGCCTCCATTTACCTCAAATGTTGTAATTTAGCTTAAGAGAAGCTATGATTTGGCGTTCCTCAAATTATTTAAAGAAATAATAATTTTGGTGTATGAAAAATTTGGTGGGGGGTTGACATTTAGCAATACCCAAAAATAGATTTGGAGAAAGGTGCAAAATCATCACTCATCTTTAGTGACAAAAATTGATTTGTGCAATTACATTTTGCCATTTCAAATGCACCAATACAACAAAATACTGTTTAGGGAGATGACAACTAGTTACGTTGTGGAGAAGGAATATTCCATAGCACTGCAGCTCTCACACGAAGGATGAAAAACAAGAAAACTGAAATGTGGACAAGTATGTTGCTGGACTTGAATATCCAAAGCAACTCAAAGCTAAAAAAAAATAACACTCACGTCCGAAGAAAAAATATACCTCACATCATCATTCCCAACGTAACTAATTTAGGCATACTTGATGGGGACGACACATAAAAACAATACTGTGTGTAAAAAATATATATGAGCGTATATGGGTCAAGTCTAGACTGATATAAATCATGAAGCACAATGAATGAATCAGAATGAAATGCACTCTCTTCAGGTTTGTCAGGTTAAAAGCATGTTTAGTTCAAAGTTTTCAAAAAAGGGAGCTAGACTCATAAATGCATGCTCAGATGTCTCTGGACCGTAGAGCGGAATAGAGACAGGAAACTTTCTTCAGATGCTTCACTATTTAGATTTGAATTTATTCCACTGCTCGTGGTTTTGTTTTGCTTTTCTGCTTTTAATATAATTAAACTGGCTCCATCTGTGCAAAGTCCCTTTCATTCTGTTGTTAAAACACTAACAATGCATATTAATCAAAGCAAAGACATGCTTTATGATATAACTTTTTGAGTTGCATTGTATCAAATACCTTTGAACTTTGAAGTGCGACAGTTTATGTAAACCGATGGAGCTTTGAGTCATCTGACATTTAAGACTGCAGGACAGCTTTCTCACTTCTGCTGCAAACTGTATTTAATAAGGCGCTGCAGTAGCTATAGAGGTACAGTCAAGATGGGGGAAAAAATCTTTCTGTGTCTGTCAGTACAGTCATGCTACTTCCAGACGATTTGGGAGGGACAGTTGCAAGATATGCTAATTAAATGCACCTGATTAATTTATTATTGGCAATTTAAGTTGTTAAGTATTAAAGTTCATGGTAGTACAATTCGAAAAAGACTGAACAATAATGGCTAGTTTGGAGAGAGCCTCGTCTTTATAAAAAAAAAGAGTGCAGCAGCACTGGTTAGGTTTGCAAAGTTGCATCTGAATGCACCTCAAGACTTTTGGAAGGCACCATAGGAGGTAGGACCGTTCAATATTGACCAATATAGCAACATCTACCCATAGTCCACCAATCCTTGTTCAGAGAAAACCAGACACAGCATATCGACACAAATATCTGTCAAGCATGGTAGTGGAGGGGTCATGATTTGGGCTTATTTTGCAGTTTAAGGACCTGGGTATCTGCCTGGGTAAGTAATCAAATTAAGTCGAGTATTCTAGAGTCAAATGTGAGACCATCCGTCTGACAGCTGAAGCCTGACCCCAACTTGGGTCATCAGCAGAACAATAATCCCAAATACAACAGCAACTCTGAAAGAGAGTGGCCAAAAGGGAAAGAATTAAGGTGTAACATCTCAAAGTCTAGACCTTGATATGATGGAAATAGTGTTGTGGAAGCTTATAGTTGCTCCTTCTGCAATCAGAGTTGTTATAATTCATTTATGTCATTTAATATCACTAGGAGGTATACACCTTGCAACAAATCAGTCATTGATTGTTTTTTTATTGTCTCAGCTAAGTACATTAAGTAAGCAAAGAAAACATTTGCTAAAAAATTTCTTCCTCCATTTTGTCACTTTTAATACAACCTAGATTCTGTGTCTATTTCCCAGCATCATGTAGCCAAATCAGGATTCTTGTTTAGACCCTATTGAATCCTTCTTAAGATTGAAGAGGTCAAAGGTCATTTCTGCATTGTGTTTATCATGTGCTTACTGTGTTTTTCTTATGATCGTACGTTTTTTTATGTTGAGGTTAATAAGAAATAGAACTCATTGTTTTAAAAGCGGATTTTTCAGCTTTTACTTTTAGTGTAATAAACTTCTCGGGTTGGTTTTGGTAGGTCGCAAGAAAGATTAATTAGCTCCACTCCAGTCACTAAAATCAACATTTTGCCCCTGAGAAAAAGCTCAGCACCACAGAACTTTAGGCTGTCTTGTGTTGCTGCCCCACATCTGTGGAATGAGCTGCCGGGCTTCACAATCCATAGACAGATTTAATGAAGGACTTAAAATGGTCTTTTAGCAGATTTTTTAAAATGTTATTTCATAAATAAAATTGTTTTGATTTCCTTTTCCCACTGAGTTTCATCAGCTTTTTATTCTTTTACTCCCACTTAATGGTTTGCTATTAATCCATGGGGCACATTAAGATTCTTTTCCATGTAAATTGGATTATCAATAAAATATATTAGTAGTAGTATTATTACTATTGTTATAACATCTGTTATCCTGTTCCAAAGCATTTTCAGATGGTAAATAAAAAATAGACCATTTGATTTTGAACGTGCATAATACATCAGTAATACTTCGCATATCCTGCAGATGGTGACAACTAATAGCCCACAGCACGTTGGGCAGAAGTCTATGCAGAGAAAATAGTCTCGAAACATCTGTGTGTGTGTGTGTGTATATGTATAGCTGTACTTGTGAGGACCAACCTTTGACAGCCCACCACCCTTGTGTGGACATTTGTAGTTGTGAGGACATTTTGCCTGGTCCCCACAATGTTTAACTAGTTATTAAACTCTACTAGTTAGGTTTAGAGGTATGGTGTGAATTAGGTTTAGGTTAAGGTTAGGGTTAGGCATGTATCAGTAATGGTTAGGTTTAGGGAGTGTCTGGGTTAGGCATAGTAAAATCAATGGAAGTGAATACAATGTCAGCACAAGGAAAGCAAGACACGTGTGTGTGTGTGTGTGTGTGTGTGTGTGTAAAATACTTGATTTGTAACTTGTGTCAGCCTGTTTGTGTGTAGCTTTGGGTACTTGTATGTGTAAAACATCATTTGTAAACCGTAAAATACATTTTGTGCGTAACTTCGGGTACTTGCAACTGTGTATTCAAATTTACACACAAATATCAAGATATTACGAGTACAAAATACATTTACACATGAATAGTTTCAAGTTACATTAATTTAACACTACTCCTACGCATACAAATTGTTAAATACGTATGCCCCAATCACCTGATACATACAGACAAAACCAGATTTATGCACAGATCAAAGTTACAAGTGCACAAAGGTTTTTGAAACTCATTTGAGGCCTCCAGATTTGTGCATACATGATGCGTTTAAATGCTGGTAGAATGCTGGGTCATCTGAGTTTTCTTATCGCTTTCTTTCTAAACGATATTCCACTTATTCATTACCGCATTTAAACAGAAGCAGGAAAAAGCTGCTAAATCATCAAAATACATTCAGGACTAAACTGCCGATGTCCACACCTGTGGTGCATTTAGGGGTGCATGGGAAATCCTATACACTACCCCACCTATTTGTACACAGTTTCAAAGCAAATTAATTCATTTTCAGGAGAAAATTCAGTTTCAATTTTGTGACAAGAATTTCCAAACTAATATATTAGATTTCTCAATTCAATTCAGTTTATTTATATAGCGCCAATTCACAACAGATGTCATCTCAAGGCGCTTAACAAGAAGTCATTTCAATACATTTATACAAACATTCCAATCAGTTAAAAAGTTTCCTATTTAAGGAATCCCAGCAGATTGCGTCAGTCATTGGCGTGAGGTTGGGCCCCGACGGTGGAGAGGAAAACTCCCCTTTAACAGGAAGAAACCTCCAACAGAACCAGGCTCAGTAGGAGCGGCCATCTGCCACGACCGTCTGGGGGTTTGAGAAGACAGAGCAGAAACACAGAAGGAACAGAAGATCTGATATAAGAGTACTTTCTATGTTACAGGAAGTAAAAGGTTAATAACAGGACACAGTGGATGTTCAGTTACTGGGAGGATCATCCCAGTCGATGCCCCCCCGTCCAACAGGGCATTGCAGCCAAGCAGGATACCAGACCAGGTATATCTTCTATGGAGAGAAAAACACTGAGAGAAAACAAAGTTAACAGTCGAAATAACAGAATGTACTGTAATACAACTGGAGAGTCGTAGGAGAAAAGGAAGTAGCAGAGTGAAGAAAATTGGTAAGTCTGTCCTCCAGCAGTCTAAGCCTATAGCAGCATAACTACAGAGATAGCTCAGGATGACCTTAGCCACTCTAACTATAAGCTTTATCAAAAAGGAAAGTTTTAAGCCTGGCCTTAAAAGTAAACAGAGTGTCTGCCTCACGGACTAAAGCTGGGAGCTGGTTCCACAGGAGAGGAGCCTGATAACTAAATGATCTGCCTCCCGTTCTACTTTTAGAGATCCTAGGAACTACAAGTAAACCTGCAGTCTGAGAGCGAAGGGCTCTGTTAGGAACATATGGAACAATTAGATCTCTGATGTATGATGGAGCTTGATTATTAAGGGCTTTGTATGTAAGAAGAAGGATCTTAAATTCTATTCTGGATTTAACAGGGAGCCAATGAAGGGAAGCTAAAACAGGAGAAATGTGATCTCTCTTTTTAATATTCATCAGAACTCTTGCTGCCGCATTTTGGATCAACTGAAGGCTTTTAATGGCATTTTGTGGACTACCTGATAGTAAAGAATTACAGTAGTCCAGCCTTGAGGTAACAAATGCATGGACTAGTTTCTCAGCATCACTCCTGGACAGGATGTTTCTAATTTTAGCAATATTCTGGAGGTAAAAGAAGGAAATCCTAGAAACCTGTTTAATATGGGATTTAAATGTCAAGTCTTGGTCAAAAATAACGCCGAGGTTCTTTACGTTATTACTGGGGGCCATTTTAATAATTTAAGGAAATCAATGTGATTATCACAAATCAAGTCATTTACTAACAAAGTCTTTGAGGAGAGAGATCTTATGTTTAATAAACCACATTTAATATATTTATTTTTCTGTTCAGTCAAAGTTGTATTTATTTTTATGAGATTTCCATAATTTGCTTTTGTTGGGTTAACTTTTAATCCATTTAATTGTGGCCGTGGGCAAGACACTGTTTCTATAGGGTAATGGGTGGGTAACAGTACAGAAGCAGCAGAGAGGTGGGTTAAACTACGACTCTGCTTCCTGGTCTGGACCCTGGGTTGTCAGTGTTTTGGAGGACTAATAAATTCGGCCGTATTCCTAGAAAGAAGAGCTGCTCCATCCAAAGTGGGATGGATGCCGTCTCCCCGGATCAGACCAGGTTTTCCCCAAAAAGTTCTCCAGTTATCAATGTAGCCCACATCGTTTGCAGGACACCACCCAGACAACCATTGATGGAATGACAGCATGCGGCTAAACATGTCGTCACTGGTCCGACCAGGCAGGGGACCAGAAAAGATTACAGAGTCTGACATTGTTTTAGCAAACTTACACACCGAAGCAACACTAATTTTAGTGACCTCCGATTGGCGTAACCGGGTGTCATTACCGCCAGCGTGAATAACAATCTTACTGTATTTACGCTTATCTTTAGCCAGCAGTTTCAGGTAGGATTTGATGTCGCCCGTTCTGGCCCCTGGCAAACATTTGACTATGGTCAATGGTGTCTCTAATGCCACGTTTCTGACTATGGAGCTGCCAATTACCAGGGCCGGTTTCTCAGCGGGTGTGTCGCTGAGCGGGGAAAATCTGTTAGAAACGCGGACCGGTTGGTGGTGGCCCGTGGGCTGGGTCCTAGAACTATGCTTCCTACGTACAGTCACCCAGCCGGCCTGAGGTCCCGGCTGCGCGGGCTCTACCGGAGGACAGCTAGGGGGATCTATCCTTGTTGGCTCCGCGCTGGCTAATGGGCTTCGGCTATCTGCTGGTTTTTCAACAGCGCGGAGCCGTGCTTCTAATTCTGATACCCTCGCCTCCAAAACTACAAAAATATTACATTTATTACAGGTACCATTATCACTAAAGGAGGCAGGGAAGTAACTAAACATCTGACAGAGAGAGCAAGAGAGAAGAGAAGAGTTAGAGACAGGAGAGAGGAGAGTAGCCATAGCCGCAATGAAGCTAAGCTAACTGAGCTAGCGAGACCTTTCACCCAAAGAAAAACTGTGTGAAACACGAGGAGTTCCCAAAACGTAAAGTACACCACCACAAAACGTGTGTTTTAGTGTGATTGTGTGTTAAAATAACTTAGAAAAGCCTCAGCAGAGAGAAAACAAGATCAATTCAAGAGAGTCTGAACACCAAACAGCTCCACGGAGCGCGACAACAGGAAATGACGCAATACGGCTTACCCCGTCACAGAGTCACGTACAGATCAGAAGTGCTCCTAATTTTCTAGACAAATTCAGATTTTTAAAAGCATGTATTCAAATTGAGCATTTCTAATTCAATTTGAATAATACAAATTCCAATAATACTTCTTAAAATGTACTTTCTTATCGCACAAAGTTCTGCCCATACATGTCTTTTTAAACACATTTCTAATTTAATTCTTTTCACAGACAAACGTCTTTCCCTTCTCAGCAACAAGTTTAGAGGAATAGTGATAAGAAAACTCAGATGACCCAGCATTCTACCAGCATTTAAACGCATCATGTACGCACAAATCTAAAGGCGTCAAATGACTCGCAAAACCCCTTGTGCACGTGTAAACTCTGATCTGTGCGTAAATGTGGTTTTGTCTGTGTATATCAGACACAAGCCGTTTTTTAAGTTACTGTAATTTGAAACTGTTCTTGTGTAAATGTATTTTGAACTCGTAATTTATTGATATTTGTGTGTACATTTGAACACACAACTGCAAGTACCCGAAGTTATGCACAAAATGTATTTTACGGTTTACAAATCATGTTTTACAGATACAACTACCCAAAGCTACAAAAAGGCTGACAAAAGTTTTATTACACACACACACATATGTTTTGAGACTATTTTCTCACCATAGAGGTCTATCACTTAAAATTCTTCCTATTTAACAACAACAACAAACTAGCCTTGTTTTTTTTACATGAACAGCCTGCACTTATACAAAATTATAAATTTTCTAGAAAGTTGAAAGTAGTTTAATGGGCTAAGTTATTTCCGAGCAAGTAAAAATAAAAAAACTCAGATCAACAAAATTTCCTAACTCTTTGGGTAAACAACAATAACAAATTCCTCAGTATTTTGTGTTCTTTTTTTATTTTCTTGAACTGATAGTGTATTATCCAATGCATAATGTTATAATGTTTATTTACAGTTTGTACTTAAATCTCTTATTGGTTATTTGCAGCATTTGAAAACATGTATTATTTATTTGATGTCTCCCTTTTACAATGGGATCTATCATTTACTGAATAAAGTATTACAAAATCATACATGTTGGTTTTACACGGATATCTAACCAAAAGATTATTTGAGTTATTTTCCTAGGATGTTACCACTGAGATACAATATGATTCCATGCATGAAAAGAAAAACAAAACAGATTTTTGTGAACGTTTAATGACATCCATCCATCCATACCTCCCTCCCTCCCTCCATCCATCCATCAATCCATCAGTTGTCTATATCCACTCATCCTTGTAGTATCATGAGGAGGCTAGAGGCTGGTCACTGGGTGAGAGGTGGGGTACACCCTGGACAGGTCGCTAGTCCATCACAGTGTTTAATTCAGTTTACCCACATGTATAACACTCCTACAAAGACCACCACTTATAATAGCCGGAAAAATGCAAAGTGTGTTGTGCCTTTGTATTCATTCTTTCTGAGTCAATATTTTGTAGACACCCTTGGCTGTAATTACATCTGCAAGTCTTTTGGTATATGTGGATACCAGCTTTCTACATCTAGAGATTGAGATTTCGGCTCAGTATTCATTGTAAAACAGCGGAAAACCCATCAGAGGGCTGAATGGAGAACATCTGTTAAAATCAAATTTCAAATATGGGGTTTGGTTCATTCTATTTTATGATTGATGTTTTGATCTAAACTATTCAATTGTAGCTCTGATTGTATGTTTGTAGTTGTTTTCCTTCTGGAAGGTGAACCTCCACCCCAGTCTCGAGTCTTTTTGGAGCCTTTAACAGGTTATCTTCCAGTATAGTCCCGTATTTGGTTGTATTAATCAACTAAAATAACAACTGATGACTAAGTTAGACACAAGTGGACTCCATTTATTAGGTGACTTCTAATCAAATCAAGCTAGTTAACAGCACAGTAAAGGTGGCTGAAAACACTGCAAACCAAACTTTTCCTATTTATATTTGTAAAACCTTATGCAAATTATGTAAAGCTTAAACTGCACTATAAGACAATATCCTGTTTTGGTCTCTGTAAAATTCCAGTAAAGTATATTGAAGTTTGTGGTTATCCTATCCCATTGGAAGACAGAAAATAGCTTTCAACGTTGCATTAATTTATGTGTGTGCTGAAAATAGGTCTTCTCTGAGAGTAGTGTATGAACATGCCTTAGTCAAAAATGTGTAGATTCTAATGGGCTTGCACAATACTTAAGTTTGAGTCAAATTCCTTTTTAGGCAAAACCTAACTCAGTCTCAATAATGACTTCAGTATCCCAAAAACTATAAATTGGAAAACTGAAAACTTTTTATGATATGGATTCAGCCCAGGTGCTAGATTAAAGTATAAACCAAAGGGCGGACAGAGATTTATAGAGGAGCAGCAAAAGCAAATGAGGTGGACTAGCAGTGCTTGCCAACAACTAATGGTGTCATTAAGGAGACGTTACTGTGGGATCTCGTCTCTGCTGCCCAGATATTAAGCTGTTAGCATGTCATAACACTCATGAGACTTTCATACAGCAACAGTCTTCAGTCAGAGGCCTCTTCAGAGACAGCACGACTGACTGCTCCTGCAAATCTTTCCACAACAACTTTTTAAAGATACTTGGATGATATGAGTTACGACATCTAATTTCCCGTTGGGATAAGTAAAGTATTTTTGAATTGTACTGAATTTGAATGTGACAGGTAAAAATGTATGTATAGGAGAGATTTTATGTATGATATAAAGTAAGTAAGCAAGTAAGTAAAGTTTATTTGTTTGGCCTCTTTCACAGACAAAGTCATCACAAAGGCTGTACAGAGAACCAACCAAATAACTATGAAAGTTTGGTGCCAATAACAAAGATAAAATGTCACACAATAAAAAAAATTAAAACAAACATTCAACAAAAGCATGATTAAACGTGAAAGGAAAAATGTATCAATGTTGGTGACAAAATTCATAAAATTTATTTATTTATGTGAGTTGTACAATGTATGTATTTGAAAGATAAAATGAATGAATGTATGTGTGCATGTTTGTAATTGGTAAAATATACATGTGAGAGATAAAATCTATGTGTGTGAATGATGAAGTGTATTTAAGAGGTAGCATACAACCCTGTGGGAGGTCAAACAGATCCATTTGAAAGTAAAAAAATATGTATGTGAGAGTGGCAGTTTGCTACATGTCTTAATGGGCCCTAATATAGGCTATTTCTACAGCAGACTAGGGTAGTAGCTATTTACATTAGCTTGAGTAACTATTTGGAAAAAATGTAGCTACTTCTATGAGTAGTTTTACTGCACCGTACTTTTACTTGAGTAATATTATTGTGAAGTATCTACTCTTAATTGAGTATGATTTCTGCATCTGAAGGAGGAGCAAATATATTTTAACTAAGAATCAATCTGAAACAGAGACACACCTAGTTAATGTAAAAGTGAGACTTCTTGATTGTACACAAGCTTTGTTGTTGATGGTTTTTTCTATCTTTAAGGTACAGTAAATAGGAAATATTGTCTCTGAAAGTACTTTGTTACTTAGATTTTTGTGTGTGTCTTTTTTGGTCTTTGAAATACCAATATTTAAATATAACTTTGTATGTCTGTCTGATTAGATCGAGTCAGATGTTGTAATCAGCGCCTTTTTTCTAAATACTCTTTTACTCTTACTTGAGTAATTTCTCATATGTTTCTCAAATATGTTGTTGAAGTAGTAGGCTACTACTCTTAAGTCCCTCTGATCTACACGGATTGTGCTTTAGTATGTGTTTGTCTCTCCTGCGCGCGCTCTGGAGGCCTCGCGCACCGGGAGCGCGTCCGGTGCAGGGGCGGGGCCGCGCGGAGTCACCGCAGCCAGGGATGTGAAACTTGTCCCGGATATTTACCTAACTCTACCTGGCCTTTTACGACGCGCCCCGTCCGGAGCTCCTCGCAGCGGACTCTCTGAAGGATACAACCCCGGTCTCGGACGCGACGCCGCCGAGGTAAGTGCCACCTAATTCGACTCTGTCTTGTCGCGTTTTCTCTCTGTTCCCAGAAGAAGCGTGAAGTTGGTCGGAGCTGTTGTAGCCAGCCCCGCCGTGTTTGGAGGAAAGTTTGTCCGCGGAGTGTTGCTGGCTGCCTGGGTGTAGCTGTAGGGGAGTCCGGGCTGTTAACAGGTTCCTTGTTCGCGCTGTGGCTCAAAGTACAGCGAGGTTACAGCAGATCATGATCTGGAAACTGAAATATGGGCCTGAAACTCTCCGATCGGCCCCGTTTACTTGCTGACATGTAAAATAAAACAGCATAGGCTAAAGATTTTATTCTAACATAGTGCTTTTATACGTTTCACTAGTTTAGAGGAAGTTATGGAAATGAACTGTTTTTACTAACTAAAGCTGAAAGATTTGATTGTTAAATTTAGACAAGTTTCACCTCCTCATAATTAGATGCAAAGCAGCCAGTGAGATCCCATTCTCCCCATAATAACCAACTTCCTTTATAATGTACTTGTAAATTCATTAGATGGCCGCCTGTGAGAGGGTTATTGTGGAAAACGAGCCACCCGACTGGGACCAGCTCAGTTTTAATATATTCAGTGTGTCACTGTGTTCAAACATTAACCCAGACCTTGTGTGTGTGTGTGTGTGTGTGTGTGTGTGTGTGTGTGTGTGTGTGTGTGTGTGTGTGTGTGTGTGTGTGTGTGTGTGTCTTTTTCAGAAAGTGTGCTGGGAGCCAGATCAACCCACCTGGAAATTCAAGACACGACACATGTACGGGCACAGATGCATTCATGGATACGCTCAGACTTCAGGGCATGCGTTCGTAGTGAATGTGTTTATTATGTACTTGCCTTGCTCCCAGCAAAGTTGCTGCTGGTGATGGGGCGTGTTCAAATGTAAAAATGTTTAACATTCTTATCATTCAGCTGCTCTCAAAAGGCGGAGACAGACAGACAGAGAGAGAGAGGGAGGGAAGAGACATGTTTAGACCCAGGCCAAATAATAAGAGATTACACACAGAGTCAGTCACTCCTTTGCATTCACAGTGCATTACTCACTTCAGGCTGATGCAGCATCCAGCAGCATGCATTACTCACAGTGCAGTGTCATCCCAAGGGAGGTGCTTTTCATTGGAAGGACAGCAGCTTGGAAACAGCGGACACTCTCCGGTGGTCATGTGTGTGTGTGTGTGTGTGTGTGTCCAGGTCCTCTCTCGGTGGTGAGGCGAGGGCGGCGTGTTTGTCTTGAGAGGGAACCAGGGGTTTCCGTGGTAACAGACATGCCAAAGCCGGACCTGCTCTGCCTCGTTCAGCTGCTGGACGGCACCATCAAGACCTTCAGAGTCAGCGTACGTAGCACGTGGAAGCACGCACTGATTCCCTATGTGGATCTCAGGTTATGTGGAGCTCTGATCCGTCTCTCTGGCAGACTCTTCTTCTCTCCCTTTTTTTTTTACAAACCACTTCTCACTCTGTTTGAAGGACACACTCTCCTCCTGCAGCTTGTAGACTCTTGTCACAGTTTAGAGCCATCTAAATGTGCTGCACACGCTGTCAACCCAGAAATGTATTTGCAATGTCTTTGTATGCACTTATTGGCCACTTTATTATGTACGTCTTTGCATTTATCCTCTGTGATACAGATTCATCAAGGTGTCAGGACTTTTCTTGTTGTCAGGTGTCAGGAATTTTCAGCAAGCATTTTCGGTCCATAGTGACATGATGGCATCATGCAGCTGCTGCAGATTGATCGTCTGCACATCCATTTTGCAAATCCTTCATTCCACCACATCCCAAAGGTGATCTAGTGACAGGCTCACTCATTGTCCGGCTCTAAACACCCGTTTGAAATGATTTAAACTTTTCGACTTGTTGCATTTTCCTGCTGGATGAAGGCATAATGGGATTGATATGGTCTGCGACAATACTCAGGCAGCCTGTGGTGTTTAAATGATGCACAGTGGGGGAATAAAGGCTCCAAAGGGTGCCAGGAAAATATCCCACACACCATTATACCACCACCTCCAGCCTGAATCCTTGTAACAAGGCAGGGTGGACCCGTGCTTTTATGTTGTTTTCACCAGATTTTGACCTTACCATCTGAATGTTGAAGCTCAACAAGAGTCCAATCCATTAGTATCTAATTGTGATCATCCTGTGCCTCAGTTTCCTGTTATTAGCTAAATGGAGTGGCACGTGGCGTAGTCATCTGCTGCTGTTGCCCGTCTGCTTCAAGGGTTGACTTCAGGTGTTGATGTTCTTCATACCTTGGTTGTAACAAGTGAAAAACACTGAAGATTCTCTCCTTTCTGGACCATTCTCGGGTGACCAAAGAGCTGGTTGAGTCGTGAAAATTTGAGTGGATCAGTAGTTTCTGAAATACTCAGATCAGAGAGCTACAACAACCATGCAAAGTCACTTAAAACCCATTTCTTTCCCTTTTGATGCTCAGTTTAACGTGCATTGAGCTGCTGACATGTGATTGGCTGATTCACTATTAGTGTGACTAAGCAGATGGACAGGTGTACCTAATAAAATGGCAATTGAGTATAAACTATGAGAGCATGCTATGTAGGGCCTCACAATATTAGCAAAAATGCAATTACGGTTTGAATAATGTGAAGATATCTACTGCCATAAATATGTAATTGGCATGCAGAGAGTAAATGCATCACACATGAAACACAGCTGCCCACCAAATATATCTAAGCAGATCTTTGTGATTAAAGTGTTGCTTACTTTATAATGTGGTTATAATGTCTAAGACAGATCTAAATCTCTGCTTTCTGTCGTTTTAATAAGGAAAACAGGATGCAGAGGGTTCTGTTACCGCATACATAGAAGTATGTCGTGTTATCTGCTGCAAGAACATCGTGTTTGCTGTATTTTACATTGAACAAGGTCACCCTGAGAAGTGTCTTCTTCCTGTAACAGAGCGTCTGAGGAAAGACAAGAGGAGGATGTAGATGAGCTGTGGGTTATCTCTCAGAGCGATGAATAAAACAAGTATTACAGTAAAGCAATTTGCTCCTTATGCCCATTTGGAAATCAGATTTTAGCCTGGATGTGTGTCGTCTATTTACTTGCTTTTATTCACTAAATTTAATAATCATGTCAATTTGTTGTAGTTCAGTCTTAATTCAACTCTGTCTGTTTATGCAGCATCTAATCCCAGAAAATCTCACTGCAGGGTTCTGTACAAAGAGGGAGTCAACAAGTTCGAATAAAATATATTTTTTAAATCAATATAAATAAATTGCAGGATAATTTCAGTTCATTTGGACTGAGTTAAAGGTGCCAATTGATGGGGAAAAAACAGTCCAGCTAAGAAAGCCAGTGGACTTCACATCTCCACACTGATTCAGACGTGCATTGTGAGCGTGTGTGAGAATGGAGGGGAGAAATGTCATTTTTAGTAGGAAGACCCATCCATCAGAACTAGATGGATTGTCTTCTGTCTGATTGATTTGTTGGCAGTTAAGAGGACGTATCTCAAGGGTCTGTAGCCTGTGGATCCAGAATCATTTATGGCTCTTGAGGCTCTCCACAGTGGCTCTTAAAAACTCCTAAATTCAGCTTTGCCTCTGGTGCCGGTGCCCACTGTTAAACAACATATAGACACTGAGGGCTCGGGGTGGGGGGTGTGTGGCTGCCTTCCCCACATCCCACCCCTCTGTTTTAAATGCACATTATAACAACACGTATCAACACCATACTTGAGTGGGAGGATGGAGGCTAGGGGTCTTCTCACACCCCTGTTCGCTACTGGCCATCAGGGGTTGGGGTCCGGAGGAGGAACAGGTGGTCTGGTCGGGGTCCTGGGCTGTTGGGCTGCTTTGACACTATGGGGCCCTTGGCGGTCTGCTTGTCTCCATCCTAGAGGGTAGGGAGTCCATCTCCTGGGTCCGGGGGCTGGTGGCTCTACTGGGGCATCGGTACCTAGACCTGGGAGCATAAAGTGTGTATGGGGTGTGTGAGTGAGGGTACAGCGTCATTTCTTGGGTGTCTTGGTGAGTTAGTGAGAATGTATGTGTTTAAGAGGGAGGGAACGTATGACTGTGTCTGTATGTCTTTGTCTGCCTGTCAGGTTGGGTCTTGGTCTGCCCTCTCGCCTGACGCACCTTCGCCTTACATTTAATGGAGGGCCTATTTCCCCTCCGTCACTAGCCGCCAGTGATGGATGCCCCTGCCTACTGGTGTGTCGGTGGTCAATCCGGTTTGGACCTGGTGCGTGCCTTACCGGGTCTGGGGGGGCCGGTGTGTCGTTCAGCCGATTCGCTGGGCCGATGTCGTCCCTTGGTTGGTTGGGGCACCTCTTTTAGGGGTGCCAGGTTGGGGATTGTTGGGTGGTGCCTGCTCGGTGGCTCGGCGGGATACTGATCCAGCGTCTCTGCTTGTTCGATCACCTGTTCTGTGCGCACTGTGCGTGGTCGGTTCATTGGCGGGTTGGACCGGCCCTGGCCTTTGTTGGATGCCTGGTCTCGGCGCTCTGCGTTGCGCGGGATCAGGACTCGGGAGCTGATACAACTTGGTGTCCAGGTGCTGGCTAAGCTCGGCCTGGGGATGCCGTGCGTCCACTGCGGCTATCGGTGGGGCGCTGGGATGTTGGCGGTGGGGATTGGCCTAGGGTTGTGGTGGCACGTGGCGGCCGGCCGCGGCCCCTGCGATGCCGGGGGCCCCTCGTCGGACGGTCCCTTGTCGAGTCATTGCTGAGGGGTGGGGCACCCCTGGGGCCCGGCTCTCGTGATCCATGGAGCGGCCCGCCCTGGCGCGGCTGGTTGGCGGCGGGGCCCGTGGGCTCGTCACTGCATAGTAGCCGCTGGACGTTCCCCTCTGCTCCTCTCTTAGGGTATGTGATTGGCCCTGCCCGGGTCCGCCTGGGGCTCTGGGGGTCCTTTGTACGTCTTTGCTCCGATCTCCTTCATGTCTGCATCGATTCCTGGGAGACGGATTGATGCCTGCTCACACCAGCTATCGAACACTCTAATGGAGAAACCTTATATGCACCAGCATGCTAACACACACACATAGATGTGGGGTCTCTGGTGTTTAAGGATATATTCTTGGGCTGAGGTTATCATGACTAGAGCTTGATTAATCGGTACCATGAGTTTTTCTGTGACATTGTTGTAGTATTTTTATATCCTTTTTTGTGTGATTTGGTTGTGTAGTTCTTAGTTCACAATGTTTGGTTTGTTTTGTCAATGTTCCTTTTTCAGGTTTTTTGTTTTTTCCCCTCTCTCTGCCGTCCTGTGGGTATGGAGGCAGACTTCAATGTTTTCCTGTGTTTTCTTTGTTCCCCTTCCTCTCTTGTATTTTCAACTCACCCTCTCTCATGACTTTTTGTTTCCTACCTCTCTTCTTCATCTTCTTTCTTTCTTCCCCTTTATTTTCCGTCTCCGTGTCCATAACATCAGAAAATAAAGCCCACAACAATTCATAATAAAGATTTTTCACACGTATATCAAGTGGAGGACTATAGCAAAAGCTGTACTGCTCCACTTGTGAAAGTAAATCTGTTGGGCTTCTACTTGGTACTCAGACACCAATTCTGAGCTCCACACTGCCAAACAGGACACGCTTTTGTAGCTGTAGATGCATTTTAATGAGCAGATCTGCAGGTGAAAAATAGCTCTCTGAATAGTAAAGGTTGGGAATTAAAGACATCGATAAACACAGACGGAGTTTGTCAGGAATAAAAACCCACAGATACCAATGAGAAAAGGCTACATTAATAAGTCGTTAAATGGTAT
Organism: Valencia hispanica; assembly: GCA_963556495.2. Classification (NCBI taxonomy): domain Eukaryota; kingdom Metazoa; phylum Chordata; class Actinopteri; order Cyprinodontiformes; family Valenciidae; genus Valencia; species Valencia hispanica. The sequence goes on from OY747710.1 coordinate 24,786,001, forward strand.
AAAGTTTGTTGTATAAATCAGAAAACTTAGTTTTCTTTGGAAAGAACGTCATGCTTGAACCAGAGAGGTTTTCAGGCTGTGGGGCCTTAGAGAGGTGTTAAGTGTGAGACTTTATATCACAAAGCAGTGCAATATACACCATTGTGCAAGTATTTTGAGTCATTCTCATTTCTTTTATATTTTTGCTCCAGAAACCAAGCTGTCTGGACTGTTTTATTAAAAGATTTTTGTGCCAGTACCTCACTGTTTCCAGATATTTTGTTCCTTTTTTTAGCTAAGCTGCTTAACTTTGTTAATTTCAACCCTTTTAATCAACTCCTAAACTTAAGAAATAAAACAGAGTTGTGTCTACACATGAAATAAAACTTGCCTGTGAATCAATTTAGACCATCACGTATTTGTAATTACCATTCATATACTGTAAGATATTTATTAGAGCAGTATAACTCAATTTATTTACACTGTAAGTACTACACAGCGAAATAATTTAACTTCTCAGGTATGAGACTAGGTACGAGTTGATTCATGACTTGGACAGATGGCTTTATTTTTTACTGGATAGATTTCGGTGTGAAGCGACCAAATACACAACAGTATGAAATGGCGAAGGGGGGGATTGAACTGCAGCCTAAACTGAATTATTTAGCAGAATATTTCTACATTTCTTGAGCTGAGTCTTTGGCAAAACACTAAAGAGAACAATTGGACAGACAGAAAAAAGTATCTTTGCCCCAACAGTGGGATTACCAAAGAGATGTGAGCTAAAAACTTGACATATGGTACATCAAAGCTTTTAGAATAAGCAAAACCATACTGATAGGCATTTTCAAACAGAAACCGGAGCTAAACCTTTTTAGTTTTTATCAATACACCAATAGATTAAGGATGCCTCTTCCAGATCTTTTGTGAGGTCGTTGTTGTATTTATATTGTTTCTTAGAGACAGGAATTTCACACACTATCTGTTGCAGATAGTTTTTTTATTCCTTCCCTCTTTCCTCCCTTTACCAATTTCTCTAATTTTAAAGTTGGGTCTCTGCTGTAGGCTGTCATAGTCTGGTACAGAAAGACAGAAAATGGGTGGATAACCCGGCAAAAAAACAGGTGCCTTCAAAAAGCCTGGAAAAAATTATAAAGGCCACTGTAAATAAAATAAAAAACTAGAAGAAAGGAAAATCTAAAGAAATCAACTGCCTAATCCCATAGCATCTGAACCAAACAGATGGTTCACTGTTGTTCGAACAGGTCGCATTTACCTAAAAGCAAAGTTTAAAACCGTGTATAGAAGGTATCTTCTTCCCAAAGCCAAACTTTAATCTGCTTTCCTGAAAACTTTGCCTCCTATTTTACTTTTAAAAACACTGGGAATGACAAATTAACCTGCAGCTCGACAGACACATTAGATGCTTAAGATATACTGAACTGTATTTCTGATGTCTTTTCTGTGACAAAAGAAATTAAAATTCTTTTTCCAGCTTTTGCCTGGAGGCAGTGGAAAACAGCTAAGATTGGAGAAATAAAGAGCTTTCAGAAAGTATTCATACCCCTAAAAACCTCTCATCTTCATTTCTGGGGTGTTTAAGTGATCGACCAACACAAACTTTAAAAAAAACACACACAAAGGAAAAGAAAACTGAAGGGGACAGAAAAAAATGTTGACCCCTTTACTCTGATGTCTTGTAGAATTTTAAGTTTTAGAAGCTTTATGTTATAAAACAATATCCCTTAAGAAGCTTTGCACATCTCATAGAGCATTGTTCAATCAATGATCCAAAAATAGACATTTCTGTGCTCCTAAACTGACAAACGGGGCAGGCAGAGCATTAACCATAGAAGCAAACATCAGGCTCATTGTGACTTTGGAGGAGCTGCAGTGAGCCGCAGCTTAGTGCAGGAAATTTGTTGACGGGACCACTACTAGCCATGCACTCTGCAAGTTTATCCTGTCTGTAACAGTGGCAAGTAGATGGTCATTGATGAGTTTATCGCAGGTATGCAGGTTACAGCGCAAACGAGTGGAAGATGGTCGGTCTGAAGAGACCAAAAATGATGTTTCTGTGTGCTGGACAGCTCACTACACCTCACCATCAATACACTATCTCCACCATGAAACCATGAAAAATTTCAGACTTTAATCTAATTAAGAATTCAGGACAAGAAATAAAAACGAATGTTCACAATGACTCAGTACCAAATCTGACTGATCTTGAGATATTTTTCAAAGACGAATGGACAAGCATTTCAGTCTCTAGGTGTGAAAAGGCTGTAGAGACCTACCCCAAAAGACCTGCAGCTGTAATTACAGTGAAAGGTGAAAGCACTCAAGTGGCTGAATACAAATGCACACCACAGATTTCATAGTTTGACTTCTAAAAAATACTCAAAAACCATGTAACATTTTCCTTCCACTTGAGTTATGCGCTGCTTTTTGTAAGTCTGTCACATAAAATCCAGTAAAATTCATTGAGTTCTCTCTGTAATGTGACAAAATGTGAGAAGATTGAAGGTACTCTTTCAAGACACAGAATGAACTCTGCTATAATTTCTTGGCAGAACACACTCTCACATTGTTGTTAAGTCAAGTAGACCTCAGTCTAACATTTTATTAGTGTGCGCAAGTAAGGAACCGGGAAGTTTGGCTGGCTGTGATGCCAGTTTGCTGTTGCCATCTTTCAGAAGCAGGATGAAGGCTTGGTTCTGTTGGACCTGGTATTCAACCACCTGGACCTGCAGGAGAAGCAGCTCTTCAGTCTGCAGATCAGAGAGTCGAGCACTGCCATCGCCTCCATCACAGCCAACACACTCTCTCCTGTGAGCTCACTCTTCATCTGCTGTATATTTGGGCTAAGATTGTCATTTTTTTTCTCCAGCTGGTTGGAGTTGATAATTAACATTGGGCATGCTCTCATAAATGCTGTTTATTATATAATCCGATGGGTATTATTGCTAATAAATATTGTTCTTTTTGTAGAGATGGTTAGAGCCAGAAAAGCCTTTCAAGAAGCAGATAAAAGGTATCTCATTTGTTATTGAAATTTCTGTACCATCTACTTTTAAATGCAAATACAAAAAGAGGTACAGCAGTAAATAGGGTTGTAGTTGAGGTTAAATATAGATATAAGCCTCTTCTTAACAATGTGATTTTCTCTACAGGTCTCGTGTCCCCCTTTTATCTGAACTTCAGAGTGCGGTTCTTCATTTCTGATCCCAACTCTCTGCAGCATGAGCAGACCAGGTTGGTACACTCTTCTGTCATAGTGTAGCAACAGTAACTCACTGTAAACTGATTATTGTTCACATTTTTTTATAATCAAGCTGCTTTGTTTTCATATGTGAAACTTTCAAGCTGCTCATGAATATAACTGATGGAACAGCTGTGACATTGCTGAAACTTTAGCATTTAGCAAATAGACCTTACCATGTACCATAGGACAATGCATGTTCAGGTTTTTGGTCCTACGAATAGCCAAAAGAATAGAAAGGTTTCTCTTTTTAAAATATCAAAATTTCTTTGATATCTTAAGTGTAAAAAGAGTAACAAAAGGGCCCAAATTGATATGACAGCTGTCTAAAAGTATCCCAGTTCAGTTTTTTTCTTGGTTATTGTCCAAAAGGCTTTGATTTCTGTCGAATCAGATGTTTAGGATCATTATTCATTCTCAGTTTGGCCTTTTCTAAATGTTTGATGTGATGTTTTCCTTCTAATTTTGCAGGGTTTTTTTTAAGCTGAATTCACACGTTTCCATTTTAACGAAGCATTCCCTTTGCCTCTGGCTGTTGCACCAGCCTTAAGCATTACTGAATAACTCCTCTGATTACTAAGAAGTTGTGGCTTTATGAAGTGCAGTTTTTAAACACACCTTCACACATTATTTCTGAGCTCATGTTTTACTCCATCGGTTTAAAGGCTTTGTTGGGAAAAGCCTGCAGCAGACTTTGTTCTGATGCACTCTTCTGACTCTAAATGTGTTCGAGATTATAAAGTAAAGGTTTTTTGAGTCACTTGAGTCACTTGAAGATGAGGTTTGTCACACTGAAACAATATAGCTGCATTATACTATCTGCTTTAAAATAGTTTAGCATTTTCTTTCATTGAGCAATCAGGGTGTTTTATGGATGCTAATAAAATCCTTGGATCCCAAGGGTAATGGCATAAAATAAAACTAAAATAAAGGGACATTTAAAACTTAAAACTAAAAACTAATGAGCGTGAGATCATATTGAACCACTTTAACTTCTTTTGGAACATTCCCAATTCATGAATCTTTTCCAGGGATCAGGGTTATCCCGTTTTATTTAAACTAGCTTGGTAAAACATCTTACCCAGATGGAAATGTACCTATACAAGGACCCTGGTGGTAATATTACCCTGAACTTTCAGGGTGGAGCTTAGTGAAGGAAAAATGCTAAGTATTCGATGACACCCGTTTTACCTTCCTTTCAGATTGTGATTTCTCTTAAATGATTAAATGAGAAATTAATGACTTGTCTACCTCAGATTAAGAAGTTTAAATGTTGTTTGCAAAGATTTTCAAGTCGGCTATTCCAGTTGTGTAACTGGTAGTTAACTAGGTCACAGGTTATAGAGGTTTAGTGCACTTACTGGTTTTAGTCCCTTTCTGATTGTTGTGAAGATTGAGACATTTTATCGGGGAGACAAACTGTTTCTCCCTGGAGATATTACATGTCTGTAGAAAATATCTCGCAGTTTCTGTCAATACTTGTCTAAACGTTTCAGTGTAGTTGTATCCTCTGATGGCCGAGCTTCTGATGTGCCTAACAAACACCATCATGTCAACGAAAGCCTTTTTCAGGATATGGAAAACAAGCGTGGGCTAATAAAGTTCCTCTTTTGTTATCCATGCAGGCACCTGTACTTCCTCCAGATCAGGAGCGACATCAAGGAAGGACGGTCAGTTGTCCCGCTTCACAATGAGCGCCGCCTTGTCCCTTTGCGCTCAGTATTTATTTAGCTCTGGAGCGTGCAATGTGTAATCACGGTGTCTGATTGCAGGTTGCGGTGCCCGCTGAGTGCAGCTGTAGTGCTGGCTTCTTACGCTGTGCAGTGTGAGTCCCGTTTCTCCTCTGAAAGATAAAATAATATGATTAATAACTCAATGATAGCTGCCTGAGTAATTACTCCTGGGAGGCTGCTCTCAGTGCTTTTATTTAGCAGCTTTCTTACAGTAACCAGATGTTGGGATACACAGTGTGTGCTGGTGGGGTTTTATGTCTCCCTGTGGATGCTCAGTGTATCTTTCCATCACTCGCAGCGGAGATGGGGGATCATTGTCCGTCTAGACAACCTGGGTACCTTTCGAAATGCCACTTCATCCCCGAACAGGACGAAGACTTCCTGTCTAAAGTGGAAGATCTGCATCCACAGCACAAGTAAGTTTGGTGCCTCTAATGGAAAAAACAGCAGGTTTGTTGCACAATTCCTGTTGTGGTATGTGACTGTGTGTGTGTTCATAGAGGGCTTAAGCAGAGCGAGGCGGAACTATGTTTTCTCAACACGGCACGGACGCTGGAGCTGTATGGAGTGGAGCTACACGCTGCCATGGTAATGTTACCCCTTTAATTATGCCTTAACCCACTAAGCTTTGCGTTTGTGTTTTTTTCTAAATCAATAAATAAGGGGAGGGTTTTCCTGTTTGTTTAAGATGTATCGCCAAAACTCCCCTTTGGCTTGTCATTTAGGAATTTTAGCAATATAATATAAGCATCCTTGAATGAGTCAACGTCAATTAAAACTGAAACATTGATCCAAATGAAGGCAGCACCGATGTAAAATATACACCAATTGCTAATTTGCTTTCTTAATTTGATACATCTTCCTGTTTCTCAGGATACCAACAATACGCATCTAGTGGTGGGTTTGGCCTCGAGTGGTGTAGCGATGTTTTGCAATATGATTTGCTCCAGTTTCTTCCCCTGGTGAGTAACGCTGCCGCTCATTAGTCAGCTTGTTGTTGTGTTTCCTTTAAGTAAATGCGATGCTTCCATGCAGGGGGAACATCATCAAGATATCTTATAAGAGGAGACGCTTCATTGTACACCTAAAACGGAAACATGTGAGTCTCGGACTTCATTTATAAGTTCCTGCTGGTTCAAAAACAAAAAAAATTTAGCTGGCAAAGGCATTGTTGATCAATGCGATATGCAGTTTATTTATGCCTTTCGTATAGCATTGTTTCTGTTTGAAAAATTGTTATTCATGCATAGAAAATTGAATAAAATACACTCTGTGGTCCCTACACTTCCTGGGAAAAGTTCTGGATTTGATTAATAGATTTTTCAGGTCTGATTAACTATGGAAAATGACAGAAATGGAAAACCTATTTATTCCCCAACGTGAACCCCTAAAAGTCTGTATCAGCCATCCGTCCGTCCGCCTGTCTGTCCATCATCCATCTATTTGTCCATCTCTCTGTTGTCCATGCATTCATTTGTCCAACTGTCCATCTGTTTGTTTTTCCATCCCTCCATTGTCCCTCCATCCATCTTTCCATTCATCATAAAGGTGCACAATAAACCAGATCGAAATTGTCCTTGCATTATCAAAATGTGTGATATGGCAATAACATTGAGCTGCTTGAAATGCAACATTTGTTTTTTATATTGTAATGCCATAAATACTTGCTCAGCGTTCAAATAACATATTTAGTCAGCTGGATGGAGTATCACTGGCCTTGATGCCCACACTTGATGTACATTTTTATAACCGAGAGGCTAAAACTCCTTGTCCTAGTTTTGAGAAAACCAAGATGATGGAAAAGAGAGAGAAGAGTGAGGAAGATTTGGATTTTAACCATAAACGTTATAGTTACTCCACAATGGTATTATGATTTATTGTTTTTCTATTATTTTGGAGCCCTGATCCATCCCTTCATCTAGGGCTGGGCATTATGGCCTTAAATTTTATTAGCAATATAATTTGAAGCATGTACGGTAACAACATTTATTGTGATATATTCTTTTCTTCTGTTTATATATGTAAAAATTACTGTTTTAGAACATTCTCATATACCTGCAGAACAACGTCTTCAAAAAAGCATAGAATGGAATTTAAAGAACATTTATTGTGCAAAATGCATTTTTTTTAAATACAAACATTTTTCCAAAAAAATGTCACACAAAAATTCTCCTAACATTAATAAAGAGGAAGATATTTGAAATAAAAAACAAGCAAAATGTTAAACACAAAATTCTTAATTGTTTGAACTGAAGTGCAAAATGTAAAAAGAGAAATAGCATTTCTTTTTGCTTCTCTGATTTCTTATTTATACATTTAATATCGCACTAAAATAAATCTGCACATATTTAAACTAAAAATGCTTCAATATTCAACAGGTTTCTTTTTCATTGAGTAGAACATAACAAATTTTAATCTTACAGTATCTAAATAAATATGAATACTGAACATCAGTATTTATCCTCCTTGCCTTCCTGGTACAAAGTACAGCGGCAAAGCTCGATGACATCATCAAAATGTGCAATCGCAGTTGGCCGGTATGGTCAAAATCTGTACCGTTGGCTAAATTAATGTAATTTTTATCTCATACCGTTTATATCGCCCACTATTACCTCCATCTGTCCATTTGTCCATTATTCTTTCATTTCTCTGTCAGTCTCCCAGAGTGTCCTTCTTTTCATACATGATGTGTTTTCTGGGGGTTCCTTACTCCATTAATCTCTGTAGATTCATATTAACCTTTTGCGTCTATCCCTGAGAAACTGGTTCATAAGGATTGAGAGATGTAGTTTGTAAATCCCTTCATAAAATCAAAACAAATTATGGACAACCTTGAGCATCCTCTTCATGAGACTGTCATACGACAACAGAGCGTCTTCTGTCTGAGGCTTCTTCAGTTTTGCTGCAATACAGACCGCTACAGGAAATCCCTCCTACCTGGACAGTCTTTATTTTTCAGCTACAAAAGCAGCAAACTTGTCTTCTGTTGCAATACAGTGACGATGTGACCCTGTGTTGCATTAAAGACCTATAACTGTTTGAGTTGCAGGGGGAGACCCAAGACTGTGAGGTGTCTCTAATCCTGCCCTGCCCCAAGACTTGTAAGAACTTATGGCGGTCCTGTGTGGATCACCACTCCTTCTTCTCCTCCAGCCGGAGTGCCAGGAGCCCCAAATACAACAACAGCACAGTTAAGGGGTACAAACAGCTGATATCGCAGCACCTGGGCCTGAGCAACAGTAAAACTGAGCAGTGAGCTGGCAATTTATCCTATATATTTGGTTGTTTTCCACTTGAAAGCTGCTTCTCTCTAAACATTTGACTCTTCAATGGCAGAGGTCCAGTGTGCCAGAAGGTTGTTGGAGGAATGGAGTGGAACCCAGTTCTGCGGAGGTCTCTTTCATCAGACCATCTTGAGACCAAGAGTCTGCCCTCTAGATCACCGCCATCAACGCCCAACTGGTAAAACCGCTGCTATTAAACTGCAGCACAGATTTTCTTTACGCAAAGAAAAAAAGCTCAAAATACACGTCCTATGTTGGTGCGGCAGGAGAAGTCCCCGAGTTCGCCATGAGATCAGAAAGCCTCGTCCGTCATCGGTGGAGCTCAGCACGGACCTGAAAGAGATGTCAGAGGGAGAGGACGTCTTCTACACGTACAGGACCTCCGTGGGCAGCAGCAAAGACAGTGAAGGAGACACATCATCTCATCAGTCAGTATAACACAAACCAGTCCTACACATGCGGTGCTTTGCAAAGTTCATGTTTATTATTGGGACTTCATGTCATAGACAACATAATTTACTGCATAACTGGAGGAAAAGTATGCATAGCTAGAAAACTGGGAATGACCATTTGTATCCAGCCTCCGGTACTCTGATATCCCTAAATAAAATCCAAATCACCTTCAGAATTTACCCAAATAGTAAATAGAAGTCCACCAGTGCATTATATGATCTCTGTATCAATATTACACAGCTTTTCTGTGAAGACCTGTGAACTAACAGCATTATGAAGACCTAGGAATAAATATAAGATCAAAGCAGATTCATGTGTTGGAATGGCCCAGTCAAAGTACAGACTAAATTCAGTCGAGAGTCTGTAGAAAGTCTGGAAAATTGCTCTTCACAAGTGCTCTCAATCTGACTCATCTTGGGTTATTTTATAGAGATTTTACTTATTGTTTTAAAATTTCAGATCTGCAAATCTTGTAGAGACATGTTCCTAAAGACTAGCAGCTGTAACTGCTCACCACTATTTTCAGATTCGTATTATTAAAATATTTTACATGTTTAATTTTCCTTTCTCTTCACATGTACGCTCTACTTTGTGTTTGTCTATCACATAAAGTAACAATAGAATACATCCAATCTTGTGACTGAAACATCAGAAATTGTTCGGGGTGCAGGAGTATTTTTCCAGAGCACAGCAGTTAAGATCAGCTACCCTGTGATGAACCAGGTAGCCTTAGAGTCATTTTTATTATTTTGTATCTTTCAGCTTTTCTGGTTCTAACAGTCAAGGATCTGGTGAGGGTTTGCTGCAAGCTGAAGACAGTATAGGAGAGGACGACAGCGCATTCCACTACAATAAGGTGTGTCTTTATCAACTCACCACTTTTTCATTACTGCATTTCAATTTAGTCTGCACACATTCGTGACATGTTCTTAATGCAGGATGCTCTCGGTGACGGCGACCTGATGCTGATATGTATCACTCCAGACCACGAGGGCAAATTTGGCTTCAATGTAAAGGTATGTCTCTGTCCTTTTTTCACGTCGCATATACTTATTTTTAAGATTATTTGTTCCTGTAATTGATTAAATTGTTGAACTCCTCCCAGGGTGGAGTGGATCAGAGGATGCCTCTGGCCGTATCGCACGTTAAACCGGACTCCCCGGTAAGAAAAGGATGTTGCTTCCTGTATGCTGGATTAGGAAGCTCCATTAAAAAACAAAAACAGTGGACAGATGTGTGGGCATCATATTTAATTTTTTAGATTGTATTGTATATGATTTTGCACAAACACTACAAAATATTAAAAGATTTAGTGAAAGTCCTGAGAAAGGTTGTTTTACAAGACTGTAAAATGCATGCTAGTTTGGAAGTGACACAAATAGTTTTTTCCCCAATTATGGATTGCAATCATTGCTGGAAAAAGTTACAAAACAAAAAAAGAGGTCAGACTCAAACCACATCTCACTCAGACAGATTGTGTCCAATTGGAGAAAATTCAAGGCCATTGTTAGTCTCCTCAGGAGCCTTCGGCTAGCAAAGATCACTGCTGTGCAATTTGCCGCAAGGTCAAAGAATAATCCAGGATTAATTCTAAGAAACTAAAGAGCTCTCTCACATTCAGTGATGTTAATGTTTGGGTCCACAATCAGGAGAATGCTGAACAACAGCTTTGTGTGTGACGGTGGTAGAAAACGAAAGAATCAGCCCTCTGGGGGGAATAATGTTGCCCTTTCTTTAGCTTGACAAAAGTGTATGTTCATACACAGAAAATATTTAGTAAAAAGTTATTATCATATAAACTCAGCAAAAAAAGAAACTTCCTCTGACTTTCAACTGTTTTTACTTTCAGTAAACTTAATGTGTGTAAATATTTGTATGAACACTAAAAGAGTCAACACCATAAGACATAAACTAAAAATGTTTCACAGACATGTGACTAACAGAAATAGAATAATGTGTCCTTGAATGAAGGGAGGCTCAAAATCAAAAATACCAGTCAGTATCTGGTGTGGCCACCAGCTGCTTGAAGTACTGCAGTGCATCTCCTCCTCATGGAATGGACCAGATTTGTCAGTTCTTGCTGTGAGATGTTACCCCACTCTTCCACCAAGGCACTTGCAAGTTCCTGGACATTTCTGGGGGGAATGGCCCTAGATCCAACAGGTCCCAGACGTGCTCAATGGGATTGAGATCCGGGCTCTTCGCTGGCCATGGGGGAACACTGACATTGCTGTCATGCAGAAACTCACGCACAGAACGAGCAGTATGGCTGGTGGCGTTGTCCTGCTGGAGGATCATGTCCGGATGAGCATGCATAAAGGGTACCACATGAGGGAGGAGGATGTCTTCCCTGTACCGCAAGGCATTGAGATTGCCTGCAATGACAACAAGCTCAGTCCGATGGTGATGTGATATACCGCCCCAGACCATGATGGACCCCCACCTCCAAATCGATCCCGCTCCAGGGTACAGGCCTCGGTGTAACGCTCATTCCTTCGACGATAAACACGAATCCGTCCATCACCCCTGGTGAGACAAAACCGTGACTCATCAGTGAAGAGCACTTTTTGCCACTCCTGTCTGGTCCAGCGAAGGTGGGTTTGTGCCCATAGGCGGCGTTGTTGCTGGTGATGTCTGGTAAGGACCTGCCTTACAACAGGCTTACAAGCCCTCAGTCCAGCCTCTCTCAGCCTATTGCGGACAGTCTGAGCACTGATGGAGGGATTGTGTGTTCCTGGTGTGACTCGGGCAGTTGTTGTGGCCATCCTGTACCTGTCACGCAGGTGTGATATTCGGATGTACCGATCCTGTGCAGGTGTTGTTACACGTGGTCTTCCACTGCGAGGACGATCAGCTGTCCTTCCTGTCTCCCTGTAGCGCTGTCTTAGGCGTCTCACAGTGCCCACATGGCAATTTATTGCCCTAACCACATCAGCAGTCCCCATGCCTCCCTGCAGCATCCCTAATGCACGTTCACACAGATGAGCAGGGACCCTGGGCATCTTTCTTTGGGTGTTTTTCACAGTCCGTAGACAAGTCTCTTTAGTGTCCTGCGTTTTTAGAACTGTGACCTTAAATGCCTCCTTTCTGTAAGCTGTTAAGGTCTTAACGACCATTCCACAGGTGCATGTTAATTAATTGATTATGGTTAATTGAACATGCATGGAAAACATTGTTTAAACCTTTTACAATGAAGATCTGTAAAGTTATTTGGATTTTTACAACATCATTGTTGAAATACACAGTCCTGAAAAGGGGACGTTTCTTTTTTTGCTGACTTTAGAAGTTATTTGGGGTGAAAACCCATTGCACACTGTCTGAAGAATGGGATTGATTTCTGAAGCAGGGTGGTGGGAGTATAATGGTATTTTACCTGCCTCTGGGCCAGGACATCTTGCTATCTGCACAAACAAATTTCCCTGTTATAAAAAGCATCTGACTCTGAATTTTATTCCACCAAAACCCTTATGCAGCAAGGCGAGCTCGATTGTAAAGTCAACAATGTTGTTTAAAAAAAAAAGATATTTGAAGAATGATTGTAATACTTTGCATTAAGAAAATCTAATTCCTGTCATTAATCCAACAGAAACATTAGGAAAAGACCAGCGTTAAAAGTTCCTGACAGGAATTCTGTTGTTCTTTCTGATCTGTTCTGTTCTCACCAGTTTTGAGTTTTCTGGCAGAATTCATCTAATTTTTATTTAAAATACCCTGGTGTGGAGAAGAGTGTGGCGTAGAGGTAGTCCTTGATGCAGCTGGGTGCGGGTCATTTCCCAACCTTGGGATCTTTGCTGCATCTGTGCTCTGAATACTGACAATACTGATAATAAAAGCCACTAGTGCTTTTAAAATGAAAAACTCTAAAATACTTTATGATGCCATGTAGTGCAACAACTTTCCTAGGGCCTTTTGAAGAAAAACAGATCCACAGCATGATAGATTCTCCACTGTACTTAGCAGTGAGCAGGAGAAGTCCATTTCCATGTTTTTAACAAGCTCAAATCCCAGTCAGGTTCCACAAACTCAGCAAACGTTTACATTTGTGATGGTAGTACAGTGAGAGTTTATTTTATGGCATTGATTCCAAGAAGATGGTGGACATGTAGATTACATGTAATGATTGTTATGATGACCACAATATGCCTCTTTTTACTTAAATTGCATGTTTTCTTTTCTCAGCCATTTTGAAGAGTATCTATCAGGTCATAGTTATAGTCCAGGTAAACAGAAAGGTACTCGCTAAACAAAAATCCTAGGAGCTATGATTACCTTAATAAAAATTTAATTATGTATTATAAATACTTATTTTACATTTATTTAATTGTGTTTGTGGTGCCAATATTGATGACCTTGATTTTATGAGAATAAGAATTACTTCTTCTTATTACTTCTTAACCTGAAATTATCTTTTAAAGGAGCAGGGGGCAGAATGAAGAAACGAAACACACGAGCGACGTGGCCGGCCCTGCAAGTAACTGATGCCAGCCGCACGGGAGCGCACACAAACGCTTCACTAAAAAACATACCTCTTCACAGTGACATACTTCTTTTTCTTAGTGCCACTTTTTAGTGGGCTGTGAGTCGTCCTTGGTCATTTCCCAGTTGCAGAACAGAAGAATCCATTCTCACGATTAAATCAATGGAGGTCTGCAACCATTTTTCTTCCTCTTTTAAAGCTGTCGAGAACGAGCAAGCCGTGTCGATTGACGTCACATCCGTAGGACAGCGCGGGAAATTCAGGCCCTTAACTGCAGCACTTTTTGCAGCACCCCGCCGGTTTCAGTAAATGGAGCGATACGTGGGCGGGCTCATTCTTTTTGGTTTATAACGCTTCATCACCCACCAGCATTAAAAAACTGGACATGGATGTTTATTTTATTTACAAATCCTGCCCCCTGTTCCTTTAAATAAGAGTTAGGAGAATTAACTTAAAAAAAAAAGTACTTTCTCTTTTGAAGGCAAACAGTGACTCTACAGTAGTTAGTTTTGGTTTGTTTTCTTTCTTTTAGGCCGGTCGATCTGAACCCAGACTGCAGGAGGGAGACCTGGTGGTGCTAATCAATGGTCGGGACATTTCTGAGCACACACACGACCAGGTCGTCATGTTCATACGAGCCAGCCGAGAGTCGCACTCCAGACAGCTGGCTCTGCTCATCAGACGTAAAGGTGTGTACCCTTCAGAGGAAAATGCTGAGACGGAAGGAGAGATGCAAATGAGCGCTGATGAACTGTTCCCATGATCCAGGTCCGGGCCGGGCCATGCCTCAGCTGCAGCTGTCTTTCGCCGCCCTCTCACTCACCATCCCAGCACAGGAAAACAAGCCTCAGTCTCCGGGTCAGCTGGAGCGGGTCACAACGTTGGAGGAATCAATGAAGCAGCTAGAGAGAGGGATACAGTCAGGCACACTGTCCTTCCATTTTGAGGTATTTAAATTTGGACTCCAAGCGAATGGGATTTTAAACACGCCACAACCCACAAGCGAGTGTGTTTGATAGAAATTGGATTTATTTTATCCCACTTAGTTGTGTGGAAGTATTTTAAGTAGACATGCACTGTTAAAAATCTTTGGGCCAATTTCCATCTGAAGCTTTTAGCTGCATCTCATATTAATGACTAGCTTTTACTAAAATCGTCTGCCCTAGGGAACATATACTCTTACCTTCACTCTGAGATTTACAGAAGGCTGTCAGCATTTTCCAAATCCATCATATGTTCCATGAGAGACGGGTTGAATGTTCAAAAGGACTACAAAGAGAAACTGTATTTTACTCTTTTCAGCCTTCCTGTTATCTGATGAAAGGCTAGCTCTCTCTTTGCCAACATATCTAGAGTCTCGATATATTTTACAAAAGCTTCTTTTTAAATAGCTTCTTAAATATCTGTGCTTCAATTTAAACATCTTGCTAATGAAACAGTCACAGCTTCCACAAGGAAGAGTTACCCTGTAGGTGCCTGCCTGGAACCAGTTAGTGATACGTTCACTGATCTGAAAAAGATTGGATTTTTACATTTCCGACCAGCTGGTCAGGGGCCAATAAAAACAAAAATTAACTGATTTCTCAGTGCATCTCTGCATTTAAGTGCTGCTTTTAGGACAGATGTTGGCCCTAATCTTTAGCTGGATGCTGTTCATAAAAGCAGCGATGACCTTGAATTCCTCTAATTCCTATGTGTGTGTGTTTCTGTGTGTGTTTACATGCATGTTTGTTTGTGTTTGCATGCTTGTAATTCCTAGAATTTATACAAGAGGAAGCCCGATCTGTCCCTAAGCTGTGCACGGCAGCCCGAGAACCAGGAAAAGAACCGCTACAGAGACGTTCTGCCTTGTAAGTGTTCCTTGCTGTGTCTGCATGCCATTTTGCTTTTGCTCATCCCCTTCTCTGCCCGGATCCTGCATGTTGGGCTTCGAGAAGTTAAACTCTGACAGCTCTGTTCTAAACCCTCACCAGCTGCTGTCCTGCTCTGCTTTCAGACGATGACACTCGAGTGGTGCTGCAAGGGAAGGAAGACTACATCAACGCCAGCCACATCACGGTGAACATCACTCACCTGAAACTGTCCCTGTGTCACTTTTAGTATAAACTCATCCTGTCTGGTACAAAGTCCCATCTTGTGTGTGTGTGTGTGTGTGTGTGTGTGTGTGTGTGTGTGTGTGTGTGTGTATGTCCCTTAGGTGGCGCCCCCTGAGTCTGGTGTGTGTTTACGTTACATTGCAGCTCAAGGTCCACTTCCACAAACCTGCACTCACTTTTGGCAAACTGTATGGGAGCAACAGACAGACACCATCATCATGCTAACAACTCTAACAGAGAGGGGACGGGTATACCATGTTTTTTCTTGGTTTTTTGTACAAGCAGTAAACTGGTTTTCAGAATCCTCTTAAAATTACGTAACTCAATAACATAGCAATTAGTGTGGCACAACTGGCAAATTATTACATGCTGTGTCAGGTTTAATTTTGATTACAGTGATTAGAGGGGGTTCAGTGGGGATGTTTGCACACAGCAATGATCAGATGGCACAGTTGTGAGTAATTACAGGGTTTCACGGCGTAACGTGAGCGTGAGCCAGATGCCGATGAGATAAATAATCCGACGCAGAGGAAGAGCAAGAGCTGAGCCTCTGTCTCAGCTTTCTTGTTGCTTAGAAACCAGATGTTCTCATAAATCGATCATTGTGTCTGAATCTCATCAAGTGATCCAGAGTTTCCTCTCACTGTGCACGCACATATGCATTGACTCTGAGCTCTTGACCTGTTGCCGCTGATGAATTGCTTTTGTCTGCCAGGCCGGAACAGGCTTTTTGAATATGAGTTTGATTTCCTAAGAGCAGAGCGCAACTGTTTCTTGACCCCTGACTCATGTCAGAACTAAAGCAGTATGTTGATGATGTCATACACGTTGCAGACCAAGTGCCACCAGTACTGGCCGCATCCGCCGGAGGTGAAGGATTACGGCCACTTGTCGGTGAAGTGTCACTCGGAGGAGTGCAACCTGGCGTATGTGACGAGGCAGTTCACGCTGAGGCATAAAAAGGTAAAACTGCTGATAGAGGTGCCTTAAGTAGTTACACTCCCTTGTAAAGGTTTTTATACTCCTTGAACTTTTCAGTTTGTGCAACCACAAACATGGTGTATTTTATTGGGATTTTAAAGACCAACACAAAGTTGTGCATTAAAAGAACCAAAGTCTGAAAAATAACCCAAGCTCTGCAAAAGCAACCGTGACCAGCAATTTTCAAGTCTTACCACAGATTCCTAAATAGGCCTGGGCTTTGACTAGGCCATTCTAAACCAGGATTGTGCTTTGATCTAAACCATTCAATTGCACCTGTGGCTGTATGTTTTGGGTGTGGTCTTGCTGGAAGGTGCACCTCCAGTCCAGTCTTAGGTCTATTGCAGCCTGTAACAGATTTTTTTTCAGGATTTCTCTTTATTTAGCTTCAGTAAATAAAATAGGAGTCATGAATACTTTTGCCAAGCACTGTATTTAGATGATTTCATGGTAAATCAAGGATTACTTTCAACTACAAACCACTCTTATTTTCTTTCAACTTCAAAGAAGTCAGAATTTCTTGTAATCTTTTTAAACAGTCTTGAGCAATATGTCCCCAGTCTTTTCACTCTTTTCCTACCCAATCCCTGGACCTGATTGTCACAGCATAATTGACAGTGAGTGTTTAAAAAAAATTAGAACAATGAATGACGAAAGTTGTTTTTTAGGCCTTAAATAGTATTTACAGTTACCAAACATTTATCTCTTTCAGAAATAAGAAAAAAATGACACAGAACCTTAGAAACAAGTCATGTTTAAATTTAAAATGGGTTTTTTACCGAGTAGACACAACACTGGTTCTTTTGTTGAGTTTAGAAGCACATGAATGGGGTATATGGCATAGAGAGTGGATAAACAAACATCTAAACCTTTAAATTCAGTCAGGTGTGTGACTAAAAATGATTTTAAAAAACAGCCAAAGGAAAAAGTTGTCCTATTTAAAGGTTTAAAAATAACAAGACAGTGTAGCTTTGTAGATATGAGAAAGACAGGCCTGCTAAAAGAGCCCAGTTGAGGATTTTTAAGTTTTTGTTCATTGTAAAGGCAAATCAGTTTGTCCCAGAGGCTGAACCTTAACGTGGTCCAAAAGGGGAGCAAATTTTAATTGTAATAAAACGGGTACAATCTTAAAAGCAGCTTTTGTAAATGCTATTTTAACAACTTTTATACCTTTAATAAAAATAATATTTATTGTCCCACAATGGGTAATTTCAAGTATAAAAGCAGCAAAGTGACATATTCACACAGACAAAAATATTTTTTTTTAAACACACAATTAAGAATAACGATATACTGTACATAAAGAGCTAAATTACTACACTAAAATAATGTGCTGTTAAAAAAACAGCATACTCAAATCCAACAAACTGAGCAGAATAATTAAAAAATATTTGCAAAATGTGCACGTTTATTTGTGCATTAAAAAGTGACAGATAAAAACAGAGATGTGCAATAACAGCAGAAATGTGAATTGAAATGAGAAGTGCAAATACCAGCAGTGACGTAAACATTCATTGAGTTTCTTGGGAGCACTGATGGTTGTACAGTCTAACAGCTGGTGGGAGGAAGGATCTGTGGTATCGCTCCTTTGTGCACCTAGGATGCTTTTCACCTTTACATTGGGAGTTTATCTACATACAAACTGGTAATTATTTGCATAGGAAGTGTAGGTTGAAGGTTGTGAAGCTCCAATCATCTTCCCATGTGAGAACAGACAAAACACGTAATGTGTCCTGTAAGAATAGCTGCCTGATACCTAGACCCAAAAAAAACAAATCAAAGGCAATCCTACCAAATACTAAGGAAATGTATGTAAACCTCTGAATTTAAAGAAATCTAGTGTATGGAAACTTCAAGTATATTCCAGCTAGAATGTGTTGAAGACTGTTTGCCTGTAGGAAAATTATGATGTACAGCAAAGTTTTATGAATTTATAGGTCAAATTATTAACTGAAATATTTCTGACAAATAATCAATAAAGTGCCAGCGCTGAGTGAGAGCCGTTTGGAAGAGTTTTTTTTCTTTCTATAAATAATCAATAAAACAGTTTTTAGCTGCAGCCCTAGTTGCACACCTGCCTTCATGTCCAAGCGCATTATGAACATTTCTCTTTGTATGTTGCATTGCAGTGGCGTGTAGCTTGTTCATGCCATATGTCACATAGCAGAGCTCTCTGCGGGCAGCGGCCCCTCCTGGCACGCTGTCATTTGCATGTGGGTGTTTTTGTCTGTGTGTGGGTGAGCCTATGCATTAGTCTGTTCACCTAATTTTCCACCCCTCTGCCTGCTTCTGGGTGCAAATGAGCAGGTCTTTGGAGGCTTTTTGTGGGAATGCTATCTGTTTGATTGTATCAGGGTAGATGATCAGATTAAAGGTGCTAGCTTCCACATCAGCCTCCATGGTGAACAGGTAAATAAACAGATTACACCCAAGGAGGCATGAAATATGAACGGGCACACACATGAATACACAGATACCGCTGTGTGGGCCCATCTGCTCCTCTGGCGGAGCGAATGAATCCCTGGATGGAATTGCAGGCCACATGCCTATTAGAAACTCCAAAGTCAGCTGTTTACCTTCCCAGCCTTCCTTTGTTTTTAGCTCTGGGCTTTCCCTATATCTTCTGTTTATATCTCATTGCATCCTAATCTCACTTACTGATCTTGTGGTTGTTTACCTGGAATGTTTCAGTGTCCCAGGGGTGATATTTTCCAAGGGTTACACATTTATCATGTAAGATTATTATTGCGCAATATTCCAATTCTCTCATTTTTGTAATTTTACAAAAAAATTCAGTTAGATGAGGAGCGTGCAGTCACACACTTGCAGTACGTCGCATGGCCGGACCACGGCGTACCCGACGACCCCTCGGACTTCCTGCTCTTCATCAGCTCGGTGAGGGAGAGGAGGAAAGGCAAAGAGCCGCTGATGGTACACTGCAGGTAAAGCATGAGGCTAAGGTTTAATCGAACACCTCCGGTACTTTTCCGTCAGCTCCTGTAAATTGAACCCAGCTTTTTGTTTGAAATTATGTTCTCAGCGCTGGGATTGGGCGGACAGGTGTCCTGATCACCATGGAGACGGCGCTTAGTCTGATGGACGAGGGTCGGCCGGTGTTCCCGCTGGACATTGTGAGAACACTAAGAGACCAGCGAGCCATGATGGTTCAGACCACGGTACTAAGAAAAAAGAAAACTAAAGCCTTGCTTGTTAAATGGCTCTGTTACTTTTTGGCTCATTAATTCCTTTATTATGCTGCATGATGATTGCTCCAAGCTGTCTTATGTTTCATGCTTTGTTTAAAAGCAGCTTTTAATTATAGGAAGTGTCAAACTCATCCCCTCATAATAAAATGCCCTCACAGTAATGCAGGTTTTCTTTTAATCCAGTTCCTTGCAAAACTATTCGCACCCTCTTGAGCTTTTCCACATTTTGTGACGTTACAGCCACAACCTTTTAGTGTATTTTATGTGATTCACCAACACAAAGTAGTGTATAATTGTGAAGTGGAAGGTAAATGAATGGATTTCAAAGATGTTCGCTAATAAAAATCTGAAACGCATTTCTATTCAGCCCTCCTGAGTTATTACATCTCATTAGTAGAATCACTTTTGGATTCAAATAAAGCAGCAAATCCTTAATCTCTCTAAAGCTGCACTGTACTGGGATAAAAAAGGAATTGCTATTTTATTGTTAAATATTGCAGAAAAATTATATCAGTTGTGACTGTTATGCTTTCCTTAGTCTTCTGTTTCCCCCCCCCCCATAGTTATTACATCTTGACAACTCACACAGCAGGGACTGCATTGCACTTAAAGTATATATTTCCAAATATTTTGTCCACGCAGTCATTTGTGATTGGAATATTGCAGTTATAATTGTAATTCAATAGAGATCCTGCAGCTCTGTTTTTTTTTTTTTTTTTTTTTTGTAAACTAGTCCAAGCTCAGTCTGATTGGTTAGATAGTATTACTGAACATCCATTTTCAGCTTTGATTGGAATTAGGTCTGGACTTTGATTGGACCATTCTAACACATTATAATGATTTGATTTGAACCATTAGTATTCCACCACACATCGTGTTCTGCATATAAGCCAGAAATTTTCATTTTGTTCTTGTCTAACCAAAGCACCTTCTTCCAGATGTCTAGTATGTCTTCTATATTGCTTGTGGCAAACTGTAAACATGGCTTGAATGCATACAAATGCATGGCACACTTTTCAGATTATTTGTAAAAAGAAAAAGTTAAAACCAGTTATCTTTTTTCCTCTACTTCACAACTATGCACTACTTTGTGTCGGTCTATCACAAAATATGCACATAATATTGAAGTTGGGGGTTGCAAGATTAAGATAAAAAAACATATTAAGGGGTATGAATACTTTTGCAAGACACTGTTTTTTAGGGGAATATCTATCAGTTGGGCAAAACTTTTTTTCTTTCATCTCTTTCACTTTATTACGAGTTAGAAAATAATTGTGAACTTCTGAGTCAGTTTCCATGTAACAGGAAAAGTGAGAGTAAGAAAGTATTTCATCACATCTTTCTACTTCTGCTGAGATCTTGATTTCTTTGGGGGAAAATTTTTTATCTTTGTGGTTTCATAAAAAAATCCTGCAAGAGTGAAAATTGAGTTGCACAACCAATGTTTTTCTGAAAAACACCTTCAGCACTTTTCAGAGGGGGGTAAACTCCTTCTCCCTGACTCATTAATTCACAGACTGCTCTGGTATTGTAGCGATGATGAGCAGCTCCAGTCGAGCTTTTGAGGCAGGAAGCCAGGCTCTGTACCACCTCAGTGAGGGACAGGAGAGTGTTACTCGTGCTGGGAAAATTGCTTATTCTTCCTTTTGGCTCGACAGCTACAACCATTAACCGCATTTTGAAAAAAGGCGCATAGTGCCTCGTCCTCTGATGTGCTGATGAAGACTTCCTCAGGTTCTCCCTCACCTCTTTGTGTATCCGTAATAAAAACATGCACTGTCAGAGGACATTTATCTTTGCATGTATGTGAGACTGATAATGTGCTCTCCACAATTATTGGAACCCATGGTAAAGATTTATTTAAAGAATATAAATAAATGTGCTTTTTTGTCAGTTTCATAATATCCCATTAAAGTAATGCTGCTGTTCTTTAACAGTGAGATTTTTCTAACCCTTGTTACCTTCCTTTTTATAGTCCATAGTGGAAAAATAAGCGTAGCTCCTAACTGCACTACGTTTTTATTTAAAATATGTTTTTTCAAAGAGCACAGGATTTCGTCCCTCTAACAAAATACCCAGAGTATTTGAATGAAAACAGGCCCGCAGCGTCACAGATCCTCCACTGTACTTGACTGTGGGCATGTCCCCTTTTTCATCTTTAGTTTCACAATTAACCCACCTGGAGTGTATTTTAACTTTATTCCCATCCTGTAAAAGTCTTAGTAGAGGTAGAAACCCATTTACATGAGTGATTCTTGGAAGAAATTGCTTTTTTTAAGTAGCACCGGTTCAGTTCCACCCTTCACCTTTGCGCATTGACACATCCACCCATGAGGTGCCATGTTGCTCGTTGTGACTATGTGTCATTACCTTAAATACACCATATCGTACCCACTACTTTAAGTGATTGGGGTTTTTAATGATTGATTTCGATGATCTATACGGATAAATGTCTATAAAAGTCCTTTTCATCAAATCTTTTACTTATTTCATAAACTGGCCACTCTTGGGAAACTTGACCACTGTTCCATGTTTTGTCTACTTGTGAATAATGTCTCTCACTGTAGTTCTCTGGAGTCCCAAATCCTCAGAAATAGCTTTATAACCCTGTCAGTGATTTTGTTTCTAATCTGTTTGTGGATATCTGAAGATCAAAGCATGACTTGTTGCTTTTAATATTGTTTAGCCAACTTCATTTTCTCAGACATGTTCTATTTTGGTGATTTCTTTATTCTTCATGTTAAGAAGTAATCAGAGTGCTGCTAATTAATCCAATCTAAGAAAATGTGGTTTAGTCATAATTAATTCATGATTCAACAAGGGGGCAATAATATCACAGTACTGCATGACAGCATCCGACTGGTTCATGGTGATTATGTAAATTTTCAATAATGGGTAAAAAAATTTTTTGCAACTTTCTGTTTAGAAACTATTTCTTCATCTTCTCCAGCAGATAACATTTTTAACCTATTTATAGAGGTTTTGTTTGTTGATCCCTTGACTTGGTGCCAAGTTGAATAGCCAAACATCCTCAGGATGGATGGATATGAATATTTAGAGACACGTGTGGTTTTTCCAAGCGGACAAATGGTAATGATTTTTTTAGATTTTTTTTTAGATTCTACTTTTATTAAACTCTTGGACAAGTTGGCATTACGTTTGTTGAACACTTGTTTTGGTTTTTTTCTCATTTCATAATTAATGCCCTTTTACCACATCTGAGTACTTTCACACAAATCAACATGAAAAAAACAAGTTTTTTGTGAAGGTCTGTGAAAACGCCAAGCTTTTAGACTTGTCAAAAAAATAAAAATCAATGATCTTTGGGCATTTTGTGAGATTTATTGACCATGTTGACATTATTCTTGCAGAAAAACCCCTTCTAACTTGTCATGTTGTGCTGTTTCATCTTGTTTAGTGTCAGTTCCAGTTTGTGTGTGAGGCCGTTCTTCGAGTCTATAAAGAGAAACAGGAGAAATCCAAAGGACCGTAATCTGAATCAACGACGGGACACCACCGCACTGCTCTGCCTCGGTTAACAGGAGGGGACTTCTTCAGAGCTCCAACAGATTAAACTCTGCCAGGCTTATGGCACTGGAACACGGACTGGATAATGAGAATGGAACAAGCTGCAGAGCACAGCTGTCTGCGAGGAGAGAGAGGGAGTATGAATATTAAACCTAGTTGGCCTTAGTTTATGCTAAAAGGTACATTAAGCTTATAGAGACTGTGGTCTCCATAGAGACTGATGTAGGACTGATGCAAGCTGCTAATTTCTGTTCAAGAGGCCTCTCAGGAATGACGCTTCTACTTGTTAAGCTACATGTGCCTTAGACTGAAGCTTCCCAATCAATGAATCCATCAAGGGCAGCAGAGGCCGAGTCAGACTGTTGTAATGTGTAGTTTATCTCTGACTCCTGAGCTGAGGAGCAAAGCTGACTTTAGATGGCTGCAGCAGATACCAGGTCAAGGAGAGAGCACAGCTGTTTCCTGACTGCCAGAGGAGCACCAGATTCACTGTTCACTACTTTTTAAATTATTCAAACTCTAAATAAACTTACTGATTTATACCGATGTTTCTGCTTCCTCATTTCCTCTAGTAGCTCTAGAAAAAAAAGAGTATGATTACAAGCTTTTCTCTTCCTTTTTTTGGAAAAATGAGGACGCTAACCGAAGCGTGGTTTTCTTGTTAGCCCTTCAGCCGATTACCTCCAAGGTTGGCATCATATCAGTAAAGCATCACAAATCAGCTCAAGTTGTCTAGATGTGACCAGATATTAGATTAAAAGAAGCGATTATAACGAAATGAAACACTGGTTTGAGAATTGTAGCATCTGTGTAGCTGTATAGTTATCATATGTTGGGCTAATTAGCCTCATTTAGGGAGTTTTTGTGTTTATAATATAATCTAAAAATATGAGCTATGGTCATATTTTTTGTCAGCTGTGTAAAATTAATTAATAAACCTGAACCAGGAGTAAATTAATGAATGCATTTTAATCATAGTCAAGTAATGAAAGATACCTGGAGAAACTGTCATGACAATGTGACAAAGTCTGGGAAAATGAAGGTTTATAGGGTGTGTAGCATGGGCATTAGGCCTTTTATTTGTTTATTTTTTAATGTAAAAGAAAAGAAAACCACATTTTAAAAAAATTTTAATAAGTATATTTTTTACATTCCTGTTTTGTTATAAACGTACCTATTTGATGCATTATTTATTCATGCACTTCCATTTGTAATTGAAAATGGAAACTTTAGTAGTAATTTGTTTTTTTGGTTTTTGACTATTTGTGGCACATTAGGACCTCCATAATTGAAAGTGACTAACTTATAACTAAAAAATTATTACTAGTCCTTCCTGTTTATTGAATTGTTTCAGCTTTATCTATATTATATAAAGTATTATATAAATACATACAGTATTGTGCAAAAGTTTTAGGCAGCTGTGAAAAAATGCTGTAAATAACAAAAGCTTTCAAAAATATAAATAATACTTTTTTTTAATCAATTTACAAAATGCAAAGTAAGCAAACAGAAGACAAATCTAAATCAAATCAATATTTGGTTTTACTACATTTTGCCTTCAAAACAGCATCAATTCTTCTAGTTACACCTACACAAAATCAAGGATATTGTAGGATTATAGTAAGGTGTATGATCAACCAATTATATCAAACCGGTGCTAATGATCATAAATGTCACATGTAGGTTGAAACTACTGTAGGAGGCTTAAAACTGGGTGAGGAAAAGCCAAACTCTGCCACCAAGGTGAGGTTGTGGAAGATAGTTTCATGTCATGGCAAGATTGAGCATCAATAACAAGACACAAGGTAGTTGTACTGCGTCAGCAAGGTCTCTCTCAGACAAAGATTTTAAAGCAGACTGGGGCTTCAAGATGTGCTGCTTAAGCTCTTTTGAAGAAGCACAAGGAAACTTAGTGCAGCAGAAGAAAGACACATCAAGCTTTTTACCTTTTGAAATCGGAAGATGTCTAGCAGTGCCATCAGCCCAGAACTGGCAGAATCCAGTGGGACTCAGGCAAACCCATCTACTCCCCAGAAAAGTCTGTCCAGAAGTGGTCTTCATGGAAGAGTTGCAGCCAAACAGCCATGCCTCCAACATGGAAACAAGGCCAAGCGGCTCAACTATGCACAAAAACATCGGAACTGGGGTGCAGAACAATGACAGCAGGTGCCCTGGACTGATGAGTCAAAATTTGAAATATATGGCTGTAGCAGAAGGCAGTTTGTTAATCGAAGGGCTGGAGAATAGTACAATAATGAGTGTCTGCAGGCAACAGTGAAGCATGATGGAGGTTCCTTGAATGTTTGGGGCTGTTTTGGTAAATGGAGTTGGAGATTTGGTCAGGATTAATGGTGTTCTCAATACCGAGAAATACAGGCAGATACTTTTCCATCATGCAATACCATCAGAGAGCCGTATGAGTGGCCCCAAATTTATTGTGCTGCAGGACAACTACCCAAAACATACAGGAAGAGTCATTAAGAACTATCTTCAGTGTAAATAAGAACAAGAAGTCATGGAAGTGATGGTATGGACCCCACAGAGCCCTGATCTCAACATCATGGAGTTTGTCTGGGATTACATGAAGAGACAGAAGGATGTGAGGAACCCTACACCCACAGAAGATCTGTTAGTTCTCTGAGATGCGTGGAACAACCTACCAGCTGAGTTCCTTCAAAAACTGAGTGCAAGAGAAGCTCAAAGAATTGATGCCATTCTGAAGGCAAAGGGTGGTCAAAATATTGATTAGGCTTCTCTTTAGTTCATTCACTGCATTTTGGTGATTGATGAAAATAAATGATTAACACTTCCATTTTTGACGAGCATTCTTTGTTTACAGCATTTTTTCACACCTGCCTAAAACGTTTGCACAGTACTGTGTGTGTATGTATGCATCCATGCATACATACATATATATATATATATATATATATATATATATATATATATATATATATATATATATATATATATATATATATATATATATATATAGCCTTTGATCGTGTCAACCATGGAAAGTTGTTCCTTAAGCTGATCAACAGGGGAGTGGCCACTGGCCAGATATTTGGTTCGCATCCTGGCCTACTCGCATCCTCACCAAATGATGTGTGTAAAATGGGGGGAGACTGTCTTATCCTTGTTTGGTGTTAGCAATGGAGTG
Source organism: Valencia hispanica (assembly GCA_963556495.2). Lineage (NCBI taxonomy): Eukaryota > Metazoa > Chordata > Actinopteri > Cyprinodontiformes > Valenciidae > Valencia > Valencia hispanica. Next base: position 24,812,163 of record OY747710.1, read on the forward strand.
AGACAGAGTGGTGTTTTGTTGCCAGTACTTTTCAATGTATACATGGAGGATCTGTCTAGGCAGCTGAAAGCCTGTGATATAGGATGTATGATTGGGAGTGTTTGTGTGAATCACCTCTTGTATGCAGATTACCTTGTTGTCTTCAGTCCTGGTAGTGCTGGTCTGCAGCCGCTGTTGTGGGTGTGCTCTGTGTATGGGGATGACCACGATATTAAGTATAAGGTTGCCAAAAATATGGTGATGATCTGCCGCACTAAAGATGACCTAAGGAAATACCCTGCTTTTCAATTAGGAGGGAATGTTCTAGATGTGGTTAGTAGGGTAAAATATTTGGGTCATATGTCAACAGAGACACTGTCTGATGATGATGACATATTGAGAGATTGCCGCAGGTTGCATGCTCAGGCAAACACCCTGGTGCGCAGGTTTGGTATGTGTTCTAATAATGTGAAGATATCATTGTTTCGTGTGTATTCTACATCTTTATATACGGCCGTGGGCTCGTCACTGCTGCCCCCGGGCCCCTGCATAGTAGCCACTGGACGTTCCCCTGGGATTCTCCTCTGCTCCTCTCTTGGGGGATGCGGTCGGCCCCGCCCTGGTCCGTCTGGGGCTCTGTGGGTCCTTTGGACGTCTTGGCTCCGATCTCCTTCGTGTCTGCATCGATTCCTGGGAGACGGATTGATGCCTGCTCACACCAGCTATCGAACACTCTTATGGAGAAACCTTATATGCACCAGCATGCTCACACACACACATAGATGTGGGGTCTCCGGTGTTTACAGATATATATTTGGGCTGAGGTTATCATTACTAGAGCTTGATTAATCGGTACCATGAGTTTTTCTGTTGTTGTATTTTTATATCCATTTTTGTGTGATGTGGTTGTGTAATTCTTAGTTCACAGTGTTTGGTTTGTTTTGTCGATGTTCCTTTTTTGTTGTTTTGTTTTTTCCCCTCTCTCTGCCGTCCTTTGGGTATGGAGGCAGACTTCAATGTTTTCCTGTGTTTTCTTTGTTCCCCTTCCTCTCTTGTATTTTCAACTCACCCTCTCTCTTGACTTTTTGTTTCCTACCTCTCTTCTTCATCTTCTTTCTTTCTTCCCCTTTATTTTCCATCTCCGTGTCCATAACATCAAGAAATAAAACCCACAGCAATTCATAATAAAGATTTCTCACACATATATATCAAGTGGAGTACTATAGCAAAGCTGCAGTGCTCCGCTTGTGAAAGTAAATCTGTTGGGCTTCTACTTGGTACTCGGACACCAATTCTGAGCTCCACACTGCCAAACAGGACACGTGAAAAAAAAAAAAAAAAGATTTAAAAAAAAAATATACGGCACCCATGTGGACTTGCTATAAGAAAGCTAGTATTCGGAGAATACAGATAGCCTACAATGATGCTATGAGGTCTTTACTCAACTTACCAAGATGGTGTAGTGCCAGTGAAATGTTTGTATGTGCTCGAGTCAATTCACTACCAGCGGTTATATCTGTCAGTTGGATAACTCTGAGAATGTGATCAACCTGAACTTGTCTAATATAAGTCTCAGTGCTGTTCATTATCAGTCTCAGATATGGCAACATTGGTATAACTTTATTTATGTTAGTATTTTATGGTTGATGTGTTTGTTTGTGAGTGTGAGCGGTGGCTAGTAAATTTAATGTGTGTTTGGTATGAAGTTTGAGCTTATATGTCTTTCTCCTAATTTCTCTATTTGTCTTTGCTTGTAATTTGTTTTTGATGTTTATGTATTTTAATTGTGTACTGTGTTGTTTATGTCTGTTGGACCACGTGTCTGTATTAAAGGATTCTATTACATATACATATATATATATATATATATATATATATATATATATATATATATATATACATATACATATATATATACATATATATATATATATACATATATATATATACATATATATATATATATATATATATATATATATATATACACATATATATATATACATATATATATATATACACATATATATATATATATATACATATATATACACATATATATATATACATATATATACACATATATATATATACATATATATACACATATATATACACATATATATACACATATATATATATATATATATATATATATATATATATATATATATATATATATATATATATATATATATATATATATATATATAAACTATTAGCAAGGATAGATGCAAAAATGCTTAATTTTACTTTTTTGTAAATTCCACACATTAACTAAGGAAACAAATTGGTCCCTTGATGAGGTTGGGGACCCCTTGGACGGGCCCCTGAGGTGCTCCAGGTGGGGTCCCTGGCAGACAGGTGGCGCTGGTTCTTTGGTTCTCCTGGGTCGGCCCGTCGGGAGGGAAAGAAGTTTGTTCTGCGCTGTGTTTTTACGCAGGCGCAGATCATGCTGTTTGTCCTGTTTCGCTGGTCGACTTTTACCTGAGAGGTAAACTGGTATAGTTTCGGTTCAGCGGCGGGGAAAGGACGCAGCAGCCATCGGTTCTGTTCGGTCCAGAAGTGTGGAGGCTTCCTCCTCCTCCTCCTTTCTTCTCCGGTGTGTGACTCAGGGTCTCAGGGTCGCTGCTGCGGAGCCTCGGTCGGGATTTCTTCGGGATTTTAGAGTCGGTGCGCAACAGCGAGGAGGCAGGTGGACGGACAGGACAGGACGGGGAGGAGAGGAGAGGAGAGGACGAGTCCAGCCATTCACTCCGGACCCAGTGAGTGGAAATCAACTGGTTGGTTTAATCTGGTTCAGTTTTATTAGTATGCGGCTGGAGTCCCCTTGGTGCTGATCGGCAGCCCTGAAGTCTCCTCCGAGCCTGCTGAGTGACTCCTCGCCCCGGGGAGGACGTGGGGAAGGAGGCGGACTGCAGCGGCCGCTTGGAGGGGCAGATTTCACGGACATACCGCGGAGCCGGTCGCCCTCTGGATCGGGAAGATGATGGGCTTTCTGCGCCGGACGTTCAGCCGCCGCTCCCGCTTCCAGATGAGAGAGAGGGACGAGCGGGACGATAAGAGGGGAGGAGGGGTGACAGGGAACCCCCTGCTACTGCCCCACCAGCAGCAGGTCGTCCACGCTCCCGCCGTGGTCAGCGGGGGAGCCACGGTCCACATCCCGGCGGCGGAGACGGCGAGGAGCACCATCACCTGCCGCGTCCTGCTGCTGGACGGCACGGATGTCAGCGTGGATTTACCTGTGAGTGTTTACCGAGAGAAAAAGCTCAGTCCGTGGGGCGAGGGGACGCTTTAGGGTCCTCTAAGGTCATCCCGATGGTCTCCCGCAATGAGAGGTGGGGTTCATTTAGTGCTGCTTGGGTTTAAAACAGTTTCTTTTTTAAAGGGTTAATTACATAAGAGATTTTAGGCTGAAGGTAGACAGCAGCTTTTTAAAATCCCCATTAATTTATCAACTGGGAATTAATACACTTTTCAGTCAAACAGAGCAAACAATCAATAAACCAGCTCATGCCCTGAACCGGACATGTTGGAAACACATAGATGCCATGTTTCCCCCTCACCAAAGGTGCCATTCCCAAGCAAACCTTACTTGTTGTGACTTAAAATTTATTATCAGCTCTTCACCCAATCCCTTAAATATGGAAACAACACAGGAAAACCTCCTGCAGTTGTGCTTCGTGTTATCATTTTGGTGTTCGATCTAAGATTATCACTGGCCCCTTAATTTTTAGAGGTGGCCTTGGTAAAAAGTTGGTTCAAAGGAAACGGGCATCTAGAATATGCCCAGACATATACAGAGATACCTGTGATTATTTAGGCTGCGACAGAGCGAGAGAGAGCAAGACTTCAGCAGATAGCACAAAGGCTGAAACACAACACAAAATATGCCCTGTTTTGTCCTGGTTAAGCTTTCAGCCTCGGTCTCTCATGGAACATGCTGGATTGGGACATGTTGGCAGCCTTTTGGGAATCTTACATGGAAGCTGAGGGTCTCTCGAAATACACACACAAACTGGTGTTTTTGTTATGGTAGCCACTCTAAGTGTACTAATTGCTAACATGGTATACCAAAAAAAAAGATAATTTTGTTTTACAATATTAGGAGATCCCTGATTTGCAGCGTCTGCTGTACACATGGATAGGTCACCTCTACTTCTAATATAAATAATTGATGATTGCCCATGGAAGGCTATAAAAAATATTTAAGTGCCGTTTTTATATCCTCTTAAAGAGAAATTGGCTAAAATGCGCATAAATCAGTTAAAGCTTGACAAGAAACAGATTGGAAATTGGCCACAAAATTCTGATATGCATCTATAGAGCAGACTTCCTGTCTTCTACTTTTTTAAATGTATTTGGACTATAGATCAATCAGATGAGCCAATTCAGACTCAAGTTTTGGATCTTTTGTTGTGTTTTTCACTTAAATCTGTTTCAAGTTCTTAATGCTTGTACAGTACAGTAGCCTTCATGGTGTCTCTTCCTATAAGCGGTACAGCCACAGACGGTGCTCTGATGAGACACTTCAACACTTATCTTTCTGTCTGACTGCGGGGAAGTCTAACTAAGACAGTTAGAAGCGTCTCCCCTGCTGTTTGCTCTTTTGCAGCTTCTCCTTCCACCTTGTTTCTTCCGCATCCCTGCATCTGATCTTCCTCAAGCAATCTCCGCTCTGGCTCCTCTCCTCTCATAATCTCCTTTTACACTCCCTCTATGGCCCATCTCCCTTTGCTCATCATCGCTCCCTGCCTCCTCCTCCCCATCTTGTTTCTTGTGCGTGCTCCCCCTCCCTCTGCTTCCCATCTCCCTCCTCAGTCTGTCTGTATTCCCTGACTCCCTGATCTGATTTACCACACTTGGGGACTCTGCTCTGTGCCACAAATGAGCGATATGAGCGTGTGTGAGAGTAGAGAGAGCGGGTAGGTGGGATGATGAGCGAAGTATGTGTGGGCATGTGTGCGTAAGTGACTCCTCATTAGATGTTTTCATTTTAAAGGTTGTGCGCGTGTGTCACCGAAGCTGTTGCGTGCGTCACCTGTAGGGGGGTGAAACCAGTCAGCCGGTGCGCTGTGAGGAGCTTTTTTATCCTGTTGTCCTGCTTCAGCGAGGTTATGGTAACAAAACAGAGCCACTGCAGCGTCTCCCGAGCTATTGCCATTCGAAGTGGTTCATCGAGGTGGAGGCTTAGTCACAGGTGTTTTGGAGCAGGTTTGTTCATGTGCTTCTGTTTTTCCTGGGGGAACAGCTACAGGTGCGCCTTATTAAGCTGAAGCAGGCTTTTAAAGCTTAGCAGTGGGAAGAAAAATAGGAAAAATTCTCAAGTTAGAGTAAAAGAAAAGCAGATTTTTCATCCAGCTTCTATTATCTACAGGGCCTTGTAAAAGTTTTCATACTACTTAGACATTTTGTCACGTTACAACCACAAACTTCATGGATTATTATTTGGATTTTTATGTCCAGCATCAAAACAACGTGGTGCATACTTATGAAGTGAAAGAAAAATGACACGCAATCTTTAAAGTGTCTTACCAAATTAAAACCCGAAACGCCTAAAGTTGTTTTTAGGTGTGAACTTTGACTGGACCATTCTAACACCCTAATGTGCTCTAATTTAAACCATTCCACTGTTACTCCAGTTGTTCTGGATTGTAGGGCTGTAATCAACCAAAGAAATTCTTGGTCGACTGAAACCCTGAAATTCCGACCAGAAATCGACTAATTTGCGGGGGCGGGGGGGGATTCCTCTGACAGCATTTTGCATTACGTGCATCTGCGCAATATAATATGCCATGATTACTGCAATTGCACTAAACGGCAAGGCAATTCAGGGACAACGATCTTTATTAAACATCCCAGATTAAGACAAGTACAAACGGAATAAAGCTGTGCATTGGGATCAAAACAAAGACTGTGGGCACGGCGCAATTGCGCATTAAGGAATAAAATAAAAAAAAACGACCAAATCCAGCACTGTTCTGTAGGCTGCGTGCGGGGGAGTGCGCAGTTGAGTGCGGGGTAACAACCGGTTTAAGTGAGAGTTCGTTTGATTACTGTTTTATACGGCGTGATTGCGGCCAACAGCAGTCAGCATTAAAGCTTTCGATTACAACCATTGTCTCCATCTATCGGAGAACATTACAATATTTTCAACATTCAGGCCTGTAAGGCCCACATCATGTTTTTACGTTGTTTTCCCGCTACCATTTACTGCGTTCCGGACCTGTGCGCGTCTCTGGTCATGCCTGCGCTGTCATGTACTTTGCGTTCCCGCACCTAATGATTTACAAACTAGGCACTGAAGCCACAGCACGTTGAATAACGTGGACGTTCTTCGATCTCCCTGTAGACTGTTAAAGCAATATCACACGAGAGGCAGCGCTGTTGTAGCCTACTCTAACATCAGCACCGATCAGCTCTCATGGAATGTCTCTTGTCCAATCAAATTTCAAAAATGAACACGGCAATAAATCGACCAATCAGAATTTTGGTCGACTCAGAACGCATCGACCAATAAGTCGACCAGTCGACTAGGACTTTACAGCCCTACTGGATTGTTGGAAAATGAATCTCCGCCCCAGTGTAAAGGGTTGCAGCCTCTAGCAGGTTTTGTTCTAGTATTTAGCTCCAACCATCTATCGATCAGCTTCAACCACCTTGCCTGTCACTACAAAGAAAAGCTGATCCCACAGCATGATGCTACCACCTCTGTGTTTCAGCATGTGGATAGTTTGTCAGGTTTTCTGCAACACATAGCGTTTTGCTGTGTACATTGTCTGTGTCCCATACAAAGCATGCTGCAAACTTAGGGCCATTAACAGGCATTTCTTACGGCCTTTCACCAACAACGGCTTTCTCCTTGCCACTCTTCCATAATGATCAGATTTGAGGATTGCATGACTAATAATTTTCTCCCACCTGAGTGGTGGCTCTCATCAGCTCCTCCAGGGTTACCGTAGCTCTGTTGGCGGCTTACTTTTAAAGAGTCAGCTTTTTCCAGAACTGTAAAAATAAATCCTTTAAAGAAAAAACATAACTTATTAATAAGTCTTAAACATGCAACATGTTTTCTAATGATTAGTGGGCCATAATTTTATTTATATATATTTGAGTTTTACAATAAAGAAAAATATCAAATTTGTACTAAGAGAGAATGAATACAGTTTTATGAATTGTGATTCCATATTTATGGAAAAAGATGGGGAACAAATCATGAGGTTTCTGGCCTTATGGCAAAGGAATGACTGAAAAGAGGATTATTTATACTATTAGTGTCATTCTGTGTTGGAATATCTGTACAGATAATCCATTAAAATACATAGAAAACCTAGTAAATTAACCTCTAGATTTAAAAGCACTGCTTAGTTCTACATACATTTTTTAACCAAAGTTATTAAGAGCAATTTTTGAGGTGGACATTCATGTCTTGGTATAGGTTTGCAATGGTTTCATTCCCTTGCATGTTCAGATGATGGATTGAGCTGAGCTCTGAGGTGTTTGGGATATTGTTTAATAATCTAAAATCTGCTTTAAACTCCTCCACAGCTTTATATCTGACCTGTCTGCTGTGCTGAGGCCTCCAGAGAGCAGCTTTAATACTGAAACTATATTACATACAGGTGGACTCTTCACTAATTGGGTGACTTCTGTATGTAACTGGCTGCACTGGGTTTTATTTGGGGCATACAAGTAAAGGGGGCTGATTACAAAACCTACTGTTTCTAAGTTTTTATTTGTAAAATTGTTTTTTTCACAGTTAAGCTTGCCGTTGGTCTGAGTTCGGGGTTGTTATGTGAAAAAATGTGGAAAAGTTAAAAGTATGAATACTGTAATACAATGTACATGCTGCCTTCAGCATGTGTATTTCCTCACTCATTCATACACCTGTCGCCAGGAGGTTTGGACTCGTTATCAGCACACAAAGTACAAGGCTGTCGTCTTTTTACACACCCTGGGAGTTTTATATGGGCCAGTATCAGGTCAGACTTTAATATGGGCCGATGAGGCTCATCTGCCTGTAAACCACTTCCTTAAAGTTCAGGAGAAATTGCTGCAGTTTGTGCTTCAGCCCGACTGATCCGTGTCCTTGTTTGTGTTTTATGACAAAAGCCTGAATACGGGCCTCTCCCTCAGGGACTTGCCCGTCCCATCAGAGCACGCCCTCACATCATCTCTCCCTCTGATACTGACAAAAGGTGGATTTATAGGTTATTGCTGCTGTTACCAGCTGGATGTTTGCCCTCGGTTTCATGAAAGGCTGAGTTCAATCAGAGAAGATCCGGTGCGCTGTGCAGAGGTTTTAGGCCAATCCTAATATATTCATACTCTGCTCTCAGGAAGCCAGGTAGTAGTTGATCAGTAGTTCCTCTGGAGCTTCTGTTTCATCCATTTCTATATGATCTAGAAAAGTAGGGAATTATTTTCCAGGTTAAAACAATATAGAAGTATGGTAGAAGAAAAATCATGAAAAAATATTTCACATTTTTAGTGTTTCTTTACTATATATGCTATATCAGTGATTATCAGCAGCAGGAAATATAAACCGTTAACCACACGCTCTCATATTAAACAAAATCTCAAATTGATAACCTGTCGGAAGGGTCAGCTGCCCGTCATCACAATACTTAAGTTAGCTTTATTAAACATTAGATCTTTATCCGGAAAGTCTTTTCTTATCAATGACTTCATCACTGAGCATAATTTACACGCCCTTTTTTTATCAGAAACTTGGCTAGATGAAAATAACGAAACAACTTCATTAATAGAATCCAGTCCTCCAAATTATAATTTCTTAAGCGAGAACAGAAAACACAAACGAGGCGGAGGTGTAGCCACCATCTTTCACAACTCAATGAACTTTAAAAAGGTAACTCTGGGCGCGTTTGAATCTTTTGAATACCTAGCCACCCAGATAAATGAGCCTAACAAAGCGTTATTTCTAAGTTTATATAAACCACCGAAACTTAACTCTAACTTCTTTAATTACTTCAATGACCTCCTTTCTGTAATATGTATCGACTATGACCAACTAATCATCGTGGCGGACTTTAACATCCATACCGACAACCCCCAAGATAGACAAGCAAAAACATTAGATGATACTCTCCACAACTTCGGACTGATCCAGCATGTCAAACAACCAACACACAATAAAGGACACTGGACTCTGGACTTAATTATCAGCAAAGGTTTAAATATTTCTGACATCTCTGTAATTAATATTGCATTATCTGACCATTTCTGTGTTTTCTTTCAAAGTACCATCTCTGCTAAATTATCCAGCCACAGTAAGACCACTATAAAAAAGCGTTTTCTAGGGGACAGTTCAGTAGAAACCTTTAAACGTATTTATCCTTCCACCATATCCCCCTCATCTCCCAACTCAAACTCAGTAAATAAGGTGGTAGATAATTTCCTTGCGAAAATCTCAGACATCATGGATTCCATTGCTCCAACTAAAGTGAAAGTAGTCTCAGGTAGAAAAAAGTCTCAGTGGACAAGTAATCCACTGGTACGTAGTGAAAAAAGAGAGTGTCGACGAGCCGAGAGAAAATGGTGGAAAACTCGACTCCAGGTTCACTGTGAGATCTACAAAGAGAGACTGAATAGATATCAGCTAACTATAAAAGATGCTAGGGAATCGTTCTTTTCTGAAATCATCAACAGAAACATTAAAACCACTCTATTTGCAACAGTGGAAAGACTAACTAATCCTTTAGTGACAGTAGCCCCTGAACTAAACTCTACCAGGGCCTGCAATGAATTTGCCAGCTTTTTCACTGAAAAGATTCTAACAATTAGACGGTCAATCTGTACCTCAATATCGAACCCACAACCAGTGCCATCCCCAATCAACAACAATGTAGAGAAAATGTCTGAATTCCACGAATTAAACCAGAACAGCCTTGAAAAAATCATTATCCAATTAAGCTCCTCCTCCTGCTGTCTTGATATCCTACCCACAGCTTTTCTAAAGAAGGTTCTTCCTGTTATTGGGTCTGATCTTGTTCAAATAGTGAACTCATCCCTGCTATCAGGTGTCTTCCCTCAGGCTTTAAAAACAGCAGTTATTAAACCACTGCTAAAGAAGAAAAATCTGGACAACACGTTAATGCAGAACTACAGGCCAATCACTAATCTCCCATTCATCAGTAAGATTATTGAAAAAGCTGTTTCAGCAGTTAAATGGCTTCATAACAACGACAAACCGTTTTGATGCTTTTCAGTCTGGTTTCCGCGCTCACCACAGCACCGAGACTGTCCTCGTCAAAGTATTTAATGACATCCGCATAAATACAGACTGTGGAAGAACCACAGTGCTGGTTCTGTTGGACCTCAGTGCAGCATTTGACACTGTTGATCATGATATTTTATTGGAACGACTGGAGAGCTGGGTCGGACTCTCTGGTACAGTACTTGGCTGGTTCGAGTCTTACCTAAAGAACAGGGACTTCTATGTTTCAATAGGAAACTTTTCATCAGAACGAACAGAAATCACATGTGGGGTGCCCCAGGGCTCCATCCTGGGGCCCCTCTTATTTAATATCTACATGCTCCCACTAGGCAAGATTATAGCGACCAATAACATTAGCTACCATAACTACGCAGATGACACTCAGCTCTACATTACAATGTCACCAGGTGACTCTGAACCCATTCAAACCCTAAATCAATGCATTGACCAAATAAATGGATGGATGTGCCATAACTTTCTCCAGCTGAATAGAAACAAAACTGAAGTGATTATTTTTGGACCCAAGGAGGAACGATCAAGAGTCAGCACACAGTTTAAATTAATACAGCTAGAAACTACTGATCAGGTTCGTAACCTAGGTGTAGTAATGGACTCAGACCTGAACCTCCAGGGTCACATAAAGGCAATAACAAGGTCAGCGTTCTATCACCTGAAGAACATTTCTAGGATTAAAGGACTGATTTTGCAACACGACCTAGAAAAACTCATCCATGCGTTTATCTTTAGTCGGATTGATTACTGCAACAGCATCTTCACAGGTCTGCCTAAAAAGTCAATCAGACAGCTGCAGCTGATCCAGAACGCTGCCGCTCGCGTCCTCACTAGAACCAGGAAAGTAGAGCACATCACCCCAGTTCTAAAGTCCTTACACTGGCTCCCTGTAGCTCAGAGAATAGACTTTAAAATACTTTTACTAGTTTATAAATCATTACATGGCTTAGCACCAAAATATGTTGAAGACCTGTTGTCCTGGTACCAACCACCAAGACCACTCAGGTCCTCCAACTCTAGCCTACTAAACATCCCTAGACTCAGAACTAAACATGGAGAAGCAGCTTTCAGTTTTTATGCTCCCCTTATCTGGAACAAAGTTCCTGACGAGTGTAGAGCTGCTGAAACTCTGAACTGCTTTAAATCGAGACTAAAAACCCATCTGTTTAGAATTGCCTTCGAGTAAATGCTTGATGTTATATGTATGAAATGTGTTCATGCTCTCTTGCTTTTTTTTATTTTTCTCTTGCTTTATTGTGTATCATGTATAATGTGTGTTTCTTTTATGTGTTTCTTTTAAATCACCAAATCATGTAAAGCACCTTGAATTACCCTGCTGTTGAAAGTGTGCTATACAAATAAAATTGCCTTGCCTTGCCTTGCCTTTACTTCCTTTCCATCCATCCATCCATCCATCCATCCATCCATCCATCCATCCATCCATCCATCCATCCATCCATCCATCCATCCATCTGACTATAGTCTGTCCATACATTAATCTGTCCTTCCTTCCTTCCTTCCTTCCTTCCTTCCTTCCTTCCTTCCTTCCTTCCTTCCTTCCTTCCTTCCTTCCTTCCAGACTCTTTTTCAGGTTCCATATTTAAAGAAGACCACAGAAGAAATATCTGTCAGACATTCCTAGTAAACCTGTATATTTATGTCTCAAAACAGGGGTAAAATGGACCAAGAACTCTAAACATTTGCGTCTTTTTAGTCAGAAAAATATTAATTTGACATGGAAAAAACAAACAGGAAACCTGGGAAATAATAGTAAACACTGCAAATCCCTGACAATGGGACCTGAGAGATGTTGATCAGTTGTGTGTCAGATTTTTCCACCTGTTGGTAGTAGAGTGCAACTCTTGCCTGTTAAACATTGTCTTCTTTTTTTTTCTTGAATTCACCTTAACATGAACAAAATATATCTTAGTATGTCCAGACGCCGCCAATAAAGTCCCATAAGATTCAGTTTGTACGAGTTCTTTGCTAAATATGTTATGTGTAGACACAAAGACAGCAAAACATTAATTGGGTTTGGAAATGGTCAGTGTAGGAGCCTAATGAGGATGTTTTATATCTCATTGTTTTGTGTGCACTAACTGGGAAGTGGGTGTGTCACTGGGCGTGCGACCTCATTTATCTGCACCTTGCACCTGTTCAAGAAAAGCGGGCTGGAAGGAGGATGATGGCGGAAGAGCCTGGGGTGGAAGATTTCTGTTGACCGCACGCTTGTGTATCCTGCATATTTATGGAATGTCTTTTGATCCATTATCATAAAGGTACAACTAAATGGTAGATGTAATCTCTGATGGTAAGATGAAAACAAATAAACATAGAAAGCAGTTAAACAGAGTAGTGCGTCATCAGTATTATCCCATGTTTAGCCTGCTGCAGCACTAAATTAATTGGACTCAGATTTCCGCAGTAGTCAGGTAGTGAACAGATACCGAGTAGAAAATGAGTCAGTCTAAATACGGACCTTCAGTAAAGCTGTAGATCAAAATATTTAAAGATTACACAAAGTCTGACTTCTTCAAAGCAGTGGTCAAAGACAATATTTTAGTTCCTTTATTCTTCTCCTGCAGAGCAAATCCAAAGGCCAAGACCTTTTTGATCAGATCATGTATCACATTGATCTGGTCGAGACGGATTATTTCGGACTGCAGTTCATGGACACAGATCAAGTTTCAGTGAGTAACGAGCTCTTCTTTCTTCTCATTTAGTGAGGACCACCTGCTAATGTAACTCACTCTCACCTCATTCATTCCCCCCCAGCACTGGTTGGATATGTCCAAGCTTCTGAAGAAACAGATCCCGGGTAAGTTCTCAGAGGCTGTGAACGTCCTTCTGATTAGTGTTTGTGCAGTAAAATGTGCAGCGTGCTGTGTGGGGAGCAGGTGGAGCATTATCTAATGTTGACTCTGTGATTAGCGCGTGCATTTGGAAGCTGTACCCTTGTTTGCTCGCCGGCTCCTATCGGGGGAATAAATGGTGTGGGGGGAGGAGGGTGGATTGGGTGGTAGTCCTGCACCCTGAAATTATCTGATGGTTGTTGACATAAAAATGGAGACAGGCTGCAGAGAGAAGTGAGGGAATACAGAGATCTGGCCTTGAGATAATGACGGATGGACTACATGAGAAGACTTCAGAGGAAGGATGAGATTAAATGGATGAGATAAAAGTACAAGAAGGGTTTGATTTAATTAAATTAATGCTCCATGAATCACTGCTTCATCCTTCACATTTTCCCATCTCTCTTTATGTCTCCTAGAAGTTCCGCCCTACCGACTCTTCTTCAGAGTGAAATTTTACTCTTCAGAGCCAAATAACCTGCGTGAGGAATTCACACGGTAAGAAATTCACACATACGCACACAGGCTGATGGAGCTCTCCGGAGCCAACCATAAAGGTCCAAAGGGGATGTAAGGCTAATCAGTTTGCCGCTATGGGCAGATACAAATCAGAGCCAAATGGACAAAGACTTGTTAAAGCATATAATGTGTCAGAGAGGAGGAAAAAGCCTTGATTGATTCATCTTCTTGTTGTACCAACAGGTATCTTTTTGTGCTGCAGCTTCGACAGGATATTTTGTCTGGCAAGTAAGTTTCTTTTTCCAACACAGAGAAGAAGAATAAGGCTCCACGATTGCCCAGATATATTATTTGAACCTGCAAGGTTTGATTTTAAAACAACACTAACAAATAAAGTAAACCCAATTGGTCCTTGCATTCAGGTGAATATTAGTCAAGTAAAAAGTACATTTATTTCAGTAATTCAAGTGAATCTCATGTATAATATATAGTATATCTAGTGTTTATTGCTGTTATTTTTGATGATTACATCTAATAAAAACCTACATATAGGTTCTCGGTAAGATAGAGTATTAAATACAACAGATAAAAAGGGATTTTTGATACAGAAATGCTATATTATTGCTGACACCGTTATAGTGAAGACTACTGACTTGACAGTTGTTCAGCAAACAGACACTGACATCCTCTACAAGGAGGGTAAGACACAAAGCATAATTGCTAAAGAAGCTGACTGTTCAGAGTGCTGTAACGTAGCGTATCAATGGAAAGTTTAGTGAAAGGGGAAAAAAGGGCAGGAGCGGCGTGCACAAGCAATAGGGATAACCCCAACCTTGAGAGGATTGTTAAGTAGAGTTAGCAGGAGATTCATTAAGCATTGACTGCAGATAAAATCAGTGTTTCAGTAGCCAGCAATGCATACAATATTTTTATTTTATCCCTTAACAATATTGCAATGCCAATATTATGATAAATTCACTTTTCTTCAGACTCCTGCCTTCCTCATGTGTGCTTCCAGCTCTCTCTGTGAATCTTTAGCATTTTGGACACTGTAATCTGTGTCAAGTTTGAACATCTACTGCAGTGAGACTCCATCAAACAGGCTGTATACCTTATGGACACATAAAATGTATATTCATGTCCCTTTGCTCGTATTAGCCAACAGTTATTGCACTTCCAGATAATCCTTTGCAACATTATCTTTGAGCACTGATACTGTGATGACGGTACTGTTGATCTCTTGTCCAGCCCTACCTTTAACTGCAGCATTCTTTGTGTTAGGCCACTCCTGAACCAGACACAATGGCAGAAGTTTCTCACATGGTCTAAGGAGGGAAGGAACTGGGGTCTTATTTATAACAATTTGCATATAATCCAAAATAAAACCATACTTAGACTCAGCAAAAAACATTTTTTACTTACGCCAAGTAAGTTTCATATCTATCAAACCTTTAGTACACACAGCTGCATGCAATTTTCGCTTTATAAACCAGCACTCTGTGCTGGACTTGTTGCTCAGTGGTCCAAAATTCCTCTTTTCAGATGAAAGTTAATTTTGTATTTTATTTAGAAATCAAAGTCCCAGAGTCTGGAAGAAGAGTGGAGAGGATTCCCTCTGCTGATGAGCTTTATGGAGATGCTGATTTCATTTTCTAACAGGATTTGTAACTTTCCCACACTGCCAAAGGTACCAGTACCTCCTTTAATGACCATGGTACCATAATGCTTGATTAGTCTTATTTAAACCTCACAGAGAATCAATTGAATATTGTTGGTAAGAAGAGAGCTTCTCACCAGAGCCATAGGCTGACAACCCCCTTAACACTCCGCATTGATGCAGTAATGTATGCAAAAGGAGCCCAGATCAACTAAAAAGTGCATACGCTACACAGTACATGAAAATACATTTTCGGTAGACCAATATTTCTGTATTTTTTTAGGAATAATATTTTTTTTATTGGTTTTATGCTAAATTAAAATTTTGCTAGAAACTAAATTTTGGGTTTTCATTGGCTGTGATTTATAATCATCAACATTAACTGACATATACCCTTAAAATGAATTACTGTGTTATGAATATACATATATATATATATATTACACAGATTTCACTTTTTGTATTAAATTACTGAAATTAATTACTTTTTCAATGATCTCGCTACCTGAGATGCTTCCCCCTGCTGGTAAGTTTAAAAAACCACGTTTAAATCATACTTTTATTAGTTTAAATATTTTAGATCCAGGGTTAAATTTGTAAATTTGATAAGTTATTTACAGTCAGTATGTTATTGTACCATATGAATATGATTTTAACCTTTCTGAAAGCTGTCATTGTTAATCAAAATATTGATGCACACCATGCCAAACCTGTTGTTTAGCCAGCTTGAAAATTCTCTACCATGTTTTCCCGTTGCCAACCACACAGTTCTACTTTTTGTGGTCTGAGATCAGTTGTTCTGCAGGACAAGGGCGACTAACGCAACATTACAGTTCGCAGGTGGTCAACTCATCTACAAGTGCCTTGCAAAAGTACACATTCCTCTTAATCCTTCCCATATTTCAGCATGTTTCAACCACAAGCTTCAATGCATTTTATTTAATAGACTAACAAAAGTTAACTGTGAAGTAGAAGAAAAGCGTTATATGGTTTTCAAAATTCCTTTTCCACAAAAATCTGAAAAGTGTGTGTGTGTGTGCAATTGTTTTCAGCCCTCCTGGGTCAGTACATCATAGAACTATCTTTCATTTCAATTACAGCTGCAAGTCTTTTGCAACCTCAAACAGCTTTTCTGCCACTATTAGTCTGTGTTTATCTACCTTTATCTCTCCATCAATTCTGACCAGCTGCCCTGCCCCTGCTGAAGAAAAGCATTCCCACAGCATGTTGCTGCCACCACCATCTTTTACTGTGGGGATGGTGTGTTCAGGTAGATTTGACATACTAGCTTTCTACTACATATGATTTTTTGAGTGTAGGCCAAAAAGTCAAATTTTATATATTTTATATATATTCATATCCATGCCACACTTTTAGGATTTTTCTTTCCAAAAAAATACGTGAAAACCATACAACATTTACCCCCCACATCATAATTCTTACCGTTTTGTCTTGGTTTAGTTAATAAAATTCCAAAATTGGTTGTAGAAAAGCAGAATGTGAAAAGGTTAGAGGCGTGTGATTACATTTTAGCACTGTGTATGATAATATCTTTTTGTATATTATGGGATTTGCTGCTTTGTTTTTAGGTATTTGCTCATCTGTTTACATTAATTTCATTATGTACTAAGCTAAGCATAAAGACGGAAAATGGTAAAAGCCAACAACCTCATAAGTCACTTTGAGCTGCTTCCCTCCCCACTGCGAGGATGTCCCACCCCTAGCCCACAGGTCACCTCCACTACAGTTTTTTTCAGTGGTGGTGGAGTCAGTACAGCAACATCTGTTTTACATACACACACACACACACACACACACACACACGACCTGACTGTGCAAACACTCACTTCAGTGTGTCAGAGCTCCTATCTGGGCCACTCGTCCCCAGAGTCCAGTTCCATTATAAAAGTTCAAGATCAAGAACAGCAGAGGGCTGCTTATTTTAGGAAAAGGGTTGCTCCTCTCCTCCTTGACACACTCGCACTGTGTAGGGCATCCAGCCACTTTATGTCTCTTTAGCACATGACATCACTTTTAGGGCAGTGCTGGTTTTTGCGATAATGGTGCCCAAGGCAATCCCCACAATCTGGGCCTCAAACACCCACCAATACATACAAAGGAAATCCACCCCATGCATTTTTTTTCATAAACAGAATTTTAAGGAAAATTTTATAGTTTCTTAATCCAACTTGAGCACCCTTAAGTACAATGTATGTCTAGAGATTCTTTGTGTTTACACTGTAGAGTCCACTCCCTATTGGTTGGACATACACATGATCGCTTGAAAACATAAGGTTCTGAGTATATGCTCATATCTCTGACCAGCATGATTGAGTCTCACACTGGGAAGGCCTCTTGTGTGACTTCAAATGTCATTACCTCCAGCCCTGAATGGCTGGAGGTACTGATGTCTGTCAGGAGCAACCCAGACCCTCACCCTATAAAGACGACTGACATAACTTCTGTTAATATTCAAAAACCTTTTCTCACTTCTCTCCGAAGCCTTTCGACAACTGGAACACTTTGTGCTAAGCTAAACTTGGTCACTCCACACTTATTCCCAACCATATAAATAGCTGCTAACTTGCATTAAGTAGCAATACTTTTTTACTGCAAGTAATTCTGCAAAGTTGCAGTATTTTCACCCTTACTGAGCAGGTAGCACTACTTCAGCAAAACAAAAATACTTTATAGCTCTAGCTTGGAAATGGCATAGCTGCATAAGGTTTTTAAGGGCAGCCTAAGACTGCTAATGCTAACACTCCGATAGCTAACCAAGGCTTACCAGAGCCAGCCCAGATGTAGACGTAGAAGGACCTAAGCTCTGTCGCAAAACGTTCTCATTGAATACTCGCCCTGTGTATGCGGTGCACCTCGGTGGGACCCATGCTGTTGTGCATTTATGCTGGACCCTAAGGCTGTGCCACCCTGGGCTGTGAGCCTTATTGCCCATATCAACACCAGGGGCAATACATTAGTTTTAGTTTATGTATATCCCTCTCATTTCAGATTAAAATGTCCATATGATGTGTCAGTGGAGCTGGCAGCATATTGTTTACAAGGTAAGTAAGGTTGTTGCAAATGTAAAAATTTAGCTCCTCATTCATTTAAGTTTTTTTCACTGTGTTCATTTATTGGTGGTAATAGTGAAAGGTCCTCTCCCTGGTATCTATGCTTGGAGTTATATATGCCCCCCAGAAAAATCTTCAATTTACGGTTTGCATTATTGATGTTATTCCTCTGCAGATTTTCTCTAATCTTGTTTTACAAAGATTTCCTCAGATGCACCGACAAGGAGCATCACGAGTGATAAATTCAAAGCAGTTTAGCCATTTCAAAAAGTAATTATGTTGTTTACAAAGACAATCTAATTTACTGTGATGCAGCTGCAGGAAGCTGCTAGAATGTCATTTTTGCAGTTAATAAAAAATGGCAGAGGGTAGAAGAAGGGCAGCAATTTTATTGCTTTTTACTGATGTTCCTGTTTGTAAAAGATGAAGAATTTAACTGGAAATGATCAAATCTTTGGGAGGTGCTTATGTTTTTTTTGTTCATCCACTCACAGGTGAGCTGGGCGACTGCGACCCCTTGGAGCACTCCCCTGAGTTGGTGTCGGAGTTTCGTTTCACTCCCAAACAGAGCGAGGCCATGGAGGCGGACATCTTCGGCAGGTGGCTGGAGCTCAGGTGAGAATGAAGACACAAAGCAGCTAACCGGTTTACCCAGTCCTGAAACGGGACCCTCGTGTGGATGCGTAAACATTTTTGAGCAGGCATCGACTGTGCACTGGTCAGCAAGTCCTTGTGTTGTGTCAAAGCAACTTACTGAACGCCGTCCAGCCACCCGGCAACTTGACCCAGGAATGCTTCTCTCCTGTGTGGGTGTAACAAGTGGGGCAGAATTTGGAGCACAGAGCAGAAAAGGAAGTCATTCTGCAGCCACCTGTCAACACCGGCTTTTTTTTCTTTCTTTTTTTCACTGCCGAAGGTTTCCAATTTCACCGTCCCTCTGTGCTTGTGCCCTCTGCCTTGGCCTCCCTATCACTGGTCCATGTAAAGGATTATGGGATTAATCTCTGAAGGGTCTTGATTGATTCTAGGCGGTGTTTAACCCAGCTCTGCTGATTACTCGCCTCTCAGATTAGATTGCATATATATACTGTAGGCTGTGGCTCACGGGGTCAAAGGAGCCACAAACGAGGGGTAGGCTATGTTTAGAGTGAGCTGAGATCAAACCGGATAGCTACAGAAAGTGTTTCTGATACGCTTCGTTTTGAGAGTGCACTGCCCAACCGATTCTAAACTGCTATATTGTTTTTACTGTGAAAACTAATCTTATGTTTTTCCTTCAGAGGACAGAGCCCGTCTCAAGCGGAGATTTCTTTTCTCAACAAATGCAAATGGCTGGAACTTTACGGTGTCGATATGCACTTTGTTAAGGTGTGTGGGTATACTTCACCTCCAGAGACACAGTTCCAGTCAGATGTTTAGATACACTTATTGTGAGCATAAATGTAATATCAATTTGGGGTTTTTGATTAATTATTTTAACTGTTCTTTTTCCATATTTTATCATACAACAACAAAAAATTGTTTTAATCCTAACAGGACCAAAATTGTACTTAAAGTCTCAAACATATACATACATCCCTACTAATATTTGGATTGATTCCTTAAGTGGCATCCATCAACAAGCTTCTAGCATGGCTCTGGCTGCATGTTTGACCATCAGAAATGTTTTTTTTTGACTTGTTGGTTTCCTAGCAAAGACTCTGCTTTTACGCACAGTTCACCTGTTTTCAAAAGGATTAAAGTTGCAGCTTTGGGAAGGCGTTTCCATTAGTCTAACATCAGCTTTATTCTATCTAAAACCAGATCTGATGTGTGTTTGGGATCATTGACCTGTTGGAACATCCATATATGTCCAAGTTTTAACCATTTGACCCAAACTGTCACCCTGAGATAAATAAATAAAAATGGTTAGGTTGTTCACATCAAGTGAGTTTTATATCGCAGTGGACTGAGAAGGGGCAGGCCAATCTAAATGTGTTTAAAAAAAAGACAAAGACTGAGCTTTCTGGCCACAATGACAAGAAGAATGTTAGGAGTGTTTAGAGCCCGGTTATAACTACCGTAACAAGTATGGTGGCAGTAGCATCATGCTGAGGGTCTGTCAGTGGAATATATCGCAAAGCTCCTAATATCAGTGTGTGGAATGTCATGATTGGACAGAGTGTTTAAAATACAATAGTGATGGGAATTCACACTTTCCCTGCCAACAATGCATTGCGTTTGTTGCACAGAGTCTCGCTGCAGTAGAGACTCTCTTCAGGGGTGGCTGTATTTCAGTGGTAGAGTTGTCAGCCTGCAACCCAGAAATCATGGGTTTGAGTCCAGCTTCCACCTGCTACATGTCGTTGTGTCCTTGGGCAAGACACTTCACCCACCCGCCTACTGGTGTTGGCCAGAGAGGCCGATGACACGATATGGCAGCCTCGCTTCTGTCAGTCTGCCCCAGGGCAGCTGTGGCTACAATCGTAGCTTCCTTCCACCAGTGTGTGAATGTGAGAGTGAATGAATAATGGAGTTGTAAAGTGCTTTGAGGGTCTCAAAAAGTGCTATATAAATGCAAGCCATTATTACTATTATTATTATTATTATTATTCTGAACCATATGGCAGTGGTCACAGAGAGTGTTAGGAGCGCCATGGTTACAGATGAAAAATGGAGAGGTGACCGACCCCAAAATCGATGGTTAGCTGGTTGAAACGTGGACACATTAGGATGTTTCAATGATCTTAAACATGCAATAAAACTGGTTTTGGAATGATTGAAGCAGGCTAACATGAAGTTTCTAGAATGGCCTTGACTTTAACTTCGTTGAATATTTGTGCAAAAAGGGCCTGGTCTGTGCTGGGAAACCAAAAGAGGGCAAATATCCAACCAGAAGCTTCTTGAATGCTGTGAAAGTGTTTGGTATTCTGGGTTTTGCCAAGGGACTTGTGTGCACATATTAATCGGGGTATATCTATATATTTGAGCCTTTATAGATATATGATTTTTGACAAAAATCCATATCATTTGAAATGTGTGCATCCAGTACTTAGTTTTTAAAAATGGTTGAGAATGTTTGTTGATTAACCATTCCTTCAAACAAAGATAGTTCAAATTGATCATTAAATTGTCAAAGTTAAAATTCAATTCAAAAATTCTTTATTGATCCCAGAGGGAAATTAAGTGTTGGTATAGCTCATATAATTAATTCTTTAAAGAGTTGTTGTAGATAATGATAAATTATGAGTGTATGTAGACATCTGACTGGGACCAAATATTTTCTTCATGTCACTGTGGAGATAAGAAACTAAACGTTTTCGGTGTTGTTTCTTCAGGGCAGAGATGGTGGAGAGTATGCACTGGGTCTCACCCCGACTGGCATCTTAGTTTTTGAAGGCTCCAACAAAATCGGACTTTTCTTTTGGTAAGAACATACACGACTTTTTATTGTGCAAATAGGAACGCTAAGACATTATAGCTACAGTATCAAACACTTTTTAAACATAATTTGCAACTGTTTTGAAGAGCATTTAAATCTTAAGAGGAAATCAGGAATCTGGCTTCATCACAGTATTCATGCTAACTTGAGTGCACTACATCGACTGCTTGGGTAAACTTGAGGTGAAACTATGTCGAGATAAAGTTATTTAAAGAATTTTTTTTTATTTTTTGTAATCAACTGTGTGTCATCAAATGGCATTTCTTTCCCATGGTAAATAAAGTCAACATAATTATTTTTAAGAAGCTTGATGGCTAAATCCAAAGACTGTTTTTTAAAAATGACAGGAGAAAGACTTTTGATTTTATGTGACTGATGTCATTAAACTCAGTGCTTGTCAGTGAAAACAAATATGCATTAAAATGTGAGTGTTAAGAAAATTGTTTATTGGTGTTTATGAGTTGAGCTATCTAGTAATATTAATGAAATAAGTTGTTTTCGAGGAGTGTTTACCTTTGCTTTTATCTGTGCACATAGGCCCAAAATCACCAGGCTGGATTTCAAAAAGAGTCGCCTGACGTTGATGGTGGTGGAAGACGATGACCAGGTTATTCTCCTTTAATATTCCTAAAAATACAAAAACCAGTTGCAGGCTCAAGAAAAAAAAAAGGGTAAAATAATGTCTTCTATGAAGGGTCGTGAGCAGGAACACACCTTCATGTTCCAGCTGGCCTGCGCCAAGAGCTGCAAACACCTGTGGAAGTGCGCAGTGGAGAGCCACGCCTTCTTTCGCCTGCGCCAGCCGACCGCCGGCAAGGCGGGCCGCAGCGACTTCACGCGGCTCGGCTCCCGCTTCAGATTCAGGTAGAGCACAGAGATGCACTCACGCCTGACGGTTCCTCCCGGCGGAGCCGTCCTGCTCATCGCTGTGGCTGGACGACACTCCCAGGCCCACCGAGGTTGTTGTGGCCAACACTTGCTACCGGCATATGGGGGAAATTATGTGTCACGTTAAACAGATCCTTCGTATCTATGGTTACTGAGTAGCTATGGTTACGTGCATCTTGTTCCTATGGTGACTGAGACATTCCCCTTGTATTGTTTGTTTTCCTGTGATTATTACTAGACAAATTCTCACACTTGAAGGGCACTTCCTGTCATTTGTTGGAGCAGCCAGATCAGAGCGGTGTGATAGCACTCTGTTGTCGTCTGTGCACAAACACTCATGTTACAGATGGTGGAAGTGCAAACAAGCACTTGAATACTGCCCTATGAGATTTAATATAATGGGCACACCTGGGTCACCTTCTGATTCTTTGTTTCCTCCTAAAATGGTCTAATAGGAAATACATTTGTCATTTGTTTTATTTATTTATTTTTCTGCATTACTTGTACTCTTATCTGAACTTTGACTTAAGTCATCCTTAACCAACAAAGGTAAAGAAATGCTGATATTAATGCAAGCACGCGGGCTAATCACTTTACTAGGGATTACCTTTGTGCAAGCTCTGCATTAGTATTAGATCAGAATTAAGAATAGCCTTATTGGCTAAGATTGTGTGCACAAACAAGGAATTTGACAGATTTTCAAGCGCTCCCATCATATACACACAAGTAAAAATATATCAACTTTAGGTGAAATTAAATAAGGAAAAGGAGCAATGTGTGCATGTATTTGCAGATTGTTTTTTCATTTAAAAAGAAAAATGTATTGTGACAGTGCAAAAATGCTTATTTTGTTCCACTGTAGAGTCGTTCTGGCTGTAAGGTGTTCACTGTGTTGATCAGAGAGACAGCATGGGGAAAGAAATGTCTCTGTGGTGGCGTTTTGCAAATAGTGCTCTGTACCGCCAACCTGAAGGTAAAAGTCGAAACGGTTTGTGTCCAGGATGTGTGTGGTCTGCAGAGCTGTCAGCCTCCTTTTTCCTGACCTGTACAAGTCCTGGACGGAGAGAAAACCAGCCCTGATGATTCTCTCTACAGACTTAATTATTTGTTGCAGTTTGGATCTGTGCTGTTTTGTGGATTAGCCCAAACCACTCAGTGATGGATGTGCACAGGACGGCCTGAATAATGGCAGTGTAGAAGATGACCACCAGCTCCTTTGGCACGTTGTACTTCTTAAGGAAAACATTGTTACTGAGGATGGTGAGGGCAGGCAGTGTAGGGCACGTTTCAACAAACAAGCGTTGAGCATTATACATTTTTATAGCAAATTTCAATTCTGTCGGTTTTCTGATCCAGAACGCTGCTGGTTGTGTCCTCACTAGAACCAGGAAAGTAGAGCACATCACCCCAGTTCTAAAGTCCGTTCACTGGCTCCCTGTAGCTCAGAGAATAGACTTCTAAATACTTTTACTAGTTTGTAAATCATTGAATGGCTTAGCACCACAGTGTGTTGAATATCTACTGTCACTATACCAACCCACCAGAACACTCAGGTCCTCTAATTCCAGTCTACTCAACATCCCTAGAATTAGAACCAAACATGGAGAAGCAGCTTTAAGTTTCTATGATCCTCTAATTCGGAACAAACTTCCAGACAACTGCAAAGCTGCTGAAACATTGAGTTCTTTTAAATCACAACTAAAAACTCATCTGTTCATAGCTGCCTTTGAGTAATGTCATTTCAAATAAGAGGTGATTTATCATAGCATCCCAGGACTTTTGAATGTGTGCTCATTTGAGAATAAACTATAACTCCCAGTAGTATTTGGCTGCGCTGCAGCGCCAATGCTAACATGTAAATAAACAGGAACAGTAATTGCAGATTCTGCTGGGTGAATTTTATTTATGCCCCCTGTGATAGTGCTTCAACAAACAACATTTTGTTAGTATCTTCAATTGTAAAGAAATGCATCGTTCTTTGCTGCTGAGTTTTTGTTTAGTCATAGAGGTTATAGATTGCAAATATTAAAGTAAGGCCCTCACTATGTCTAACTACTTCACCTATGTACTACAAAAACTTAATAAACATAAGAAAATCGGAGAAGTTTTGGAATTAATGTCTCACTGAAGATCCAAACTACTTTTCTAACTTTCTGTAGCAGGCTGCTGTGCCAAAGTGCCAATGCTAGCTTGTGCATAAACAGGAACAATAAGTGCAAACCCACTTTAAGCTTTTTTTCTTTTATTTCTCTTTACACGCTTGTAGCATATAGATATTAGGCATAAAAATGTATATAAACTTGATAGGAAATAGAATTTAAAAAACAACAACATGCACATATGTCAATGTACACACAATATTTGCTTTCTTTTATGCTTACTTTGTTTCACAGTGCAATAGTTGATGACTAGGCTGTAAAGTGCTCGATGTGCATTTGTTAAACCTTTTTTTAAGTTTTAATACCTATTGCATTAAAACACAACAAAGTCGGTAAACGTGTAGTAATATTACTCATTTCTGGAGGTAGTCTGTATCTAGGTGGATATTTATTAAACAATATTATAGCAAAGCCCTCAGTAGCTAACTATTACTACTAAACACACACTTTACCATATTTATCTGCTTAAAGGTTGCCACATAGTAGAAAAATGAAATAAACAGATTTTTAAAAAGTCTCACAACTTTTAAAACAATTGCTCAGTGGCGTTTTAAACTGTATATTTCTCCAACTTCTTCTAGCATTTAGCTAGGCTGCAATGCTAATTTGCACATAAACGGGAAGCCTGTGGAGATTCAGTTTCAGATGTGGTGGGGTTTTTTCTATACTCTTTTGTAACAGTGCTACAGTGAAGGCTGTGTTTGTTAGCATCTGGTCTTATGAAAAAAAAATTTACTATGCGCATGAGCCACCACTAAGGATATCTGGGGTTCTGGCAGTTCCCCTGCTAAGGCAAGGCAAGGCAAGGCAATTTTATTTGTATAGCACACTTTCAACATCAGGGTAATTCAAGGTGCTTTACATGATTTGGTGATTTAAAAGAAACACATAAAAGAAACACACATTACACATGATACACAATAGAAAAAATAAAAAAAAGCAAGAGAGCATGAACACATTTCATACATATTACATCAAGCATTTACTCGAAGGCAATTCTAAACAGATGGTTTTTAGTCTCGATTTAAAGCAGTTCAGAGTTTCAGCAGCTCTACACTCGTCAGGAAGTCTGTTCCAGATAAGGGGAGCATAGAAACTGAAAGCTGCTTCTCCATGTTTAGTTCTGAGTCTAGGGATGTTTAGTAGGCTAGAGTTGGAGGACCTGAGTGGTCTTGGGGGTTGGTACCATGACAACAGGTCTTCAACATACTTTGGTGCTAAGCCATGTAATGATTTATAAACTAGTAAAAGTATTTTGAAGTCTATTCTCTGAGCTACAGGGAGCCAGTGT
The DNA here is from genome assembly GCA_963556495.2 of Valencia hispanica. NCBI lineage: Eukaryota > Metazoa > Chordata > Actinopteri > Cyprinodontiformes > Valenciidae > Valencia > Valencia hispanica. The sequence goes on from OY747710.1 coordinate 24,838,189, forward strand.
AAGGACTTCAGAACTGGGGTGATGTGCTCTACTTTCCTGGTTCTAGTGAGGATGCGAGCGGCAGCGTTCTGGATCAGCTGCAGCTGTCTGATTGACTTTTTAGGCAGACCTGTGAAGATGCTGTTGCAGTAATCAATCCGACTAAAGATAAACGCATGGATGAGTTTTTCTAGGTCGTGTTGCAAAATCAGTCCTTTAATCCTAGAAATGTTCTTCAGGTGATAGAACGCTGACCTTGTTATTGCCTTTATGTGACCCTGGAGGTTCAGGTCTGAGTCCATTACTACACCTAGGTTACGAACCTGATCAGTAGTTTCTAGCTGTATTAATTGAAGCTGTGTGCTGACTCTTGATCGTTCCTCCTTGGGTCCAAAAATAATCACTTCAGTTTTGTTTCTATTCAGCTGGAGAAAGTTATGGCACATCCATCCATTTATTTGGTCAATGCATTGATTTAGGGTTTGAATGGGTTCAGAGTCACCTGGTGACATTGTAATGTAGAGCTGAGTGTCATCTGCGTAGTTATGGTAGCTAATGTTATTGGTTGCTATAATCTTGCCTAGTGGGAGCATGTAGATATTAAATAAGAGGGGCCCCAGGATGGAGCCCTGGGGCACCCCACATGTGATTTCTGTTCGTTCTGATGAAAAGTTTCCTATTGAAACAAAGAAGTCCCTGTTCTTTAGGTAAGACTCGAACCAGCCAAGTACTGTACCAGAGAGTCCGACCCAGCTCTCCAGTCGTTCCAATAAAATATCATGATCAACAGTGTCAAATGCTGCACTGAGGTCCAACAGAACCAGCACTGTGGTTCTTCCACAGTCTGTATTTATGCGGATGTCATTAAATACTTTGACGAGGACAGTCTCGGTGCTGTGGTGAGCGCGGAAACCAGACTGAAAAGCATCAAAACGGTTTGTCATTGTTATGAAGCCATTTAACTGCTGAAACACAGCTTTTTCAATAATCTTACTGATGAATGGGAGATTAGAGATTGGCCTGTAGTTCTGCATTAACGTGTTGTCCAGATTTTTCTTCTTTAGCAGTGGTTTAATAACTGCTGTTTTTAAAGCCTGAGGGAAGACACCTGATAGCAGTGATGAGTTCACTATTTGAACAAGATCAGACCCAATAACAGGAAGAACCTTCTTTAGAAAAGCTGTGGGTAGGATATCAAGACAGCAGGAGGAGGAGCTTAATTGGATAATGATTTTTCAAGGCTGTTCTGGTTTAATTCGTGGAATTCAGACATTTTCTCTACATTGTTGTTGATTGGGGATGGCACTGGTTGTGGGTTCGATATTGAGGTACAGATTGACCGTCTAATTGTTAGAATCTTTTCAGTGAAAAAGCTGGCAAATTCATTGCAGGCCCTGGTAGAGTTTAGTTCAGGGGCTACTGTCACTAAAGGATTAGTTAGTCTTTCCACTGTTGCAAATAGAGTCCCACAACCATGAAAGCTAATGCTTTCATGGTTGTGGGATTAGGTCCTCCAAACATATTTTTAAACTTAATTGCTTAAAACACCACCAAAATCAGTAAGCCTGCAGCTTTAGCTAAACATTGGTAATAATTATTTTCATCCTTCAAACTCTTCTTTTTTGCTTGTCTTAGTGGAAAGACAGAGTATCAGGCCACTCATGGAGGCAGGCTGAGGAGAGCCAGCACATTTGAGAGGAGGCCAAGCAAACGATACCCCTCCCGCACACAGTCGCTGGGCAAAGGTGAGTCTTATCAGCGCACAGGAAACAAGGATGATTAACAGCACCTGTTTTGTCCTCTACGCGCCCTCATGCGTTTTCATAAAGGTCACACACTGTTTTGCCTAAATTATTGAAATCTGCTGCATAGAGAGCCCTGAGAGAGAGGCAAAATGCTTCCACCTGTGAGGCAGCGGGGTCTCTTTGAGGCTTTCTCTTTAAGAATGACTAATATGTTTTAGCATGACAAGTTCAACAGTTTTAAAGACAGCTCTGGTCCAGTTTTCCATAAAGTGCTGTAAAATTCAAGGCTATAGGTTATAATCGTTACCTTTCTTCTCTGTACTCTTCACTCCTCCATAACTCCCACCTTCTGTGAGCTGCAGAAGCCTACAATAATAATCACTTATATGCTGCTGAGCTCATTCATCCCTACACGTATCGGCGTCCAAATATCTGAAAGATTTAGATTTACTAATCATAATTTTTATGCTGCAACCACAAACCGCAATGTATTTTATTAAGGTTTTTTGTTATAAATCAGGAGTCAGGAGCATTTACAATCCAAAGAGCAATTTTTGCTCAGTCCAGCTTAATAAAACCTATTTAGAACTGCAAATGTTACATGACGATTTGAAAACGGACAACTTATATTTTTTATACTATCGGAAATGTATTGTAGTTTTTAAGGAACTACCATTTTATTTCTATTTTTAGGTTTTTAACTATCTTTAGCATGTTTATTAGTGGGGGGAAGCACATAATTTCCAACCTAAGGACAAGAAAAGTAATTCTGGTACATTTGTTTTGGTGTCATTCTGTTGTGGAAATTTAAAGCAATTATTCCATGAAAATAACTGCCAAAACCTGCAATTGTTATTATATCTACATTTAAAAAGATTAGTTGGTTGTTTATCTTTGTTAGTCAAAAATATTAAAGAGCCGTTGTGGAAGGTCAGACGAGCCACTTGTGAGTCTGGAGCCTCCGGTTGCAGTGCTCTGTAATAGACCAACACAAAGTTGTGCATAAATGTTAGTTGGAAGGAAAATAATACATGGTTTTTAGGTTGAAATCTGAAAAGTGTGGTGTGCATTTGGATTCAGCCCCCTCTACTCTGATACCCCCTCAAAACTTCAGTACAACCAGAAGCAACCTAAAACCATATCTCAGGCTTACAGCATCTACCAGAGAACTGTTAAATTCATCATCTGGAAATAAAGAGCCCCAGGGTAACTCTGGAGGAGCTGCAGAGATCCACAGCTTAGATGGGAGAATCGGTCGACATTGAATCATACTTTCTACAAGTCTGGCCTTTATGGGAAATGGGGAAAAAGAAAGGCATATTTAACAGAAAGTAACATTTAAGTATCTAACGAGCAATGTTGCGGACATAGAAAATGTAGAAGAAGGTGCTCTGGGGTCTTATTTATGAAGCTTGCTTACGCACAAAACGGGGTCTGAAAACTACGTAGGCAACTTTCTATGCAAAGTTTGGGATTTATAGAAAAAAACGTGACGGAAAAATGTGCGCAACTTTAAGCACACTAAGGATCTTGCTTACGCACTCTGTGGACACAGAGGACACTGAGAGATGGCAAAAATGAAAATTAAAGCCACAATTTCAAACCTGTAGAGCTTTGCGCACACAGACACACAACCAGCAGTCCCCCCCCCCCCCATCCCATCTGTGAACTGAGAATAAAAATGAGAATCTGAATGAAAATATGTTGCACATAAGAATCATATCACGGTATGTTCATATGTATTTATCTATTCAGATTATATAGAAATTGCACTAATTGGTCAATTAATTGTGTGAAGTAGGAATACTGCAGCGTCCCCTGCATAATAATGCACAATGGATGCTGGTGCTCATTAAAGATCACGCCACTGGAAGCATCTGGATAGGGGGCCCGGCGTAGATTCCTTAAAGCAGTCCTATTAGATCCATGTGCTGAACTGGACCCGGTGTTAGATCTACTGGAACCGTGCACCCCGTCCCCCATTCTTCTTATTTATATCAGGAACGCTGCTGCATCAACGCTGCGTCACTTGCAGCTCTTCCGTTTGTTTGTGACCCCAAATCAATATTTTGCAAGGATGATACTTTTTAAAAGTAGACTTAAAACGCACCTTTTCTGTCAGGCTTTAAATATCTAGTTTTATTTGTTTTAATAAATTCCAGTCTTATTGTTGCTACCAGAAGTAATCATATAGGCCTAATTGAAACTTTATTGTTCTTATCTTTTTTATTGCTTGTGCTGCTTTTATTATTAATTTTTCTTTTTACTCTCTTCTTGTCACACATTTTCTTTTTGCAACTGTATTTTTGTCTTTTACTGTAAAGCACTTTTGCTGCATTCGGCTGAGTAAAGCAGTGATTGATTGAAATAAAACAGTTTTCCGTGCCTCTACGAGACTGCAGCTGTCTCTGTGAAATTACTTTCTCCGCCTCTCGGTTGCCATGGTTACCTGTGAAACGCCCCATATTAGCTGGCTTAAGTCAATGCAGAATATTCATTAGACACTTTCCATGGACCGTTTATGGGAGAAAGTGGGTGTGTAGGAGGCGGGATATGATCCAAAAACACCTGCGCACATTTCTAGGAAGAGTGGGATTTATAAAGCAGAAAGTGCGTGCAGCTGTGCGTACTCCAAGTTTGATAGATCGGAAACTTACTAGTCGTAAGAAAAAAAAAAGTTGCTGAGCTTAAGTACGATTTTAGTAAAGATTCTACGCAAAGCTTTATAAATGAGACCCCTGGTCAGATGAGTGAAATTAAATAATTTGGCCTATGTGCAACATGCTATCTGTGGCAGAAAATCACCCTGAACACACATGTGCCCGAGTAGAAGGTTAATGACATGACTAAAGCGGATGGACTGACTAAAAACAAAAGATTAGGTAGCAAGTCTTAATTTTCGCTTTTTCCTGAATATTTCTTTTCTCATGTTGTATTTCCCTTTCAGTTGCAATTTCCCCTGCAAAGCCTCTACATATCAGGTAAAACTCACTGCAAAGCACACATATACAAATTACATCACTGTTCTTGACCTTAACCCACATGACTACCTGGATAATCTTAACAGAAACACCAGAGATTATCCAAGAATCAAAGGTGTGGAGGCTTTATCTCCCACTTTTTTTTATCACCATTTGTTCTCTATTGCAAACACTGAAATAGTGTGTGTGTGTGGGGTTGGTTCACTTTAAATGCAATATTTAGGTCACTCTGGTTTCACTGATTGTTTACATTCTTTTCCAGCTCGCATGCCAGCCCTGATCCCAGTCCACATGCGGTGAGTGACTGTAGATAACCCTCATTCTGCCCACACACAGATGCAACAGCAACCAGTCTGGCTCAAAGAGATATTTAATTTCAGCTTCTCCATGACCCTCTCCAGTATCAACACAACATTCCTATCGGTCACAAGCCTTGGCATCCACCCCACCCCGCTCTCACCTCCCCGGTTTACCTGCAGCCATCCGGTCACACACCGTCACACAGGTAGGTCCACATGTCAAACTCCATATACCACTGCTGCATTTTATTTGTTTTTCACGTCACTCACACTCCTCCACTTGTGTCTTGTTTGTGATCCTTCATGATCGTGGTCTCCACCCTCTGTTGTGCTCAGGCCTTCCTTTGAGGCTGTGAGCCCATTGTACAGTCATCCTTCTGCCCTTGAACGAACCGGCACCGACCTCAAAGAACCCCTCAGTTTGGTTCACAGAGACAAGGTCATGACTGCCCTTTGACCTTTCCCAAACCCTGGAATCGGTTTCAGACCTCCGAGACTGACGGACTGTTGCCCCAAAGGAAGGAAGCTCTGCTGATGACCTTGTTTCCATCATCATTTTCATCATCAGTTGTGTCTTCATCCGTTTATCACACCAACTCCAATGTCAGTGTCAGCCTTCCATTATGTGCCTAAAACATCCTTATTACACTGTTGGGCTTTTAGACACTCGAGGAGGGCGGAATAGTGGCCAAAGTACCGTGCAAGGTAAAATGGACCAGTTTTTTAGTTTCTAGTTTTTCCTGCAGATATTTCAGACTTATTAACTCCATTAACCGTTCGTAAATGCACCACCTATATTTGACTCATTCAGAGGCTCATAATGCATCATAAACATGCGTTTATGGAAGATGCACTTTACATACGCTTCAGCTTTTATAAATTTAGTTGAATTCTTTTTTTTTCCAGGGTGAAATATATACATCTCCAATCAATTAGAAAAAAGGGCTGGGTGGACAATTTATAGTTTATTGTGGATTTTTTCTAATCTATACTCTGTGACCATTATACACATAGGCTCGAATATATATCTACACCCCCACTTTTAAACATAGTCCTCAAGGCTTAAGCCAGCCCTGTTCGTTCCAAAACCAGTTTTGTTGTGCATTCTTTGGTTTGTGCTGTTGATTTTAAGTGAAGTTTCTGAGTTTGGAAGCTGTCTTCCTACTTTGTTTTTCAATGCTTCAGTACCACTGGCATTAAAACAGCCCCCAAGCATGATGCTGCCACAGCCATGCTTAAGAGTTGTAGCATTCTTTGGTTTGATAACCTCCTCTTGACTCCTCCAAACAAAAGTTTTCCCACTCTGGAGAATTTTATCAGTCTCTTGTCTAACTATAAAGCATTTCTCCAGAAGGTATTTGTCTAAGCGCTGCTGATTTCATTTGAGCTCAGTAGCTTCTTTCTTGATTGGCGAGCTCATAGTACATGGTGATATAGAACTGTGACACTAGCGTTCCACCAGTTTCCAGTTCATTGCATACTCGAGCTGGGTGGCTCCTGAATCACAAAACCAAATTTATTTTCTGACCATATGCATGTTCTTCCAGACTTTCCCAGTTGCCACACATGCAGATTACTTGAACACATGATAATTTAAACTGAGGATCCTGGAATCTGTGAGGTTTTTGTTTGTTTGACTTTTGTTTTTTAGAATTTGCTCTGAAAGACTTCAACTTGTGTAAATCCTTGGATCTGAGGATTGATAGGTAATAATTGTATTCTGCTAAAAAAAAGAAACAACTGAAGTTATTCAAACCTCTGGCAGATTTAGGTATAAAGTTAGCTTTTAATTTTACCAAAAGGCTTCTTCAGACTGGAAGTAATATTAACATTTTGGGGCGTCCTCAATTGAATTGGATAAAGAATCTTTAGAGAGAGCAAAAATGTAGGGTCTTGGAAGTTTATTACTAAAGATAGATCATCTAAATACCACCGGAAACATGCAAAAAGTTGGTCAGCAAATATAAGGTGGGTTTGACTGCTGTATAACCAATAAAAAATGTTGATCATTGAAAAGAATATAAATAATTAGTGAGAAGTAAATTTCAATAACGTAGGTGAATTATTTTTGTTTGTTTTTTTCTTTTGGGAGATTCCTGTTGTATTTGTTATCAGATACAAACTTCTTGTTTGAATTAAATTCATTTTAAATCTAAATTTGCCAATGGTATGAATAGTTTTGGCATTAGCTGAGGCTGTAGTGGGTCAGGAGTGCTCACCAGAAGTCAACAAAGCCTTGGCCTTGTGTGGATTAGGAAAAATCCATTGAAAGCTAAAGTTGTGCACCCAATTACTTTCCTTTTTTTAAAATCATTCCACCCTGAAAAAAGAGCAGTTCAAATAAATCATAAACAGTCTGAAATTAATGTATGCTCTTGGGTTTATGTAAACTGCTTGCTGGAGCTATATACTTTCTGTTTGATTTACACTTCACTCAGCTAGATCATCTTTGATCTCTGCTGAAAAACAATAGAAATATTCAGTCAAAACATGCCACTTGACTAAAAGTTTGCGGCTGATTCTACAAACATGTAATGGTAACAGTTTAGCAAATTGAACTATACCCGAGCCAAATAAGTGCTCCCAAATTATATCAAGCACTTCAAGAGTCATGCATTTTGACGGTCTGATTCAGGATAACCTTTTAACATGTCTCTCTATCCATTTATTTAAAGATACAGTAGAGTAGAACAGATGTTCCTCTTGAATACAGCTTAGGGATGTTTATCTTGCCTTGTGTGTAAATGCCTTATTTCTAATCAAGGTTTTTATCTGTGGCACATTTACTTCAGAATCCTAAATATGCCATAATTATGATCTTTTTTTCTTAGTCTAAGAAAAAGTGTGACAGCTATTTCTAATTGTCTAAATTAATCAGTAATAAAGTGACATAAGTACTGACTGGGGTAATTCAGAGCAGGTGAAAGGGAGCTTGTCCTGCACATGTAGTCTTTGCTGCTTTAGAGGTTAAGCTGCTAAATTTATTGAGTGAAGCTCAGAGTGAAATGGAAGTAGGCTTCTGCATGTCAGGTGTTTCGGATTCAGAGTGAATTTTTTTTATTTTTTTTTTATATAAACATTATATTAATGTTTCTTCAGGTCATGGATTTGTGAAATCAACCAAATGTTTACAAAAAGTGTTGTGCTGTTATAGTGTGTTTGTTTGTTTCTTTCTTTTTTCCCTTCATGTTTACTTGAATCACATTTGGCCTTGATGAATGATGCCATATTGCTTCTAAGATAAATAAACAAGTTATAACAGCAAACAAAGACCTTTTCATTGGTGCTTAATGTTATGGACAACTCGTGCATCAGCTTCACATAAAAAGTAGGATAATACTACAAAGACAATATATCATTAATTTACTTTTATTATCTTAATATATCTTAGTATTTACACTACTCACAATAAGGTAAGGATATTGTTATTTACATGAGTGCGATTCCTATTTGGTCTGAATTTTAATGAAATAAGTAAAAGTATCCTTTGATATTACTAATAATGCATGAGAAGAAACACCATTTTCATTAGTGTAATATTTATTACCCCACAAATGTAGACAATAACAAGGGTAGCCCCAAATAACACAAATTGACTATGTCAGTAACGGGTGTTTCCACCATTTGCTGCAATGACAGCAATGTCTCACGTTCCTCACTAGCTTCATGATGATGTCCTGAGGAAATGCGTTCCACTCTTCCACAAGTGCTACACGCAGTTCTACCAGGTCACATGGAGGTGGGGTACGATCATCCAGTCTCTGCTTCAGCTGGTCCCAAACCTGCTCTATGGGGTTCAGATCAGGGGACATTGCTGGCCATACCATATGAGGCACTCTGACTTCCTGAAGTCGAGCTGTGAAAATTCTGGCACGATGTGGTGGAACATTATCATCCATGAACAGAAAGTTGGGGGTGTGCTGGAGGAATTGGGGGATGATGATGGGTTCTATGATGTCTCTGAGGGTAAGAACATGCAGCAACTGAGCCATCTACAATAACCAAATCAGTTTTGCGCTTACTGGTGATGCTTGCCCAGACTGTTACGCCTCCTCCACCAAACCTAACCTTGAGAACCATGTTGACCTTATCGCTCACCTCGCCTTCTCCAGCAACGCTGATGACCATCATTTCTGTGCAAGGTGACCCGACAGTCGTAAGTGAACAGGACGTTAGACCACTGCTGCATTGTTCAGGTCACATGGTCTTGTGCCCACTACAAGCGTTCACGGCGGTGTCTTGGTGTCAGTGGAGTCACCTGCAATGGGGGTCTGGCATTCAAGCCAAAGTGGTGGAGTCGGTTGCGAATGGTTTGTCTGGAAACCCTAGTACCCCTCACATCTCGTAAACGGGCCTGCAGCTGTGTGGCAGTTGCATGACGATGTCTAAGTGCATAGGTCATTTAGGTACTGGTCATCCTTGCGGTCTGTCACTCATGGGGCTCCACTCCTGGGTCTTTCACGAACTCTGCCAGTAGTTCTGTGTCTTGATGCAAGTCTGCTGATGACACTTTGAGACACACCAAGTTCACGTGCAACATCTGACTGCCTGCCACCGACCCGATGGGGCGCTATGGCCAGGTAGCGCTGCTCGTTCGTTAAGTGACGTCGTGTGTTCATGGCTGTTTGAAGGATGAAGCTGGAATGACTTGCTGACAATACCAGCTTTTTAAACCCACAGAATGTTGAAATTGGTGCCACATTGAAAAGGGTTGTCTTTAGTATTTTTGGGTGTTTGCCCCAATATGTAAGGCACACTGTACACAGCGAGACCATTACATGGAAGATACAAAATGAGGTGTGTCTATCCCCGCAATACAATTGCCTCCCTATCCCAAAAATATCTGAAGGGAAACAAACACCATATGTATGACATCCACTGAGTCTCTCACCATATCCCTAACTTATTGTGAGTAGTGTAATTAAATATCTTCATGTTTTAGCAGTATTTTATTTAATTTTCCTTGAGATTGGTAAAACATTTTTGAACTGAATTAAATTGAATATAAAGTTTATTTCTTGAGAAAAAAAATATCAACACATGAATGTATTGACAGGATTATATTGAAAAAATATCTTTCATTATATTTAGCCTCAAAGAAACCACGCTTACCTCCTATGTTTTTTAAATGGTCTCAATCAATACAACTTGAGGCTTTCTGAAAAGTTGCCTTTAAATTTTGATATTGTCTTGAAATCATTAAAAATTTTATGTTTACGCATTTTTTTAATGGCAGCCTTAAACAAAAACACAATTTGTTTTCATTTGATTATCTGTCTATTAAAAATATAAAAATAACAGTTTAACAGACATTTACGATCAGCAAAGTTCTTGTTATATGAAAGGCTCCTGTCACAAAGCTCTGAGATTCATCACAACCTTAAAAAACGCGGACTCAGTTCATGTTGAGTTCTTGTGTTGCTTGATTGATGCAAAGATCAAGCGATCGGTGTATCCTCTAATATATTTTTAAGCTCCTCGCTTTATATTCTAAATTCTACATCATCGAAAAATTTAGAGAAATGCATCATTTTTGTTTAAATTACCTGTTGCTGTTGCCACGAGGTTGCTGTAAACTTGGTGAGAACGATGCCATAAGGAAAGAAGTTGCAATAACCTTGTTGCACAATTGTGAACACCTTAAACAAATACTTTTTTGAAGATATAATATTATTTAATCTTAAATTCACATATGTCGTTATTAGGAGTGAATATGATGAACCTGAAATAGGGTTTCGCTATCTGTATCTCTTAGTTAACTCTATAGTTTTTAGGTTTCAACTGATAAAAAGGTTTGTGCTGAGGTATCAGACAGGAGAAGTGTAGAAAAAAAATGGTAACACCGAAGGAGCATCAAGAGTTTCCTTGAAGTACTGATTCTTCGAGAATCTCGTGTGTTTCTTCCTACAGTTAGATCTTGTCCTGGCAAAAAGCTCTCAAACCCTTGGGGGAGGATGTATTATAGTTTGAAGAAACCAAACTGGAACTTCTGATACCAATCCAAAATGTCTTTGACCCAGAAACAGCACTGTAAATTTCACAAACAGAACAGTTCTAAGTATAATGCTGAGGAGAGGCATGCTTTCAGCATCCGAATCACCGAAGGATGGTGTCACCAGGAGGAATTGAGGGCCTGGGATGCCAATAACTTGAAATATGTTAGGAACTCTTTGGGATCACCTGACAAGGGTCATGACAAGGGATGTTAAAGTCCCCCACGATGATTAGTTGGTCATAGTCGATACATATTACAGAAAGAAGGTCATTGAAATCATTAAAGAAGTTAGAGTTAAGTTTTGGTGGTTTATATAAACTTAGAAATAAAGCTTTGTTAGACTCATTTATCTGGGTGGCTAGATATTCAAAAGAATCAAACGTGCCCAGAGTTACCTTTTTAAAGTTCATTGAGTTGTGAAAGATGGTGGCTACACCTCCGCCTCGTTTGTGTTTTCTGTTCTCGCTTAAGAAATTATAATTTGGAGGACTGGATTCTATTAATGAAGTTGTTTCGTTATTTTCATCTAGCCAAGTTTCTGATAAAAAAAGGGCGTGTAAATGATGCTCAGTGATGAAGTCATTGATAAGAAAAGACTTCCCGGATAGAGATCTAATGTTTAATAAAGCTAACTTAAGTATTGTGATGATGGGCAGCTGAACCTTCTGACAGGTTATCAATTTGAGATTTTGTTTAATATGAGAGCGTGTGGTTAACGGTTTATGTTTCCTGCTGCTGATAATCACTGATATAGCCTCAGGGGTGCCGGGTGAATTCTGGGAGACGGTAGGGGTGGATTTATTGCCCGGTTCCCTCAAATTTCAGATATCTGTAATAATCAGTGGGGGGAAGCTCCCAGGCTTATGGACACTAGTCCCAGGCGTTTGGTGTAGTCTAAGTTTAGGTGTTAATTGTGTCCCAAATTTGATTTGCTAATTCAGTCTGTCTGTAAAGTTTCTAAATGGAGACTCATTTGATGTGATTGAGTCACAGGAAGATGAGGACTTAATCTCTGATGGTTGTTTATCTGTTCGGTCCTGTGGTGTCATCATGACTTGCTGTTTTTGTTCTCTGATATCCATGGGCGCCTCAAGGTCAGCTTTTGGGAACAAGTGTTTTGCTTTCTGATGTTGATAAGAAAAAATGTTGGCAGCTAACAGCCTTACTCCGGACCTGTTCAAATAGCGCATTCCTGCTTTGAACAGATGATTCGCACTTCCAAATACTTTGAAATTATTAATAAATGTGAACGACTTCTCAGCTGATTGTTTCTTCAACCATTTATGGAGCATGCGGAGTCTGCTAAATCTTTCATCATTCCCTTCAGGGACTGGTCCGCTGATGAGGATGTTTACGTTAAGTCCATCAAGTCTCTGTAGGAGATCAGAAAAGTCTCTCTTCAGAATCTCTGATTGTCTCATCGCGATATCTGCTGATCCAGCGTGAATGACGAGCTTTTCCAAAGCAGGATGTTGGTCCAAGATTTTAGGGATTTTTTCTGATATTTCTCTCACTGTATTTTTGTAGGAGCTATAAACTTTGGTATTCTTGCTACAAAAAGCCTCAATTCCATTAATTGATCCGTCTTGTATGATAACAGTCTTTGCTGTTGGCACTCTTACTTTGTTATGTGTCTGTTTGATGCGGCTGGGTTTCTCCTGGTGGCTTTGACTGGTCCCAGGGGATGCGTCATCTTTCGGGGAACTCAAGGCTGCGAATCTGTTTTTCAGCGGGATTCCAGGTGGAGAAATATCTCTTGTTTTTGGCTGAAACCTCTTTTGTTCACTTTTAGCAGAAGCGGCAGTTCTGGGTTCAGAGGTTTCTCTGTGTCGGAGTTTCTTTTGTTTTTTCTTCCTCGGAGAACGGGCTGGGGTTGATTTCATGCGTTTTAAAGCTGGCCAGTTTTCATTATAGTGCGGAGTTCTGCCGCTCAGACGCCTGTAGGGAGTCTCTGTGAAACGATGTAACACCGGGCTGATTGTATTCAACGGTAAAGTTGTGTCATTTTGTCCATAATCAGCGTGGAGATCAAAATTAATTTCCAGACGACATAGCTTTGTTTCAATGCCCTCAATTCTGTGGAGCAGTTTTTCAAAATCCTTAGCTGAGCAAAAAGCCATGTTGATAAGTCCATAGAAAAGTAATCCAAGAAGAGATCTGGTCCAATACAGTAACTCCAGGGGCTGGGAAAATAAAGTAACTAAGAAAAGGTTAAGAAAGAAAACAAGAAAAGCAAACAGAAAAGAAAATAAGTGAACGGATCTGGAGAGAGACAGAGAGCAGCTGCTCCTCTTTCAGCAGACAGCGACATTAAGCATCTTGTTGATGTGAAGATACTAATATTTTTGCTAATTACTGGAGTTACACATATTATTTTGATCTAGAAACCTTTTATACCTGATAATATGTAAACTGAGTGCTGTAGAATTGGCCAGATCCGATTTTAATCTTCGACTGTCTTTCCTGGTTCAGTTCCAATAGAAAAGAAGTTAAGTGATTCCCAAAGAACATTTTCTGAATGCTTTACACTTCTAATTTTGTCCTCAGTTTATCAGCTTTCTTCATTCTGAAGCATACATTGCACAATATTCTGTCAAAGTCAGAAGAAAACATGAGTGTAAAAAATACTGATTGGCAGATATTTAGAAGATCACAGGGAAGTCTGGATCCCTGGAGGCAAATAAAGAACTTAGGGTTGATTTAAAACTTTTGCACAGCTTCAAAACTGTGTGTAATGAAGCTATGCCTCATTTATTTAATATATGTGTAACCATCCCTTTTGATACGCAGGGTTATGGTGGCCTGCACCTTGAGGCAATTTAGGCAAGGCAAGTTTATTTGTATAGCACAATTCATGTTACAAGACAATTCAAAGTGCTTTACATAAAACATCAAAAGCATTACAGCAGGGTGCAGAAAAAGCTAAAGTACAGGAATAAAAACCATGAATTAAAATGAAAAAATAATCTTAAAAGAATCTTAAGATTTAAAACTTAGAATAAAAATCTAATTAAAAGCAGCTGAGAACAGGTGGGTCTTTAACCTGGATTTAAATAAACTGAGTGTTTCAGCTGATCTGAGGCTTTCTGGGAGTTTGTTCCAGACATGTGGAGCATAGAAGCTGAACGCAGCTTCTCCATGTCTGGTTCTGACTCTGGGAACTGATAAAAGAGTGGATCCAGATGACCTGAGGGGTCGAGTAGGTTCATACTGGGTCAGGAGATCACCGATGTATTTTGGTCCTAAACCATTCTGAGCTTTATAGACCAGCAGCAGAACTTTGAAGTCTATCCTCTGACAGACAGGCAGCCAGTGTAAAGACCTCAGAGCTGGACTGATGTGGTTCACTTTTTGGTTTTAGTGAGAACTCGAGCAGCAGAGTTCTGGATGAGCTGCAGTTTCCTAATTGATTTTTTAGGTAGACCTGTAAAGACGCTGTTACAATAATCAAGCCGACTAAAGATGAATACATGGACTAGTTTTTCCAGGTCCTGCTGAGACATCAGATCTTTTATCCTTGAGATATTCTTAAGGTGATAGTAGGCTGATTTTGTGATTGCCTTAATGTGTTTTTCAAAGTTTAGGTCTGAGTCCATCACTATACCCAGATTTCTGACGTGGTTGGTGGTTTTTAGGTGTATGGACTGAAGCCCTGTGGTGACCTTCAATCTTTTCTCTTTAGCTCCAAAGACAATGACCTCCGTTTTGTTTTTGTTCAACTGCAGAAAATTGTGGCACATCCAGTCATTTATTTCCTCAATGCATTTGCCAAGAGCCTGTACAGGCCCTTGGTCTTCTGGTGACATTCTAATATATATCTGTGTGTCATCTGCGTAGCTATGGTAACTTATATTGTTGTTATTTATTACCTGTGCCAGTGGGAGGATAAAGATGTTAAACAGAAGAGGTCCCAGGATGGAACCCTGAGGAACCCCACATGTAATTCCCGTCTGCTCAGATGTAAAGTTACTTATTGACACAAAGTACTTCCTGTTCTCTAAGTATGTTTTGAACCAGTTTAGTACAGTTTCAGAGAGACCCACCCAGTTCTCCAGTCGTTTGAGTAAAATAATGTGGTCAACTGTATCAAATGCAGCACTGAGATCCAGTAAAACTAACACTGACATTTTTCCACTGTCAGTATTCAAACGGATGTCATTGATGACTTTGGTCAGAGCAGTCTCAGTGCTGTGGTGCTGTCTAAAACCTGACTGAAAGATGTCGCAGCAGTTCCTTTGTCTTAAGAAGTCATTTAGCTGATGAAAAACCGCCTTTTCAATGATCTTACTTAAAAATGGAAGATTGGAGATGGGCCTGTAGTTGTTCATTTGTGCCTTGTCCAGGTTGTCTCTTTTCAGCAGGGGTTTAATTATAGCTGTTTTCAGGGGCTCTGGGAAAACACCCAACATTAAAGATGAGTTCACAATCTGTAACAGATCTGACTCCAAGATCTTTGAGACCTTTTTGAAAAAGCCTGTGGCCAGGATGTCTAAGCAGCAAGAGGAGTTCAGTTGACATAAGATGTCCTCCAGATCTTTGCTGTTTATGAGATAAAACTGTTTCATGGTGTTTAAACGGATTTTCCTTGGTGGAATAGAGTTCGGGTGCTACTGACACTGGAGAGTTTGTTAGCCTGTCGACAACAGCAAATAATGTGCGAGCACTATGACTATTTCTGGTGATGATGTCAGAAAAATATGACTTCCTTGCATTCCTCAGTTGTAAGTTATAAGAGTGAAGTTTCTCTTTATAGATGTCATAATGAACCTGAAGTTTTGTTTTTTTCTCCATCTGCGCTCGGCTTTCCGACACTACCTTTTTTCATTTCTCACCAGTGTGGAATTTCTCCATGGAGACTTTTTCCTTCCAGAGATAAGCTTCCCCTTTGTGGGAGCAATAGTATCCATAACATTTTATATTTTAGCATTAAAGTTGTTGACAAGTTCATTGACTGAACCCCCTGACAGGGCAGGTGTTAGAGAGAAGACCTGTTAAAGATCTCACTAGTGTTTTAAGTTATACATCGTTTTGTGATAACCTCCGTTAAAACATTTATGTGAACCGAAATTATACTCTCAAAGAAAACACAACAATGGTCAGACAAGCCCACATCACACACATTAATCTTGGAAATGCCCAGACCCTTCGTGATCAGTAAGTCCAAAACATGAACTCAGTGATAAGATCATTGATTAAAAATGTCTTCCCTACTATAGACCTGACATTTAATAAGGCCATCTTAACAGGTTTAAGAGTATTATTGTGCGGGCTGTGTACAGCGTATGTTTACTTTACTTAAAAATCTTTTAGGATGCAGTGCTCTGTGTTGTGACATAACTACATTCCTTCTGTTACTTATAAGTACAGAAATTATCGAACCTTCTAATGAACAGGGTCCCAGTTTGTCCTGAGAAAAGTTCTGACTGCTGATATCCACGCAGCCTGGACCCTTAACACATCATACATCAGACTGTGGAGATTGTACATGCTTACGTGGGGTAGGAGGGGGCCGGGCTTGTTGCCCTACCTGGCTCCAAGCACAGAGGGATGACGTAGGAAGTAGAAAATATTGGAGGTAAACAGTCTTACACCTGACCTGTTCAAACTAAATCCATTTGCCTTAAAAAGATGTCTACGCTCCCAAAATAATCTGAAAGTTGTTAATAAATTGCAGTTTGTTGTCAGCACATGCAGATAAAATCCACTTATTTAATCCAAAAAGACGGCTAAATCTTTCTTCTCCTCCTCTGATGGGTGGTAAAGGTCCACTGATGAATACTGCTGCATCCAACGAGCTCACGGTGTTCAATAATCCAGCCAAGTCCCGTTTTAGAACCTCCGATTGTTGCTTGGACACATCATTCGACCCTGTGTGGAGAACGATGTTTTTCACTGTTGGAAATTTAGTCACAGTTTTCAGAATCCTCTTCTGCATGTCACTGACCATATCCTTTGGAAAGCAGAGGACTTTGGTGTTCTTTCCACACATCCACTTAATGTCCTTTACAAAGGAATCACCTACAATCAGAGTTTCAGGCCCAGTCTTTTGCTTTCTCTGTGGCCTCTCACTCTCCGACAGGTTATCAGTCCTCATCTCGCTGCCTTGGGGTGGATGGTCATCAGATAAAGATCCAGGGTTCTCCAACAGTGGAGCAAATCTGTTCTGCAGCTTCACATTCGGTTGTTTTGAAAGTTTGTGGCTAACTTTCCCATTTGCAGCTGTTCTGTCCCGTGTCCTCTCATGTACGGAAGTAGAAGAAGCCCTCTCTCTTGTAGGGAGTGCAGGCCAGTCGGTCTCATCACAGATTTCCACTCGCTGTGTCCAGCCTGCAGTACGTCCTCCCGTTTCCAAGAGACATGATTTAGTATTTGGTTTAGCACCAAGACAGTTCCAGGGAGGATTATCACTCGGTGATTTAATGTAATGAGCAGAGGCTCCCTCTTTCTTGGTCGTGTTATCTCTGCCTCTTAGCCCTGTGTTAGCTTGCTCATTTCCACTGTTTTGAAAGAGTGATAAGGTTGTTTCATTTCCACACAATCCATTTACCTCCACATTAACTTCTATCCGTTGAACTTTACTCTCCAGGGCTGTTATCTTTTGTAGAAGGTCCTGGTAGTCCATTGTGGAGACGGAAGGCATCTTGTTGCTGTAGTTTAGCGTTAGCACCCTTATGAGCTATATCTATATCTTTAGCTGAATGCTAAGTACTTAGATGCTGTAGATCAGGCTTCAGCTGTGTGTAGGCAACGCACACAGAGCGGTGAAGATGAAAGATCTATGAAATATTGCCGTTACTACTAAAAAAGGTTTTTCCCATAAATTTATATGTATACAAAAGTCCTGCAGGTCGGATCATAAGGGGGAAAAAAATTAAAATAAGCAGAAAAATGCAAGCAGAAGGGAGAGCAAAGTAGCGAAGCAGCCGATTGCTGCGAAGCAGGAAGTAGAATTTAATATCTCTAAATAACTTAACATGCATATTTTTGGACTGTTGAAGGCAACAGTGCTAATCTTTGTCCTCTTAAGCCACTGAATAAGAATAAGAGCATGATTACATTTAACATGATACAGATTTATTTCCACTTTTCCAGTTTAAACAATTTAGGAGGCATGTTGTTAAGGGAGTTGTTGTGACTGCATGTGTCATCCTCAGCTTCCCGCTGAGCAGTTCTGCTTCAGACCATCAGTACAGCTCATCAGAGAATGAAAATTCATATTCTGGCAAGACCCACCATCGTCACCGCCGCCACACCCACAGCCAAGACACGCTCTGCCACACACACACCAAGAACAGTGAGTACCCTCCGCCTATAAACACAAATCTGTCAAGTGGCTAGGGTTGACATTCCCTATATTTTAATGGTGCTGCTTTTAAACATGTAAACCAGTTCAGTACATATTTTGGTTCATATATTGGAATAGAAAAAATTTATTTGATGCATATTTGAGGTTTTGTAAGAGTAAGAGTTGCTATCTTTAATGTTTTGGAGATCACCTACTACAACAGCAAATGTGTAAGTGATTTTGTGTGATACACCAACACAAAGTGATGCGTAAGTCAGAAGTGAAAGTAAAAGTGCATCCAATTGCCTTCAGAAGTCAGAATTAGTGAACAGTCTGTTGGAGTATATTTCTACCAGCTTTTATCAGAATATTTTTCCCAGTCTTCTTTGCAAAATAGCTGTATCTCAGTAAGATTGGAAAGATGGTCAATGAAAAAAAATCAATGTTCAAATCTTGACACAAATTCTCAATTGGACTTACCAGTAGGTCTTAGGACTTTGACTGGGCCTCTCAGAAGGCAAGTGATTACAGTGGATTCTGTTTAGTGGAGTAAACGGTGCCAATTACAAATGTTTTCAAAAAATTATTCTTACAAAGAATAATTCTTCTTCCACTTTACTGATATGAGCTGCTTTTTGTTGATCAGTCACATAATATCTTCTTAAACTGCATTAAAGTTTGTGGTTGTCACATGGCAAAATGCGAAAAACGTAAATTTCTATGAATGGAA
Source organism: Valencia hispanica (assembly GCA_963556495.2). Classification (NCBI taxonomy): domain Eukaryota; kingdom Metazoa; phylum Chordata; class Actinopteri; order Cyprinodontiformes; family Valenciidae; genus Valencia; species Valencia hispanica. Next base: position 24,857,203 of record OY747710.1, read on the forward strand.
TGAATCACCTGCTGTTTTTTGTTGTTTTGATTTCAAACATGCAATAAAGCAATTATTTATTAAGTTTTTATCTTTCCTTTTGAGTGCATGAAGAAAAAACATTTGGAAACATAGCTAATAAGCTCCTTATGTTATTGCAGTAAGATGGTTAAAAGCATTTTGCTATTCTTTCACTTTGTTTCTTGAAAGATGTTTATATTGTGTTGATTATGTGGGTGAATTAAGCACAAAAATTTGAATCTATAATGTCGATCTAGTCTAAAGTTAGGGATGCATCTTGTGTCCGTACTCTTGTTTTGTTTATAAAATTTCAGCTGAATATGTTCCGGTGTTTTTTACTGATTAAAATTCGTATTTGGCAGAACGTCGAGCTCCTCCGTGCCCTGCAGATGGTATGGACATCTCTCAGTCCTTGCTCAAGGCTCTGGAGACGGACAACAATTCTCCTCCCTGGCCTTTGCTCCACATAAACATCGACAACAAGGTGGGGCAGACACATTTCCACATGATGAGCTCTATTCCTGCTTGACATCTCTAAGCTCTCCTCATGTTTCTCCTTCCGCTGGCAGGGAGAAGAGAAGCAACTATCGGAAAAGTCTCTTCACCCTCCAGCTTCTCCAGGCATGCTCCCAGATCACCTCAAATGTAACATCCTCAAAGCCCAGATGGAGGCAGCTTTCAGGGTAACAGATCTAACTTCTTTTTAAACATTTAGCTTCAACGTTGGCAGTTTAAACCGCAGTATTTCTTCTTCTCTTACGCACAATGAAGAGGGATGCTCCTCTGACTCCCAGAGGGAAAACCTCAAATGACACCAGCAGTGAGAGGTTGGTATCTTGCCCAGCATTTCCTGTGATTGTAGGTCGTTCTGCAGGCAGGGATTTATCTTCCTGTCCGATTGCTTTGCTCTCCAGGTGTCAGAGTTCATCGCAAGACTCAGCAGCGTCTAGTTTGACAGCTGAAAGGACACCCCACAGGCAAGGTCGTAGTTTAACCCCAGAGAACATGCAGGCCAAAGGCAACCCGAGCTCCAACCGGAGAAAACGCCTGGTCCGACAGTTCAGCTTGTAAGTAAACCTCAGCGCTGATCACTACTACCAGCCAGCAATATTTTCTCAGATGAATAGTTCTGAAGCAAAAACTCCTCTGTCTCTGACTGTTTGTGGAGAACAGTCTGTTAGCCACATAAATCATTCTGTCTCTCGATGTGTTCCTCAACAGTAACCATGAAGACGAAGATAATCTCCCAGAAGCACTTGCAGCCATTTCCTCTCAGAGCGCAGGAAAGTCAGGGTCAAGCAGTTCCCTGGACAAACAGATACAACCATCTATTTACCCACAGGTAACTCAACCTAAAGTGGTATACTGACCGCTTAAAAACTTAAGAAGAATCACACTTTCACTGCCCTGCTGCCCATCTATGGGGGTTAATTCTCCGTCTCTGATTGTATTTTAGTGAACAGATGAATGTTTGTACCTGTGCATAAATTGATGTGTATTCCAGGTGGATAATATGCCAGCACTGGAGCTGGGTAGTCCGTGTTGTACCTCTCCTTCGCCTTCCCCTCACCTCTCCCCTTCTTACTACCGTAGCTCCATGCCTCACCTGGCCCCTTACCTCACTGCCCATAGCAACAGGTAACACTTCTACACCTCAATATGTTTTAACCAGTAGCATATACAAGTAAGATTTTGAGCCATTTTCATGCTATTTTTTTTGTGTGCAGTGTTGAGAAAAGCGTTTGCCCCCATTAAGATTTCTTCTGTTTTTGCTCTTTTTCACACTTAAATCTTTTAGATCATTGGAAAAATTTACATCGGTCAAAATAACCTTTGTAAATACAAAATAGGGGAAATAAGCTATCCAAACCAGAGTGGCCTTATGATAACACCTTAGATTTCCTACATTTGTTACTGAAAACACTTAAAACCTCTCCACCCCCCAAAAAAAGCACATTAACGGAGGTTAGAATGAAAACTTTGTGACAAATCGATGCATCTGGAGGAAATTCCAAAGGTTTTCAGTGGTACATTATGTTTGATGTGGACTTAAGGCTGGTTGTGGACGAAGTATTTTATTGGAGGATATTAACTGGACCCATGTGGACTGAAAAACACAGATTCTGTTTAAGATGGTTCTGTTCTGTCAATGATATCAGGCTTCAAACGGTGATTTGGACATTATTTGGCGTTTCCAAGTGGTTAGGCAAAAGTGTTTAGTGTGTCATACTGTGGCATGCATCACTGGAATCTCAGGAATCGTAGCTTTCCAATGATGTATAATATGTACATGTACATAGGAAGGGTGTCGCAAATAAAATAAAATGAAAGATTTTATGTCCAACCCAAGGGACATATGAAAGCCCGAGTTAACTGTGAGTTAACCAAATTTCCAACTTAAATTGATCCTGTCTAACAACATGAAGTAGGCTTAAATGTCACAGAGATCTATCGGTCTAAAGAGTGTTACAGCAAGCACCGTTTCTAAGGTTTTAGTACCTCAGTGAAACACAGTTAGAACCACAACTAGAGGAAACATGGAATAGCGGTGAACCTTCCCAGGACTACCAGTCTACAAAAATTGCACAAAACATGCATGGAGAGCTCATCCAGGAGGGCACAAAAGAACCCAGAAAAACTTTTAAAAGCCCTGCTCTCAATCAAGGTCAGTGTTCATGGTTCAACAATAAAGGAAGACACTAAGCAAAAAAGTGCATCCATTGGATGTTCCATAGTAAAAACATTTGTTAAAACAAAAGGAACACAAAGCCCGCTGGAGGGTAATGATCCAAAGCACTCCAGGAAATCCACCTCTGAATGACTCAAAAAAAAGGTTTTATTGGCCTAGTCAATTGCCAGATTTATCTGACTGAAATGTTGTGGCATGAAATTAAGGTGGACATTCATGCTTGGGAACCCTCTATTGTTCCAGTTCTGCAAAGGAAAGTGGACCCAAATTAATCCACACCGAATCCCTGCCAGTTATCGCTACGCTCTTGATGCTAGTCATTGGTCCCAAGGGTGGCACAAGCAGTTATTAAGTTTAGAGGTCAATTACCAGGGGCCGGATGGTTTGGGTAACCTTTTCCCTCAGATAAATGAAAACTGCTTTTTGTATTTACTCAGGTTATTTTTGCCTGATATTGAAACTTCTTTGATGATGTGAAAGACTGACATATATGTTTTGCTTTCTTTGGTCACACTTAAATGTGTCATCACTTTCCCTCTTATATGCTTTCAAGTGGCAACTACGCTTTAACTGTATTGTAAAACAGTTAAATGCCAGTGCATGTGAAATTGGCTGAATCCTACAGTATGCTCCAACCAGGAATCCTCCCAGTATCACACTTGCTTTTACATTAATTAACTAAATTCAATCTTAAACTATGCATATACTTTATTGCTTGATTCTCACCTTGGACACTTTCTATTGTAAAAAATAATTTTGGTTGCAAAAATGACTACCACTATAAATCAAAACAGGCATATATCTAAAACATTTTTATCATATCCTGTAATGCTAATGTCTTGTGTTTATGTATCTGTAGTGGAGAAGAAATTAAGCTGGACCGAGAGAAGATCCTGAGAGCCCTACTGATGACAGAACTTTGACATTTTTACCAATGAACCTTGTGACCAGAAACAAACATGCAGAAACTCAAATGACCCCCTAAAGGTGTCAGACATCTGCATTTGTGTATTTGCAAGCAAATGTAACAGATTTCAGATATATTTGCCTAATTGTAAATTATTATATTTGCTTATCTGTTTTAGAACGACGTTTTGGCTGTATTTATTGAACTATAAATGGAGTTACATGGACTCCATTACACTCTACACATCTGCTGGTGCTGCCTGCATGATACTTTCTTCTTCTCTACTTGATTATATTGTTTGTTTTGGGGTTATCTGTAGATTTTATGGTTATTTAACCACTATTGTCTCCACGCTAAGGCTTAAAACAATTGTCAAAAGCACTGAGCCCTTCATAAAAGTACTGTAAAAGTGAAGCCACATTCAAATCTGTTTATTCCCACTGTAAATAGACAGTGTAATTATTGTCCTGATGACAAAAGGAGGCCCTGTAAATGCTTACTTCTGAACTGTATTTATAATGTGATATATCGATTTTTACATGCCAAAACATTGGCAGTGTTTATGGTGAAAAAATATTGAACAGAATGTGCTTTAACTGACTCAGATGTTGAAAATCTTTACCTGTGCTGCAAAGCTGTGCAACTGTCCCAGTGCGCCCACTAGAAGGAGACAAATACAATGTGTTGCTGCGGCTCTGCTCCTGTTTTTTAGGTTATCGTAAGGAAGAGGAATCACTGCTATTTTTTTACATGCAATTTTCATCACAGCCAAAATGCAAATCTAATCTAAGAGAGCATGTTCTTGGAAATAAAGATAACCTTGTTGCTCTACTACTTTATTGATGGTCTGATTTGTCGAAGTAATTCAGAGGATTTTCTGCTGCCGTGTATGAACTGACAGAGCTGCTCGTGCCATTGGCTGGATCCTTTTAAAAGTCCCAACATTAGTTTTAAAGTTTTTGATTCAACATCTTTGGCTTCTGCTCTGACCAGGGAATTCAGGTCAGCCTCACCCTGCATGCCTTGTGCCTTAGTTTTTGTGTGGCTCTCACCCTCCCAGTGAGGGAATGTTGTGTTAAAGGAGAAAACTAATTTATCTGCCGCTATGCTGCTCAGGTGCAAGTAGGATGAGTCATCCTGGTAATTGTACCTGTGCTTGGTTATTAAGTGAACTGCTTACAGCATTGTGGAAACATGCATTCCCTTTCTTACAGATTACCTCTGTTTTCGCTTTTTTTTTTGTCACACCTCAGTGCATCAGATAATTAAACAAACTTTAATACCAGATCAAAACAATTCCTAGCCCTATGTAAACATATCATAACCCCAATTTAAACGTGAATTCATTTGGATTAACTCCATTTACTGGTTAGGTTTCACTATCCACACCCTGCCTGACCTATGTAATAAGTAAATTACTTAAATAGAACCTGTTTGACAACATGAAGTGGATAAAAAGATCTCAAAAAGCAACACATCATGCACCTGTGCATCAAACACTCATCCAGGAAGAGCCCAGATCATCAGCTGAGGAACTGGAAGCTTGACTCACTTAGCTTAAGGTCAGCATTTGTGATTAAACAATAAGAAAGATCTGGGCATAATGGCCTCCATCGAAGACTTTCAGGGTGAAAACCACAGCACAAAGAATACAAAGCTTGATCCCACATTTACTAAAAAAACATCCTGATGATCTCTCATGATGTTTAGGAAAACATTCCGAAAAAGCTGGAGTGGGTTTTGTTGACAAAAGCAGAACTTTCTGGAAGATGTGCGTTGTGTTACATCTGAAATAAAACTAACATGGCATTTCTGTGGGGTTTTTGTGATGGTTTAGAGCTCCTTTTCTTCTTCAGTATCTGGCTGACTCGACATAGTTGACAGAAACATGAATTCTGTTCTCGTCTAGAAAATCCTGAAGAAAAATCTTACACCATCCGTTCATGGCCTTAAATTAGGAGTGCAACACCAACACCATGTCCTGTAGAGCTAACTTCCTGTATCTTCCAGCTGCATCCCTTCTGTTACACACCTAAATGAAATAAATGGCTCATTACTAGGCCTCTGCAGAGCTGAATGGCTGCTGATGAAAGAATTCAGCCACTGTTGGTGAATGGGATGCATCCAAAAGTAGCTCTCGACTGGACTCGTGCACCTGAACCCCAAACACAGTTGGGTTATGCAGCAGAATAATGATCTGGACACCACCAGATCATTGCACACCACTAACAAAAAAGTGGATCTAAGTCCAGTCACCTGAGGTATGGATCTCTGCAGCTCCCCACAAGTGTATTTATGTCTAGTCAGCTAGTTAACTTCCTATTTCTCTAACTAATACTCTGGCCTGTCTGTTTCTTGGTCTACATGATGCAATTTGTTCTTTAATGTTCTCTAACAAACCTCTGAGGCCTTCACAGCATCTTGATTAATGCTGAGACACAGTAACACACAAGTAGTCTATTTATTATTTTGGTTGCTTCTGACGGCACTGAATACAAATGCACAGAACAGATATGTCTGTAACCTAAAATTCATTGATGGTTTGACGTAGCAAAATGTGTAAAAGTTGTAAGGGGCGTGGATAGTTTTGCAGGCACCTGTACACCATAAAAGTAAAGTAGTGGCTTCTATATAAAAGCAACTAGCAACATATTTTCACATTTCCCTAGAAAAACCACTATCTTAGGGTGCATTAAAATCAAAATTAATCTTTAAAGTAATCTTGCTCTGAAACTGTGGCCATGATAGAAATTAGAAACTAAAAATAGTTTAACATGATATAACTATGAATCCTTAGTGAGGATTTTTATTTAAGTCAACCAAACAGCAATTTAACCATTAAATTACAGTTAGTGTTTCAACAATCTGTTGATTTTAAAAAAAGGATGAAAGTTGATATTTTTAAAGTAGATAGTTTAAAGTGTGTTACAGAGATAATAATTGAAGGGAGATTTTGACATGGTGCCAGAATGAGAGAGTGTGTTTTTTAAACGGATCAGGCAGGGTGGGGCACCCGGGATTAAATTACACAATACCAAATCTGCCCTGAGGTGGTTTGAGATCTTGTTTTCCTCTGCCTTCCTTCTCTCTTCCCACTTCCTGATCTCCCCATTATCCACCTTTCCACCCAGAGGAAGAAAGACCATCCTCTTACTACAATGTGTTCAGTGTGTCTAAGTGACAATGGTCTTTCTTTTTTTGGGCTGAAGCATGTGTGTGTGGAAACTCAGAGATAATCCCAGAGGTCAGTATGAGGGAGTTCCCACAGTTTCACCTTGAGTCACATTCTGTCACCAAAAACAACTCCACCTGGGTGTTTGTGCTCCTTCACTTTAAATCCCTCCTGAAACGCACACAGAAAAGCAGAAATCAAGCAGAGGGAGGTCTGCAAATTCACAATGTTGTGTTTATTGGTTTGTTTGTTTGTTTTTAGCATGCCCGCAGCAGGAAGTCCTGCTTTTAGACAAGTGTACATACTGAAACATTGATTTTAAACATTACCTCTGCATGGCACACATGGCAAAACTTATAAGATTCATGTCAAACATGTCCTTCGGTTAGCAATGTTTCTAAAAAGTATATACAAACGACCAGCTTTAAAGAGATTATTGTGAACAGGTTTCTGCTCTTTGTTCAATCATATTCCACAGTGCCACAGCCGATGGTGGAAAGAAGACGAGATGCATTAGACAATAGGAGCAAGGGTGGATGAAATCGGACAAGGACCTCCTTGATCTCCTGAGATGCGTTATTTTGAGTCATTTATCTGGAGGAATGCAAACTTTGGGGTTAAGGCACAGAGAAACATCTGTTGAAGGAGCAGAAACCAAGAGGCTAAGCAGCATAGGCATTAACTTAAAAAAATAGAACTGAGTGCAGTAAAGGAGGAGAGATGTCACATTTCTGTTAAGTGAGCCCCACTCACAAAATTGTTGGTCCAAATCCCTCACGAGGGGGGGGGGGGAGGCAACTAGAGTATGGAGGACGTAACTAAGGCAATATTAATAGGATCACTATTGATTTTCAAAAGACTGAATTATTTTGCATAAACTAAAGATTCAGATTTCCATGACCAAAATCAAGTGAAGCTGCAGTGTCCTGAAACTAGATGGGTTGTGCTATCCGGAAGGTTGCACTCTGTTGAAGTGTGCAAGAACAATACATGTGCACCTCAATAAAACAAAATACCATCAAAAATTTTTTTTTAGCAATTTCAGTCAAATGGTGAAACTCGTATACGAGGTTGACATATTTCAAGTGTCTTCTGATTATTTCAGTGGTAATGGCTTACTGAGAACACAAAATTCAGAGTCATATTGTGTAAGACCAAATACAACAAAGTTCTAAGTAAAGAAATGTTTGAGTTTGATTAAGTATGTGCACTTTTTCCTGTTTCTTGAACATCTTTTTTTCACCACAGTTTTTCCCTCCACTAAGCTTTGCTTTACTATACTAGAATGCAGTGGTCTGTGAACAGCCAGCTACTTTAACTTCCATTTGAGAAGATGATTTGGATCACTGTAGAACAGTCATGTCCTTTTTCTCTCTTGTCCAGGTAAGATGTTTCTGATGAATCAGGTACAAGAGTGGCTTAACACAACGAATGTGACAGTTGTAGCCCATGTGTTGGATACATCTGTGTGGTGGCTCTTAAACCACAGCCAAAAACTCTAAAATGGCTTTGCTTCACAATTGTCAAAAAGGGGGAAGGTAGCTCTGTTGGTTGTGTACCCCTTTTTACCACACTTTTCCCTTCCACTCAACTTCACATTAAGAAGCATTAATACCAGACCCCCTAAGCAATGATGTTTTGTGGAGGGTCTCAATTACTGTTGGAAGGAATACATTTCTGCATTTCTTTATTGGTCTTTGGTTAAATTCAAGATTTATTTGGGGTTTTTATTAGCTGTAAAGCATTAAAATAAACAGAAATAAACACTTGAAATATATCACTGTGTTTGTAACGTGTCTATATAATATACACGTTTTGCTTTTTGAACTAAGTTACTGAACTAAATTAAAATTTAAATATTCTAATTTATTGAGATGCACCAGTATGTGCATGTGTGTTGCGTTTATTACAATAGCTATAAATCACAGTCGTCACTTGCAGATTTTATGAATGTTGCAAGCAGAGAGCCATCCAGGTTTGGTTGATGTTGTTTTGCAAGCTTCACTTCAATCATCATATGAAAATCCCACAGTTAATCTTGTGCCTTTGTTTTCTGGATCTGAACCATCCATAACAACGGCTGCCATCAGAAGATACTGCCTCTTTATTTCTCTTTAAATTTGTACTCGTTAGCAGTGCACTGGTATTTAGCATCATGTAAACATCTCAAGTTTTACTACAGTACTTCTTCATGCACTACAACTTCCAATACAATCACTGCATACTTATCTCCATATGCATATAAACATATACAATATTCATGCATAATATTCAAATTCACATCTCGTTCACATAGTCACTTTCACTCTTCACAGAAAAGCTTGGAGAAAAGATTGAGCTCAGTTGCTACTAGATTATACTTCTCTAGTTTGGCTGGCAAACATAATGATTACAGTAACTTAACAGGTTAAAAAATCTCTATAAAGCTTTTTAACATACAGATAATGTGCAGTATAAAAAATGCTATTTTTGGCTAAGGCTGCAGTAAATTTGGTATAAAATACATAAATTTTAGTATCTAACAATATAAATAAGATTTCTAAAAGACTATTTAAAAATACAAACTAACAAGTTTTTGTCACATATGCATGACTTTTGTTTTTGTGCGACGCTACAGCAGGGTCAGATCCAGGTACTGGCCCCCGGGCTTTGTGATGAGAGGGAGGGACATTAGAGGAGTTTCTCCTCCGTTGCTCTGACCCATGAGACTGCTGCTTAACAGAGAAACAGACTCCACAGGACCCTGGAAGGAGGGGTGAGAAAACGGGAGACAGAAAGATAAATGAGAGTTAGAGCAAAGCTACAAAAAGGAGCCCTTCCACCAGTGCTAGATGTTACCCACCACCTGCTCCACTGCCTGAGGGCTACACCTGTTGTAATCCATCCATTAGATTAGTACACTACGACACCATCAACTGACTGCTCATTAAACCCTTCCCTCTTGGTTTATATGCAAGTCAAGCTTTAAAGATTTTAAAATCATTTGCTAGACTTCAGTTCTATGATCTATGATAACTGCTAATCACAGCCAGTCCAAGGTACAAGCAAACTAAGCTGCTGATAAGGGCAGCTTAGTTCAAAGATGTGGAAACTTCAGATCTGCGGATCCACGTTTGTCATTAGAGCCCACTTTCAAATATTCTGAAAATTCCTGAACATCACATTTAAAATACCAAAAATAAATGAATAAATAAATCTATTTCGGAAAATCCTTACAGTTGATGACAATGAATTCATGTTTTTTTTTAAATATTTAATAATTTATCCAAATGAATCTAAATAAATAGGGGGTTTTCTTTGGTTGCTTTTAAACCCAAACATTTAAAATTGCCCCCTCCTTCTTGACTCTAGAGAGTTTGCATTAAACTGTTGCACAACTTTTTATCCAGCTATCTGTTTAATAAATAATGTGAAGTGGCTTACTGGGGGGTTAAGCCTAATGTAATGATAATAAAACACTAAACAAATTGGCTGAATATTATACAGTTTAATAAATATAAAGAATTGAATAAAATTACATTTTTTTAGGGATACATTGAATATATTTTAAACTGCATTTCAAGCCACTGTTTCATTTTGGTTATATTTGCCGATTTTGGTATTTTTTGGTCTTGGTCATCTTTAAAGCTACTAATAAAATGAAAATATTTTTGTGATGTGAAAACAAATGACTGAAATTAACCATAGTCCTTTTATTTTGAAAACCCATCTCATGAGAAATAGATGAATTGCTTTCCAAGATGAGCTTGCCACTCACAAGAAGGCAGACATGCTGGCAAGTCATTCCTAAGGGGGAAGTCTATAGTGTTAAATATCCCCTCGCCCCCAACATAAGTGGTGCGTGAAGTTGGAAGTGTGACCCCCCTAAATCAAATTCCATTTAGTCTAGGGCTGGCTCTGCTTATAATGTAAAAAGCTCTGATTTTTGCCAATATTATTACAGCTCTAAACCTCGCTGGAGCTCAGAAGTATTTGCTTTCGGCTGCAAGTCAACGACGTGAGTCATTTCAGTACGAAGATGCTCAATCCATGATGTTATAGCTCAGCACGGTATTATTTCCCGTTGAGAGATAAGGTTTTGGTTCTGGGGCTTTCAATGTGTTTTTAATGGGACGGTAAGACAGTGTGAATCACAGCTGAGCTGCTAAAAGCTCCTGACTCAACCATTCACACAGTGCTGGTTCACAACACCCAGTACACAGCATATTGGTTGAAGAATATTTGTTTGAACTCCTCTGTGTGAAATTGTAGCAGATTTAAAATGAGATAACAAGCTTTTCTCCAGACAAACATACTTCATCCTCCAACGGTTTTGTTTTTGTTGCAAAGAGGATTCAGAGGTTGATATTTCAATGTTGAGAGGGGGTGTAGGTGAACAGTCAGTTCTATCATTTTACTATCTCTGCATCCAATAAAGACCTTTCAATAGAACAGAAACACCCCACTAAAAATTTAATGAAAAAAGACCAACTAAAATGATTCGGAAACAAAAACCAAAAGGTGAAATAAAATCCAAGAGATCTCTTATAATCCTCCAACACTGAGCCCCCGAAACCTTTAGTGGCCAGTCAAGATGCCTCTAAAAGCTGAGTCTAAAGTAAATCCCCCTAACTAAGCCCTCTGCCAATCCTTACCTGCCACCTGCCTCAGACACCTTAAATACACACCCATTCTTTGGGCTGCGTAAGCAACGTCCTAGCCGGGTCGTGAGCGTGCACGGCCCCGTGAGCGTGGATGAGAGCATCCTCTGGAGTGTACTGTGTCATGATGAAAGGGGGGGAGAGGGTTATAACATAGACACATTTAGCCATAGATCCTAACCAAAGGGTCTGAAATGAAGCAGGACTAACATGGAAAAAAAAGTTTAGTATAACTCTAAAGTATCATTATTTTTTTATCTTGTCCCTGAGATTCTTGGCTGTCCTCTTGTTTTAAATAAAACAACTTGACTCGCTTCAGTTCAAGTCAAAGCAAGCTGCAGAGCATGTGTCACAGAACAGGGAGAGTAGACAGGATAAACTAGTTTTATAGCCTCTAGGCAATCGCAGTGTATGCCTAACAGTCCACACCCATAATAGCAGAAGATTTGAATAAAACACTCTGCGCCTACAGAGGGGTATGTGAACACTGAAGATAAATAGCATATACACCTATATGTGGATCATAAAAACAAGACGTGTCTTTCAGAGAATTGGTTCTTACCTGGTATCCTTGCACTGCGTTGATGAGGTCTTTAACTCCGCTGCCATTATATTGAAGTCCTGGCACTCGCACCAACCCTCCAGGGGAGGACATGGAGGAATGGGCCGGGAAGAAACCCAGAGTTGTAGGAGAGCCAGGTGGACTGGGAAAATAAAGGGAAATTAATACTCTTTCATGTAGAAGTTCCCAAAAAATCTGTCTTATTCTTAGAAAATATGACACACTAACTAAGCACTGTGAAGAAAAGCATAAAACTGGGAGGAACCTTCGGGTGTTGCCTTTAAATGCTTTCTCATTGACTTACCAGGTAGAAACAGAGGTCACTTTAAGTTTACCAAGGTCTCTGATAACACAGTCTTCAGTTATTAACCACCTTTGTGCCAGTCTTTCTCCGTGACAAGAAACATTTCAACCACAAACAAAACTTCTTTCGTCTGTAATTAACATCTTTATTTCTGGTGACTACAGCAGATCTAACATTGTTAGAATTCCCCTGAAGAAAAGCTCCTCTACAGCCTCTAACAGGTGATTTCACTCTGTATTTAGCATCATTCGTCCTTGAAATTAAGTCTGACCAGCTTCTCTGTCTGTGCTGTAGCAAAGTATTCCTGCAGCATGACGCTGCCACTGCCCCATTTTAACATAGGGACGGTATGTTCAGGGTGATGTGCAGGGTTCGTTTTTTTCTTTTCTTACACAGTCGTGGGGAAAAATATGACACACTATCAAAGCCTTTTTCCAAGACATTTCAACATAGACTCTAGATATTTAATAACAATGTTGACAATAGTTCAAAGTTTAAATAATATAAGTAAATTTAAAACTTAAAAAGATATATTTTCTGTCAAATTTTAATTTAAAAAAAAGATATTTCTGGTAAATTATAGATTAGGACACACCCACATTTATTCCCAGGTAAACCAGATCCCATTTAGGCATATCTCATTCGGTGGACAAATGATGAGAACATTAAGACTCATGCTGATGGGGGTTTGTTGTGTTTAAACCCCAGATATTTAGTTTGATGTGCTCCTGACAGTTGAAGTAAGAGTTAACAACATAATTAAGATCTAGAGAGCTGTCCAATGCCTTCAGAGGGAAGATCATAGCAGCTTCTGAGTCTGATAGGAGCTTTAAAGAGGAAAATAAGCCATTCCACTTTAAAAATAAATAATCTATAAAGAAAGGACATTTAAAACAACTGCAGACATGCCGAGCTCCATTCAAGCTCCCCTTGAAAGTGGACTGCAAGATGCTAAAGCAATCAGAAAAAAGATTTCATAGGATTAACCTTCATCGGAGATATGCTAAAAGGAAATTCTTGCTCTCTAAGAAAAACATGAAGGCCAGACTGAAGTTTGCCAGTGAGAATGTTGATAGAGACCAAGACTTCTGCAACAGCGTTTCCCAGAGAGATGGGTAAAGTGAACATTTTTGGACACCGGAAGAGAGGACATGTTTGGCATAAACCAAACACAGCAATCCAGGAAAGGAACCTCAGACCCAGCAACATAATGACCCAAAACCATAATTTCCCTTTCAGCAAAGAATTAAAAAAATGAAAATCCTCAGCTGAGCCAAAGTCTAGATCTTGATCTTTTTAAGTTGCTGCAAAGTGACTTAAAACACACAGTACATGTAAGGAACCCCTCAAACAACTGCTGGATTAAACTGACTAGTGGATATATAGAAGAAGCTCTTCACTGAAGTTGTTTCGGTCAGTGTTAACACTAGATAGTAGAGGGTAAGGTGTCCTAACCTCTGCCACAGTTAGAAGAACATACATTTTTGTTTATTATTTTGTTTAATGAGTAAAATCTGCTTAATTTTGGGATTTCCCTACATTTAAATAATTTTCTTTTCAAAAGGTAAATAAAGATCCAGCATTAATATGTGTATATTTCTTTTAAAATAACAGATTATTTAATGGGGTGTCCAATTACTTTCATACAACTTTAAATTCAACAGCATTTTGAAGGAATATAGCTAAAAATGAAAAGCACAGGCCTTCATTTACCAGATTAAGGAAATAACAATTTTCTTCTACTGCTTTTTAAAAACTTTTTACCTGGGGTAGTACGCAGTGTAGTTCATATATAGTTGAGCGGATGCGGGGTAGTAAGGATGTCCTGGGTGCAGGGGGCGAGGAGCCAGCAACACCTGCCCAATAGGAGGATAAAGAGCTGCTTCTGTAGGGAGGATTTGTTGAACCGGGGCGAACGAGTACGATGGAGGAGATAAACCTAAAAAAAAAAAAGGAGGAATAGGTAGAGAAAAGGAAAACTCTCAAATACTGGAAGTGGAAGAAGTCCTGGTGATGAAAGTGGTCATTGTTGGATGTTGAGAGGAGAGCTCATGCAAACAATACCCACAGTTGTTTGTATTGTGCATGTGCTACATGCATCTAGTTGTAAATAAAAGCTTTATCTATACAATGTAAAGCATTTAAACCTTCAGAAACCATTTTTATTGGATTAACATTGAGCTGATTAAGGTGATTGGCCTGAAAGTTGACAGTCTCAACAGCTTTTACTATCTTTCTACTTCCTCAAAAAACATCTTTATAGACCAATTTATGTGGGCTGTAATAACATATGGAGAACAACTCTGCGCAATCCCAGCAGTAATCTATTCTGCAGGGAAACCATTTAATTTAGTAAACTGTAAATGCTATTTTAGATGTGCATATGTCAATATTTTAGAATAAAATTGAAAAGTTACTTCAGTAATTTATTTTAAAAAGTACAACTAATTTATGATAAATTGATCACACAGAGATTGGCATCTTTCAACCATACATTTCTGTTTATTTGGATAACTACGCTTTACAGCTAATGAAAATCCAAAGATCTGAGAATGAGAATATTACATAAGAACAATGAAGGTGTATCCATGTACTGTTTAACAGTTTATCCACCCAATACTTAGTTGGGACTCCTTCTCCATGAATTACTGACTCAATGCAGTGTGGCATAGAGAAGATCAGTGTCTGGCACTGCTGAGGTGATTTGATAGCAGCCTCTAGGTCGCCCTGTTTTTCTTTAGCCCAGGTACAACACAAGGAGTGTGACAGTTGTAGGTCATGTTCTGGGTTTGCTGTGTGGCATAACTCCTAAAGAAATTACTCTGGTGCAGTCCAAGAGTTTTGGATGGATTTTCCTTCATAAACCTCTAAAGGCTATCATTATCCCTTTTGCGAATGGGCCTTTTTCTACCAAACGTTTTCCTTCCACTTTACCTTCCAATATTCTGCTAGTAAACACCACTCTGTTAACAGCCAGCTTACTTATCAATGATATTTAAAGGCTCACCCTCTATGTGAAGATGGTCAATGACCTAAGATTTTTTTGGCCATAACATAACACTTATGTCTTAATTTTTTGGGCTTTATGTAATTTTGACATTTTCTGTTGAGTTGAATTTTGTGTTTTCATTAGCTAAAAAACATAATACTCAAAAGGAATTTAAAAAATATATTTGGAATATATCACACAGTGTAATAAATGTTATATATTTATAATATAGGCATATAATGTTTATAGAAAATAACCTATGTGTCTATATTGAAACAGAGCACAATACAAAGAATGCATCTTGTAATAAGCTGAACTCATTCCAAATAAAGCATGTAATATTGCTTCTACCAATATAATCATCCCCACCGTAAATCAGACAGCCATCAGCTGTTTTAATTTGAACAGACACTGAGACCAAAGCACATCTATGCACCAGCTCTGCCCACCTTTCGCACAGCTCCTGATTGGACAAGTACAGAAGGTGCACACACACACACCTAACCTGTGCTTGCCTGCTTAGGCTAAATCCCACAACCACCACTACCAATCTGATGAGATCAGAAAACTGTAAGCGCCGTTGCCATATTCTGCTATTGTTAGGAATTGCTTTGCTTACACTTTTCCAAGCCCTTCAGATCTTTGTGAATCACTTCAGCAGTGGTAAGGTAAAGGAATTAGAAATGAGTAACAAACATGCCACTGAAAAATTGCACTACAGTATCAAATCAGAGTGAAAAGTGAAAGAACATATTACAAACAGTATTATCATTACATGCAAATGGGTGTAGTAATCATACTAATTTTTAAAAAGAAGATTCAGTCTCACATTGATACACACACGCACACCCCCCCACACACACACACACACAGAGTATGAATCCTTCCCCCATCCTCCCACAGATCTAGATTGGAGGAAAAACCAGCAACTCTGCCACCATGGCAGGAGCCCACCTACCCTGCAGTCCCGAAGCACCCCCAGCTCCCAGCAGGACTTACGTCTGGACTTACATGGCGGCGGGCTGAGCCCTGTCCCACTCCTGCTCCGGTTGTGTGTGTGTGTGTGAGTGTGTGAGAGCGAGCCTCCCATCAGCACCAGGCCCATCTCTTCAGTGCTGCAGGGAAACACTTCCACGTAGCGGCTGTTCGCCCCGCGCTGGCTGGACATCACGTGCTTGTGAAGCCGCTGTGAGGCCTGGAGTGCACGCTCGGCTGAGGTCATTTGGATGAAGCAGTCACCGGATGGACGACCCTGCAAACACAGATGATTATGGTACTATTTCAGAAACTTTGAGTCACACAGTCTGTCATATCAAAGACATCACTCATTGATAACTTGTCCAAGTTCCTCCTCTCAAGGAGGGATATGTCCAACAACATTTAAATTATCACCACAGTTCATAAACAGCATGTGTACGTTGCACTTCATAGGTTAGTCACAACTGGGACACAGAAATCCCAGTAATGACCTGATGATAACACTACTTTAACCACTACACTATTCTGTTTGCACTGATGATGGTTCACTCACCTCACTGTGCCATAGGCTTGAAACTGAAAGTGAAAAAGGCACATTGACTTAATTTCTGATTAATTTGGCTAATAATTATTTGACTACTCCGAGGCCACTCATAGATCACCTAAAATGTCCTTCACAGCTAATCAGTTGCTTCTGAAGTATAAAAAAAGAAACAGAGCAATAGTAACGTACATCTCCTGATTCAGAAGAACACTGTGAACTCCACACCCTATATCCCATTACACATGCACTGTTTAGAACAGGGGGACATACTTCATAAGGATGGGGTTTAATGCTCCACAAAATCCTGTTTATTTACCATTATTTTTGGAATATAAGTCACTACTTTTTTCACATGCTTTGAACCCTGCATTCTATAAAATGATGCAGCTAATTTATAGATTTTTTTACAGGCCAAAAGCCTATGGTGGGGTCTATCGCAGGAAGTGCAAAAGTGAGACAGACATCTGGGGAAAGATTATGCACCAAAGAAGACACTAACAGTAGTTTTCATGCACACACCCACAGCATAGAAAACACACTATGAAAGGCAGTTTTTAATGTAAAGGTAACCGAGCTGGCCGTCAAAGAAGGAAATAGTGCTACTGCACATAAGCTTGACATCAATGAATTGATGGTGATACATTGGAGGAGACAGCGAGGAAGAACTGAATCAGTGTTTCTTTCAGGGGACATAAAGGCACAAAAGAGGACAACTTCAGTGGCTTTATTGCGCAAGAAGAAGATGAAGATAGCGACCAAAGAATTTTCTGGTAGGTTAGAGCATGTTTTAAATTCGAACCTGGCAGGTTGTGTTGGTGATGAACTGCTGATTTTCAGGCAGAGTTTGGAAAAAAAGGACGTCTTAAACTAAAACTAAAGAAAATCTTCTGTGTAGCATCTTTCTGTGTAAATATCTCGTTACCACATGAAAACATGTGCCTTATAAAGAGGTGCGGCCTAAATATGTACAAAATTTATTTTATTTTCAAATTTAGCTAGCGTGGCTTATATTCTGGTGTGCTCAATAGTCCGAAAGTTACGGTACATTCATACCCACTTAAGTGCTACTTAAGTGCTGCTCAGGACCAAGGATTTGTTTTTTCAATTGCTGGGAAAATAACCATAAACTTGACTGTGGTTTGAAGATTGCTGGAGGCAATAAATATTAACTATTCATAGATAGGCCTAAGTATTCATCTGTTTGACGTTTCATTACAATATGCACTGCTGTGTATTAACAGGTGTTGAAAATTGTATCTTTATTCAATCAATAAAAGTCAAAAGCCATAGGCCTACGTGTTTTGTCTTGTTTTTCTAACTGCACTGAAAAACATCATTAGGCCGTTGGCTTTGAAGGATCATTAAAATCTACACAGTAGCACAAAGAATGTTGGCTATATTAATAATATACTCGCCCCAGCAGAGTTCACAACGAAAACAAACACGTTCCCTTTGCATCCCTTGCTGTTCTGTGTTAGATATTTCCCAACCTTGCGCTTATAGCGGAATATTTTCATCATACCAGCATCCAGCACCTCCAGCGAGAGAGACTTTTCTATAGCTGGTTCAAGAATGGAAAACAGTTAAAACAAGGCACTGTGGACGATATTTTGTTTCTGCACAACAATCTATGCATCAAATAAAGCTGTGTAACTTTCCAGAGAAATAAAATGGAAATAATTCATTGTAATATAATTTTGCCTAGCTTCAATTAGAGGTTGCGTTATTTTTTGTTTTTGACAGTTTTTTTAAATTGTGACGGAAAATCTGAAGGCCGTCCATCATTTTGGCAGATTACAATTTACACTCCTAACCACTTGGTGCAGACGCACAGACATTTTTAACTTTACGCAAGAGTTCAGGGAACTGAATCAATCAAAAAAAGATTCCTATGAGAGCATCTGAGCATCATCTCAGACTTGGACGCCATTCCCAATATATCTCGCTATCCAGGAGTTTTCAGTACCTTGGAGAGTTACGGAGGCTTTGGAGCACATAGCTGCTTCGGACAAAGACCTGTGCATCTTACCCACGGATCCAAAATGAGTGCACGCTGTGGATTTTCTCCCGCTGAAGTGATAAAAAAAGCCTTCATCCAGAGAGAAGTGGCGCTTGTACTTGTGTAGCAGCAGAGTGAGGATTAAACCTCATTACGCAATTCTCATCAGTGAACCAGGAGAAAGTTGTGAAACTCTGCGTTCAGGCCACAGCTGGCAAAATGCTAATATTCATGACGTGTTCATCTGCTCAATGTGTGATGCCACGATGCGGATTCAGTTTGTTTGGATTGAAAATTAATTCAAATGAATGAAATTTAAATACTATTGAATGTGTAATTTTCCTTTGACAAGTCAAAATAGATTATGATGGGATTTTTTACATCTCTCAAATAGAGATGAAGCCCAAATAGAACTAGGGTTTACTGCTAGCTAGCTAAAAAGTTAGTGTAATTTCAGATTACATTGACAGGGTTATTTTGCAAAAACTGAAAGTAAATTTGCAAAAACATTTACATATATTCAGTGCAATCTCATACAGCAACAGAATCAATGCGATGATGAATGACCTAAGTTGGTGTGGCTTTTTAATAAAAGTAAAAATCTGAACTCAAAATATTTTAGGAAACATTTATTGAATTAAACACATTTTTGAACCTATTTTCAGGTTCTGCACTCTACTGTGTCAAAGCTGTACTGTATCTCCAAATCTCTTTTGATCAACCCAATGAAATCCCATACACTTCTTCATAAAGCTTGTAACTGCTACTGATAAGTGCTGTAACTACATTTTGATGCTAGGTGCTAGGGGGTTGGAGAAACAACTCTGCCTAGGATAAACTGTATCTAGTGGGATAAAATACATGGAACTGTTAAAATATCTGAAGATATTTTGAGAGCTTGATGACTACATTATTATTTTCAGAGAATTTCTGAAACTTTGGGTCCATGTTGATAGTATTGAAAGGAATGTTCATGGCTGTCCTCACTGGAGAAGTGGAACTTGGAATTTAACATATATTGTAAGGAGGTAAGTTAAAGGCCATTTATAAAGATCGGTGAAGGCTGAATACAGGGGCCACTAAAGGGAAGGAGCTAACAGCTTTCATAAATTGCTTTTCAAAACATGGAAAACACATTTAATCTACCATCATTAATCCACCATCATTGGTATTATTTATTTCTTAAAATTACTGCTAAAAGACTAAGCGACCCATGAAGGTGACCCTTGGGAAACACAATGCTTGCCAGGATAGTAGGACCCTGTAAAAGAAGTGTGTTAGGAGAAACGCTTGCACCCCTTTCAAAACTGCTTGCAGTTCCAGTTTATTATTGTGTTTTATAATGATTTATTACTATTTATTCTACATAATTGTTATTGTTTTTCCCCTGCACCTTGGAGAGACTAGAACAAATCCTGCTCTTAAACAAACAACGTTACTTTGCTATGTGATGACAAAAAAAGTTATTGTTGAATTTATAATTTTGTAAGTTTGTGCCAGAACGCATGTGAGCCAAGGGTGTGTCAGCATGGTCGCTGCATGTACCTGCTGGTTTAGCACCATGTGCACGCCATGTGGTCTGACGTCTTGTGTAAACTCGCCCAGGAAGGTGAGGATATCCTCGATGCTCGCCGTGTACGGTAGCCCCCTCAGCCTGAGGCAGTCCCTCAGACCACCAGGGGGAGGCAGGAGAGACACCGCGGGCAACACTGACACCAAGGGGGCCGGGGCCACGGGGATCAGAGGGGCGGAGGAGTAGCGGTTCAACACCTGAAATACACACACGGTTTGAAATTAAATACTTGATTACAAGCAAACATTCTGGATTAGGATTTCCTTATTTGCCTGAGATGCTTTCAGATATAAAAGTCAAATAAAAACTCAAACTTACTGTTATTAGTTTAAACTCAACAATGAAACACCTACATGCAGCACTTAAGATTAAAGAAAGCCGGTGCAATGCGCTGTTTAAATATGTAGCACTGTCAAACAGGAGCTGGCCTGCAGCCAACAGGACACCAGCATGTTTGCATTTATGGAGAAGACAGATAAAGGCCCCACAGTCTCACATATTCATGGCAACAGGAGGAAAAGGCCTCTGCATAGATATACTAATGTACTGTAGGCTCACTAGTTATAAAAGATAGGAAAATGAACATTAGAACCTCATGAGCCAACGTGAGGCAGTGCTGGATACAGAGAAGGAAGAAGCCTGTTTACCAACACACAGAAAGGAAATAATGTACATCTTCATGCAGGTCTGCAACTATAAGGGTTTGTAGAGGATGGTCCAGGAATAATAATTATACACCCTTACACTGCGACTATATCTGGTAACCACATCCATTAACACAACTTAAAGATGAAATAAACCTTCTCCTCGTCACCAAAATGGTAAAAGACAAAAGAAGAATGAAGAATGAATCTCCCACTCTTTTCTACTCTGACCTTTATCATCTTTGTCTCTTTCTGATTGTCCAACTAGCGGCCTTTACCGTAAATGGTGTGCTATGCTTTTAGTTTGATAAAGTCAATATGCATCTGTGGAATATCCTATTTTTCCCTTGTAGGAAGGCAAATCTTCCACTGACGCCACAAGGCAACTAGACCCATCATACTGTTTAAACTGCCGGGGAAAGTAAAAAAATCCTCCACGACACACCCTGACATACCTGTTGCACCTCCGCTGCCGTGCTTTTAAACAACTCAATGTATCTCTTCCCCAGGAGTTCCTTGTGTTTCCTCAGAGCGCACTGAGCGTGTTCTTCAGAGGAAAATAAAACGAATGCATCTCCCGTGGGTCGTCCGTCTGGGTAGCGGACGAACAGGATGCCGTCCTTCCCTCCACTGACGGGACACGTCTCCTTCAAGCCGTCCTCTGGTGAGAAAAATCTGAGCACATCGTCGTGCGTGGCATTAAAGGGAAGCCCTCGCATCCTCACAATGATTTGGTCCTCACGGGACAGGAACATTGCCACCTCGTTTGAGGTACCTGATGGGACACATAAAGATGGATTTAGCCAAACTCTCAAAGCACTGTGTTCTCGCTTGTTGACTGCTGTGTGTGTTTTTTGTGAAGGTTTTGTAGCAGTAGTTCCTTAAATTCATCAGTTGGACAGGAAGAAGGATTGAGAGAAAAGGGAACGACATGAAGCACAGAAATGGCCCATGGCTGGGAGATAGCCCCAAGACAGCTGCGTCAAGGACTGTATATATATGGTGCGCCTGTTCTATCTCTGAGCCACTTGAGCCCACAGATTGCAGTGTTATGGAAACCATACAATGATCAACTTAAACTTGATTTTAACATCTTTATAGTTTTAAATTTCTGCCGGCATGTCACTGAGTTACTGAGTGGTCGATTGTACTAGTGAAATCCCAATAGTGCAAATTAGCAATGAAGATTTTTATCATGGGGCTTAACTTGCTGCTCTCCTAAAAGCTGTTATTAACACCAATAACCAAATGTCACAGCTGAGTCATGACAGACAATTCAATCTTCAAATTATACGTTTTCCCTTAAATAACAAGTGGATAAAAACACACCTAATGGATCTGGAAATGTTAATTATTGGGCTACTGTTTACCAAAGTGCATGACATTTTAAAATGTGAGCATGATTTCAACTCTATGTTTTTCTCAAATTTGAGTTATGATGAGTGTAATATTCAGGAATTTGCAAGAGTAACAGCACCACCATATGTCCCTCAGGACCTAAATTAACGCAGTATTTTACTTCAACTTGAAGAAAACATACAGGAATGCAATATAATCTTTGCAAACCTTGCAAAGCCTGTTTTAAGAAATCAGGTACTGTGATTAAATTTTTGTTTTGCCCATCTATGGCAATGTTGTTCCAAACACATTGAGCAAAAAAGTGCCTCGAATCCATAATAAAAGAAAGAAATGATAGAATGTGTCAGTTTTCAATAAAAAATGGTAACAAGTGGATGATAAACATTAAATACATACTTTAATAAATATGTTGGTATTATTGTTAGTAATATTTCTTTTGGTTACTGAATCCATGTATAATTATTTCTCATTGGAGTTAATTATTTCATGGTCATGCAGCATCAATAGTTAAAAGTGTCACTATCCTGCAAATAAATAATTTGTCAAACAAAAATGTATATATGTGATAATTTTAATTATACAGCATTAAATATGTTAAATAAATTAAATACATGTGTCAGCATTTGTATAAATGTTGAATAAATAAAAGGAAGTGGAAGGGCTTACAGAAAATAAAAATTCCCAATGTGCAGCCACATAAGACAATAAAATAACTAAATAAACACAAACAATGTAAATATAATTTATGCAAATATGGAATTTCAATTTTAGGTATTTATTACTATATTTATTAATTTATTTTTGCTTTTTATTAAGTACTCATGCTTTTAAAATGCTTTAACTAAATGTATTTATGTAATGTTTTTATCTACAATTTTATTTTTATTATCCTGTTCATAAATATGTATTTAGCAATTTATGTTTCTATTGACTTGTGACACATTTTGCCCTCAATGCATGAGATCCATTTGAGAAATAAGAAAATATACATTACATGAAGACATGATCGTCTTACCTCCTGCTATCTTAAGGAAGTCTTCTCCTGTTGCTTTATAAACCTGTTGTTAAAAAGGAACAAGGCTGTTTAGTGCTTCAGACTAAAGTTGAAGGTCGAAAATAGGTGTACAAGAAAATTTCATGCTGTGCCTTTTGACCAGTTACCTCAATGTATCTGTTGCCCATATGATGTTTGTGCCTCTGCAAGGCTAAGTCTCTGTGCTCTTCGCTGACAAATCGAACAAGTGCTTCTCCATTCCTCCTCCCCTGAGCATTAAGGCACAGAGCAGCTCCTCCTCTGCAAAATACAATATGTGGACAGTTGAACATACATAAGGTCAACAGAAGTGATGACTAGGGGTAATGAAAGATCGTCCTATAAAAAGCTACGAATGCACCCTAAAGCCACGACATACTTGGCAATGTTGAGGCCTTTAAAGAATCTAGCAATGTCCTGGTCAGAAGACTGCCATGGCAACCCTCTGGCTCTGATGACTGTGTTGTCGCACACTTTCTCCATCTTGCTGCTGCAGATACACACACATACAAAACAGTCTCAGGAAAAACCCAGCATGAAACAGCCTGGGTTGATTTTAATGTTAGAAAACTAAAATATAACCTGCTTTCTGACTCACTTACCATGTGCCACTTTCAAATCTCTCATTAACCCTCTCTGGGTTAGAAAAACTGTGACCTTGAACGAGAAACCAAAGAATAATCAAATACAGCCAACATTTATTGTTGTAACTGTTTAACATGGTAAGAGCTGTGCTTTTCTTGATTCCTATCTTAAATCAGTCATTTTGTCCCTTTTTTAACTTTTGAACATGGATTAATATGTCCACTGGTACACCCAGATGGTCCCTTCACATTTTGAGCATACAGCGCTTCACAGACATATTCACACTCCTTGAACCTTTGAACATTCTTCAAAGGTCACTTAATTAATAAACGGAGTCCTGGGTTTGTAACTTAATCTCATTATAATTTCAGCTGTTCTATGAAGACCTCAGATGTCTGTCAGAGAACATTAGAGAAGAAACATCAAGACCAAGGAACACACAAGAAAGGTCGGGGAGAAAAGTTAAAGCAGGGTTAAGCTATAAAACAGGATCAGATTCAGAATCCATCATTAAATCAAATCTGCCCCTTATAGAAGAATGGCAACAAGACAGCAACTTTTAAAAGAAAGCAATTCATTGTAGTTTGACATAAGCCATGCAGGGCACAGAGCAAACATGTAGAAGAAGGTGTCCTGGACAGATGAGACCAGAATTTTACTTATTAGTGTACATACAAATCACTGTATGGGGAGGAAAACCAAAAGTGTAAATAATGCTGGACACATCCCCACCAGTGTAACATGTGGTGGCGGCAGCATCATGGTGTGGAAACGATTTTTCATAGAAGGGAAAGAGAAGCTGGGCAAAGCTATTGGGAAGACAGATGGAGCTAAATACAAGACAAACCCAGAGGGAAAACATGATAGATGCTGCAGAAGACTTCAGAAGAGTGGAGCTACACCTTCCAGCAGCTCAACGACCCTAAACGTAGAGCCAGAGATACAACGGAATGGTGTAGAGCACATGTGTCAAAGTCAAGGCCCGGGGGCCAAATCTGGCCCACCATAGCCCTTTATGTGGCCATCTAAACTCTAGAGGACCATATAAATAGAACATTACAATTCTATCTATGTGCACCTAAATACGATTTTATCGGTCAAATCAAATCAGTTTTTATTTGAATAGTCCTAAATCACATCATTGTGAAAAGATATTCAGTATTATTTCATTTTAAGAAGTACTCTTCGAATGCGGAGACAGATATTAATTAATATTTTAACAGTTTGTTAAAAATTGTTTTAATACTTCTGCCACAACCAGCCCTTTAAGGGCATTCCTGGTCGTGATGTGGCCCAAAATTCCTTTGAATTTGACACTCCTGGTGTAGAGTAAAGCAACTGGGTGCCTTCTGAAGACAGTCCATGCATTATATAACATGCATCACTTTTCTTCCACATTACAAGTATGTGCTACTTTGGGTTGGTCTATCACATAAAATCCACATATATTGAAGTTTGTTGTTGCAAAGTAAAAAATATAAACTAGTTCCTATGCCTATGGTACAAGAAAAAATGTCATAAAATTCACCTGAGACCTAGTTTCTGTCTCAGTTTTAATGCTCAAAATTATCAGTATCAATTATCTTTTATTACAATAACAACAAATATGTCTCGTCAACAGTACAATTTTTCCCTCAACCCCCTATGCGGTACTTACAATATGGCTCAGAGAGCATAGCAAGAATAATGCTGGACATCAGCTGGACCTGCTGCACGGCTACTTCTGCAGGCAGAACAGCCAGCGGTTCCTGATTGGCCGAGGGATCCCACACAGTGGGCACATCGACAGGTACATTCAGAGCTGAAGGGGATCCAGTTAAGGAAAGTATTTATTTATACACACAGGTGTGTCAAAGTGAAAATGAGAAGAAACATGTCTGGATGGGTGACTTAAAACCCTTACACGTCAGGTTTTCTGTACCACTGGGTGTGTGAGGTTAGCCCTGTTGGCTAAATACACAGTCTTTCTCTTAGGGCTTTGCAAAGTGCTGCCATTCTTTCCTTATTTGCATTTCAAAACCTCTTACACTGCAGCCAACACCCTGGCTTTAAACCTGTAATGAGTTATTTCGGAGTGTAAGATGTTCACACCATCTTAATCTAGATAGGAGAAACCAAAAACAAAAGCTTACAGTGCAGTGAAAAGGGTTTTTTTGGTCCCTTACAGATTACTCCTGTGACTTATTTGTCACTTTTACATGTTTCAGATCTAAAAGATGTTAATATCAAAGAAAACCTGAAGAAATAAAAAAGGTAGTTTATAAATGAAGGCTTCATTAGAAAAAAAAAGCTATTCAAACCAACCTGGCACTATGCGGAAAAGTAGTTTTAATCAGATTTATGTTCAGACTTTAATGAAGCCACTCCAAAATCTTCATCTTGTTTTGAGTCATTATGTTGGACTCATTGGTGAGCTTGGGATCACTGTTCTCTTCCTCAACCCAACTGTGCTTGGACTTATGGCCGGACATTTTCCTTCAGTATATTCGCCATCCAGGTCCTGAAGCAGCAAGGCATCCTGATACTATTACACTACCACCACCATGTTTGACTGTCAGTAAGAATTGATTGTGATTCTGTCAGTCTGAATTGGTGTGTTAGCTTTACATCCGATTTAAAAGAACGCAAGCCTTCATAAAAGTTCCACATTTGTCTCATCAGAATATTTTTCCAAAAGTCTTGGGGATCATCAGGATATTTTTAAGCAAATGTGATACATGCGTTTGTGTTGTTTATTGTCAGTAGTAGTTTTGTTCTTGATTCTAGCCCAGTTTCTTTCTTATTGTTGAATCATGAACTAACTGAGGGAAGTGACACCTGAAGGGTATCACATTTTGTTTGTGACCTCCTGAATGAGTCTAGTGACTTATGTGGCAATACTTTTTGTAGGCCAGCCACTCATAGGAAGGTTTACCACTGTTCCAAGTTTAGTACTTTAGTGGATAATGGCTCCTACTGGGGTTCACTGGAGTCTTAAAGCCTTTGAAACATTGGAACCCTCTACAGACTGTAAGATTTTAGCTTTGTTTCTCATCTGGTTTTGAATCTCTTTAGATCAGGCTGTGACGAGCTGCTTTTTGACATCTTTTAGCCTACTTTATTCTGTCAAACAGGTCCTACTTAATTGCCTTCTTGATTCTACAAGCCTGGTAGTCGTCAGGCCTGGGTGTGGCTAATGAAACTAACCTTACAACATATTAAACAGTACCACCATATCAACAAAGGATACACTCCGCCATGACATGTGCATTTAAAGCCTTGAGCTCAGAGGTGGGGAAGTGGTTCTTGAATTCTTTCCGCAGGTCGAAGAAGGAGTAGAAACAGTCTGGGACCAGGATGTTCTTTAAAGAGGGAAGAAATTCAGAGAAAGGATGTGAACAAGCAGCCCATCAGCAGCTGCTGTTTTATTATATTCCTCACAGTCGTGTTTGCTCAGGCCAGAATGGCCTTCTTCACAACTCTTGTTTGTGTAACAGATGTGGGAGAACGCTGTCGGCCTCTCAGCCTGTGCACAGGTGTAGTATGGTATGTTCAGGGGGCGTGTGTTCAGAGTAATTCAACTGAGAGCAATGCTGGAGGTTCCTGCAGCAGGGAGGCATTCAGCCCAACCCAGCTCGCTCACCTTGCTGGCGGCCTCGGGGTGAATCACTTGGCGGATGTGGAGCTGCCCGTCTGTACACAAACACAACGACGTGCCCGCGCCCGCACTGTTCACCTCGTTTGTCAGCTGCATATTGAACTGAAATAGAAAATAGGAAAATACACAAGATACTTACTGGAAGAAAACTTGACTACCACCGGGATTTCAGGCCCAAAGATCATTGACGTAGAATCTAGATACGCGTGAGACATTATTACCATATTTATACCACTGTCAAGACTTGACGCTGTGTAGAGGCAGTCTGCACCGGAGGCAGTCTCGTCCTCCTCCTTGCACTCAACCACCACATCTTCGTCTGTTCTTTCCTCTGTGGAGTCTGAGGGGTCAGGTCTAATGAGGAGCTCATTCACCTTGCCCAACTGGTTCAGAGACAGTAAACAAGTCAGTCCTGAAACAGAAACTTACCAAGGAACCAATATGGCAGGGAATTATAGCACAGATCTAAATGACTGTGTTCTTTAAATATGCCATAACACAGATATTATTATTGTCATAAGCAGGAGCATGTTAGTTTCTATCATTAAGCATTATAAATTTTTAACCTCCTTACACATTACCATCAAAGTCTACTTGCTGCTTTATATTTAAATTAAACAGACAAATAAAGATTATTTTTAAACAGTCATTTTATTAAATAGTTGCGACCTCACTTTACATGTTGTAGCTTTAGTTTATAGTTTGCCTGTATTGTACTACTCCCTAGATTTCCTGCTTGAGCCACAGCAATAACTAAAAGGTAAGAGGGCGTTGTTGTTTTTTTACCGTTTTGTTGTTCACATTGACGAGCTGCCAGACCAACTGGACCAGCTCCTTCTCGTCAGAACCCAGCAGCTCTCCGCTCGCTCCAGATGTGGCGGTGAAAACCACCACCAGGTAGTCTACCTGCGCCGTCATCTGAACGCACACGACCCTAAAATACAAACCTACGGTAATACTACACTGAACTGAGGGAGATGTAAGGCTGAGACGCGAAGGAGGTATAGAAACTACTTTTACTGTGACACCTGAGCGCAAAGAGGAGCTTGGTAAATCCAGAAAGTTTGATCCCTCCTAGGGCCTGCCGCAGTCACCATCGCGGAGAAATGGCTGAACGCTCAACGCTTTTGTAGCATTTTTTACCTGTAAGACCACGTGACTGCATACCTGGTGCCCCCGCCTACTTTCAGGTGCTGTGGAGATTGGGACGTGGCAGACAGTGGAGGGCTGAAATATTGTTCCTGTCATTCTCTGCAATATTCAGCAGCCCACAGCAGCGGGCTTTACATTACAGCAGCAACAGTAAACATCACTTCTCAAAAATCAAAAGATAGCTATTCCTACTTTGAAATAATAATTATAAGAATACAAAGTATTTCCATATAATTGTGTTCCAATTGTGAAAAATATCCACAGACAAACAAAAAGCAAGGAACAGAAACGGCATAAAATCCTCAACAAATAAATAACCTAAACATACATTCTACAACCAAATATAAAAATACAATTAAAAATGTCTTATTATTTGATAAAAACAACTCCCTACGCCCAAATAAAGTCCTTTCTCAGTTATACGAGATATATAAACACTAAGTACAACTTAATTCTACTACTACTACAACAGCTACTACTACTAATACTACTAATACTACTAATAAAAAATAATAATAATAATGAAAACATTAATAATAAAGATAATAACAAGAAGAAGAATATCTGTAAGTACTACTACTACCATGGATAACACTACTACTGCTACTATTGTGCTGCTGGTACTACTACTACTACTACTACTACTACTACTACTACTACTACTACTACTACTGATAATAATAATAATAATAATAATAATAATAATAATAATAATAATAATAATAATAATAATAATAATAATAATAATAATGAAAACATTAATAATAAAGATAATAACAAGAAGAAGAATATGTGTAAGTACTACTACTACCATGGATAACACTACTACTGCTACTATTGTGCTGCTGCTGCTGCTACTACTACTACTACTACTACTACTACTACTACTACTACTACTACTACTACTACTACTACTGATAATAATAATAATAATAATAATAATAATAATAATAATAATAATAATAATAATAATAATAATAATAATAATAATAATAATAATAATAATAATAATAATAATAATAATAATGAAAACATTAATAATAAAGATAATAACAAGAAGAAGAATATGTGTAAGTACTACTACTACCATGGATAACACTACTACTGCTACTATTGTGCTGCTGCTGCTGCTACTACTACTACTACTACTACTATTACTACTCATAATAATAATAATAATAATAATAATAATGAAAACATTATTAATAAAGATAATAACAAGAAGAAGAACATGTGTAAGTACTACTTCTACCACTGATAACACTACTACTACTACTACTACTACTACTACTACATTTGTAATTGTACTACTACTACTGATAAAAAATAAATAAATAATAATAATAATGAAAACATTATTAATAAAGATAACAACAAGAAGAAGAACATGTGTAAGTACTAGTTCTACCACTGATAACACTACTACTACTACTACTACTACTACTACTACTACTCAGCATGTCAAACAACCAACACACAATAAAGGACACACTCTGGACTTAATTATCAGCAAAGGTTTAAATATTTCTGACATCTCTGTAATTAATATTGCATTATCTGACCATTTCCGTATTTTCTTTGAAAGTACCATCTCTGCTAAATTATCCAGCCACAGTAAGACCACTATGAAAAAGCGTTTTCTAGGGGACAGTTCAGTAGAAACCTTTAAACGTATTTATCCTTCCACCACATCCCCCTCATCTCCCAACTCAAACTCAGTAAATAAGTTGGTAGATAATTTCCTTGCGAAAATCTCAGACATCATGGATTCCATTGCTCCAACTAAAGTGAAAGTAGTCTCAGGTAGAAAGAAGTCTCCGTGGACAAGCGATGCACTGGTACGTAGTGAAAAAAGAGAGTGTCGAGGAGCCGAGAGAAAATGGCGGAAAACTCGACTCCAGGTTCACTGTGAGATCTACAAAGAGAGACTGAATAGATATCAGCTAACTATAAAAGATGCTAGGGAATCGTTCTTTTCTGAAATCAACAGAAACATTAATAATGCACGGACTCTATTTGCAACAGTGGAAAGACTAACTAATCCTTTAGTGACAGTAGCCCCTGAACTAAACTCTACCAGGGCCTGCAATGAATTTGCCAGCTTTTTCACTGAAAAGATTCTAACAATTAGACGGTCAATCTGTACCTCAATATCGAACCCACAACCAGTGCCATCCCCAATCAACAACAATGTAGAGAAAATGTCTGAATTCCACGAATTAAACCAGAACTGCCTTGAAAAAATCATTATCCAATTAAGCTCCTCCTCCTGCTGTCTTGATATCCTACCTACAGCTTTTCTAAAGAAGGTTCTTCCTGTTATTGGTTCTGATCTTGTTCAAATAGTAAACTCATCACTGCTATCAGGTGTCTTCCCTCAGGCTTTAAAAACAGCAGTTATTAAACCACTGCTAAAGAAGAAAAATCTGGACAACACGTTAATGCAGAACTACAGGCCAATCACTAATCTCCCATTCATCAGTAAGATTATTGAAAAAGCGGTGTTCCAGCAGTTAAATGGCTTCATAACAATGACAAACCATTTTGAAGCTTTTCAGTCTGGTTTCCGCGCTCACCACAGCACCGAGACTGTCCTCGTCAAAGTATTTAATGACATCCGCATAAATACAGACTGTGGAAGAACCACAGTGCTGGTTCTGTTAGACCTCAGTGCAGCATTTGACACTGTTGATCATGATATTTTATTGGAACGACTGGAGAGCTGGGTCGGACTCTCTGGTACAGTACTTGGCTGGTTCGAGTCTTACCTAAAGAACAGGGACTTCTATGTTTCAATAGGAAACTTTTCATCAGAACGAACAGAAATCACATGTGGGGTGCCCCAGGGCTCCATCCTGGGGCCCCTCTTATTTAATATCTACATGCTCCCACTAGGCAAGATTATAGCAACCAATAACATTAGCTACCAGAACTACGCAGATGACACTCAGCTCTACATTACAATGTCACCAGGTGACTCTGAACCCATTCAAACCCTAAATCAATGCATTGACCAAATAAATGGATGGATGTGCCATAACTTTCTCCAGCTGAATAGAAACAAAACTGAAGTGATTATTTTTGGACCCAAGGAGGAACGATCAAGAGTCAGCACACAGCTTCAATTAATACAGCTAGAAACTACTGATCAGGTTCGAAACCTAGGTGTAGTAATGGACTCAGACCTGAACCTCCAGAGTCACATAAAGGCAATAACAAGGTCAGCGTTCTATCACCTGAAGAACATCTCTAGGATTAAAGGACTGATTTTGCAACACGACCTAGAAAAACTCATCCATGCGTTTATCTTTAGTCGGATTGATTACTGCAACAGCATCTTCACAGGTCTGCCTAAAAAGTCAATCAGACAGCTGCAGCTGATCCAGAACGCTGCCGCTCGCGTCCTCACTAGAACCAGGAATGTAGAGCACATCACCCCAGTTCTAAAGTCCTTATACTGGCTCCCTGTAGCTCAGAGAATAGACTTCAAAATACTTTTACTAGTTTATAAATCATTACATGGCTTAGCACCAAAATATGTTGAAGACCTGTTATCATGGTACCAACCACCAAGACCACTCAGGTCCTCCAACTCTAGCCTACTAAACATCCCTAGACTCAAAACTAAACATGGAGAAGCAGCTTTCAGTTTCTATGCTCCCCTTATCTGTAACAGACTTCCTGACGAGTGTAGAGCTGCTGAAACTCTGAACTGCTTTAAATCGAGACTAAAAACCATCTGTTTAGAATTGCCTTTGAGTAAATGCTTGATGTCATATGTATGAAATGTGTTCATGCTCTCTTACTTTTTTTATTTTTCATGTGTAATGTGTGTTTCTTTTATGTTTATTTATTTATTTTTATCACCAAATCATGTAAAGCACCTTGAATTACCCTGCTGTTGAAAGTGTGCTATACAAATAAAATTGCCTTGCCTTGCCTTACTAATAATAATAATAATAATAATAATAATAATAATAATAATAATAATAATAATAATAATAATAATAATAATAAAGATAATAACAAGAAGGAGAACATTTGTAATTGTACTACTACTACTACTACTGATAAAAAAAAAAAAAATAATAATAATAATAATAATAATAATAATAATAATAATAATAATAATAATGAAAACATTATTAATAAAGATAATAACAAGAAGAAGAATATGTGTAAGTACTACTTCTACCACTGATAACGCTACTACTACTACTACTACTACTACTACTACTAATAATAATAATAATAATAACAATAATAATAATAAAGATAATAATAACAAGAAGGAGAACATTTGTAATTGTACTACTACTACTACTACTACTACTACTACTACTACTACTAATAATAATAATAATAATAATAATAATAATAATAATAATAAAGATAATAACAAGAAGGAGAACATTTGTAATTGTACTACTACTACTACTACTGATAAAAATAATAATAATAATAATAATAATAATAATAATAATAATAATAATAATGAAAACATTATTAATAAAGATAATAACAAGAAGAAGAATATGTGTAAGTACTACTTCTACCACTGATAACGCTACTACTACTACTACTACTACTAATAATAATAATAATAATAATAATAATAACAATAATAATAATAAAGATAATAATAACAAGAAGGAGAACATTTGTAATTGTACTACTACTACTACTACTACTACTACTACTACTACTACTACTAATAATAATAATAATAATAATAATAATAACAATAATAAAGATAATAACAAGAAGGAGAAAATTTGTAATTGTACTACTACTACTACTACTAATAATAATAATTGTTATTATTATTACCATATTTTGATATGATTTTTCATTTTCTTCATTTATTATATACATGTTTTTACCAATAAAAATAATAATAATATAATTGGGCTTATTTATTTATATTTAACATTTAATCACACATTAATTTCACATCTGCACATACATTTAGTTGTTTTTTGTTTGTTTTAGATCGTTGTTGGTGGATTTGAACCGGATGTATTTACCGTGACGGAAGTTGATTTTCCCCGTCCCTAAACTGAGGACGCTATGGCGGGGGATACCACAACGGAGCTTCTTTTTCTCGATACGTTTAAGCATCAGAGCGCTGAGGTAATTCTGACCTCTGATCTCAGGGTCGTCCTGTATATATTCCTCGGGAAATCCTGCATGCAAAGCTCATATCGATCTCTTCTACGAGTTTAGCGGAATGGTGCTCAACTTTGAAGCTAACGATGCTAACATTAGCAGCTGTGTGCTGTGGCTCATCACAATCGCTGCCTTTATGTCGCGATTCACAAGTTATTTTATAAACTATTGTGTCATGCCCTCTCTTTATCTGTGATATAAGGTAAACAGTGTCTTTACGTGAAGCAGCAGCTCTCTTTTGTGTCGTATTAGCCTGTGGTTTGTTGACTGGTTACCTAACAGGCTAGTGCTACAGTATAATAAAGAGCTACCAATGTTTATGTTAGATGATACAGGACAATGGCTGGTGGTTTTTGTGATGCAGTGGATGACTGCCATGTTGTGTTTTGCAGCTAACCAACGTGGATGTGGTGCGGTTTCCTTGCGGTGTCTTGGTCACAGAGGTTCGGGTCATTCCTCCAGGGATTAAAGCTCACAGTAACTTACCTGACAGCAGAGCATTTGGGTAAGAGCTGCTGGACATTCACAGATGCTTCTTCATCACAACATGCACCGTCTTGGATAATTACTTTTGTTTACTGTTTTAAATGTATGTGGTCTAATCAGATGTGAAGTATCTTGCAGAAGTATTCCTTTAACATTTTCCTCTTGCCAGGTTACAGCTAAAAACCTACATGTATTCCATTTGGTAGTCCATAACTGTGAAACTGGAGGGAAATAACATTTGTTTTTAAAGTCTTTTTAATTAAAGTGTGGCATTCATTTGTATTCAAATCCAATGAGTCTGATATCCCTTCGTGAACTCAGTTGCAACCACTTGCCTTTAGGAGTCATCTGACTGGCAATTATAGTTCACTGTTGTGTAATTTAAATTCAGTATAAATCCGGCTGTTCTGTGAAGGCCTCAGAGATTTGAGAACATTAGTGAACAAACGGGAGCACTCTGACCACTTCAGGGTTAAAGTTAGGGAGAAGCTTAAAACTGTAGTAAAATAATACCTCAAACATTGAACATCTCAGAGAGCATCTGAAAAAAGAGCTGCAAAGATTCATAGCTCTGCAGCTGAATATTTTGACAGAACAAATCTCAGCTATGGACTGATCTGATCTCAGCGGAAGAGTGCCATGATTGTTAAATCTTTGAAATAAAAGCCCCCAGAAGTCCTGCAGCTTGCTGTAATAAACCCAGATAAAATATCGAAGACAATAATGCAACGTTTTGGTCTCCATGCAAAACACTGTCTGTGGTGGAAAACTAACTAACACATCATCCTCGCTGTGAAATCTGGTGTTGACATCACCAGTGGGGAAGTAAAATGGCTTTGATGCACAACTTCACATCACTTGGAATAAATCATCCGCCAGATGAAACTCAGTATCATGCTGTAGAAATGCTTTCCCCAAACAGAGACAGAAGATTTGGTTACAGTTGATAGAAATATAGATAAAGCTATTACATATGCAATCCTGCAAGGACATCCAGTGGCGGCTGCATAGTTCTTGAGAGTGGGGTTCATCTTCCAGCAGGATGGCCCTAAACATAGAGTCAGAGCTACAACGGAATGGTTTCGATTAAGGTGGATTCAAGTTGGAATGGTCCAGTCAAAGTCCAAATCTTGCAGAGAAGAACTGGGAAATATTTCAGTCTCTAAGTATGCAAAGTTAGTAGAGACATGCCATAAAAGATGTGTAGCATAGCGACATGTACATATCCCTATTGGTGGAATAAAAATCCAGAAGATTACAACACAAGGTTGTAATCTTCTGTTATATTAAACTAACAAAATGTAAAAAAAAAAAAAAAAAAAAAAAGTTAAAGGGGTGTGAGTAGGCCGCTGGCTCACTGCAGATGTAATTTAGTTCCACACTATCACCAGTGTGTGAATGACTGAATGTAGTGTGAAGCCCTTTGGGGTCCTCAGGGACTAAATGAAGCGCTATACAAGTACAGGCCATTTAACATAGTTCCTGTTAAAGCTGTTTAAACTACTGTTTATTAGTTCTCACCTATTATTATTATTATTATTATTATTATTATTATTAATATCAAAATAGATAGGCCATGAAGTCAAATATCCTGATGTTTAAAGTTGTACCTATAAAAAGAGTCTGTTGAATTGATAGTAAGTACTAAATTGAGAAATTTACAGGTCGTAACTGATTACTGTATTTGCAGAGAGACGTCTCCTCATGCCTTTCAGTTGGAGTTGTTCTTCAACAATGTCACCAAACCCAACAGCCCCACCTTCCACAGACTGGGCAGGTAAGAATTATTTCCACTCTCCCTTCTCTCATTCTGTCATTTTAAACCGTCTTGTACCCATTATCTGCATTTCCCTGTCGCCTGAGATGGAAGAGTCTGTCCCACCTGTAGAACCTGTCGCAGCAGCATGTGGGACTGGTTTTCTTAGGACTGTTGTGCACCCATCCTTATACCCTTTGTTTTCTGCGCTGGCTAACTGGTCTGTCCAGAAACCGAATGTCACTCACACTGTATCTGAAAGTGACACAAAAATGCAGAGGTCTCATTGAAGTGAGAGGTAAAAAGGAATGTTTTTGTCTAGCAGTTTTATTCTAGCCGCATAATAACTAAGGTGTGCGCAGTAGCACTGGAGCATAAACGTGTGTAGAGTTGCCCTTTTTGTAAGGCTTACTGAGACACACCCGTGTTATTATCCACCCTGCGAATGCCAGGAAGACAGGTTTGGCGAACCTCTTTGACTACTGTAAAAAAGAATATCCCCTTGGTATCTTAAGCAGATATGACCAGGATGTTTTTAAATAAACATTACTTGGACAATGACTCAGTTAGCCAAATTACAACTCATACTTCCCATTTTTTGTTACCTTTTTATGCTAGATTTTTCTTCCTGGAATGTTGCTCCTTTGTGATCAGTTCAACCAAACATTGTTTGTTCTTTTCTTGACTTTTCAAGAATTATGTATTGGGTGTATCAGGATTAGGCATAGTGTGTTTTGATAGTGTCACTGTATGATAACCTTGAGTAAAATTACCATGGTTTCGCTTTGTTTACATAAAAATGTCCCTAATGCAGAGCTCCTTGGCGCTGCTCTTTAAAGGCTTCTTTGTTGCCAGTTAAAATATTTCCCTGATAGAGGTGATGATATTAACGTCTTTAGCATCTCTCCAGATTTCAGATTATTGGCTGATTTAGTGCAGTCAGGTACCCCCAGTTAACCCCCCCCCCCCCTTTGTTGGCAGAAGTATATTATCAGATAAGCAGATGTGTTTTTATTAGACTCCTTGTTGTATTTTCTCGTTATTTCTATCTTCCCTGTTTTGCTTTTTATCCACAGTTTGGAATACGATGAAAACAAGTCCATCGTCTTTAGGCCCAGTGGAAAGGTGAAAGATCAGTTGTAATCTTATGTTCGCTTAGGTTGATCTGTGAATAACGATTTGACGCTGTGTACGCAGGTGAACACAGACGGTTTGGTGCTCCGCGGCTGGTACACCAGCCTGACTTTGGCAGTCTACGGCACCGCCGAGCGTCCTCACGGACATGACCACGGTTCGCCTCCTCCACCACCTCCGCCTCCCCCGCAACAACCAGTTGGGCTCAAGAGGATTATCAAACAAGGTGGCACCGCTAACCCTCCAACAACTCTGACCTTTGCACCTGCTTGCTGAAAGAAAAGCGTTTAATGAGACAGCTTTTTCTGTTCGCTTATAGTTGGTTTTTTTATGTTGTTTTTTTTTTGCATGCTAAATGTGCTGGTATCTATGTTTTTGTTTTTAAAGAATGGGAAAAAGATGACCAGTATAATGGGAGCCCACCCAGACCAGCACCCAGAGGGCCTCGTACTCCACCTGGACCTCCACCGCCAGACGATGATGAAGAGGAGCAAGTCCCAATGACAGGTTAGATCTGTGTTGCTGGATCAGGTTTATTAATGTTGATTAAAAGTATTCTATATGTACACAAGCCAAGCAAATAATTTAAGAATACTTTTGTATTAGTATATTATTACAGTGTGCACTACATCGCTTTCAAAATGCTTTTTCGCATTTTGTCACATTACAACCACAAAATACATGTTTCATTGGGTTTTTGCTAAATACACAATAAATATTTCCTAATTATGAAACTGCTGAAAAATAATTCATGGTTTTCATTTAACCTTTTCATTTCATTAAGACTTTTTGGGGTCGGTCTCAGTTTTCTCATGTAGAGACTGAAATTGTTTCCTCAGTCACTACTGATGCTCAGTCAGATTTAATGGAGAGTGTCTATGAAAATCAGTTTTCAAGTCTTGCTACTAATTCTCTGTTAGCCCAAGGTCTGGACTTTGACTGGACGATTTTAACACATGCTTTGATCTGAAATATTTCTTTGTAGCTCGGCCTGTATATTCAGACTACTGCTGAAAGATGTCTAGACCTCAGTCTTAAGACTTTCGCAGCCTTATCAGGTTTTTTTCTAGCGTTGCCCTGTTCTTAGCTAATTCTTGCCACTGACTGACCAGCTCTATTGGTCTATAACATAAAATACCATCAAGTACGTGAAACCTTATGGTTGTACTGATACAGTTTTAAAATAGTTCAATAATTATTGTATTAATACTTTTTTCATGGCACTGTAATTTATAATATAAACTTTATTAATGAATTTTTTATGGTGTGACATTCCTACCAAAAACCATGAGGAGCTTATTAAGCAATCACAGCAGAGCACTTAGCTCTAATCACAGGTATTTCCATTTATTCACGGGTCCATGAATGCAGCACAGCAAGCAGTAAAACATGCTCCCTCCACCAATCTGTACGCTCTTGGCAGAAAATTGTGCTACCCCTCTGTGTTTTGTGGCCGTATTTGTCATTTGGGGGCGGTAACTTTTCTAATTTTCAGCTCAAATCTGGTGACATCTAGCAATGGGACTTGGCCTAACAGAAGAAGAAGAGGAGAATGAGGACAAAAAATAATAAGAAAAGGAAAAGGCAAGAATTGTTCCTTTTCTTCTTATTCTTCTATTCTTCATCCTCCTCCTTTTCTTCTGAAAATCCGGCCAATCAGAAGAGTTATCGCCGAAAAACGGACAAATATGGCCACTAAACACAGAGAGGGAGCGCAATCTTCTGGCGAAGACACAGAGATGGTTGGAGGGAGCATTTTTTTACTGCTTGCCTGCTGCGTTCAAAGGCCCACAAAAAAATGGAGATTCGGCTGCGATCAGAGTTATGCGCCCTCTCCAATAATATATGTGCTGCTGGAATTGCTTAACACGGTCCTCTGGGTTTTTGGTGCCATATTATCAGTTATGTGTTTCATCTAAACTGTTGTCTGTGCTTTCGATTCTGCAGTGGGCGTGGTCAAAGAGGAACCAAGCCAGGGTCGTGACAGCTACCTAGAAGCCGTGTCGCCTGAACGGTCGCTGCCCGCTGACGAGGCTTTCTCCGACGCGGAACAAGAGGAGGAAGCGGAGGAGGAGGAGGAAGAGGAGCAGGAGGAGGAAGAAGCACGGACCGAGGGGAGCGTGCCGGAGGAGGAGGAAGAAGAGGAGGAGGAGGATGAGGGTGAGGACGAGGAGGAGGAGATGGAGGAAGGTAGGGGAGTGTTTGCGTGAGAGTGGGATAATCCGCCATCCCAAATGGACACCCGGAACCGGAGCCGGTGTTTGGGCTCTGCGTCCGTTAGTCGGACGTGGCTGCGGGGCTACGGGGACAGGTTCCGTTTGGGACTGAGCAACAACTTGAGTGTTTGCCCAGGCATGCTGCGTCCATCTGCATCCACTGGATGGGGCATCGAGCTCCTTTGGAAAGGCCTTTTGGTTAACCTTCACATGCAGTCACATGGAAGTCTTCCTGATGCTTCCTCACAGTCGAGGCTGAGCATGCGCCTCAGTCACACCATGCTTGCTGCAACTAACCCTGCATGCTACACCGATGCTGGCATCAGAAAGTAGCTTTCTGTATGCAGCTGTGTTTTGATAAAGAGGCAAAGTATTTTTTCTTGGCCTCCTCATTGTCACTCATTTGCCTCTCATTTTTATACAAACACTGAATAAATTACTGCTAAACTGAATGCCCCTCTTTGCCTCTCTGCTGCTAGGTGATGATGGCTACGAGCAGATTTCCAGCGATGAGGACGACTTGGATAACGGTAGCTTCAAGCTCCCCACTTTTGACATAGACTACACACCCGAGGACCTCGCCGCCGTCCCTCCTGTCCAGTATGATCCATATGAACGAGAGCTGAAACCCCTCGTCTTCTTCACGCCGCCTTACAAGACTCGCTTTGACACCCAGCTGGAAAAGACCAGCATAGAAGAGCCCCGAGATGCTGGTGGAACAGAAGGAGCAGCAGGTGGACAGGAGGCTGAGGCTGTCGCTCAGCTAAAAGAACTGCTGGCTTCTACTGGTGAAGACAGAGATGCTCGTTGGGTCACTGCTCTGGAAGAAGCTCCTGGACTTCTGAACAAAGGTTTAGCTTATCTAATTAAACAAGGAAAGGGAGAAGCTGAGGAACCTGTTTGCGTTTTAGTCCAGTGGACTCTCCAGGCTTTGAGTATGGAGATTGCTTTTACGCAACCGATTGCACTTAACCTCAGACAATTGAAAGCTGGTGCAAAGCTGGCGTCCTGCTTGGCAGAGTGTCCGCAGGGTCTGGCAGAGCTGCTGCGTGAAGGTGCTCTGAACGTGCTGGTGGAGCTGCTCCATGCTGACCATGTCTCGTCCACCCTGAAGCTGAGTATCCTCAGAGCTCTGGATGCTCTCATCAGTGCTCCGGCAGGAGTCGAGGCTTTCCTACATGCAGGGAGTTCAGAGAAGAGTGGCTATCAGGTTAGCAGGAGCTTTATTGTAGTTTTTGTGACCTTTTGAAACCATTTTTTATTTATTACTGATGAAAAAGCTAACCAGCAAAAAAGCACCATTTACCCATCCCTCCATCAAATTTATCATCCATTCATCAAATTTATCATTCATCCACCCATCCAATTTAAAATCCATCCATTTAATTTATCATCTATCCATCCAATTTATCATCCATCCATCCATCCATCCTAGTGTGTTGGATTCAATTTTTATATATATATATATATATATATATATATATATACACATACATACATACATACATACATACATACATACATACATACATACATACATACATACATACATACATACATACATACATACATACATACATACATACATACAGTGGCTTGCAAAAGTATTCGGCCCCCTTGAACTTTTCCACATTTTGTCACATTACAGCCACAAACATGAATCAATTTTATTGGAATTCCACGTGAAAGACCAATACAAAGTGGTGTACACGTGAGAAGTGGAACGAAAATCATACATGATTCCAAACATTTTTTACAAATAAATAACTGAAAAGTGGGGTGTGCGTAATTATTCAGCCCCCTGAGTCAATACTTTGTAGAACCACCTTTTGCTGCAATTACAGCTGCCAGTCTTTTAGGGTATGTTTCTACCAGCTTTGCACATCTAGAGACTGAAATTCTTGCCCATTCTTCTTTGCAAAACAGCTCCAGCTCAGTCAGATTAGATGGACAGCATTTGTGAACAGCAGTTTTCAGATCTTGCCACAGATTCTCGATTGGATTTAGATCTGGACTTTGACTGGGCCATTCTAACACATGGATATGTTTTGTTTTAAACCATTCCATTGTTGCCCTGGCTTTATGTTTAGGGTCGTTGTCCTGCTGGAAGGTGAACCTCCGCCCCAGTCTCAAGTCTTTTGCAGACTCCAAGAGGTTTCTTCCAAGATTGCCCTGTATTTGGCTCCATCCATCTTCCCATCAACTCTGACCAGCTTCCCTGTCCCTGCTGAAGAGAAGCACCCCCAGAGCATGATGCTGCCACCACCATATTTGACAGTGGGGATGGTGTGTTCAGAGTGATGTGGAGTGTTAGTTTTCCGCC
Organism: Valencia hispanica; assembly: GCA_963556495.2. Lineage (NCBI taxonomy): Eukaryota > Metazoa > Chordata > Actinopteri > Cyprinodontiformes > Valenciidae > Valencia > Valencia hispanica. Next base: position 24,899,054 of record OY747710.1, read on the forward strand.
ACACATAGCGTTTTGCATTTTGGTCTCATCTGACCAGAGCACCTTCTTCCACATGTTTGCTGTGTCCCCCACATGGCTTGTGGCAAACTGCAAACGGGACTTCTTTTTGTTTTCTTTTAACAATGGCTTTCTTCTTGCCACTCTTCCATAAAGGCCAACTTTGTGCAGTGCACCACTAATAGTTGTCCTATGGACAGATTCCCCCACCTGAGCTGTAGATCTCTGCAGCTCGTCCAGAGTCACCATGGGCCTCTGGGCTGCATTTCTGATCAGCGCTCTCCTTGTTCGGCCTGTGAGTTTAGGTGGACGGCCTTGTCTTGGTAGGTTTACAGTTGTGCCATACTCCTTCCATTTCTAAATGATCGCTTGAACAGCGCTCCGTGGGATGTTCAAGGCTTCTTGGGAAATCTTTTTGTAGCCTAAGCCTGCTTTAAATTTCTCAATAACTTTATCCCTGACCTGTCTGGTGTGTTCTTTGGACTTCATGGTGTTGTTGCTCCCAACATTCTCTTAGACAACCTCTGAGGCCGTCACAGGGCAGCTGTATTTGTACTGACATTAGATTACACACAGGTGCACTCTATTTAGTCATTAGCACTCATCAGACAATGTCTATGGGCAACTGACTGCACTCAGACCAAAGGGGGCTGAATAATTATGCACACCCCACATTTCAGTTATTTTAAAAAAATGTTTGGAATCATGTATGATTTTCGTTCCACTTCTCACGTGTACACCACTTTGTATTGGTCTTTCACGTGCAATTCCAATAAAATTGATTCATGTTTGTGGCTGTAATGTGACAAAATGTGGAAAAATTCAAGGGGGCCGAATACTTTTGCAAGCCACTGTATGTGTGTGTAAATATATATATGAAAAAAAATGACTGGTCTGGAACAGGATGTGTTTTGAAGTTAATGTCAATTTTCTTCACAGCGTCTGGTGCAGCTGTTCCTGCGTGAAGAAATGGTCCGGGTAATAAATGTAGGCAACGCCATTTTACAGAAGAGCCACATGTATGAGGTGCTTGTCAGCCTCCAACATGCAGCTTCAGCATGGAGTGAACCACAGCAGGTGATTGCAATACACTCAGTCCCAGTCTTTGAGAAACAGATCTGATTTATGTGGCCAAGTAGAAATAAATTTGTTCTTAAAATGCGTCTTCATACATCCAGCTGAATAGATTATTTATTGTTGGTTGTTAATGAAGCTGTAAAATTCAGAGGGGATATACTTAGTTACCTTAAGTCTTCACCTCTGTTAGGAAGTGGCCTTTAAAGGCAACTTCTGCTTATAACTTTCATGCTTTTTAGAATAATTAACTTGTTTTAAAACCATTTCTTCCCATAGAAATGAACATGGCAAATCATTTAAAAAGGCCAGAAGACATTGGACTGTTACCAGATGCTATATTTTACTGTCTTTGTAAAATCGCAGCTTGTGATGTCCGCTCCACTACATCAGATATTTTTCTCTAGATATTTTTTTTCATGTTCTTTTAATTAGCTCTCTGTGGGTTTCTCATCAGAAATGCTGTAATGTCTAGGATCTGCCAGTAGGTGGAATTAAAGTTAACATTAACCACAATAACATTTCAAACGGATAAAGATCAGCATTGGCAGTGCTAGGCTAAAGATTCACCAAAAACATTTGTGGTTCATGTTTGGGTTTTTTTTTCGCTGCTGAACTTTTCTGTCAGTTAATTTCTCTGTTTTACATCTGAAGTTTCACGGAGTCAGAGTCGGCACAAAGTGAGACAGATGTGAGGAAAATATTTTTTTTTAGCACAGAAAGCTAAAGTGAGAGCCTTGACATTACCCACTCACCTATTTTAATCTAAAAGTGACATTCAGCGTCTTAAAGAATGTGAACTACATGCCCCAGAAGCAAAAAATGGCTTCCACAACACCTAAATGTAGAAGTCAAAGCAAGTTTTCTTGGAAGTCCTAAATTATTCTCTTGATCTCCCTGCTGCCTCCACATTTTTTGTACTAGGAGGATAAATCTACATGTCTTTGTTACTCAAAACTTTAACCATATATGATAAAAAGACAATTTTTCTAGCTGCTTTACACTTCCACGAATAGATTTGTACAATTCTTTATTTTCATGGTTCAGCTACAGTACCTTTAGACTAACTCATCTTTGCATGACTGTACAGTCATCTAGACTAGGTTTAATGTCACATGTTATTGTAGAGTTATGCTCAGAAGTTCAAAGTTGCTAAAAGGAGTCTACAACGTCAAAATTGGGTTAAAACTGATTGTATATAACTGTGAATGATTGATCCTCAGGAGGAGATGGAGGATGTTGAGAGTCCCATGGAGGAGGAGCCATCACTTAGCTCCTCCCCTGTGAGTGAGGCTGAGCTTGAAAGGCTGGCTGGGGTTTTGGAAGAGCTTCATCACCTGCTGGAGACTGCCCCTCACTGTATGGTGCAGCCCCCTGGGAAAGCTTTCCCAACTACAGCCAGAATAACGGGACCGCCAGAGAGAGACAACCCTTATCCAACTCTATACAGGTACACACACTGAGATAAGCTACCAAACGTTTCCAGTGCTTAACTTATGGATGATTTTTGGATGTACTGAATCTGTTTTATTTGTTTGCATCCTCTGTCAGGTACATGCACGCGTGCCATTTCTTGGAGAGCACAATCGTAGTGCTGTCGACGGCTGCTGCAGCCGGACATGTCGGGGTCACTCAAGCTGTCAAAGAGCTCCTCCGCTTCCTGTCGCTCACACAGTCCGGGCTGCTCTACCTTCTAGCCCAGGCAACACCCACCAACCTCCTGCTGCGTCTCCTGGCATCGGTGGCAGAATCTGAGGGCGAGGAGAATGCGCTCACAGCAGGGGAGGGGGCTCTCACGGGGCCCGGCTTCGGCGAAGAGGGTTTTTGCGTGTGGCTGATGCAGGCTCTCCACGCTCTCCAAGGTGTGTCCGAACTCATGGGCCATGTGGCGGCTGGAGGAGAGGGAGGGGCGGGCCTGGAAGAAGGGGACAACTCTGAAGTCTTGGGCATGCTCCATGCCCTTTACCTGATGACCTTCACTCAGACGGGTCGCAGCGCTGTGGCTCACGTTTTGAGCCTGGAGAACAACCTGTCCTGCCTGGTCACCCTACTCCAGCATTACAGCAAGGAGGGACAGGGGTATGGCTGCCGTTGCTTTAGAGATGCACCAATCATTTCAGACACGGGAATCCGCCAGTTTTCCTTGATTGGACTCATCAGATCAGTGATTGGCTGATCAGATACTAAAAAAAATGCTCAGTTTTGGTCTTTAAACACACCAGCCAACATCATGTACTTGCATGCACTTTTTTGTGTTTAACAAAATAAAAGTGGAGACATTAATCAGGGTGATCTTGTAATCCCTCAATTTTTTGTTGGTTACGAAACTTAAGATGTGAACAAAAACCCTGCAGAATCTTTTGAAAAGCAAAAATTGAATCATGGGGTCACACCTTAAAGGAAGGTGGAAGTCAGTATCGACCAGGAAAAGCCTGATTGGTGCATCTCTGCTCTACTCCATAAATATTTAATTTGTCTGTGAATCCTTTTCGGCTTAATTTCACTTGTCTTTTTTTTCCCTTTCAGCGAGGCCAAATCTCGTAAAGCGGTGACGTATAACTATGCATGTATGTTGGTATTAATGGTGGTGCAGACGTCCAATGAGCTGCGGATGATGGAACAATATGCCGCTCCGCTGCTCACTGTAGCCAAGGCAGATGACGCTAATACCAAGCTGCAGGGTAAATATCACCGCTGTTACAGTAATTTACTGCAGCAGAAGGTTTTCAGTATTTGATTATCTGTGTTTTTGTATTTTCTTTCTGCAGAGCTTAGCAAATGGTTGGAGCCTCTGGAGAAACTTCGCTTTGAGATTAGCAGCATTCCTACTCTCATCAGCTACATCAAGCAGGTAAAGGTTTTTACTCCAGTTCAGTCCTCAGCTGACCCTGTTAGAAAGCAGTCTCGCTTCTATACAGTGACATGCAAAATTATTCAGACAGCTTCAAGCTTTTCAGATTGCAGCAATAAAACCTCAAGTGTATTTAGTTGGGAGTATACACTAAAACCACTAGTTGGAGTATAATTCTCAAATTAATACACAATACATCTATTACTAATGTCAAATGCAGACCAGTTTGTATATTTGCTGAATATTTGACTGTTTTGTTTGCAATAATTAAATAAAACAAATCAGAAACTGCTGGTTGGTAAAAAAAATTATGAATTCTCACAAATAAACTATTTGTTTGTCAGAATGTGGAAAATGTGTTAAACGTGGAGGGAACTGGACTGGTCACTGCTCTGAGAGCACTCTATCACCTTGCCTGTCCGCCTCCGGCTGTTGAAGGTAAATCTTTTTGTAATTATTCAAAATAATAAAGATAATTTATAAGTTAATCTACTTTTATGTTTTGCCAGTGAAGTAAACTCGCTTGTCATCTGCATCTCCATTCTGCAGGTCAGCAGAGGGATCTGAAGTGGAGCCTTGCAGGTGTCCAGCTGTTCTCCGGGGAGGGTCTGGACACATGCGTGCGTGTCCTTCAGAAGCTGTGCAGCGTGCTGTTGCAGCCTTGGCGCGTCCACGGGCACATGGGTCCGACGCCGCAGCGCTGCATGATCCTCAGCATATGCATCAGCACGCTCAGGCTGCTGCGCACCATGCTGACTGAGCTGCTTCGCGGCGGAGCCTTTCAGTTCAGAGACACCCGCGTGGCCAACGTTTTGGTGACACTCCACATGATGGTGTGCTCCATTCCGGCCTCCGGGCGTCTGGACGGGGAGGAGACGAGAGTTCAGGCGCTCATCGTGGATGTGCTGCTCACCTTCACGCAGGGCGTCAGTGAACAGGTTTGTGACTGTCCCTGAACAAACGGTTACACACAAGAAAAATGAAGCATAGTTTCTGTTGGTCAGTTTGGTAAGACGAGTGTTCGTGTCTGCAGGTCACTCACACAGAAGAGACTCTGGCCAGTAACACATGGTCTCTGATGCTAAAAGAAGTCTTGAATTCACTTTTAAAAGCTCCTGAAGGCTTGTTCTCTGGCCTGACGCTGCTGTCTGAGCTCCTGCCTCTTCCTCTGCCAATGCAGAGCACTCAGGTGACTCACTCTGTCCTCTTCTTCACCCATTCCTTTCAGCAACTCGTCTTGATGTGCACACTAATCTCCTGATATGTATCTCCACAGTCATTATCAGTCCAAGATGTTGCTATAGCCTTGAACACAAGGAAGCTGTGGAGCATGCACATACGGGTTCAGTGGATGGTCCTCTCTGAGGTGCTGAGGTGTGTGTGCTCAACCAGCTGCCCGCCTCTCTTGACCATGCTGAGGAGAGTCTGCGTCCAGCTGGCAGACCTGTCCTCACCCACTGCAACGCTCGTCATGAAGACCGTGTTGGAGCTGCTGTCTGAGGAGCTGCAGCCGTGAGTAAAACGCCATCATGTACAGCGCCTCGCAAAAACATTCATATCCGTGTAACTTTTTCACACAAGTTTGTGTTTGGATTATTATAACCATAAATGTTAGTGGATTTTAGTGGGACTTTGTGGTATAGACGAGTATAAAGTTGGGAATAGTTGTAATGGAAAAATATGTTTTTCAAAAGTTTTCACAAATTAACATCTGAAATATGTGGTGTGCAAAATCCAGTGCAACCAGTTGCATTCAGAAGTCACCCAACTGTCCGCTATACGCACTGCACATCACCCTGAACACACCAACCCCACTGTAAAAACATAAGGGTTGCAGCATCATGCTGTGGGGTTGCTTTTCTTTGGCAGAGACAGGAAAGCTGAACTTGTTAGAGGCTGCAAAAACTTGACACATTGGGGTGAGATTTACCTTCCAAAAACAACAATAACCCTAAACATGCAGCAGGGTGGCCCAGTAAGTTTCCAGACCCAAATCATATATTGAAAGTCAGTGGCACGCTTTCTATCACTGACTGAGCTTGAGCTCATTGGGGAAGGATTTCAGTCTGTAGGTGTCAAAATACCCTAGAAGGTGATTCAAACGAAGTTTAAACTTGAGTACAAATGCAATCACACTTTTCAGATTTTTATTTGTAAAAACTTTAAAAAAAACATTTTCCGTCCACTTCCCATTTATGTTCTATTTTGTGTTGATTTGACGTAAATGGATTCAAGTTTGTAGGAAAAAGTTTTGTACTTTTGCAAGGTATTCTAACATCTGTGTAAAATCTGCTATTTACTACAGGGCAGAGGGTAAAAGTGTTTGCTGGGGCCAAGTTCTGCGTCTGCTTTCCTTGCTGGATGCTCTGGTGTCGCAGAGGGCCTGCAAGAGCTCCACACTTCACCTGCTGTCCGGCTCCGTTTCTGGAGACGAACTGGTGGCCGACCTGTTTCCTTTGCTGTTGTCTCTGTTGGTGCCCCCGGCTGGTCACTGCTTACAACAGCAGCAGTGCAGTGTGCTGGTGGGGACGATTTTGCAGTCACTGTGTGACCAGGTAAGAGCAGAGGAGCTCCTCCGGCAAGATAGTTTTCTTTACGTTAACCCCACCCTACTTCAAATATCCATCCCTTGTTTTTTATCAGGACATTTCTCTCGTGGTGCCTCCACCTGGTGAAGGCTGCATGTCAGAGGCTGAACAGCTGGCTAATGCACTTCCAGGCCGAGAGATGATGTCTTCGGTGTGTAATTCTCTCTTGGAGGTTTTAGGGAATAAAGAGGCCAGCATCCCTCTCCTTCTCACCTGCATCAGGACATTGACATTCTTCACCGAGCACGACTACGGAATCTACCACCTCAAAGTGTAAATGCCAAACTTCCTCTCTTTTCTTCCCTTTTTTTCCATACTTAACCTATTCTCTAGGCTCTACCTACTAAATACTTAATTTCTTTCTTTTAGCACTTTGAGGAAACATGGTTCCGAAGTGTGTTCTCTTCTGAAACGGCTGGTGGTTTCTTTCAACAAGGACTCGACGGATCTGATTTCAGCTCTGCTTGACTTTCTCAGGCAAATCCTCAACACGGAAACAGCGGTATATTCAAACACACTCCCTGAGACATATTGCTACCCACTGAGAAAAAAATAGTCCAGTTTGGATATAATTTGATATAAGTACAGACCAGTAAAGGCTACGCCATGATCCAAGCTGGCATATCTAGAACGAGCACGTAGTACAGTAGACAAACGCAGAAGTACATAAGAGGTGGGATCAAGTTCCACAAATGAAGCATTTGGTAACAGACTTGCTGCGACTGTGACACATTGAGATGAAACAAAGCAAAGACAGCAGGTGCAGAAACACCGGAGCCACTAGATGGTCCTCCAGTGTTGGTCTAATTTGAGAACTACATTATTAAGCAGAATCTGATGCAGATAACAGAGTGCAAAACAACTTTTATTTAAAGCACTAAAGGAACTGGAAAAGCCTCCATGAGAACTGCGACACAAATGTAGACATATACCTTTTGCATGTTTTTAAGGGGAACGCTGCAGATTTTAGGCCACGCCCCTGTGGTTCCAGCTGCCTGCTCTAAAAGTGTCTACAGCCCCATGATCTCGCTGGATTGACTATTGATGTAAATGACACAAATGATACGTTTAGTTTAGTTCATGGTTGAGTGTTAATAGCTAAACTCATCTGAAAGGGACTATAGACTCAGTCATTATGACCAGCATTCAGAGGCCTTTAATAAGAGTGCATTTGGGGTATGCATGTGACGGGGGGTTCGAATGTGCAATCGTCAAACGCGTTCATCATACTTTGAATCTGGTGACCACAGTCACTGAGTTTGACTGACTGTTGGATGCTTTGGCAGCTTCCTGCAACCTAATTTCTCCACTCATAATGGAGATCAGTGCCACACACTGATGCCCTCTGGTGGCCTTGGTAATTAAATCATTTACATGTCCATCACCTGTCTGGATTTTTATGGACTGTCTTAACTGTCTTAAGCCTAGTTTATACTTCTCCATCAGCAAGTTTGCACGCACACATATTGACGGAGACGTTTTACTTTTATACTTCTCTGTTAGTGTGTCAGTGTTGCAAAGCTATTCTCTGCCAGGACAGCAGGGGGTGTAGACCTTTTCTGGCGGGTCTGCCTACCATTGCAGTGACGTCTCTGATCAACAGTTCATTTACTTCAGCGCACATCCACTCAAGGAGCAATGGCCGACAGAGAGCAAGTTTTGATTGAGCTGGAAAGCTTTTTAACAGAAGTGAAGCTCATAGAATACTCTTTAAAAAGCATGGAAACAAACACAGCTGTCTGTTTTGTTGTTCTCTACACCTCCTGGTGTTCAAAATCGTCAAAAGATTATATTAGATTGACTGGCCTTGCAATATAAAGCAACTAGTGCCCAAAAGCTGCATTGACTAATCATGACATTGACTATAGAGCACTGTTCTGGTGAAATGATGTTGGGCTGACCTATCACAGGCGTGCCCTCTCCGATGCATTCGACAGATAGTTGAAATTGGGCTCTACCCCATGCGTATTTGTGTGGTCATTGGAGAGGCCTTGCGTCGACGGATAATCCCGCTGCGTGTCTCCGCGCCTCCGCAGAAGGAGACGCATAAACTAGGCTTTAGCTACTAAAAGACAGGAAGATTGAATACAGAAAGAAGAATCTGAAGAAACCCAAAATATAACTTTCTAAGCAGTACGGTAGCTAAAATCAGCAGAAGTTCTTTTTTGTTGTTGTAGAGATTTATGTACGCATTTTCTGTATTATTTTCATGGCTTTTTCCTAAAATAAATCATGTAATATTGACATTTTTTGTAACGTAAAATTTCAATTTAGTACATTAATTTAATATACTAATTATACTGTGGAAAAACTATCCCTAAATTGGCATTTAAAACCTTTTAAAATCTTTCTTTTTTTGGTGTGTATCAGCATAAAGATGAGTTCAATGTTCATTTCATTGTTCGTTTCATTTTTTTATGTTACTTATTTTGTCCTTCTTTGCAACTAGTCCTAGGTTACGGTAGTAATAAGCCTGAATTATGAACTTTAATCTGTTTCCAGTCTGTAGACGAAGGCCAGGGGTCTAGCGAGGAACCTGCCTGTGTTGCTCCACATTTGCTGTCAAGCTCAGAGATGAAATCTCTGCTGCAGTGGGAGGACTCAGAGTCACACCCTCTAACTGTGTTAGAGAAGCTAATAACGGTATTTATCAAGCAAAATTGTGTAGATATTTCTTTATAAAGGTTGACTTTGCTTTAGTGTACAAGTTTGCTTGCTTGTTTGTGTGTAGAAACTATGTAAAGAAGACGATTCCCTGGAAACCATGATGGAGAACGTGATTGTACTGAAGCAGATGCTGGAGACATCCACAGAAAACCTTCCTACAGCGGAAACTGAGCCCGTTCTGCCAGCACCCGAAACGCTGGCGGCTCAGTTTAATCACAGGTTGGTCTTCAAGGCAGTATTGTAGTGTTTGTGTGCTAAAAAAATCTGACTCACAAATGATCAGCCCTAGTTTTAACTTTATCGATATGATGAAAATAAGCTTCTTTAACACTAAAGATGATCCTGTGTCATTTCTCCTGCAGGACAGTGTTTATCCTGTCAGAGGCCCTGGATGAGCAGCTTAAAGCTCTGTGGTACTCTCCTTTCCAAACCGATGACATAGAAACAGACCTGGACATGGTAAGTGTGGATTTGAAAGCCTCCACCATTGGTTCAAAGAGTTTTATCCTTATTCTTCTGAACATTTTGTTACATCCTTTCCTTCTTTTATTAACAAAAGGCAATTTTTCACAAGTATTTAGATACCTGTACACTCTCATGGCAATAATTATTAAATAATCTGGCACTTAAGATATTTTTTACAGTGTTTCTCTTCAATCTTAAGAAGTAGAGCTGCCATAAACGTGTCTCACATCTGGTTTTGTTCATCTCCGTGTCTGAACATTGTTTCAGGTGAAGGTGGATCTGGTAGGCTTAGCTCAGGAGTGTTGTCCAGAGCTGGACCTGAAGGCTGAGCTGGAGCGCTCCTTCCTATCAGAGCCGTCTTCTCCCGGTCACACAAAGGTGACCAAAGGTTTCCGCCTGGGCAAACACAAACACGAGACGTTCATTACATCCAGGTAAAGCCCAGGTGTAGCTTCAAGTGTTACAGATTTTCTATCTTCCCAAGAGGCTTAAATAAATGCTTTCTGTGTCTTTTTGTGCTTTCCTCTGCAGCGGGAAGTCCGACTACATCGAACCTGCCAAAAGAGCCCACATCCTGCCGGCGCCCCGTGGCCGTGGAGGTCGAGGAGGGTTCGGTCAGAACGTCGCCCGTCCCCATGATATTTTCCGCCTGCGCAAACAGAACACTTCCCGCCCTCCCAGTATGCATGTGGATGACTTTGTGGCAGCAGAGTTTAAAGACATTGGCAACCCACTTGGGATTCTACCTCCCAAACGTTTGCCTAAAAGCACCCCCAAGCCACCCACTAGAGGATTGTTTACTGGTAACAGAGGCAGAGCGACCTTTCACAACCAAACTCGCTTTTTCACTCCACCGCAGCCTAAAGGTGTTCTGCTGTCAGGTGACGTATTTATCTATTTGAACACTGAAAGTTGTACATCCTTAGCTGGCCAGTAGAGGGTAACATGCACCCTTTTCTGGTGCTGCAGGTAACTATGCTCGGAGAGAGGGAGGCCGTGGGTCATCATGGAGTGGCCAAGTTCCTGCTGTGACCCACAGAGGAACCTACAGTGAACCCCGGGGAGGTCAAAGCAACTTCGCCCGAGGGCCTCTGCCCTCCCGACAGCTACCTGCAAGTATGTTCACCGCATAAACTCACTCATGCAAGAGCATCTCAGTTATCTAGAACATCTTTGAGAATTCATTTTATTTCAGTCATTCAATTTAAACAGTAAAACTAATTTATTATGTAGATTTAACACATTCGGAAAATATATTTCAAGCCTTTATTTCAGCTTATGAAAACTCAAGAGTCCCAGGGCTGTATAAGAAAAACATGCGATGACGACATTGACCCTGTTTTATTTAATCAGTAAAATCTGTCAGGTTGTAGGCATTACAGGTGATAACAGTCTATCCTACTGGCTAAGCATAAAACTAGAATTAAAAGCATAATGCAACATTATAGCCTACCAATGTTGCATCCTTAACAAATGTGATATTGTCCACACTGATAAAAAAATGCAAAGGACCAATATAAAACAGGATTCTGGCCATATTATACCCTACATAATCATTTGATTTAGCATTTGTCCATCAGACAATCCTTGCCACAAAAAGCAAGCAGAAAAACGGTGTGGTAGAAAGCCAAGGATCACTGTTGTCTTGAAAGAGGCAATTGGACTGGCAACATTATTTAGAAATGTTGCATTCTTCTCCACTCATGAACCACAGACAACATCAGAAGTGTCTTAGCTTGGCTAAGGAGAAAAAGAACTGGACCCTTCCTCAGCTGTCCAAAGTCCTGTTTTCTGATGAAAGCAAAGTTTGTATTTCATTTGGACATCTAGACCAGGGCCATCATTTATCAACCGTACTTAAGCACAGATCTGTGCGTATTTCGTGCGTAGGAACAATTCTACGCATTGTGTGGTATTTATACATTTGTACTTGTGCATAGAAATGTTCCTAAATATAAGTATACTTCTAATCGTGCGTACGCACAGCATCTACTGTTAGAATGGAGGAACTGCAACACTGAAACAGTTTTACTTTGACATGATATTTCTTTCAGCAGTTTATCGCCTCCGGAGCTTATGTTGGCGCCTGTCTGTCTTTTAGCAAATTAACTCAAAAAGTTATGGAAGGATTTGCATTAAACTTTCAGGAAATATTTAAAATGTGTCAATAAATACATAATTTAATCTTAGGGGTGATCATTCATGGAGATCCTGTCACTAGCAATCTGGCTCCCCGTGCGCAGACCCCTCCCCCTTTATTTGTTTATTTATCACATCATGCGCTTCAGCTTAATGGGATGTTGTTACACTTTTAATTAAAAGGTTTGCAAGCTGTACTGTGACAATGGTCCCGCTTATCAGTGAAGCAGGTTGTCACTTTGTCCTTGCGTACTGATGGCAGCCAAAGCTGTGTCTCCAAATTACACATGACCACACAAGTGTCAAATACGATGATAGGTGCACCCTAAGTAGGAGATCTGGCCAAGCTGTGTGCTGAGGGACGTTTTATTGTCAACAGGAACAGCTCCACTGTCCCGACCGCATTTACTACCTGTATCACTTTCTCCCACGCAGTTTTGTTTTTTTTTTGGTTTTCCCCGAGCTGACCAAATGGCAATGTTCAGTACGAATTTAACTTAATTTGTTCAAAAAAGTTAAGGATTTGAAAAGAGATTAATAACAGCAAATGAAATGATTCTTTGCCACATTTTTATGTCTGTTCTGCAGCAGAAATATAACGGCTACGTGCTGGGGACATGAATCAGAGATACCACTGATGGCAAAAACTATCAGTGTTAAAAGGAATTTGTATCAACTATGACAACTTTGTTTTTTAAGTCTGTTCATCATTGATTCTTTTTTATTGCCCCACCTATGTTTCACCTTGATCTCGGTGTCATTGAAATTCCTTTTTTTGCTCTCTTGCCCATTATTTTAAGGAATAACGCAAGGACCTAATGTATGTGACAGATGATGTGGTGTTACCAAATATGGTTAATTGAGGGCGTTTCTGTATGCAAATGAGTGAGTACGGGAACTTGTACCTGGGTACGCACATGTGGGATCTATCATCAGATGAAAATGCATATGAGTGGCCACTGCACATTTCATGAATCTGACTTTTGATTGTTCGTACGAACATTCTAAATTTCATTCGGGGATAGAATATAGGACAGTTTCTACGAATGTTTGATAAATGACGGCCCTGGAGTCTGGAGGAAGATTGGAGAGGAACAGAATCCACGTTGCTTGAAGTCCAGTGTGAAGTTTCCACAGTGATGACTTGGGATGTCACCAAACCAGGAGATGTTAGGTCACCTTCTGCTGACGAGCTTTATAGAGATGCTGATTTCATTTTCCAGTAGGCCTACTTTAATCATCACTCTGCTCGATTGGCCAGCAAACTGGCATAACCTAAAACCTCAGCAGTGCCACAGGCGGACAGCCCCCATGCCACATTAATGCTGAAAGTCATGAATCTTTGAAAGGGAAACCACACAAAGTATTTGCACCTTATACTTTTCAATAGACTGACATTTTTTTATATAAAAAGACATTTTTTATGTAGTATGCACTTTTTTTGAGACATTGAATTTGTTTTGTTTTTTTATCTCAGAGCCATAATAATCCAATTTAACGGAAAGAAACATGAACATCACTCTGTGAAATGAATCTATGTAATGGGAGTTTCACGCTTTGAGTTGAATTGCTGAGACAAATTAACTTGTTTATGATACTCTTAATTTAATACACTGCACTTGTATTTATCGACTGTATATTTTGCACCACATTGATCCAAGAATTAAAATGTGATTCTTTTCTGTTCCACCCCGCAGGCGCTTATCGGCTGGCCATTCGGGATCGAGCCCCGCGGGGCAGAGGAGGCACGGGACTGTCGTGGCTTGGCGGAGCAGGAGGCGCCGGCGCCGCCGGAGGAGGAGGAAGGGGATCTCAGGGGAGCAAGTTCAGTGGTGGTGGAGGGAGTGGAGGTGGGAGGGGTAGACATGTGCGTTCTTTCACCAGATAAATCCACCTGGGCAGTGACTTCTGCCCTCTTATGGGCTACAAACGGACCAATCAGCATTCATGTTTACCATCTCCATGGAAACGTCTTGCCTAGGGTATCACTGACATTGTTGAGATGTTTTTTTTGTTTTGTTACAGAATAAAAGGGGCAGGAACTGAGTGTGTGTGTTTTAATAAAGATAAAAACGGACTAACTGGTGGAGTCAGCGAACAAAATTAAATGTTTGGAGCTATTTTAGAAGCACTTATTTATCGTATCCTTTCAAGCTTGTAAAGATCAAAGAGAAAACAATTAACACTGGAGGAGCGTCAGTAATCAGTGAGAATTGTGCGAAAAGATTAGGTTGAAGTACAAAATTTGTGGATGTTCTGTTCCATTTTGTATTTAAAAAAAATACAGATTAAACACAATCATTTCATTTATAATTATGAATTACTTTTTTTTTAACCCCCATTTGTTGGTCAACACAAATCTGATGAAAAAAGTTTGTTTCTAAGGCGATCTGTTTTGGGGGGAAAATGAGATTGCGGGATGCAGCTGACAAAAAGGAAGTTTCTTTACGCATACAGTCAGATTTTACCATTAATGACTAAATACAAGGTTCTAGTGGGCTAAAGAGAAGTCGTGGACTGATGGTTGGATGAAAGTAATATTTGAAGATGAATAAACTGCTCTGGACAACAACAGGGCGGGAATTCCCAGTGCCATTTCATAGCAGAGATCTTGAAATATGCTCACACAGGAATGTTTATGTAAGGTTGTATTTCATCCAGCTTTATTTGACTAATGTTCTCAGAAAATGCAGAAGTATGTATTGATTATAAACTTAAATATGTTTGTGGATTAACATTACACTTCCTCCCTGATTAAGTGCCACTCTTATTGCAACAGAATAAATACTAATGAACATTCCTTTATAAATATATTTATATAACAAACCCAAAAGAATACATCATTGTTAGTATTGTCCCACAAATTCATAATCTCTAATTTTGTCTTTGAATTGAAGAACAAACGATTTTGCAAATATTAGTGTTTCTGTAGTTTTACTGAAACAGCTGCTGTAAAGTTGTTGATTCGTTACTTTTATTTTTAACCGAATCTTTACATTTCTACATGTGTGGGTAATCACTTAAAATAATCTAAAGAAATTGTTGAAACTGGCCGGCATGGATGCTTCGCTTCACATCAGTCCCTGCAGGGATTGATGTATAAAAGGAACAATAGTCCACTCAAAAGAAAATGGTATTTTGATTTCTAACTCGTTGCTGGAACTTGCAAACATAAAAAAAAATGGAGGAGTCTTCAGATGACTGTCACCTCACGGCTCTTCTTCTTGATGCAGTCCAGAGTCAGACTCCGGGTGCTGCCCTTACGGACTCCGTCCCCCAGCTGAGGTGAAGCGGGTGCGCCTGCAGCGCATTGAGTCTGAGGTGAGTGCAGAGACAGGCAGGAGGCCTGCAACGAAGCCGCTCTTTGCTGGTGTCGAGGTGGGTCTGTGTGAGCTTCCCAGCTGGATGCCCGCTGGTCTCCTGCAGGCTGATCCATGGCTGCCTGGTCGGCGGGAGGCTGACTCCTGGTCGGCTGTATGTCTCTGAGGAGCTCCAACAACTCTCTCTTCTCCAGCTCTGCTTCTGCCAGCTCTTGCCTCCTCATACGCTCTGCTCCTAACAGGGCACGCATGTCGCACATCACACGGGATAACTGACCCTGCAGAAAAAAATGCATCCTATCTGACATCTGGTGCTTTTCTTTACGCAACAGTCGTGAATAAATCCCTCCGCTTCAAAACAAACATCTCTGAAACTGAATGAGATCAGGCTGGCATGTGACCAGGTACCTCTTCTCATTGACTAGGGAATTTTTTATGTGTGCCTGTGTAGTTTAATTACTGTATATTTAGTTTTTTCTTTGTAAGAGAAATTACCTTGAGCTCCTCCACCTCGTTCTTCAGCTGCGACTCTTTCTGCACCATGTGTCTCCTCTGGGAGTCCAGCCTGGACTCCATCTCTCGTCTCACCTCCTCCACCTTGCACAGCATCTCTGCCCTGAAAATGACAAGATCAGAAAGGACACTGAAGCAGGGAAGATTTATCAGTGAACAAACATAACGAACACCACACAGGTCAGAGAGAAAGTTGTGGAGAGGTTTAAAGCAGCCAAGAGGTCCATGGTAACTCTGGAGGAGCTGCAGAAATACACAGATTAAGTGGAAGCATCTGTCAAAGTTAAGACCTAAATCTAGCTGTGAATAAACAGCATGATTTCAAATTTGATGTTCACAGACTTTCTCCATCCAGTCTAAATGAGCTTGAGCCATTTTGCATCTAAAATGGGAAAACCTTCAGTCTCTAGATCTCCAAACCTGGTAGAGTGATACCTCAAAGGACTTGGAGATGCAAATACACCCAATTGAACACCAGTCACTACTTTTCAGAGTTAATTTGCAAAAAGATTTTCCTTCATCTCCACAATTGTGTGTCACTGTGTGTAGGTCTATCTATCATATAAATTCCCAATGAATTAAAAAAAACTGCTTTTGTGATTATGTGACAAAATGTAGAAAATTTCTGGGGCTTGGATCCTTCTTCAGGCCAAGAGAACAAACCTCATCATCTCCACCTCCATCCGCAGCTCTGCTACACAGTTGTGCTGTGACTGATCGATGGAATGGAGAGTGTGACCACAGCCATTGGGACACTCTCTGCTGCTGAAGTTGCATTCGGACAGGTGGGCCTCCAAACCCCGCCTCTCTACTTGCACGGGACAACCTGAGAGGAGACAGTCACCGAAATCGTCACATGACAGATCTGCAGTTTCACTGTGCTTTAAGGGTTAAGCATGGTTTGCAGACAAGTGCTGGAAACATTAGTAGTAACAAGAGATTTAAAAAAAGCAGAAAGAATGGATAATTGGATCCTTTTGTCAATCTATCTCTGCTTTCTTTACTATCCAATGTACTTAAAAGCCAGTTTGCAAAATTTACATGAAGATCAAATTAATATTTGGATAGTCAACTAGCCCCACCAACTTGTGGCATAATTCTTGCTTGATATTTGATGGTTCTTCTGATCAGAAATGGTAGAGCTTTTTTTCTTTTTATTTAAGGGGTTGGTTTCTTGACATGGACACAAATTTTAAGCAAAGTCCACAGATTTTCAACCCAATTGAAGTCAGGGCTAATCCAGAGGCTAATTGTTAGACTGCTTTATCCAGAACAAAACCAGCTTTGATGGGTGTTTGGGATCATTGTCCTGTTGTGTCAAAATTTGAACCTAGCTTTAAATTATGGAGGTAGTAGTCTTCTTTCTCATTATTCCATCCAATTTGTCTAATGCACCAATACTGGAGACAGCAAAAAAAATGGCTCCTCAGTATGATACTGACTCTACCATGCTTGACAGCTGGAACAGGGTTCTTGGGTTTGGAAGCCTCAACTTGATTCCTCCACTTCTTTGTTAGAATTAGCAAATGGCACTAAATTTCCTTTGTTGTCCGAAGGCAGGTACCACAGAAACAGAAAATATAGATTACCATACATCAAAAATCGTCACACAACAGACACGGAAAAACAAAACCTAGAAAACTTGTGGTTTGTCAATGTGGGTGGCTTCAAGTTTTAGATATGCTTTGAAGCATCAATTTTAGATCAGGGGCTTCTTTTTGATTGGGTAAAGACACTGGTGTTGCATCTGCTTCCAGTTTATCCTTGGCTTGAATGTTGGTTGTTCCTAAACATCCTAACCACTTTCCTTCCATCAGAGGGTGACAGTTATGATCAAATGGTTGATCCCAAACTTCTTTCTAATAACAAAACATTTTCAAATGTTAAAACTAAAAGCTAATGGTGAATTCTGAGCAGGCACATTCCAAATCATCTGGAATAAGTTACTGATTCTTTTTAATACAACTATTTTAAAACTAAATTTGTTCCTTTGCAAAAGTTTACAAATATTTAAATGAGATCATCTTTCACAGATCCAAGAAAGATCTGTCAATTATTGAAACATGGTGAACATCGAGAAATGAATAAACACAACAAATGCAAGCCCAAGATGGAACAACATCTAAAATATTTTAACAAACAAGACCAGGAAAAATATTTTACTGGCTGTAGAAGAAAATAATTAATGCATATTTCTCAGTTTCAACTACTTAAAAGTGCTTGTTATAAAATTTTATGCCAACATTATTATTTTAAAATCTACAAACTTCTCAGAGATCGCAGCAGTCAGACAGCAGCAGAAATAGATGATACAGTTTTAATAGCACTGCAAAGAAAAATCACACAGCATGTTCACACTTTATCACTGTACCTACCACAGCAGCAGCAAATGTACTCTCCACCTAACAATGACACGTCACAGTTACATCATGGGTTAAAAAGCACATTTATTTATATGCATTAAGGCTTATTAAATAAATATGGACCCCAAGAAAAACTTTGCGTGCAGTCTCGGGGGGTTTCAGTGCCATATGTAGCCATGACAACAGATGAGCCACCTGTTGTTCAGCCAGTGGTTTCACATTACCTTTGTTTCATGCAGCTCTCATGAAGATAATGACTTAACTTTAAAGTAGGCGTCATAAATTTAAATAAAAAAGCTTTATTTTTTTAATTAACACATGCCTGGCCTCAGCCAGAAAGTGGTTTTCTTACCTGTGTTAGAGCAGGCTATGAAGGCAAACTGGCACTCATCCTCATGTGTGTGGAGGCTCTCCAGGGAGCAGACCACCTCACATCCCTGCCCTGCGTTCACACAGCGGATCTGCAGGCGGTTCAGGTCATTACGCATGTACCTACCATTAAACAGACAGAACCTCTCAGATATGTGCCATGCATCTGTAATGCATGTACCTAAACAGTTGGAACTGAATGAGTGATTTGGAATGACGGACGGGGTGCAGCTGGAACCACCTGTACAGTGGTCTGAGACTGCTCACATCCAGGGGCAGCCTGTCTTCAGGACAGGAGTGGTGATGGAGCAGCCAGCTGCTGATGCAGGCACTGCAGTAAGCGTGTTCACATGGCGCCTGGAGGGGGCGCTCTAGCACATCTCGACACACACAGCAGAGCAGACCCTCATTGACATAGCCCACAAACCTCTCCAGATCATAGCCCATCCTACGACTTCAAAGGTTACACATGTTATGCACTACAAAAAAACCTGGGAGGAGAATTCACTCATGTTTCTTCTCTGACCAGCTCTCTCTTACCTGAAAAGTTATTCTTAACTTCATCCAACTCTTCCTTCTTCCCTTCTTTGGTTTTTGACTTCACATGCACCTTCACACATAACCTTCCCTCTTCTCTTTTTGCTGCATACTTTCCTCCTTCATCCCCTCTTTTCACTGCATCCAGATCCAGGTGAGGGTCTCCTCTCTTGCAAAGCCCTCCCCTACCTTTTAAGAGTGCGTCTCTGTAGGGATGTATCCCTGACAACAGCCAGACAGCTGTTAGATGAGATCAGATGAGACAGAATTACAGCAACAGAAAAACTCAGTCAAGAAGAGAGGAACTAGTGCAAGTCGTCTCACTTACTGCCTAAGAATTAAAGCCGTGTTGGGACATAGCCATTAGAGATCATTGCCGGTTCTGTCTCTCTTTAATGTCCCGAGGTTTCTCTCTTTCTGGCCGTCTCTGGTAGTGGGATTAACATGGATTACACTCTCTCCCTCCCTGATTGGATTAAAGAGCACACAACATCAGATGACACAAAATACACCAGGACAAGGATCAGAGATCACCCACCCTCTTAAATCTCATAGGTTAGAATCAGTGGAGAAACAGTGAAAGTGAAAGAATTACTGTGTAAAAGGTGGAAATAGGTGGAAATATATGTGAAATTTTAAAGAAATTGGTTGTATCGAGAAAGCACAAAATGCACCAGCATAGCTTCTATCAATGATAGAATAAAATCAACGACGACAGAGCTGGGCTAAGATTGTGGAGGTCCTTAAGCAGAGTTTTTCTTTTTACAGTACATTACCAGAGGTTCGTTTCCTAACAAGTGTATGATTATTAATTTTTTTAAACTGGATACCAAAATTATAAACGTCCAATACAGAATTTCACTAAAATAATGAGACTTTTAAAAAGTGAGCAAAAAAGAAACAACAAAAAATCCACAGCGGTACTAGATTCCCTTTAAACCTTTTGCACAGTGTCAGGGGACTTAAAATTGACATTTTGTTCTAAATTAAGCTTTGGTCCCCCAGGCAATTAACGTTAAGAAAGAACCAGCAATAAATAAATAGGTGGGATAATTCATGTGTAAGTCACTAGTCCACAGAGACACACAGTTTAGACTAGTGACCAAAAACACCCAAGATGGATGTCTTTGAACAGCTGGAGAAAGCTGAAGAAAATCCACACATACATGGGGAAACATGCAAACTCCTCAAAGCACCAGCTGGGATTCAAGGACCTTCAAGTTGCAACTTGCAAACAGTGCTACAAACTGCACCACTGGGCAGCCAGTGTATGTTTGTTTATTTCATATGTACATAAACTTGCTATGTTAGCTCTTCTACATTTACTACACTGCAGTGGTTTTCCGAACGTTTCAGCTTCCAACTCACGGAAGTCAATTAAACAGATGTGTGATGACAGCGGAAACAGCGTCAGAAGCTAATAGATAACATTTTTAAGTATTTTTTTTTTCAAACAGAGACAGCAAAAAGCGCATCAATTGGTTTTCTGACCCCACCTTTGCGTGCCTCTGCTACTGTTTGGACGTTAAAATCAAACACACCCTTCTCGTTTTGGCCACGCCTTCCGGAAGCGTTGAACGAATCAGATTCTTTCTGCTGTTCAGCGGGAGAAACAGAAACGAGCACAGAGATTAATGTGTAACTTCTTGAGTTTACGCTTTTAGATGTTCTAATATAAAGTTCAGCTCGTCCAGGTACGTGTGAGACGTCGACTAACATGAGATTGCGTCCGAATTTAAACTCTATCGACACTTTCTCTTACTGTTGTTTAATTTGGGCTAGTTTTCTAACCTGTCGCCCCGATCAAGCAGGTTGATGTTACAGGATAATTATGTCCTGGTCGTTAGCTTCTCATGCTCGATGTATGCCTGCATGAAGAGAGCAGAAGGCGTGTGTTTGTTGAGATAATTAACAGAATAATGGCAAAAATATTAGCTGGGTTACTTCAGAGAGAAACACCCATCACCAGAAGGAGCTTCTCGTTTTAACTTGTTAGCTTAGTTACATTCAATGTACAGACAAGCAGACTGTTTGTCCTGGATTGGTTGAATTCAAAACAGATTTTTTTTTAAAGCGGCGAAAACCATCATATTATAAGCAGGTATGTAGAGTACCCAAAACTTTTACTCTATTAAAAGTATAAAGTAACTGTCTAAAAACGTACTCGAGTAAGAGTAAAAAAGTATTTGGTAAAAAGGCTACTTGAGTACTGAGAAACACCTGATTGAATATTTTCAAAATGGTGCCAACAGACAGACAAAAAAATACGTTACATAATTACAAAATAAAAAAAAATTAATCAGAAGAAACACTTTTCTAAGTGATAGATAGATAGATAGATAGATAGATAGATACTTTTGAAGAAATAAAAACAAGTTACCCAAGCAAATGTAACTGGTTCCTACCCCCCTCTGATTATAAGTCACACAGTCTTCCAAGGTAGACGATGGCTTCCAACTCTGTGTTTACATCCAGCATGTATGGAAGAAATATCGTCCCATTAGAATCAGACTTTTTTTCAGACATTGAATTTATAGCACAGAATTCTTATCTCTTCCATTTATGTATATGTTTTTAACTTTAAATGTGTCTGCAAATATGTACCTTTAAAATTTCACCCACAAGTATTTGCTTGGAAAAATGTTGCCTGTTTTAGCCAATCAATCACTTTTTGGTGAATTTTCAGGCTAGTTTCTTAAGGAGAAATTTTTGCTGGTGTGAGCTAAGTAACTTCAGCAAAAGGATCAAATAATGCTTTCCCTGTCTGTACGTAAAGATTCATGGATGAAAAGACTTTATGTAGGTTATTTTTTCCTTTCTGCCAGAGGTTTGTAAAATATCCAGATGAGTTACGAAGCCACAAGTTAAATTTTATTAATATTATAGTCGGTAAAACCTTGTTCTCAGCAAAATCATTTGACTGACATTATATTATGTGTTTGCACTTTAAGAATGCGACGCTCAGGAGCGCCCAGTCAACTTTTGGGTAATGCTGTGAAAAAACCTCGGTTTGTGCCACCAGGAGCATCTGCTTCGTATCCTGTAGCTGAACCAAAGCCTCTCGCCCCTAAACTTGGTTTGGGGAATGCTCTGGATAAAGTACGTTTATCCCAGTCTGTGCTTCCCTTGTTATTTAGAAAGGATATTTTTCAAATATTGCAGAACTACATTTTTTGTTCTCCATTTTGTGTTTTGCAGGTCCAGAGAAGTCTTTCGGCACCAGTTGTGATAAAAACAGCCTGCAGTGTTGTAGCTCCAGCAGACCAGGCTGCTCCAGGTTTGTCCAAGGTGCTGGCTCGTGTCCTCAGTGCAACAGAGACTAAAGAAAATGAGGACGAGACAAAATACGATGACCCTAGAGCAGACTGTACTGAAGACACACATCTGTCAGGTGAGGGAGCTCATGATGATAGCAATAGTTCTGGGTTTGTTTATTCATTTATTACATTTTTTATTCTTTTGCATCTTGAAAACAGCTAAAATGTATTTAGCTTGGAAATTGCCTTAAGATGATTTTTGTAGGGAATTGGTGCTTTGAGAATAAAATGAACTGAATAAGAACGAAACAATATACTCTGTGGGAGCTTAATAAAGTGCAGTGGACTTCCCAACTAAGTGAGCCTACAAAGCTGTTTAACCATCCATGAAGTGTTTAGTTTGTAGTCTCTGAAGTATTGAACAAATATTTATGTTCATATTTGAATGGTTTTGGATGCATACATTAAGATAATTTGTGTGGAGAGTAAAAATAGAATTTAGCTGCCAGAAAGACTCACTTAAAGTAAGCAAACACAATTCTGTGATACATCCTGTTGCTGTATGTCTAAGGCTTGTTTTCACAACCCTTTGCTTCACAAGTTAAAACCATTTTCTTGGATTAGACTTGGAACCACTCAAACTACGGCCATAAAAACTCAGAGCAGCTCGCGCATTTGTGTTTACAGAAGCAGGTATCTTTTGCGACCGCTGCATCATGTCCTTGTACCTTGCAGTGGCGGCTTACAGCTGTGTTTTGTCGTAATGTAGTCCCAAGTCTACATCGGCTCCTGGAATTCCTTTGTTACTTCTTAGTTTTCATTTGCAGTTGATATGATTATTGAGTTCACCAGGAATAATTGGGAGCATTATTGAGTCATTTTAATCACTTTTGCACACAAAAGGCTTATTGCTCCCATTCACTTACATTGTTTATGCTAAGCTAAAGCAAACAGACTGCTGCTAGATCAGGAGAATGACTGGGCTGGTTACAAAAGGCTTTTTTCTCACACATCTAACTGGGGAATGTGGCAACAGACACAATTTTACTTGTGGGTGGAATATTCCCTTAACCCCTTTTGGGGTTATATTATTTCTGCTGTTCGTATGAGATGCATCAGGAAGAAATGACTGAAATGACTGGTTGCTGCAAGCATAGCTCCTTCGCAAGAGAATCCAGCAAGTTGTTTTGGATATCCTGTAAAGAGTTCCTCTGGATTTAGGGTGGCGTTTCACACATGACCCACCAGGTGGAGGCGATGAGGCAACACTGGATTCTCTGGAGAGATGATCTCATATCCTGTCTGTGGGGTTCTCCAGAATCCCCTGGAGGACATAACTAGAAAGAGTTGGAGTGTGACTATCAGGCCTGTATGTTTGAGATGGAAAAAGAAGAGAATCCCCTTTAAGGTTTTCATTAGGGTAATGGCCAACTAAAAGAACAGAGGGGGGAAATTTTGAAAAAGCAGGTTCTTTTGTTTAAAAAAATTAAAAATAAAACCTCAGTAACAATCCTAATTTCTGCTTAAAAGTGTTGTACCTTTTAGCTTTATATATACACAATCTGGTTCTCCTTGGTTTGTTCTCATCGACCATCTGCTTTTGCATTGAGAAGAACAGGAACATGATGTAGAAAGTTCACTGTTACGTACGTTCACGTGTGCGGACATTTAATAGCTAATGTTACCTTTTATGGAATCCATGTTCATGCTAATCTGTCATTTAAATGCAGTTTGATCATAGCTTGTAGGTTTATATGCAGTGTGCACAAATATTTTCCAGAGCTGGACAAGTATGTGAAAGGAAACTGTTTTCTATAAGATCCATGCATCCATCCCTTTAATCAACCATAAAATCCTATTATATGTATGTATTTATATTTTTAAAAATAGTTTTAGTGTTTTGACATGACTGTGTAGGAACCCTGGATCATAAACTCATTTTCACACTTTCTGAAATAAATAACTGTAAACTCTGTTGGTTCTGATCCAACAAACAGCTGTTAAAGAATTAAAACTCATATTACAATTGAAGGCATAGAGGAATTTGCAAGGGAGAACTTGCAATATCCTATTGGCAGTATCACACTGACCTCACAATGCAATGTGAATCTATACAATATGATGACATTAATGAATGCAATCAAACCTGCCCTTGGAGTACTATATTTCAGATTATACCTTACTGATGTTTTAGATTCAGATAGACATGATCTGATATAACAGTGTTCAGCTTTCATCAGAGTGGCTTCATGTTTCTCAAGGTTAACTACATTAATGTATTATTATATCGCAATATTAGATACATCTGTAAATGTTAGACTGTAACATCTACCATTCACAGACTGCTGAACGCTTCTCCCATTGGACACTATGAGTTGTCACTGATGTTATTGCATTTGTAGCGCGATGCTGTGCCTTATTTTTGTCTGATCCCGGTTATCATGACACAGTCCTCGTCTGTTACTGTAAGTGAGGGCGGTATCTGCCTTGTTTGGTTCTGTTCTATATACAGTCTATGGTTTTACCGTGGATATTCCTCCGCCAACCACAACAATAGCATCGCCGTGGATGGGTGGAGGCTGAGGGGACAGCCAGATTAGGACTGTTTCCAATTCCAGCATCTCCGCTGCTCAAAAACGAGCCCCGCGCGCGCTCGGCACGAGCTGTTGCACGCGCTCCGAGCACGCGCTTTGATCCGTTGAACAGGTGTGCGTTTCGGTGGATTTGAGCGCGACTGCTGCAGGCAGAAGCGCTTCTTGTCCGGGCATGCGCAGTCCGCCCACACCCCTCCCCCCTCCCTCATGCAGTTAAGCCAGCACTATTCCAAATCTTCCCTCTTTTAAGAAAAACAGACCCCCTAACCCCACTGTAGCCTCTAATGTTGCGCTTAAAAACACGTCCCCCCTCTCTCTGTGGAAAGCCGCAGCTGCCGTCATTTTTATTTAAGGCAGTAAAGACAGTGTGTCTGTGCTGCTGTGCTTGGTTTGGGGTTTACACAGACCGAGCTGTAAGTAGGTCGGGCTGGGCTTAAGCGGCTTAACTACGTCAGCCTAAGCTGAGAGGAATTCATCCAAAGCCCTCGCTGGTAGGCGGGGGCCTAAACGAGGCTGGCCTAGTTAAGCCTGATTCTTATTGTGTGCAGCACAGCCAGTTTTTATTGTGCAACGTAGCTGTGAGAGAACCCAGGACCAGAGTGTGAATCCATGCACTTGTTAGTCAAAGACCAGGGTTGATCTGGAGGAGAAGAGAAGGGAAATGAGACATAAATGAGTGTTAGGCAAGTGTGTGACCGGGGACCAAGAGAAAAGACAGCCAAGCAGAGTGGGGAGCCACAACTCTGAGATTGGTCTCAGAAAGACGGGAACAGTTTTAGGCCTGATCTGGTCCATCTCAGTCTGCTATGCCGTAAAGATGGCCGCCAACTCTGTGTTCATGTCCAGCATGGTGGGTAAAGCTCGCTCTTCCAACTTCACCCTCTCCGAGAAGCTGGACCTGTTGAAGCTGGTCCGTCCCCACATCCGCATCCTGGAGGAGCACACCAACAAGCACGCCGTCATCGTGGACAAGAACAAGTGCTGGGACACCGTGGCCGAGCAGTACAACGCTCTGGGAGGGGACAGACCCCACCGCACCGCCCAGGGGCTCAGAACCCTCTACAAGAGGCTGAAGGAGTCTGCCAAGCAGGAAGTGATGCAGCGGAGACACGCCCAGCCCGAGTACAGAGGGAGCATCTCTGAGCCGACCAGGAGGATTATGGAGATGATCCCTCACTTGTTTCAACATGTGCCCATCCACGAAAAGGACCAGGCACTTCGCAGGTACAGTCAAACTTACACCTGAGGGCTCGCAGACACTTTCATAGAGACAGACCCATATTTTCCTCATCTAGCACAACAGTGTAGTACTAAAAGAAAACTACTTTGAAACAGTAAAGTGAACATTTTTCTCATTTAATGCTTTCATTAGCAAGACGTGGAACGATAATATTGGATCTCAAATGTTCTGGGAAAATGCTCAGCCATCAGAATTTATAGAAACACAAAATCGTTTAAAACAAATCTTGTCATCTTTGAGGTTGCCACTGATAAGACTTGATGAGAGCTTTTGGTTTCTTCCATGATTTAATCACTTAATTCTCAAGATCCTAAGCCAAGTAAACAGTGGTAAATGAAATTACTTTTTTGAGAATAACACCAAACACTGAACCATTTATAGTCTGATGTCACGTTTGAATCAAATTTGGTTCTAGACAGATTTGTACTTTTTTAGATAAAAAAAAAATACACAAACCCCACCCAGAATATGTTATCTGTTTTTGTTTTATTTTTATTTTTAGTTACCCACATCAATACAAAACAAATAAAGATTTTTACTACCTTTACTACAGGATGCAGATCTGGAATCTTTAACATGTTTATAAGGTTCAGATGAACCTATGACTCTTTGACAAACTCATACACAGAAAATCTGATGCTTAATATTTTGTCACACTTACATTCAAGAAAGTAAAAAACAAACCTACATGAAAATATATCATAAGTTTTTTGGACCATCTTTTAAAACTCATTTGCATCTCTTTGCAGGTTGATATACAACAAGCACACTTCCCCCATTGAGCATCCTGGCAGCAGCTCCTCTCTGGGCGGACTCCAGGATTATTCAGCACCTGTACCAAGTGTTACACATGAGGGGGTCCAGCTGGACCCTGAAGAGGATGTAAAACCACCGCCAGACCTCGCCGTCGTCGCCTCCCACGCCGTTCCAGCACTGGACGGATTTCAAGAGCAAGAGGGGGAGCAGGACTTGGCCAGTACCCACAATTACGAGGCATCCTTGTCTCCCACTTCCTCCTCTGTTAACATCGCCCTGTCTGCCTCGCCGCTGCCCTTGAGCCACGACTTTTACCCCAACAACGTCTACCCTCGCCACGAGACAGACAGGTTTCGTCCTCTGCACCTTGCCAAGGAGGAGCACGATCTGGTGGTGGCCAATCACAGGAAGGTTGCCCTGTACCTGGAGGAGAAGAGAGAGGGTCTGAAGAGGAAGCAGGAACTGGAGGAGGAGCTTTTGAGAGCCAAAATCAAAGTAGAGAAACTAAAGGCTGCGCGACTGAGACATGGACTGCCTATTTCGCTATAACAAGAAGCAACATACACATACTGTGAAAACATGTACCTGTAACTTTTCCCCAGCTCCACAAGCTTCAACGTATTTTATTGTGACTTTTTGCGATAGACCAGCAATGGAAAAAAAGGACAGTGTGAGAGACCCCTTTACTCTGATACCCCTCAAAAAAATCCAATCCACTTTAACTTTTTGCTGGTCTATACCTTAAAATCGCAATAAAATGACTAAATCTTGAAGTTTTTCGAGTCTGAAACGTTGGCGAAACACTGTGTGTGACCCTGTGGAGTTAAAAGTGCTTCTGATGAACAGTCTAGTCGGATTATCGCTTGAGGGCATTTTCAGAATATGACTGACTTTTGGAAACGTAGTGCCTCCATGCATACCTACTCTACATGGTTATCCTTCTGTTTTTGGGAGGGGTATGCTGCCGTCGGTTACCGTTCATACCCGTCAGTGTCGACCGTTATCGTTGTTATTCACAGAAGCGGTGACGAGACTTTGTCACACTGTGATCGTGTTAAGTGGAAAGCAATTTCCTGATCTGCAACTGCAATGTAGCCGCGGGTTTGTCAGGATAGTGTTAATAGTCTTTGTTATCCAGGATCATTAGGATTGCTGTTACTGTGTAAGTGTAAGTAGCTGGACGGTTTGGAGAAATCTTATCAGTCTAAAATAAAAAAAGTCTCCCTGTTCCTCTGGCATTTGTGGTATTAGTAATAAACGTAAAAGGGGATTATTTTATAGGTTCTTGGAAAGTTGAACAGCTTAAAAAAAAAAGGTCACCATAAAAGTACGTGTCTAAACATTTTTGTTTTTTTTAAAATCATTATTGTGTCACAAGATACACTTTGAATAGCCTTAAAATATTCAGATGAGGTGATTTATAGGTTAAGATACGTTTTTTGTTTTTTAAATGTGAAAGTTGTGGAATCTGGCTGCTGAGATGATGGCTGTTTTATTTAAGAAGGGAAAAGTGGGATTTTTTAAAATTTTTATATGTTTGTTCCTATTTAATGTGAATTTTTTTGCTGGTTGTCCTGTAATCTTTGTTTAGCAGTTTGTCCTCATGTTCACTGATTTCTATTAAACAGCATTGATTATATCTCTGGTTTTTCCTTTTATTATGAAATACATGATAAATGTTTTGATAGATCATAATTACGATGATACAACAAACCATCTAACTATGAATAACTAGTTTCTACACCTTTTTATACCTAAAGGATTTAAAACATGCTTTAAATGAATTGTTAATTAATTTGCTGAGAGTAGATCATTCTGCTCTAGATGTCAGCAGGTATGTTTTAGCTTTCTCCCAAGCTCAAGACTCTGTGCAACAGCGTCCTCTACTGGTGGCTTGTTTGTTTGCATCTTAGAGTTTTTTCAGCCAGTTTTCTTGTTTATTTTTCTCTTGCAGGTGTAAATGGAAGCCCTCTTGGGTCTCCTCAAACCCCTCTGCCTCCTGCAGGTTCAGCCTGTGTGTCTGGGGCTTCTTGCCCAGACTTCGGCTGTGGACAGGACGGAGTACGTTACTTCAGTGTGGTCTGGTGTAAAGCAAGCAAGAAGAAGCATAAGCGCTGGGAAGGTGACGCAGTGCTGGTTGCGAAAGGACGAACAGTCGTACTCAAGGACATGGAGGGGAAGGATATTGGAAAGGGTGAGGCCCCTAATGCACCCTGCTATTTTGTTTTCATTATATTGAGTAGAGAGAATACAAATTGAACTGAATGATGTCATTCTATATAATGTGTAAAAACAAAACAAAAAAAGAACTGAGGTACATTTTAATTTTAAGCATCAGCAGTAAGTAGAGGACAGCAGAAACTATCTTGTTTACCTTGAACGTTCTCTCTCTTTGTCATATTATGACAGCCGACCTGTCTGGTTAGGTGGGTGGTTTGCAGTTGATTAGTTAGTTATCACAGTACAGGATATTGGTATATTTGCACATTTATTTTGTTGAAAATTTGAAAGCCATGCAAAGTTTTCCATGTATTTTATAATATGGACTACTTTTTGTTGGCCTATCATATAAAATCCCTTTAAGTAGATAGAAATCTGGTGTTATAACATGACAAAATGTGAAAAATTTCAAGGCATTACAAGATTTTTGCAAGGCTCTTTAGATGATTTCACAGTAGTTTTGTGTGACCTACAGGTAGTGGCTACAAGGTGTCAGTGCTCACCTCACTGTCTGAGGGAGAGACCCTGATGATTGGAGGGAAGGAGATAGAGGTGATGGGCTTAATTTCTGCTGAGGACTTTGCCAAAGGTCGCTGTTTCCAGGAGGTTCAAACGGATCAATTGGAGTTGCACACAAAGGCTGCTCCGCCTCCCTCTCGCCGCTTTAACTCCAAACCTTTCTGCCCCCCGACACTGTTGGGCGGAGCAGGACATCCAGAAAATCAACCAAAAGTGGAACAAACCAGCAAACCTCGCCATGACCCGTTAGCTCCAGGTATGGTGGCTAAATCTGGAACTTTAAGCTGCTGTCAGAGTTGCTCAAGATTTATTTTTGTTGGTCCACAGATGATGAGCGATTTCTGTGAAACCTCATGTCTTGTCAGCAATAAGAAGCATGTGCATAGTTAATGATGTGACCTGGTGATCAAAGCATGTTTGTGTTGGGATGAATGTGAAGAACATTGACAGTATCTTTGTATTTTCATACCCAACAGTCAGCTGACTATCCGACAACGAATGTTTAATGCTTGACTCAGTCTGTGAATGCCCCCGACTTGTCAAATAATTGACTGAAATAATCAGATTATAGGGTGAACTCAGCATATGCTGAGGTCAGTAAATATACATCAGTGACAATGGAGTGTCTGGGTAGTCTGGCATGAGATTAAGCGTCATTATGATCATTGCTACATTTGTGTATAGTTAGTGCTGTGTTGAGAAACATCGATTCTTATAAAAATTCCTAAAAAATAAATTTTGAAAATAAAAAATCTATGTAATCGTGTAACATTGTTGCACTTTTTACAGCTAGAATAGGAAGGAAAAGTCCAGATAGGCATTTTAAGGCTTAGGTCTGAAAGGGTTAATACGGTTTCCCCCGGTGAACTGTAACCCCACCCAGTGTT
Organism: Valencia hispanica; assembly: GCA_963556495.2. NCBI lineage: Eukaryota > Metazoa > Chordata > Actinopteri > Cyprinodontiformes > Valenciidae > Valencia > Valencia hispanica. Next base: position 24,929,410 of record OY747710.1, read on the forward strand.
GTTATTGAATTACAGGCATATAATTAACGTAACAGCTAAAAAAACAAAAACCTTTTTGATAGCACTGATCAGTATCAAATTGGAACAGATTGCATTGGATCGTGATAATCGATTCTAACTCTTGAGAATCAGAATAGAATCTATTCTTGAAATTTGAATCTATAACCAGCTCTATTTGTGTAGTGCTTGCTTAAATGTCTTTGCAGTTGCACATATATATGTAGTTTATATGTCATTTATAAGTCAAGACGATCATGCCATTTAGATTTTTGATTTGTTCAAAATGATGGTGAATGAAATGTTAAATAAGGCATTTGTGTCACAAACGGGCAGTGACTACGAGGTGATTGTAGACAGATGATGCTGGAGCTTTATTCAGCTTCTCCTTCGTGTTCTAATGAAATGTGAGATATGTACTAGTGTGATGGGGGTGTTTAGTCTTGGGAGTTTGCGATTCTTGTTTTAAAAACCTGTTTTCGTAGGTGCACTAGTGATGCCGCGCCCCTCTTCCAACCACCAATGGCTTCATAACAAGTCAGGTCTTCCTGTGGTCGATGTGGTAGTTGACCCACACCTGACCACGAACCTGCGACCCCACCAGAGGGAGGGAATCATCTTCCTCTATGAGTGTGTTATGGGCATGAGGTAGGACTAATGTTCCTAATGTCAGTACCTAATAAATCTCTTCCTGAAATCTGGAAGAGTTATCATTGGCTTTATCAGGAGCTTTAAAGCATCATGTGCTTCAGAGCTGTAGGTCGTCACGGCGCCATCCTGGCTGATGAGATGGGGCTCGGGAAGACCCTGCAGAGTGTGGCGCTGTGCTGGACGCTGCTTAAGCAGGGACCTTACGGTGGGAAGCCAGTTGCGAAGCAGGTCCTTGTGGTTACTCCCGGCAGCCTCGTGCAGAACTGGAAAGCAGAGTTTACCAAGTGGCTCGGCCGGGAACGGATCAGTGTCTTCACGGTGGATCAGGTCTGGATTTCAATTCCACAATTTAGAGAAAATGACAATCAGTTCATTCAATAAACCTCAATTATTTCTTCTCAGCTCTCATGAACTAAATCACCAACACTTAATGTTATTGTCGTCTGTCCAGGTCCACAGGATGGAGGAGTTTTTGTCGTCCCCTCTGCATAGTGTTCTTGTGATCAGCTATGAAATGCTTCTGCGGTGCCTGGAGCAGGTAAATCCCATTCACTTTGTGTCACACTGCTAAACATGCAACTGATAGATAAACATGGAACCTTACTTACATTGCAGCAAAAGTGGTACTATTGTATAATAAACAAAAAATGCAACTTGAAAATTAAGTATTTGAGGGTGGGAGGTTTGGTGTTTGGCTGCTGATGGATTTGTACTGCTGGGAGTGCACCCTTTTCCTTCTCCCTTATTGGGATGGCCCCTGAGATGGTTTTGGTGGGATGCTCTAGGTTTCATGCAGATTGATTACTGGGTGCTTGGATGGGTAGGTTCTGCATCCTGCCTGTGGATTTATGGGAGTGTGACCAACCTCGACTGGGGACTACCTGGCAACCTGGCTGGTTGGCTGACTTCTTGGCTGTTCTTTGGTTTCTGTGTAGGCTGCGCGTCAGCACATTGCAGTGCGCACAGTGCTGTTGATTATTGACAATTGCTGTCTTTGGGTGGTGGTGTTCACTGACTGTTTCCTCTTAGGGGGTGCTGGGAACTGACCTGCTGGGTTTTTAATTGTCTTGTCTTTTTATCTACTTCTTATTTTCCCTCCCTCTTTCCATTTTTGTCTCTCTACAATTGCCACTCTGTGTTGGCTTGACATGATGCGGTCTATCATCCCTTTATTTAAACGAAGAACAAAAGTCCCCGCATATCTTTCTCGTAAAGCAAATCTGCCCTGACACTATAAGGGAACCAGACTCGGCATAGTGTTTGCCTAAAGAATAAAATACAGATGGTGCTATGAGCAAGTGGCAAACCTTGACTTTGGAGGTCTGCTTGATTGGGTTCTAGATGTCTTCCGTGGCTCTTTTACTACCATCTATCCGTCAAATCAGCTGAACAGTTGTGTTGTCACAATTGTTCACAGTCAGTTGAACAGTTGCTTGGAGATGCTCTCGTAGCCTTTACTTTTAACATGGCTGCCTACAATCTTCTTCCTCAGTTCCTCAGATAGGTCTCGCCTTTGCTTTCTCAGGTATACGTTCAGTGTGGCGCCCACAACAATAACAGACTAACCAGTTGCATCTTTGTTTACTTTAAATGGGTAAAATTACTGAGAGCTTCAAGACGCCTCATAGAAATTAAGTAATGTAAGGGTTAATTGTTACCTTTCTGATACCAACAAACCTGCCCAAACTATGTAAGCTTATCTTTGTTAAAAAACAAATCAAGACATCTTTTTTCCAATTTCATTTGTTTATTTTATCACACACTGACAGCTGTCTTTCACCTTTATCTTTTCAGATCCAGAAAGTGGAGTTTAGTCTCATAATTTGCGATGAGGGTCACAGACTCAAGAACAGCAGCATCAAAACATCCTCTGCCCTCTGCAGCCTCAGCTGTAATCGCAGAGTCATACTCACAGGTGCACACTTGCTTGAGTCTGAATGAAGACTGACTGATGAGAATAACCTTTGGCAATGATGTGAATGATGTTTTCCTTTGATTATTTTTAAGGGACGCCAGTACAAAACGACCTGCAGGAATTCTACGCCATTATAGAGTTTGTTAACCCAGGGATTCTTGGTTCGACAACTGCTTATAGAAAAGTGTATGAAGAACCAATTCTACGCTCCAGACAGCCATCCTGCTCTGAGGTAATGCAATTCCTTCTGACTTCTATCGTTCTTCCTTACTGCAGGGTTCCTACACAGTCTGAAAAGTATGGAAGATATGGAAAAAGAAAGGAGGGGGAAATGTTAGTATTTTCCAGATTGTTTACAGTTTTTTTCCCAGCTGAACGTCTACAGGACAAATATCTGGATTTTGCTGAATTAAAGTTTTCCATTTCAGAAAGGGTTTATTACCATATGTGTGAACAGGTTCACAACATTAGGAAATTGCTGCGGTACTTTGTCCAAACATAGGAAAAACACTTCTAACCATGAAAATAAATAAAAAGGCTAATATTACTGACTAAAAAAACCTACAGAAGCTTTTATACCTCTCTAAAAGCTTCATGTTGACAAGAAGGATTCCTGGGATTTTTATGCAACAAACGAGTTAGCAGGTGGGAGTTTTTTAGTGTTTATTATTCCATCTATTGATATGTCCAACCTGGGATCGATCCATCCATCCATCCATCCATCTCCTTTCAGTGTAGGTCGATTCTATTCAGACGATTGCAGAAACCGCTGCTATAATTTCATAGTTTATTTAGTATTGACATAAAATCGACCACAAACGGCTGATGATTCTTGAAATCTGAGTCTAAAAGTATAGGAAATATGTTGCTGTTTCTGGTTTAGTCTATTTATATAAAAGGTTTTAACGTTGGTCTTCCTCTGCAGGAAGAGAGAGTTATGGGGGAACAGCGTGCTGCTGAACTCTCACGTCTTACCGGCATGTTCATTCTGAGGCGGACACAGGAGATCATCAACCGCTACTTACCACCTCGTCTGGACTGGACATTGTTCTGCACGCCGTCCGCTCTGCAGCAGAAGCTGTACAAACATCTCCTCTGCCACCATGTCTTCAGAGCCTGCCTTCAGGGCTTCACTCAAGGCAGCGCACACCTGGGCTGCATCACTGCGCTGAAGAAGCTCTGCAACCATCCCGCTTTGCTCCACGTCGCTGTCAAGGTTACTTTTACCTATAAGTCAGAAGGGGAGGGAAACCTACAACGGAGTATTAGGGCCATTGTAGACAAAAGAAAAATTTTTCCGAGTAAATTTATGCCCAAAAAACTTATTTTCCAGAAAAATCTTGAAAATTCTCTGATTTAGAAAAGTCGAAAATTTGCAAGATAAAACTTTTCATGATTAAAAGCATAAATGTTCGATATTTAAACTAAGATATTTTCTGACATTGTAAACTCAGACATTTGCCAGAAAAAACTCCTAAATATATCAGGAAAAAAAACTCTGAAGTTTGTTGAAGGTCTAATCTTTCCGACAGAAAAGGCAGTCCTATAAGTTTTAACTCCTGATTTGTGTTAAATTTACGAGATGCACATCTGGATATTTTCAAAAGCGTAACTGGTTCATGCGTCTCTTTTCCTGGGTTAGAACGACTTCTCCTAGATGCAGATGAGGCCATGAACGCCTCGAACGAGAGAGACTGTGAAGAGAAGCTGCAACATGATGCATCGACTAGCCTAGGTTTCACTGAGCGCTGTGCTAGTGTGTAACTTTAGTTATTGCAACATGATAAGGCCTAGGCTTCTTGACGCAGTCATTTTCCAGCCTCTTCCTCAGTCTCTCCCGTTCGAGTCAAGTCTGAACCTGGGAGAAATCGTTCTGATCCGGGAAAAGAGCCGCATGTGGCCACCAGTTGCTCTTCTAAAATTTTCAGATGCACATGTTGTCAATTTAACACTTAAATCTTATAGGACTGGTGGAAACTGATTTAAAATCTCAACAAACTTCTGTTTTTTTCTGATAAATGTATGAGGTTTTTATCTTCAAAAAGTCTTGACTGTACAATGTCAGGAAATATCTGTTTAAAAAAATGTTCAAAAATGTATGCTTTTAATCATGACAATTTCAGAGTTTTCTCTCGCAAATTTACGACTTTTCGACAACGGAGAATTGCAGAGTTTTCCTTAAAAATATGTGAAATTAATAAAAAAAATTCTGAGCTTTTTGGCGAAAATTTCCTAAAACTTTTTTTTCCTTTTATCTACAATGGCCCTAAAACTCCCTCGTAGAAACCTGTATCTCTATGGAGACTTGCATTACGGTTCGTGCTGCAACCAGAGGCTCCATAGGGTAGCATTTTAGTTAACTCTTAGCTCTGTGTCTTGTACATGTCACGAAATTAGCCTGAAGTGCTGCTCTTCTTGCAGGAAAGAACAGACCACGGTTCAGTGGAGAGTTCTTTATACGATGGTCTCGCAGATCTCTTCCCAGAATCCTATTCACCTAACACCTCTGACTCTGGGAAACTTTTAGTTCTCTCTGACCTGCTGAGTGCCATCAGACAGCTCAGCCCTTCAGACAGGTGTGTAGCTTCTGTCCCTTTACCTGAACATCTACACTGTGTGCTAACCTGGCGTGTTCCTGCAGGGTGGTCCTGGTGTCAAACTACACTCAGACTTTGGACTTGCTTCAGGACCTGTGCGTACATGCCGGTTACACGTTCTGTCGGCTCGATGGTCAGACGCCCACGAGCCAGCGGCAGCGACTGGTGGACGGCTTCAACAGCCCCTACTCCCAGAGCTTTCTGTTTCTGCTGAGCTCAAAAGCAGGCGGGGTTGGACTTAATCTGATCGGAGCGTCCCACCTGGTGCTATACGACATCGACTGGAACCCCGCCAATGACATTCAGGTGAGATTCCCGCAGTCACAGATATGCAAAAACATGAAACATTTTAACACTCATTAAAACACATGTTGATTTTAGTGTTTTCTTCACCAGCTTTATATTCAAAGAACGGGTTTTGGTTGTTTTTATTAGATTTAAAGGGTTTCTGAAAGCTGACATTGAATCAGTTTTGTGATGTTTTCTGATTTTTAGCTTGATATTCTGTGTGGTTGTATGCTCTCAGTTTTAGGATTTGTTAATAATAGATGACGGTTAGCAGTGAAGCATATTTATAGTCACTAGATGGTGCTGCATTTTCAGTTCAATCCCTCTACATTTACTCTCTCTGTTTAGGCCATGGCTCGAGTATGGAGAGATGGACAGAAAAAGACGGTGCACATTTACCGTCTCCTCACTGCAGGCGAGAATATAAAAATACTTCTAATCAGGCCAGATGTTTGTTGAAATCCTCACTGATTAGAAGTTTTATGTGCAAACCTATCTTATTTCCTCTCAGGCACTATTGAGGAGCGTATATTTCAGAGACAGGTGTCCAAACAGGGGCTGTCGGGGACTGTGGTTGACTTGGGAAAAGCGGCAGAACACACGAGTTTCTCCACCAGCGAGCTGCGAGATCTTTTCAGCCTGACGGACACGCCGTGCTTGACTCACGATCTGCTGAGCTGTAGCTGCAGCATGGACGGGTCGGTCAATGGTAGGCCCGACTCTCAGTCCTAGAACCATATATAACAACAGTTACAGTCCCTGGCAAAAATATTCATACCTCTTCAACTTTTTGATGTTTCAGCAAAAAAATTTCCAACAATTTTTTAATTTATTTTTTTGGGGGATTTTATGTTACACCAACACAAAATAGCTCATAATTATGAGGTGGAACGAAGATATCTGATTTTTATTGCAAATGTGGCAAGCATTTGTATTCAGCAAGGTCGGGGTGAAAGTTAGGTAGTGTTAACCTGAAAGGCCAGACAAGAAGAGCATTAATAATAAGAGAAGCAGCCAAGAGGCCCATGGTAACTCTGGAAGAGCTGCAACATCCACAGCTCAGGTGGAAGAACCCGTATTTTTAATCATTAATTCTATCAATTCTAAGTTTCTTTTTAGTACAGTTGCCAAACTTACACAGTCATAGCTCTCATAGCCCCCATTTTAGATATGATGAAGCAATCCTTAGTAAATGGATACATACCACAGTATTTTAAGGATGCTATAATTAAACCTTTACTTAAAAAACCATCCCTCGATCAAGATGACTTAATAAATTACAGACCTATATCTGATCTTCCTTTCTTATCCAAAATCCTTGAGAAAATTGTTGCTAATCAAGTCTGTGAGCATCTAAATAGTAACGACCTGTTTGAAGAGTTTCAGTCAGGTTTTAGAGCTCATCATAGCACTGAAACAGCACTGGTGAAGGTTACTAATGATATTCTCTTGGCCTCAGATAATGGAGTTGTGTCTGTTCTGGTTTTGTTAGATCTCAGTGCTGCTTTTGACACAGTCGATCATAAAATTCTCTTAGAAAGGCTTGAACATGTTGCAGGGATCAAAGGAACAGCACTAGGCTGGTTTAAATCATATTTGTCTGATATATTCCAGTTTGTTCATGTAAATGATCAATCTTCTTTAGACTCAAGGGTTACTTGTGGAGTTCCACAGGGTTCTAGGGTTCTGTGCTTGGACACATGTATGTATATATATATATATATATATATATATATATACCTCTAGAATATTGCTAAAATCAGGAGTGATGCTGAGAAACTAGTCCATGCATTTGTTACCTCAAGGCTGGACTACTGTAATGCTTTACTATCAAGAAGTCCACAAAATGCCATTAAAAGCCTTCAGTTTATCCAAAAAGCTGCAGCAAGAGTTCTGTTGAATATTAAAGGGGTTAGATGCAATTTTATTTTTTTAAAGATTTTTTATCCCACGTTTTTTCCCCATTATTTATCACCCAGTGCTCCTACCTAGTTCCAGTCCTGGGGTTCCACTCTCCCTCTGCCAGCCACAGGAGGGCCCCACACTGAAACCCAGGCCTCCTTCATGCTTGGGCAGTGAGCAGGCCCTATTTTTCACCTGACAGGGTGGGGTTTCCCTGGCTGGACGTAGCGTGTGGAAGGATCACATTATTCCACCCAGATCCTCCCCAACCCTTCAGGCGCCCCGACCAGCCAGGAGGAGGCAGTATATAGCCCCAGGACTAGTGCATGTTTTTGTGGGAGTAGCTCACATTAGCTGCTCAAGGGAACATGGGGAGAACATGCAAACTCCACACAGAAAGGCCCTTTCGCCAACCCCACCCAGGGTGTGGGTGCCGATGATGCGGGGGAACAAAGACACCCTCAGCACCCACAGCGTCCCCGGCGGTAATTGAACCCAGGACCTTCTAGCTGTGAGGTGAGCCGCTCTACCAGCTGCGCCACCTTGCAACTGACTGTAGCCAAAGCGCGATAGGCGGTGCTAGAATTTCCAGGAATGTCCCTCTTTGGCGAATGTATTTCAAAGATGGAGGCTCAACATGGTTTCAGCCATTCGCACGACTCGCTCGTATGTATTCTGAATAGCAGATTCTACACTTATGAGAATACTTTCATTAGTAGGTGGAAGTAATTACACAAGAATGAGCACATATTTTTGAAAGAACAAATGGTTCAAAAAAATACACAATGTAGCTTTAAGTTCCTCCTTCTTACATACAAAGGCTTTAATAATCAGCTCCGTCATACATCAGAGATCTGATTGTTCCATGTGTTCCTAACAGAGCACTTCGCTCTCAGACTGCAGGTTTACTTGTAGTTCCTAGGATTTCCAAAAGTAGAATGGTAGGCAGATCTTTTAGTTATCAGTCTCCTCTCCTGTGGAACCAGCTCCCAGCTTTAGTCCGTGAGGCAGACACTCTGTTTACTTTTAAGGCCAGGCTTAAAACTTTCCGTTTTGATAAAGCTTATAGTTAGAGTGGCTAAGGTCATCCTGAGCTATCTTTGAAGTTATGCTGCTATAGGCTTAGACTGCTGGAGGACAGACTAACCACTTTTCTTCACTCTGCTACTTTTCTTTTCTACTACTCTCCAGTTGCATTATTTGCTGTTATTTCAACTGTTACCTTATGTTTTCTCTTAGTGTTTTTCTTCCCATAGAAGCTACACCTGGTCTGGTATCCTGCTCAGCTGTGATGCCTTGTTGGAGGGGGGCATTGGCTGGGATGACGCTCCCAGTAGCTGAACATTCTCCCTCTCCCGTCCTCAACTTTTTACTTTGTTTAATATAGAAAGTAGTCTTACATCAGTTCTTCTGTTCTTTCTGTCTCTGCTCTGTCTTCTCAAACCCCCAGACGGTCGTGGCAGATCGCCGCTCATACTGAGCCGGGTTCTGCTGGAGGTTTCTTCCAGTTAAAGGGGAGTTTTTCCTCTCCACTGTCGCTACATGCTTGCTCAGTATGAGAGGTTGCTATGAAGTCAACAACACAAAGCAGGCGACTGTCTACTGTTGCTACACGTTCGTCCAGGAGGAGTGAATGCTGCAAGTCAATGACTCGATGCAATCTGCTGGGATTCCTTAGATGGAAAACTTTTAAATTGATTGCGATGTATTTATGATTGAATTGAAATGACTTGTAAAAGTGCCTTGATATGACGTGTTATGAATTGGCGCTATTTAAATAAATTGAATTGAATTAAAGCAGGGAGAGGAAAGCTGGTCAGGGTTGATGGGGAAGGGGTGGATGTTAATAGAGGACAGTCAAAAAAGAAATTGCAAATGCAAGCCACACTTTTAAGATGTTTGTGTGTACAAAGTATGGAAACCTCCTCAGTACTTTGTTGGCTTATAAAAAAAGTAAAACGTTGGAAGTTTGTGGTTGTAACAAAATGCAGAAACGTCGGAGGAGCGTGAATACTTTTGGGAGCTGTCGGCTCACTGCTTTTTGAACCCATTCCCTCGCTCTTCTCTTCTTTCTCAGACGTAGAGGCGGAGGAGGGGGAGCATGTTTCTGACAGGCCTTGCCAGCTTGGTCGTCAGGGCGACCGCAGGAGGACGGCACAGAAGCATCTCAGCATGTCGGAGCTCATGCAGTGGAGACACTTCTCCGGTGACACACACACCTTCTCAGACCCTTACCTCGATCACGCACGAAGCCACATCTCCTTCGCCTTCCAGACCACCATCTCCCACTCAGCCCAGTGAACACATGAGCTGTGTGCAGACAGATTTCCACACCCTTACAGCTTCCAACTGTATGCACTTCTAAACTGTTTTACGTTAAAGTAACTAACTGTTATAATTCATAAAATAAATGAATTTCAAAAAAAAAAAAAGAGTATGTGTAAACAGTTGATTAATCAATCTTGAGAACATTTCTTGTTGGGAACAAAAATAATGTGAAAAGGGTGTGTCTGATTGCAGCAGGGTTTGTGTGCTAGGCATGTTTTATAGCTCATCTGTAGATAAGATGCAAGCGATTTTTCCTTCAGTCTATCTAGAGGAATATTTACAGCTTCACTGCTGGGGTTTATGGTTTACATATCTGCAGGTGGTATGAAGGGCTAGTTTATAACTCTGAAGTGTCATCTGGGAACTATGGGCAATCAAGTGGCAGTGAACTCAGCTTGAATTGTTTTTCTCTTTGTTATGCAATGACCACACACATTAGCATCAAGTGAATCTGGTGTCTTTTAAATGTGTGCCATCGTGCATTCTGTTCAGTCTGTTGTTTTGGATAACACTGGTCTGTTCATGCCCTTCAACACAAAGCTGCTGCGTGGGAGTTATAGCATGCGGGGTGTCTGTGCGCACGTACCCTGGAGACGCGTACCATTATGTATATTATGTCAAATTGACCGATCTCCAGGATGATTAAATCTCCATGCAAAAGTGGTAATTGCAATTTAAATGATTGTTGACTCTGTGGGATTTGTTAGGCAACTGGGTTTTATAATAAATGGGTCTCTGGGATGTTACACTTTTCCTTTATGAATATGACACTTGTATTTATGTGACCTGTCAGGGATTTGTTGATGTTTCATCTACTTATTTGTGCTCAGCTTGCTAGAAATTTCCTCTAGGATTTACATCTACATCCTCTTACATGAATACATTTAATTGTTTTCTGTGCAAGATACGAAATGAGACCTAAATATGCCTGGATGTGGGTTATTATTGGAGATGCACCAATCAGGCCAATACCGATTTCCAGTTTTGAGGTCTGATCTGCTGATTTTTTTTCTCTTTCAAATTATTTTTTTAACGATTCATACTAAAAATTAAGGAATTAAGTAATGATCAGCCAAATGTATGCATCAAAGTATCTGTCCCTAACCGTTGTTAAAATCAAAATAGTGTCAAGGTACATGTTCATAGACCAAAAAGTTATAAACGTCCTTAGTTTTGATATATTTGATCAATACCAGGAAATAAAAATAGATATTTTTTTGTATTTAGCCTATCGAGCAGAGCCAACATTGGGAAAACTGGTGGATTTCTTGCTTCATCTCTAACTGGTCTTCCCGAGTCATTTAGGAAGTCATTTACTAATGCGGAACTATAGTCCGAAACATCAGTAAAGTAATTTCCATGTGTATCCTTGAATACCTGGTAGCTTTTAAAGTAAAGTATCAACCCGTCTTTCGTCAGCAGTTGCCTCGCCCACCAATGACATTCCTGATGCAACAGTCTCTCCTCTCAGTATTTCTTGACAAGGTCAGATATTGTGCCTCAACCTGCAGGTTGGCCCTAATATTATGCTGCCCTTTTGAACCAGTTAGGAAAGCTTCTCTACTGGCTTGATGGGTCACCTGTAATATACTAATGGTTTATTTGTTTTTAACACATACAGAAGTCTATATGTACAGCTAGTCCTACGGATCACAAGACGGTTCTGATTGCTAGATCTCATGGATCTTGTAGGAGCATGAAGTGTTAAAAGCTCAGACAAATAAGCTGAGCAAAGACCATTCAAGGACTTAAAAACAAACTAACTTGAACTGGATCCTATTAAATATAGGAAGCGAGTGCAAAGACCTCAACACTGGACTGATACACTCTCTCCAGCCTTTTCGCGTCAGTAAGCAAGCGGCTGTATTCTGGACCATCTGTAGACGGTGAGTGGGTGACTGATCCAGGCCACAATATAGGGAGTTACAGTAGTCCAGTGTAAACGAAATAAAGAGGTGAATTACCCGTTCAAAAACCATCAGGGGGACATAAGGTTTCACCTTTGCTAGCTTTCTAAGATGAAAAAAACAGGACTGGATCACTTGGTGTTTAGTTTTAAATGTCGGAAAATATATTTAATACCAGCTGGGGATGTCTGGGAACAGTAAGAGGAGCAGATCACATAATGCAGGCAGGAATCTGCAGCAGCCAATTCAGTCTCTGTCTCGCTTCATTTTTTTTTTTTTTTTTTTTTACAGTTTCAGTGGACGTTACTGTACAGGGTGGTAAACACTATTCGATTGGCAAAATAATGAACACAGCGTTTAAATAAAATTTTCAACTGGGCACATGACAATGAGGAGTAGGGTTTACAAACCTATTGGTGCTAAACTTGGCCACACCTCGCTGGGGTTGTGGTGGACATAAAAATCACAGATGGCACATCAACAACAGGTATCCAGAATTAAATAAGACTCTCAATCTGATACCTTGGAATGAACTTGGACATCTTTAATTAGAACTTATTGTAGAACCAGAAATCTGTCCCTTTTTACATGCATACATTTAGCTATTTCACAAATAGAGATAAATGGCAAAATGCAGTTTCTTAAAGTGATTTCTTTAACATGGCAGGGCAGAGGCAACAGCTGAATTTTGAACCAGTTTTTTAGCATTCCGTGCCTTTGTGTTATCAGTTCATCTAAATAGTTAAAATTGATCATATTTCAGGTCTGATTGTTTTGTCGTCGACCTTTGGTGCTCAAATTATGAGTTTAAATCCAAGTATTGTCAGGAAAGTTGTTAAAGATGCAACTGTAAAGCTGCTGCCACATGAAATCTATGAAGGATTAAAGTTTTTCTCCAGGTTCCCATAAAAAATCGTAAAGTTTCTTATTGATTCGATTCAAGGACTTTTGATCAAAACATTTGCTTGAGACAGAAATCGTTGGTGGCCTAGCAACCATCACCAAGCAACTTATTCTTAACCACTGACCTTGCTTGGCTTTACCAGCACAAGATGCTCATCACTGGAGAACGGTTGGGTTTAAAGGCTGCATTGTTATCAGACACGTGCCTCATAGATGAGTGTCCCTCGCTGGAGCTGGATATCGATATACATCACGTCTCTGATGGTCACAGAGGCCATGTGCTGCTGGGTTGGACTCTGAATCTGTGTAAAGCCCCGCGCTGCTGTGCTGCCAATCCCCCCATAATCTGAACTGGAGCTTGACGGATCAGAGAACGACTGTATGGAGTGAACGAATAGATTCCCTACATCTGGATGTGTAGAGAGGCTCACAGCTGTGTTGATGGAGACAGATTGGAAGTTTACTCCATGTGATCTAAGTCTGGCAACAAAGCTCTTATTAACCCTCACTGATGTCATAGTTAATATTCATTATTAGACTGGGAACTGGTAATGTTAAAGTGATCCAGCTCTGGGAACAGGTGGGGTTCATAGATGGGCTAAAATGAGTCTAAACTTTAAGTCTGGTGACACACTGGACTAATCCGGCTGTTAATTGTTTTTCCTCAGATAGTTCACAGCTTTGAAGAGAAGTAATAAAATCTGGAGTTAAAGTTTTATCCAAACTTAATTGTCCCCTTTATTATGAGGACACCTCTACCTAAAATTACATCATCCTGCATCTTCTCGTTTAAAATGAAAAAGAATAGCTACTAAAAGATAAAATTAATAAACTTTCATTAGAGATTTACTTTTTAGAAGATAATTTGCTGCAAATTAAGCGACGTATTAAAAGTGTCTCTGGTACACAGGATTCCTGCTAATTCTCTAAAAATATGGACTTTGATTACTTTATTTTCCACCAATTTATTATCCATCCATTTCTATCAATACTTTTGTTTATCAATCTATCCCTCTGTCCATCCATCCATCCGCCATCTTCATTATCTGTCCATCCATTCAATTTATCATCCATTTATTTATCCATTTCATCCGTCCGTCCTAGGTTCCATATTTCAACCCTTTTGAGATATTTTCTATAAATTGGTATTGACATTGGTTATTTAAAATAACCAATAACAAAGAGCTGAAAACCTTAATCTGGAGTCTGAATGAGTATTGACTAGAAACATGTTTAGGGTGATAAAGTCATCAGCAGCAATACATGGATTTAATCCTACCGTGGCAGAAATCACAAAAAAATAACACACCTCAAAGCAACAGGTATTACAAGTTCTAGTATATTCACATCGTGTATTAGAGCTCTGTTTTGGGCTTTAATGGAAAGGAAACTCATTGCCTTTTAAGTTTTGATTGAACAATCACACCAGCTTACACTTGAACGAAGGGTAATAAAAATGTCCCCTTCAGGGACAACCTTGGGGCAAAAACATGACCTTACTCTTCAGGAGTTGCACCTGCTTTCAGACTAAACCAGATGTCTGCAGCTTTCACAGTAAGAGGCGGACTAATGGTTGATCATAAATTAACCAGTTCTGAGAAAAACAGCTCTGTGACAGAAAAAGAAGTCAAACTCTTGTGTAATTGTTTTCAATGAAGCGCTTATTCACCCTGGACTCAGAGTATGAACAAAACCACTCCATATTCTCAATTACTAATGTGCATTACAATTCATTAATGTATTTTAAAAATGAATCTGTTGATTTAGAAAGAGGTGACGCCCAGATCAGGCTGTGGCCACACTGGTTGACCCAGACTTCAGCTCTGCACCTATGTGTGTTTTGCGGTGGTGACTGTGGCCTTAATAAACTGTTTTTCTATGATGTGAAAGAACAGAAAGAAGGAGGTCAACTCTCACTCAGCATGCATCTATCAACATCACCCTGCCAATCAGCAGCCGGCCAGAGCGCTCCTCCCGACCCTGGTTCCCCTCCAGCACTTAACGGGGATTTTAATGTTGTCTGGTCATCTGTCAGGCGGAGCCGATCAGAGCTGTAATACACAGCAGCAGGTCATACAGACGAGGCCGCAGCCCCACACATCATAAGCCTCAGAAAAACAACAGTAGTGGGGAAAAAAAGCCAAATAATCCTTCAATTTCTGTAATAACCCTTCCCTTCTGCAGATAGCTGCTTTTCTCATGTGGTTTGGAAAACAAGAATCACATGTTTATGCGCTTATGAGATGTGTCCATCTTTCAAAAAATACAGACTGGTTCATTGCAAAGCAGCTTAATGTTATAATTATGTTGCAGCCAGTAGATTTCAGAATGAAATGTTCACTCCAAACTCACTAAAAAATAGCTGCTGTGTTTGAATCCCGATTCTTTGATATCAAACTCTGTTATCAGCCACCTCTCGAGTCTTTCACCACTGGCCCGTATCACTACTCACTGTAAGACTGGTGCTGTGAAGGCAGAAAGATTTTTTTTTTTTTTACCAGAAAATGTTCAGTAATATCGTAGCTTGCATTTCTTCTTAATGATTGCTAATTATTATTTATTTTCAGTAACAAGAAAAAGTCAGTAGCCCTCTGAAAACATTCAAAAGCTAATACTCCTGCAGTTTGTTTTGTTAAAAAAAAAATTCTGATTGTATAAATAAACTTTTTTTAAATGTGGACACGTCTTGCCTTTATGCTTCCACACAGAGAACGCTAAGGAAAAACTAGGATCTGCAAATAATTCATTGTTCCTTTGTTAGCTCGTGTTGTAATGTCTGTTAATTATCTTTACTTATCTTTACTTATAAGTATCTTATCTTTATTCTAATATTAACAGGGCAATGTGCACTTTCTCATCTTTTTAGTGATATTAAGAGTTATTTCATCCCAAGAGCTCCAAACAATGCTTAAAAAACATTTAATAAAATATCAACATAGTGGCTTATTATTGTTCTGTACTTTTATTTGTTAAATAGCAGCAGAAGATTAAGATTTTAATATTTAAGTTAGGATTCTCTGAGCTTTTCTTTTTTATGAGCTTTATCTGCATGCACATCAGGCGGTGATTTTATGCTAACCACAACAAATGCATTCTTTTTTTAATCAAAGAGAGCTTAATTACCAAAACTGCTTACCATGCTTAAGTGCACATTTAGTTAGAAAAATTACTGAATGCTAGCTAAGAACGTGTCTGCATTTGTTTGCACAACCACTCCCCCCCAAAGATGAGGGAGGAATCCTTACAATATGTTTTTATTGCTGGAGTATAAGAATAAGTTCAAGAAAAAAATCATCCCCTAAATAGGTCTCATTCATGGACAGCAGGGACTTTATAAATAAAAGTTACTTCGGTAAAGTCCCAGCAGGGATTTTTGTGCCGAAGTTTTTAACGATCTATAAATCTGTTCATCCACTTTGCTTTATTTATTTATTTTTTCCCTACAAGTCAGGTAATCCTCTGCGTGCCGTTCTCTTCCTGACATGTGCCGCCTGCGGTCAGCTGGTCGGTGAGCTGGTGTAGAGAACAACGCTTGTGGTTTGTCCCATTAGCTGCCCACCACTGCATCACAAATGCATAGAGACTTCGATTTCTGTCACAGTAGCTGTGAAAATGTCTGCAGGGTAAACAGAGTGCTGGAAACAGCCTAATGTTTGTTTTTTGTGTGTGTTGACATTTTTACTCAATCATGCAGAGAAAGAAGCCGATGTAGAATAGCGATGTTTGAAAGGATGTCGTGAGGACTGTTTTTCAGAAACTGTGAGTTTAGAGGAGAACAGATGAGTAATGCCAAGGATTCTTCTTTATCTGTCTCCTTTCTGCTTTTATCAAGGCTACAATCACAGCAGTGGAAACTGAATTTGTGCTGGACTATTTTCTATAGCCAGCCTCTATTTAAGTGAGCAAGATTCAGTGTGCAGTAAAAGCTATTTATTCTTGTAATGTGCATATCCTGAAGGTTATATATATCAATAATTATCCAGCCAAACATTTTTTCTCATCTTCATCTCATTTAACATAATTTTAGACAACATTGGAAAACATTTCATTGGGCTTAACGTTAGTTCTATTGATAAAATGATTCCAAAAGCTTAATGTTAGCCTGCTTTGTCTGTCCAAGACCAATTATTTGGGTGTTGAGCATCAATGTCCTGTTGGAACGTCCAACTGTGTCCAAGTTGAACCATCTACCACATTTGTTGATGTGAAGTAAGGTTAGGCAAAGTACTTATTTCTTTCTTCATTATTAAATTCAGTTAGTGAAATTCACTAGTGTCATGGACACTGAAACAGCCTCACAGCATGATACTGCCACTACTGTGCTTGACAGTTCATCTAGTGTTTTTAGGTGTGGAAGCCTTACCTCGACGACCCCAAACATTCTTCACGTCCTTCTAACCAGCCTCTATTTAAGTGAGCAAGATTCAATATGTACAATAAAAGCAATTTATTCTCGTAATGTGCACATCCTGAAGGTTATATATATCAATAATTATCCAGCCGAACATTTTTTTCTCATTTTCATCTCATTTAACATCATTTCAGACTTAACAGTGTAGGAAAAGCACAATAGTGACCTGTTATTAACGCATGATCACAATCCTGTGCAGCTGAAGTAACTCCAGAGGGTTAGTTTATACAATCAAGCCAAGCATCATTGTCCATCTTAGTGTATACAAATGTAGCGTAGCAAAATGAAGATCATTTCTACAGGATCAGCAGAGGAAAAAATAAACTTTTTAAAAAGGTATAAACACAGATTAACGTCCTGCAGGAACTCACCAATAAATAAACACTCATACCTTCCAGATTTAGCATTTATGTCCCTAATGTTAAAAAAATTTGACACTTTTAAAACATTTAAATTAACAGCAGAAACTGATTTCTTAACATAGAACTAGATTTTTTTTAATTTATTTTTTACTGATGTTCATTATGAGCAAACCGTTCCAGTGGGCGTAAAGTCTGTAAAAATGATAAATCCAGTCATCTATCCCTAAATCAATCAATCCATTCATCCTTTTGTTTATCAATCTATCCTTCTGTTTGGCTACCCATCCCTCTAACAGTTCGTCCATCCATTCATGCATCCATCGCTCCAGCAATCCATCCATCTGTTCATTCTTCAATCTGTCCATCCATCCTTCTATCCGTTTTTTTGCTGATCACTTTAGCCATCTGTTTGACCTTCAGCCCTCTAACAAAATCAACGGTCCCTCAATGTTTGTGCATCCTTTCTTCCATCCCTTTGTTCATCTTCCTAGTTGTTTATCATCCATCCTTTTTCCCTTTCTTCCATCCAAACAGTGTCTTTGTAGTTTTCATATCTAAAACCCGACCAAGTACAAATATCTGCTATGAGCTCATGGTGAAGCTTAGAGGCTCAATGAAACTATGGCTTCATTTTCCTTTGTACATGCAGGGATTATTACTATTCAGTTGTTAACAGTGGATAATAGCCTATTATACAAAATTGTTTAATCCTAAATTTATCACACCAGTCTACACCTAAATTTGAAGTATCTTTACACGTAAAGTGGTTGTTATCAGTGCAGTGTTGTAGACCTGGATTGTTGAAAACCTAGATTCCACAATCTCGTGTTGGGGAGGAAAACTAACTCAGATGAAGCTCCTTGCTCTGCCATGTGGACATCAGCCAAAACCGTACTGCTCCTCTCCGCCCCCTGTATAAAGCCTGCAGGGAAACCCCATCACAGCCCAGAGCTGAAGATCACAGAGACGAGAGGCGGAGGACACAGCAACAAGACACCAGCTGGACAAGTCGCTCCGGGATTTACGGATCTTTGGCGATGCACAACTTCAACTCAGTTTTTACTTTTACCTCTGCCGTAGAAACTGATCTGTTTTTAAACCTGCTTTGCTGAGGATGAAGAAAAACACTTGTTGTTATTTAATCTCCTATCCAGTGAAGCAGATATTTTTATTAAAAAAAGGCTTACTTTTGGAAAAAAGGAGGTTTTGAACAGCACTCAGACGTTGCGCCACTTCATCCTAAATTACCGCCATGCTGTCCAGCGTGCGGCGGCACAGCCTCCGCCTCCAGACGGAGCTCCACCGCTGGAGCATCTGCGACCCGGGCACCCACCTCCTCCCGGACGGCCTCCTCGCCCGGGTCCCTGCGTGCATCTCCCGCTCCAAGTCCTGCGCCAGTTCCGCTGGGGAGTCGGACGGGAGCCGGGCGAGCTGGTCGTCCTCGGACTCGGTTATCTCCGTTGACTCCGCCGGGGGCTCGGTGGAGCCCGGGAGCCCGTACAGGGTGGTCCTGCTGGGGGCCAGCGGGGTCGGGAAGACGGCGTTCGCGAGCATCTTCGCCGGCGCAGCGGACAGCATGGACAGCGATGACTGCGAGCTGTGTGGAGGTATAACATGTTTAAAATGACTATCTAGCTAATACAACAATGCAAACTTTTAAAACTGCATTGAAAGACCATCTGATGACTTTTGCAATACTTAAATGACTAATGTACTATAGATAGATAGATAGATAGATAGATAGATAGATAGATAGATAGATAGATAGATAGATAGATAGATAGGAAGAAATAACACATTTTAAGAACATTGCCCTAAAACATTAAACTCATGTTTATTTTCAGATGAAGTGTCTGAGAGGGACATTGAAGTTGATGGAGAGTCAGCAACTATAATCCTGTTGGATACCTGGGATGCAGAGGTAAGGAGCTACATGTTCCCCACCCTGAATGCTGCACTGCATCCTCCACCTCCAACCATTAATGAAGTCTTTGTAATCTTTGCAGAAGGGTGAGGAGTGGACCCAAGAGCGCTTCATGCAGATAGGTGATGCCTACCTGCTGTTGTACTCTATTACTGACCGGGCATCCTTCCTGCGGGCTTCAGAGCTCCTGATAACCCTACGTCGCTTTCGTCCTGCCCGGCACACCCCCATAATCCTGGTCGGGAACAAGTGCGACCTGGTGAGGCGCAGAGAGGTGTCAACAAGTGGTAAGAATGCACAATATCTACGATGCCTCTGGAATAATGCCCATAACTAAGTATTTTTGACGGGATTCTATGTGATGGAACAACAAAACGCAGCAGATAATTATGAAGTGGAAAGGAATCAGTTTATTACCAGAAGTTGACAGGACAACTAACTAGTCCTCCACTCCACAAATCTGGCCTAAATGAAAAGGGCAGCAGGAAAGCCATGATAAGACCTTTGTGTTTGCCTCCAGCCACGTAGTTGAAACAGAAAACACCTAGAAGAATCTGCTTGTTAGACGAGAACAAAATGAATTGTTCTCTACATGCCGAATGAGATGTGTGGTTGGAAACTAATATGCATAAATAAAACATCCCCATGGTAAAACATGGTGGAGGCAGCATCATGCTGTGGTGATTGTTTTCTCCATCAGGGAAGCTGGTAAGGTTACCCTGAGAGAAAATATGTTGGAGACTTTAAAAGGCTGAAGTTTGCGTTTGTGGCATGACGAAATGTGTAAAAGTTCAAGGGGAATAAATACTTGTCCAAGGCAATGTAGCTGTTTTTACAACTTCAAAGACATCTGAAGGTCTTTGAGTGAATATTTTGTTGTTTTTATTTTGCAGAGGCTCGCGCTTGTGCTGCTGTATTTGACTGCAAATTCATCGAGACCTCGGCGGCCATGCAGCACAACGTCTGGGAGACTTTTTACGGCATTGTGAGACAGTTGCGCCTGCGACGAGACTCCAAAGAGGACAGCAGACGTCGCAGGCACGCACACTGCGACAAACGCAGAGAGAGCTTTCCCGTTAGGGCCAAGCGTTTCCTCGACAAGGTGGTGGCGAAGAACAATCCCAACATGGCGTTCTGGCTCAAATCCAAATCCTGCCACAATCTGTCGGTCCTGTAGACCACCCTGAATCCAGGGGAAAACACCTGAGCAAGACGAAACGGGTTAAAGGCTGCAGAAAGGCAGCTCTGAACAGAGCTAGACTGACCTTCCTCTGCCTCTGAGGAGCTATGGGTTGGATGGCTCGCTCGGTCCTGGTGGCGTCCACCATCCACCCTCCATTCAGCAAAGGAGGTGGTGTAGATTTGCAGCATACCTGTATATGCTGTCATCATACAGAGTGGAGTGGAGTCAGTTCAAAGTGATCTGTTTGACATGTCATGGGACATAAGTAAGCTATTTGAGACATTTAAACTGAGAAAAAACGTGGTTTTAATTGTTTTCTTAATTGTTCCACTACACATGTTTTTATTATTTTGCCAAATATTGAAATAACTTCACCTTTCCTTGTATATAATTTTTAGGACCTCAGTGATGATTACACATTTTGTTTTTATTTATGCTGCAGTGTTTTTATGCATAGGCTGTAAGAGCAGATTGGTCATGTGTTGTCTTTTGCTACTTTGAAACATTATTTGAAGAAATAAAGTGTCATCTTTGTTTGGAGGAAAGCGTAGTGGGCCTACTTTTGTGTGTCTTTTCAACGTTGCTGATGAGGAATCTGAGTGACTCATCTTTGGCACACAAAGGAGGGACATCAGCAACAACTGAGCTGATAAAGGATGAGTCAGGCGGTGACAGTAAGGCCCCTCTGTCTGTCATTTCAAGGGGTGAAAAAGTCCATGCACCGGTCAGGATTTGGGTGGAGAGACACTGAGCTTCAAGCTCTGAATCTAAACTTGAACTTCCCCTCAAAGGTGGAAGATTGTTGGAATAATCTGTTGCCATGGTAACATTCATTGTGTTTCTGCGATGATTTCAGGGACGCAAACAGATTGCTTTGGGCATGTTGGCGTTAATACAGTCCAATCCTTCACGTAACAGAGTCTCCATCTGAATTCATGGCTTCATCTGCTGAACCTTCAACACTAGAAAGCGGTCCAATCAAACAGTGACTCACTCACAGTCGGATTCTCTGTAGATTTGCACCTTTTTCTCAGCCTAACCTGCAAGCTCAAGATGGCATCACTCATCAGGCCACATTCAGCATGAATAAGCTTCTGAAAAAATCCTAAAAGGACATTTATTCCCTCTTCTGGGCTCACATTTCATTAGGTTTAACGTTCTTTTTGATAAAATGATTCCAAAAGCTTAATGTTAGCCTGCTTTGTCTGTCCAAGACCAATTATTTGGGTGTTTAGCATCAATGTCCTGTTGGAACGTCCAACTGTGTCCAAGTTGAACCATCTACCATATTTGTTAATGTGAAGTAAGGTAGAGGCCAAGTACTTATTTCTTTCTTCATTATTAAATTCAGTTAGTGGGATTCACTAGTGTCATGGACACTGAAACAGCTTCACAGCATGATACTGCCACTACTATGCTTGACAGTTCATCTAGTGTTTTTAGGTGTGGAAGCCTTACCTCAACAACCCCAAACATTCTTCATGTCATTGTGGCCAGACAGCTCAGTCTTTCCTTGCCTGACCATAAGACCTTTGTCAGAAGGTTATTGACTTCCTAACACAGTCTTTAAAAGTATGCAACTTGATTTACAGGGCATGAACGTTTTAAACTGAGTGTCTCACACTACTCATCTACTAAACTCAAAGCACCTGCACAGGTTTTTGCAGGCGTCATTAAATTGCTTCACTTTGGTTCAGTTGTCTCAGTTAGGTTCAATATAAGGGAAGACTGCAGACTTGACAACTGTCCAGAAGACCATCATTGATGCCCTCCATAGGATGAGTAAGCCACAACAGTTCATAGCTAAGGAGGCTGGCTGTTCACAGAGGGCTGTGTCCAAGCATATCAATGGAAAGTCTAGTGGAAGGGCAAAATGTGGCAGGAGAACATGCACCAACAGAAGAGCTGCCCTTGGGCTTCAGCAGATTATCAAACAGAGAAGATTCATGAATCTGGCGGACATCCAGAAAGAGTGGAATGAGGCGAGAGTCACAGCTTCAAAAACCACCACATTCAGACGCGTTTAAATTGAGCCAAGGAGAAGAAGGACTGGACTGTTGGCCAATGGTCCAAGGTCCTCTTTTCCAATGAAAGTAAAGTGTGCCTTTCATTCGGGAATCAAGGTCCAAGGGTTTGGAGGAAGACGGGTGAGAAACAGAACCCAAGCTGCTTGAGGTCCAGTGTGAAATATCCACAGTCAGTCATGATTTGGGGTGCAATGTCCGGTGCAGATGTTGATAAAAACTCTGCTTTCCTAAATCCAACGTCACGGCATCAGTCTACCAGAATGTTTTAGAAAACGTTGTGATTCCTTCTGCTGAGGATCTGTATGGAGATGCAGATTTCATCTTCCAGCAGGAATCGGCCTTTGCCCATACCTTCAGAAGCACCAAAACCTGGTTTGATGGCCATATCATCACAGTGCTTAACTGGCCAGCCAACTCGCAGGACCTAAACCCCATTGAGAATCTATGGGGTATTATCAAGAAGAAAATGAGGGGCACCAGACCCAAAAACAAAGAAGAGCTGACAGCAAGCATCAAGGAAATCTGGGCTTTCATAACTCCCAGACAATGCTGATTGGCTCAATGCCATGAGGCAGTGATTAAGGCAACGGGATTCCTTACCAAGAATTGATTTATTTGGTGTGATCCTAGTTTCTTTATTTATTTTCTGGAAAATCTGAGAAATAAATTGTGATTTCTTTACAATATTCCAATTTTTTGAATTCCTGTTTTTGTGGGCTTTATGAGCTGGAAACCCAAATTATGTACAAATAAACAACTAAATACTTTAAAACATTTAAGTTGTGGGCCCTGAATCTATAATCTAAGGATGTTTAATGTATGGAATGGAATTATGGAAATAAACTTTTCATGACATTCAATTTTTTTGAAAGGATCTGTATGTCCCATCTTCAAGATGATATGTCTAAAAAATAATTTTCCCCAGCCAGTCAGCTTTTTATGATGAAATCCTTCCCTCCATCCATCTAACTATTTGTTCAACTATCAATTAATGGACTGAGAGTGTAGGAACCCTGAATTTGGAGAGGGAGCTTCTTTCTTGGTTGGCACCCTGTTAGTAAGTGGCAAAGCAAAACATCTCTGTGGACTGTTACAGTTCTATTCCAGCAGCTTTCAGGTCATGTCAGGTTTCACCCTAGGTGGTTTTTTTGGGTGATTCTTGAACATCGTGACCAATTTGCATTTATTTCAGTCAATCATTTTGGGTCAAATGGTAGAAATTTGAACCTAACTGGATCTTCTAGCAGGCCAAAAATCACAAAACACTGGTTATGGACTGAATAAGAAAGGCTAACATTAAATCACAAACCTCAACATAGTTGGAAATTGATTTTTTAGGCTGAAAAGTGGAGTCATTGTCAGGAAACAACCAATTTAACAACATTTAACTAATTTTGCCAGTTATATACTAGAACCTTGTTGATGGCAACAAACAGAATGTGTTGAATAGTCACCCCACATTTAAATAAATCTATTGTGTTACCAAAATTAACAGCACATTAACATGGGAAGTGTGGATTGAAAGACACAAAATAAAGATTTGCACCAAGCATTAGGACATTTCCAACACTGCGTCCAATAGGCAGGAAAACATAGAGCAGCCGAGGTCATGTAGCCTACTTAAGGTCAAACTTTCTGTTTAATAGTTTCATGTGTGGTATGACCTTCTGCACCGTAAAGATGGCCTCCTAGATTCTTATGAAGCAACAGACTGTCAGAGTCATCTGTTTGTCCCTTTGTCTCCACACACGGCTCCTTATCAGCGGTGCTACCAATGGAAAATCTCCCAGGAAAGAGGGACGAGGTGCAGAGAGCAAAGTCTGAAGGGAAATTAGGAAGTTAAACACAGATCTCTGAGTTACTTTAGAAATTCCTTCATTTAAGACTTAAATGTTGTCCTGTTTTTACCTTTTTGTTCACAACTAAACAAGATGATAACAAAAAATTACTAATCTTTTAAAGGATTATCCAATAATTTGGTTGCTTTAGTTTCCTATTAATTAATAGGAAGAAAAATCTTCCTGTATTTGATTAAAAATGTAACATTTGCCACTGTTATCAGGTGATAGTGGGTTTGTCTTCTATAGCAGTGTATGTGTCATTGTTCTGCAAGCTGGTCAGCTCCCTCCTCATTGGCCGGCTCCGTATACAGGCAGGCTGATTAGACAATCATTAGATCCAATAAAACATTGATGGGTTAACGTTTGACCAGCCGGATGAAACTGTTCAGATCGCTCTGAGGTCTTACTCAGTTGGTCTCTGCTCTAAGGTAAGTCACTTCTGTCTTCTCTGTTCTTGTTTCCTGTGTCAGGGTTTGGCCTGGTTAAAGAGAACTTCTTTAGGGTGTAAATAGAAATAAACAGAGCTGCTTGTTTGGATTTTAGTAGATTATTTGTTAAATTTTACAAATGTTTTCAGATTATTGCCAGATTAATGTGATCTTGACTTGACTTTGACAAGGCCGCGAACAAGGCGTTGGCATATATAGACCTCTACTTGTTTGCTTTCAAGGTTGCTTGCCCTACATCTGTAATTACACATATAAAAGGACTATTTATTATCATAAATGGTTAATTTTACTCAGACAGACTGTTAAGTCATTGTGCTAAAGGTTTATGATGAGGATCTGAGAGCTTTGTACCACAGTGCTATTATATGTTTCAGATTCAGTGCGCTTAATCTTCACAGTAAACCTCTTCCTCATTCGATTTTTTTAATTGACCCAGATTGATCATAGGAAGGGTGTAACCACTGGGTTGAACATGTGCCAATCAAAAGACAATGATCATTCTATTTAATCTGATATTCAGTGGCAGAAACAAATACAAGTAACAAATATATTTGTCTTTACTAGTCACTCCTGATGTGCTGATAATAAGATTGCTCTAAAATTAAAAGGTCATCAGCCAAGACTCAATGTCACCTTCACTAAATGGGTTGACTGCACTCTTTCAACTGCAATACCCAAGATCATGGGCTTCACAGTTGCATTCATGTTAGGAATATTTTAGTAATTAAATGTTTTTTTGTTTGTTTAAATTTCTCATCCGTTGTGTCCATGTAGCAATATATGTGTCTATTTAGAGTCAAACAGTTATCTACAACCTCAGTGTTGTTAAGGCCCAAACTGAGCTTTTAAGCTCTAAATGTGCCAAAGTGCACATCAAAGCCGCCTGCTTTTGGACATTACATCCTACGTGGATCCTTCTTTGTCAAACCCATTCAAATAGATACGTATTTAAATTTTATTTTAGCCCTTTAAACTGTGATAAAACAGGATTCCAGACTCTGTAGGGATCTTTTAAATACCCTGTTGCAGTTAATCCCTGCAGGATCTGATTTAAAGGATTTAAAAAAAAAAGATGGGAAGAATGAAATTGTTGGCTTTCAGTTTCTCCTGTACGGTCGCTGATTCGCTAGGAAGGTGGAGTCTCTGTGAACTTAAAGCTCCCATTCAGCTCCTAGTGTGCAAATGTGTCAACTCAAGGACACAGTTTCTTTTGGTGTAGCCGATGTCTTTGTGAATCAGTGACTCATTGTGCTGAGGGGAAAAGATTAAAAAGTGTTTCTTCAGGGTCATAAATAACCTTAAATTGAATAATTTCAACTTTAGGTCTCCAATATCCTTAAATCCGGCCAGACATATCAATGTTATTTTAGATGGTTGCTTAGTCACTGCTTTTTCTGTCAAATCTTTTTTTTAAATAAATGGTGGTATTCATTCACTCCCTAACTTGTTGCTATGGCAACTGTTAAACAAAACTACAAGACCCATGATGCAGCACAGCAAACATTATATTTACACCCAAGCTTTTTTTTTTTGGAAAGTTGCTCATTCCAGCTTCTCTAGGGAATTTAAATCAAAACGTCCTAGCTATATACCCAGATTAGCTCCTTTGTCGTGGAAAGACCTTTATTTAACAAGGTTTGGCTTTTAAACTGGAATGTTAACAGTTAAATAGACCATCAGTAACCATCATGAAGCTTGCTGTATTCTGGTAGAAGGTGCTGAACTTAGGCAACCTTAAAGTGAAACCCCTAGAGCTGTAAACACCAACTTCAAAGTACATTTTAACTTGCTTAAGAGCAAGTAAAATAATTAATCTAAATCATAATTGTCTTAGTAACTCTTGAGTTTCACTGACTGAAAGATGCAGAAAGCTTGGCAAAACACTGAGGTTAAATGCTTTTAGTTGTTTAAAATCCGTTCTCATTCTGTCACTTTTGTTTTTCTTGCTCCTTTTCTCCCACCTCGCCTCCTCCTTCACAGGCTGTGGTAATGACACCCATGCTGCATCTGTTGTTGCTCCCATCTCTGCTCAGCATTGTGAGTACATAGCACCACCGACTGCTGCCTCCGCCGTCCTTTGATACATATTCATTTCATCCTCTTAAAGCCATGAAGCTGTTAAAGTGTCTGCAAACCACTCGATATGTATTGATGTTTACATCTGGTGGTTCCGAGGAGCGTTTTAATATGCTGTGGTCATTCTCTGTGAGATTATTGGAATATTTGAATGGAAACCTTTAAAGGGGACTGTAAGCTCCAGTTTGTCTTCAGACTTTGCTCTTTCGCTCTCAGCAGGAATGTAGAAACACATCCTCTGTCGTTTAATTTTGGCTCAATAAATAACTGCCCTCAATGGTTGACTAAATTCATGTTACAGCACCCTGTGTGCCTTGTAGTTGTACCTTTAGCTTTGCTGTATTTGAGGATGATTGACCCATCTCTCTATGCTTTGACAGGCTGCAGGGATGGACCTGGAGGAGAAGAAGGGCCCGTTTACGGACATTGCATTAAATGTTCTAGAGGCAACGCCAGTCCCCTATGCAGTGTATCAGGTAAAATACACATGGGAAAAGAGTGGGGAAGTTGAAGAAAACTTAAGGTAGTGTGAAATGTCAATAAAGGAAAGCTTAGTTATCTAAACTTGGAATAAAGACAAAATACCCGGCAGTGAAACTGAGAGTAGAAAATCATCCACAAACAGCCTATGCCCATGTTAAAGAACAACTCTTGTAAAACATAAAACAAAACAGTTTTTC
Organism: Valencia hispanica; assembly: GCA_963556495.2. Classification (NCBI taxonomy): domain Eukaryota; kingdom Metazoa; phylum Chordata; class Actinopteri; order Cyprinodontiformes; family Valenciidae; genus Valencia; species Valencia hispanica. Next base: position 24,956,851 of record OY747710.1, read on the forward strand.
TTTGTCATGTAGAATGCTTTGTAAACTTATTCACATCCCCTGAACTGTCTTACATTTCAACCACAAGATTTAATGTCTTTCAATGAAACTTTATATAATAATTTAACAGAAAGTGGAAAATAGTTTTGAAGTAGAAGGAAAACTAAGTTTTTTTGTTTTTTCCCCAAAAAATCTGAAAAGTGTGAAGTGTATTTATATTCAGCCTTTGTTTATTCTGAAACAACTAAATAGAGTCCAGTGCAACCAACTGCCTTCAGAAGGAACCTAATTTCTCTCACTGTGTGTAATATGAAGACTTGAGAGAACATTAGTGAACAAACAGCATGTGGAAGACCAAGGACCACAGCAGACAGGTCAGGGAGACAAGTTGTGAAAAGGTTTGAAGCCGTATTAGGTTGCATAACAATGTCCCAAGCTTTGACTATCTCAGAGAGCACTGTTTAATCCAAGTGCAAACCGAAGACATGGCCGTCCACCTAAACTGACAGGCTGGGCAAGGAAAGCATTAAACAAAGAAGCAGCCAAGAGTCCCATGTTAACTCTAGAAAAGCTGCAGAGAATCACAGCTCATGTGTGAGAGTCTGTCATCAAGCCAGAGATTATTTGTGAACTCCATAAATCTGACCTACATGCAAGAGTGGAACAAAGAAAGCCATTGATGGTAGAAAGCAATAAGAGGTCTTGTTTACAGTTTGCCACAAGAGGTGTGTTTTGGAAAACTAACTCTGCACATTGACCCGATCATACCATCCCTATGGTAAAACATGGTGGTGGCAGCATCATCCTGTGAGGATCTTTCTATTTATTGGGACAGGGAAGTTGGGGAAAGTTGATGGGAAGATGGATGTGGCTAAATCCAGGGTGATCCCTAAGACTTGAAACTGGGTTAAAGGTTCAGTCTGACCTGGATACAAACGCCCAACACGCTTTTTAGATGCTTTCTTTTTTTTTTTACTGGACACTATGTATCATTTTCATTCTACAACATAAATATGGACTACTTTATGTTTCTATATCACATGAAATCTTAATAAAATACATCAAACTATGTGGTTGCAATGATACAAAATATAAAAAAATGCAAACGGTATAAATACTTTTGCAACAGGCTGTTTAGTGACAAACTAAGAATACACAGACTCAGAAAATCTCCAGGTTAAATGGACAAGGTGGAAAAAATCAAAGCGTTCAGGATGCATTGATTACAAAATAGATAAGGTTTTGGAAATTACTGCATTTACTTGAGCCACTTAGAAATCATTGTCATTGAACTCTGTTCATCACTGCATCTGTAAATCAACCACTAAACAATAAAGATATAAAAAACTTTAACAAAGACAAACTTGATGTAAGATAACATGAGGAATACTTCCTGTAAAGAGAAGCTTAGAATATCCGTACAGTTTATTTCTATCATGCTTCAATATTTCCTTAAAAAGAAGCATAAAAGCAACTAAAAGTCCTTGAGTTATTATTGTCACCGGACTCTAATTTTGGTTGTTTTTGTAGTTAAGGTTCAATTTAGTATTGAGTCATGCCTGAGTTAGCTTACTGCTATGTTTGTACTTTTTATTTTCCCTAAATTTAGCTCTTCCCCAGTTTATTGGCATCTTTTTCCACTGGAAAACAGGCTGCGTTCAAAGTACTGTTCCTTCTCAGTCAAAGCTCTTAAGGTCAAGATTTTTTTAACGTAATTTTGTTTAAATCTACTTCATAGAAGTGAAATACTTTTAGAAGGTAAAGACACATTTTTTAATGCTAATTAATTGATTCCCTGTCAGAAATTAGATTTTCAGATGTCCAAAGTGTAATAGCTTTCTCTACTACTGACTTTACAGTGGCTTATGGCTTAATCAATCACTGTTTTGTTGCAGAAGCATTTTTAAAACTCCAACCTTTAGTTTGAGTACAATTATTGATGTGGAAAAAAATCCAACTTTAAAAAATAATAGATTTTTGTAATAAATTACTGGGGCTTCATCACTGGCACCTCTGCTGTAAATACTTTGTACAACCTACCTGTCACTTACTCTTCTCTACTTATATTTCATACTGATGATAAGAGGTTAAAAGTCTATGAGGTCCATGGGGCCATGCACTCTGACAAGGTTCTGAAAGTCTTTGGAAAAGAACAGGCCCAAACCGATTGTCACGATCCGATTCAATCCAGTCTGTTCCAATTATTTTTTTAGCTGTTACCTTAATTACATGACTGTAATTCAATGACAAAACACTGAGTGGGATTAGACTCACATTAACCCAGTGTTTCTCAAACTATGGGGCGAGCCCCACTAGTGGGGCGCAGAGGTATTGCAGGTGGGGCGTGAGATCAACGGGATTTAAATAGTTTTTCCCCCCTAGATTCTGTCGTTGTGAATGTTTCACTGCGCTGTAAATTAAATCAACCAGCTCCCCCCTCTCACAAAATTAAACACACTCAAATAAATTAGCAATTGTGCTCATCATTGTTAACAGAACCTGGAACATCGGGCTGGGAGTTTGACGTTGGAATATATCGCAGCAGAACAAAACAAGCTGAAGTAGCCGCATTATCAGAGATTCCATCTACAAAATGTACAAATGTCTAAAAAGATCAGGGAACGTTTCAGAGTCAGAGAAGTCACACGGTCAACCATGGAGGAAATACAGGGATGAGTATCTTGCTCTTTATTAATTTATTTTTTTATTTTATTTTGTATTTTAGAAAGCTTTGTAAATTTGATAAAACTACAGCTTTTATTTTCTCGAACTGTGAGCTGAAGTTCTACATGTAGCAACTACTGACAGCCTATATTTCTGAGCCGGTTTTATACCAGTGCTTTTTCCAACTAATTTATACCCTTAAAAACTTGTAGGCTAACTCGGCTATTTAAATAAATAAAACACTTTAAAAATCAGGCGTGGTCACCATTCTGTTGGGGCGATAAAAGCATGGGGGGCTTGTGTATGCTCCTTTGTCCAAAGAAACACCGCATTAACCCTTTCAGACCTAAGCCTTAAAATGCCTGTCTGGACTTTTCCCTCCTATTTTAGCTGTAAAAAGGGCAAACAATGTTAAACAATTAAATTTATCTTTGGACGTATGAGTCGATCTTTAGTCATTTTTATAAGAATTGATTCAGAATCAGAGAATCGATTTTTTTCAACACAGCACTATAAATATAAGACCAAAGAGAAAAGTATAGCTTTGTTTAATCTAAGTCTAATCCTTTTCCTCCTTTTTTCCCCATCTTCCACTGTATAGTTTCAGGTACCTGCAGGTGCTAATCATTTCGAGATGAACGGCGAAGGCTTGAACTACATTAAAATATCAAAGGACGGCTGGCTTTACCTGGAAAAACCTCTGAACTGGTCTCAAGAAAACCACTATGCATTCAACGTAATAGACTCTGCTTTTTATGCACGTGTAAATAACTCATGATTTGTGGTAGAAATGCAGCACATGTTATTATATAGCACACTGTGTGTTTGTGTGTGGGTAATAAATCCAGGTGAAGGCATTGGCAGATGAAGAAGTAGTGGAGGGTCCAATAACTGTGACCATAAACGTTTTGGATGTAAACAACAATGCTCCACGGTTCAACCAGAATAGCTACACGGCTACGATTCGGGAAAAGAGAAAACAAGGTGGGTTTTAAATGAATCTGGATCAGAAGACAGAGGACATAAAGACGTTTAACACAAACTGAAGCTTCTCATTTCATTCAGTTTTGCTGTTAAAGAGCTGTTTTTAATGCCTGTTTCAGACGCTTAATAGTTTTCAAAATAAACCAAAAAAGTCACTTTACATTATGCTAGAGTACAGGCTTCGGTTTTACTTTCGTAGATTGACTAACTTATCCAAATAAAGGCTAATGTAACCCACAAATATCTAATATGACATCAATTCTAAACATAACAAAATGAACATGATTGAAATCTTAATCTAAAAATGTGTACAATGCTTCGCAAAAGTTTTAATTCCCCTTGAACTTTGATACATTTTGTCATGTTGCAACCACAAACTTCAATACATTTAATTTGGATTTTATGTGATATACCAACAGATAGTAGTTCATAACTATGAAGTGGACAGAAATACTTGGTTTTCAAAGTCTTACTAATAAGAATCTGGGAAATTTGGGGTTCATCTTTTGTCTTTTGGGGTGTATGTCTACTAGCTTTAAGTGATTAGAGACTTAAGTTCTTCCTCAATCTTCTTGGCTGAATAATGTGAATTATTAAGTTTTGCCACAGATTCCTAAATTTATTCAGATCTGGTCTTTTAATGAGTCATTCTAACACATGACTTAATTTTGCCCCATTTATTTTTCCATAAACTCTGACCAGCTTCCCTGTTCCTGTTAAAGAAAGCATCACCACAGCATGATGCTGCCATCACCATGTTTTACTGTGGGGGTGGTGCGATAAGAGTGATGTGCGGTGTCAGTTTTCCACCACATCTAAACTTTTCCTCTGGGCCATAAAAACAAAGTAGGTCACATCTGACCAGAGCAGCTTCTTCTACATCTTTACCATTTCTTCTACATTGTCCCAAACTGCAAATAGGCCTTCTTATGGGTTTATTTTGCCAGTCACTTTCTTCTTTCCTCTCTTCCATAAAGGCCTGACATACGGCGTTAAGCACTAGTGGATGTCTTGTCCACAGGGCCCCCCACACTTGAGCTGTGAATCTCTCCAGAGTTTCCTTTTTCCTCCTGTACTAAGATTGTGACTAAAACATACCAATACTTTATTTATTTAATAATCTGTGTTTCTTTGTTCCTTTATAAAACCTCTGATCCTGCGCCCATAACTCCAGTTCTGTTTGTCACCTCAGGGGTTCCCTTCATCCAAGTGTCTGCAACTGACCAAGACGACCCAGAGACTCCGAACGCTCATCTGCGCTACAGCCTGGACGCCCACATCCCCAACAACCACAACATCCTCCTGTTCCAGATCGACCCCGACACCGGAGAGATCTCCACCACTGAAAAGGGTAAGATCAAATTCATTTTAAGAGAAATGCACACAGATGAGAGCAGGCAAAGCTGTACATAGGGGCACTGTCTGTGGAAAAGTCTGTAATCTGTCCCTCTCTGCCTGTAATCCATCAGAATAGCGTCCGTGTAAATCCAGATTATGCAGATCATCTTGTCCGCTCAAGATTAATGCTGACTGGCGGCAGATTGCCTGAATGTGTCGCGTGATGTTGACTCTTACTAATTTAAATGTGTCAGAAAGTGAACAGGTTTAAAGTCATGTATGTCAGTTTAAATATTCCTAATTGATCTTTAATCTGTCTATTTTAACAGGAGAAGAGATGCTGAAGGCCAAACCAGGAATCCAGTATGCCAGGGGAGAAGATCAGAGCATCGACTCCCTGAAAGCAAAGTTTAATGAGTACTGTCCGGTGCAGGACATCCCATATGAACAGAATCCATTCTTCACTTGTGTGGAGAGACAAGGTTTGTTCCCTATAATCAGTGATGCCCCAATCAGACGGCCATGGATCAGGATTGGTCAATTTTCGTTTGACTGTTTCTGATTGGTGATCAGCAAGTTAGATGCATCACAACGAAGATTTTCCACCATTTTGGGCCTAAAACCTTGTACTGTAACGCTCTGTTTTGAGTTTAACTAAACTTGATATTTGGTTGGTAATCCAATGAGTTTAGTCAGAGAGACTAGTTAAAACAAACCCATTACATCATCTTAAATGTTTTTTGTTTAACTTTCAGTGAGATATACAGTGGTTCTAAATGAGATCTTCATTTTCTCCTTGCTGTGTTAGAGATGAGGAGGCGTAACGTGGACCCCCTGGAGGACCCCGACTACACCCTCTATATCCGCGTGCAGGACATGAAGGGAAGCGCAGAGACAGCTCTAAGTGGAACTGCCAGAGTTCACATTGTTGTGGAGCCCAACCTGTGGGTCAATCCTGGGCTATTAACTATTAAGGAGAATTTAAAAGGAGATTATCCCAGAGTTATTTCAAAGGTCAGCTGGAACAGACCACATTAATATCATGAAACTAGCTCAAACTAACTGCACCTACTCTAAACGCACCATCTGAACCTCTTACTGAGAGCATCTCTGCTTTGTATCTTTATCCAGGTCCAGTCTAATGACCCTGATGCCATCTACACTTTAGTGCAGAAGGACAGAGAACTCCGCTTCCCTTTCCAGATTACAGCAAATGGAGAAATACTGGTGACAGAGGAGCTGGACAGAGAGGAGAGAGAGATGGTAGAAAAGAGATGCTGTAATTTTTTGACAAAATACTTCTTACTGATAGAATTAGAAAGCACTAACATGCATCTCTCTGCTCTCATTCCAGTACATTTTAGTTGTGTTTGCAAAAGACAACCATGACATAGAGGTGGATCCACCCATGGAGATTCCCGTAATGGTGGTGGATGTAAATGACAACAAGCCCGTGTGTGAAAAGGAGGAAACTGTACTGGAGATACAGGAGAACGAGTCAATAGGTAAGATGCAAATCTCTGTGTGATTTTATTACATAATGTTTTCACAAAGCACCAAGAATGGAACACCAGCAACAGATTTCCTTCATGGCATTATTGCTTCATCCAGATTTGTGTGATGTAAAAACTGAAACTACAATAAAATCATTTAAAAACTATTTCCAGATTCTATTAAACATTTATTCTGTAAAATACATCTGTTCTTTCTGTTGGATGAAACAAATGAATAAAATCAAATAAGGCTATAACAACAACACGTGTGTGCACATCCATAAACCGAACATTGGTTGAAGCACTCCTTACAGTTTCAACCTCAGTTTTCTCCGGTATACATTTTAATTCTGATTAACCTGAAATCAAGTACAACCGTCCCACTAGCAGTTTCATGGTATTTGCAACATTTTGCAGAAAGGTTGCAAATGATCTAATTTTGCAAGCGGATCAGTCAGGAGAAGAGCACAAAAACAATCCACAGATCCATCTGTTTGCAAAAGCTCAAAAAGTAAAGAATGTTTATTTTTAAATATAGAAAAATGGGGATGTACAAAAATAGAATAGATTATGCTCTAATGAAACCAAACTTGACCTTTAGGACTACTAACTTTTGGGTCATCCCCTCCAAATCCTTATTATCAGTTGTTTCAATCCATTTCTTTGGCCAATCAGCTCTAGGGACTAAAGTGGATGGAGATAATGGTTGATTTTGTGTCTGCAGAACCATTTCCATCCAGATTTGTCCATAAACATTCATAAAATGATCTTGTCTGCTTAGCTAGTTCAATATATCTCTAAAGGAATATCTTTGGAGCCTCTTAAGATTGAGAGCATGTGATAAACAGGCTTTCAAGACTTCTGAATAAATGCGATTGTTTTATATTTTTTCAGGCAGCTTTGTGGGACAACTGGAGGTCCGTGATGCCGATAAAGAAGGAACTTTGAATTCAAAGCTGAGTTACACCATCATCTCACAAAATCCAACCAACCTACCTAACAGCTTCTCTATTGATGAAACCACTGGAAGAATCCAGGCGCTGCGCTCGCTTCAGCGAAAAGAGGAGAAGGTTTACAACCTGGATGTGAGAGTCGGTGACTCAGGTAACACACAGACTACCACAAAGTTTACCTGAACCCATCTCAAGGTAGACGTTTGGAGATTTTCACCACTGAATGAATTCTTACACGCAGATTTCAGCACGAACTGCAAGGTGGTCATCAAGGTCATCGACGTAAACAACGAGCTGCCTCTGTTTGAGCAGAGCTATGTGAGTGCAGGAATCATTGTTTGGGTTTTGAGGAGCTGTTTGGATTATGTTCTCACCGTGTGTGTGTCTGTGTGAAGTATGGTGACCACACTCTGGCAGAGGACGCTGAGGTGGGTAGCACGGTGCTGACCATCAAAGCGACGGACGCGGACGAGCCAAACACGGGCAGCTCGTACATCATGTTTAACATCTCCAAAGGAAACGAAGGAGACGTCTTCACCGTGGAGACTGACGGCCAAGGAGTCGGCTATGTGGTCATTGCAAAGGTGAAACAATTAAAAACATTTTTCAGGATTACAGAATGTCACTGCAATAAAAGTACAATTTATAACACGAAAGAAAAGCATAAACAGTTTTTATCATTAGTACCACAATATGCAGAAGGCCCTGTGTCAGCTAATACAACCACAAAAACCCTGCTTTAAATTAAGATTAACCTTTTAAATCACATTGGTTATGCATTTAATATTAATAATATTTAATAATATTAAAATTAATATTATAATTTCCCCACATCACTGATGGAAACCTAAAGATGTTTAGTACAAAAGCATAAACTTACAGATTTGTTGTAAATCAAAATGAAATAAATTTAAGTAGTTGAAAATTTATGGAAGGATGTCTCGCTGCACGGTTTTGAAGTGTCAAAGATAGGGTCCACACTTTGCATTCTGACTGTAAATTAAAATATCAATAGCTGACTGTAAGTATAAAAAAATTTGAAAAGCACTAGGAGAACGCAGACCTCTTCCAAGGCAGCTCAGTACTCCTTAATGTTGTGATCTAATTCTAACTTTTTCTAGATTCCTTGACCATGAAAACAAACCATCATTATTAGTTCAGTATTTATTTAGGAAAATCACTTTTTTTCAGTAATGGCAGTTTTCCAATCACCCCCAAATTATAATCACTTGTTCCTGGTCCCATTGCAGACATTTCCTCAAAATGTCATCTAAATCCACCTATAACTTTTTGAGTTATGTTGCTAATAGACAAACAAACCCTGGCAAAAACAATAGCCTCCTTGGCGGAGGGAACAATGTCCACATCTTTGGTCCACTCTATCTAAACAGTTTGTTTTTTGCCTCCACAGCCTCTGGACTTTGAGTCCCATTCCACCTACAACCTCCAGATTGATGCTCGTAACACAGAGCCCCTGATGCAGGGTATGAACTACAGCAGCGACTCCACCGCCACCCTGTCCGTATCCGTCACGGATGTGGACGAGGCACCAGAGTTCAGTCTGGACATCCTGGATGTGACTGTACCAGAAAACTTTACAAAGGGATCAGTGCTGTTGGCAATAGATGCAAAGGATCCAGAAGGGAAAGACATTGGGTAAAGAGAGCTCAGCTATTTCTCAAATTTGCTTTGGCTATTATAATGTGTAATGTCAGCACATGAAAGAACAGATAAACATTTACTGAGGAACAGATTATGCCGGATGGCAAGGATGCCTTAACCTTTTGGTGCTTTTATAGTTTCTTTTTAACCCTAAAGTGGGTCTAAAGGGATGATCCCACTAACATGCCTCACTTATTTTGTTGTCTAGATTAATCATTCACATATTTGGCTTCTAAAAGAATCTATATTTGGTATATTTAAAACAGAGAAGGAACATTTCAGTAAATAAACCTCATTCGAACATCAAGCGACGTTTCTAATTGGGATTCACCATTAAATTACATTTTGAGGCAATGCAATTTTATTTGTATAGCACACTTTCAACAACAAGGTAATTCAAGGTGCTTTACATGATTAAGGGGGGAAATAAAAATAGCAGCAAAACACAGACAAAGCATATAAAGTAAAAACAGCAATAAAGCAAGAAGCACACACAGATACATCAAAGCATTACTCAAAGACAGCTCTAAACGGATACGTTTTTAGTAGGGATTTTTTTTTTTTACTCAGTTTTTCAGCAGCTTTGCAGTTGTCTGAAAGTTTATTCCAGATTAGAGGAGCATCAAAACTGAAAGCTGCTTCTCCATGTTTGGTTCTAATTCTAGGGATGTTGAGTAGACTGGAGTTAGAGGACCTGAGTGTTCTGGTGGGTTGGTATAGTAACAGCAGATCTTCAACATACTTTGGTGCTAAGCCATTCAATGATTTATAAACTAGTAGAAGTATTTTGAAGTCTATTCTCTGAGCTACAGGGAGCCAGTGTAAGGACTTTAGAACTGGGGTGATGTGCTCTACTTTCCTGGTTCTAGTGAGGACACGAGCAGCAGCGTTCTGGATCAGCTGCAGATGTCTGATTGACTTTTTAGGCAGACCTGTGAGAACGCTGTTGCATGCCGAACGCTAAGGGGCATTTATAGGTCAGGATTTATTTTTGTGCAATGGCGCTGGTCCAGACATTTCTTACCGAAGCTGAAGAACGAGTAATAAGGCTTATTAAAAAAAATCCATTTAAAATGGTTCCTACTCATTTTAACAATATTTGATTCTGACTGCATTTTTATCTCCTTACAATAAACTCTTGTAAATTTACATCCTAATAACCATAAACAAATTGGAAAACAAAATCCTACTTTTAAACACTTTTGAGATTGATTTTTCGAGGAATGGCATTGCTGGGACTGTAACACACAATTTTTAGCCAAAAGCAGAGATTTGTGTAACAGAAGTTGGAGCCTATGTTGAAGCTTTTATTTGACTGATGAAAGAAGTGACTGTTTTCTGACTTCATTGAGCTTGGAGGACAGCAGACAAAATGGAAAACCATTTGATAACCTGCTTCCAGGACTCCTCATCTAGATCCACATTGGCTGACTGCTACTTTATCTGTTGAAGCAATCGGGCGTCCACAAAACAAACTGCAGATTATTTTTGAGCACCATTGTTGCACAGGTCACAGGTTCAGAGTGTGCTTTCATCACAATTGATGTGTTATGTCGTGCAGCTCGCTGATGGTTGTGTGTTTGTGTGCAGTTTCAAGCTGGACGGCGACGCTCAGGGCTGGCTGGAGATCGATGCTGCCACAGGAGCGATCAGGACCAAAGACAGGATGGACAGAGAGACACTGGAGACATTTGATGTCACTGTCACTGCCTTCGAGAAGGGTGAGTAGCAGCTAAGTCACAGCAAGTCATTGCGTAAATATGAAAGAACCCACATTTAGTGTAGGAATATGCTTAGGGGCCAAATCATAACCCTTCTTCACACTCAACACAAAATAAGATTCATAATCTCTGAAAATAAAGGCTTTACTGTAGTTTATACTTAAATCACTCATCAACCAGTTTAGTTAGTTACTGAAAACCCACAGATAAATAAATCTTATTCAAAAATTTTAAAAAAGGGGCCTTTTATTGCATTTTTAACCTCTTAGATTAGGGTTTTAAACTGCCCCTGTGGCTCTTCTTACTGAGATGGCAAACAAAGTATTTACACCCATGTTAGTGCTTTTTAAACAAAGAGAATAAAAGTTTGACAAAGTATAAACTGTAAATACTCTGTGTTTAATGTAGGGTAGTCCATTCCAGATTAGAGAAGTCTAAATGTTATAGATGTTGAAATAAGGTGTGAAATTCTCCTTTCCTGATGTAAAATTCTATAAATTTCAGGAAAAATATGAATTTTCAAAATATTTTTTGAGTATTTAAATGTACCCTAAAGATTTCATCACTGTTAAGAGGACACATGAGTTATTTGTCTTCATGTCCCTTGGCAGCTGCTTGTATTTTAACATACACCGGGAAACATGAGCACATTACCCCAGTACTGACATCCCTTCACTGGTTACCTTGTCAGGTTCGAGCAGATTCTAAGGTCCTGTTGCTAACCTACAAGGCTTTAAAGGGTTTAGCACCTTCATATCTTTCTGACCTTCTGCAACTGTATGTTCCCCCCCATGTTCTCAGATCTCAGGGCACCGGTCTTTTAAAAGTTCCTAAAGCTAGACGCAAAACTATTGGTGCCTTTTCCTTTCGTGCTCCATCTTTGTGGAGCAATTTACCTCAAGAAATTAGGCAGGTATGCACTGTTGAAGTTTTTAAGGCAAAGTTAACGACACACTTGTACTCTATCTTTTGTGTCCTAGTTCCAGGCTTAGTTTTATTGGTTTTCATTGTTCTTCCTTTTTGTTTGACTTGTTTTTAAATTGCATTGTTTTATTCTGTACTGTTTTAATTATTTATTTTATTCACTAGCTGTTCAGCGCTTTGCTTGAAAGCGCTTTATGAATAAAGTTATCATTATTATTATTATTATTATTGGTGTTGTCTCTGTTTGCCTCCACAGAGAACCCTGACAAGTCCTCCGAGCGTGTCGTCCACGTGCGGCTGCTGGATGTCAACGACAACGTTCCCAAACTGGTTAAGACCCAGGCCTTCATCTGCATGCAGAAAATCCAACCCCTCACCATCATGGCTGAAGATGGGGACAACGATCCCTTCTCTCGTCCTTTCAATTTCACCTTTGCAAAGAAATCTCCCAACTGGAAGCTGAGCAAGATCGATGGTACGTTTGTTAAGGTCCAAATGAAGAAAAGGACGATGCAGAGATGTACTTTTCTTTACTCATTTTGGGGCATATTTGTTTGCTTACTTGGTTGGTTCTTTGTGTCGTGCAGATTCCTCAGCTGAGCTGCAGTTGACCAAAAAACCAGTGAAAGAAGGAACGCACTCTCTTAAGATCACCGTTAAAGACAAAGCAGGCATGGGCGTTCCACAGCTGTTTGAGGGTAAGTTATCAAACCTCACTTCTTTACATTTCTCTTATGAGGTGGTCCATTTGTGTCCAGTTCTTGTACCTGACAGTAACAGCAAATTGCACAGTGAGAGCCGTAAAATGAAGACAATGGACACATGAAGGACAAAAGGATTTAAATTCAAGCAAGTGACATTTTACTCCATGTCTCCTCTATGATTCCCAGTGGTACTATGCAACTGCACATCCCTCGGCTACTGCTACATGCCGCCACACGGAGAGAGCTTCAAACTTCCAATGGGAGCCACCATCGGGATCTTAGCAGGCGTTCTGGGATTCTGTGGTAAGTCAGACAAACTGACATATAGGTGAAACCAAAGGTTTAAACATACTACAAATTTTCTTTTTACTTGTTTCCCCTCTTTGTCTGACATTAAACTAGACTAAACTTTATGGAGAAAATTCAAAATAAGATTTTTTTTAAAAATAAGTTCACAAATATTTCTTTAGTGTTTGGCAATTTTTATTTTAAACTCCATGACCCGATTTTTAACATTTCGAGCATCTGTCCACAATACTTTACAATTTATATTTCAGACATTTCACACCAAAGCATCTCCGGAACACAGAACCCATCTCGTTACTGAACTTCATGATAGCTGGACATTCCCATGATGTTTTTATTTACATGTAGTTGTTTGAACAGATTAATGTTGCACCTTCAGGGTTCTGGAAATTACAGTGGCTTGCAAAAATATTCGGCCCCCTTGAACTTTTCCACATTTTGTCACATTACAGCCACAAACATGAATCAATTTTATTGGAATTCCACGTGAAAGACCAATACAAAGTGGTGTACACATGAGAAGTGGAACGAAAATCATACATGATTCCAATAATTTTTTACAAATAAATAACTGAAAAGTGGGGTGTGCGTAATTATTCAGCCCCCTGAGTCAATACTTTGTAGAACCACCTTTTGCTGCAATTACAGCTGCCAGTCTTTTAGGGTATGTCTCTACCAGCTTTGCACATCTAGAGACTGAAATTCTTGCCCATTCTTCTTTGCAAAACAGCTCCAGCTCAGTCAGATTAGATGGACAGCGTTTGTGAACAGCAGCTTTCAGATCATTCCACAGATTCTCGATTGGATTTAGATCTGGACTTTGACTGGGCCATTCTAGCACATGGATATGTTTTGTTTTAAACCATTCTATTGTTGCCCTGGCTTTATGTTTAGGGTCGTTGTCCTGCTGGAAGGTGAACCTCCGCCCCAGTCTCAAGTCTTTTGCAGACTCCAAGAGGTTTTCTTCCAAGATTGCTCTGTATTTGGCTCCATCCATCTTCCCATCAACTCTGACCAGCTTCCCTGTCCCTGCTGAAGAGAAGCACCCCCAGAGCATGATGCTGCCACCACCATATTTGACAGTGGGGATGGTGTGTTCAGAGTGATGTGCAGTGTTAGTTTTCCGCCACACATAGCGTTTTGCATTTTGGCCAAAAAGTTCCATTTTGGTCTCATCTGACCAGAGCACCTTCTTCCACATGGTTGCTGTGTCCCCCACATGGCTTGTGGCAAACTGCAAACGGGACTTCTTATGGTTTTCTTTTAACAATGACTTTCTTCTTGCCACTCTTCCATAAAGGCCAACTTTGTGCAGTGCACGACTAATAGTTGTCCTATGGACAGATTCCGCCACCTGAGCTGTAGATCTCTGCAGCTCGTCCAGAGTCACCACGGGCCTCTTGGCTGCATTTCTGATCAGCGCTCTCCTTGTTCGGCCTGTGAGTTTAGGTGGACGGCCTTGTCTTGGTAGGTTTACAGTTGTGCCATACTCCTTCCATTTCTGAAGGATCGCTTGAACGGTGCTCCGGGGGATGTTCAAGGCTTGGGAAATCTTTTTGTAGCCTAAGCCTGCTTTAAATTTCTCAATAACTTTATCCCTGACCTGTCTGGTGTGTTCTATGGACTTCATGGTGTTGTTGCTCCCAACATTCTCTTAGACAACCTCTGAGGCCGTCACAGGGCAGCTGTATTTGTACTGACATTAGATTACACACAGGTCCACTCTATTTAGTCATTATCACTCATCAGGCAATGTCTATGGGCAACTGACTGCACTCAGACCAAAGGGGGCTGAATAATTACGCACACCCCACTTTTCAGTTATTTATTTGTAAAAAATGTTTGGAATCATGTATGATTTTCGTTCCACTTCTCACGTGTACACCACTTTGTATTGGTCTTTCACGTGGAATTCCAATAAAATTGATTCATGTTTGTGGCTGTAATGTGACAAAATGTGGAAAAGTTCAAGGGGGCCCAATACTTTTGCAAGCCACTGTATATCCGAGGCTGAACCAGAGTTGTGGAGATCCACAATTATCTTGCTGATTTCATTTTATTTTCCATTGATGTCACACAAGGAAGCAGTGTATTTTAGGTGTTGCCTTAAAATACATACAAACATGTGGTGAATTAACCTACCAGAAAGTAAAATAGCCATAACATCATATTCTTGGCTTTTCCTAGTTGTTTCAAGTCAAAATAATCTTGATTTCTCTAAATATTTTAAAATGAGCATTGTTGTGTATAAATTAAGGTTTCTACTTCAACTGACTTCATATTTACTCTTGTTGCAGTTATCATCTTCATCATAGTGATCAAGCGCTCAAATAAAAAGGGCAAGAAGAAAGGGCAGACTGAAGATGGGGAGCGGAACCCCATGATGTAGAGAAAAGCATGTGAAGTTTTATTTATATAAAGAAAGTGTCACAGATTACCTAAAAGGAGTTTTGCAAGTCATACAACATGCACACAACCTGTTTTTGCAACTTTAACATGTCTCAAAACCTTAACATATTGTTTGGATGTTTTGCTGGTGCCTTTTCACTGTGTGAGTGTTGACTTAACATCCAGCTCATGCTTATTTATTTACAGTGATCATCCTCACTGCTAAATAAACGCAGGAACACATACTATTAAAGAAACTTTAAGAAAATCCCTTTATTCTCTTTCAAGTTATCAGACGCTGTTTTATTTCAGTTTGTTTTATTCAAACATTTTATGAGTGGAGTTTGAATATTAGGTGCCGTGCATACTAAACTCACTTGGTAGGCCAGCTGAGCTTTCTCACAGCTTGTTGACTTAATGTATTAAAATGAGTTTCTCAGACTGGCTGGTTCATTAGCAGTTTCATTGTTTCTCATGATTTAATGTGTTCCCCCCCCCCCCCATCCCAGCGCCTGCTGATGTTAAGTAACATGCTAATGAACAATTATTGGATCATTTTTGTAAAGTGCAGTAACTGTTCTGCTTCCCAATAAAAAAAACAAACTGGGATTTACTTTGGTTTTCACTTATTTTTTCTGTTTCTGGGTCTGTCTGCTGTTACACGCCAGGAAAGACACGTGGTGCTGCAGGTGATGGGTGACACAACGCCCAGACATCCACTCTTTACCTTGCTTTATGCGTCTTATCTGGGATTTCTTCTCGTACATTTTACTCTGCGTTTACAGTCGCTGTTGTTGCATCTCCTCCTCCTCCTCTAGTCTGTCGCTAAGCATTCAAGGCCTGGCAGAGTGATGCTCTGAGTCATCTCTTTGACAGTGGGAGACGGGCTGCAGATTGTCAGCTGTGCTGAAAGGAAGATAGCATGAACTTTAAACAGCACAAAGAGACCCCCCAACACACATGCTAGTGAGGGTTGATACGGGGGCCCACATGTGCTTCCACGAGCATCCACCCACTCCGATCCATGTGTCACGTGTGTGAGTCGGTGAACTGCCTGCTGTGGATCCCAGAAGCCAAAGGATGGAGCCACGACTCGCTGTTTATGTCTGCAGTCCATCTGGATCTGTATCTCCGCAACACTTTTCCACAACAGAGGTGCGTGGAGAAGTTGAAAGGTTGAGGAACAGCGGCATGGAAGTGGATGAAAGACAGAGTAAACGATGTGATGGACGAACCGCCTCTTCATATCAGATCTCACCCACTCATGCAACAATATTGTCCTTCAGCCGTTTAGTCACCGCCAGAGTGGACATTTGTCCTAATATAGAAAATCTATGTTGATCTTAGCATTTAGAACTGATTCATCATTTCTTAGCTGCTTGGATTACTAGTTTATAGGACCAGATTGCAGGTTAAAGGTTGCAGTCTGGTCCCCAGTAGGTTTGCAATAAAGGTAAGGCAAGGCAAGGCAATTTTATTTGTATAGCACACTTTCAACAGCAGGGTAAGGTGTTTTACATGATTTGGTGATTTTTAAAAAACACACAAAAGAAACACACATTACACATGATACACAATAAAGCAAGAGAACTGGTATGATGTGCTCTACATTCCTGGTTCTAGTGAGGACGCGAGCGGCAGCGTTCTGGATCAGCTGCAGCTGTCTGATTGACTTTTTAGGCAGACCTGTGAAGATGCTGTTGCAGTAATCAATCCGACTAAAGATAAACGCATGGATGAGTTTTTCTAGGTCGTGTTGCAAAATCAGTCCTTTAATCCTAGAGATGTTCTTCAGGTGATAGAACGCTGACCTTGTTATTGCCTTTATGTGACCCTGGAGGTTCAGGTCTGAGTTCATTACTACACCTAGGTTACGAACCTGATCAGTAGTTTCTAGCTGTATTATTTGAAGCTGTGTGCTGACTCTTGATCGTTCCTCCTTGGGTCCAAAAATAATCACTTCTGTTTTGTTTCTATTCAGCTGGAGAAAGTTATGGCACATCCATCCATTTATTTGGTCAATGCATTGATTTAGGGTTTGAATGGGTTCGAGGGGCCCCAGGATGGAGCCCTGGGGCACCCCACATGTGATTTCTGTTTGTTCTGATGAAAAGTTTCCTATTGAAACATAGAAGTCCCTGTTCTTTAGGTAAGACTCGAACCAGCCAAGTACTGTACCAGAGAGTCCGACCCAGCTCTCCAGTCGTTCCAATAAAATATCATGATCAACAGTGTCAAATGTTGCACTGAGGTCCAACAGAACCAGCACTGTGGTTCTTCCACAGTCTGTATTTATGCGGATGTCATTAAATACTTTGACAAGGACAGTCTCGGTGCTGTGGTGAGCGCGGAAACCAGACTGAAAAGCATCAAAACGGTTTGTCATTGTTATAAAGCCATTTAACTGCTGAAACACAGCTTTTTCAATAATCTTACTGATGAATGGGAGATTAGAGATTGGCCTGTAGTTCTGCATTAACGTGTTGTCCAGATTTTTCTTCTTTAGCAGTGGTTTAATAACTGCTGTTTTTAAAGCCTGAGGGAAGACACCTGATAGCAGTGATGAGTTCACTATTTGAACAAGATCAGACCCAATAACAGGAAGAACCTTCTTTAGAAAAGCTGTGGGTAGGATATCAAGACAGCAGGAGGAGGAGCTTAATTGGATAATGATTTTTTCAAGGCAGTTCTGGTTTAATTCGTGGAATTCAGACATTTTCTCTACATTGTTGTTGATTGGGGATGGCACTGGTTGTGGGTTCGATATTGAGGTACAGATTGACCGTCTAATTGTTAGAATCTTTTCAGTGAAAAAGCTGGCAAATTCATTGCAGGCCCTGGTAGAGTTTAGTTCAGGGGCTACTGTCACTAAAGGATTAGTTAGTCTTTCCACTGTTGCAAATAGAGTCCGTGCGTTATTAATGTTTCTGTTGATGATTTCAGAAAAGAACGATTCCCTAGCATCTTTTATAGTTAGCTGATATCTATTCAGTCTCTCTTTGTAGATCTCACAGTGAACCTGGAGTCGAGTTTTCCGCCATTTTCTCTCGGCTCGTCGACACTCTCTTTTTTCACTACGTACCAGTGGATTACTTGTCCACGGAGACTTCTTTCTACCTGAGACTATTTTCACTTTAGTTGGAGCAATGGAATCCATGATGTCTGAGATTTCTTCAAGGAAATTATCTACCAACTTATTTACTGAGTTTGAGTTGGGAGATGAGGGGGATGTGGTGGAAGGATAAATACGTTTAAAGGTTTCTACTGAACTGTCCCCTAGAAAACGCTTTTTTATAGTGGTCTTACTGTGGCTGGATAATTTAGCAGAGATGGTACTTTCAAAGAAAATACAGAAATGGTCAGATAATGCAATATTAATTACAGAGATGTCAGAAATATTTAAACCTTTGCAGATAATTAAGTCCAGAGTCCAGTGTCCTTTATTGTGTGTTGGTTGTTTGACATGCTGGATCAGTCCGAAGTTGTGGAGAGTATCATCTAATATTTTTGCTTGTCTATCTTGGGGGTTGTCGGTATGGATGTTAAAGTCCCCCACGATGATTAGTTGGTCATAGTCGATACATATTACAGAAAGAAGGTCATTGAAATCATTAAAGAAGTTAGAGTTAAGTTTTGGTGGTACAGTGAACAGGCATGCAGTCATATCAGGCCTGCTGCTGTTACAGCCAAATTTCCCCTTTGTGGGACAATAAAGGATTCTTCTATTCTATTCTTTTACTCTAATGCCTGGTGCTAAATTCATGTATTCACTTCATCAAGAAGGTAGAGGACTTTAAGTACTTGGGCTCAATGGTCCAGAGCAACGGAAAGTGTGGAAAAGAGGTGAAGAACCGTGTGCAAGCTGGTTGGAGAAAAGTGTCAGGTGGGATAAAAGGGTTTCAGCAAGAATAAAAGAAAAGTTACAAGACAGTGGTGAGACCAGTTTAGAGACCGTACCAATGAGGAAAAGACAGGAAGCAGAACTGGAGGTTGCAGAGCTCAAGATGTTGAGATTCTCTTTGGGAGTGACGAGGATGGATAGGGTAAAGAATTAGTACATCAGAGGGAAGGCTCATGTTAGACGTTTTGGAGATAAAGTAAGAGGCCAAACTGAGAAGGTTGGGACATGTTCAGAGGAGAGACGACGATTATATCGGTAGAAGGATGCTGAGGTTGGAGCCACCAGGCAGGAGGCAGAGAGAGAAAACAAAAAGATTCATGGATGTGGTGAAAGAGGACATAAAGTTAGTTGGTGTTGAGGGCAGAGGACGCAGAGGACAGAACTAAATGGAGACAAATGATTTGCTGTGCCGACCCCAGAAGGGAAGAGTTGAAAGAGAATAAGAAAAATTTTCATGCCAGTTATTCCGTCTCATCAGATATTGCATGGATTACATTTTTTCACCTTTCCAAAAGCTGAGGTCTGTGTAACCATGCCACATGAAACAAGGAAAACAAAACTCTCCCTCAATGTTAAACTAAATATCAATGGGAAAAATATAATTGCAGGCCTAACGGGGGGGGGGGGCTGTTCTGACTATCATTTTATTAGTTTTAGAGAATAAACTAAAAAGAGCAACCCTGAATAAGACAAAGAAGTAAAAAGTAGGTTGCATCCCGATGAACAGCGGTGCCTATTGGGGTCAGTGGGGGAGCTGGCTCTCTGGTAGGACATTTTGTCTCCCAGTCCTTCCCTCCCCATCCCCGAACACCTCTGTCCACCCGCTCTATCACTTTACCACTCATATAGGGTCTTGGGGCATGGGCACATCACTGGGGTGCGAGGAGGGGTTTCCCTCCTCGCTATCCCGTGGCGTCCTGGGTCCCAATTTTAATATACAACTTAGACACTCCCACTTATAACATTTTCATGCGACACACATGTAGGGACTTTGGGGTGGGCACACTTTTCGGCATCCAGAGGGGGAGCGGTTCAATCAGCTTCACTGTTAAACCACAAACAGACACTGAGGGCTCGGGGTGGAGGTTGGGGGTTGTGTGGCTGCTTTCCCCACATCCCACCCCTCTGTTTTAAATGCACATTATAACAACATGCATCAACACCATACTCGAGCAGGAGGATAGAGGCTAGGGATCTTCTTACACCCCTGTTTGCTACGGGCGTGGCGGCCGGCGGCGGCCCTTGCGGTGCCGGGGGCCCCTCGTCGGACGGTCCCTTGTCGGGTCTCTGCTGGGGGGTGGGGCGCCCCTGGGCCCCGGCTCTCCCGGTCCATGGACCGGCCCGCCCTGGCGCGGCTGGTTGCCGGCGGGGCCCGTGGGCTCGTCACTGCTGCCCCCCGGGCCCCTGCATAGTAGCCGCTGGATGTTCCCCTGGGGTTCTCCTTTGCTCCTCTCTTGGGGGATGCGGTCGGCCCCGCCCTGGTCCGCCTGGGGCTCTGGGGGTCCTTTGGACGTCTTGGCTCCGATCTCCTTCATGTCTGCATCGATTCCTGGGAGACGGATTGATGCCTGCTCACACCAGCTATCGAACACTCTTATGGAGAAACCTTATATGCACCAGCATGCTAACACACACACATAGATGTGGGGTCTCTGGTGTTTAAGGATATATTCTTGGGCTGAGGTTATCATTACTAGAGCTTGATTAATCGGTACCGTGAGTTTTTCTTTGACATTGTTGTTGTATTTTTATATCTATTTTTGTGTGATGTGGTTGTGTAATTCTTAGTTCACAATGTTTGGTTGGTTTTGTCGATGTTCCTCTTTCGATTGTTTTGTTTTTCCCCCTCTCTCTGCCGTCCTGTGGGTATGGAGGCAGACTTCAATGTCTTCCTGTGTTTTCTTTGTTCCCCTTCCTCTCTTGTATTTTCAACTCACCCTCTCTCTTGACTTTTTGTTTCCTACCTTACTTCTTCATCTTCCTTCTTTCTTCTCCTTAATTTTCCGTCTCCGTGTCCATAACATCAGGAAATAAAACCCCCAGCAATTCATAACAAAGATTTTTCACACATATATCAAGTGGAGTACTATAGCAAAAGCTGTACTGCTCCGCTTGTGAAAGTCAATCTGTTGGGCTTCTACTTGGTACTCAGACACCAATTCTGAGCTCCACACTGCCAAACAGGACACGTTAAAAAAGAAAAAAAAAAGTAGGCAAAGTAAGTAATGAGTAAAAAGTTTAAAAGAAACCCTCAAGAAAGATCTCCAAAGCTCACGGTTCGGAGAACTGCAGCAAAGAGTGACATCTTGGGGTCACAAAATCTCCACAATATTTGTTTTACGGCTGATGTAGACCTATTTACCACGTAATTCTTCTGGATGCTGCAGTATATGTGCATATGCAATCATGAAATATTGTCATCGGCATTGTTGAATGAGAAGTTAAGATCTAGTAAAATGATCATGGACCCACAGAGCGACTGCCAAGGCCCCTTCCCATTGGCTGTCTTGTTAAGGCCAAGGTTTTCCATGTATTCCGACCTGTTGAGTTTCTGCCTCAGAACACATGAATCAAAAAATCAGGTCACTAGCAGAACTAGACTGCATGCTGGCGAGGTAATTCAGCTGTTCTGGACCAGGAATGCATGTAAAAGCTGCAGCCGCTGACAACTGGAGTTCATGATCCCAACTTCAGGTAAACTTTAAAATAAATTCTGACTTTTTAGATTAGATTTTGAAACAAATCTGGACTGTTACTGAAATAAAATAAACATGTTACTGAAAGACATCTATTGCTTAATGTGGCACCTTACAGATGTAACACATTATTTTTTTATATATTTTCTCACGTTGTTATTGAGTTTGTAAAGCAGTTTCAATGCCTGCCAAATGTAGTCCTCCATAATTTTGATTACAGCATTTTGAATTATTTTAGCTAAATACCAATTATTTGGTAGACATCAAATGATTATAATTTCACATTATGCAGCACTATGAACTGTTGCCATTTATTGAGAAAGTCACAAAATAATTGGAAGCTAATGCACTTTTCTTCCATTTTGCATTAAACATGCACAATTTTCAGCCTGATTTTTACAGAATGGAGTTTTTTGCTTGCCATTTGGTGCTGCAGCGCCATCCTGTGGTGCAAACAGGATAATTTCTTCAAAAAAGCCCAGAGAAACCTTTGTAGCAGTAGTGAGGGCAGCAGCAGCAGCGTCACACCCACATCTTGAAACACGAAGACCTTTTTTTTTTTTTTTTTTGAACATGTGTTCAAAAAAAAAAAAAAAAGAAACACGAAGACCTTTAGTGGTTTGTGTGTCGGCTGGATAGAAAAATAAAACTTCACAGGAAACTGTGTTTAGCATTTTATTTCCACATACAAAACTTAGCCCCCATAAGTTACAATTTATACATACAACAGAAGATGTGAAACACTGCGGAGGCAGAATAAATATTTGATGTTGAAACAGCCTCGTTTTTAAAAACACTTCCAGCTTAAATAGTCATTTTATAAACAGCAGTAACCCTTAATTTACAAGAAAAAGACTCTGCTTTACCTCCGAGGTGGAGAATAAAACGATGCAGGAGCAAAGAAACTGGTAATGACCTGTCAGAAAAACAAAACAAATTTAGCTTCTTGTGCAATATGTTTATAAAAGAAGCTGTGAAGCGAAGCTCTGGATCTGCTTAGTTTCATGAACAGACTCCGTCACTTCAGCCTAAGTGCTCTTACATCAAACAGGGAAACATTTTCCCTCATTAGTGCATCTCCAAGCAAAAAAGTTAAGAAATAGAGGCAAGTCAGATTAAATAAAACTGCAGTTATGGGTTTGAGATGAAAATAATACAAATTTAACAGTTTGCTACTTTACACTTTTCAGATTATGTAAATATCAACTTAAAATGTAACTTCTAGGTTGTAATGCTCAACCTGTGACCCATCAGATTTAAGGTAAAGCTCAAAAGAAGTACTGACAACCCTATCACTGTACAACAAGCTGTACGGACTGACATGTCTCCACTGATCTTGGTAACAAAAAACCTCCCTCCAAAAGGTGATCTGGACAGTGGCAAGGCTGAGCCTTGAAGTGAGGACAGAAGCAGAGCAGAAAGTGCTTTAAACCAATGAAGCAGGCATGGACCGGTCACCGGTATCAAGGTAAACCAATCATTTAAAAGTTACGGTTTCAAAGCTGCAAGGATTTCCCATTACACCCATCCTGTGGTTTAAAGTCTTCTTTATTTTATTTTTAAAGGTTTTTGGGCCTGAGTGGCCTTTATTGATAGTGGACAGAGTCCCGAAGGGGGAGAGAGGTGGGAGAAGACACGCGGTCGGGACGGGATTCGAACCGGGGACAGCCGCATCGAGGACCAAAGCCTCCGCACATGGGGCGTCCGTGCCAACCACTTACGCCACGCGACACCCCGGTTTAAAGTCTTCTTAGAGATAATGCTGGGGTGACCAGGTTTACCTGGCCCTCCTCCACCTGTTGCTGCCAATGCTGGCTACTTCCTACTTAACATTATTTATTATTACGACACCAGCGTTTTAAAACCACAGCTTACAGCAATTAATCAGCTAACTTTAGTTTGTTATACTCTAACAAGAGCAGAAATGCAATATTTGGCCCAAAGATCACTAGAAAACTAGTGTTTTAACAATAAATACATCTTTAAGATAATATAATTATTAAAGCTATATGATTTTATCAGTAAAAATAACAGTTGTTGTAACTAATCTGCTCTGCTGGTTGGACCTCAAAGAAAACTGGAATCTGCCAGGAAAAGTCTGATCATTGCATCTGGACTTAGATCGGGTGAAACGGTTTTGTTTTGAACGTGTTTTAAAACCGTGATACCATGAAACCGTGATACCAGCCCATACCTGGTTCTGAGTCGGACCTGTTAACCAGAACTGCTTCGTTCTTCTCACCCAGCTGAGCATTTCAGCAGACGGAGAGGATTAAACTCTTTTGGATCAAATATGAGAATGATGACCTTTAAAGACCATTATAAACCTAAAGGTTGGTCTTGCTGCATTAACAAACCATAAATAGAGTTTAAAATAGCTGGAAGGACATATTATATGGCCTGTTTGTCCACTGTGTGCTCGGTTATTGAATCTGTGGCACACAGTTGAAACAGCCAGTAGAGAAACCAGAGAACGTCATCTGTGCGGCTCAGGACTGATCCTTCCGTCTCTGCGCTCCGATCACGTGAGGGTTGAACTGAGTGATGATGATGGTGATGTCATCGCGGTACATGCGAGCCAGCTCCTCGGGCAGTGACAGCATTTTGGACAGCCTCTCGTGGTCCACCGTGCCGAACTCGTTGTTTCCCACCGCGTGCCTCATCAGGTGCGTGGCAGAGTTCTGGTCCTCGAACGCTGACGACATCCGAGCCTTTCGCTCCTCCAGCAGACCCTGCATCTGTCCCAGAGTCACTTTGTAGCCTCCCACTTTGAGCGGCTGACGCTGGTTAACCCCCGTTAAATACTCGCCAACGACGCGGATCACTTCCTGCCGGTGCAGGGTCTCCCACAGGCCGTCTGAGCCGATCACCTGCAGACAGAGAAGTTCGATGCTTTGAAACGGCTCCACGTCACTTAGAGAACAACTTCTGAAAAACTACTTTTTTTCCATTTCACATAAACGCTGTTTGAAAATGAAAAGAAAATCTGCAACACAACACATTAATGAGCCCAGGTGTTACAGAACGGCTCATAAAAGGCTCTCAATAGCCTTTAATGTTAAGAAACAGCAAAGCTCGCTCTTTCAGTTTGGAAAAAAAAAGGCTCACAAAAGTACGGTACAGCACATTTGATGAAAATGGTCCAAAAACATCACGATAACGAGCTTGTCCATCAAACCTGAGAACTAATTAGCTCTGAGACATTGAGGCCGAAGGTGGGGGCTGTCATTAGTCACTGCAGTAACATCTAAAAGACGAGACAAAACACACAGAGGTGGGTTTCTTTCACTACAGCTTCTCACTGAGCTGAATAAAGGATTCAAGATCTCTGATTCAGTGCAGACATTTCTGGTCTCTTTAGTTTGAAAAGACAGATAGAACAAAGGAAGACCAAGCAGACTATTGCTTTAAATCACACATTAAGAATCCCTGAATATCTCAGAAGCCGAGTTATGATGTTTCTTTGGAGCAAAGAGAGCATTATGACAACATGTGGCTGTAAGCTGGTGGCTGGTCTTCCTCGCTTTGCTCCAGATCTTTTATTGTTTATTTCTGGTATAACTATCTTACTTGAGTTATTAATTTACAACTAAATGTAGACTTCTTTTGTCTTCCTCCGATATAAATAAACAAAACAATTATTTATAGTATAATAACATTAAGAAAGGAGGGAGACCTTCCAGCACAGTAAGTTGTTATTTAAACTGACCTAAAATACAACTATTAAAACTGAAATCCCCTCCAACATTGAACGGACTCTTCATTTAACGACACGTTTCTCATCAAAGTCAGCCTCTAAGCAAAAAAGCTAAAGAGTGGGCCAAATATTTAAACGTTTAACCCACAAAACTCCTCCCTGAAAGCTGTTACACGTCGCCTGTTGGGAACCTTGGAAGCCAATAGCTGCATGAATGAATGCAAATATTTTATTGCACACATGCATGAATAAATAAATGCATGAATGACTGACTGGTTTCATGCATGCATTCATTAAACTGTAGCGGTGTTCCTCTCTTACCAAGAAGCGGTCCTGTGGCCGCAGTCTGTGGTACGTGATCTCAGGCTCGGCGGTCAGGTAGGGCGGCGTGTGGTAGTTGGGGGGGATGAACTTTGTGTGTTCGTTCTCGTGGAGCTGATCGGGTCCGGACTCCAGAACGCGCTTCTGCAATTCGATGCCCCACTTGAACTTCACGTCCCCGAAGGCGCGGAACGGCATGAGCAGACCAAGCAGTCTGTCCTGATGCAGAGGAGGATGGCGAGAGGCAGAAGCTGAAAGTAACTTGTTTTTTTTTTTTTTACTGTGAGAGTGATCGGATCAGTAAAAATCTCTACCTGACGGATAACGGTCTTCCTCTCAGAATGAGGGTGCTCGCTTCGTATCCGAGCGACCTCGTCCTCGTTCTGGGCGCTGTGGTCGTTAGACAGCGTGTGAGCGCTGAATGAGCCATCCTCCTCTTGCACCCCCAACACAGCCCGGGCATCTCCTGCATTCGCTATATAGCTTTGAAAATACGAAGGAGAGAGGAATGTAGATGTTAGCTTCATTTTAAAAACCACTTAAACCTTTTTTCCCGATGTACTGATACATATTTATTCCGCATACAGATCTGGACCATCGATGTGAGCTACGCAGGCAGTAGCGCCAGAAAACGCCACTCTCAGAACCCAGTAGTGAAGAAACGCACTCGAGTCTCCAACCTGTAGGAGAGGAGAGAGAAAAAAACGCATAGTAAGCAACAAAAAAGGAAACGTAGCAAGTTTCTATCAAATGGAGATGATGTGACATCTGAGCTCATCTCTGGTCTGTCAAAGTTTAAATCTGGATGTTCCCATTCCTAACATTGCTGCCCTGGACTGATAAATGTCTTTAATATCTCTTAAAGATGGAAGCATTCCTCAGATTTGACACTCTAGACAAATGACACGACCTGCAACTTGACTCTCTCATGGACGGCAGAGGTCAGCAAAATAGGTGACAGCGGAACAAGACTGCGCCAGCTCATGCCATCTGTAAGAGGAACATATCCAAGCCGCTTCTTTTCCCCCTGAATATAGCAGCTGCACTGATTCATATCAAACCAACAGACTGTTCTCACCTGAGCTTCCAGCGAAATGTCGCTGTCCAGCCGCTTGAAGGCGTTCAGTAGGGCCTCACGAGTGTCTGGGACCTCACCTGGGCTAAAAGGAGAGAGACACACAGAGATATTGTGTGAAAACGATGCAGAGGAAGCAAAGGGGTCAAGAAGAATCAGCAACAGATGGCTCGGCGCTGGCATGGGCGTGTTGTCGCTACAAAGGGCAAAACCAGAAAGTCCTGTTTGAAATATTCTCACATGGCAACAATCTCTTTAATGAGAAAAATAAAAAAATAAATGGTATGCAGACGTATACATACATTACAACTACAAATTTCAATGTATTTTGGAAAGGAATATGTAGCACTGCTGGGCGATATGGCTTCAAATCTATATTGTGATATGATCTAAAGCATGTGCTGCAATGATATTTATTGTGATATATTATTTTATACTGTTTATATATGTCAAAATTACTGTTGTTGAACATTCTCACAATCCAGATACATTGCAGCAGAATGACGACTTCAAAAAAAGTATAGAATGCCATTTAAAGAACTTTTCTTGCACAAAATGGATTTAAAATATTCTAATCTTTTTCCAAAATATGCAACACAAAAATTCTCAACATAAAGATGAGTATATTTTAAATTAAATAAAAGCTAAATGTTATAAAAACACAAAGTTAAAAATAGTTTAAATTGAAGTGCAAAATGTAAAAAGAGAAATAACATTTCTCTCTGCGTTCTTGTTTACTTTTCAGGGTTTCTTTCCGTTAAATAGAAAATAACAAATTTTTACTTTCAACATCCAGTGTCAATATGAACAGTGACCATCGGTATTTATCCTCCTTGTGTACCTGCTACACAGATCATAGGCAAAGCTTGATGACATCATCAAAATGAGCAATCAGGTTAGGCTGGTATGGTCAAAATCTCTACCGTTGGCTAAATTTATATCATAATACCATTTATATCGCCCACTACTAATATGTAGATTACAATTTTTTTTATTACCAATAAAAACGTGAAGGAGGTGGTGTGCATCTGTATTCAGCCCTCCTGAATAAATTCTTTCCATAACTACTTTTGGATGTAGTTATAGCTGCAAGTCTTTCAGGGTATGTCCAAAACCCTAGAACCAATGAAGACATGGCTGCAGCCTAAACTGGCTGGCTGGACAAGGAAAGAGTTAATCAGAGAAGCAGTCAAGAGGTGCCGTGGTAACTCTGGAGGAGCTGCAGCAATCCAACCCACATGTTTTCGAACAAAAAAAACGGGCGTTTGGTGGTTCTGCAAGATTTTCACTCAGGGGGGCTAAATACAAATGCACCTCGCACTTTTCAGATTTTTATTCCATCCTATAGAATCCCAAAACATGTTGCCACTTTCGCCAATACAATATCACTTTTCATTGCTATGCTGATGATACCAAGTTGTATATATCCACAAAACCCATTGATTCTTTTGTCCTCGTCCCTTTCTGATTGTCTAAAGGACATAAAAACATGCCTATCTGCAAACTTCCTGCAACTTAAGAGAAATAACACTGAGCTCTTACTCATTAGAATACCATCTACATTAGCCAAATCCCAAAAGCTCTCCCTCAATATGGACAACACTCTCATCTATCCCTCTACTCAGGTAAAGAGTCCAGGAGTCATCCTTGACAGCACTCTTTCATTCGAGTCACAAATAAACACCATTATCAGATCTGGATACTACCATCTACGAAACATCAACCGGCTTCGTCTTCTTCTAAGCCCCTTAAATCAACCGGCATTCTGGTCCACAACCTTGTTACTTCCAGCATGGACCATTGAAGGGACGAGTAAAAATCTGCTGATACCATATGTATCACAATACAGGGGAGACGATACTATATTTTGCAATACTATGAGTAAGACTACGCATTGGGATTTTTAAAGCTGAATTTAACTGTAGAAAACCTGTGACATAATCCAACAGGTTTCATACTTTAACACATCCAGTTTTATTACCAGATCTAGTTGATCCACTGGAACGAAGAAGATGAAAACAGCCACAAACTACCAGTAACACTTTTAATTTTACTACAAAAATGGCTGTCGTCATTAATGGCTCCATTCAAATTCTTAAGAATCGATACATTGCTTTTGAATATCAATACAATATCGTGACATAAAATATTGTGATATATCGATGTATTGATATTTTCTTACATCCCTAGACCATTGTAACTCGCTTCTCTTTGGTCTCCCAAGCAAATCACTGCACAGTTTCTTCTTTAGAACTCAGCAGCTCGTATAATAACTCGCGCCCACCTTAAAGACTACATCAATCCAACTCTTCATCAACTCTACTGGCTTCCAGTTTACTGAAGGATTAAGTTCAAAATCATCCTCTTCATTTTCAAATGCATCAGTGACTTGGCTCCATCCTATCTCAGTGATCTCATTGACATAGTCTCATAATCAACCAACCAGGGCGTTCAGCCGGTCTGCTCCCCGGCTCTGGAACTCACTTCCACCAGATTAGCGAAATATAGACACTCTTCAAGCTTTAAACATATCAAAAACAAGCCTACTCATTATGCTCACTACTCGCCATCTCTTTGACATTTAGTTTTCATCTATTTTGTAGGTACTTTATGTATTTTTATACCGTAATTTTAGGACTATAAGCCACTACTTTTTCCACACGCTTTGGACCCTGCGTCCTACACAACGATGCAGCTAATTTATAGATTTTTTTACCGGCTAATGGCCTCTGGGGGGCACTATAGCAGTATGCGCAAAAGTGAGACAGACGTGGAGAAAGATTATGCGCCGAAGAAGACCGTTTTGATTTTGAACTATTATTTTGCACATCGTGCACACACCCTCATCGTGAAAGACACATGAATAAATGTATATGATGCAGCTTTTAAGTTAAAGGTACTCAAGCTGGCTGTCAAAGAAGGAAATAGAGTTACTGTATGTAAGCTTGGCATCAATGAATCAATGGTGAAACGTTTGCTTTAGTACCCAAGAGGAAGATGAATATAGCAACCAATAACTTTTCTGGTAGGCTACAGTATGTTTTATTTTCTAAACAGGCATGTTACTGTCGTGTTGTTGTTGTGTTGGTGTCCATCTTTCTGTGTAAATCTCATGTTACAACATGAAAACCTGCGGCTTATATTCAAGCGCAGCCCTTATATGTACAACATTTTTTCTGTTTTAAGTTTTAGCTGGTGTGGCTTATACTCAGGTGCGCTCAATAGTCCGACTATTAAGGTATGTACTTTGAATGTTACATATGACTACTACTTCTAGGTATCGATTCATGTTTTTAGGTTTGTTTCCATAAGGTGTTCTTGGGTTTGGAAAGGCGCCCCGAAAATAAAATGCATTATTATTAATATGAAAAAGAAAAAAGCTTGGCACATCATGACCAAATGTGGAAATGTTTGCACATATATTAGAGTAAAAAAAACTAAACTGTTTTTACTAAGATTAAAAATAGTGCTACTTGTTACAGCATGACTATGCAGTGTTTCTCACCTGTATAGGTCAATTAGCTCCTGCCAGTATGTTCTCAGGCTGTTGAAGTAGAGGCTCTGAGCCTCCCGGGTGAAGTAGTCATTGGGGTGTTTGTGCCACTGCAGGATGGGACTGAGGGCTCTGCCGGCCTCCACTGCCGCCTCCAGCTCACACAGGGTGTCATGGGGCAGCAGTGAAACCGCTATGTAGTAAAACAGCCTCTCACTCAGCGCCTGGAGAGAGAAATTAGAGATCACAGATAATATACATTACCGCTGAAGAAAGAAAACAATACACAAAACAAATAAATGGCTGCACTGCATCCCAAACTAATATCCAACTCAAAAAATATATAATACATATTTGTTCTGTATGCTGGTACTTTCAGTTTATAATTTAAGAGGAAACTTTGAGCAAAATCTCCCAAAAGCTTCCAGGCTGACATCTGTAAAAGCTAAATTTAATCCAGTAAATTTTGTTCAGGCTTCTCAATCATTTCATCTCTGGAACCTAATTTCACTTTGAGGTATTGATACACAAGTTCATAATCAATTTCAGCAGGTATTTCAACAGTGATCAATACTGAAGCTAAAAAACACAGACTTGAAGGACAAAAATGAGGTGTGTCTTGGAAAATTTCTAGATGATGTAGTTATGCCTAAAAACATCCTCGTATACTTAGTTATTAATGTTTCATTGGCGCTTCAATAAATGAATAAAGGCATGCATTAAAAACGCAAACTTCAGAAGTAACGGTGAGCAGACTCACCTGAGCGCAGGCACAGCCAGCGTGTCCATCAAACACGCCCAGCAGCATTCCTCGTGTCTGCAGGCAAGTAGCTGCGCTCCGGCGATCCTCGATGGGAGCGTTGGCCGGAAGCTGGTTGCTTTCAAAACCCATCACAGATGACACATTTTTCCCATCAAACTCTGGTACCTGGAACCAGATGAGGAAAAAAAACAAACTACATGATGAGAATATAAACATACAGATGATGACACAGGATCTCCGTGCACCGACCTTGAAGCTGTACTCATTGGCTTTCAGAATGGAGTTGACCTGTGGGGGCGACAGGATGTAGTTGTGGAGCGCCGAGGACGTCTGGTAGCACCTTGCTGCCTGGTGTGTGCGCCACGTGTGGGACGGCCCCCTCAGGGCAGGAAGGGCTGGGATGGAGCCGACGTGGGACTGGTGGTGTTGGCATGGTAACAGACTGGAGGCAAAGACCTTGGCACGGGGCAAACCCCTGAGCAGCTGAGACGTAACAGGCATCGCTGACCATGCAGCACAGGTAAACAAACACCAACGAGCGCACACCTAAAGAAGAAGCAAATGAAGAGCTCAGACACACCCATAGTGAACAGAGTGTTCTCCGTTTGCACCATTAAGCAAACACTTTGCAAACAAGCAGATCCTTTCAGCAACGTTTAGAGACACACCAACAAAAGGCAAACAGTTCTTAGTCTTAAATCCCAAAATCTGTGATGCACTGATTGAATCCATCTAGAGATGCACCAATCAAGCTTTTCAAGGCCGACATTGATTTCTAGTTAGGAAAATATTGCAGTAGATTATTTAATGGAAGTTGTTTTTGTATTTTTCCACCAAAGCATGCATCCTTAACCTTTATCTGATTTTCATTCAACTCAAAAAAGTGTGTTAAAAAACATGCTGCTGATTGCTGCGTTTGTAGATAAAATGGGCGGTAGTTCTTAGTTTTGATCCATTTAATGACAAAAAAACCAAAGCATCATTGGCTGACTGATTTTTGTATCTATAATTATATGCTAACCAACATATGCTGTTTTTCATTCATACTTTGGCCTAAACCTTCTTGCAGACATTAGATCAAATCAGATTAATGGCTTGAAACGATTGCTGATTAACTACTTTTCTGATTCCTGGTAACTGGCACTCCTACATCAAAACAAGAAGGAAAAAAAGTAAAACCAATAATAGGTCATGGGGATAATATTTACAGTCAATACAGCTCAAAATATTTCTACCCATTAAAACATTTCCAGGTTGAAATCAATCGAGAGGGAAATCTTATGCTTTAGATAGCAAATCTGATGTACGGGAAAGGAAGAAGGGATCTGATTCATTTATTTGTTATGCATGCACATATTACTCAAACATCCTATTCTGTTTGCAGAAATGTCAACCTTGTGATCTATTTCTGTAACCTATGTTGGATTACAAATAGCATGCTATAATCCTAGGTAGAGGTTATGTATGAGATGGTCTTGGTATGATAATCCTAGAGTAAAAATACCACAGTTTCATGCCATCATGTTATTTATACATACATTTTAAATGAAAGTATACAACATGATTTAACTGTGTTTGGTGCAGCTAAAATAACTGATTATTGTAGCTAAGGCAATTTACTGTTATTTAAAACCTAGATAATACACAGACTGCAGCAGCAACAATATAAACTCAGCAAATAAATAAACGTCCCTTTTTCAGGACTGTGTATTTCAACAATAATGTTGTAAAAATCCAAATAACTTTACAGATCTTCATTGTAAAAGGTTTAAACAATGTTTTCCATGCATGTTCAATTAACCATAATCAATTAATTAACATGCACCTGTGGAATGGTCGTTAAGACCATAACAGCTTACAGAAAGTAGGCATTTAAGGTCACAGTTCTAAAAACGCAGGACACTAAAGAGACTTGTCTACGGACTGTGAAAAACACCCAAAGAAAGATGCCCAGGGTCCCTGCTCATCTGTGTGAACGTGCATTAGGGATGCTGCAGGGAGGCACGGGGACTGCTGATGTGGCTAGGGCAATAAATTGCCATGTCCGCACTGTGAGACGCCTAAGACAGCGCTACAGGGAGACAGGAAGGACAGCTGATCATCCTCGCAGTGGAAGACCACGTGTAACAACACCTGCACAGGATCGGTACATCCGAATATCACACCTGCGTGACAGGTACAGGATGGCCACAACAACTGCCCGAGTCACACCAGGAACACACAATCCCTCCATCAGTGCTCAGACTGTCCGCAATAGGCTGAGAGAGGCTGGACTGAGGGCTTGTAGGCCTGTTGTAAGGCAGGTCCTTACCAGACATCACCAGCAACAACGCCGCCTATGGGCACAAACCCACCTTCGCTGCACCAGACAGGAGTGGCAAAAAGTGCTCTTCACTGATGAGTCACGGTTTTGTCTCACCAGGGGTGATGGACGGATTCGTGTTTATCGTCAAAGGAATGAGCGTTACACCGAGGCCTGTACCCTGGACCGGGATCAATTTGGATGTGGGGGGTCCATCATGGTCTGGGGCGGTATATCACATCACCATCGGACTGAGCTTGTTGTCATTGCAGGCAATCTCAATGCCTTGCGGTACAGGGAGGACATCCTCCTCCCTCATGTGGTACCCTTTATGCATGCTCATCCGGACATGATCCGCCAGCTGGACAATGCCACCACCAGCCATACTGCTCGTTCTGTGCGTGAGTTTCTGCATGACAGCAATGTCAGTGTTCTGCCATGGCCAGCGAAGAGCCCGGATCTCAATCCCATTGAGCACGTCTGGGACCTGTTGGATCCCAGGGTGAGGGCAAGGGCCATTCCCCCCAGAAATGTCCAGGAACTTGCAAGTGCCTTGGTGGAAGAGTGGGGTAACATCTCACAGCAAGAACTGACAAATCTGGTCCAGTCCATGAGGAGGAGATGCACTGCAGTACTTCAAGCAGCTGGTGGCCACACCAGATACTGACTGGTACTTTTGATTTTGAGCCTCCCTTCATTCAAGGACACATTATTCTATTTCTGTTAGTCACATGTCTGTGAAACATTTTTAGTTTATGTCTTATGGTGTTGACTCTTAGTGTTCATACAGATATTTACACACATTAAGTTTACTGAAAGTAAAAACAGTTGAAAGTCAGAGGAAGTTTCTTTTTTTGCTGAGTTTATAATAAAACACCCATTGATATTTACTAGTTTTCATGTGCATATTGCACAGAATAAAAGACGAAGTTTAAACGGCAACACAACAACAAATTGATATTAGTTAGCTGGTGAATTAGTTGAGCTATCAGCCCTGGTAGTAATGGTGCAAACATAGGTAGAGATGGTGTCACTGCTGTATGTTAAACCAATGGATTATTTCCAAACAGCCCAATGTGTATTTCTAGTTCTTTCAGCCAGCTGACCGGGAGGGTGCAGCCACAGTCGATGGAGGGCCAAACTGTGTAACTATGCTTTATACAACCAGAGAAAACTCTGGTGGTCACTGTGGGATCTCATTTAAATAACTTAAGACTAATTAAACTGTTTAACAAAATGATAATATAGCAACTGAATATGTAACCAGTAATAGAGGGAAGTGTTATAGTATTTTAAAATTAGAATCGTCCTGTTTTGTAGTGACATTTAAAACTTATTTAAAAACAGAAGCAGTATTAGTTTGAGAAGCAGCGCTGCAGACCTTTGCATATATAGGTCAGCAGTTAAAAATAACTGAGTACTGGCATTTGTTCCTCTGAAAGTTATGATTGCTCCGGCCAAGAAAACTTAATCCTCAACGCGGCTCTTTAAGAGACCTGCTGTAATGTACTGATTTTGACATAAATATCTCCAGCTACTGAAACCTCCCATGCTTCAGCACGACTGATTACTTCGGTTTAAACCTTCTAAATGGTGACCCTGATCTGTTCATGTTAACAAATACATGCAATAATGAGAATTATCAAGCTGTGTGAGTCAAACAGACCACAGAGGACCCGCCCCATCTATCAGCTCTAAAAGTTGTCTGTTGACTAAATTAGCTTCTCTGAGCTAATTACAAACCAGTTACAGGAACCGAGCCGCCAACACAATATAAACAACAACAACGACCGCATATAGAGACACTGAGCGAAATAAAAAGATGCTCCAATGTTTGAAACTTAGTCAGTCATGATGGTAACGCTTTCCGATTCAGGCTAATGTAGCTAGCTGCGGGTTACACCCACCAACCCGTCGACTGAACCCGCTGCAGTGATACAGCATAAACGCTCCAGGTGCGCTAATACTTTATAGAAGTCCGGACAAAGCAGAACAAAATGTGCTCCTACCTCAACCCACAGATGTGAAGCAGGTATTTAAGTTCATGACTTCAACCCCCTTCGTTTTGTGTTACTCCAAAGCGCCACGCCTCATACTGAAGCCTGATTGGCCGAGCCTTGACATACGCCGTGACGTCACCTCTCCCGCGCACGCGACTTGTCAAAAAACGATTTAAAGCTTAATGTCACACATTTCAATATTTCAGTGAAAGAAATGAGACTAACATGTTAAATGGATGCATTACAGATAGTGATGTATTTAAAGTGGATGATTATGGCTTACAGCTCATGAAAACCCTAAATTCAATATTACTTAGAGTCTTTTAAAAGAGATTTCAGCTCTCTGAAGTGTTTTCTTTATTGTGAAATGACAACTTTGAACCCTGAAACCAAATGGTGCTTATTTGTGATTGAAAAAGTCCCTGAATGATTCGAGTACATTTAGTAAAGTTTCACATTTCTCCCTCTAAAAACCCAAATTAAACTTTTGAGCATCATAATCACATACTGAGTAATATAATAGTGAAAAATGTATTCTAGTTAATAGGTATCATTGACATGGAATGTTTTAATCATCAAACACAAGTTATGCAAATGTATGAATAAATCAAAATGCATGCAAAACAATAAAATAATCCTCATTGCAGAACGTTTTACGTTCTTGCCAATCTGGTAGAAATAGGAATTGTTTTATTTATTTATTTATTTATACATTTCTGTTGTTACAAAACAAACTTAGTAGAAAGGAGAGAAAGTTTTAAAACACTAAAAAGATAAATATTTGGTTTTCAAAGTGACAAAAGCATTTAATTCTCTTCTAAAAATAAGGCTTGTTTAAATAACTATTTAAATGAGATTTTTTTTTAAATGTTCATATACTTATGTGAAGAAAGACAGACTATTACCTTAAAGCAAAACTCAAGCCAGATCTCATATAAAAACAGTTTAATCAATATAAAAGCATTCAAATATTTCCAAAAAAGAAAACATTTGCATTAAATTCAGCCGTGAACAAATTTTTCTTAACAGAAAGAGCACAAGTGAACAGTAAACATCTTTGCCACCAAAAGCAGACACTGGAGATCATATCAGAAACCTTTGATCCACCAGTGTTTTGTTAGCGAGGTTTCTCCTCCCAAGAGAGTTACGGATGAAGCGAAATATCTGCAATAAAAAAACAAAACATTTTGGTTTAATATACTATTTTACCTTAGTGAAGATAATTTACTGCAGACACAACACTGACTATTTGCTGGACGTATGTGAGCACAGCGGCGAGCACAAAGTTCTGAGATCCCAGGTCAACAACACAGAAGAACAAAGTGTCAAAGATCAGCAGCGTGGCCTCATTTCCATAAAAGAGGACATTACTGAAGGAGTGGGCTTCATCTGCAGAGAGGAGAGCAGTGATATATTATATATGGACACATCCAAAAATCTGCAAAAGAAATAACCAAAACAAGGAGAGTTTGTTACCGTTGTAAAAGTAGCTTTTATCTGCAGCTTCCATAAACTCCATCCCTATGACGCGCTCCAACATCAGTTTCTCCTTCACCATGTAGTCCATGTCAGGATGCCCCTAAAGTAAACAATTCAGCAGAACACAAACACAGATCTGTGTCCAGTAAAACATATCTACAAGGCAAACAGAAACGCGATCAGGTCAGCCAGGCTCTAAGATTGCATTTTGCTTGACTGAGCTAAGTTCCGGATGTTTGTACTAACATGGTCAATAATAGATCCCAGGAAGTGGTTCATGGTGTTGTATGCTCTGAACTGTAGATCAGATAAGTTGGCCGTGGATGCATCCATCAGCCGTGACGGCCTGTTCCTCTGGAGAGAAAGAGACATTTAGGCATTCAAACAGTAGGCTGATAATCTAGTTTATATCAAAGAATAAAGATGAGAGAGGTGAGCACACACCCTGCTAAGAGAATCCTGTATCCTGTCATACTGCAGCCTCAGACGGTTGGTGATAGACAC
Organism: Valencia hispanica; assembly: GCA_963556495.2. NCBI lineage: Eukaryota > Metazoa > Chordata > Actinopteri > Cyprinodontiformes > Valenciidae > Valencia > Valencia hispanica. The sequence continues at coordinate 24,994,198 of OY747710.1, forward strand.
CTGAAAGGTCTGAATGTCAGAGTTGGGAACCAAACCTCGCTGACCACACAGTGATTCCTACAGACAGAAGAAGAGAGATACAGTGGCAGGCAAAAGTATTCAACCCTCTCAGGTTTTTCCCCATATTTTTTATCACATCATAACCAAAAAAACTGTTAAATATGAGATTTATGTGAAAGACTATTACAAAGAAGTGTGCAGTGGTGAGGTGGAAGAAAAATAAATGAGGAAAATGACATAGGATTTTAGGATAGATACTCCTTGAACCTTTCCATAAAAAGTAATGCATGATTATGAAGTGGAAGAAAAATCCCTTTTTTAAGTGTGGCATCATTTGTATTCAGTCTCCTCAAGTCAATACGTTCTACAATCAACTTTTGTCTCTACCAACTTTTATTCTATTTCATATCTACACACTACCTAATCTTGTAGTCCTAGATAGACAAAACAAAACAAAAAAGCTTCAAGGGATATTAATACCTCTACTATGCACTATTTTATTGTTCGATTCTAAGGAACCTTACTTCCTTTTATCTTTAATATCTTACAGATATCTTTCAAACAATCTGAAGTACATAAAGCTGACCGAGACCAGTTTGAAGGATTCCAAGAAAGCCTGACTTCTTGGAAGCAGATTCGTTTGAAATGCGGGACTTTTACGAAGCACTGCAAATAAAAAAAACCAGCATGAAAGACTAAAAGGACTATTGCTGTACATACACGTTCCCTCTTGAGGTTATTGCTCATTTCCTCCATGTTTGTGTCTGCGTGTCCGTGCACTGAGCGTCCATGGATGTAGTAACCAAAGCAACGATTGGAGAACAGCAGCACAGATATCTACAAATAATAACAGAAGATGCACTTTTTATGTATTGTATTACTATATGTAAAAAGAAAATATAAAAATGGTCTTTCTACTTACATTACTGACTGAGCAGAGATCCACAAACTGACGAATTTTATCCTCCACAAAGTGCTCGTAAAAGACAGTAAAAAATATCACCTACAAGCATACAATAGTCAGTTATTGCAGCTCAAACACTAAATCTATCTGAAGAACAAATGGATTAAAGTGATGCACACCTGCAGCAGCCCAATGCACATCCAAAGCGTGGCTGCAAGGCCGTAGCGCAGAATCAGACTGTAAGGAGGGGTGTACGCCTCTGGGGAGCGCTGTAAAGTCGACCAGGGGTCTCTCAGAGCTAAGCTGGAGAAATCCAGAACCTCAAAACAAGATGGTAAATCATGGATGAGGAAAACAGACCCAAACTGTAAGTAATCCGTCAAACAGAACACATAGGGTGAAATGTACTTCGAGAAAGAAGAGCACGGCCATGATCTGAAAAGTTGGGCTGATCTTGCGAATGGTCTGGAGCTCGTTCCACTCGTTTGCCACAAAGTAGGTCCTCCAGATGCTGACTGGGGAGGGGTCGCGTTTACTATCCCCATGAGCTGAAACAACAGGGGGAAAGCTGAACAGAAGCGAACCACTGAACAACTGGCTTACAATAACGACAACAGAGTAACTCTGTTGGTACCTTGCACGGTCCTGTTCCCCTTGCTTCGTGGTCTCTCCCAGTCTATAAGAAATATATCCACGGTCACCTGCAGGTACAGCTTGTGAAGAAACTGGACAGCCTGGATGCACATACACAAAACATGAAACTTTTATTTGTTGACAGAGAGACAAAGCTATAATTATTCGAAAGAACTATGCCAGTTTTTAAGTCTACACACAAAAACATAGGATTTAAATATAAAGTCTGCAAAAAAACAGACTGAATGGATGGATGAAATTACAAATAACCTGGAAAATACTAAAAATCATATTACAGATTACAGAGTGATCTAACCTTGAGAGCGAAGGCACAACCAATGTATGTCACAAACTGCTCCTCTTGAGAAGGCAGTGGAAGCAGTACAGATACAAACTGTTGTGCCTGTAGACACACAGAGTTCATTTATCTGATAAAAGCTGCAAAAACAACTAGAGTTGAATCTGTCACTAAAAAAAGCTGGTCAGGAAAGAAACATGGAGCAACATAACTTGCCTTTAGTGTCTAAAGAATGCAGAGATGGAAAGCAGAAAGGATAAAAGATCATGCAAAGAGAGGAAATCAACTTCATGGAAATCAATGTCAAAAATCAGGCTGGACACAAAACAACAACGAAACTAATGATAGAAAAGAACACAACAGTACAAATGGGATTGACTGCATGCATGACAATAATATCTGCAGTTTCCTGACACCTACCTTATAAAAGATGAGCCAGTAAAGGCCCGTTCCCACCGTGACGACAAAGAAAACATTGGCTAGGTCACCGGAGTAAAACAACAGAAACTTCAGCATCGTCTGCAGAACACGGAGACCAAAGACGTATAAACACCAACACCTGGATGTCATGTAGTGCATCAAACAGATGGCACAAGAACCTCCAGATCAATGATGGGCGAAGCAATCCTCCTCTTCCAGCTGACTGTCTTCAGGAGCGAGTAGAGCACGGCCACCCCGCCCAATATGCCGAGAGCAGTCTGTGTGCGCAGAAACACAAAGGTGACACTTTATCACTCCATGCTACTCAATCAGTCACATACCCAGATTTACCATTCCAGCCCAACTTCTACTCACATCCGTCTTTGTACGCGCCTCTGTCTGATCCATCTCATAATCCATAGCAAAGGTTACCTACAAATGCATTATAGCATAAAACAACTAAAAGCTTTAGTCTGACTTAAATATAGTTTAATGCTTGATCAGTCGTAACGATCAAGATCCAGTTAGGAGGCTTTCTGCACTAAAGCAGCTCTAAATATGTTTTTTAACCAGTGGATAATAGTGATACATCAGAAAATGCATGTTAAGAAGGTCTAAAAGTAAAGAAACAAAGCTGTGTTTAGAACATCAAGGCCTGTCAGGTGTCTATTAAGGGTGTAAAATTCACAGTGTTTTACTGCATCAGGACAGGGTGTACTATTTGACTGTAATGTTAAGGTCTCGTTTGACTCTTTCCCCCCATATTTAGAAAATAAGTTGGATTGCGGCGCAGGTGAAGCCACTCCGGTATTTAGCAACTCAAAGTGAGTGAATCTCCATCAGTGCTGAGTGTCTTCATAGGGTAGCATGATATTAAATGATGTCATCACTCTGCCATTAATGTGACATTTGAGCCGAGCGTCTCATAAATGTGACGCTCTTGCTGCAGAACCTGGCTTAGCTGGAAGAATTACGTGTGCAACAGCATCCAATGCTTAGAAATGTGATTCTGGAACATTATTTACTGAAAGTTGTACATCTACTTTTGAAGCACAAGGCAGACATGGAATGGTGTTATGGGGTCCAGCATTTCAGTGGCTTAGATGTGCAAGCACGGCCCCAAAAATTAGAGCATTGTGAAAAGGTTCAATGTTAATGTCACTCATTTTAGAAAGTGAAAATCATACATATTCATACATACAGTAGATTATTTACACATAATAGTGAAATATTTCCAGCCTTTATTTAATTTTAATTTTGATGATTATGGGTAACAGATGATGAAAACCCGAAATTCAGTGTCTCAGGAAAAAAAATTACATATGATCAGAAGAAACTTAATTTCTATATAGAAGGACAGATGCTTCTGTCTCTGGTTTCAAATAAGGAATGCAACATTTGTAGCTCATGTGTAGGATTAGCCTGTGCATAGGGGTGCACTGAATCCAGCCTCACATCGTCCACTCCTTATGAAGCTCCTGCAAATTCTTTAATTGATGTTCCTTGACAATTCTCTCAAGGCTGCGGCTGTCCTGCTTCTGTGCATTTCTTCCTGCCACATTTTTCCCTCCACTTAACTTTCTATGAATATGCCACGACCTTTTCATAATACTGAAATTTTCTGAGACACTGAAATTTGGGTTTTTACTGTCTATAAGCCATAGTAATCAAAATGACAAGAAATAAATGCTTGAAGTATTTCACTCTAAATGTAATGAATCTTTGTAATATATGAGTTTTACCTTGTAAAAGTGACAAAAAATATGGAAAATTTTCACGATATTAGAATGCTTTGAGCTATATTTGTAAACGCTGCCATGATTAAGTGCTAAACGCTATGCAGACATTCTATCTGTGCTAATGAGGATTTACTCACTTACACATGCCAATTAAATTGAGTTGCTTGAACTGACTAATTCACCTATGAAATGATCTGACCACTTGGGGGAGTACTCTTAGAGCATTGACCTTTAATCCCCATTGGGTCAGTTGATTCTTAAATATGGCAAAGAAAAGGTATTAATGTTAAGGTAAAACGTACCCTGTCCTGACGCAGTAGAAAATATGAATATTTTACCCAATACACACGCACATTGAAAGCAACACACAATTCACCTGAATAATGTGACAAGAAATAATGTCTTGTCAAGATACATTGCAAAATGTATTTCATTCCTTCTTACTTAGTCCCAAGTCACATGCATATTTCAATACGCCATTGAGACAGTAGCTTTAGTCAAGATCCTCACAAATAAAAAACATGAATGTACAACAAACACATATACTCACAGACACGGTTTGAGTATTGATATCTGTGACAGGAACATCTGTGTACGTCACAGTCATCAGAGGGGGAAATATTTGCCCCTCCTGAGTTCGAGGAACGAGTTGAAAGCTGCCAGAGGTTTGAGACATATCACCTTTCTTGTAAATTTCACCTTTTTCCATTTTCTTTTCTTTTCCATCCATTACGAGATTAAATTCTACCTTATTCTGACACTGGTGGCCACACGAATTACTTTAGGTGAAGATGTTATGCTCTTCTCTCTTCCACTCAAGGTGTCCACAAGAAACATTCGGCGAGACAAATACCAGTTCCTCATATTGTCTGTTTAAAAAACCCCAGAAACATATATTGAAATAATCCACACATTTAGAAGCAGGTTGTGTGCTTTAATTAATAAACTTTTACCCTGATTGATGAACCGTCCATTGTATTGCTGGTTTTGGACTAGCGTTGGCAGGGGAAGAAGTTTCCTGTTCTCTCCTCCTCCGAGGTCCATGTAAACATCATAGAACAACGGTTCAGGATGTGAAACGAGCAGATCTGTCACAAAAAGATCACACTGAGACACGAGCAAAACTCGTTTAGAATCAAACCTTTCACTGAAGATTAGATTGTTGTTAGTTTTCTCTTGTCTAAACTAAATTAAGTTAAAGGCACTCACACTTTCTTGGTACGCGGTTCCAAAGCTGAAGGCTGCTGCCTGCTTGGCGGCTAATCCTGGACAAAGCTACAAGAGAGGTAGGGAGGAATTAGTGGAGGTCTATGAAGTCTTCAAAAGCTGTTCAAATTACATACGGTACATAATTTTCCACATTTTTTCACATTACAACCACAAACTCCAATGTATCTTGGGGGAATTTTATTATAGACTTAGACGGCTTACATTGTGAGGTGGAAGTTAAAAACACACGATTTTCAAGAGCTGAAAAATGTGAGTGGCAAGATCAAAGCAACATTTCTATTTACAGTTCGTCAATACACATGTAAAGGAAAAAGCAAATGGTTCCTGTTAGGTGAGACCAACGTACACATTTTTGGCTTATGCAAAACACTACATGTCACCCAGAAAGCACCGTTCACTTGATAAAACATGGGGGTGACAGCATGATGATGTGGGGATGCTTTTCTTTAGCAGGGACAGGGAAGGTGATCACGATCAGTGGCAGGATGGAGCAAACTACACAGCATGCCTGGAAGAAAACCTGTAAGAGGCTGCAAAAGGCTTCAGACTGGGATGGAGGTTCTCCTCCCAGCAGAACAACGACAACAAACATTCAGCCAGAGCTACAATAGAACGATTTAGATCAAGCATCTTCAGGGGCTGAATATAAATGCATATCACACTTAGATTTCTCTGATTAGATTTGTTTGCAACACAAAGCCTTCCAAGTATGGGTCTAAGCTTGGCATGAGAGATTCAACAGTGAAGAATAATGTGTCCCGAAATTTTTACAAAAAAAAGGAGGAAAAAAAAAAGTTTGGACATACAAATCTGATCTGATTTGGGCAGCGGCAGTGGCAGCACCGTAGTCCGTCTTAAAAGAGATGATCTGAGACACAAATCTGATTTGCTTGCAGCCTAAGTGTCTTAATCACAAGCAAATTAAGATCTTACCTGCAGGTTGCTTCCTCCTACCTGCTCCCATCTCAGGAACTCTCCCCTGACATTATAGACAGCAGCAAGCAGCTGAATGTCTGTGTTCTGACAAAAACAAGTTCACATTTAAGGTTCACAGCTTTAGTTAAACTATCTGGAATTACCAGGACCCACTATGAATGTGGTTATTTTCTTCTTTAATGTCAGCATGTCTTACTTTATTTCTTCCTCTGAAGCTGAAGACAGTGGGAACAGGATCTGTTTGAAGCACGCGACTAGCCAGGCCCGGTTCGTCGCCGTAGAAAAGCCAAGGAAGATTAACTCTCCTGCAGACAGAACAATCAAAGCGGCGTGTGTCTGCACTGGACTGAAACCCTGAAAATCAGTTTGAAATACTGGGAAATAGAAAAAAATGTTAAGCATGGTTACCAATAAACAATATCTTGAATGGAGCTTAGAGCAGCTTTTGATCTGTAGACGGTGTTAAAAAGACCACAAGCATCAGTAGAGAGACCAGCGAAGGAGTGCATGTTCATCACACACATGTTCCCGAGAGCCTGACACGCTGTCAGGTTGGAGTGGACCTGCAAGGAGAACATCAGACGTTTATACACAACATGTTACCATTAAAGGTTTGAAACTGTTTTTATCTAATCATCATCATATAAATCTTTGTTAAAAAATAAGGCTCTTTTGATTACGAGGCACGCTGCAGAGGAGGAGTAGAGATTTTCCACAAACCAGGCCGACTGGATGCTGAATTTCTATTACAGAAGGCCATAAGATAAGAAATCAGTCAGGAAGGATATAAATATGCATGATATATTAACTGACAAACAGAGAACTAAGGATTCCTACCAACTGAGCATAGTTGACACTGGGATTCACATTAGTGGAAAGGCTTCCTGAAGGAAAACACAATCCTCCCGCCTAAAAAAAAAAAAGAAAGTGCAGCGATAACAGTTAATGACATATTTCCATCTGACAGCTGAGCGTGAGAGTTGTTTGAATATATGAAGATGGAGAAACGTTTGAACTCACTGCGACATTAGGAGCAGTACACACACAGGAGGTGTTAATGAAGGTAGACGTACATCTCTCACACCTGAAAGACAGTTTAAAAATACTTAAACAGCATAGAGCTACTACAGCTAACTTCGTTATGAGGCACACATATATCTTGTGTTTAGATGGCCAGGAAACAGTGCCTTAAAAGCACAATTTGACTTTTTGTCATGTTGCAACATTGTGGGATTTGAATGCTCTCTTTTCACATTAGTGCTTCTGGGTCTCTGTAACGATGTGGACTCAGACATACTCAAAGGTCTTTCATCAGATACAGTATATTGGGAAAAACTGGAGATCTTATAGATCAGGGGCATTCACTCACCAATATGCGTCTGCACCAACTTTGCTCATCTAGAAAGTAAACTAAACTAGATGGAGAGCATCTGTGAACATCTGTTTTCAAGTTTTGCCGCAGATTCCTAATAAAGTTGGGTCATTCTAACACATAAATATGCTTAAACATTTCCTGCAGCTCTGGTTGTGTATGGAAACTTGTCTTTGCAGTTTCTAACAGGATTCTTGCAGGATAATACGGTATTTGGCTCCATCCATCTGTCCATCACCTGTACCTAGCTTCGTGGTCCCAGCTGAAGAAAAGCATCCCCACAGCATGCTGCTGCCACCACCATGTTTTACTATACTATGTTTAGAGTGATGTGCAGTGTTAGTTTTCTTACACATGCAGTGTATAGCATACATGGCTGCATTTCTGATTTAATGCTCTTCTTGACCGTGCTGTGTTTCTTAGTCCTCATGATGCTGTTCGTTCACTAATATTCCCTAACAAATGACACACACGGGGACTCTATTTACCAAATAAGGGACGTCTGAAGGCAGTTGGTTTTACTGGATTTTATACAGGGTATCAGATGTAAAGCGGCTGACTTTTGTACATTGTAGAACAAATATAAAAACATGCATCATTTTTCTTACACTGCCCAACTATGAGCTAATTTGTCACTAGAAAATACATCAAAGTTTGTGGTTGTGACATAACAAAAGTGCCAAAAGGTTCAAATTAATACTTTAACAAGGTATCTTTAAGTACGCGAGATCGGAGTCATGGGAGAAACCTATCTGCTGTTTTATGCTTCCTTTCACAGTCCTCATTTAGGTGAATATTTTCAGAAAAGTAACAGTAATTCCCATTTAATACACTGTTCTTGCTGTAAAGGCAACAAAACCAACCCCCTGTCCCCTTTCCTTCCTATTTCCATCAACAATCTTGCTTACTGGGTAGAAAACATCCCACTGTGGAGTGTGTCTGTGATCATAAGCTGTGGAAACCATCCAGATCAAATTGTCCATCCTCTTGTGCACCTCTATCCACCACAGATGTTTGGGACAAAATGTCATGCATCTGTGCATGTTCAAAACATGCACAGATGCAGTGGTAGACCTCATCTGTTTAACTGTGGACCTTATTTCTTGAATTTTTAAATGTCTGATGTTGCCTTTAAAACTTAATTCAGATCAGTTGTGTTATAAATACAAGATCTCATCACTTCAGCATGTGTAAATCAGGTTAAATTAGAGTACCTGTCTCCTTTGATGTTTGCTACAGACAAAGCAGGACTGTTGTTGTTGCACACTTCACATCTGGCATCATCCAAAGGATTTCCATTGATATCCCTTTCCACTAGAAAAACAAACAAAAAAGTCCTGCACTTCTGTCCTTACATAAAAACATGTAAAAAAATCAACTCCCTTCTCATCACTCTGAATCATAAAAAACAACAAGTCCATGAAAAATCTAAATCTTTCTGTTGAAATGACCATTGCAAATTGTATTCAAAAGATATGAACCTACCCAGGATATGGCCGGGTGGGCACTGACATTTTCCCTCATTACTGAGGCTCCCTGGACAGCGAACACACCCAAAACCGTCTTGAGTTACCGCCTGTAAATTAACAGCAGGTCAACAAAAACATCAGTCTTATATTGATAATAGATTATAAAGATGAACACAACTCCAGGACTTTGATAGTACTGAAACAAAAAGAAATTGTAGGGAAATTGCACATACAGGCCTGTCTGTAGGACACTGCTCACAAGTAATGGACATTTTATCGGTAGCGACATTTGAGGTTCTGTAGCCAATCTGGCAAATGCAGCTCAGACCTGCAAAACAAAGGAAAATTGGATTAGTAGCAGTGGGAAGAGTTTCAGTTCATTCTAACATCAGGAAAAATCTCAAAAAGACAATAAGCAATGTATAAATAAGTCTTTAACTCATCAAATTTTCCATCATTGGTGGGGGGAAAAAGAGCATGTAAGGAAGAAATTGATTCAGTATGAATAAATCAAACTGGTATTTGGTTTTTGCAGGGCCCACTCCACTGACACAGATCATGATGCAGCGTGACGCCGGCCGCTGTTCTGTCCTCCTACTGCTTGACCTGACCTCAGCCTTCGACCCTGTCCATCATCACGTCCTGATGCTCGACAGCCTGAAATATTGGGTTGGGGTATCTGGTTCTGCCTTGAAATCGTTTTCCTCTTATTTATCTGGAACAGATCATTTTTGTATCTGCTGCTGAATTTCAGCCTTCTTCTTCGCCACTTGTCTAGAGTGAGCCACAAGGCTCCGTTTCAGGCCCTTTATTGTTTATTTTATTCTTCCTTCCCGTCCATCATATTTTTGGTTCTTTTAAAAGAATTTCATTTCACTGAATTTTATTATTTTTATCACTTTTAAAGATTCAGATTTGGCTTAGGTGCTTGGAAACTGTCAAGAGTTGGACGAGAGATGACTTTCTTTTACTAAACGACCCAAAAACTGAAGTCCTAGTTTGTGCCCGAGACATATTCCTCCCTGAGATAATGGAGAGCCTTGGCCCACTTGCCCTATGTGTTAAGACATCAGTGAGGAACCTTGGGGTAATTTTTGATCCTGTCTTATCATTGGATGCCCATGTCAAATCACTGGTCTGTTCCTGTTTTATCAATTTGAAGACTATTGCTGAGCTGACCCACATTGTGTCACAATCTGAGCTGGAGATGATAATCCATGCTTATATTTCAACATGTCTCGACTAGAGAAACTCCCTTTTTTTATATTTAAGTAAAAAAAATCCATGGCCCGCCTTCAGATTGTCCAGAACACAGCAGCAAAGCTTTTACCAAGATCTCCCAAGTATTCTCATGCCTTTTACTATTCCAGCTGCGCTGGTTCTCCATCCACTACAGAGGGCATTATTAGATTATCTCGCACCGGTTTACATTCAAGAGCTTTTGCAGCCTTAGATCCCCAGCAGGTCCTTAAGATATTATGATCAGCGTCTGCTGATGTGAAGAAAACACACTTAAAACCAAAATGTGACGGTGCCTTTGGAGTAGAGGTTTCCTCTCAGCCTGAGATCTGTTGATTCAGAGATTTCCTTTAAAAAGAGCTCAAAACTCATCTCATGAAAACTGCCTTTGCTTCCTCTTACTTTTTGGTTTTATATGTTCTGTGACTGTTGTTGTGTTTTTATTGTGAAGCAGTTTGTGATCGTTTCTAGAAAGGTGCTATATAAATAAAGTTTTACTTACTTCACCTTAAAAGCCACATTGGATACCTCTGGTTCTGCTATCTACTAAGCCAGCACTGTATATTTCCAAAAGATTCACTTAAACATTAATGTTTTGTTTTAATATTCCTGCTCATTTGTACTCGTCAACAGTGGCTTTAGCTTCAGTTGAAGCAGATCAGATGACCCATTCATTCACAGTTCATTTTTGCAGCAGTATTTTGGTCTTTTTTTTAAAAAATACACTGAACACAGGGCTGGTTCATGGTTGTATGTCGCCTTAAGCATACTAGATTTAGGGCCCCCAAATAAACTTTCTTTTTGCTGATAAACTGTATAAATGTCTAATAGTGCTGTTTACATGTCTGGTCATTTTTTTGTGGTATTTTAGTACACTTTAGTGAAAATATTATTTTCCTACCAGAAACCGACAGTGGAGTTCAGGTTAAAACTCTACACTGCACGTGAAGTTGAATCAGGCCCTCCATTTCCTTTAAATGTTAAACTTAAATGCTAAACAATTTAAAATCTTTTCATACATCAAACATTCACGGGGGGCTCCTGAAGGTCTCGGGACCTGAAACAGTTGCTTAGTTTGCTTCTACCTTGGGCCGGCTCTGACCAAACACTTAGAGCAGTGTTTCTCAAACTATGGGGCGAGCCCCACTAGTGGGGCACAGAGGTATTCCAGGTGGGGCGTGACATCAACGGGATTTAAATAGTTTTTTACCCCTAAATTCTAGCGTTGTGAATGTTTCACTGCACTGTAAATTAAATCAACCAGCTCCCCCCTCACACAAAATTAAACACACCCAAATAAATTAGCAATTGTGCTCATCATTGTAAACAGAACCGGGACCTGGAACATCGGGCTGGGAGTTTGACGTTGGAATATATCGCAGCAGAACAAAACAAGCTGAAGTAGCCGCATTATCAGAGATTCCATCTACAAAATGTACAAATATCTAAAAAGATCAGGGAACGTTTCAGAGTCAGAGAAGTCACACGGTCAACCACGGAGGAAATACAGGGATGAGTATCTTGCTCTTTATTAATTTATTTTTTAATTTTATTTTGTATTTTAGAGAGCTTTGTATTTGTGATAAAACTACAACTTTTATTTTCTCCAACTGTGAGCTGAAGTTCTACATGTAGCAACTACTGACAGCATACAGTATATTTGTGAGCCGGTTTTATACAGGTGCGCAACCCCTTTTTCCAACTAATTTATACTCTTAAAAACTTGTAGACTAACTCAGCTATTTAAATAAATAAAACACTTTAAATAAAACACTTTTATCGCCCCATTCTGTTGGGGCGATAAAAGCAGTGGGGGGTTTGTGTATGCTCCTTTGTCCAAAGTGGGGAATGATAAAAAAAGTTTGAGAAACACTGACTTAGAGTGATCAAAGTTGAACCTTTTCATTAGTGCTCATTATATCCAGCAATACCCCATGAACCCCCATTCAAGAGCTCCCTCTTGTATCATAAAAAACTAAATAAACTAAATTTAATTACAGAATTACAGGAATTATCATGAAGATGTTTGAAACCTGAACTTTTTCCACTTTTAATAAATATGGATGGTCAAAGAAGAATATGATGAATCGCTTCTCCCACACTGGACATAGATTTAACTTTTTACTCCAACTACACAGTGATACAAACCTTTTCACGCTGTATAATAGAGGTAAACTCTGTTGCTTGTGCTAATTTAAAGATTTGCCTTTAATAGTAGGAAAAACATTTATCCGATTTCAAATCATTAATAAGCGGGGAGCTTACAGCTGTTAGCTCATAGTTGGCTCTGATTGTTATCTGACACGCCAACATACATTTACATTTGCTCTAAAGTATAAATAGTAACATATTTCTGGTCTCAGGCTGGTATCAAAGCCCGAAGTCATATATTATGATGATAAAAAACCGACCTGTGGAGCTCTGGCGCTGATTTGAACCACACTTGGAGCACGACAAACTTGATATGTCGAAGAATTCATCTACGCCACAATCCGAAGGAGCTTTAAAGGGAATGATAAACTGCTGGCAGTCAATTACATTTATATATAACAAAAATAATAAATATGGGAGCACTTGGAGTCTGCTAATAAACAGTAGCGTCCCCGTCGCCATGGTAAACAACAGTTCCTTTTTTCCCACAATCCTTCACTCTGCTTGTGATGGGAATTTAGCTTTTTTTATTGATCCGAATCATTTGGCTCAGCACACCAAAAAGAGCCGGAGCTCTTTCGGTTCCCAAACGTTTCTTCACTAAATCTAACATCCAGCATTTAAAATTAAGTGTCAGGGAAAAAAAAGTATTTTTAAGGGCGGGTGTGAATACTAGTAGTGAGGAGCCATTGCTTTTTTAAGAAGCCCAAACAGCAGCATTGTGCGAGCGAGTCCTCTGACACGTACCGATAGATGCTTGCTTCAACGGATCATCTCAAGCCCGCGTGCAGGCGCAGCGCCACTACGTCATCAAGCGAGCTGAATAACAATAACAGAACGGCTCGAAGCGGAGGCAGAAGAAGTGAGGCTCTTTTTCCGCAGACGTGAGATGAGAAAAGAGTTTTTCCCCTTTGTTCCATTCGAACAAGACCGACTTTCAGGTGATCATTTAACTAGTGCAACCCAGAGACACTTTTCCTGTGCCATCACTCACACTCCAAATAAGGTAAGCAAAAGCCTGGTGCTTGTTTAACAACTCAGATACCTGGCATTAAATATTAAAAAATTCTAGAATATCTAATATTGAACAAGATTTTTTTATTTCTATTAATGTAAATAATATGCTCACATATATACACCTGTAGAATACTATTCATAGTAATAATAAAATATTTTTAATGAAACAACTCACTTAAGGGTTAGGTTTGAGTTGCTGTAATCAGTTAAAAAGATAAATATTAGCGAAAGAAGTTATGCTGAAAACCAATAACTCGTTGATCATTTCAGCTCAGCATCTTTTTGTGTTACACATATTTTAATTGAAATACTCTTAAAATACTGACTCCTCTGTCTTCTTGGACGATAAATTATTCTCAGTTACACACCTTATTTATTTAGTGCATAGCCATGT